>CM037833.1:15200619-16470619 GCA_021234535.1 Stichopus chloronotus
TAAAGCTCTATTGAGAGTGGACATAAAACTCGTAGAAAATCAGATCATTAACGGTAGTCGTAATAAAAATTATAATAAAATACAGAACGGCAATTGACACTTTTACACCACACTTAAAATAGTAATAAACATAGATGAAACTGTTCAGTATGAACACAATAATTACATTAGCGTCGTTTCGATGTCAAGTTAAACTAGAAGTTGAAAAGCATCCCTTTTTGACTAAGTACAGTTAGAGATAACTTTTTAACCAGTAAACCCTCTACACCATTTCAAAGTTAAAGCAAAGTGACAACATGTACATGATCCTATCTTTGCTGTTAGCTTTTGCCGAAATCAATGGCTTCCTTGTTGCTGGAGAGATTTCCCGCTTTCACATGGAGAGGGCTAATGAACCATCTTGGAGGAGAGGGGACGACAAGCCATGCGATGTACAGTTTGACGGTAAGTTTATATCGACAGAACACTTTCACTCGTTTTCGGAACAATAAAAAGTGAAAGATTTGGGAAACATTCAATTATAAACACACTACCACTGAGGCCTCTCTCTGTTCAGGTTCTAGCCTTGGGTAACACCTAAACTCACAACCTCTAAGTCGCTTGCAATGGTTGATCTATGAGTAATTCACACCCTGGTGTTTTTCCCCCCTCATACGAGAAGCTAAACCAGCATATAATATGTAAAAGCTTGCAATTCACATGATGTGCTAAAATCGTCTCTCAAGAAAACCCTTTTCTGCATGATAGAACATGACGTGATATTGATACATACCATCATGGTTAGGGTTTGTCCCTTCGACGAAAACTCATCATGTATGATATCATGTGATGATTGGCTGCAACAGTGAGATGGTTGTATTACATATATAGTTGCCGAAGGACATGTTACCTTGTGTTAACTTCATGCCTTCTCAATATGTAATTCTAAAGATACTTGTTCAAGCAGCACTGTCAGTCACTGCGACCCACTACTACATTTTAATCCTTTGAAGTTATTACCCGTTCCGATATTCAATAGTGCTAACCCCTCATTAGTAGGTACAGAGGGCTATTGAAATGGACTTGTGAAGGGTTTGAAGAGAATATGTTTCACAAATGTGGGTTGCACTAGAGCATCATGTCACAAAGACTGCTTTTACCTTCATTTACTGTAGCTACATGGTCACACAATACTCATCTAATAAAATAGAAATCAATTTGGAATATTCGTTGATTTGCTCGTTGCCTTCAAAAGTAAACTTTCGTCAATTGTTGGTCAAAAATCGTGTTTATCACTATTATTTGATACTGAATCGTCAGAAATGGTATAAATTGTTACTTAAAAGCCTTAAAGTGGAAAATGATTTGAAGCATTTCTTGCGATAATCATCTTTAAAACCGTTTACCCTAAAAAAAAAAAAAAGAGTTCTGACACAGTTAAAGCTTGACTCTGGATTTCTCTAGGTCCATTATTGTAGCAAAATTTTCTTATTTTTTCTTCTACTTAGAGCAAATTATTGCTAAGTACAAGACCGTCACCCAATTAATTATTGTTGGGAAATATGTTTCTGTGATATTGTATAATCGTATATTTTATTCAGTTGTAGACGCTTCGTTAAGTAGCACCTGTAACAGTCACCAGTGTTTGTAAAGCGAAAAAAAAAAAGAGAAAATACTAACACGAAATTATGTTTAGGAAGAAAATCATATTTTGCAACATTACGTTTACCAGAAACTAGTTTCATAAATAAAACTTCTTCAAATAAACGTCTGCTTGTCTACTTCCAGAAAAAAATCATTTCAAGAAAGCGAAAAAGCGCTATACTTGAGGATGACGTTCCTGCGACCTAACCTCTAATTGGAAATGCAATGATTAAAACTGAACACGAAGTGAAAAGATGAACTTCATTTAAAAGATTAAATATTAGGAACACACATCGGGCTGTCTAATAACTTCGATCTGAAATTTTAGTCAGATCTTTCTGTGTATAGACTATTTTGTGGAAATGCGAAAGGAAATGGGAAGTGAAGGAATCCTGTGAATGTTCATTTAAACGTTTGGCAAGCTTTATTTTTGGTTTAACTTTTTCTCTTGCTGACTATTGCTTTGTTAATTATAGTGATACTTGACAATGTTTAGAAGAATTTCGATGACTGCAATACTTTGTGACGTAATTATGAAGAGAGCTAGCATAGGCAAGACCCCGAAGATGACAAACCTTAAGCATTCTCCAAATGGGAGTTACAACTAGAAATTCCATTATACGTTGATGGTTTAACGTATTTAATATTTGTTGATTTGAACTGGTAACCTCCTACGAACCATTGTAGCCCGTTTTAATTGATTGCCGTAGAAGGGGGTTTTGGTCTTTCTGGTAGGACCATTTTGTTGAGTAATTAGTGTTTTTTGTTTCTTTATTTTTTTATATTGAATTCAACTAATGTTTCCCTTTCATCCAGGTTCGTGGAGCGATGTGGTCAACATTTCGTTCACCCCAAATCCACCTCGGTTGGACACCTTTGTGAAACTTACTGTTGACATTCTTGCGAGTATGTAGCAAAGTAAACATTGTGTCACTTGATGCAGTATTTCACAATACGGTAGTTTATAAAGCCCGCTAGTATTGACCGTAGTAATCGGTTGCTTAAGATGTTGCATATAGCACCACATGTTATTCATTTGGTAAATATTTCATCTTATACAGCTAAATATGTTCCGTGACGGTAAACATTTTCATTTGAGGTCAAGTAACCGTTGTGAATAGAAATATCACAAGTTTTATTCATTCTGCCGATGATTCTGTAAGGTTTTCAAGAGATCTTCATGTCCCTCTGACTTCCTAAGCCCTGAAATTTATGCGAGCAGCAAAAAAAAAAAAATATTTTATTACTGTTTCTATTGAATTTACAGATGTGGTATAAGATCCTGAAAACACATATATGAACCGAAAGCGTTGTAGAATGTCTTTGACATTTCGTTTATAGGTGATGTTGAAACCGACAAAAATGATGGACAAATAAAACCTGCCCTTAATAAAGAACTCTGATATTTGAGCTAAATGTATTGTTGTCAGTAAAGTATAATCGCCTCCGTCTCGTCATCATTTGCAGAGGAGGATATATGGGCTTTGACCGGCAAGGGAAATGCCACCATGGAAGGGAGCCAAATAGTCTTAAGAACAGAGAAGACATTTTGTAATTTCCACGTCAGGCCATATCTTTGCCCTGTTCATAAAGGAGGTAAATTTGAAGTGCTCGAAATTAGATACCCCTGCCTAAATTGGCGAAAATGTTCATGTGGTCTTAAATGCGCCGTAGTGAGGTAAATGATAATATCATTGTAAAAGGAGGAATTTTTAACATGTTCTTTTATAAACGATAATATATATATTGTATTTGCATCTTATAAAAAAAAAAAATGAAATAGCCGCAATATAATTTGTAATTGATTGTTACGATCTACTTTCAATGCTTTAACAAACATTATGCAATGTTGGTTCAACTGGATGAAAACAAGTCCTCCGACAGGCAAATGATAGTGATTTATTAAATGTTATATAACCTTGCCATAATTTACACATATCTCCCTGAACTACATTCTTGCAGAGTCTCGTCATTACGAAAAGGAGCTAAACATTGATTATGTTCCAAAGGTAGGATATATTTCTAAACTTCATTGCAACCCGCATTGACTGGTAAGGATAAACGATAGTACCATGCGCACGAACATTAGCTCTGTAACTGACATTTTCTGGTAAAGCTTAACTAGAGGAGATAGAAGCCAAGTTTTTAACAGATTTAATCTTGTCTTTGCTACTATAAATGGTATATTTCAGGGTCTTTCTTCATCTTTGCTTGCCGTGGATGTCTCGTGAACGTCCTTCTTTTTCATTTACCAGCACGTTTTAATTTTGATGTTCCTTGAAGTGAGGTCTGGCCTTGAAGTGAATTCTGGCCTTTGTTGGTACAATTTGTATCGTCTTTACACTAGTTGTGCCGCTACCGTTTGTGTACGCTACGTTCTGTCATTGACATTTATTACTCCTAAGCTGATAACATAGCAATGTTTATGTTTTTCCTTACATCTCTATGTGACTGAATCTAGCATTTGGGCCTTAAATTAAAATGTAAATGTTTGTGTACCGTTCGATTCCATAGTCTGTGACTGCATTACTTTGTAGATCGCTTGCATATTTTTAAGTTTTACTGAGATCAGAAAAATGACACAGAAATAATGATACAACCAATCTTCTAGCTCCAATTTAGTCACGGGTGGTCAGGAATATTTACATGACTGTACAGTACAGTTTATAAACATAAGAAGGCATTTCAAAACACACCCCAGTGGTAGCCTCATGGCATGTACACTCGAAGCTACGAACTGAGGAAGGCATCGTAAATGAAGCCAAAAAAAAACAAAAAAAAAACTTTGTAACACTAAGATGTTTGTCAACATTTGACTCAGTATGTACTCATGGATATGTGTGTCAAATGAAAAAAAAAAAATAACGACATGGATTTGAAAGGAGCTATCGCCACTATCGTTCTCCTAACGTATAATTTCAGATTAAAGGTAATTACTAATCAGGATTCGTAAGGTTACAGGGAGAGAGAAAATATGTTGAGAGGAATACAGACGTTACATTAAGTTTGTTCAGGGAAATGTATCCCGAAGACAAAGAATTTTACCTGACTGTTATAATTTTATTGTTGTAAATCGGCCACAATTCCAGATCATGTGAGAAAATGAGAACTAAAAAAATGCAATATTCAGTTTACAAACTGAAAGCGTTGGTCAGAAAAAAGGGTAGAGAGAACTGTTACATTTTCCCGAGGGTTTTCGAAACTTAATTGGTTACAAATTGTAGAGTGCACCTCTTTTATTTGATATCACCGCATGTCATGTTGGTTGTTCGACAGTTCTTCTTAACTTTCCATTTATTTTTTTTCCCTACTGCACAATCTGAACATCCACCAATGTGTTTTTTTTTTTTCAGAAAAAAAAAAAGTTTTCATCAATACATTTAATGTGAGGAGAATTTTACTCTTTTTATGACACTTAAAGTCCTCAACTTATTTACAAACGCGATGTGAAGATGATAACGATTGACGCGATCTTTTTTTTTTCTTTCGTTCGTCAAGGGTACATACTCTGCAAACTTGCAAGTGTTTAATCAAGACGACGAGATTATTCTCACCATCACTGTGAGGAAATGCTCCATCAAGTGAGCCGAAGTAGGGTGAAGTGGCTGTACACCAGGAGGGCCTGCAAATGAAAGGTTTCCAGAGTATGACATGTGTAATGTATAATCAAACAAGTAGAAATGGGGAACGATACTTTGTTCTTGTATCAACATTTTACGTTAGTCAAATACATTTTGTCTAATTCAATGAAATATCGACATATTGTGTTTAATATAATAATAATAATAATAATAATAATAATGAGAATTTTTGTACAATTCATGTACCTACGCTGATTAATGTTAGTTCAAAGTTAACCATTTGGTTATTAGACAGCTTAAGATATAAAATGAAAACTAAGAGACTTCTTTCAATCTATTACAGCTTCAGTTTGCGACAGTTCACTAACAAATATTATGACTCACGTTAATTCAAACTTTTTATCTTGTAATTTCTATCCGGTAGCTACAGCAAACAATGAAATATGTAGACAAAATTTATAGAATTGTTGCAGCATACAGGGAAGTATTCTGTAATAATTACAAGACTAATTACAAGTTAATTGTGTATGACAACGCATGCGCATACGGGTTTACATACTTCTGATTGGTAAGCCGACCCTTCACTCCTGACCCTCAACTAAGGAAGTGCGTTTTGGAGGGTCTGCAAACCATGCTGGCCCTCACTGGTAATCGTATTGTTGAGCTGTCGACATCTAACTCTCTCTCTGTACTTTAGGTAGGGTGATCCTTCCTTTTTGCTTCTTTGTCATCGCCATGTAGCCTATTTCATCGAATTTCAATCACCATCGTCAACCTGATTTATTTTCCTTATCTGTGTGTCAGTCGAATCCACAAATAAAGAAGGAACGCTAATGGTAAAATCAAATATTTCTGTCTGAACCCTTTGCTTTCTGACCTCTCTTTCTCTCTGTCATGGGAACCTTTCAGTATCGTAACGTACAAGACGTCCGTCTCCTGGGCAGTCGTAACGAGACTGTAATTCCTGAACACCGCCCTATACCGCAAAAGTCACTACAAATCAGTAAAATGCCTAGGTCTCTCATTACGACATGACTTCTGTGACTCGTTTTACATTATGACTCATTTTTACATAACGAAATGGGTAGTATTGTTCAGGTGACAAGGTTTGACACTTGCCCAGATCCCATACCGTCTTTGATAAGGTGGTGGTATCAACGTACAATCCATAATTTGAGACAATATTGACTGTTGGCAAGTACTTTGTAATCAGGACAATTTGTTCTTAGTTACAACATCGCTTTATTACATCAAATTTCAATGGATGGTTTAGAACAACTTTTGCAGTGCCAATTAAATAAAGTACGGAGAGACAAGATGATTCTTCAAATCAATTATTTTACAGGTCTTAAGTCACAACAACTGTAAGAAAAATATCCAATGTCGAGACATTGTTCATTGCTAGAAGTGTAGCACATTCGATTTTTTTTTGCAAGAGTTTCTGCACATTGAAAATCCAAGTATGATTATCACTTGTAAATTAAACATGGTGAGTACTGTCGAATCATATTTATCTGAAGCTACAATTTCTATTGTACTTTCTCAGTAATTATCCGTTTTTCCCAATAGTCCTCTACAATTATTTTAAGCTTTTAAAAAGGTATCATGATAATAAAAAAGGTAGACATAAAAGAAAGTGAGCTTGACTCATAGCACTGCGTATTAATTTAATATAAGGTAGCCATTTGAATCCTCGGCAGTTCTTGTACAACATATATTCCGTGTTTCAATGGAACATTAATGTTCTGTTTAAAGCCTAAATACTTCGGTGACAATGACAGAGTTACATTTGACATTTGGGATTGCATTGAGGTTCATTCTCTGCCAAAGTAATAATAATGTAAATATTACGGTGACCAAAATGATTATTTTATTTTATGTCGATTTTGGTTTCCTCTGCATATTATTAGTGTTTTTTTTTTCACCAGGGTGGGCTCAATTTATGCAGGTTTTCGCCATAACTCTTTGTGCATGCCGGTCATCTGATGACGTTTTCTTATGACCAGTCCCCTGTGAAAACAGCATGGTGAAAGAGAATAAAGGTGTCAGTTCATGTATCTCAGAAACATTAAAGCAAACGTATTGTGGCTCTGTTGTGATTTTAGAGTTCTTCGTCGAGTTTGTCATATAATTCAAAAATATGTTGTGATCTAAAGTTTATTAGGGACGTAAGTCTCCTCAGGCTGATACAATTCTGACGGGGAATCAACGATGATCCTACAAGCTCTAACAGTGACAATTGGATATACGGTGTGATGTTGATTATTAAGTGAAATCTTCATGCATGTATTTCGCATGAAAAATAAAGGCTAGACTGTGATGAATTTTCGTGTTTTGCTGGCACTGAGAAAATATTTTGAGATGAGAGGTAATGTGGGGAAGGGTGACATATGTAATACATTGTTATTATGAATATAGATATTAAAGGCAGTCACACATCACGCCAAGAAGCATTTTTGCCTTGTGGTAAGCATTTTTTTTTTCTTTTTTTTTTTCACTTGGTTTTTCTCCTCGCATTGATTAAGACCAAATTTAAAGATGCAGAATAGCTCATCTTTCACAGAAAGCAGTGACGCACGCATCGATTACTCATTTGGAGGAGTTTTAAATAGGCTATATAGGGTACAAGTAGTAAGCACCGTGGGTGGGAGTATTCGCACTGTCTGGAACGACGAAATTCTGTCTTTAAGTTTCCAATATTCATCAGTTGAAGGGACATTTCAGTACACCGTTGTCATTGAAATGATCAATTTTAAGATGAAAACATGTAAATTGCTATCAAGTTAGGGAAAAGGCATTTGATTACCCCTCTCCAACTCAATAAAATAACCCCCCAAAAACAATAAAAAAACATATTTTTGAAAACAAATATTCTGGACACAGAAAAATAGATGATTCAAAATACGGAAGAAAAGTACCTTATTTTAACAAATAAGCTTCTCACAGAACGAAATTCGTTGATTCGTATGATATCTTTCCAAACCTCTACAAAATTAATGAAAACTGTAAGTTTGGTAGACAGATTAATTCCTCTGATAGAAAATTTGTATTGCACGCCACGCCAACGGACATTTCTTTGGCGTCTCGACGATGGTTCACCGACGGCGGCGATGCTGATTGGTTAAGAATAGTTTGTTCAGCCAGAGGACCGCCGGTGGTCGTCCGTCGGGGACTTGGCTACCAAATATCGCTGGCTGGTTCCATAGCATAAATAAGTATCAGTATGCTCTTACCTTAAAATGAACTTGTTGCTCTACATAGATCATTCTGAAGAAGATAAGAAAGTATAGGTAGCGATAACGATATCATCAAAAGAAAAAAAACACAAACTCATATCGATTAGAAGGCCTAAGTACAAACTAACTAGAAAGAATCAGAAATACTTTCTTTCTTTTTTTTTTTTTTGTAGACACTTTCCCAAATCTTACTTGCATGTAAACGTCTTATGCGAAAACTACAGTTGCATCAATAAATAATTTTCAACGCAATTGTTAGAATCCATGTTACAGGCGTAGCACAGTCTGTTTCCTCAAGTTATATGGGGTAACAAGTATAATATATTGGATACATAATCGATTACTTAATTGTAGTTTTTAACAATTTTGCTTGCCCACTTGCAATAACATTTACAAATTATTTACCAATTTGGCCACATCTCCTTCAGTCATTTCTAGTCCACTGGATGCATGCTGGGTAAAACACAAATGAGTCAACATCAAATTATCATAAAATGACACCGACCATATTGAAACATTCGTACATATTCATACAATCTCAAATGCGTATACTTCAAAAACTTAGACGTAAAATATGACAAGTGATAAATTTCGTTTAGGGCGTCTTATGATCTTCTTGCAAGCTGACTTTTCAGGTAAAGTACATCTTCGTGAAACATTGCACAATAGAACAACTTCGACTGATTACGTGCAAATACGCTCTTATTTATTCTTACCTCCCATTTTCCAGACTGAAGATTCAAACGGCAAGAAATGTATGTAGGGTACCAAAGCACTAAGAAAAATAGAGAGTGATACAGAATATAAGACCAGTAAGAACAGTAATATATGCTGCAGTGGTGATATTAATTACTGGTTATGATATCCCATTATGGAATTGATTGGTATTTTCCTTAGTCACTTACCTGTGACTCCTTTTGCACGAAGATCTGATAAACATGAAACATCTTTTATACGATTTGGTAGCGCAAAATTCGCCAACCTGTAGTGCAAGTAAAAGCATCAAGGACGTGAGAAGCGAGAAAATTCATGAAAATTTAAGTTAATAGTCCTAAAAAATTGCTCAGTAAAAAACTTAAAATCTTGTGAACACGGGCATAGCTTCGAATCGAGTAATTCATCAACATATCAGAGGAAAATTTGTGAGTTTTATCCCATATGTAAAGGTTTTGTTGTTATGCAAATAAACATCATAGCTTTAATTAAAAAAAGGAATACAATTGCCTTCGTAAAAGACTTGGCTAGAGTTAATTATTAGTGGCTTTCCATGGTCATGGCAATTCGAGTTAAGTATGCCAGTGATGTCGTTCCTGCTCAAAATAGTTTGCTCCAGACCTTTGCATCCACGGAGGCATGTTAGATAAGTATAACTACAGATTCGCTTTTTCCTTTCTGTTTTTTTTTTTTTTCATTTTTCATTTAACATGTGTTTCACCTTGCAATAACTTGCCCCACAATATCACAATTTTTTTTATGTTTGTAGATTTATGTTATTGCATTATTTCGGGAGAGAGGTGAGATTTAGTTGTAAAAGAAAAAAAAAATACCTCGATGAATGGAAATTCATACTTACGAGATGGATTTCAGATTCTCACACTTTGAAGCATATTTGATGAAACGCTGGAAGTCCCCCTCAGTCCATTCGGAACCTATCATCTCAATGTGGAGTTTTTCCAAGGTGTTGTGATTCGGAATACAAAGACCGGATTTTAGGACGATCTCATTTCTAGAGGACTCTATATCTTTCATCACTGTCTGCAACACTAGACCATTAACTGCAATCTGTTAAAACAAAAAGAAGAGCCCTTGTAAAAGCAGCAAAATGAAAAACAAAATAGGTTTAAACTGTTAAAGGGACAGTTTGATGTTAGATACTCTACTTAAAGGTTTTCTTTTTCTTTTTCTAATAGCAACGACCTAGTTGTCATCACAAACTTTTACTTTTCGTGTCCAATAAAATACAAATCTCAAAGTCCATACAAGGATATACAAGCAGCGTACCAGCTTGCAATTACGTTAGATAAAACTTGTGCTACATATATTAAATCTTGGTAGCTTGGAAGTAAATGGGAGGTGGAGCATGCGACTGGTGAGTTACGCGTAGAATAATTCACTCAATCGAATGAAGAACCCCTCGCAAGTGAGTCAGCAATATGAACTAACGATCAATAAAAATTGACACGGAATTTTCTATCAGTCACAACTTAAGAAAATTATAGCTCAACTTTTATCCTCACGATAGGCTTAACAACGGCTGAACGATTCTTGTAAAACCCTAAACAATACAAATAAGTTTGTCAATTACTCCGTCCGCTAATAACCTCAGATGCCTCAGCATCCGTTATAATTGTCACTTAGAAAAATTCCGCCATGATAGTATAGTTTTTAACATAACAGTGCTTGAAGTTTTAGTGCAGCATTGTTGACGAGAATAAGCACGACAAATATCACTGCAGCCTACAAGACGAAGACATCGATTGATTCAATTTTGATGTATTTACCCCATGCTGGTCTGCGAACGCGAGTATTTGCAAGACCGATCTTTGCCACAGCTTGGTGCTCGTCTCAGAGATGTGGAGAGACTCAGAGCAGAGATCTTGAATGTTGTCAAGTACACTGTCACTTGTCCGTAACTGCTCGAGGATGCAAATAACGGAGAACTGATCATAGCCACCGATATCTCTGATGTAGTTTATGACACGCTTGGCCACGTTCAGGCTTTTGCCGCAGGCGAACCTGTAGACGTTCTGAAAATTGTGAGGGTAAACCTCATCTAAAATGTCGACCAGTAAATCTTCATCTTCGCCATCGGGATGATAGTCAGGTTCAGATATAACTTCTACTAAATGTTGCGCTGCATACCAGTCACGTACCAAAGCGTGAATGAACCTGACTCGTGTTGTAAATTCACTCTTGGAATATTCTTCTCTATGTTCATGTATCTCTCGCAAAATGCCAATCTGCAGATATCTATCATAAAGTTCCGTCCCCAAAGTGTCACACAAAAAGTCTTTGCCAAACGTTCCACTGGTAAGCAGGGTCTCAAAGGCTACTTTGTTGAGAAGTTCGTCATCAGTATCGACGGAGACGGTTGCCTTGGAAACGTCGTCCGCCTTCCTCACAAAATGGTCGTGGAAGCAGAATATCATTTGCTCGAAATACTTCGTCAATGTAGTCGATCGCAAGAAGTTGTCATCATGGTAAAGAAGATTAGCGTATGCAACGAAGAAAAGTGGGTTTCTGCAGAGGTCGAAAAGGGCATGATTGTCATGCAACGATTCCTTGACTACCTGTATCCCATTATTCTCATTTTCCTTTGCAGATAACTTATGGAGATATTCATCTTGCGATAGTACATCAAAGCCGTTTAATCTTATACGCTTCGTGTTAGGGTAAATCAGTTTTGGAGAGCATGGTGAGCGCGTGGTCAGAAGTACCTCAAAATGTTGGAACATTTCGTTCCCCATTATATCAGTGATGTCGTTTTTATTTTTCTTCTCGAAAGTAGGATATTCATCAGCGCCATCGAAGACTAACAGCACCGAAGAAGCATCAAGTAGGATATCTCTGATATTTTGGATCGTCAGCTTAGTCGTTTCCGGTAAAATAAATTTCCTTATGCTTTCATAAATAGATGAATGTTCGTCCAACTGTCTAAGCTGAAGGAGGATCAGTACTTCTACGCCACTTAAAAATGACCCGTCACAACCACCTACGGACCAGTCGCGAGCTAGTTGTAACGTCAAAACTGATTTACCTTACCCAGGTTCAGCCTCAATAATTCTACGATTTGATTTGATTCGAGGCTCTGATCGTAGTGTTTTGTAACTGGTTAATCTTTCCCATCGGTCAGCCTCGCCAGCTCTTGTACTTAAATACTCGACTATGCCCTCCGTGAACATGTCTGTCACTGGTAGAGCTGCGACCGCGTCCACGATCACTAACGGTCGACTATTGCTAAATCGACCAATATATACTTCTTTCAGTTCCTTTACGAACTGTTCTTTGATGTCTGTTGAGAAGGGGGAAAAAGAAAATGGTTAGATTTTTATTTTAAAAAAAAAACCTCAATAACATACCGTAACACATAAATGACTCACTGATTTGTGTTAATTTAAATTTAACTGGAAAAAATAGGCTGATGAAGTAATGAGTACCAACAATGACAACAACTTACCAGTTCGAGCCATTATATGCTTCCATTTGTCCAACTGAAAGGTTCTTATTTCCTTATCCGCACATTTAACATTAGAATAGAAACTGACTTGAGAAAACTCATTTTTTCTCAATTAAAACTCAGCACGGAAACATGCAAACTATACGCATAACAAGTGAATATTATTGTATGTAATAACGCTAGGTGCAAGAGCCACACTAAAATGGCGTCTAGTTCCTTACAAGTGATCACGGGTTACAGGTTGGGTTCAAAGTCCATGTTTGTATTGGTATAGTTAGGCTGTTTAGAGCAAGCTGAGCTACAATGACGGCTGGGCTCTTGTTGATGTTTTATCAACTACGATTACAGGTTTAGTCAGCTTAGTACGACTGACTAGGCTGGTTCATAATATGACCCCACTGCGTATTTGAAATAGGATGCCACGAGTGATTTGAAAACTGAGTTTTCAACATATTCTTGAACAAAATACGGGAAAGGGTATTCTTAAAGACGAAAGTCTGATTTTTATTTTAACTTCTCCCATGGTTTACCGCGTTGTACTAGGACTATATCACAGTTCAATGCGGCATGCAGTGTTCATGAAGAAACTCGAGCAATACTGGTCTTTGCGAATACGTGCAGTGGTGGAGCAACGAATTGCGAAATGGAAACATTTCCAACCCCATCGCCCCCCCCCCCCCCCCTCTTCACTACATAGACAGCACCAATACCCAGTGCTGGATGACAGCCATCCAATTATCTCGTAGTTATTTGCTAAATATCACACAAAGTACACCAGGCTGCACAATGCACAGGGACAAAGTCTATGTACTTAGAGGTCTTTGTAAACAAATTAGCGTTTATTCGATTTCTGCATGAGCTTACTATACAAATTGCCAGTAGGGCGCCATCGTTTTGATTTTCAGCCTAACGTTTGTAACGATGTTCATTTTCAACTATGTTTCGTAGAAGAGAATGTGTCGCTCTGATACAGCTTTGAATGGATTGGTCACAAAAGGAAATCGATATTAAAAAAAAATAGGATTTTTTTTCTCCCTTTTTCGTTAAAACCTTACCACACAGAGTGGTTTGAAAGTTATACTTTGCAAAAAAAAAAAAGATGCACTGCGTAATGTGATGTTTGTGACGTCAACCATTCACGAATACTTCAGTGTTCTTTGTATTTCATGGTACTTCTGTCTGTCTGCTGTCAGTCTGTCTGTCTGCTGTCTGTCTCAAAGAAACATTACAATAGTTTAAGAGATGTGACCTTAATTTCAACCTCATTTTGCGACATGAAACTAGGAAAGAGTTGGCTTTATTCAAATGTTACAAAGTGAGCCCTGAATAACAAGGCTGGCTGTTGGAATTGTGTTTCTCTACTTCCGTTTTTTAACGGATGGCATGCCAAAACTTGATGGCAGTACAGATTTGATGACATGAAGTGTTGTACAGTGTAGGTGTTTCTTTTGTTTTCTTTTGGTAATGAAAATCATGCATGCTTCTTTCTTCTTTGCTTCCGGTTTGAACATAATATAGTTATAACTGTCTTCCCTCCAGTCCTTGGTGTGAATTGATTCTATCAAGGCTGGCGACCCCGCCCCCTCATCTTAAAGCAGCTACAACTTGCATTATCGACCATTGAGCTATCTAAAACTTGAGAAATGTTCACATGACACCAACCGCAAGTCAAAACTGCATATACTTGATCATGAAAGGCTGCAGAATCCGAGTAGGTGTAAAATATATTACAAGCCATATTCAGTAAACTATAACCTGTACTTAGTGGACTACAGTGTCTACTACATGGGAATAAATAAAAAATGGGCAAGTGAAGTGGGAAAGAAGCAAGGGTAATGATAATGCATTTATAGCTAACAGGAAAATAAACAAAATAAATACGAGATTTTCACACCCCTGCTTCTCCAGTACAGTGAGACAGTGAACTCACTACGAGGAAATCAAAAACAAGAGAAAAAAGAAAAAGGAGATACGGAATAACCGCACTTTCGTACTTTCAACTGTCTAGGATGAATTGCTGGCGTTTTGTTTCTGTTTTTGTTATTGTTCCTTTGATCATTGTTCATAAATTATTATTATTTTTAAATTACATTGAACATTCTGGATTATTTTTCTCTTTTCGCTTTAATCTGTTTTCAGTTGTTCTCTGTTCACAACTATCCCTGTGGCGTTACACTATTTGCACTAAGATTCTCTAAATGAGTCTTAACACTAAGAACTATTTAGTACATCTAATACCATTATCTACGACATTCCAGCAGAAGATGAACACAATTTGACTAAGTTTCGACGTTGTTGTGTTTACTTTTGTGTCATTATTTATTAAGTTTCCAAATTACAATTGCGTTACAGATTTGATGTAATTAAAGCTGAAAAAATAAATAAACATTTTTCTAAAATCATTATCAATTTTATTCTGATGTAGTTAACTATATTCCTCAGATATCAGCTACCATAAGAATGATTAAAAGTAAATTAAGAAACAATATGGCATTTTGGGTAATTCGACATTCACATCTGAATAAGAATGATAAAGCAGAGATTTGTTTATTAGTAACGATATGTATTGCTAAGGCAACAGCTTCATAAATTAATAGTTGCTCCTTTTGATGAAAAAGGAATTTAAAATTGATTTCAGAACACTGGTGCAATTACGAATCCAAAAACAGAATAGATACATAAATATTTTCACACATCCACAAAGAAGTAATAACCGCTAACTGTGGAATAAAGGAGTTTCCTCATTCCAGATATATCGACAACACTTTTTCCCCTCGAAGATAGTCCCGAAAGAGCAGTGTGTCACCGACAAACTCAAAGGTGAATAAAATTTGAGTGACGCTCTGGAGATCAGCAAGTCTGCGGGATACTCAGACTGGAGATAAGCATGTCTGTGGGATACTGCGGGGTACTCAGAGGACTCGTTTTCTTTTTATCCAGCTCTGCTAATTGTCACAGGATTGGGTATTTCGTTTGCATGTCCAGCAAAATGAAAAGTGTGACAAGAGTACATCGTTGGAGTAATTTCTTCCTAGGATCAGTGATGCCGTTACCTGTCTCTGGCCTCTCCCACACCCCGCCCCATAAAAAACAGAAATAAGTAAAGAAACGGTAAAAACTTCTTTTGTATCATGCTGTGTCAACCAAACTGACACGGATGATTCAATAACAACATTGTTTGTAATTTACAGTCATTAATATTTGCCTCACAAAGGCGAATCTTTCTGTTCCATGTTTGAATAGTTAAATTGCTGTAGAAAACGGCGTTTCATATTACAGAATAAGCGAAATCCGTCCAGCGGCTCTTTCTATAATTTGATGTCCTAAATGTAACACCGACGACGTATAGCATCGGAACGATGTAGATAGGCTGTCTCTTATTCTTTCCTTCTTTTTTTTCTTCTTAACAAATCCAACATATTTAAGTGAAGTTCCAATTTGTATTCCACCATTCGACGAGGGTATCCCTTTGTGTCGTAGACGTTGATAAGCCAAATATATATAACAGGTATATCCCTATCCCCGCAGTGGTCAAAACGGATAATACACAAAATAGCAAAGCGAATCTCGAAGACATCTTGGCACCAACGATATTCCCCCTTGTGTGGTTTGGCTTCACCTAGAAGTAATGTAGGAGGAATCTTGTTCAAATCTCACAGGAGAGTGAAAACGTGCAACGGACGAGAAATAGAAAGAACACAAACATTTCTTTTCAGTTAATTTATATATATATATTCTTAATTTAAGAATTTCATTTTACCGCGGTTCCAACTTGAACGGTTAAATTTTAACTAAGCCCTACAGTCAAACCTCCGGGGTTACATGTATGTGGGAATCTAAGTGGCGTCAGCCAGCATAGTCTGATTCAAAGTAATGCCATGGCAGGCGAAAGAGACATGCACTAAGTAACAAATATACATGTTGTATCACGCCAGCGTTTGCAACTGACTCTTCCCCCTGTTACCAAAATAATAAAGTAAACTCTATAAGGATTACAATAACGTAGCATATGTTTTGTTTGTAGCAGTTGTTACCTGTAAGTTGAAATTATCGATTAGCCTCTCAATAAAACGGTGCACGCTGTTGTGTGTATATGCGTACATGTGTGTTTGTCACTGTAACTGCGCTGGTAATCCCTCTGCATGAAGTTTTGTCACTGCATTACACATACCAGTGCTCGTAAGAAAGTTACCCAAACCATTTACTGTTAGATTATCACGTACAATCGAAGGGAGATAGAGAGATCGTAACCACCTTTGTCATCAAAAGTAGAAATACATAAACTAGAATGACGCCACTGTTATTGGTCACACCCTGAACAAATAAAGCCAAACACTACCAGAAATGTAGAGCGGGAAAAAACGGAAAACAGTTATGCCTTTAACATTTGCGGTATATAATGCACGTACCGCCGGAGAATTCGTCCACCCGATATCTAACTACATTTTCAGGGAAAACACAGAAACTCTGTCACAACGTTCAACAGTTTGAGAGTTGACATTAGCCTCAAATTTCCCTTGGATTTACGTCGCGCGGTTTAATGGAAAACACCTAGTTTGCCATGAAAAGTTTGAGCTTCACTGTTCGTTCCATGACGTCATTCTCCTTTATCTGTGTCTCCGGCTATCACACGATACACGTGATCGTTTGCACAATTGAACCTACCTGTGATGAAAAGAATATGGCGAAAGCTGCGAAAAGTGGACAGACACAAAAACACAATAAAGATAGACAGAAGTAGGAAGAAGGCGGCTCGACTTTCTCATTCTTGATTGGTGCACCGTTTGGTTTCTAAGGATGAAGAAAAAAGTAACACATTGTTTATACACTGACAACAGCAGTAGCTATATTTACAAGTAAATGGAATATATAATTTTCTTTCGGGTTGTCATGCGTTTACGTTTGAAACTTGTATAAAAATTCTTAATACAGTACATTTTGACCGTTAAGATAAGCAGGCCTTGTTTTAAGTCCCAGGTTTAAAACTTGATTTTTCTTTTCATCTATGTTTGTTTAATTTCATTATTGCAATCTATTTTAATGGTCAAGCAATCTATTTCAATGGTCAGCAATCTACTTTAATGGTAAGTGACGTATATTGTAGCATCGAAATGTATGTGCGATTGTTTTATGTATGTACAAGATACAACACACAAATGTCAAAGACCAACGCATGATTCTCTTTTAGACAATGCTATTTTGACCTTTTTTGCACTTGTAGTCGCCATATTATATAATTGTCTTAGAGGGAACTAGGGCTTTTGCTTAACAGAAAACAACAACATATTTAAAACCAATGTTTGTGGACGTTATTCGAAATAAGGAAGGACAGTATTCTTCTCTTCAAGACGTAAATTTCTCACAGACAGAAATTCAGTTATTTGTTGCTCAACACTAATTTGTTTACCCAAACTTTTAAAAATTCAAATGATGCATCTTCCGTTACTCATCACATGCAAAAGCCCTTGGGGGAGATGAAGCTTTGGCAGATGTTTATTGTTGAGACTGAACGGAGCTATTTCACTTGTACCTCATGTTGGTGTATTGTAAACGCCCTATTTCCACTTAAATAAAAATTGATTATTACATACATTTGGTTATGAATATATGTGTGAAAACCAGATATTTCTTCGCCATCGTCAAACGATTAGTCTTTTTTTTCTCCTTGCAAATGTTATTTGTCCACTTATTTTGTTTTCTTTATTACAATCCACGTGTTTGTCATCCCGCAGCAGAGTTCATCCTTTTTTTTTATCTTGCCATTATGAGTAAGTTCCAACAACTTAACATTTGTCAATCAAAAAGTTCCATATCATCTCTCTTTTTTTCATATTTTTTCATTCACAAATGTTTGTCATCATCATGAATACGACACTCAATTATAATATTTGAAGTATTTAAAACTTCAAGTGGAGAATGCAGCCTTGCAACTTGGACTATTCCTTTTTATTGTTTTATTTAACTTGACATTATACCAAATTTTACTCTCCTTACCATATCTATCGTTGTAGCTGACGTTGGTTGCTTGGTAACCACCACGTGAGGAGGGACATTTCTCCTGTGACGTCGTTGGTTACTTCTAGGCCGCTTGTGTCGAATGTTATTCCCGCTGGGATTCGGTTTCTTCTGCGCGGCTGTCTTACCCGACTGATTTAAAAAGAGAATCGTACTCATTGTTTCATCTGGAAAAAAAAAAAACAAACTCACAAATCAGCCCCGAGCCATTAAAACATGTTTACATGATGATGTTGCAAATTAGCTTCTTGAGGCTGATCCAATTAATTTTAGTTTGTTGAAACGATACTGCCAAGATCATGTTTATCTTTTACCTGCATTGAATCGACAAGAATCAATAATTTTCAATTGAAAATCTTCACTGCCTACTGCCACGATGTTATACTATTTACCTAATGTATGTGAGATGAGCGCTCTGTTCAACAACATTTGATTTTTTTTTTTTTATTGCAGTCCATTGCTTTTTTTTTTTCTTGTTGTTTTGAATTGAAATGTCTAATGCAGGAAACACAATGGTTTCAGGACTTCACCGTCGGACAGGGACGAGGAAACTTAATTTGAACCCCATCTTTGAGGTTTTTTTTTGGGGGGGGGGGCGGTGTGGGATATCATGACTTATCCCCCTTGAAAATGGTAATATCTACAGAGGATATTAGAGGACAGTGATCAACAGGACTAGGATTTGTTTTAAATGGTGATGATCGTTCAGTTGGGAAAAAATACCACACATTTGATTAATATCCCCTAAATATGTACGATATCAACCGAGTGACATGCTAAATTTCCTCTAATCGAAACACCAGAACCGCGCAGACAAAGGGCGTCATACATTTCATGAACTTTGCAGACTAATGAAAATTAAGGAAAACAGAGCGGCATCTTCTCTTAATTTTTTTTCTTATCCAAAAATAACCTTCTTTTCATGGAATCCTTCATTTTTTTATAACAGGAAAATCTATCTTAAATGTTTGTTAAATGTATCACTGTCCAAAAATCGAACGCATCCGTAAAGATTCACTGAGTTGACACAGAGGAACTAACCATGCGATATCCAATTTGCCCTTAAATAATGATAGAAGGCACAATGTATTAAACTTATTTTTTTTTTAACTTAGTAAGTATTGTTGTCTGTTAGTACTTACACGGATAATTCAAGATGATACTTTACACTTTTTTTTTTGCTGAATCCAAAATTATAGTATAACATTCCTCGACGTAAACGTCATCGTTTGCACCTCGATACTTCCGAAAAATACACAGTGGGATTAATTGTAATAAACGCGAACAATTACCAGAGCGAATATTCTACGGCACATTATGTGAGTGCTGTTTCTTCGCTGGCGATGCAATGAAACGCAACTGAATATTCGCAATTCAGTCTAAACGTACAACCGGACAGGTGTTACCTCAATATCAGAAGTTCGTACACGATCTCTGTCTCAACTCACGGTGTCAAAAATCGATATCCTTCTATGGAGATTCAGCCATGAAACCACACCACAAAATCGAATACTCTGATCTATGTCATGACAGAAAAACGGGCGATTATGTTTTAGGCGAAACCTCGTGAAAAAAAAAAAAAAAAATCGTTGCGTGTTTCATGGAGATCCACCGGTAACGGGAGTGCAGGCGCAAAGGAGAGAGAGAGAAAAAAAGCAATGAAACAACCCGAAAATAAATCTTTGCTGTAATGATCTATTTCCTCATCTTTAGAGGATGACGGGTAGTGGCGAAATATATCTTACAACACTATTTGCATTTTCTCGTTTCAAACCGGGTGTAAGCGTATCTCATTAAATGATTTGTAGTTACAAAGAAAAAAAGATCTGAGAATGGAAATTCAAAAAAGAAACTCCCCCATCAGAAAATAAAACAACCCCCAAAATGTTCTTTCGTTGGCGCCCCATGGATAATAGCCGTGGGAACGTGTTTTACTTCTTTCACTTACACCGTACAATAAAATTTTGTTCATTTCAACGTAATCATTGTTTACCTAAAACACTCCATGTAAACAACGATGACCTTCAACTAACACTTTCCTTCTGCGAAGTTAGGAAAAGACATTCCGGACACATGACCATGAATATCATCTATGGGCCCCGAGCATATGAATAAAAATAAAAAAAAAGAAGTTTTTTTTTTCTCCATCTCTCTCATTTTGCGACAGAGTTTGTTACGCCTGATAATTTTACCGGAATTCTGTTGAGATACACGTTTACTGCATAAACCGAACCAAAGAGATGGCAAACACAGGTATGCCACAACCTACGATTTCGCCTTAAATATCCTGATGACAGTCTGATGAAAGTATCCACGTTTGCTTTTACTTTGCCTTGTGTTTGCCAAGTCCTTCACACGATAAAAAAATATATATGTTAACAAGAATCGAGTAATTTTGCTGGGCTTTTTTATTTTGTATTGAGATGCAGGTCTTTGGCATTTTGAAATCACTGTTCGACATCAGCTCTTGAGGTAAAAATTCGTTGTGTAATAGCAGTCTCCTCCGCAGGCGAATGTAGTTAACATGGACATGACTTCTTGACAAATTATGGGATATTTCGGCAATTTTGCAGGTAAGCTGAAAATCAATAATACTTTTTTTTTTTTCAGAAGGCCTCATCAGAATCATTTGAAATGACGAAATATTCAGATTTACTCAGGCTGATTAAAGGACCCTATCATATAATGCCTTAAGTCTCTAGCGTAAGCAAGCAACTCTTCCCTGTTTGAAAAGGCCACAACCCTTGGGTAGTTGAAAATACAAAACACCGTGACATGTTATTTGAATTCCTTGTTCACATCGAAAATTAAAAAAAAAAAAAATGACATTTCACGAATTACGATACGTTTATGCATGTACTTCCCAGTTAAAAGGGAATAGGGCGTTTGTAATACATCAACGTGACGTACAAAAGAATATATAGGTAATCAATTTTAAACCATTCAGTCTCACCAATAAACATCTGCCAAAGCTTCATCTCTTCAAAATATTATGCATGTGATAAGTAATGGAAGAGTATCACATGAATTTTGAAACGTTTGGGTGAACAAATTAATGTAATAAATTAAATTAACTGAATCTGTAAAAAAAAAGTATCTGTGAGGAGCTTATTGTTTTAAAGGAAGGCTGCTGTCCTCCCTTATTTTGAAAAATCCATCATTCTAAGTCCACAAACATTGTTTTCCAAAATATGGATGTTTTCTTAAAAACAACCCCCCTATTTTCTTTTTAGAGTCGACTCCCTCTAACATTTGCATGGAATCCGATTAAAAGATGTGTTTGAAATCAGACAATTTTTTTTTTCGTTTTCACTTTTACTCACATTATTTTTTTTTTTTTTATCCCCTTCAATCTTTCTTCTTCGTTTTTAAATATTTCGATGCAGTGTTATACCTTTCGGTATTTTCGATACTGGTCGAAGTTGCTGATAATGCTCATTTGGAGTCGTGTCTTAATGCGCTCGATGGATGCGCGCTCGAAGAGAGGTGCGGCATGAGTTGGGATTTTTTCAACACAACTTGCCGCGGACAAGGTATTGAGTTTTCTTTTGTTAGACCGTTTTACCATAATATCCTTTCGTGGGTTACACTTGTTGTTGGGAAAAGGGAAAATAATGAATCAAGAGCAGATTTAATCATAAATCAATTTTATGGCAAATTGCAGTTATACGTATATGGTCACAGTCAGTGGTTTCGTAGTAATTATTGTAAAAAAGAATTATGTAAAACAAAGGAATTAACTTAAAAGTTGTGAAAGCACGATATTTTGCATGTATAAGGCAAATTCAAGCGCTTCTTGACCTATTCATCGGGATCCGGACTACAACGTTACCACAGTGTGACTCCAATTGGCTTATTATGCAGAGTCATTGTAATGTCCTAAAGATATTTGGAAGCGAGATTTGTTAGGAATTACATTTTTTTTTTTCAGATAGAGGAAAGCTGTCACAATCAGGGTTAGGAATCTTAATCGTGATTGATCAGTTGATTTATTCTGGATTATAATCGTCAAGTCATTATCGTTACTCAATCAGCATGAGTAATCAAAGATCAGTTTAACAAAATATTCGGAAAGCTTTTTATGATCTTCATTTTATTAATACCTAATATCATAACTTGATCTTCATAAAGAACTTGATATAAATTTGATTTGCCCATTTTTTGCGTATCTGCAACGTTTTCTTATTTATTTTTTTTTTGGGGGGGGGTTGGTCTAAAAACTGAGACACTGAAACATCTCTGCAAAAGTCCAACCGTGGGAATGTCATTGACAGGTGGTTATTGACAACAACGTTAGAATTTAAGTACGGAGGTATATTTTCAAACCAGCCTCTTGTTCATAGTACGGTCTGCAATTTTCCTTCTACAACAGTGGTGGGGAACCTTTTCTCAAGTAAGGGCCACTTTGATGATCACAGCATTGCTCGCGGGCCGTATGAGGACACAATCTAAGGGAGCGCCAGCATGGGTTGGCGCGGAGCGTAAAGAAAAATAATTTTTGTTTCACAGACCCCCTCAAATCGAAGGAAATGGCCTCTACGACTCTATTTGGACCCATTTGAAACCCTCTCAAAGTGCTATTTTTCCTCACTTCGGAATGGACACGTGGCCATTACGTTATATTTCCGTTGTTTTGAAATTAAAAATTTTATTCTGTAGCTCGCCTCGCGGGCCGCATAAATTTGGCTTGCGGGCCAGATCCGGCCCGCGGGCCGGAGATTCCCCACCGCAGTTCTACAAGGACGAAAGAGATCATTTTATAGACAAAACACATGCGTACTACACGGTACTTGATTTACTGGAGGTAATTTGTGGTACTACTGCCTTCAGAGGAAACAAATAATACTATATATTAAAATAAAGCAGAATGTCAAGAGCCGTCGTTAACTTCGATCTTGGTGAATGTATGTTTCTTTTTTTGTCAACCAAACGAAAGTGATAAGATGTGTGTTAAGTGATCACTTTGCATCACTCATACCCGGTTTATTATCTTTTAGATTGCACTACTACATATACGAGGGCCTTATTCTGCAATGCCGGTTACAATACGTTGATAAGCAATGAATATAACTTCACCAATTGCGTGTGCGACATCTTCAGTCCAGGATTCGACGATTGTCTCGATATCCAGGAAACTGTGCTGAGAAATCCCTGTCGAACTTCAGGTAAGACCGTTCATGACTATCCATAACTGTGCAAGACTGTTCGTGACCGTGTGTGACTGTTCATGACTGTTGAAGACTGTTCATGACTGTTCATGTCTGTTCATGACTGTTCATGACTGTTCAAGACTGTTCAAGACTGTTCATGACTGTTCACGACTGTGTATGACTGTTTATCACTGTTCATGACTTTTCAAGACTGTTCATGACTGGTCAAGACTCTTTATGACTTTTCAAGACTATTCCTGACTGTTTAATGACTCAAATCGTATTCCACACACTACGTTAATCGTGTAATCCTATCACCACCTTCCACCATCAGTCAGATTCGTCTTACTCAACAAAATGAAAGACTTCGTGGCAGGCACTTTGAAATGGACCCCGCTGCATTTCGTTTTTATTTTTTTAAGATAACATGTATCCTATTTAATTCCAGACTATATAATATAATATAAGAATAAGACAGGAAGGAACACAGAAATGAAAGTGCCGGTAACGTAGTATGATACCTTTGATCTCATATTTTCGTTTTGGTCTTAGCGCCTAATAATCGTCGGTGAAAACATGAAGTGAAAACTAGATCGACATTAAATGTTTGCTAAGGGCTCTCGATATCATGATACTACTAATATCACTGATTCGTAATTAAAAAAAGAGCATGGAAATCCTTGCGGTAACAATTGATCCTCATTATGTGATTTTATTTCAGGCACTGCTCGATTACTTAAAATCTCAACTTAAAAGTCGCGGTGTACAAAGTACAATATTTCCGCCACTTCTTGATTTGGTCATAAATTATACACACACACACACACACACAAAAATCCTAAGGTAAAATGTTCTAGTTGACATAGTATAAGGTAAATAATTCTTCATAACACCCCCTGTTTGAATTCTTGAAGTCCCATTGTGTCAGTTTTGCTTCATTTTGATTGGACCAGTAACTATTTATACAGCACGTTCTGAAGCTAAACTATGTCACTTGACATAAAGTAAAGGTAACCGTTTTTCCCCAAATCCGATGCTTGAGTTCTAGACGCTTCATATACCTCAACGACAGAAGGTAAATACAAGGAGATCATGTTTGTCTCTTTTGTCTTGAAAGAAAAACTTTTGTTCAGAAGCAGGTCAACTTCCACCTCACTTGTTTACCGTCTTTTATGATAGCACACATAAGCGGTAAATTTAATGGAGTGTAAACAGTCACTGTCAACAATGGGGCCCACTATTCGTTGCTCTTGATATCATTTAAAATACGCCAAACACACATCGAAATTCTGGGACGTCTTTACTTCAATCTTGAAGACTACTCTTACTGAGTATCGCAGACACCAAGTGTTCCACTTTTTTTTATTTAGTTAAAGTAATGTAGCTTTCATACAATAGTCCTGCTTTGTCAGAGTAACGGTTTTCAGGTGTGTGTCAATGATACCGTTGGTGTGTCGGGGGGGGGGGGGGTCGAATACACTAATAGGAGCACAAATCTGAAGTACTTGCATCATCTACCGTACACGGGTATACTTTAGAATCATTTAGAGAAACTTTGGATCGTCCTGTCTCTCTTTATTGATCCTTGGCAAAGTTATTACGTCATGATTTTTATACACAGGCCTAGATGCACGCTCTGTGTCTAGTAAGTTACACTTGCAGCCGCCCACGTGTTTGGAGGCCGAACAGAGGTGTCTATCGAATTCAACATGCGCCGAGATACTGACGAATTTTACCGAAACTTGCCGTGGATCGTCCGAAGACGGTTGTTCATCCGTAGAGGGTAACTGCTCCGAACTGAGGACGTAAAGTAGAAAGAACGATCCTGAAAGATTGCGTGTGTCAGCCTGGTGATGGCGGCGATGGCGGTTGTGAGGACATTTGGAACGCCGTTCATGACAATTCATGCGCCGGTGAGTGAGCAGCAGATCTGCCGAGGAACGTTTAGTGGTATTGTTGTATACTTACTTCAATACTTGCAAAACGGTTTTTTTTTTATAGTTTTGTGTCTAATTGTAGCTTCATCTCGCTGTTGGTCTTTATCTGATTTGTGTTGGTACAATATTCATCTGATGAACATTCGATTTTAAGCATTTCTCCTGGTAGTTTAATTAAGTCGTGAACGCAAGTGCACAGTACTAGTTTTTTTGTTTTTTGTCTAGTTTGGGTATGTGATTTGTGACAGCGGCTTCACAGAGGTCAGCGTGCAAAGTTTTCACCTTGACACTAGTTGAAATCGATTCTTTACTACTGATCACGAAATACAAAGGGCGTCGACAACTCACCGTTAAAATACAGCACCTGGCCTTTGTTTTGTTGTTGTAGTTGTTTTTGCTGTTGTGCTTTTAAGCTATGTTATTTATACAACAATCCTCGCATCATTCACGAAAAGACTTGAATCAGATTGTGCACATCAGTTCATTCAATGGTGGTATATCAAATCTTTTGAACGAGTGAACATGTAGATGATACTAAGAAATGTGGTTGCAGTTTCTGGGGTACGGTGTAATAGTATGGTTTATGCAAAGAATTCACATTGTATAAAGCTACAAGGTGTACCGTTGGTTCCATACTATTTTCTTCATGATCAGCATTATGTTTTGTCATCACCGTGATCACCATTGTTATCACCATTATCATCATCACCATCATCATTTTCAGTACCACAATTACCATCATCACTATTGTCAACGGCGTCATCATCATTTTCATCTATCATTATAATCATCATCATCATCATCATCGTCTTTACGCCTTTTCATGATTGCCTTCTTGAGTTATTGACTTCATTCACAAGAGTCATCGACACCATCCTCGTTAATTTGAAATTATGTTTCATATTCTTCTTAGTAATCATAGTTTTCATGCTATTCTTTTTATTGTTTTGTTTTATCATACATTATCTTAGGTGCCTGCGAAACCGTACTCGTACACGAAAAATTGTCCGGTGGGATAATCGATGGTGGTATGTAATATTTCAATCGTTGTTGAAAATAAAACAGATAATACAAAAGAACAAACCCAATTGTTGCATTCTCTCCACTTTAAACCTCTTGACACCGATTGATTCCTCGAGGCAAAAACATTGTGGTACCCAGTTCCGACTTTCTCTGACAATAATCACTGGTATTTTTTTTTTTTTTTTCTTGGAGTGTTCTGTCGTAATTTGAAATGTCCTTTTAGATTTTTTTTAACCTTTTGTAATCTTTAGAATTGACTTACATAATTGCCTATTTGATATGAATGAATCAATAGTAAGAACAATTCTCTCTACACGTCCTTTTAAATAAGCCGGAAGTACTTGCCACGCGGCCGTTGATCGATGCAGCAACAGTTCTACCTGCCACTATTATTTCTCCGCCTATCTGAGCGCTTGCATGATGGACTTACTGACGGGGACTTGCCGTTACGAGGAATGTATGCGTGCGATGCGTGATGTATTTACCACAGTATCACCGTCTCTGACTTTTGACATGGTTTTCTGCCATTGTGAGGAAGATGACGCCGCTTGCCATCGCATGAAGAGCGTGTTGAGTCCTCAGTGTATCGAAGGGAGTACTCCAACACTATCATGCTTGATAGTGAAAGCGGACTGCGAGGCCGATACTTGTTGCAAGTGAGTGTTTGACCTTTATGCTGTAACGAACTACAATGCTGTCATGCTTTGAAAGGAAAATCACAGTGGAGAAAATGAACAAATGGTGTGAATTACCATTTGGGTCTCAAAATGCTGTGTATTGAAAGTATCAATGGGCTGATATAGGTTACTTTGTGACAAGGCAACCATTGCCCACCAATACTTCTAACTCCATTATTATAGACTCCATCATTCTTACTCTCTCCTCTCGCAGGACCATTTCCTTCTTTCTCCTTCTTTCTACTCTCTCTTCCTTCCCTTCTCCTCTTCTTCTTTTTTAGTTCCTTTGTCGTTCTACTTTTGTATTCTTGTATTTTGTGTTCTTTTTCACTTTTGGTCACTAGCTTAAATAACAGTCTACTCTGTTAACCTAGTGCCCTTCATATGTATACATGTATTACAATCTGCATCACTTAATTTCTACATACTTTGTAAAACATGTGAAAAATAAATTTGAGATTGAAATTAATTAGCCGCATCAGTCATTTATTTATTCCTACGCTAACTGAAAATATGAGAGGTCTGTCTACGGTTTTACACGTTATGGTTAAAATGTCTGGTCAATAATTTCAATAGTTATGTGATTTTGATCGTTGATGGTTGCTTCAGATGCGTGTAAAATCTTCAGCATCTCTTAGATTGATCATTATCATCAACATATAAGTACTGCAACATTCTCCGGGTGTGACAAACTCTCATGGATTTAGTGAACTGATTCAATGAGCCTCTTTAAATGTAAAGAACGTGGTAGCCTATGTCACTGTCCTGATTCGTAGTGGACTGAATAGCCTGGTAAACTCTTATATGCTGATGACGTACGTGAGAATCACAATCTTACATTGAAGGGAAAGTGATGGAAACCTTAAGGCAATAAGAAAAAAAAAAAAGAAAAGTGATACTTATATGCTTTAATGTGATTAAATGGATACTTTCGGAGAATATATGAGTAAGCAAGTTCATGTTTCACTAAATCGTTGTGTGATGTCTCAAATTTGTTTTTTGATGACCGAAAGTGGAATCAGCTCAGATAGTTTTACGGTCGGTAAACAGGAAAATCATCCGATGCAGAAAAAAGGTCAACAAAAATAATGAAGGACTTGACCATATATTTCCATTTGTATAACAAAGCGATACCCTTGATGAAATACTTTTAGGTATTGTTTTTTTGTTTTAGTTCCAACAAATGGAGGCACATGCACTCAATCACATTGGCATGGCGTAAAGCAATGGCTGTGACTACCACTTCAAAGTTTAAATTAGCATATATTACCTACTGGTAATCTATTACAGAATATCATCGGAATATTTCTAATATTAATCTCATACATAAGCTATAATATTATTTTCCGGTTTCTTTTCTTTTTGTTATTTCTGCATGGGTACCGCAGGTCTAGTTTAGACAAAATGATTGTGGACTGCGGATTCGAGGGAACCGACTGTCTCGGGGACTACGCGAAGTGCAGAGCGGCTTTCGTAGGCACCTTCGGAACGGTGTTGACGACGAGATGTGTTTGTGAAGAAGAGACCCACCGTAAACAAGAAGAATGCTTAGAATATCTCCGAATGATGTCACATAACCCGTGTGTCGGTAATGTAATGCTAAATATGTCAAACCGGAATAGCTAGGAAACAAGAAATTATCTGATAAGGAAATTAACTTTCGGTAGAAAACGAACAATGGGTAGAAGTTTAATATAATAATTGGTAAAAGTTACGAGTTTAATCGATTTAAACGATTCTGTAAAAACACATGAATAATCTGTATTTACAGATTATTAAATCTGTGATTACAGATTATTAATCTGTATTAACAGATTATTAATCTGTACTTACAAATTACTAATATGTTATTACAGATTGTAAATATTGATAGAGATGGCACTAAAAGGCTTGGATGCCACATCTGCTCTCGTAATTTGTTGTTTCTCATTTTGTGTATTTTTTTTTGCTTCATTGTTTATGTTTTTTTTTTTTTTTTTTTACAGAAAAAGCTTCCAAGGCATATTTCACCGCTGTGACTGATAATCCGATTTCAGGTTGTACCTGTTGCGTATATTAACTACAGACAATACTGCATTGCACGACTTTTCCATTTTTCGCATTACAATTGAAAATACAATAGTTAAGTCGGAGCTAACTATTTTCTCTGAAAGATAGAAACATCTAGTATTGTGGTAAATGTGTTTTTCTCAAGATAAAATATAATAAAAACCTTTAGGGAAGGAAGTGGTATATGGTTTACAAACGTGGTATAAACTCGTTGCTTTTTTGAATTGTTGTTGGTACTCTTTTTTAGAACGAGTGATTAAGTGGTAATCAAGTAATTGCAAAGAAAACATGATGTCAAAATTTCTTGTTTCTCCAGTACACCTTCATACTTAACATAATTGTGACATATTTTTTTACAGGTTGTTTCATCCCGACTTCGTTTCTTGCTGGGGGTCATCGCATATTTATGCCAGACACGGTCTACGTAAGGGTAAGAAAGAACACAATTACCGAGTTATAATTGGTTGCTTCCAAAAAAATGTCACAATATTTTAATCACAATTATTTTAATACGGTTTGTTCGGCAGTAAAATGTTAGTCACCGTTCTGATACGATTTTTTTAGATTCAGAGCTGATTTTCAGAAATATTATTTTGCCGAATATATTTTTCGTTAATTGGAGTTACATGTTTTCTTTCGTCAGTTTATGTAAGCTATCAAAGAAATACTTTTTTCACGTGATAATACTAATAGTAAAACGAACATTTTGTATTCTAAGTTGAGATGTTATTTGCAACATGTGACATTAAAGCGCATTTCGGAGTATTGACCCAATTAATCTTCAAAAATGTTCCATCACTAGGCAAACGTTAAAAGACTTTGGTTTTCAATAATTTTAAACGTGAATAATCATATACAAAATAAGCAAGTTTGTGACCGTCGAGAGATGGACTCACATAAGCCTTATGATTTGTTTACATACTCTCTCTTTCAAAGACGATTGAGAATTCTATATATCCGGAAGGTTTTACTCCGAAAGCACGGTATTCCCGTCTTTAAAAATGATGATATAATTTATCAGTGTAAGACAAAGGAAATTAAATAATTAAGAGATAGTGTATAGAAATATTGATGACGTCCAACGCTGGTCGGTTTTGCAGTTTTATTAAATAAGAAGTATACATAACCATTAGAATTGCATCAACATCGTTTGCTTTTATGTGTAACATTCGAAACGAATTTCTGTCATGATACGATGACTATTGTCATTGGAAGAAAAAAAAAATCTTTATTTTTTTTTTTTAAAGTATCCCTTTGGAAATGATTCGATACAGAAGGCTTGTCTGTGTTCCGACGGTGGTATTTTGGTCGATTGCGTTCTTCTGCCAGTGTACCACAGTAATAACTGTGGGGAGAACCCTGAACTGCGAGGTAAAGTCCCTACTATTATCAAGCATGACGCATTTATGCTGTAAGTTGCATTCAGTTAAATGCGTCTTGCTACAGAAGAAAATACTTTCAAAGTTTCGATGACGTCATATCTCGTTCGGAATGAAGAAAAGTAAAGTTGGAGAAGTGAACGTACAGTCGGGACATTGAAAGAATTACAAACCTTATGAGAAGATATAAACATTTTATGATCTAATTCATCATGAACTCTAGAGCTTGCTCTTGTTTTTCCTGCTTCTTCCTAATTTACTGTTTTATTCCTTCTCTTCCTTCGCATTGGTTTTTATTGTACTCCTAAAAGCACGTAATCGACATAAAAAGTAAGTGTAAGTGATCATGAGCCATGCATAAGATTTTGGGTATTTTACATACACGATACGAGGTATGCATAAATTAAATTTTGAAACGATTCAAAGCACAATTGTGTCATATTAAAGAAGAGGCTTCTCAAATTCTGTTCCAGAAACCAAGGTCTCCTCTCTTGTACGAGAGAGCAACGGCGAAGCATGTGTTTGCATTAACGGTAATGAAGTTTGCATAACAAAAGAAAATGATACGAACACGAATGGTAAGGAATTACTGTTTTCTTCCACGTTGAAGTTTGTAGGCAAAGGATAACTTTTTTTCAGTAATAATGAGATCAAATACAAAAAACAAAACAAACGAAAATGCATGACCACAACAGTGTACCGGTATCTGTCTAATCTCGTGTTCGAACAAGCATGGTCGCACTTCTATAACAAACATATCGAGACACTCAGTGGCGCCCTATGGAACGTGAGGAAGTGAACTGTGATGTAGTGATACCAATGTAAATTTACCTGACAAAGTACTTAACTAACGTATATTTATTTGCATGGGGTAGGAGTCTCTCCAGACATCAACATAACAAATGGGTTCATTTTTTTTAAACTAAGAGTTTCATTAATTCTTATATTATGACTCGGCTAGTGTGGAATTTGCCGGCATTGGAATTTTACTGCGTATGCGGAAAAGTTACATATTCTTACATCAATCACAAGTTATATGAAGTTTCATATAGTATTTAGAAAACGAAATTAAGAAATAGGGTAAATTAAGCTTCTACAATAAACGTAATCGCTGATGTAGCTCCTATTGGTAGAAGCAATATGCGAAGATCTCTATAAAGTCAAAAAAAAAGAGAAAAAAAAACTCTTTTGTTTGTAGTTTGTTTGTAGTAAAATTCCACACGAAAAAAATACTACGTGTATAACAAAGCTTCTCTAAATTTGGTGTCATGGTAATAATACTTTCGATTTAATATGATGTAATGGAATATGACTGTAACCAGTAACGTGTAACATTTGATATCTTCCATATAGGGCTTCCGAGTCTAAAAGTCGCCCTCAGCAAAGATGAAATGGTTCTTGTAAACAGTGTCATGGATGACGTCATTTCGATTGAAGCCATAGCTGAGAGATTGCAGGATACTCTTACCAAACGGCTGGATGTGGTGAGGTGGCCTGCAAAATGTAAAATTAATGAAAAATTAGACTGACTTTGCCAATCATAGGTATAAGTTTTATTACACTATAGTGGTACCAGACAGATGATCCACGTTTTCGAGTCTTCTTTTATATTAAACAGTAGCTCAGTATGTGTACCGATTTGTGAAACAGAATTTTGGTGGTCGGGTCATCAATACGATGACTTTATATGGCAAACAGTAAGTTGTCGATTTAAACTTGTTGATGTGGACCTCGTGCCATACCCAGTTTTAGAAGGCGGAGGTCTTCCGCTAGTGTTGCTACGCTTTGAATGAACCTTCGCATATGCTCCCCACGGAGGGGGTGGGGGGTGACATAACAGACCCCGAGGTGACGTGTACCTCTGCTTCAGCCTATCAGCAACTCTTACCACGCGATTCTGACTGGTGGGTGGATTTCGTCATTGCCATGGCGAACTTTGATGACGCAATATGAATATTTTTGTTCTTTGATTGAATGAATACTGTATCTGTTACTTACATATCAGTGTATACACGGCACTATATAATGCTGATCAAATTCCATATTAAAGCTTTTAGATTTCACGTTACTCCAGATTGAAATTAATGAGATCGGCAGATTAGAATACTATAACCAATTACCTGTATATCTTCAGTAACATTTCTCTACAAGGCTCTTGTGAATGTTTCATAAACGTGTGTTTTTTTTTTTTTTTTGTGTGTGTTTGGTTTTCATATTTCAGAAAAACTGTCCCATCACTACCTATACGGAGAATAGCTATCCGGTATTGTTTTCTTTCAAGGTATGGCGACCAATCGATAGAATTTATACAGACTTTAAAGTTCCCCCCCCCCCCTCCCCTTCTGCGCCATAAATACACGTAGTGATACTGAGGTGATAATCATTCGTAAAGGACCGTTCATTAACATATTATGCGACGTCAGGCTGTTTTCGATTAGTCTCTGCATTTTCATCGAAATGAGACAAATGTTTAAATAAAATCTTCAAAACCGGGGAAAAGAAAGACAGACGTTGTAAAGTTACTTTTTATACCGAACAATTGCATAATACAAATTCAATACGCGTATTTCACTATAACGAACAAACGGGAGACCAGTTCTAATGCATTTGAAGCATATTGCGGGACTTGCTAAAAGCTACGATATGATCTCGGAATCTCTGACTTCATTACTACACCCCTACCATCCTCTTTCCAAACGTAGTGTACCGAAGGAGAACAGTTTTCGTAATTCGTAATCGTTATCAGAACCGTAATCAGGACAAAATGTTAACCAAAGTTCTGTCCATATGAGGATCATTACAAGATTACTTGTCATACGAAAACGGGTCATAAACTTAATACAAACAGAGATTTCCCAGTGATGTGAAATACACTTTCATTTTTTTCTATTACCTCATATAGCTTGACATGATGTATACATTTTGGCAGTTGCCGTGACAATGAAATAGCCTTTTCCATTTTTCTTTCTCCTGTTTGGTTACTCCGTTTGATTAATTCGTTTACAGTATAATTGCACACTTGAGGACCTGGGGCAACTTGCTGACATGATCAATACCAGGAACCCGTTTATCACGCATGATCTGTTACTGTCGGTCTTGAAACTAGCAGTGGTCACAAGAGAGCCTGTTGAATACTCACGGCCGTTGGCAGTGGAGTCAGACGCTTGCATCACAGTGAAGAATCTATGGGCGACTCTGTTACCGGTTCCACTGATTTCAGCTTTAACACTTGCAACTTACTGACAGCTTGTTACAGCTTTATAGAGCACGTTGAACGTAATCATAAAATCTATCATAAATATAAAAACTGTGATATAATATCATGAGCGTCTCAAAGTACAAATTTGTACTTCATATTTACGATAATGTGACATATTTACCAAATGTAGTTTAATTTAAGCTAAGTTCTTAGTTTCGTATGAATTTAAGAGGCTTTCAATATTGAGTACGAATTTAAGAATTTTAGATCGACTCCTTTTCAGTCTTTAGAGATTGTGGGAAGGTCAACAGCATCGATTGTTTTTGACATGGAACAAAAGCAATGCACAAGACTGATGATAATACATTGTATATAACAGTGACGCCGATATAAATTAAAAATCAAACTTCAGCGTGGTCATTAAATATAAACAACAGAACCATGGTGCTTAGAGAAATAATTTTTCCTACTTTGAAATAAGATGAGTAAAATAATTGAGTCTTCGTGCTCCGTGTGGCTCCACTCTGTGTCTGAAAACTCTCCGCAGAAGTAATAGTGAGCAGTCACTCTTTCCAAATATGGAAAGCGTGGCTAGCGATTGGGTGCTATACCAATGCTGTCGTAATAGTTCTTTATTTCACTTTCGTGTACAAAATGTAAAGATAAACTAATGGTGTTAGCAGGTACACGGTTATCAAAAAGTGATCTGGCCTCACTTGAAATATGATTCATATGATATATATAAGATTTGTTCTTAAACACATTGCAGAACATCATCCAGCCATTGACGATAACTCTCCACGCACCCTCAGGCGGTCCCGATCTCACGCTAATAATAACAATATTGTTATTCTAGTTTTCCGATTCCAAACAACCGAAAGAGCAATGTTCCGTTCTAGGATGGGTTTTTTCATTCTGCCCTTTTAGCAAGTTATCTTCAGTGTACGTGTGTGCTGACCTCCAAATAAGTTAACCAGGAGAGTCAGACTTTGAGAATATTTTGCGGATTCTATTTTGCGGAACGTCTACATCAACAACTTTGCCACAATTGCAAGAAAACATCTGACGATTTCTTTCGGTGTCACGACTACGAATGATTAATCTATTGTCGTCCGCCCGAGCTGACAAAGGGGGTGTTTTAACTCTCCTCAATAGTACACAGGGCTATATTGCTGAGGCTAAAAGTCAGTTATCGGACACTAAATTGTATGTAAGAATTGACTTTGACCCTACTAGTATTTTTTTAATTCTATTTCTAAGGATCTTTTCAAAGGACACTCATTACAGATATCTGAGACGGTAACAGAACTTATCCCCTCCCAACCTGAAATAGGCTATTTTTATACTCTGCCCGAAGTACGTAAACTTCCTAAGGCACTCTTCGTAGCCATTTCTAGCTGATGAGTAAACCCTAGTGACCATATTCGTGATCTCGACACCTTATCTATGCCCGACATTTGCCAACTGTCCAAGACCTATTCTATAAATGTGCTAAGTGGGCCTGTTATTCCAGGTATTGGGACCCTCACCGAAGGTATCTCTGGTTATGATGATAATATTTTTAACAATCTATTACATAATATTCCTGAGCTATTTACAGGATAGCACTCACTTTCTTAGATTTGACAATAACGGTATCCTTCCTTCAGACGACATTGTTCTTTTTACCATTGACGTCACCTTATTATATACTAATATTCCTCATGATGAGGGCGTCCTTGCTTGTAAAATCGTTATTTTCGAACATCTTTCTGATCAAATGTTTTCTTGCAATATATCCAAACTTCAATATCAAACTCATCGCTATTTTCATTTTTATTATATACAGTGGTCGTATCCATTTATGTCTCTATAATGTATTGTCCTCACTTTATTACAAGAAGTGCGTGCGTAACGTTTGGTAACATATCTTCTTCTTAACAAAATTATAATCGCTGCTGTTCAGATTTACAACTCATCCTTTCATCAGCAAAATCAAGTGGGCTTATTCCAAATTAAAACCAAAAAAAAAAAGAGCCACTCCCACGTGTCATCGTCCTGGTGTTATTTTCCTTCCAAACTCCCACAATGACCACTACAGTAAATAGTAACAGGGCCATAGGGTGCATGATTAAAACATGAAGCATTCCACGAAGAGAGTCTTGAAGGTGAGTCGACAAACACTAGCAATCCATGCATGAACCCACTGACTTATTTGATTTGTTTTTCCATAGATTAGTGGACGGTGATGAATTTCTTCTTTTAATAAGGGCATCACACTCTCTACGTTTAATTGAATTTCACACGATACGTGAATTTTTGCCAGGCAACCTGTGAACCATGAGATAGTAAAGAAGTAAAGTAATAATTATAATAGTTAATGTTGCATAAAACCGGATGCGATAATTCTTACGGTCATGATGAACGTGGGAAGGAAACATGGCTATAGGTGGTTAATTTTAGTATATTTGTTAAAGTTTTCGACAACTATAGATAGGTTACCACTTGGAAAAGTCGTTCTGCTTCCCGTGATATTATTGTGCATATAAAACTGTGGATATCTTGCAGATGCTGTCTAACTTTACGAACTGCATCGCAGATGTTATGTTGACCTTTTTTTTTTTTTAGGTAGAAAGGAAAGTAACAAATTTGATAAACTCGTTACTTGGATAGGATGTAGAATTTTCATGAGTCCTTCAGACGTGTAATTGCTAGTTACCATCTGAATGATTGCAATATGAGTGAAGTGATCTGACTTTCTTAAAATGGTCCTGCAGTCACTAGAATTTAAGCCATTTTATCGCAAATTTACCTTATGTATGGAAAAAAGAAAGAAGAAAACATACATTTTGAAAGAAAAAATCACTTCAAGCACCTTTCAAAATTTAATTGCTAAATAAGAGACATCGTTGAGATAATTTTTATTGTATTATTTTATCAAGTTATTCGATTATCACATTTTATAGGTCTCGTTTCACTATTTGATGGAAGAAGACAAATCTGTTGGTACGTACTTTAATCCCTCTGGAACTCTTTTGTCATTTCTATCAAAATTTTATGTGAAGACAGTTTCTTCTTCTCAACGCTTTGACGTTCCTAGTTTACGATCACTCTTTGAAGGTACCGTTGCCAAGACAACAATACCATTGTGATAACAGAGGGGTCGGACCCAACTTGCATTGCCACTTGCAACTAGTAACCGTAAACTATCAACGTCGCAGAGAGAGAGAGAGAGCGTTACAACGAAGAGAAAAACGTCACATGAGATCACCTTTAATCCTTAGTGATGACGTATTAAATTTCTTTTTTCTTTTTGCAGTCTTCTGTGAACTTTCACTGTGGCTCTTAAACGTAAGATTTGCTCCTAAAGCACATCTCTACAGAGGAGAATAAATGGAGAGATAACCACGAACTCTACGCACAGTCTTTCTTCTCTATTTTTGCTCAACAACAATTAAACGATTTTTAATTGATTTCTAATGTCATGCTCACCCTTAAAAACCTTCGACTCAGTCCAAGGAAAGTACCATGAGCGAATAAACCCACCCGAAGGACTTCTGCTAACAGGTTATTATCAAAGGAAATTACCCAGCCTGAAGATGAGGTGAAAATGAATTCATGAACCTGCCACTCCAGGTTCTTCGTCACCTTGGAAACAGGACTGGAATAGATAACATGTTTTGACAGGATGTGTTTAATTGCAGGAATACCCAACCTTTCCGAGGTTAACCGAGTAGAACGGTCGGTAGTCGGTGCAAAGTTCCTGACGTCATTATGTGATATCATATAATGACTCTCCTTGGAAGGCAATAGCAGTGCTGTGTCGCCATAGGACAGTTAGTGGAAGATAACTTAAGGCTCTGTATGGAAGGTTTAAGTTCATTGATCAGAATCGTATCAGGTGCTATTGGACAAAATAGATAATAGGAATTTTGTTGTCTCGTACTGCTGTTTTTTCCCTAATCTTGCTTCTCTTACATCACTTCTATTTGGATAGTGCACGGTCACGGATACAACGAGGTAAGTACCCTTCTCGATCTACTAACTGAATTAACCGAACTACTAAGAAAATAGTAAATGCTCCATATTTGAATCCTTTAACTTTGAAATGAGGTTCAATGATCAATGGAAAAATGGTCAAAGAAAATGTAAACAAAACAATCCACAATAACAACGTAAATTTATCACTTGCATACAGTCTATACTCTGCAATAAACAGTGTTTGAAACATTAGTTTATTCTCAAAACGACTGTGAGAAAATTGAAAAAGCTGTATCCGACACATGTAACATATTTATTTACGTTTATTACAAAGTCATAGAAATAGTTTAAGAATTAAGAATTATCTTAGCTTCTAGACTGCACTTTGATGTTAAACTGATCAGTGTCGTAATAAAGTTACACATGTTGTAAAATATTTACTGTCGACAATATTTACGGACTATTGTAATAGCACTACAGAGAAAAAAAATAAAGAAATTCAAAGAGGAAACACAAACGTGCTGTGAATTTTAGAAACAAATCCACGTCACTTTTAAGTTTTACTCTGTGTATTTTTTTTTTGTTCCCTAAATCCACATGCTCTATTCTTTAACAGTGTACGTGAAATATTGATATGCAAATAACGATGTGATTGTCAATTACCATTGCGTGTATAACGAAATTTGCTATTTTTATGTTAATATTTTTTTTATTTTAATATAATTCAAAATTAGCCTGAACTCAATTTATGTAGTGCTTAGACCGTCAACAAAAGAGCAATTTATATTCTAATATGAACACTCCTTAAAAGAACAAAAAAATAAGAGAATGTTCATATCTGGTTTTTCTTAAATCTGTAAAATCACTTAGCGGGGATGACGTTCTTCGCTCGGAACATATAATATGGTCGCAAATTAACAATATCATATGGCGTTGTTCCTTTTCTAAGATTATGTTCAATTAATTCGACGTGGCGTGATGTATGGCATACCCAACGGGCCTATCAATTACATGATTATGAGCAAAAATGTGTTCATTTTTTCTCTTTTTCAGTTTGTCGTTATAAGACGTAAATTCTACCAAAAACAGTGATTGCAACAATTTGATATCTCAAGAATTAATCGACTCAAAGTCATTACAAAAATCTTACGTAGATATATTCTACGATGCGATTTTTTAACTTACGTATGATACTTTAGTGCGTTTTCCTTTGATCAAACGGAAAAGCCAGAGAAAGACTTCTACACTTAAAATGTGAATAAGGCCCAATGTGGGGATAATTTGGGATATAATTTGTAACCATTGTTTATGTCGACGTTTTAATTTCAGTGATTGTACAATATATCGACAGAAATGAATAATCGGTACCACATTCAATATATCTTCAATAGATCAATACGTGATTTTTTTTTCTCTCACAATAAACTGTACTGTACGAGTGCACTACTACTGAGGATGAAGACAACTTTATTTTAGAAGGCTCTTCAAAGGAATAGCTAAGAGGAATAAGGTGTTATGTTGTGTTTTTTTTTAAATATAATGACCTAACAATATATATTTTATGACTTTCATTATCGATATCAGAGAGAAACTGTCAAATAACATATGATGGTGTTTATGAAAAATATCACATTTAAAACTGCACCATTGACAATGTGCTAATGTAGAAGAATAATGCGTTGCGTCATTTGTTTCTTACATTGTTTATTTCTCAGAAATAATATCGAAAACATTTCATTGATTTAATATCTCATCCTAAGGGCAATATTTCATTTCAAATGAATAGTTGTTGTAGAATAGATACAAAGCCGGTGCGTAATATTTTGATGGCATTACAATAATACTATACACATAATGACTGATATTCGATATTTTTAACGCTTAATTGGAAGAAATATTTGCCATGAGCAATTTACTGTATTATCAAAATAAGAACACCGTGATTCATTTATTTTTCTTTTGCAATTAATAGTTCTAATCTTCAAATTCAAAGAAGGTCTCAGCAGTTGTAAGATGTTTCAGTAAAAGGTCTTCTTAAGATGAAGAGAAAAAAAAACAGATAAAAAAAAAAACGGCAGCAATATTTAATATTACATGAACCACCTACGTATTAAGTGTGCTCAGTGAAGCAACTAGTATTGCACTCATATAGCATAACTTTTTGTGAGAGAGAAGAAATCTGAAATAATGTAGCTACTTATAAGAAATACATCACGTAGCTCCTTCAGTCTTTACAGCGTTCCAATTTTCAACAAAGCAAATAAAAAAAAATGAAGGGTAATGTTAAAGGGTAGTCTTGAAGGGTTACGTGATGTTTCAACAAATTGTTACCTCGTAGTTTCTTTTTTCCCCGTTTGTCGCTTCAGCAACATTAGCTGTGACATCGCGATAACTTATAGATCAAATCGTATTTTATGCACATTAAACCAAAGTGGGTCTGAACCCAAACTAACCTGGCGTAACATCTCAATGGCATTTCCAGTGTCGTCTGACTCACAGATCTGTCGCGGCTTCCTTGAATGAGTTTATACCGACTGCTCAGTCATGTGTCTCTGAGTAGGTGTGTGAATAAATCACTCAACATCAAGGGCGGTGCGCGAGTCCTGTAGGAGACTGAAATGATTGTTGAGTGAGACCAAAAACTACGCCGTCTTTCAATAGGGAAGGAGCATGTTCAACATCTTACACAATCTTATATACCATTACTCACTGTATTGACAACAAAAGCAAATGTAGTCTTTGGTCAACAGAGAACAAAAAGTTCACATCAAAGTTAAACCATGTCTGAAGAGCATTAAGAGTTTTTTTTTTTTTTTTTTATCAGAGTAACTTAACATACGTTGTCTACTCACGATGTTTTCATATTTTTCAGGTTGAATTGCCATGTGTGATTTTTCCATGTTGTTTTAACTAGTTACATATCAGAACAAATATTTCACTTTCTTTTGTTTATATCGTCTTGGAAAAGTTACAGGTCTTTCTCACTCTCTTTCTCTCTCCCTCAAAAAGGGAAAATTGTACAAAATTTAAAGTCTTATAAATGTGACAAATACGTTATTGTTTTTTTTTTTCTTTTCTTTCAGCTCAGTTTCGTTTATATTGTCTTTAACAATGAAACACAATGAAAGACACCATTCTCACTGCTATTTTGAATATCCAATATCTCTTAAAGATTTCAATTTTCGTTGGTGAAAACAATACAGAAATGAAATAAAGCTTGACTACTGACATTGAAATTCACGCTGTGAATGTAGTTTAAAGGGTAAGCATTTTGCTTATTTGGTTTCTATCTTGTGCTATGACCTTGACTTGAGAATAAAGTAAAGAAATCATATTCCACGGTCAAGACTGAAAAGAAGACTAGGGTCAGTTTACAACCTGGGTTGATGAAAAGCGAATCACTGCGTTCAGTTATTATCAGTTTATTACATGATTTTAAGGTAAAATATATTTATCCGTACGTGTGTCAATCACTTAACATTTCAGGAATCTAAACTTAAAACACAAACAGAAAGAAATGCGTCTTTCAGTTCGATGAAGCTCAATTCATACAATATTGTACCTTCCCTTTAAAATGAAATGTGTGTTCAGTGAACTATTTTCACCGTGGTCTCTAGTGCAAGAGACCATTTTCGGTATTAAGTGGAAAATCAATATGAGAACGATTTTATTTGTTTCATACCTGACTCGGTTAGACGATAGGATGTAAGGAAAACATTGAAATCACGAAGATATGATACTATTAATTCACAAGCTGGTAACATTTAATTGTTTGTTTGTAGAAATTTTCAGAAATGTAGATATAACATCAAAAGAAAAAACAAATATACAAATTCAAAACAAATATGAATATTCCCTTTAAAGTTAAAGCAAGTGTCATCACGTCACAAGGACATTTTGTTACAATCGAATAGTTGATCCAAGAGCCACTGTTAAATTTGTATTGATCAAAGAGTAATTAAAAAAAAGTCAAGGCAAGATAAAATGAAGAAAAGAAAGTAAAACAAGCAAAGCAAAACAAATACGAGGTACCTTTTTCTTGGTTGTATATTTCGCTGTTGCTATGCATAATTAAATCATAAAAAGAACAGGGTATTTTGGTACCTCTCGTGGTCATTGTATAACAGTGTCAACGTGGGTGTTTCCCCTGACTCTCTGTGTCTAAGAGCAAAATGACTGAGCGATACAGTATCAAAATAAATGTAATATATATAATATAAATCAGTATAATCAAAGCAGAAATTATTATATAAGTACAAAGTGGCCTGACGCTATAGAAATTAACTGAAATGACAGATCCTGCCTAAGATGACGTGAATACGTCATGAATATTTAAGACATGAGCAGTAATAGGTAATGCAAAAAGCTCGATTGAATAAAATGTGTTAAGTAAACAGGAGATTGGCGGTAGTTTTTAATTTTTTTGTTTTAAATTGTGGTGATCAAAATGGACACATTTTTCTTTTCTCCACTGCAGTGAATGCGAACCACTGAAGATTAAAAGGCAAAAGACGTGCTTTAAGTAGGGTATATATGGATAGCTTAAGGTGTTGTGTTACACAGAAACGTACATAAGGCCACTTTAAAATCATTATAAGACGCAGTGGAAAACAAATAACAAACAAAGAAAAAGAATACAGGATTTTTTTTCTTACACTTGTGTTAGCCTACACCGTTTCAAAAGGTACATTTTATCTCCAATATCTGTGCCTCTAAAACCAACACCTTGCCAATCAGGTGGAATTGGTAGGCGGATTTAAACATTACTTACAGCTTTTCATATTAAACTATTGGGTTAGAATGTGTCTTCCCACATCACATTTAGCATAGTGTGCTTAGCGTAAGAAAAATACATTTTATGTAGCCAGGTGGCAGTCTCGACTATTTTTTTTTCTCACTTGTTCAGATGTCCCGATTTAGTCGATCCTTTAACGTATGCCATCTCTTTAACGACACATTTCAAAAACTAACTGTTAAATCGATTCCTGATTTACTTGACAGGTAGACGTGATGAATCTCATTGCCGCTACGCTGACGCTTCTAACTATAAGTCTCTCAAACTATGAGGCAAATGCAGTCTGTACATATTACAGTGAGTAAGAAATACAGTTCCTTTAAAAGCTGAGTCATGGCAAAAAAGAAAAAAATGAAAAGAAAAAAGAAAAACAAGGAAGACAGGCTATTTGGATGAGTATGAAATAATGCAATTATTATACCATGCGGAATCAAAGGAAAGTATTTTTCATAGTGAGGTCAACAGTTAGAGATAATGAGTATGGACAAATATAATAAACGAATGCAGTAATATTAATGACGTGTTTTTATGGTCGTAATCTACAATAATGGAGCATGGAAATGTTATAACACTTAATACTTTTCTTGACATTTTCATAAAAAATGAAGAAATTATCAAAGAACATTATAATTAACATAAGCACATATAAGCATGGATAAGAAGGTTTGACTTTGGTGGGTATGATTTATATTAATGTTTTTTTTTTCTGACGGAATTGTGTAATCACATTTATAACATATTACATCACACTGAAACTAGGAGACTCGATTTGTGTGATAATATCGAAAATTTTAGGCCCTATTTTAAAAATAGGAGAATTAATTGTGTAGTCACATCTAGAAAATCGTACAGCATACATTGCAGCGAGAAGACTGGAACTGTGTAATCACACCTATAACATCTCTGTTGCATCTTGAGATGTAATATATGTTATATACTCATAGGAGAGTTACCGCTGTTTATGATGGATCCCACTATCGACTGAATCATATACAATTTATTTAATTGCATTTAAAGGGGGATCATGTTTTTACCAAAACCAATTTTACTTCGTTGGAGAAAAGTGGAAGACCTGATAACTGTGAATTATGCAAATGCAAACCGAGAGGGTACAAGTGTTGCACCACGTGAGTATACCGAAACGTAAACAAAGAAAAGATAAATAAATTAATAAAAGGCATAACGTATTGAAAGAGACTGACGAGATTTTGGTAATGCATTTATAATACAAACTAACAGCAAACTAATCGTAGTAGAAATTGTGTTGCAACTGTGAAATTAATCGAATTGTATCTGTGATAATTTATATATGATCTCGCGCTCTTGCCTGTAAAATTGAATTAAATATCATCCATATCTCTGTCTACAGATTCTGGACACCTTCTGAGATACCAGAAGAGTGCGTTGCATTATGGGATCAAAAGAATTGCCAGTTTAACGTTGTACTTCGGAAGGACGAAAGCAAAGAGTGTCATAAAGAACCGCTCGTTGGTGTTCTGTAACGGATATTAACTCACACCGTTCCGGCTGAAAATCTTTTTTTATTTTACACAAAATCCAGTATTTATTGCGAAAAAAAAAAAAAAAAAGCGTATGATGTACCTCGTCAAATAATGGAAACAGTTTGTCGCACATCCTTATTTGTTCACTCGTTATAAGAAGTTGAAATAGTCACCGTGATACCTCATCTGTCGAGCTCGATTTCCTTTTTGTTTGTTAAAAGCAAGTCATAATACCAGTTCGTAGTGTGGTTCAAGTCTGTATCCCCACAACTGTCACATTTTTTTTTTTTCTGTGAGGTGTCACATCCGTGCCTCGAGATATGCATATCGTGTCACAAGGTGAGGTTAACGTCAGAAACTGGAGGAAATATTACTTTCACAAACCAAGAATCGGTATCATGGGTTGATACACTGTGAAAAAATGTCTGTAAATTTACAGAACATGTAACAAAGAAATACATAAAAATAATAGAAATTTTCTTGTAACTAATTACCAGAACATTTATGTATTCGCTTTGTGTTCCTTTATTTTATTTTCTGTAAATTTACATTTTACAATTTACATTTTTAACAGTGTACCATGTTACCAATTTGATGGTATTCCTGCTGGAATAAAATATCACACTTAAACTTCTGGTTCTGATGTTAAATCCAGCTTACTTTTTCTGAAGTAATGACCTCAAGGCATATATTCGTGTCGACGACATGTCTTGGCCGGTGATAAATATCGTATAAAATATGTTCGAGTGTTAATTGTTAATTACTCTTGACAAATTACCCAATTCACTGAACAGCTTTTCAATGTGAAGGCACGATGTATAATCTGTTTCCGTTATTACGTGTGTCAACGCTGTTACCGCCATCTTCATCACACACGTAAAAAAATAAAATGTGTATATGGTTTTGTATACTACCTTATATATTACGTTATACAATGACAGGATAACTTTATAATGGAGAGTGGTTAAGTTTATCTTCTCAAGCCCCCCCCCCCCCCCCGGAATAATGAAAAAGGTCCATTACGTTTTTTTTTTTTTTTTAGCTGTAAAGTGTTATTCGTGTAAGAATATAAACAATTCTAACGAGAGACTTGAATAAAGCAATTTGCACATAGTCAAAACAGACAACGATACACCGGATATGAGACAATATGAGCAACCTGAGTGAAAGATGAGGCTTTCACTCAATTTGAATATGCTTAGTCGCATTATCGATATACAATGTCAGGTGACCTTCATTCTTCTCAATGATGGATAGAGATGTATGGGTAGTTAAAGTGTACATAAAACTTAGATCCCTTTAAACGACGGTGGTCAATATTTGGTGGACCGTTACGCTATAGACCTTTCTACGGCCATTCTATTCCCTATATACTCTTTGGTAACAAAATTCCCAGAGATACAAGATTGTGAACAATGTGTCTTTGGTGATCGAATGTAGATATAACAATATATCATTTTCTCTTTGAATTGCATTTTGCGATTTACTTTAGAAAATAATATCGTAAGCCAACCTTTGTTGAAAATGAAGAAACTTTACTGTACTTGAATCGGTATTCTGTCAACTGAGGGTAACGGAAACAAGAAAAAAACCGATGGTTTCAAGGATTAAAATATGTTTCATCATACAGACGAGATTCTGATACAGCTGATGGAGGCAAATTAATCGTAAGGCTGCAGCTTCAATTGTTGGACCTTCCAATGACAGAAACCTTCAAATAATACCCCTTCTGAAAACACCTCTCTACTTGTGCTTCTCGAACAGACCCGGGTCCATTTATTAGGTCTAAAGCATAGCTTACCCTAACATTAAGTTTGATAGACATCCAGTGACTAAGTTTATCATACGTAGGCCTAGGTTAGCCTATGTGATATCTCAAAATGAGCCAATGGAAATGTCGTGAACAGCATGAGTCCTAATGAAATAATTACCGACCGTTGCAAGGTTGTAGTAACTTTTTACCTAAATTTTCTTATTCTGTACTCACATTTTGGAACATTGTAATCCTGCAAGAGTACTGCTCAAGATATAATCAAATTACTGAAGACCTTACGCAACACGGTAATTGATAGGATTACTACCCGGGTGTAGCTTACGTAAAAGTTAGGCGTATTTACTCGATGCACCATTGCACAGTCTGTGCATGTTACATATGCGTACTATGCTGCATGTACATAGTATGATCGACAAGGCGTTAACGTTGTCAATTGTATTTTAGATTTTTACTGATCACGTCGCGCAATTGCTGTATCCATCCGCTCGTACCAAAAGTTCACTCGTACCAAAAGTTCAAAATCGATTGCCAGTATTTACTGATTTCTCAATATTTGTAATCGTTATATTGAAGTAAATTTGCAAAACCTATGGTCTTTGTTTTCACGGCGTACGAGGCAGGGGAGTGATTAAGACTTAGTGCACTCAAAACAAAGGCTTAACATCAGAAATTCGCAAAAGGAGAGTATGGCTGCATTAGATTACGATATGCTATCGTAATCCAAAAAAGTAAGTCGTATACCTTACCTGACCCTAGTATCAACCGGCACATTGTGTAGCTCTAGATAACAGTCAATTGCTCAGCAATGCCATTGTAAAAAATAGAATATCCATGCTTCAAATCGTCACATTGTTGTGTACTTTTCAAGATATATATATGTTACCTTTTACTTACATGATCTGCTAAAATATAGACAGTTATTATTATCGAGGTTGACTTTGATCAATGTCTTCTACTAAGGTTTTGACAGTTCCCTCTTCAACTCCTGGCCACTTCCAATTTTCACTTCCATCACATCTTAAATCACTGTAAAAATGACGAGTGACAAGTACTTACTTTTCTCTCATAGTTTCAACACTTTCGTTGCAGGTAGGACTACGTGACACCTTCTTCACGTACCGTTTTGAACAGCAAATCGATACAATGTGAACCTACCCCTCTGAGTGATAAGACTTTTATTGTGTGCTCATACCGCCACTAGACATGTATGAACACACACATGAGTGTCGTGGAGCTAACGTGTTCGGATAGTGATATTCTATTGCATCTATTCGGTATGTACATTGTAAAGAAGAACAATTCGGAAGACGTCATTAATCATTAAAACACATCACTTTAATATGGAGGTCAGTACTTCACTTTACAATTCTCTAGATTATCGGGATAACATTTTGTTGCTTTCGTGATTTAAGATCATACTGCATTAGAAATTGAACGTAAAATTGAGCTTTTGACATAAATCTACTCACCTTTCCCATGTAGTCCAAATTATCACCTAAACCGACGGGGAACGATTAGCATTGCAAGTCATTGTCGAATGGTCACCTCGACGTCACGTGATTCGGCACAAGGCTCTGACATCAAAGCATTTATCATATTACTGTTGTTTGTTACTAGGCAATTGTACAATAAGTGAAAGTACATACACTATTCAATCATGGATATTAATTCTGTCCTTGAACAACTGTTTTGTTTTCTCGATAACCAACGTGTGAAATGACTTGCTTTTGCAAGTGTGAGCGATCAAGTGGATGTTTCGTCACTTTTGATGTAGACTGTGTTTCTTTTATTTTACTGTTCTGACCTCTTAATTACCTCTGCAGTCGGTGTTTATTCTTTCCATGGGCACTCGTTTGAAAGAATCATTACTTTGTTGACAAAATGATATCGATCATTGTTTTCGTCGCTTACAAGGCCAATAAAAATTTGGAATCGACATGGAAGGCATTTTGCCAGCTAAATACACAACAAATACGCCTGAATACCATTATTTTAGTGGGTCCAACTACATCAACAAATTTGAACAACTTGTATGAAAGTCAACACTGTTCATGGCACCGCTTAAAATAAGGTTGTTTTAATGCCATGCTTATATAAAAAATCAACAACTTTATGTTTCACTTCAAGTTAAATAAGGGGATTTTGATAAACTAGACAGCAGGCAAAAACACTTATTTTGACAGTGTAGTCTTGGTAACTGTATCCTAGAAAACCCGCTCATGTTTGTCTAAGATCGAATCTAGGTAGGTCATTAATGTGGGCACCAATGTAATATATCAATATGTCAGTTTAGAAGTTCAATCATGAATGACGTGGGTATAAAGCAATAATTGTTAATGCACTCTAGCATCCTGTAAACGTTTGCGAGAGCTTACCGGAATCCTAAGTGTAAAGGGTCGATATTCATGAGCTAGAGAAGATATACCCTGGTTTCGAATAGGTAAGTACCGATTTCATTTTTTTTTCTTTAATCTCCTGCCTTCTTCTTTGTTCTTCGACTGATTATAATCATTTTACACTTTGTGTTACGTTGTTAGTGTAGTTGAAGCTACAATCGAGTAAGATCATACTGCTCTAAATACTCAACTGACGAGAAACCAAAGTGGATCTCATGAAGAGCTGTAATGTGTAAAGGCAGAGGATATTTTAAAAATAGGAGATATCATTCTCGAACTTGCTATAGTAATATTTAAGTAGGCAAAAGGTCAGATCATTAAGTACGTGACTGATGAGATATAACTCCACTATAGATATACGGTTAAATTTTTACAGAGGCTCTGTCGTCTCATGAGCTTCCTCAATTTTCCTTAACCTGTCAAGTTTCCCGAACATACTTAAAGCAATTTCAGTTGCAAGCTAATAGAGTCCCAAGGTGTCCCATATGAATGGACATTAACAATTCAATTAGGTTGTTACAAATTTGTGACGAGACACCTTTTACATTAGTGTAGAATATGAGGGGTTTTAGGTGTTCACAGTCGTGATATGACTGCCCCAGCGACGGATGTTAGACGTGACGAGAGAGACGTGAGAACCAAGAAAGATTTTTTTAGTGATTAAAGTTTCATTTATTGCTGATCCGACTGGCACATAAATTAACAAGAATTAAATTGACGATGAAAGGAAGGAAGAGTAACAGAGATACGAGATGACGGAGGACCTACATAGTGTACAAGAGACAGACGATGTATACGGTTTGATGTCCAGAAAGCCAGTGTCAGCGGCGTGGCGAGGTCGATGGATCAACCCACGCCGAACTGCTAAGGATCATGGGATAGACTACTGACACTGACCAATCACAGGTCAAATGGTTGACCTACGTAATTGAATGAGGCGGTTGCCATCCGTGATCTACCAATCACGAAAGGATTGCGCAACCATTCTGAGAACAGGGTCTACGTTTACTATTTTTAATGTGTTCTATTGTCTAATCTGACTGTCTGAGGGAAATAAAGAAAATGTTAAATAAATCTGGGGTAAACACCGGAAGACTGAACTTTGTACAACCTTTTGCCTACCGTGGGGTAGAATGACCATCTCTATACAACATTAGCACTTATTCATATTGCACACAGCCGATACAAGCAAGGGTAAACAATTTCAAACTTTGAACATTTTTATAACTATTCGATGTTAAACTTGAAAAGTATGCACACTGTAAGTGTTACAATGTGTTTATGTTTTCCTCATAATAGGTCAAAAAGTTGTTGATACCATACCCCTGAAATGTAGAGTATTGACTTGATTTGTATTCATTATTTGTCACAATGAAATAGGAAACTAATTGGAGTCGGTTTATGTGATATCATAAACATGCCGTCCAAGTGAAGTGTGTGTGGTCAATAGTTGAAAAGCACAAGGTGATTGTTGTCACGACACGCGACCACTCCGGTACAATACAAGTATAAGTAACAACAAAAAAGAGGAAAGTGTACCTATTTGCACGCAGTAAGTGTGGCAAGTGAATGTGAATAATTCTGTGGAGGTTAAGCGCCGCCACAAAGTATTCTGACAGCCTCAAAACCTTCAACATATTGATAAGGGTTGCTTGCTGCAACCAAGTTAACCTGAAAAGCTTTACATGAAAACCTGTTAGTTAGAAGGTGAGAGAGGGGCTTGGTGTGTTGTGGTGGATTGTAATACGAGATGTTATTCTTGGAAGGTTTCAAGTTATTTTCCTCTCTTCTTGTATATACAAAGCAGGCGTATGATTCATATATTGGTGCAATATTTGTACAATCTTTAATCAAATTGTCGAATGGAAAGACCAGAAGAAGAAACGTAACTAAACACACTTTTCGTATAAAATGTAGTTTGTCCAAAGAAAGTGAATAAGTTGAAGAACGTAAATCGAAAATGGCGGTCATGAACCAACAAATGCTCCCAAATCTATGAGCAACATGGCCTTCACACCTTACGCAATTATTTACAAAACCTTCTGTAGTTATCCATCGTGTTCAATTAAAGCAAACATTCAGCACTAAATGAATAGATAGGAAAGACAAAGTGATTAATCAGAATCTGATCGATGAAGTCAGTAGGACTTTGAACTCGTAATTCGTAGTTTGTATTTACCTTATTTTCTCAATACTGTAGAGAGACTGATAGAGAGACTGGCAGAAAACTCACGTAGCTTTTTTAACAGATTCTCTTAGGTACCTGCTGACGTCGAGTTCTCGTTGAGTTAAAGTGCTACAAAATGGAGGGTGAGTGCTTCAATTTTTCTACTAGCTTATTAGATAATACGATTTTGGAGACTGATCGTAATCAAAGTACATTATACATGACGACGCAGTTTTCCCCAATAAGGGATGCAAAGCTTATTAGTTAGTCTTTACTCGACAAAGATTATTCGGGTGTAAGTGTTGTAAATACAAAGAGTATTCTATAAGTCATTACAGAAACTGTAGTATATCCGAAGAGTAGTTAAAGCACCAAATGAAGAAAACAAATCATCCATTATTCGTTACCAGGTCAAGGACAATACCATAATGAAAAGCAAAACATACCACCACCACAGTACTCTGCGGGGAACATCGTTTACACTGTAAGTAACCATTTTTGTTATTCTGTGTATTTTTGTTTTAAATTTTGTTTTAAGGACTTGAAGGAAAATCTTTTCCTTAATTCAAATGTTTTAAAATATGAAAATAAAACAACATACAATCACAATTTGTAGCTATGATTTTTATTGTTGTTGTTTGTACATAAAACCAACATTTAATGAAATGGATTCTTATTGTTAAATTTGTATCATAATTAACTCACCTATTTTTTTTTTTCCGGCAATGATACAATCAAACGATAACAATTGGCGTTGGTTTCTAATGACTGTTTTCAATCCAATGGACTATATATACGTTAAGTAAACATAATTCGATAGCTGACAGTTGCTTGTTCATAACACATGATGGATAACTGTACTCCTCACCTAATGTTACATTTTTTTCTACATATCACAAGCAACAGACACCGCAGCAACCAATACCCGGTGCCCAGACTATCATCCATGTAAACCAAAGTGTAGCTTCTCCACCGGACTACTTTGCATTTTCCCTCTTCGTGACTATTTGCTGTTGTCTACCATTTGGTGTCGTTGCCTTGGTGAAATCAAGCGAGGTAAGTGCACAAACAGCGACCTGATTTGAAAAAAAAAAAAAAAAATTGAAGGAGGTTATATGAACTCAAATCTACTTATAAGGATGGACCAAGCACAAAGTTAGCTTCGATATGTTTAAGAGTTAATAAATCTGACGATTATAAAGAAACTAATCAATTTATATATGTAATTACCGAGGATATTATCGGTTGAAGTTGTCACATTTGTTAACCAAGAATAACATGAAGCAAACAGGAGTGATGTCAGTAAAAGAATAATACAATCTGTTGGTCAATGTGAGCGGATGATGTCACGCCTGCTTGCGTCAAGTTCACATTTTGTAGCACCATGGGATGACTTTTTTGTTAAAGACGCGAATCAAAGTTTTACAACAAAGGTTAAATTAACTTACTCTCCAACATATCCAAGCTAAATTTATGGCTGGACGATCCTTTTAAATCTGGACCATAGTAATTTCAGTACTAAATATAAGAAGAAAAAGAAACGTATTTGAAAACAATCAGTGCCCGATAGTAGTCGAGAAATTATCAAATATGTTACTAACAGTACAGATTTTCACAGGATTAATTAGTCCGAAACTATTGGTTTTTACACATTGAATGTTCGTGAGTGATAAATAATCTACATACATCAACTTCCAACGGAAAACGCTGGAGTCTATATTTAGTTTTTTTGACTATTTACTGTGACTAAACATTGGGGGTCGTTAGCGTCTAAAAGTGTAGACTATGAGGTAGGGTAAGTAAGCTGCACATAAAAAGATTAAAGCTAGTGCAAAATCAAGTTGAAGCTCAGCCGTAGTTCTGTCATTATTCGGTGCAAGATTAAAATGTTTGCTTTGCTATAGTACAATGTCCAATGCAAAAAAAAAACGTCGTTTTTTAAGCTGGGATTTACTGTGGAAATTGTTATATAGGGTGCAAAATACATCTAATTCGTATATCATTATCCATTTCGTCCTCAAATATTTAGAGTCCCTCCCTGGCTTTCTCGTCACTCCTTGAGCTTCGGTATAGTGTGAGGCAGTGGTGACGTATTTGGTATCGGGAGAGTGATATCAAACCTGTTTACACTTAGTATGTAATCAATAGCAATATCTGTCAAACGTCAACTTGAGCAATAAAAATAGTTCCATTTAAACCTAGAAATGACATAACGGTAAGTGCATTATTTATTTTTATCTTACAGGTACGCACCCGAGCTGCAATGGGGGACCTAGCAGGGGCCCAGCTTTCATCATCCCACGCTAAGAAATGGAGTTTTGCGGGACTCCTCACTGGACTCGGAATCATTTCGCTTGCCATCTTGACCTACGTCATTATCATCATTGTTGCTGTGACTTATTGAACTTGTAAATGAGAATATATATCAAAACACAACAAAATAAACTAAAGCGAAAAGATAATTTCATACGGAGAAAATGCACGTACTGTGTTACCTTTCATAGTATATTGAACTAAGAAAAGGCTGTTACTGATTGACTGCGCACATTCTAAATTTAGAAACGAAAAACAAAAAAAAAAAGGGAAAAAATTGAACTGGACTGACAGATAAAAACCTATGTGTATAAACAAAAATGGGGAACGATAGCGAAGTCAAAGGGAAGTGGAATATATTACATGACTTCCTCTAAAGCAAGTGCTTAATGACACCTGTGTCTCGTTCTGAAAAAAATAACTATTTTCGTCTTTTTTGAAATTAACTTTATATATTTTATTAACACATGAAACTGATAATTTAATCGCATGTCAGATATTTGTCCTTTTTTTTTCGGTAACTATTAATTTTGTCTGTTGGACTGTCGAACCTTGATTAATAGGGAGACATTTAAATGAGGCGGACATTCTCCAATAAATATCAGATTGATTTATGAATCACACACCATAAGAGAGCATTTGACGTCATAATTGGTAAACAATTTATGATTTATTGTTTTGTATTGGAAATCCTCCTAGCAACGAAATAACCGTCCAAAAATTGGAACACAATCCCAATTAGTTCTACGTATATTGTATTTCGTGATTTGCAAACGCATATTCAATAAATTCAGTTCATTCGTTCAATAAGTAAATTCGATCATGTGGGTAGTCTTTGAGAAATTTCTCTCTAAGTGAAATTGGATGGATCAGTCATGGACAATGTTCATAATAGAAATGTTCGAAATGTCGAAATCATTATTGAAGGAGAAGTAATACATAACCATTCCAAAATTAAAGCACAGCGTTTATACTCTCTGATCTATTTCACTAATTGTTTATTATACGTATTATCATTTGAGGTTAGCGACTTATATGCATTCTTGTCAATGACCAGCCCGTCCATTTTAAAAGTTAAGTAGAATTTTTACAAACGCAAAATCGAAAAAACTTTAACCTTAAACTTACAACCTTAAACTAAATTAAAGGATAATCTTGAAGGATAATCTTAAAGGATTTGATGATCAGTTCTTGCACTTTCTTTATTTGGATGTAAGCATATCTATTTCACGTTAATCGGTCCATGGAAAATTCAGTCAAAGAAAGTCCAATTAAAAGAGCAAAACGTTTTATTTTTGTATTGTTCTCATGTTGACATCCACGGTAATATTCAGAAGTGGTCGTTTTTCTCTCTTCCTAGCTTGTGCACTGAATGTTGTTTGATGTAAGGTAATCACCATTTCTTTGGCTGTCTCTACCCGGTATACAATCCCAGAAATACACAGCTAGGAAAAGGCTTGAATAGGCAGTTGAAGGTTAATGTTTCTCCTTTGTCTCCTTTGGTACTTTTTGACTGAATTCGTCATTGGTATTTTTTTTTCTCAAAAAATATTTGTGGGATATGTTTATAGCCGAGTTGGAAAAGCAAAGTGCGAAAAATATGTAAAAAAAAAGTTAAGTAGGAATTTTTACAAACACAAAATCGAAAAACTTTAACCTTGAACTTAAAACCTTAAACTAAATTAAAGGATAATCTTGAAGGATAATCTTTAAGGAAAGAGTTACTTTCTCCATAAGACTAAAAAATATTCATTTTTTTCCACAAAACAAAGATAAAAAGGAGCCTCACCGAATTTTTCCAGGCCATAGATAAGCTCTTTACTCGGTATCCTGCATATTTTTTTTTCTTACACAACAGTATTGGCGAAGCACGCTATACATTCACGTATAACAATCTATTAAAAAATATAGAAAATTTAAAAATTACCATCATTAAAAAAAAAAAAACTAATTAAATTATGTGTAAATATGTCTCGTAAAATGCTTCCCAAGGGTTTCAGCAATTTTGCGTTATAGTTATGAAAGAAAAAGAAGTCGAACGCTAGCTGCTGCTACAGTAACCTTTAATGACGTTTTCATGTGAACTGATCACAATGTACACCCCCCCCCCCAAAAAAAAGCAAATATCGATGAACAAAAAAAGAAAGCAATGAAGGAACTTAATTCAATTCCAACATTTATTTCAACATTTTGATGTCAACATACATTCCAGTTGTTATTCATGTCGTTTTTTACAAACATCACACAAAATGGATTTGGAATAATTTATGTGTATATGTTTACTGATTTTTTTTTAGATCCCCTGACCCTAAACGTCTTTACAATGTAGCCGTGAGGTAATTTTACACAGTTTTTATTTGCATATTGAACTTAGTTGTATCAGGTTTTACTTTAGCTCATTTACCAAGAAAACAAGGGAATTACTCAACATCAGAAAAATCCCCGGTGCTTAATAATGATCCCGAATTTCAGTCCATTCTCAAAAGAAACAATGGAATTGCTATGTAAATTAGATGTCAGACGAGAGAACACAGCAACATGAGACGAGACAACATAACAACATTAACAAAAAAAAAAAAAAAAAAATCCACGTCACTATCGGTTTCAACAGTTTTGAATGCAACAAGATTCAAAAATTTGTAAAGAAAATTTTTTTTAATATAGATTCCAGCATTTTAGATTCTCATCTGACTCAGTTCATCATCTCTGTCCCATCACAATAAACATAGGGAAAAAAAGAAGATAGCCAGCTATTTTCTTCATTGAATGATCATATCAGCATAATTAGTTTCCTTTCAAGTGTGCTAGGATGAACATCATGTGATCAATGAACAACAGCAAATTAAAGAATTCGAATAATGTTCAATATATAACATAGAGAAGTGGAGTAAGTGAACTAATGAATAAAACAGGCGGACAATCTGAAAAAAAATACAACAAGATTTTTCCCTTGGAGCCGAGAATGATAATTAATCACGGAGCTATTTCATTTTCTTAGTTCAAGAAGAGAGAGGTCCATTTGTAGCATCGTGGCAGTAATGAGCCGTGAGTATTGTTTTTATATAAATAAAATAAAACTGTTACTGTTAAAATTGTTACAAAAAAATGAAAAGTGCTAAAACGAAATAGAAGAAAGTGAATAAGTACGCATAAGTACTATGGATTTTACCTTTATAAGGTGTGCGTTAACTGCTGTCATCCTTATTTTAGGAAACTTGTGGGAAAGTCCGAAAATTACTCTGAAAAAATTCATGAATATTCAACTTCTCAAAGTGTAGACGCTGGAAAATGTCATTTGACTTTGCGAATAATAGCCTAATTTAACCAGAGTTAGTGGCAGATATGTAATTCGTCGTGAACTGCACGTTACTGCCACGTGAATATTCTATTCATTAGCTTTCTCTACCTTTCCTTCAGTCGTTTCGATCTGTGACTCCTCACCCGCTCCCATCAATGTCGGCAACCATTATCATACTTGAGAGGGAATTCTTTAGGAGTAAGGGAAGCAAAACAGGAAAGCAGGGGCATAGACCGGTTTCTGTGTGAGGGGCAAAATGAACTCATCGGTGATATTTTTGACCGATGTCCTACGGATCTGTACATTTGGAAGGGTGTTGCCCTACCAAGGGCCCCTTCTCTGTGCCATTTTTTTCTTTAGCATTTTGACTCAATTTAAGTTGGAAAATTAGAGTCAGCTATAGAAAAGTTTGTACAGCTATAGAGACAGTTTGTATCAATGGTAAGGGCATGCGTCACGGATCCAAGATTTGTAAATTTTACTAATTTAGGACTTTCATTCTGTATGCAAATATGCAAATTAGGGTTAAAATTAAGTAAATAAAGGCTGGAGGTACTAACTTATATTAGTCTCTTATATTTATTTGCATTTCACATTGTATCTGTGTGAGCTTAACTTTTTCCTGTTGTTTCCTGCAAAAACTGTGAAAATTGATAAAGAAATGACTGAGATATAACAATTTTACTGATAATTCGGAAAACCCCATTCAAACCACCACCCCCTAAAAAACATTAACAGTGTTGAAGGTGAAGATTACCAATGCTTATAGCAGTATCTGGTGATTCAGATAATATATAGTTGCACATGACTACATGATATTGACACAGAAAATAAAATTTTATGATTTGAAGCAGATTTCTCATCATTATGTATGCAAATATGCAAATGAGGTCATCATGGCAGTCTCAAATCCTTAGTTATCCAGTCTTTGAGTGAGAATACTCTTCAAAAAAGCTTTCATTGCTGGGGTCGATGAACAGGAACAACAGAACTCAATTTTGTCCAGGGAGCGCTTCAATCATGGCTTATTTTAAAGATAATTAGTATGCGCATAATAATGAGACAAACGTAATGGCAAACAGCAAATGAATGTGGTACAGTACAAAGGTGAGGTAAGTGTTGTGCACGTACTACGTTACACAGCTTTCTCTAGGCTCAAGAAAGGAAAACGGTTTCTACTCCAGTTTGGTGGCGCTATTTTACTTTTTGATACCTGCGCTGTAAAAGGAAACTTGTAGAGATCACGACAAATTTCGAAATTGGGAGTAAGGTGAGAGAGATGGGATTTTTGTGTCGTGCGGACTTTTTTCCCCTAAATTTGGCACATTTTCTATTTTATTTTTGACATAACTTTAGTAATAATTCATACTATCAATCGTCTAGAGCTATAGGGTTTTAAGGGTATCTTTTGGAACCACAGGACTTGCTAAAATCTTTAGAGAAGTTTCTAGCTTATTAGTAAAGTGGTTGCTCACAGTGGCCCATCACACTACTTGTCAACTCGTACCCTACTTTCACGTTCCAAGCACCGATACAAGCCCTTGATGGTCCAAAATGAAACTTTTACTTGGATGTGAAAAACACATCAACAAGCTCCATTAGTATCCTAGTACCTAGGACATGCTTCTCACTCTCTGTATAATCGTAGCAACTGTCTCCTTAGATCCCAGTTTGTTATGATGGAAAATTCCAAATCTTGTTGGTAGAAAAAAGACGAAATTTCTACCATGATAGAATCCGTAGTAAGCTCTCGTGGTTTCATACATACAAACTTTTTCACCCATTTTTTAAACAAGCTGACATATAGTCCGTACAATGGTCACCATATAATAGAACATTAAGTATACCAAAGCTCAGGCAATGAGATGCCATCACAACCTAAAGGTCTTTCACTAAATCAAACTGCATGGCACTGAACAGGGGCAACCATGACCCCAAGTTTCTTTTCCAGTTGGTAGTTGGGAACTTTTCCAGTTAGTTTTCTGACAAGTGAAAGGATTAAATTTGTATTCAGAGATAAAGGACAGTTTCCAATAACATGCACATTGGGACCATATAAACTTACACAATGAAAATACGGCACTTAAGATTATTACGTCCCATTTTTGAACCGACCAAAATGCAATAACCTTGGTCCAAAGTATCACGACATTTTTCCCAACTCATGTAAACAACTGTTAAAGTTGGTCCAAAGTGTAACAACTTTTCTGCTCGAAGTGTACCAACTACAAAAGTTAGTACAGATTTAGATTACAAAGACGGGAAGATTCACATTCAGATTCTTACACGGCATTGCAACATTTAAAAAAGAGAAAAGTTTTATTTATTTATTTTTTGAAGTGCCATGACTTAACTAAAAAAAAAAGGTGGGGAGTTCGAATGCAGGGAGGACTGGGAGTTGCACCAACCAATTCGTCAGTCCAATTGCAAATTTCAAGTCAACTGCCTGCCCACCTTCCTCCAATCAGTGTACACTTACCGCTTTCGTAGACGTAGGCTGAGTTTCAGGTAATACGTATCTATATATATCTGTATCTATATCATGTTTGATCTTATCCAGAACCCTATACCCATCATAAAATACTTTGCAGGCAGTTACATGATTCCTTGAATTACGCCTGGTGTGTGCGTGTTTGTGTGTGTGTCTAGGCATGCGAGTCAGAAATGGACGTTGTAATGCTAACATATCAATAGTAACGTAGATTGCATATCTATAATACACACAATATATGTATATTTAAGACTTACTTGCAGTATTAATCAGTTGACCTGGCTATGTCGTTGCACTGTATATACATGACCCAAGCGCACGTCCGCTGGTTAATCTTCACTGAAAAAACATAATCAAATGTAACAAATATAATGAACAGCAACTGAAATCGAAATGTGTTCGTGTATTCGAAATGTGTAACAATGCGTGTTCAACTATAGGCTACAGAATCTAGAAGTAGTTTGTAGTTTCCTTACACCTGTATTACATTAGAGAGACCCGTAAGTGCGACGGAAATCACACAACACATCTATTTCGAGAGACCTACGACCGTTGAAGTCTAACTGACGTCTAGCAGTATAAAATGGAGGGTGAGCACTAACAATACTTTTCTTAGACCCTTTATTTTATCACTCACTTTGGACAACAAACGTGAATAAACCATTCAGTCAATTATGACGATAACTTGTCATCCAGGGTAAGCGTTTATTCACTGTCAAAGAGTGTCGATGCGGTGAATAGCATTACTGTAAGATCTGGCACTGGACTAGCATAGAAATCCATTAACGTACAATGTCTCTACACTTCGTTTAATAGAATAACAAGACCCTATCTCGTCATGAGAAGACATGGCTTTTGGTATATTTCTTGTTACCAGGTGAATTTGAAAGTGACAAACAGCAATTACTGCCTCCACAATACTCTGCAGTGGACACAGTGAGTTATTATAGTTTCAATTTTCTTGGTGTATTATTCATACACTTTTCCTTCTAATAAATGTGTGCTGATTCAACCTTTTTTGGGGGGGGGTTCGTTTTTTTTAACAGTCATGACGTTTTGTTTTTTAATAATTCTTCCCTAAATAAGCACGCGCTGAGCCTGTGCTTTAATTGAATATGCAATTGTGTGTACACAGGAAATGATAATACCTCATCAAATAGATCATTCTTGTCACTTTTTTGTTAATATGATCAATGCATTACCTTTTCTGTTAATAAATACATTCTGTCGTACAATCATTGTTACTTTCAGGTTGAAAAATCAGGTGTTTGCGTTTTGACCACAATACTGTCTCCCTGAATATTGTAACGTCGTTAATCTTATTGATAAGACTGCGTCTAAATCGACACTTTTATTCGTAGTAACTGGTACGTTTGTTTAACCTATTACACACCACAGGGACGCTGGCAAATGCCCGGTACTCATACGATTATCCATGTAAACAACGGTGTCCCTCCCCCACCGGACTACTTTGGATTCTCTCTCTTCGTGACTATCTGCTGTTGCTTACCATTTGGTATCGTTGCATTGGTTAAGTCGAGCGAGGTACACAAAACAAGATTTAAATCTTTTAAACTCGTAACAGATAAAATGACCTCAGAACACAGTGACTCAGAAGAATTTGCTTTATCAATAAATGAAAAAAAAAAATAGTATTATATGGAGAAATATTAAATTGAAAAGTTAAACGGACGTTATTTGACAGATGATTTTGATTCACACCAAAAATTAGTCGTTAGAAGAATAAAAAAAAAAAAAAAATTACAACAATCACTGACAATAGTTTTCACAAAGGAAACACGCTGATTAGAGACGTAAACGGGGAATCCCAAGAACGATATATATCTATATTCAATGTTTCTCTTCAAGGTGCGCACCCTGGCTGCAATGGGAGACCTAGAGGGAGCTGAGCGTTCATTATCCGAAGCGAAGAAATGGAGCTTTGCGGGACTCTATTCCGGAATCGGAATTACAGCGCTTATCGTTGTGCTTTACGTCGTGATTATCAGTGTTGCGGTGTCTAGTGCTAATTATTAACAATGTTCTGTCACTTTTGTGGGTTACCTATATATTTCCTTTGAATGATTGTATACTAAATTGGTCTGTAGATAAAAAGTTCTACTTGGACTTCGATCTATTCAAAAAAGCTAGGGAATAGGATTGTTATTTAGGATATAGTGAAAAGATAATAAAAATTATTGGAATGTAGTTGTAATTTAATAATAGTAACAAAATTTATGGATGAGCTGGAGATCTAGACCGTTTGAGTGAAATTGAGGAAGCTACTTTATGAAGTATTTTTGTAGTTCACTAAGACCGTCAGCCATGTAATGCAAAGCAACCGAGTCTTATTGCTGCAAGATAAATACACTATGTTGCCTTAGTTTTTTCGTATACTTAACTTTAAAAGATATATTTATCATTTCTTTTTGTGCTGTAATATTGATTACTTTGTCATGCAAGTAAAACTTTTTCCCCTGTAAGATTGCTTTTTTTTATTTCACAGATCTAACGAACTAGTTGAAATAATGCTATGAACTTACAATTTACAATTTTGAACAAAATAACAAACTAAATACAATCATCCAGCATTTCAAAGAACAGAATGTTCCTACGCTTTTCACAGGTTCATGTGGTGAGGAATCTTAAAAGGGTTTTGTTTTGATTTCTTTTTGCCTTTTTTTTTTACCAACATTGAGGAGGAAAATTATTATACTTAGTTAATTAAGATGCTCATCACCAAATGCTGAACATAACTTTAAATCTGAAAATGATTGAAATATATCAAGATGCAACGAATATCGAACTTAAACATGGAAGAAACAATAGATGGACATACTAAAGAATTACCGTTAATTTTTAAAATGCTATTCATTCACTCTGTAATTTCAAAGAGAGAAATTCGACATGACTCTTAAATCAAATAACATTAAAGGGGTGAGAGTCACTTCCGATGGTAATCATTACCCTTTTCGAGCAAATATTTTTCATTCATATCCTGCAGTCTTCTTTATGATCTTGGTGTAAGTCACTTGGTTAAGTTACGTGTGTCTCGAACTTAAGTTCAAATTTGGTCTACTTGCAATTAAAGATTGACTTTATTTACCAATTCAAAATATATCTCAAGCTCAAGTTTGGCTGTTAGCCATACTGGGCATGTCTGAACTATGTTCAAGGATCATTACAAATACAGTACTAGTATCACATCTAGAAATATGTAGAATGTCATAAGTTTGGATAATGAAATCTTGCTACATATTTTTTACAAGGTTAAAGTTTGTAATCTCTTTTAACAGTCTGCTTGACAAATTATTTGCCCACTGATTTGATAATAATATAGAAGAAGTACAGCAAAATGAATTCTTAATGAAAAAGTCTTAGCCGAGTCACCGGTACCCCGTTACACTTCACATGTGATATCCTTTGCCTGCAGCATGTTATATACTTTGTACTTATATTTTGTTGATTCATAGAGAAAAATCACTTTAAATAATCATATTCTTGATGACACTTTCGTAGAGGAGATTTTTTACTTTTTATCTAATAGTGACGTAAGAATTAACACTTAACTGTGATCGGTGTTCAGTCAACTGATATCTCTGAACTGGAAAATAAAAAAAACATATGAGTTCAATTAGATTTAAGTAAAAACAGGAAACGGCAGAGTAGTTTACATAAGAAAGTGGAACGTGCTAATTCATAAAGGCTTAATAGAGATCGACTTAAAGTTACAATTTTATCTCCGGTAAAAGTTCGTTTTTTTTTTTCTTTAATGATGTAATTTCTTCTGTCTCTTTGGCTAACCTAGACAGCAGAAAAGACAAATAAATGAAAGATAGATTTTGTATCAATTTTGGATTGGTTAGCGTAGTGAAAGTATGTCTACCTGGTTGTTTATGCATTATACTAAAGTGAGAGCTTTTCATATACTGCTTAGCAATTTTTGATTTATTGTACATTATTTGTAATCCAACAACAACAACAACAACAACAACAACAACAACAACAACAACAACAACAACAACAACAACAACAACAACAACAACAACAACAAATCTTTGGATGCGATAGTTCTGGACAATGTTTGAAGTCAAATATACAATTCGCACAGGGAATACAGTAGTTACTGTGAATGTTAGGCCGTTGTACCAAAGTGTCCACTGATTTTTGCTGTTATTCGATAGCACAGTAGGAACTAAAAGAATACTGGGTTTTCTAAAACACAAACAAAAATAAGGACGCTCTCTTGATGGGGTAACCGTAACATAGTTTCTGGTTGTTTTGCTCTACTGAAATTGTAATATGTTTATAAGAAAATTATGCTTCTTGTCCCATGTCATTAACCTTTATATTTGTCTTCTTTTTTCTACCATACTGTATTTACTTCTAGTGAAATTATCATATTGCCTTTATACATTTGGTTATTTTTGTGAAAGCGATAGGAGAAAAGTGGGAGAAGACACGTTATCATTGCTTGTATTCGAGCATGTTACATCATAATCACATATAAACATTTATTCAATCAGAAAGTAGATGTAACGCACTGCGACAGAAAAGACACCCCCACTTTCATTTCCATATCCATACTTCGTACTATCGAGGCGTGGATTAGATTCGTCACTGCAAATTCCTGAGAGGAATCTCTAGCGATAAACGACATGGAAAATACTCAAAAGTCCCATTGCCTGCAAAGTTTTTTAACACCTCCAAGAACCTTAAAGTGATTGCGTGCATAGGCAAACAGTAAAACATTGAAGTTTCATCTCCAAAATTTTGGTAAGGCTTTTAATTACACCATTCAGCCAATCTGGGAAAATAAATAGGTTTCAGTTGGTTAATTTTGCTATATGATTTTAAACCCTTCTAACATTACGACAAAAAGTGTGGAATATACTATAATGTAGTGGTTGACAGTTTTCACTCAAATCTACGGTGTGCTTCTTTGAACAATGGGAAGTATACTAGTATTGAATATTGAGTTACCAACTCAGGATCCCTGACGCCGCGAGCAAGGTTGAGTTCAGTTCGTATGTTATTTGTAAATACAGTGTTTCCTGTCACCAAATACTACAATTCCCTATACCTACTAAGGAGCGAGAACTTGAATAATATGTTTTTGATACACTAGTGAGAAGCGTAATGCTGAATACTCATTATACAGGCGGTTATAGTAAGAACCGTTAATTTTCAAATATGACTTCTGTTTTTACTGTTCTTATGACAAGCCCGTTGCTTTTCGAAGAAGTTAATATCATTTTCCTTGATTAAAAGACATAGTATGTTCATGTACAACCTCGCGTGTACATTTAGAAATAAAGAAAAAGTTAAGATCAAACATAACCTTATCTTTTTGGTTTTCCAGTACACACGCAATCACTTTAAAGGCAGTAAATCATCACCCAAAGCTATATCTTTGTCTTGAAAATAGCAAAATCCTCAACTGAATCTACTCTTTGATTGACAGCAATTTCGAAATAGGCAGAGAGGGGTATATTTCACAGCTCAGACAGAGGTCTATTGTTTTGATTGCACATAACGATGTCGTGGAAAGTCAGAGTACCCTACGTCATGACGAAGCTGTGTAGACGTCGTATCTGAAGACGTTATTTTGTTAAACTAGATAATCTCGTATAGAGTACTCCAAATTAGAGAACGTCCGGCAACAACGGCTATCCTTGTAAAACTCTACCCACTCTCGTACACCCTAAATTGTTCCAACTTAGAAAAGACATATCCTTTCGCCAGCAGCCTACCAGTGGTTAATGCGAACTGTATTGTACAACAACGGATCAACCCGAAGGCCTCGAAATCACGTTGCCTTCTATTCTATAACGTCACATAAAATACCAACTCGATCTTTCACAGTTTCAAGAGCTTTGCAGGGCTTAGAATATTTGACAAACTCATACCAACTTTTATTTTGTAAGTGTAGTTTACAGGGTAACTAAACGTGAAATAGGTGCTAAGTACACATTTATCTTTGTAATGATGCTAAAGCTGGACAAGTTTAGAGTTAATGAATAGAGGCCTTGATAATGTTGTACTTGTTTGTTTTGTTTGATTCAGTTTGGCTCAATTTGTATCATTGATTGTTTATTATTATCAACTTCTGTCTGAGGTATACGTAAATCGTTTGGGGGAAACCATTTGTAAGCACTGTAATTCTGTTTTCTCCGTTTGCACGTAACATTAAACATATACCAAATTTAATGGCAATGGGTATGTTTGAATTTCTTTATGTTACGCACAGAATGATGGACATATCATGCTTTACTTGTTGGTGGAAATCAAATCATGACATTCCTTTTTTTTACTCACTGGTTTTATTCCTGAAAAACAGACTTTGCCCCTGCGTAATAGAGCTAAGTGTATGGTATATTCCTATCCAAACTTCTGTTTGCTACTTGAGCATGAACTGAGTAAACGCTTTGGAACTTCTCGGGACAGTGAACAAACATAATGGTCGGTATTGAAAAAAGGGTATTCGTAACATATATACAACTAAAAGCATAAATCCATACGTTCACCACTTTGAACAGTTTCGACTCTACAGAAGCCGCAGTCTGTAATTTCCTTATATGCATATAACAGTAGAGACATAGGTACGTTAGTCACCAAACATATAGACGGCCCATCCATTTTCGAGTGTACCTGATATCGATATCGTTGAGTTGACATTGACCTGCGGAAATACAAAATGGAGGGTGAGTACTTAAACAAGTTTGTTAGGCTCCCCAAAATATCTCTGATTTTGGACAATGACTTTGTAATTCGTAATTTGGTTATGACGACATAGCTCTTCTCATAAGGTAGACATCTTATTCAGACGTTCACTGTAAAAGAGTGCAGTACATGTTATTTACACGTTTGCCTTAAAAACGAACATACACATAAAGTTGCGAGATGTTTCTATACTGTTTACGTCCGATAACGCGACACTATTTTACCATTTTCAAATCAGTTTTTTTTTTTTTTTGCTTCTCTCTTGTTACATGGTCAAGGGCAATTTGAAAGTGATAAGCAGCGTATACTGCCTCCACAGTACACTGCAAACACCACTGTACACACGGTAAGTCATTATATTATTACAATTATGTTTTTTGTGTCGTTTCCTATATATTTTTTATTTTCAGATACGAGTTCTTCATGCATTTTATTCTTTCTAAGGAACATTCATGTTGATTCAACCCTATCTTTTGCTGAGGTCATCATTTTTTTTTCTTTATTTTTATTGTTTTCGTAAATGAGTACACTGTACGCTACTCTCTGTAGTGACTGAGTAACCATGGGCAGAAGAAAAAAAAAACGTGCTTAATTGAGTTTGCCACTTATTGTCATTGACCTGATGAATCATATTGCTCAAAATAAGCGCGTAATGCACCTTCATTGTTTTTCTTCCGTTGGAAAATAAGTTGACTTTGTTCTTCTGCGTTGATATTTCGCGATATTTGCTCCTGATCTCGTTTATCAGACTGCTGCTTGAATGAATCACAGTTAGTCTCCTTAAATCGTGATACTGTGTTAACATATTTAACAACAGGGACAACAGCAAATGCCTGGCACTCAAACCATCATTCATGTAAACAACAGTGTCCCTCCTCCACCGGACTACTTCGGATTGTCTCTCTTCGTGACTATTTGCTGTTGCTTACCATTCGGTATCTTTGCCTTGGTGAAGTCGAGCGAGGTAAGCCCACAAAGTGACTACCGAGGCCTACCGAAATCCGTAGCAGATTAAATTAACTTAGGAATTCGGTTGCTCGTAACACGTTCCTGCCTAAGTATAAAAAAAGAAAGTTTTATTGTGTAAACAACCCGGTCTCGTACAGATAAAGGTGGTCCATGACAATGCATGATGATAGTGAAACAACAACAACAAAATGGGTGGATCGATCTCGGAAGGAGAAAATGTAATAAGATGCGGGCGAAAGTCATACAACTTTACTCTCTCCAGCTGTGATAAGCGTCACACCATGTCGAAAATTTCCTTAATGGCAGAGAAGACGTAGATCTTTCTCATATTAACTTCCTAAAATATTATAAGTCCATTTAATACGTCAAGTAGTAAAAAAAATAGGAAATTTTAGCTGAAAGAAGGTTTTTGTTTTCAAAAGAAGGAGTTCCATGAAGGTCCTCCTTTACAATTACATCTCTTTGGTACTATGAAAGGGGGGGGGGGTCCGATGACATGAGTTTTGTAGTTTGTGGCTCCCCTGCATGAAAAATTGCCATTCAATGTGTCAAGTAGTGAACAAAGGAGGTAATCTTAGCTGAAAGAAGGCTTCTTCTTGAAAGGAAGGAGTTCCCATTGTATTCTTCTTTATAATGCCACCTATCTTATACTATGGAGGGGGGGGGTCATCAAATGCCATGAATATTCCGAGTATTGTCGTTTGTAGCTTACTTGTATGAAAAAATTGCCCTCCCCCCACATCTAGCTTTGTCTGTCTGTCACTCTCAATCAGGCATACGTGTCTGTAGCAATGCACTCCTCAAAACTTCCGTCATCGAAATTCACAGACATATGTGCCATTGTATTGGTTCGAAAGCCTTAAGTCACACAACTTACTATGATGTTCATAAATACTTAACCAACCTGTGAAATTCTTAAAGTCAAGGACAGATGTAAGGCCTTCTTTCAATCTTTCCTGTCAAAGGTACGCACCAGAGCTGCAATGGGGGATCTAGCAGGTGCTGAGCTCTCATCATCCGAAGCTAAGAAGTGGAGTTACGCCGGACTCTGCATTGGAGTCATAATTTTGTTGCTAACAGTCTTCGTTAACGTCATCCTCTTCGTCTTTGGTTCGTCTACCGGCAGTCCTTATGGTTATTAAGAGTTATCAATCGTCTCATACTCTCACTTTAACTCATTATCGTCGTGAAACTTTTTTTTTTTATTCTTTGCATATTCTTGTGCTACAGAAATAATCAGGATTATGATATCAGAGCGGTATATGCACCCTCCTGCTGTCGATATTTCATCGTTGTGTTCAAAAGATGGCCGTAAACTAGTGACGTTGACAGACTGGGTGTTATCAAGCAAAAATTGACGTCACATGAAATATTTATGAGACGAGTAATCATCTTTAACATTTTCTTGTCATGTTTAACATTCCTTGTTTACATTTCTTTTTAAACATTTCTTGTCCATGTCAACTTTTCATGTCAATTTGTGAAAAAAAAAACCGGTACATGAGATATCAACCAGAGTTTGATCAATTTGCGAAATTTAGAAAATAGACAAAATGTTATAACAATTTATTGAATGTAAGGACTGTAACAAAATACTGTCAGTCTGCTAGTAAAACGTAACGTCGCAAGTAGGAACTCAATAGATCCATGTGCAAGTAGACATAGTAATAAAACAGAAATAGTCTGAAGAAATCTAGTCATATCTAAACAAGATGGAAACAAAAAAAAAATGTCATCTTTGTTTTTCAGTTTTTTGAATATTCGAATTTTGAAAGACATATTTCATGTTTTTTGTTACTGTGTTGTAAATACCAACCAGCGTTATAATACCATGTAGTATATACAAGCAGACCGCTTGCTTCTGTAGGATTCTGTTCTTTTATCTGACAGACTTTGAGACTGAACAATCACTCCGAATTAAAACAAAATAATGAGCGACAAACGCCACTGAATTTTGAATTTACAACAGCATCAATATTAATTCGAAGAATATGAAGTCCTATTATGTTAATAAGTTTATATTGTGATTACAGCTTGTGAAAAGGTTATATTTGTTTCTTTTTGTGTTGCCGAGATTGATGAAGGAAATTATAACTACTTTAAGGGAAAAATATAATAATCTCTCTGGAGGCAGACGATATGACGTTGATGTTAATGCTTTATTTCTTTGTTTATGCTTGTTGAAGCAAGTGACTTTTCACGTTTCTAAAAGTTAAGTTTTGGTTGCAATTATTATGTATGCTATTCACTAATTGAACTCTCTAATTGAACTTTTGTCAGTGTGCAAAAAGCAGAAGCAGAATATAATTGTCACACTGAAAGCTTGTAATCATGGTATGAGACTCAGAAAAATGATCTTAAAATATATAAATAAATACAAATAAAATGTTTAACGCGATAAACAGACACAGTTAGTGGTCATAAAAGCCTTAAACTAACTGCCGTTTACTAATATCTTCTTGATGCTGTGCATCTTCATCATTAAACGTCAGTCTAATCCCGTTCAGGGAATTTAATGCATTAGATGTCTGTGACAATGACAAAAGATAAATTGTGTCGACCCGACAACTCCCACCCGGACAAATTCCCCTGTAATGTCTCCCGATAATTTCCCCAGCAAAAATCACCCTAAAAAAGGGTCCACCTTATACAACCCCCCCCCACATATCGTTCGTGGAAAAAAAAAAAAAAACAAAGTTAGGGTTGAGGAAATGGATAGGGACCTCGTTGCTGAAGGCGAATTGCCCGGTAACCAAATGTATGTAAATTTACTGAAAGATAAAGACACTCTCAGTGAATATGTTGGTGTAGGAAAAATTACTGTCGACTTACGTATCATGGGTGTGAGATGTAGTGTCTGATGACATCACAGGTCAAGGGCAAAGGTCATGATTACTGTAACGCATAATACAGTGTTAGGTGCTGGTACATGGTGTCAACATAACTTTTACATATTTGACTTTCCGTGGATGCGGCACGGTATTTCAGTCTAAACAACCACTTCTTGACTGAGTGTTTACGTCTGGTTGCAATGTCATTTCCTGTGCGTTGCTTCACTTAGTATGTTTACAACGTATACATATATAGATCTAATGCACAATTGTCCAAGGACTCAAAATGTTTACGCACTGTGAAGAAAATATCGAGCCAATCATAACAACCTTTTCATGGCACTTCAAAGGATCCGCAGAGACCGGGCCGTGAGGATATGATGAATACCCTGAGGCGCTCGAGTTTTCTGGCAATACTTTTGACGCAGGTTTGATATCTAGGCACATGCGTAGGTGGTATTTGTGTCGTTTGACGACCACTGTGATTTGCAGTACTATCATATTAAGTAACTCGACTATTCATCACTTCTATCCGCAACGAGCCATCTGAATCACCGATGAAATATACAGCCCAGCGTACTTCGAGAGGAATGGGTATGCAAAGCGATAGGGATGAGAGTAGCAACTTCGTGGATTGCCTACTTGTTTGTGTTGTGCAACTGGACTCTTTGCTTTCAGTCCTGCTGCCCGGAATAGAGTCAATATCAGAGTGGCCGCTGCCGTAGTGGGGCAATTAGTCCTCGTTTCTAGATGTGGTAACCTTTTTTCCAAGAACAATCACCTTTGGGGATATTATATTGCACTATTTGCTACTATTTTAGAGGGCTTTTTCAGAAATCAATCCCGGAAAATGGAGTGAAATTGTTCCCCTTCTAGACTATCCGGCCCCCCTCACACACTGTAAAAGTTCCCGGTCAACCCTGGTAGCATATGCCATCTTCTAGTGTTGTACAATCATGGAATCAACTATGATAAGCTGAAGATTGTGCAGAAAACGTTGGCAAATAACTCCAAAAGACTAGGACAATTTGACATATTCACAATTCAATTCATAACTGTGGAACACGCGCATATTTTCTCTTTTTTTTTTTTTTTTTGCTCAAGTCGTAACAGTTCACGTATTAATAGGTACGGTGAATTGGGAACTTCGGTAAAACTCTTCATCAGTTCCTCGGTCGATATATGAAGAACAGTTGACCTGTCTTTCAACTACCGTAGTCCCATTTGTGTAACGTTTTGGACATGTCTTCGAAGACGTCCCTGACATCTCAAAGGAAATATTGCCCAAAAGACGACTGTGGGGGAGATGATTGAGATGCAGTAACAAGTAAAAGGTACAGTAACGTGAGTTAATGAAGAAACTATTCAGATACAATACGTGCTGCAAGTAAAAGTGAATTATTGTAGAAACAAAATGTTCGCTGTCAGAGATGTCACAGAATGTCACAAATCTCCCAAATGCAATGGGAAGAATGTTTGAATACATTTTTTTTTTAAAAAGGGGAAGAGGATGTTACAACCGATAATGAAAAAATCAACCGACAGTGTAAAATCAACTGATAATGTAGAAAAAATACCGATGATATAAAAACAACCTGATAATGTTAAAAAAGAAAAACAAGTGCAAGAAAAGTAATAAAAGTTTATATTTAAAAAAATAATGCAAATTTTTTTTGAACCGATAACGTAACAACTTTTTATCGATAATGTAAAAAACTTTGCCTAACGACAACTTCATGTGGTCCTACATACATGTAGCCCATGTACATCTTTGTGTGTGTGTTGGTAGGCAGGACATGTATGTAGTTATGTAACAAATGTTTTACCGAATTTCGTGTGGTCCTACGTACATGTATGTATGCCGAAACGCTTATGTAGGTATTAGCCCGCTATGCGCAGGCTATTGTGTGTGTGTGTGTGTGTGTGTGTTTTAGTAGTCCGTAATTTAATCCTGTGTAGTATGTATGATACTAGGGCCTACATGACATACCAACAGGTATACAATAGCCTGCCAACTTTCTACGCAATTTCATTTACAGCCACAGAAAATGACGTAAAGTTAAAGGTAAAAAAAAAAAATATGTGAATATTCATTAAAGCGTCATCAAGAGGCGGAGTCACTTCTCAACAATTTGTCAGTAATTGCACGACCGAAGGGAAGTTAGCACATACCTAAAGCGTATACAGGGTGTAGGTATAACCCTATATAGGATCAACATTCCAATTCCATGCCATAGCGACAAGAATGTTAACCACTAGCCATACATTTCTTGAAACGTTATGGCCTATGCACGTCACATTATGTGATACGTTGCGTGACAGCGACCGTTCATATCTTCAAAATTTGCTTTACTAGTGGAGTTGACGTCAGAATTAGAGGAAAAATGTACTTGTGTAAGACTGATATATATTTTTTTCTTATGTTGATTTTTACTTTATCGGTTGCAACATTTGACACATACCAATACATCACTCATAGAGAAAAACAAACACGTTCGGGAGAAGTAGATGGTACATGCTACAACGGGGAATTATAATACTTTGCGATCCATGCATGAGGTGGCAACGTCATATGACGTATTTATTTGCTAAGTATGCAGCTATCTATGAACCTTGTCTAAAACAACCTTTGGATAAAGGATACATAGAGACACCAAGTTATTAATCAAACAACTAATCAATAAAGGAACTGGAACTTTGAACTCTACAGCATCTATTACTACCTACCTACTTACTACTTACCTTCCTTTTTTGTAACAACAGGGGTCTGATACGTGAGCAGCCAAGTCGAAGACCACACATTCCATTTTCGAGAATACGTACATACGTTGAGTTTTCATTGAGTTATAGAATTGTAAAATGGAGGGTGAGTAGGGAAATCACGTTTACTCTATAGAAAAGAAATGGTTAAGAACGTAATTAAGCTACCTTAGTTTTTTTTTTTCTTTGTTCCTTGACGACACAGCGTCTCACATGTTTTCATTTAGTTTATTTATATAGTCACTCTCCCAGAGAAATCATACGTTGAACGTTAATATGTGATCTAAGTATAAAATCCATACATAGACTTGTGATATGTAACTACAATGGCCCCCATTTCATCCAAGCAGTAAAAACATACTATTTGGCCATCTTGAAACATTTTTCATTTATTCGTGCGCTTTTTACTAGGTCAAGGACAATTTGAAAGTGACAAGCAAAGGATAATGCTGCCACACTATTCCACAGAGACCAACGTTTACCCAGTAAGTTATTGCATTATTCTTTGTGGTTTTCTACATATCCTGAGAAATATGTCTGGCTACAGGCTTAATTCAATTTTTCACTGAACCATTGTCTTTTGAGAATCTTAACCTAAATAAGCACAATTTGCACCGCTGTCTCCTTAAATCATACCGCCAATGTTTGTACGTGAGGAATGAAAATAATTCACATCAAATGATGCTATGCTACACCTTTCATGCCATTGTGCGTCATACGCACAATGGCATGAAAGGTGTAGCATACCATCACCTTTATTACCGTATTAATATAGTAATAACCTAATAAACTGCACCAAAATGTACTGTAATGCATATTGTAATACATACTAGACAGAAATAAATCACAGAATCAATGTGTCTTTTAGAAAATGACAAAAAAAAAAAAATGGAATGAGCATTGAAGTCAGTTTGTCTTTTTGTTGATTAAAGTATATATTTTTTCTCCGTGGGTCTGGTTGCCTCACTAACGGTCTATGTTATTTTCTTTGATTTGACTTCTTTGTAAATTGACACTGTCAGTTTTAGTAAATTATAACTTTTTTTTCACATACCCAACCACAGGGACAACAACAAATTCCTGTTGGTCAAACTATTATCCACGTAAACAACGTTGTAGTTGCTCCGCCTAACTACTTTTTGTTTTCCCTGTTAGTGACCATATGCTGTTGCTTACCATTCGGTATCGTTGCCTTGGTGAAATCAAGCGAGGTATGTACACAGCGGCTATTTATTAGTCTTCCGAAATTTGAAGGACATGGTGTAAATTCAAGATTTAGTCAACTTTCACATAAAAAAAACAACAAAATTATCCCTCAGTATATTCATAAACCAAAGCATTGTTTCATGACTTGCACCACGATGAAAATAAGAATTAGTTCGGATTAACACCTAAGTATTGTGTCTCTTGACAGTTTAAGAATATACAACAAGAAAAATAATCCTCAAAACAAGACTTGTTAAAAAGAGTTCCACAGACTTACATTAACACTGACTGTTGAGCAATAACAAAGAATTACAAATAACGAGAAAAGAAAACTTTCTATAGAAAACTCCGATTCAATTAAATTCCATATCTAATTTAACTTTAATCAAATTTGTGCTGTGAGTTTCTTTTTGTTGAGGAATTCACCTATCCCGCCCTCTGAATGAAAATCACCTCTGCGAAAATACTAATTTTGTGTTTCTTTACCACCGGGACACCAAAGTGGCAAGATTGCGTTGCTGTTGTTTCAACTTAAGTTTTTATTTCTACTTTATGTTGTTTCAACTTACGTTGCTGTTTTAGCTAATACACTGTTGTTTCAAATAAAGCTTTTGTTTAACTTGAGTTGTTGTTTCAAATTATATTGGCATTTCAACTTCCGTTGTTTTTCTCCACTCCCGTTGTTGTTTCAACTTCCGTTGTTGACTTCATTTTCGCAGTATTGTTTAATCCTACCCTTTTTGTTTAAACTTCCGTCGTTGTTAAAAGCTTTGTTTTACTAACACTCGTTGCTGTTCATCGTACTCAACAATAAAAGCTACGCTGAGATAAAAAAAAAAGCGTATATAGGGCCAAGGCCTAACTTAGTCAACACTTGAAGAGTTAGTTAATAGTGTTAAATTGTAAACCGTGGAGTAATTATTAAGAAGCACTTACCAATTTGTCTTATGAAGTTTTCAATAATATGTTGCTTATATCCCAGAATTCCGAGAAGCTTCTGCCTCGTTTTTCTTTTTTGGTTTTGTTTTTTTCACAAAATATTTGACAATTATGAACTGAAAGAAAAACAAAGCAACAATTAAGTGCGCCTACACGATATATTTAACCAACTTGAATAAAACAACGAAGGGAGTATACCATTCGATGCGGCTGGTATGAGTTATAACTCCTGCTTTGCCATCGTAAAAGCTCCTAGACCCATCATTTCTTTTGAAACACAAACTTTACTCTCACGTGACTGACTCGTTGAACAGCCCAAACAACAAACTAAGTGACTTCAGACAACAACTTTAGTTTAAATATCTTCCTAATTTATAGAACAACATAAGCTGAAACAACAACGTAAGCTTAAACAATAACGTGAGTTAAAAGAACAACATGATTTTGAAATAATACCGTAAACTAAAATCACAGTGTGCGTTGAAACAACAACGTAACTTTCAACAACAACGGAAGTTCGAGCAAAGAAAAAAATAAGAATACAAGTTGAAACAACAACGTCAGGTAAATCAACACGGTATATTAAAAGCAAAATGTAAACGACATCAAAAATTCAAACAACAACGTAAGTGGTATCGGCAACGTAAGTTTACGTCAAAACAACCACTTATGCTTTCACTTCCTTGATGCACTAATCAATCCTTAATCTTAAACTTATACTGTTAATAGGACTTCTCACAGCATAACCTGTCCATAAATAAAAAAAAAAAAAAAACGTTGATATTTTTTTTAAAGAGTTCATGACCAAACTTTTGTAAACTGTTGGGATATTGACTAAATCTCAAAGCATTATGAAAGTCGCACATGAGTAATTACCTTCAAAACCTCCAGAACCCATAAGAACGTGAGTGTGTTCAATCTCTCCGCTAAAGGTACGCACCAGAGCTGCCATGGGGGACCTAGCCGGAGCTGAACTTTCGTCATCCGAGGCTAAGAAATGGAGCTTTGTAGGACTCTTCACAGGAATCGGAATCATTGCGGCCTCCATTTTGGTTTACGTCATCGTAATCATCGTTGTGGCGGCTTCTTATGATGATTATTAATTCTGTTGCGTACTTGTTATTGCCTTTTTTGTGGGGGGGGGAGGAGGGGGGCGTTTGGGGTGGGGCATTTTTCTTGCTTGAATAAATGAGCCGTAAGGTACTTAAAATTCAGCTGCTTTTCTCATCTTCACAACGTAATAAACATGTGTGTGCTACAGGCTGAATGAGACTCATAATCATGCAGTTGCGTCATTGAGTGTTCTTAATAGAGGAATGTTACCAAAACAGGTTTATCTACTTACAGGAATTTAAATTAAAAATGAGAATAACTGTACGTGGACGACGGTGTTACCAACTCATGGAAACTGACGTAAAGTTTTTTTTTTTTTTGAATCAACCTTCTTTATTCCATCGGTTTGTTGATCTAAATTTAAACAACTTATTCTACAGGCTGATTGTTTCAACAGTTCTTACTGATTTTTTGACTGACTTTTTTTTCTGTCGATAAGCAAAAAAGTAGACAAAAAGAAAGAGTTGCTAGATTACATAATGTGAACACTCAAATGAAACGCTAATTAAAAGGTGTTTTTCTTGTCAACTACTGCAAGAGAGGATAACATGTTACAACCTAGATTTAAGCAGTGACTACGACTTAATTCTTAGATTTCTTTCCAAAAATAGAACGGTGATCTGTAGATTTTTAAAGAAGCATGGTCGTGTTTTACATAAACTTAATATTGTGTCATGTGTAGGCATTCTTTAATCAATAATAATAAACACCAAAAAAAGTTTGTTAACATATGTCCAAGTTGGTCAAGCGCTGTCAAAGCGTTGTCAATTTTTTCATATCATCATCATCGGGGGGGGGGGGAGTTATAGTGGGAGATCACTTGCCGACTGTTTCCGTACGCTTCGGATTTTGAAGAACTACAGTAGCTTAAATGAAATATCAGACGTAAAATATTTCTAAGAAGAGCCAGAGATTGAAGTTCACAGTGATAGGAATAATAGCAGAAAATGAAACTTGTTTTCACACTCACAACTTTTACATCCATTAAAACAGAAGCACCTCTATGATGTATTGACGAATAATAAAAACCAATTGCATTAACAACATTTTCTCTTTGTTTCTGATCTCCTTTTTGTCACTTCAAAACAGGAAAATGGCATAATGAAAACAGTGGTAACGGCATCAAAGAATCGGTAACGGAATTGCGATTTCTGAAATTTATCATTAATCATCTGTCTTTGTTAATTATGTCTTTGTTTTTAATGTCTGTGAATTTACTACAGTGTGGTAGAATGGAACAAGTTGTCTCAGCCCAGGAAAATTTTCAGAACCTTCATCAGTCATTCACGTAGGCTCATCCTAATGGTAACACACCGATAAGGCATTGGAGTTGTGTTAACGGAGAGCACGTGGGGCGTGGATTTGACTTTCAGTTCTGTTCGAAAAGCCGGCGGTCACTTTCACGATTGAACTGATCAGGGAATAATAGTGTAGAATATTTCCGGCGTAATTTTTTTTTTTTTTTCCGGCACCATTGTTTTCACAAGAAAATTGACGGCAAGATATTCAAGAACTAAATTTTCGTCTTTTTCAGGACACTGACAAAATGTCAACCGTTTACAACTGCAATAGAATTCAGAGGTGAGGGGAAATGAGATTTGGTAAAAGTAAAAAAAGTTCCAGAAAGATTTTTCACACTTTATTCTCAACTATCTCTATGTAAAATACAGACGAAAATGTATAACGTAGACTTCCAGATTTTCCATTTTGGGTGTACTCAAAATACAATATTCACGATAGCAAGAAAAGTGAAAGACAATACACCAACATATAAAACAATTACCAATGTGTGCTTTATACCTGAGTTGAATCTCACCTATTAATTGAACACATACGTAGTTACATGCATAAATGAACGATTAGCGTAGCTAAATTTGAAAAAAAAAAAAAAAAAAAAAGGATTATCCCTTTTTTTTAAATAGAGAAATTAGTGTCCATATTCAGTACAAAAGTTGTGTTATTAGGCTCAATTTTTGTTTTTTTTTATAATAACTTCTATTGCAAACAAAGTTGTGCTGCACAGATGTCAATAATATTGGATTGCCTTATGAGTTATGGCCTTTGACTTGCAGCTCATTACCTATCGTAAAATTGCAAAAGAGCAAACAAGTTGAATGTATGACACTGATCTCGCTAGCAAATTAAGAGTCCGATGATTAGGATCATGACGAGCTTATCACTGTTGAAGAAAAACCCTCTCAGCATTTTCTTTAAAGGGTAGAACCTTTTATGTATTTTGTATTAATTTTCTTATCTGAAAGGTACATATTATGAATGTGATTAATTCATGTGTTATAGCATAATATCAGCATGTACTTAATCTTTGGACTGTAGTGGGGTGGAAAGTCATGCATAACATCTTGTAACTCGTCAGCTATTTTCTCCACTTGAGGTGTCAAGTACGCAATACCATTGGTACACAATGAACATTTACACTACTGCAGTTTGTGGTTAAACATAGACTGTACAATCAACTGTATAGCAATACAACAAATTGAAATGTAACTTGGTAACTAGTTGACTATTACACACCTGCGGTAAATACATATTTCCAAATACATATATATCACAGGATAAACATAAAATGTTCCTTCTCGCATTTTGTCATATCTCTTAACCAGCGGTACAGAAGGTGAGCTGTTACTATCCGATGACAAGAAGTAGTGATTGTCTTTTAAGTAGTGATAGGTTTTTTAAGAGAAAAAAATCTGAAATTCTGATTATTACTATGTTTATATATACGTATATATATTTTTTTCTTAATGCAGTGTCACGAACGTGTGTGTTTACGGCACAGATGAACTTCATGATTTAAAATTAGGCTATGGAAAAACAAAAAAAAACAAAAGGGGCACCGCAGAAACCCACGGTGTTCTACCATCCGCACTGCTAAATACAATTTAGTACATCAAAACTTTAAAACCACCGCTGAACTTTGTCGACAAAATTCGTCAGCAGACGTTTAGAGGAAGCTAAATCAGTAAGGAGACAGAAAAAGGAAACAAAGAATTTTAAAATCCCTTTGATATATCTTTTTTAAATTTAATCTTATCATGGCACTTACATCACGAAGATGAAAATTCCATTGGATATCAATACATAAGGCAATGCATGTACAATAAAAGAGGAACCCCGAAAATACTTCTCTCCCCCACAGTTTGCAAATTCAAACTTATACCTGAAAATGGAATGCCCCGTATGGCTTAAACTAAGGGATTTTCTTTTTCACTTGTCAACAAAATATAACGGCTATTTCACATGTATTCAATGAGAAAATCGTTTTTAGAACCTTAGTGAAAACAAAACGCAAGTTCCTGAATGGTACAGATGTACGTAAAGGGCGAATACATACTTGACGAAATCCAGATGAATGCATGCAGTTCTCTTACCTGACTATATTGGCGTACATAATTGAATCGCATCATGATTCGTCAGGAAAAAAAAAAAAAAAACCTTGTTTTAATTACCGATTTTTTTTTTAATGAGTGTGACATCTTAAGGTAAGTGAAAACACGTTTCTTTATATTATTTTCTAGGCAAACTGTAAGTAAACATTTTTTCAAGCAATTCGATGATATATTTTAATCGCTTAGAAGAAAAAAAAGCAACTAGTAAATTCCTTCTGAATCAGATAGCTTATACGAATTCATTGTAATCTACTTCGTGGCTACGGGATTGGGATTGTGGGCAGTTACCTCCTCCACTCTTTTCATTTCTTTTTTTTTTAACCTACACACAAAGAAAAAAAAAATACTGTATCAATGTTTTAGCAAGAAGTCACCTGAATCTGCAAAGATTAGCATAGGAGATGGTCTGAGATGATGAAAAAAATCATAGAATCATTAGGCAAATGTTAAGGACAGTCTAAGGGTTAACGTGTTAATCCCGAATAAATGAAAATATGTTGCTACGACGTGGGCGACAATTTGATATTGAAATCGTGTGGATGTACGTGTGTCGGGTTCCACCCTTAAACTTCCCTCCTGGTAAAATCCGACATTAATTTGCATTGAATTGGATATTTGGGCAAATGTTGAGGAGGGTAAGCGGTAATTACTGTCATTGATATATACGTTCACTGCACTACATCAGATAGGGAGCTTCAATAAGGTAAAAAAAATGCAAGGTATAGTATTTCCTCACAGTTTCTTTGATCGTTTTTTATTAATTTCAGTTAAATTAATCTTACAAAAGGTGTCGGGAAATTTCAATTTCCACGTAATCATTTAGGTTTGGGTTTTGTTTTATTTCGGGTTGCAAAAGGTGGGGTAATGACAAATGTGTTGCTGTCTTCTACTGTTAGAAAAAGAATGCTGTGGGAAAAAAAAAAATGGCAAAAACAAAGTGGAAGCATGTCAGACCTGTTCTCTGACCCTTCGAAATCGGTACCCATGCACTTTGTTAGCACTTTTAGTATGGAGAAAACTAGCAATTTGCCTTAACCCAACAAATAGCTTATACAGACTCATATGGATAAAGCATTTCCACCCTAACTTTGGAAAATGAAGGATTCGAGTTTTGTCGCTTCTTTTACTTTACCAACTCTAGATTCTCTTCAGCTTATTCCTAAATGTGTAGACCAGTCCTAAGCAAGCAGAAATATATAGTCACCCCGGTCTTTCATCTTATCCAAAGTGTTGTCTCCTGACTGCAAGTTAGCCCACTGACTGGTGTTGTCTAGCAACCGAGTCAAAAGTCAATATGTTGCCAGTGGTTTTGCATACTGATTAGATACACTGCCTGTTACTGAAAAAAAAAATAACAGACGATCACACGCCACCTTTTCCATCAATCCCGAGGCTAGCATGTAGTTAAGTGTTTCAAAAATGTAACCAGAGGTTAATGTATTTGATACTGTCTCTAGAAGATGTCTACATTGCGTAGTAGTCACAATAAAAAACTAGCTTACGCTACTCTTTCACATTTATAAAGAAAGAGCGGGGAAGGACCGTAGAACTATCCTGACTGCTAATGATTTAATTCCAAACGACCGGGAGAACAGATCCATGAACTTTGCAGGGGCTCTCAGGTATTCAGTTTTATCTTGTGTTCTTATACACTTCTTTTATATTCCAAGTGGTATGTATATTACCCTAGTTGTTCCATTTTTTCCCCTGAACTCTACAAATAAGAAATACTTATCTGTTTTCTGTAATGAGATTCTCGTATATCTAAAGGAAGTACATGGCAGTGACATGACACTATAGACGACAAGATTAATTTACACTTTGATTTGCAAAAGTTCACATATATTGCCTATAGATGACACTACACTGAATACAGTGATAGTTACAGAATGCTATTTACAAACCATTATCAGTTATATAAGGGGGACTTTAAACTCTAGCCTTAGATCGTACCTATTCTTTCTAACAATAAGTAATCGGGTACGTGAGCCAGTAAGCATGCAGTGCAATTTTTTTTTTTTTTTTTTTTTGCGGATATGAACTAATTTTGAGGTCTCATTGAATTACGGTAATATCAAATGGAGGTCTAATATATATATGTCATATATATATATATATCTATATATATATATATATATTATATATATATATATATATATATCTTATATGTCATTATATATGTCATATATATATGTCATATATATGTCATAATATATGTCATATATATGTCATATATATAGTATATATATGTCTATATATATGTCAGATATAGATGTCAATATATATGTCAGAGAGAGAGAGAGAGAGGGCAGAGAGAGAGAGAGAGAAGAGAGAGTAGAGAGAGAGATATAGGGCAGAAGAGGAGAGAGAGAGAGAGAGAGAGAGATAGCAGAGAAGAGGAGAGAGAGGAGAGAGAGAGAGAGAGATAGATATAGATATATATATATATATATATATATATATATATATATATATATATGTCATATATATATATGTATATATATATATGTATATATATATTATAATATATGTCATATATATATGTCATATATATATGTCATATATATATGTCATAATATATGTCATATATATATGTCATATATATATGTCATATATATATGTCATATATATATGTCATATATATATGTCATATATATATGTCATATATATATGTCATATATATATGTCATATATATATATGTCATATATATATGTCATATATATATATCATATATATATGTCATATATATATATGTCATATATATATGTCATATATATATATCATATATATATGTCATATATATATGTCATATATATATATGTATATATATATATATATATACATATACATATACATATGTCAGACTTGCTAACAATTAACTAAACTCTACAATGGCCAAAATGCAACCAATGTCATTTCTCAATGAAGACATCGCTTCTTCACATGTTGTCACCCACCTTGAAGATCGCATTACAAGAAACTGACATTTCTTTGGAGTATATTGGGTGACTTCAGCATTTAAAATTCAAAATTTAGCAGCGAATTCCATCAAAATCCATTAACAATTGACCAATTCACAGGTACATTAGTCGCTTACAGCTGTACATTATGAATTGCTAAGTATGCGAAGTTGTGACCTCAAGAGATGGACTCCTATGATATGTGTTATATAAATCCTTTGTAACTTTATGTAACCTTCATTCCAGGGGAATTTGAGAGTTTTGTATGCCCCGAGGGTGGAAAATCAACACTGGAATTCAATATCATAGGTATGGTATTATCCACGTTTCTTAACGAACCAAATCAAGCCTACGGAATCAACATTTATACGATTCACTTGCTGAATCAAGATTACAAAGTATATAGAGAATTGCTCGACAGTCGATATTCTCCGAAGCACTCGAGTTATTGCGTTCCCCCCCCCCAAAAAAAAAAAAAATTGAATGGTGGAAAATTTACGAGATATAGTCAAACATAAAAAAAAATATATAAAAAATGAAAAAGTTTACTATTGCTGAAGCTCTTACACAATTTTCAGTCACATACATCCGTATATGGAAATGAACTTTTAATGCTATAAAAAAAGTCATCGGAGTGATTTTTATGCAAAAGTAATGCATAATAAACATGAATTAATGGGTTTTCAAAATATATGTTATCTTCTGACATTGCCATGAAACATGAAACACATTCATTCTTTTCGTTTCTGGGTATTACTGTTTAATGTCACTGACATCACAAATGCGTTTTGTGTAAATTAAGGAAACACGACGAAGCAATCTGAACGATCGAATGAAAGGGTAAGCAATTTAGTCGGCAACGATACCCTTAGCTATAATTTCATTCATGATTTCATTACTCCCACCAAATATGGGCATGAGTCTGGCGCCGACAAACGCTTTCGCTATTTCATATTCCCACATATAACCCCATCCACCGTGGAGTTGGAGGCATTCGTTGGCGACATCAAAACATAGACTACTCGCCCTGCGAAATAAAGAACAAGAAATCGATGTAAAGGTAGTGCTCCGTTTCATCGTATCCTAACTTAAGTAAAATTTTCATGAGTTTTTCAATAAATGGTAAATTGTTAAAATGTAGGCGAAGTGGAAATCAAGCAAGTATTAATACATCAAGCAAGTGAATATCTTCACCAACTTTGTAAGTTTTCATATTTGAAGTACACTATCCTGACGGAAATATGCTAAAACCTCACAGATCTCCACCGGGGATATTGGCTATGTATTAACATGAGGGGGTCTCATCTGGAGTTCTCATCTTGTTTGTCAACTTAGAGGGGAGAAATAAACGAGGTAAATCTTTTGGAATCTTTGCGTATAATGATGCCAAAAAAAACTATACCTACCATGAGATTTATTTTTTCACTCAGCGTTTTGCTAAGACTTCGAAGCTTTCTCGGGGCTTCACCCCCCGGGACCCCCAACTAGCTTTGCCCTTGGACTCTACCAGGGTCCCTAAGACGATCCCCTGACCCCCCCCCTCACGTGTGCGTGCTTTCAGTATGTGTGAAATGCTACTGTTTTCCTGCCTGACGTTCGGGTGTATTGGTCACAGACAATTCGAGGCCATCTGAAGTAACGACATTACATTTACGTTAAGATAGATCTGCCATATTGCCTATACAGTTGCAACATACTTAGCCTTTGCCATGGAAGCGTATACCGGGTCCATTATTCCTTCATCAAACATTTGTAACCCTCTATCAACAAATGCCCTGACGACACAAATTTCGGTCTTCATAGCAGCGAGGCGATGCTGAATGGTCTGCAAAACATTGCAACGAAACAAGATGTGAGAACCGTTGATATGCTTCGAGAAAATATCAAAACTGTACAATATAGGCAGTAAAAATTTTCTTTTTTTTGGGGTCCATAATGATGCGTGAAGATTAAAACACACTGCGTATAGAAATAATTTTGTGTTAAAAATATACAGTGAACCAAATTCTCTCTCAACTCCTTCAAGAGACTCAATGACTTATTTCAATTCTCTATTGAAATTCACCATTGTTTTCCCTAACCCTGTCAAGTTTTCTTGACATACTGATGACGAATTGTCTAATTAAAAGGATCTCAATGTTTTACATACACTGGATCGTTAATGAGTGAGTAATTAATGATTTAGTTTGGTTTTTGATAATTCGTGAACAGACACTTTTCATACTAGTACTACATTGTAAAAGTAACGGACACAAATTCAGGAAGTTTCAAAGATTTTATAACCATTGAATGTTAAACTTGACTAATTATGCTAATTGTAAGTATTGTTATGTCTTTATACTCTTCAAAATCGGCCAACAATATGTCAACTTTTAAAGAAAAACATTTTAAGTTCAGGTTTACTTTTAAAGAGGCTCACTGAATTGTTTTGTGAAATTCACTAGATTTTCCTAAACCTGTCAAGTTTCCTCCTCATACTAAGGACAAATGGTCAATCTAAGAGGATACAAAATGTTTCAAATACACTGGAACGTTAATGACTGAGTAATTCATGATTTGGTTTGGTTGGTGACCAGACACGTCTCATATTAGTGTTAATTCACATGCACACAAACACAGGAAGTAAAGGTGAAAAATCCGTAATTTTAACAGCGTTCAAAACAATTGGATGTGGAAATCGAATAACTATGCTTATTATTATTATGCTTATTATTATTATTGTCTTGCCGAGTTTATACCCTTTAAAATCACCAGAAATTCATTGATATCTTCGCAATGAGCCCCTTTCAATTATTTATAGCCGTGTAGACAACGTCTTAATTATTTGCAGTGACTTGGTTCAGAAATCCTTGATAAGAAGGGAACGTGTGCATTAGATTGCAGAAGGTTGGTAGCTCAACAAATGTCATTTGTGAACGGAGAATCCGTGGACAGTCAAGCAAATAAAAATGAAAATAAAACAATGGAACAAATAAAAATAATGCAAACAAAAAGAGAGTCTATACAACTATTGAAATTGTTTTCATCAATTTTGTAATACATCTCTCAATTTCCAGCCGGTTCGAACACTTACGCAGCTTGCATATTTGAGGATCGATCAATAAATTGTGATGTGCTCGCGTGTCATAACATGACTTTTTTTGTTGGAAAACCGTTATATTCATCTTCACCTTATATTCAGCATATAGAAGCTAAAGTTTATTCGGAATCATGGCTGCAATTTTGAAGTAGAAGATAACTGTGACCTTAAAGTCGTGGTCATCAGGTAAATGTAAGTGGGTGCTTTTGACAATCTTTTTTCATCGTTCAATGAGCAAGGTGGATAATCAATTTGTCGCAGTTTCATCATTTGACATCGTACGTTAGGCAAATTTTTTTTTTTTTTTTTTAGCAGTATGTCCTCACCTGTAAATTTGACAAGGATTTCCCAAACGCTTTCCTGTTCTTAACGTACTCCCTGGTTATCTCGAACATATACTCGGCATTGGCAGTTGAAATGACAGCAACACCCAGACGTTCCCTTGGCAGTTGCTTCATTAAGCAATAAAAACCTTTATTGAGATAGTCCTCTCCCCCAATGAGGGCGTCCTTTGGAAGTCTGACGTCGTCGAAGAATAATTCAGCCGTGTCCTATTGGAACAAATGTGGCCATCAATAATCCTTCAATTATGCTAAGAAATATGTTTGTTTTCTATGTGCATGTATCTGTGTGTGTAAGTGATACTAACTACTACCTGACAATGTAAGTGGAGAAATCAAAATTCGTTTATCACTCAATTCTGTGGCTAATTTGTCAGTTAAAATATGTCATCTGTACTGTACTCGACTCTCATTGCCATATTCTCAAGAAATTTTTCGGACATATGCAAAAACGATCACGTAATTATATTATTCACTTTATGTAATCATAATATCATCATCATAAATATAAAATCATAATGTTTCCGAGTCTCTTCGTGAAATGTTTCTCTCTTCTAATGTTTTCTAAAGACTTCTTCGGTAGAATTATGTACGCGCTGTACAATGAAATGTTTTGTTATGGTTAGAAAAAAAAAACTACTTTGACGTAATAAATACTCCTCAAATTGAGTGGATACCGTTAAGGGATGACCAACTTTGTTAAGAAGTTCTCCTTTTTGGAACCCTGGCATACCGGCTTCAACGAGAAACAGTGAAAGTCCGTGTGCTCTGGTTTTAACATTCAAGTCAGTGACAGCGACAACTATAGCAACGTCACACATGTGGCCGTTGGTTATAAACACCTAACGAAAAAAGGGGATAAAAGACGTACTTTGATTATGCTTACTAGCATGTTGCTTTGTCAATGTTACCAACTTTTAATTTGTTCTCTCGTAAAGTCTTTCCCATTAGGCTTCTTTTTTTTCGTCACCATTTGTACATTATTCTGCATCTTCCTCTGCAGGAGTTTTCTGCTGGCGTTCCACCATTCAGTGTTTTTTTTTTTTTTTTTTGTAAGAAAAAGTGTATGAGGATAACTGAGTGCTGTCTGCAATGATCAAAAAATCATAGGAAAATATTGACCTTGACGGATTCTAGTAACCATTGATTCAAAATTTGAATTAGATAACACTTGATTTAAATCCCAGGGTGTGCTGGGATGTACAAACACTAGTAGTTGGATTTATTAAGAAAACCAGTTATATATTTTCTTTCCTAGAATTTCACCATACTTAGTGATAGCCATTTGTGGAAAATGTTTATTTTTTCCCCTTTTCATATAACCTTACAAAGTGAGCAGCAATCTGAAGTATTCTAAATTCATATCGAAAACGAAAACATTTATGGGTGTCACTGTGTCAATAAATTCGTTAATGATTCCTAAGTCTTGCACTAATTAGCACATCGTAATGAGACGGTTTACCTTACTTCCGTTTAATATCCAACCGTCTCCGTCTTCTTTGGCATGTGTTTTTATACCCTGTAAGTCACTTGAGAAACATGAACAAAATGTTGCATTACCTTTAGAGTCAAGCCAATTGAACAAATAAAAAAAAGTACCAATTTAAAATAAAAAACAATTATAACTGAAAAATGAAACAGCTTGAGTCTGCTTATTTTAGTGCAGATACAAGTAACTTCTCACCATTTACGTGACGTACAATCAACCTTTTCAATTACAAATACTAAATACTAGCCCCAATTCATAGATGTCTGACTCGAAATTCGAGGAATCTGTTTTGGCAAAACTGTCCTTGATACATTCGAAGTCGAAAATGCCAGTGTTAGTAAATCGTGGACAATAAAACATAAACAGTGCTGTGTTTGGAAGTTTATCTTCCTCATTAAGTTAGACGTGAGGACTTCTTCACAAACTTAAGTTAAAAAAACAGAGAGAGACCTTTTACGTGAATGTCAAAAAAAGTGGCTGTCAATATCCTCAAGAAATATCAGAAGAAAGACAGCGGTCTTGTCTTTAGCAGGAAAGATACCAACAAACAGAGAAAAATAAGGCGTCTACAATGCAGCAACATTTCAGGCAAGGAAAAAAAACTTGAATTATCGTTAAGCGATTCAAACTTAACAAATTGATCAACATTCTACAAAACCTTCATCTTCTTTAAAAATTGTGATGTGATACATCACTTCTGTTTTTTAAATTTTGTTTGACCTTATTTGTGAACAAAAACGACCAACTTTCTTTGTGGGAAACACTTATTTTATAAAAAAGAACGTTATCGTCCTCCCTTGTTTTAAATAATGAGTCATTTTGAGTCAAGACATGCTGTTATAATAAGTATAGTTTGTTTCCTTATTATATAGTTTTTTTTTTTTATCTCTTAAAGAATAATGACCTGTCAGCACTATTTTCAAAATTTACCTATGTATTTTTCTTTGGTGTAAGGCAATATCTATCTTCTCTTCAAATAAGGAACGCCCAACAACTAACTTAGTTCAAGCAATTTGAGGCCACATGTTTCTGCCCATTTAACAGTAATGGCGTTTTTATTTAAACGCGAAAGAATGAAATGAAGTACTTGATGTTTTCTTAGCTTGGTATGAATCTTTCCTTTCAATGGGTCATTTTTACCTTCCAGCCGAAGGCTCCGTCATAGCTAATGCCCCGATCTTCTCACCGGATAACAGTTCTGGGATGAATTTCTCTTTTTGCTCCTCGGTACCGTAATGGTCCACGTAGGGAATTACTATTTCACTATGAGCTCCAAAACCAAAACCACTTGGGAAATTCTGATATGCCCTGTTCATAAAATAGTCATATATTATTACTGTGAAAAGACATGCAAAACAAGGAGGTAATCCGTAGGTGAATGATATGATTTTTCCAACGTAAGTATTTTTGTTTGCGGTGATTGAAATACTGAAATGAAAACACTACTTTAAATACAAAGGTAATATTAAATATTAACTTGCAAAACACATTTGATGTCACCTTAATAAAGTACCTTTTTGTAGCAAAAATCTTCTGGATGAAATGACTTGACGTTAACAGAGACATATTTACGGGAGTACAAAAAGACCATTAAAGGTCAAGGAAAAGGGGGAAAACGACACGAGGAAATTTATAGACAGCATGCATTACCCACTAGTTCATGACTGTTTTCAGAAGTGTGATCAGTACCAGCCCTCGCAGCCTGAACTCACATTCTTCTTGAACACATTGAAGGTTTTGCATTGAAAAATGAGGGAGAGGAAGGCAGAGGTGCTACTTCATACGATCTCTCACAAGTATTTCTGTGACGATATTTTCTGTACACAACACATAAACAAATGAGGGCGCTCCTCTAGAATGATGTCACAGGGAACTTGATGTTTATAGTCCCTGCCGAATGTAACTTCCAGTCCTCCTTTGTGCATGAATACATACACAACAGGGAAAAAAAATATGAGCCTATATGAGCATAGGCTAATATAGATTTATTATTTAAGAAAAAAGATACCGCAAAAAACTCAGGACAATTGCATTTTTCCATTGCTTCCCCTATGCTTCCTTAAACAACCCTCGCAAGGTTTGGCTATTCAATTACCACGTTACTAATTTAAAAGTGAAAAAAAAACAGAAAGTATGAATCTAAAAAAGAACTTAATATCACTTTTCAACCAAAAATTACAGATTAAAAGGAAACTGTAGTCTCATTTAATATTACGGGACAATCAACTGGCAGAAAAGCAAATATTTTACATTTCTTCCTCTATGAGCATAGCTGTTTTGAAGTCCGCACCCGGCCCCCCAGATTCTAATCGAGTATCTGCTCCGAGTATTCCTGCTTCTCCAGCCTTTCTCCATGTTTCACGATCGATTAGTTTTTCCTTCTCCCACCTGAGAAAAAAAAAATGGCATAGGAAGATGTCTTGATGTTGATGATGTCCTTGGAGAAACATGTGTAGATTTGGGGATGAAAAAGAAAAACTAACTCTTGATTAGCTGTTTGATCTTCAAGATAAAGTGCAAAAGAGAGGGGGAAAAAAAAATTAAATTTAATTCTAAATTGTAAGTAACTACTGTTCTTTTCGCTAAAGTTGAACTTACATGAAGCATTACTCAATTTCTCTACTTGCCTTACGATTACTGCGTAAAAATTACAATACAGTTTGTACTTATCTTTACACAAGAAGACTGATTTTAAACTTGTTTTTGATGCACGAGAACGGTCAATAGATTATAGCCGGAAGATTTCTCTGGTATACATTGATATATGATAAACATTTTCATTCTTATTACGTCACATACGGTACTCCCGTTTGACGGGTTTGTCTTACCTATCTCTGTGAGGAACTAGTTGCTCTGTAATGAATTTTCTCAAGCTGTTCCTGTGAATATCGTGTTCCTCTGAAAATATGGTCCTCGTTCCGATATCAAGCATCGACTCAGACTGACTTGTCTCCTGTCTTCTCACTCTTCATATTAAAAAAAAGAAGAATACTGTTCTCAAATGTCCAATATTTACGAATAATTGGTGAAGGATAATTTACAGAGTCTCAAATCTTATAAAGGGTTTTAATTTTTACCTTTTAATTTGTCAACCAATTTGTATTGAAAGACGTTAACCTAGATTGAAGACAATATGAACCGATTGGTTTTCATGAAAAAGTCGTGATACACTCATAAAAAAAAAAAAAAAAAATGAATGGAGACACGGAATGGTGCTTTTGAAGATTAACAATAACGGCTACTTTGTCATCAAGCAACATATCTTGCTTAAGTTAACAAAATTTACCGGTACTTACACAAAAGTATGGCTTCCTCAAACGAGGGTGGGTATGAGAGTAAGGGGAGTGAGGTGGGGCACGTGCCCCTTTCGAAAACTTTGTGTTCCTCCCGTGTGTCACCCTAATTAATTTTTGGGATTTTTAAAATGTCGTGAAGTCACTAGTCATTGCAATTGACTAGCAGGTTTCATGTTATTCTATTCTTCTTTAGCAAAAGGGAAAGGCAGCAATTTGTACTTTTTTACATGACAAGATTTGCTCATCTCACGAAAAAATGATGAAAACCGATGAATGCGTGAAAGGTTGAATATCTTTGATGGAAATCCCAGCCACAAATTTAAACCTCGCCCTCTCAACCTTCCCGCACAATGGTCGTCAGTTAAAGCGTACCCCACGCACGTAACACACCAACACCTACAAACCCTGTAAGAAAGTTATGTCGCAATGGGTGAACATCTATGGCTAAATAAAGTGTACGGCATGGCTACGGATATGCCGCCAAAACGGAGGTGACTTAAAATGAACCAAATTTGAACCTTAACTTGCAGAGATGGTATCCGACGTGAAGTTGTAATTCAAAGGCCAGGACTCCCCCAATATTTACAGCTTACTGCCTAAGATTTTGAGCTTACAGCTTACATGCAGGCTGTAGCACCAAAACGACAATAAGCCACAAAGTGCCAAGTCAGCTATCAAGAAGTCATCAAAACATAACAAAAGTCAATGTCACATTTTTTTTTTTTTTTATATCTTGTGACACATTATGTATACGCATAAAATGGATGAAGGAAACCCAAATCCCGAAAGAAGTCCTTCCTATTAAAATTTGGTAGCAGCATGCATCATGTAGTCTGCAGATTTCTTCTGCTTCTTAAATTCTTTGGTCTTCTAGGATAATTGGGGAATCGAGCTATTACTGTAAGCTAACTTACTCTAGAAACAGAATCATTAATTTCCATTGATTTTTGGAAATTGCAATTATCGGTAACATAAGCTTTACTGATAACGTGAACTGATAAGGCCCAGTCTCATGACAAATACCGTGAGACCCGGCAAATTCCCCCCTGGACCCGAAACGGTTTTTTGCCCATGGATCCCACAAGGGTTCCAAAGCTGCCCCCTGTGGCCGCCCCGTTTCAGACCTCCCCCTTCGCCCAAGGTAATTGAAGGACAAAGTCAGTGCCCCCTGTGCAATCACCGTGCGAAGCCAGTGCCCTCCAAAATAAAAAGTATGTTGACGCCACTGTCTGGAAACCTCGTAAACACAATCAACCTGAACACGAGAAGCTTGCACTGATCTCATCCATATTGAGTAAAAAATCTATTGTTTTCTGTGGAGGTCAACGGGACGAATTGTGAAAACTTTGTAAGAACAATATCTCGAGAAAAAAAAAATGAACAGATATCATATTTAGCGTGTTTACGTAACACATTGATTGGACGTTATTTCAAGAAGGGAAGCATACACTGGCGTGATATGTATTGTGTAGAGGTTACGTGTGCGTGTGTGTGTGTGTATGTTTGTCGTACCTAGTGAACCATATTGAGCGAGAGAGCCTTTTATATTCAATGAAATACTCATTTTTGTCTTTTTTTCAGTATGCAGGCGTACATGTTGATTCCATAATGCACGTCAGTTACCAAGTTAGCTCGGCAGACAGTATGTATATTGCAGTTGTTACATTTTAATTGGTGGCATGAAACATATAGCCTAGACCATTGAAATGGAGAAACGGTGATCCTGGACCTAACGTCACACTGGCTGTGTATGCAGTAAAAAAAAATAAAACAATAACAACCACACAATGGCAGTTATGGACAGGAATTGAAAGAGAACATCAAACATAGGATGTTTCATCGAAATCAATATGAGCAATGTAGTCCTAAATGTAAATGGGTGGGGGGGGGGGGGTTACAGAGGTTGTTCCGGACAAAGGATACAATGTAATTTCGATGTTTCTGCATACATTATGATATGATATGTTTTCCAGATCTGGAAAAGCAAAACCCTTTTTTTATCAAAATCTGGAGAGGGATAGAAAACTATGAATATCTTCATAATAAATTTTATAATGATTGATGACAATGATTTTACAGAAGGTCCTATTTTTCCAGGTCTTGGGTCATAGGTCTTACTTTTGCAGATTTTAGTTCTCCAGAATATACTTTGTACAGTGGTTTGGTGGGGGGGGGGTGATGTCCAGACTCCAGATTGGTGCCGACTATCAAGGCAAATTGAATATTTCATATTTGTTTTTTCTCATTAATTTTAAAAGATAAGTTAAAATGTGTATGTATACGATACATGAATTAAAACCCTTCCATACACTTCTTAGTACATTATACCCCAAAACTCCACACCGATTTTTATAAAACCGTAACTTTCCAACCCGTCAACAAACAGGTTTAGGTCTATTGTTACAATAACACTGAGTCATAAATCTCTTCAAATTCGCATAGCTGCACGGGGTGTCGAAAAAATACTCAACTATGTTTGATAAATGTCTAAGAATGTTTGTTTACGTTACAAGATAAGAGGTTAAAATTTCTGGGACAATGAGTCATCACCAGACACTTTGCTTACCTCTTCTCGTGTACTTTATCGTTGATACCTTGTGTGAATCGTCTGCAACATATTATAAAACACACAAGAAAATGTGAGGACATTATCAACGCAGGATCATAGATATAGTATGTGAATAACATTAATTAAATCAAATATTTAAATCAAATAAACATATAAATCAAATATTTATCATAACTTTTAAGTAAACAGATTTTGTTGTGCAGGGCTGGTTTCGCTTTAGCTGAACGCGACATGCTCCTAAGAAAACTGCCAGTGCCGAACTTCAATACCAAACAAGTATTTGCTGTATGTGTTTAATCTATGTTTTGAGCACTGATTCAATAGACGGCTCCAAAGACACGGTCTATAGAGTTTTTCTTCGACATTATGGCAAGTCGTTTTACTTTTTATTCAATATTTCATAAGATGTGCACTTATTTCCTGATATCAGAATTAATTGCTGATATCATCAAATGATCGACTGATATCATCCATAAATTGTTGATATCATCAAATACCGAATAAAAAGTAAAACGGCTTGAAATACGACGGCATCTTGCATCTTTGCATCGCTGCAAAGGTTGACCAACAGAACAAAACTGGTGACTGTTCATGCATACTTGGAAAGAATCCTCAACTTCTATTAGCCAATTTCGGTCAGGTGACCGTTGGTGAATCGCTGATAACCCAACTTGTTAACGCACCGTCAAGCGGGTGAATAAAAAAAAATGTAGATCGACAGTGTGTTTTTAGCCTGCTATATCTTATACAAAACAATGGCTAAGACATATTGGCTATATACGGCTATATATGGCTATATATGGCTATAATGGCGCTATATATATATATATATATATATATATATATATATATATATATATATATATATATATATATATATATATATATATATATATATATATATATATATATATATATATATATATATATTTGGCAGGTTACTGATTCTTTTGTGATGAATATTCAAATTGCAGTACGTTGGGAAGTAAAAAAGCTGGTATATTATATGAATGTTGTTGATGATGTCATTACGTTAGTTTTTCATTCGATATTGTCAAAAGTCCTGACTTTCCTTCTCCTTGAACTATCTTAAAAAGGGAATTCCAGTCAAGGAACATGTCTTCTGACTTATTTAAGCCACTTTAAACCATTTTCATTCATATTCTTGACGTTTTGAAATGAACTTCTAATGGGCAACATGGTATGTTCAAACTTCCCGCCCACAGAATTTCTAACACTATGCGTGTTTATGAAGGGCCCGGCCATTATGATGAATTTGACTGTGGCTTGTGACGAAGTTGACGACCAACCATGATCAACGTGATTAACCTACATGATTAGTTATTAGACACACTTTGTATTAAATGTGGCTATCTCAAGATAAAATAGGTAATCGATAAGGTCGATTCTTATTCTGATAAAACAAAAGAAGAAGAGGAATTTTCCATCAAAAGCAACATTACGCAGTGTGAGCCGGTGCGAACAATACCTTAAAGATAAAAGAACGTAATCTTTAGTAAGTACTAAGTGAACCTTTTTAGAGACAGGGTAGTAAGCCATGTAATTACGAATTATGTAGGACAATCATTTTGGTCGTCGCAGATTAGCGGTGGTCGTCGACTACGTCACGAGCCTGAGAAATCACAGTCAATTACATAATAATGGCCGCGCCCTTCGTGTACATGCATGATGTTAGAAACTCTGCAGGGCGGAAAGTTTGAACATACCAAGTTGTTCATTAGAAGTTCATTGAAAACGTCAAGAATATGAATGAGAATCTTAAAATCTTCAGTGACCTCAACACGGATGTTCTTACTTTAGTATTAGAATTGATATTAGAACGTCCATAAGCATAACCACACACTACGAAAAACCTATTATACATTATTCCTATCATGATTATTTTATCTAGAGAATTTTAAACACCTTGTATAATGCGCATCTAATTAGATAGTAATTGATCCAAGTGAAGTTAAATTCCATTAAAAAAAAGAAATCCTGTTTACACTTCAGTACTCGAAACAACTTCGCCTCAGAGATGTAACACAAAGTGACCTTTTCATACTGTTTGTTCCCTCCAATGCGAAGCAATCCGAGTTCACTACCTAATAAAGGTAAAAAAGTCAATGAGGCGGTATGTTATGCATTCCATTCATTGATATCCTAGACACTTACCTCACCAAACATCGGACATAATTTCCCGAAACACGGTGAACGGACAACATTGTTGTCGAATTATTTGAGACCGTAGCGTCGAGCTTGAGTTGTTGACACCATGCACGGAGTGTTGTTTAACATGAATTGTCCTATCATCACCATAACGCGTCAATACATTATCGGTATCTAAAACTTGACAATGGTCAAAGTACACAGCTCGGTGTATGAAATAGAGTTATAAACATTAGCTGAAGTGTCAATCGTGTCTATCTTTGTTATCTGTCTGCATCAGACCTGTCGTTAAACTTGTTTGTGTCTCATTTGACTTGATCAAATCTATGCATGGCAGCACCGTGAAAATGATTGGTGGAATCTTTCTTTATTTGGCGGTCAAATTTTGTTTTTATAAATTAATCAATAAATTTATATTTTGCAAAAGACTTTTTTTTCATGGAATCGTCTGCGATACACTTTCACAAAATGATAACGAGAAACCTGACAAAGAATAACAACAAGACCCGGATCGGTTCCGTGATTCCGTGCGTGGTGATTTTTTTAGGTATAGTCCTTACAGTATTCTTAACTAAGATTAATCCATAATTGATCACGTCCCCCAAGAAAAGAATGTTTGGTCGCCATTCCGTCTTTAATGCTGGTCAGCCAAATACACTCTACTACAAGAGTACATACCTGACTAGAATGCAGCATGCAATGTCCTTTATCAAAATGCTGAAAAAGATATGCTGACTAATGAATAGACAATGTCTGGAACACTCAATTTTCTTATTTATTTTTTTTTTGTATTTTTTGTTGTACATCAACTGACCCCAAAGGGGATTGTCAATGACCATCACTCGGAACCTGTCTTACCCCTATGTATATTTATATTCTCAAGCAGAGAATGCTGATCAAACACAGGCACTGACTATCATAGTACCAATACGAAAAACCCTCAACATAGTAACATACTTACAATATTTCTAGATACATTATCGCTTAGGGACAAATGAGGCCCACTGATAAGTTAGATCATTAAATGGTGAACACTTCAAATCTTTCCACCAACACAATGCCAATTGACAAACCTTCAATACTGCAAAGTAAACTATGCAAAAAGGAAACATTTTGCAAGATTTTATGAAATGAGCCATGTGGCTCATATTGAGAACAACACTCCTGAACAACCTAAAAGAAGTACCACTATCATAGTGGAAGCAGAAAAGCATTTTGCATGATTTCATAAAAGGGCCCACAAGGCCTACTTAAACCTTCGACCGAGAAATCTTCAACAACCCAGTTTCTACTATCACAATGCTACTTTGACAAGTATTTCACATTGTAAAGCAATGTATGCAGAAAGGCATGATTTCATAAAAGGTCCATGTAGCCCTATATGGGACCCAATAATCCTTAACAACCTGAAGGAACCACTACCATTATAGTAATGTGAAACTCAATAGAATACCATTCAATCTGTAAGAGAAGAAGCATTATGCATAATTTCATGTAAGGTCCCATATGGCCCATTGCACCTTAAAGGCAGAAATCCTTAAAGTAATGGGTTCCACTATCACAATGCTAATGAAACCAACCGTTCACATCGTAAAGCAAAATATGTTCAAAATAAACATTGTGCATGATTTTATTAAATGGTTCATACGGCCCATATGGAAACAATAATTCTGAACAACCTGAAGGAATCTCTACTACAGTATGTAATGTGACGCAATTTAAACTTAATACCATACAATCTGTGGGAGAAGAGGAAGTTTGCATGATTTCATGAGATGGTCCATATGGCCTATTTGTACGGTGGACCGGAAAACCATATAGCCAGTATTAGCGTTGCCTAAGCTTTGCAACTTCAGATATCCTGCTAAAAGGGTTCTTAGCGTTTTGCTCCAACAAATGACCTTTGGCTTCCACCAAAGCAACAGGGCACATCTTCTTAATATGGCAGACCTTTAAACAAAGTTTGACTTTCTTCCTACCTTCTCTTATTGAGTTAGAGCGTGCACAAGCAAAAGGGGCAAAATCCAAAAAAAAAAAAAAAAAAATACGAGAAAGGAGTGATGTTTAGTAGAACTTGTTTTTCAATAGTCAGTCGTTTTTTTTTTTTTTTTTTTCAATCGGCATCCTTTTTACGAGTTGCTTGTGGCATATGTAACCTATCGGGGTACTGTCCAACCAAGGAAGTTATATGAACTACGTAAATTGATGAGCTTTACTCTGAACGCCTTGACATGTTACATATTGGCTTAAAGGGAAATAGGACGCTCAAACTGCAACTACGTGGCATACAGAAAGAAAGCTCAAATCTCTTTAATTTTTCAATAAAGACATCGCTTCTTCACATATTGTCAGCCATCTTGAAGGTCGTGTTAGAAAAAGAAAATGACATTTTGGACTATGAGGCGCATTTAGCATTGAAAATTCAAAACATTGATACAAATTCCACCAAAAGCCATCAACGATTGACCAAGTTACAGGTACATAAGTCTCTCACAGCTGTATCATGAATAAACATTGGCTAAGTATGCAACTTTGTGACGTCAAGCGATGGCCTCCTATGATATGCCTTATGTCAATCCTTTGTTACTTTATGTAACCTTCATGGCAGGGAAATTTGAGAGTTTTATATGGTAGACTGTCTTTTGTTTTTCAAAAATATCGATATCACTAACCAATGTGAAAGTCAGTAGTTAAGTAATTAAGAGGCAAAGGATATAGGATTATCACAAAAATACTGACACTGAGCAACACTCCACGTCATCTTTTTGGCATTTTTCTCAAACTTTGAAAAGTCATATCGCACAAACGGTAAAGGATATAAACAAAATTGCAACAAATTTTTACTAAGGGATTTGCTTTTCAGCTTCTGAATGAAGGACGATTTTTTTTTCTTAAAGAAAGTCACAAGACCTTTAATGATGTATTCATTGTGGAGCTGAGCAACACGAAAGGCTTACAACCCAGTCACAGTTAAGTCCAGATGGGTTTACAAATAGTTGCCACAGTTCTTTGGGCACATTCGGTGGAGTACCAGCTGATCTCCTGCTGAGTATCGGACCATTTTCGTGTATCGGGTGTACGCCGAGCGCATTTTAATTCGCAACAGAATTTAATCCCTACGTAGAGCATCGGAAAGTCATCGCGCACCAATCGGCTGACATCCCAACGATGTTCGTCGGACATCTGACATATCGTCCGGGCGTGGGATCAACATCGGATTAAAATAAATGGTCTATGTATCAACCGGGTGTCGGTCTGGCTCCGTACAAGTGGCGGTCGGGCTCCGCACGCCGAGTAGCCGACTAATTAGAGACGGGTGATAAGTAGGATCGTAAAGGGCTGCATGGTCTGCGGATGACTGGCCGGCCACCGATTAGTGCACATCGATATTGAAGTCACCGTAACACTAAGTAATTGGAAACACCTGCATCATATATAATGATGTATTGGTATTCTAAACACTGATAGCCTGTATGCACTGTGAACCTTTTAGGATGCATGTGTCCACACATGTTACAGGTACATCTGGACACAGAAAATTTGTTCTTGCATACACAAACACTAACATGTCGCGGGCACGTGTTGGGATGGGCAACATGTGTTCGCGACATATCGACAAAATGGGCGGGAAAGTAGGATTTTGAAAGGAAATAAGACGATTTACTGTTTATTATGGAGAAAATGGGCTTTGAGGACAGCTGCAACAATACCGGCAGTTGTTGCTGAGAGGAGAAACACACAACAAAAGTGGCGAGTGGCCAGAGCCAGAGCAACGTGGAGCACATCGTTGTCTCTTGAACGAGCTCAGATTGGGAGATAGACCCTCCTATATTAATTTAATGACTATGAAGGAGTTCAAAACAGTTTTATCTTCAAAGATTGACTGTGGCATGAACGACAAGCCTTACCTTAAATCTGTGATATTGTCATGTGGTCTTTGTTGCTGGGGGAATTGGTATTGTACCCGGTGCTTTTTTTTAACATGAGGAAACCGTGATTAAAAAGTGTTCTGAACGAAGTGGTGTTAGGTACACATTTTTTTTATGGATACACATTTTTATTATGGATACACATTTTTGTATTATGGATACACAGGGATACTCATTTTTTTTTTTTTATAAATAAGCATTTTTATGGGTTGAAAATTAAGTAGTTCTCATAAAAATCGACTGAAGCATGCGCTGTATTGTTTTCCTATATTCTCCTCCACGCATGTCCACAACATCCCCATCATAGTTTCGTCTCTATCCGTAACTTCCCCCGGCAATCCGGAGCCTCCCTGTACGTCTTTGTGATAGACATATTTCATTTAGAAAATAAATAATTTCACAGAGACACTTCGTTACCACGACGGGGGAACAGTATTTTGTTGTGCATGGCCACTAAAAGCATTTCTTTCCAAACCTATGTCGACTACCCTCAACCACCAACAATCCAAGTAAGGGAACCACATGTAGTTGTAAAACTTTTACCCACAACACATACAAGAAGCTACCCTGAAACATTGGAATTCAATATCAGAGCTATGGTATTCTACTTTTCTTATCGAACCGAATGAAACCTATACGAGGACTCAATATCTATACGATTTACTTGATGAATCAAGATTACAAAGTATGCAGAGAGTTGCTCGACAGTCAGTATTCACCAAAGCACTCGAGTTTATACTCGATTGCGTGCCCTAAAAACATTTTTTTTTTTTTTGAACGGTGCCAAATTTACGAGATATAGTCAAATATTAAAAAAATAAAAACGTTTTCCTACTGCTGAAGCTCTTACACAAGTTCCAGTCACATACATCCGTATATGGAAATGACCCTTTGATGCTATCACTAAAAGTCAACGGAGTGATTTAGAAAAAAAAAAAGCATAATAATGCATTATAACTATGAATCAATGGTTCTTCAAAATATGGATTATCTTCAATGTTTCATGAGGAATACCATCTGATCTTTTTATAGTAGCAGCACTTAATCCGCATTGAAAAACAAATAAAATTGATGAAAGAGCTGGATAAAAAAAACAAAAAAATAACAAAGGTATTGGCTCAGATCTACCCTATGGACTTCACTTTCCTTTTCTTTACTCTGGTGGTAAACTGGAAAAGTTTAAATGTCATAAGATTGTTGCAATATTAACGATGCATTATTTTCCTGCTGGAACCGTCACTGGGTCATGTTTCACAACGCTTTCAATTTCTTGGTGTTGAGTGTTCGATCGCAAGTGACTGTGTATGCGAACGTTTATAATGTAACGTATGTATTATCTAACGTATATTATGTGTCACGTCTAGTAACCTATGGACGGTAACCACAGAGAAATAACTGAAGAAAGAGGAGGTGGATAGGATATACACAATGAATTTTACTCTGCTCTACCGCCCTCTTCTAGTTCAGTCACTACGACAGCTTTTGGAAAAACATTTTGTAGCAGATAGTGGTGCTCTTTTTTTTATTCCGTTATGCATAGTATTCGACATTACAAAGAAAAAGATGATCTGAGAGGCTGTTGTATCTTTTTGCAATATTTTTTATTCCGCTTACTATCAGTAATGAATATTTTACCTCTGGTCTCTTTCATTGCTGGCTTTACGGGCAGTGAAAAAAAAGAAAATGCAAATCATCCTGACGTAGAAAGCGGGAGGCAATTCATGCATGTCCATCGTGAACTACTTAAACGCTTTCAATTACTATCTGTTTATATTTTACCCCTTGATAATTCATAAAAATCACAGCCTCTGCCGTAGTTAACGTTGATGTGCACTCATTTCCACCCTTTGAATGTGAACAATAAGCAAGAAAAAAAGTAAGTAATATTAATGCGGGTCATTTCAATACTCCAACTTTAAGTGCTTAGAAAATACTTGGTAAAGAGTTGAAGTCTCAACTATATATATCTCAAGGGGTACTAAGATATTTCAAAGTGACACCATTGTAAACAACACGAGAATATGTAGGGATCTTAGCTTTCACTTATACATTTTCGCGTGTCCAGTACTTTACAACGGTATGGAACGCCGTGGGTGCCGATCCTTCGTGAAACACTTCAGTTTAATATTCTTATCGCTGAAGTAGTTTCATTGCGTATACGTATCAAATGTGGAGGGAATCAGCCATGTCGATGACTTCTTTACATAATGTAATCAATATTTTGAAATATCGAGACATGTAAGTGCAGTTTGTTGTCACGTCAATATTGTTGTATAATTCTCTTTCAAGCACATTTATGCACATTTATTGTTGTCTGTCTCATTTCTTAGCTATAAATGTGATAGGCAACACAAAACTAGACTTAAGAACGATGTTTACTAAGAACAAACTAGTTCTTATTTATTTAAATCATTGTTAATTGGATTCAGATAACGTCACAATTAGCTGCTTCTAAATCGTTTTTCACACAATCAAATCTCACACGACTTGTGTATATTTAGGTTAGTGAGAGGAAATGGCGAATATTAACAATTGATCAAAGTGGATTGTATTATTTAACTTTCCTCAGATCTTACATCAGCTACCCTGTAGATAAGACAGTAAATGAATCGGAACTTCAATCTGCCAAAAACGACTGACAAGTTTCCATTTTAGTAATACACATATAGTAAAAAAAGCACTCTGATGTTACATCGTAACTGAGATATACAAATGAATCGTTCTTTGACAACCGAAGATTTCTAAGAACCATCATATTAATTGAACAAGCATTTACGAGAAAACTGAACAATTATTTGAAGAAAGAACTGAAGGTAAACATTACTAGTAAACAAACATTAGTTTACCATTCACGGTGTTTTTCAACACGTCTAGGACGCCAATGCCTGATATGCATAAAAACGGGAAAAGAAAAGCAGACATGTACACGCGAGTGAGTACTCACTTTTTGATGCCAATACAAGAGAAACTATTCCAGCAATCACACGAAAACGAAACATACCTTAACATAAATAAACATATACATCGTCCAATTCTAGATGTCTTGGCTTAGAATGCAAACAAGCCTGCATTCATTCTTTTCGTTTCTGGGTATTACTGTTTAATGTCACTGACATCACAAATGCGTTTTGTGTAAATTGAGGAAACACGAGGAAACAATCTGAACGATCGAATGAAAGGGTAAGCAATTTAGTCGGCAACGATACCCTTAGCTATAATTTCATTCATGATTTCATTACTTCCACCAAATATGGGCATAAGTCTGGCGTCAACAAACGCTTTCGCTATTTCATATTCCCACATATAACCCCATCCACCGTGGAGTTGGAGGCATTCGGTGGCGACATCAAAACATAGACTACTTGCCCTGAGGAAAGAAAGAAAAAAAATCGATGCAAAAGTAGTGGCTCCGTTTTATTGTGTTTCAAATTTACATGAATTTGCTCTCTATGGTGAAATTTTAGGATGTAGGCGAATTTTAAATTAAGCTTCAACTTTCAATATTAAGCAAGTATCTTCTCCAAGTTTGCTCTGGATGAACTACAGTAGCGGCATTAAAGGGGGGGGGGGTGGTAGAGTAGACATTCCTTCAGTTATAACGTTTGTCCCACCCAGTTTCCATACCCCTAATAATTCAGCTGAAGTGACCTGGCAATTGCATACATGTCTATCTCTATCCCCTCTTCATTTATAATTTTGCCTTTACCTTTCTGTACTAAGAAATTCATGGGATATAATTTTTAATCCACAAATATCCTTAAGCCTCAGAGTTGGGATACCCCAACATTACCCCAACAGGCTTTGGGTCTAAACCCAACAAGGGGCCGTAAGTTTTCATATTTGAAGTACATTATTCTAACGGAAATATGTTAAACCCTCACAGATTTCCACAGGGGCTTTGCTCATGGATCACATTAGGGGGCTTCATCTGTTCTCTGAGAAGTTCTCATCTTGTCAAGTTAGAGGAGAGAAATAAACAAAATAATTCAATCTTTTAAAATCTTTGCGTGTAATGATGCATTTTGAAAAAAAAAAAAAAATCCTACCGTGAGATTTAATTTTTACTCAGCGTTTTGCTAAACTTTCAGAGCTTCCCCTCGACTTCACTACGTGGACCCCCACCGAGGCTTTGCCCCTGGACTCTACCAGGGACCCTAAGACGGACCACTGGACCCCACTCACGTGTACGTATAAGTGTTTTCTTGGCTTACGTTCGGGTGTATTGCTCACAAACTTCAAGGCCCTCGGAAGTACAACCTTACATTTATTTTAAGATAGATCTGCCACATTGCCTATACAATTGCAACAACATACTTAGCCTTTGCCATGGAAGCGTATACCGGGTCCATTATTCCTTCGTCAACCATTTGTATCCCTCTATCAACAAACGCCCTGACGACACAAATTTCGGTCTTCATAGCAGCGAGGCGATGCTGAATGGTCTGCACAACATTGCAACGAAACAAGATGTGAGAACCGTTGATATACTTCGAAAAAAATATCAAAACTGTTACAATATAGCCAAATGAATTCTAATTTTATGTCTTCCATAATGATACATAAAGATTAAATCACTCGGAGTAGAGAAATAAATTTCTAGTAAAAAAATACAGTAAACCAAATTCTCTCAATTCGTTCAAGAGACACATTGACATATTTCATGAAAATCACTTTTTTCCCTAACCCTTTGAAGTTTCCTGACATACTAATGACGAATTGTTTAACCTAAAGGATCCCAATATTTCCCATATACTGGAACGTTAATGAGTGAGTAATTACTGATTTAGTTTGGTAGTTGAAAATTCGTGAACAGACACTTTTAATATTAGTACTATATTGTAAAAGTAACGGACAAAAATTCGAAAAAGTTTCAAAGATTTTATAGCCATTGAATGTTAAACTTGACTAAATATGCTAATTGTAAGTATTGTAATGTGTTTATACCCTTCAAATCGGCTAACAATATGTCAACTTTTAAACAAAAACATTTTAAATTTAGTTTTTCTTTTAAAGAGGCTCACTGAGTTGTTTTGAGAAATTCACTAGATTTTCCGAAACTTGTCACGTTTCCTTCGCATACTAACGACACATGGTCAAACTAATAGGATACAAAATGTTTCACATACACTGGAACGTTAATGACTGAATAAATAAAGATTTGGTTTGGTGCTTGAGAATTTGTGACCAGACACGGGGTCATATTAGTGTTAATTCAGATTCATACAAACACAGCAAGTAAGGGTGAAAAATCCAAAATTTCAACAGTGTTCATAACAATAGGGTGGGAAACTCGAATAATTATTCTTACTACTAATATTGTCGTGTCGTGTTAAAAATCCTTTAAAATCACCAGACATTCATTGATATCACCTCAACGAGCCCCTTTCAATTATCTGTAGTCTTGTAAACAACGTCTTAATTATTTGCAGTGACATGGTTCAGAAATCTTTGATAAGAAAAGGACTATGTGCACTAGATTGCAGAAGGTTGGTAGCTCAACAAATGCCATTTGTGAAAAGTTAAACACATAAAAAGAAAAAAAAAATGCAGACAAACAGAGAGTCAATACAACTAACCACATTATTTTCATCCATATTGTACGATATTTTTTTCTGTTTTCAGGGGATCCGAACACTTACACAGCATGCATCTTTACGGACCCTGTAATAAATTGTTATGTGCTTGCGTGTTATAACATGTTTTGTTTGTTTTGTTTCGTTTTGTTATTTTTGAGAAGGAAAAACGTTAGATTCATGTTAACCTTACATTCAGCATATAGAAGCTAAAAGTATGTTCGGTATCATGGCTGTAATTTTGAAGTAGAATATAATGGTGACGTCAAAATCGTGGGCATTAGGTAATTGTAAGTAGGTACTTCAAGTTTGACACAGGTTTTTCATCGTTCAATGAGCAAGGTGGGATAGTCAATCTGTTACAATTCATCATTTGACATCCCACGTTAGGCGACACGTTTTTCGAGCGGTATGATCTCACCTGTAAATTGGACAAGGATTTCCCAAATGCCTTCCTATTTTTGACGTACTCCCTGGTTATCTCGAACATATACTCGGCATGGGCAGTTGAAATTACAGCAATACCCAGACGTTCCCTCGGCAGTTGCTTCATTAAGCAATAAAAACCTTTATTGAGATATTTCTCTCCTCCAATGAGGGTGTCCTTTGGAAGTCTGACGTCGTCGAAGAAGAATTCAGCCGTGTCCTATTGGAACAATTGTACACGATGGCCGTCAATAACCCTTCAATTATGCTGAAAAAATATATTTGTTTTTTTTCTTTATTGTGTGTGGAAATGATATCAACAACTACCTGACAGTGTAATTGAAGAGATCACTAGTCCTTTACCGTTCAATTATGTGGCTAAATTGTGGGTTAAAATAATGTTATATGTACTGCAATCGACTTTCAGTACCATATTCTCGAGAGAGTTATCCGACACATACAAAACGATCACGTAATTACATTATTTACTTTATTTGATCACGATATTTCCGAGCTAATGTGTTCTACAGACGTCTTCAGTAGAATTATGTACAAACTATGCAATGAAATGTCTTGCTTTGGAGTAAGAAAAAAAACTATTTTGGGGTAATAAATATTCCTCTCAGTGAGTGGATACCGTTGTGCGTTGACCGACTTTGTTTAGAACTTCTCCCTTTTGGAACCCTGGCATACCGGCTTCAACGAGAAATAGTGAAAGTCCGTGTGCTCTGGTTTTAGCATTCAAGTCAGTGACCGCGACAACTACCGCGACGTCACACATGTGGCCGTTGGTTATAAACACCTAACGGATAAACGAAAAGAAAAAGACATAGTTTGATCGTGCTTGCTAGCATGTTTTTGTGTCAAAACTACCAACTTTATATATGTAAAATTTGTCAAAAAAAAAAAAACGTGGCTTTTTGTTATTTTTTAATGTCACCATTTATTTATTATTTTGTATCTTTCTCTGCCGGAGTTGATGGCTAGCGTTACACGATTCACTTTTACAACAACAAAAAAAAAAAGTGTATGAGGATAACCGCGTGTTGTCTTTGATAATCAGAAAATCATTGGAAAAATATTGACCATAACGGATTCTCATAACCATTGAATTAAAATTTGATTTGAAAAAGAAACTTGATTTCAATCTCAGGGTGAGCTGGAATGTAGAAACACTCTTAGTTGGATTTATGAAGAAAACCATACTTAGTGATAGCCATTTGTAGAAAATGTTTATTGTTTCCCTTTCCTTAGAGCTACAACTTTGCAAATGTATCAGCTTGATCTGAAGTATTCTCAATTTATATCGAAAACAAAAACAATTATTGGCGTCATTGTGTAAATAACATTTATAAATATTGCGCTAATTAGCACAGGCGGTTAATAAGGCGGTTTACCTTACTTCCGTTTAATATCCAACCGTCACCATCTTCTTTGGCACGTGCTTGTATACCCTGTAAGTCGCTTGAGAAGCATTTTCAAAATGTTGCATTACTTTTAGAGTCAAGCCAATTCAGCCCATAAAAACAATTAATTAATTAATTAAAAATCAATAACAACTATAACTTAAAAATGAAACAGCTAGATTTTTCTTATTTAATGCAGATACAAGTGAGATCTCACAATTCACGTGTACAATCAACCTGTTCAATAACAGATACTTAATACTAGCGACAATGCATAGATGTCTGACTCGAAATTCGAGGAATCTACTTTGGCAAAACTGTCCTTGATACATTCGAAGTCGAAAATTTCAGTGCTAGTAAATCGTGGACAATAAAACATAAACAGTGCTGTGTTTGGAAGTTTATCTTTCTCATTAAGTTAGACGTGAGGACTTCTTCACAAAGTTAAAAAACAGAGAGAGTCCTTTTACGTGAAGGTCAAAAAGGAAGTGGCTGTCAAAATCCTCAAGAAATATCAGAAGAAAGACAGCGGTCTTGTTTTAGTAGGAATCTTACAAAGAAACATAAACAACATATGGCGTTTACAATGCAGCGACATTTCTGGCAAGGAAAATAACTGGAATTATCTTTAAGCGATTCAAACTTAAAAATTGATCAACATTCTTCCAAAATCTTCATCTTCAAAAGTTGTGATGAGTTACATCACTTCAGTTTTTTTAAAGTTTGGTTGACCAAATTCGTGAACAACAAACGACCAACTTTTTATCTGTGAAACACTTATTTCGTAACAATAATACCCTATCGTCCTCCTTTGTTTTGAATAATGCATCCCTTTGTGTCAAGAAATGCTGTTATTAAAAGTTGGTTTCTTTCTGTATTGCAAGCTTTTTACATCTCCTAAAGAGTAATGACGTGTTATCACTATTTTCAGAGTTTACCTATGTCTTTTTTTTTCCCTTTTGGTGTAAGGCAATATTGTCATTCTCTTCAAATAAACTTGGAGGGCCCAACAACTAACTTAGTTCAAGCAGTTTAAGGCCACATGTCTGTGCCCATTTAACAGTAATGGCGTTTTTATTTAAACGCGAAAGAATGTAATGGAACTACTTAATATTTTCTCGGCTTTTGTAAGAATCTTTCTTTTCAATGCATCATTGTTACCTTCCTGCCGATGGCTCCGTCATAGCTAATGCCCCAATCTTCTCACCGGATAACATTGCTGGGATGAATTTCTCTTTTTGCTCCTCGGTACCGTAATAGTCCACGTAGGGCATTACTATTTCACTATGAGCTCCGAAACCGAAACCACTTGGGAAATTCTGATATGCCCTGTTCATAAAATAATCATATATTATTACTGTGAAAAGACATGCAAAACAAACAGCTAGTTCGTAGGTGTTTGATTTGATTTTTCCAACTTAAGTATTTTTGTTTTTGTAGATTTCAATACTGAAATGAAAACACTACTTTAAATATAAAGGTACTATTAAGTTGCATAAACACATTTGGTGTCACTTCAATAAAGTAATTTTTTGTAAGACAAATTCGTTTAATTTAATGATCCGAAGTTAACAGATATATATTGACGGGAGCAATTACCCCTCAAGGAAAAAAAAAAAAAGAGGAAACGCGTTTAAAGTGTGCATTATCCACTGGTTCCTGAGTGACTTAAGAAATATGATCAGTGGCAGCCCTCGCAGCCCGAATTCAAAATCTTGTGTTAGAGAGGCTTCGCTTTGAAAGTGGGCATGGCAGAGGTGCCATTTCCAACGATCACGGAAAAGTATTTTTGTGGCATTCTTTTCTGTACACGACACACCACAAATGAGGCTGCTCCTCTAGAATATTGTCCCTGCCGAGATTGATTTGTTAAGAAAAATGATACCCCAAAAAACCAAGGATAATTCCGTCCCTCCATTGCTTCCGCTATGCTTCCTTAAATAACCTTCATAAGGTTTTGCTCTTCAGTTACCACGTTACTGAAGTAAAAAAAAAAAGATGACCAAACTAGAGGGCAATACACGGAGTTGCCTATCTCATCGCCAACATGCACTGATTTCAATACAGGGCCTGCAAATGGGCCAACAAATTTGGAGCAAAATTTGTTTTTTTTTTCTAAAAAATCAGCAAATTTCACTCTCTTTAATAAAGAAGTGACATACCTTGAGTATTACAATCTCAAGTAAGTCCTTGCAAAATTTTGCATTAAATGCTCAAATACATCTCAAGGTATGCTGGGAATACCAATTTTGGGACAAAATTGACTTTCTTTTTCAAAAAAAAAAGTCAGCAAATATCCCTGGATTCACCATTAAATTAATATTATGGTTAACACTGTATTCTCAGCTAAGTACTTAAAAAAAAACTGTGAAGATAATTGGTCTAATAGTTTTCAAGATATGGTGGAAACAGTAATTTTGGGGCATTTTTTTTCCCTCAAAAATCACCAAATTTCACTCTCTTTGCTAAAAAAGTGATATACCTTGAACTATTTCATTCTCAGGTAAGTTTTTGCCAAATGTTGCATTAAATGCTCAAATACTTCTCAAGATGTCTTGGAAATAGCAATTTTGGGGCAAAATTTATTATTTTTTTTCTAAAAATTCAGGAAATTTGAATGGTTTTAACATACAACTAATACATCTTGGACATATTGGCATCATGCACAACCTTACCAAGTTTCAACGTAATCGCTTACATACTTTCAAACTATTCTGGAAAAAAACCACAATTTGGATAGGTCCGGACGCACACACACACGCACGCACACACGCACACACATTGGCACCGACACGTTTTCCTGTAAGCATCCCAACAGGACCCTCCTATAGCCAGGGTCACGCTACCATGGGGTACCCATGGGGTGTCGCTACTCATCCTTTCCAAACGTTTCCATGGCAAACATTCTCCCATGGTTGCACAGTACAATATATAGCTCCACTAGCCAAGTGACTACAATACCTCATCTTAGGGCGATGAGATAAAAAACAGAAAATATGCAACTAAAAAATGAATTTAATATTACATTTCAGCCCATAATTACAGATTTAAACGAAAAGGTAGTCTCGTTTGATATTACGGGGCAATTAATTGACAGAAAAGCAAATATTTTACATTTCCTCCTCTATTAGCATAGCTGTTTTGAAGTCTGCACCCGGTCCCCCAGACTCTAGTCGTGTACCGGCACCGAGCATTCCTGCTTCTCCAACCTTTTTCCATGTTGCACGATCGATTAACTTTTCCTTCTCCCACCTGAAAAAAATGTGGCATAGAAGGATGTCTTGATGTTGATGATGTCTTTTGAGAAATATGTGCAGATTTGAGGATTAGAGAAAGAGAGAAAAAAAACCTAACTCTTGATTAGCTTTGATGAGCTTGATTGGTCTTCAAGATAAAGTGCAAAAAAGAGAGAAAAAGACACTTTTCAAAATTCAATTCTCGTAAAGTGTAAGTAATAATAGTTGTTTTCGCTAAATTTGAACTTATGTGAAGCTGTACTCAATTTCTCTACTTTCGTTACGATTACTGCATAAAAAAATTACAATACAGTTTGTATGTATCTTTACACAAGAAAGTTGATTTTAAATTTGTTTTTAAATTCTCGAGAACACTTAATGGATTGTAGCAGGGTCTTGTATTCATTTATATATGATAAACATTTTGATTCCAGTTACGTCACCTACGGTACTCTTGTTTTACAGGTCTCTCTCTTACCTATCTCTGTGAGGAACTAGTTGCTCCTTAACGAATTTTCTCAAGCTGCTCCTGTGAATATCGTGTTACTCTGAAAATATGGCCCTCGTTCCGATATCAAGCATCGACTCAGACTGACTTGTCTCTAGTCTTCTTACTCTGAATATTTAAAAAAAAAAAAAACTGTTCTCAAATGGAGAGGAGATTTGCCCCTGTGCCCCAACCGGGGATTTGCCCATGGATCCCACCAGGGGGTCCAAAGCTGGCTCCTGTATCCACCCCCTTGCCCCCGTTTCAGACCCAGCTCTTCGCCCAAGGTAATTGAAGCGACAAAGTCAGTGCCCCCTGCGCAATCACTGTGCAAAGCCAGTGCCCCCTAAATAAAAAGTATGTTGACGCCACTGTCTGGAAACCTCGTAAACACAATCAACCTGAACATGAGAAGCTTGCACAGATCTCATCCAAATTGTGTAAAAAGTCTATTGTTTTCTGTGGAGGTCAACAGGACGAATTGTGAAAACTTTGTAAGAACAATATCTCAAGAAAACAAAAATGGACAGATATCATATTTAGCGTGTTTAAGTAACACATTGATTGGATGTTATTTCGAGAAGGAAAGCATACACTGGCGTGATATTTATTGTGTAGATGTTATGTGTGTGTGTGTGTGTGTGTGTGTGTGTGTGTTTGTCGTACCTAGTGAACCATACTGAGCCAGCAAGCCTTCTATATTCCATGAAATACGATTTTTTTTTTTTTCAGCATGCAGGCGTATGTGTTGATTGCAAAATGAAAGTCAGTTACCAACTTAGCTTATCAGACACTATATATGTATGTTGTAGCTGTCACATCTTAATTGGTGCCATTACTGATCTAACGTTACAGGCGACCAAGCTTGTGACACATCCCCAAGTTTTGATGTCATATTCAGAAAAATGCTCCTAATTGCATCGTCGAAACTAAAAACAAAAACAATAACACATTGGCACTTTTGGACAGGAATTGAAGGAGAACATCAAACATCATATTTTTCATCAAAATGAACGTGCGCAATATGGTCATATATATAAATTGTACATAATTTTGAAATGGCTATAGGGGGACAGAGGTTGTTCCGGGTAAAGGATATTTGTAGTTTCAATGTTTGTGTACATTATGATACGAGGAATAATATTTTCAGATAAAATTTCTGAAAACTCTTTGTTATTGTCTATTTCAAAGGGGGTCTAGCTTTTTCAGGTATGGGAAAGTGGGACCTATTTTTTTTTTTTTGTACAGGTCTTGGTTTTCCAGATCTGGAAAAGTGAAATCCCCCCTCTTTTTTAATCCGGAGAAGGATAGAAAATTACGAATATCTTCAGAAATGATTTTATAATGATTGATGACAATGATTTTACAGACGGTACTATTTTTCTAGGTCTTGGGCCTTAAGTCTAACTTTTGCAGGTCTTAGATTTCCCGTATACTTTGTACAGTGGTTTGGGGGTGGGGGAGGGGATATCCAAACTCCAGATTGGTGTCGACTATCATGGCAGATAGAATAAAAATATTCGTTTTTTTTTCGCGTGAATTTTAAAAGATAAGTTAAAAGGTGTTTGTATACGATACATTGATTAAAACCCTTCCATACACTTTTTGGTACTTTATACTCCATAACTCCACACCAATTTTATAAAACAGTAACCGTTCAACCCTTCAACACACAGACTAATATGTTTATTGTTACAATAAGACTGAGACATAGAGCTATCTAAATTCACACAGTTGCACGGGTGTCGTTTTCAAGGATATTTGCAAAATGGCGAAGAATGTTTGTTCACATTAAAAAGATGAGGTTAAAATTTCTGGGAAAATGAGTCATCACCAGAGACTGCTTACCTCTTGTCTACTTTATCGTTGATACCTTGAGTGAATCGTCTGCACCACCTTATAAAACACACAGAAAAGGACATTCTCAACGCAGGATCATAGATATATTATGAAAATAGCAGTAATTAAATCAAATATTTAAGTCAAATAAATGTTTAAATTAAGGATTTATCGCAACATTTTTATTGAACAGATCATGTTGTAAAGGGCTGGTTTTGTTTTAGCTGAAAGCGACATGCACCTAAGAAAATTGTTAGTGCGGAACACCAACACTGAACAAGTATTTGCTGTATATGTTTTTCTGATTGAATAGATGGCGCCAAAGACACACCGCCAAAGACACGAGTTTTTCGATCTTCAACATTATGGTTAGCCGTTTTCCTTTTTCGTCAAATTTTCATGATATGTATACGTATCTCCTGATATCAGCAATTGATTGCTGACATCATCAAATGATATGCTGATATCACCGATTAAATTGTTGATATCATCAAATACTGAATACAAAGTAAAACGGCTTGCTATACGACGGTTCCTTGGATGTTCACATCGCTGGAAACATCGCATCGCATCGCTGGAAACATTGCTGCAAAGCATTGCTGACTGTCACTGGCTAGAGAGACAATATCAGGTAGGATTGGCGTCTGGCAGAACAGTTCAAAAATAATATATGGCATATGACAGAAAAGGTAATTTTATTTAACTAACTGTTCTCTGCTACTGATGCTGATCACAATGTGTGCGAATCATTTACACTGTGGATGTCATCTTGGCTGCGGATAAGTGGGTATTAGGCGTATATACTTTGCTCGACTTCAAATCTTTAGCATAACTAAGAACAGAAATAGAAAATATTTGATGATCTATCTGCTTGCAAGTACTACTGTTGTTACTAGTTACAGAAAAAAATAATTAGAAACATTGCGTTTGTACCAAAATGCCATGCATGCTATTTTGGTTTCTTATAATGTGGCCATATAAAGTGGCAAATCGTGACAGATAGATCGTACGGGGGAGGGGGAAGAAACACTGGAAATATGTTCATAAAAATGAGGCAAACGTTTTTCACAACTTTCTTCCAAAAGGGTCCTTTTCCAAAATGTTGTTTTTCTATCCATTATTACACACCTTTTGAAATCCAGAGAAGGTGCCAGTAAGAGAAGGGTGCCATTAAATTTTACTGTATCACTTTCTTTTCTATACCTTGAATTTCCATAAATCCGCACACACTTGTACCTAGCCTGCATTGAATTGCTGAGGTGCATAGTGCAATAATCAAATCAATAATACTCTAGTCTATGCATTACTGTATCATGCAGCACTACTTTTATCATTGTCAAATATATTTAACGGTGAAATATAAAAAAAAATAACAAAAGCTTTTCAATCACATGTAATCAGGTTATGTCATTACAATCTCTCAAAATGGCAGCGTCCTTATCATTTTTTTCTCTGAATATTCAAATTGCGATATGTTGAAAAGTAAACGGGCTGGCATATTTAAATGAAATTATATATATATTGTATTTTTAACCTCTTCTACTGATTCGTGACTTAGACGATTGTTATTGGTATATTCAGTGGTATCGATACCCAGGAAAGACGGGTTTTCTCACTTAAGGATTAAAATAGATCGTAGAACGTTCATGAAGATAACTACATACTACGGAAACCCCATCATACAAGTTCTTATCATGGTAATTTTAACTTGCAACTTTTTTTAACACATTGTAATGTGAATCTAAGTAGATTGACTAGCTTGTAATTGATCCAAGTGAAGTTAAATTCCATTAAATGAGTAATCCTGTTTACACGGCCGTACTCGAAACACCTTTACATCAGAGATATAACACAAAGGAACTTGTTCATACCGTTTGTCGCTTCCAATGCGAAACAATCCGTGTTCATTACCTCATAAAAGGTAAAAGGCAATGAGACGGTGTGTTTCACATCCGCATGATATCCGAGGCACTTACCTCACCAAACATTGAACATAATTTGCGGAAACACGGTGTAAGGACAACATTGCATTCAGATTATGTGAGACCGTAGCGCTGAGCTCTAGTGGTTGACACCATGCATGGAGTGTTGTTTTACATGAATTGTCATATGATCATCATAACGCCTCAATACATTATCGGTATCTAAAACTTGACACTGGTCAAAGTACCAATCGTTTTGTATGAAGAAGAGTTATAAACATAAGTTGAAGTGTCAATTGTGTCTATACGTGTTATCTTTCTGCATCAGACCTGTCGTTAAACTTGTCTGTGTCTCATTTGACTTGATCAAATCGATGGTGTAACAGCACCTTGGACATGATTTGTGGAATCTATATCTGTACCTGACGGTCAAGTTTTAATTATAGATTATTTAACAAATTGATACTTTCTTTCTTGAATCGTGTGCGATACACATTCACAAAAGGAAAACAAGAAACATGACAAAGAATAGCAGCAAGACACCAATGGGCTATGTTTGCGTGGTGATTATTTTAACTGTAGTCCTTACAGTAATCTAAACTACATAAGAGTAATCCACAATTTATCACGTCCAAAAATATTTGTTCACCATTCCGTCCTTAATGCTGATCAGCCAAACACACTCTACTACAATAGTACCTAACTGACTAGCATGCAGCTTGCCGTGTCCTTTATCAAACTGCTGGGAAAAAAAATGCTGGCTAATGCATAGACAATGTCTGGAATTCTCAATTTTCTCGGTTTTTCTTCTTCTTTTTTTAGCAACAACTGAAACCACAGAGGAATGCTAATGATCATCAATCAGAACCGGTCTGCCCGCTTTCTTAACCTATATTTTCAAGCAGGGAGTTAAATTTTTATGTATAGCAAACTGTTCAGCAAACTGACCTGACTGACCCCCAGAGGTAGATAGTGATCGTTGCTAGTACAGAAATTGCTCATTGCGAATGCAAAGGAATTAAACACGAGAAAGGAGTGATGTTTAGTAACACTTGTTTTTCAATAGTCAGTCGTTTTTCAGTCGTCATTCTTTTTTGCAGTTGCTGGTGGCATATGTAACCGATCTGGGTACTGTTCCACCATGCACGTATATGACCTAAATTGTTGAGCTTTACTTTGAAAGCCGTGACATGTTGCAAATTGACGTAAATGGAAATAGGGAGCTCAAAATGCAACTACGTGGCATACAGAAAAAAAAAAAAAATAGCTCAAATCATCGATAAACCATTCAAGCTCATCAATGATCATCTACAAAAGTTCCATCTCCTCAAACCATTATACATTTACTCAGATGAGTTACGAAAAATATATCATTTCAATTGTCGAAAGTTTGGGTGAACAATATTTTCGTGAGCGACAAGTCACCGAATTTCTGTCTGTGTGTCAAGCTTATTTCTTGGGAAAGATGGCTACTATCCTGCTTCATTTTGAAGAAACTCTTAGTTTTTTTTTTTTTTTTCCCGTTTACACAAATATTAGTTTTTTACTGGTTTTATCATTAGTTTTCCTGAGATACTTGAGTGAATTTGTGCTTATAGTATAGGAATGGTTTTTGAGTTATGACATTACACAGAAGGAAAACAATAAAGAAAACGAAAACCCCTGTGAAAGGCATGCTTTATCACCAACCCTTAGGATTACTGTCATCTCAAATCAATTTATGACTGGCTCCGACAAATTTCTATCTGTGTTATAATTTGAGATACGTGGATGATTATATTCTGTTGCTTCAGCTTTCAGGAATACCTAAAATGTTCACTTTTTTTATTTTTATTTTTTTGAATTTATGAAATTATGCCTAAACAGATAATATTCCATGTCTGCTTGCCGTTGGACTACAATGAAATTTATACTTGATAGATTTATCGAAAAATTACTAACAATAGCTAGTATAATCCTCAATTTTCACTCTATCTATGAATGGGTGAGCAAGATTGGACTGACCAAAGTCTGTTGACCGTGTTTCGTCTTTCCAGTCAATGGTCATCTTTATATAATGATATCTCAAGGTTGCGACAGCTTCTTTCCAAAGTAGTTACTATATTTATACGTTGTTGACTATGTCAATAATTTTGCGTTTGGTTTTAGAGAGTCAAGGTCGATGGAAACGATAACAAATGCCAGTTAATTTTTTTCTCTCATTCCTAAAGGCTTAGTAAATCTGTAAACTTGGAATACTGAAGCTACAATCTTGGACGAAATTGGTTGGACGCTTTGTCGTATGTTGCAAAGGGATAAAAATGAGTTTTAGGTGAAAGGATGTGATGAAACCCCGCGCCCCTTTCCAATGTTGCGCTATAGGAGTGAATGTACACTTTGAACAGTAATCCTATAGCCAACATAATGGGGGGGGGGGGATTCCCAGGGTATTTCGTCCAACATTGTGGATGCCAAAATAGCATATTATAGATAGTGTCAGACTGAACAAACAGAAAACCCATCTGGCCAGTTATCGGTAATGATCTTATCTTTGTTGTCTTTACTCTTGTGTTAGATGATCACAATCTCGAAAAGGGGTTACTCCGCTTCAAAATGTATGAGTTACACTCAAAAGGTATGACAAACTATCATGAACTTTGTGGACCATTTTAGTCTGCCGCTTTAACACGTCATTGGTTATTACGGCATTTGTCATGGAAACAAAAGCCCACAATGATGAGCTGTTTGGCAAGAACTGAAACGACAGTGACGTTTTAATTGTAAAATTAACAAGTATGGGTATAACTACGGTTTTATATGTTAAGCCTGAGTTTGAGCAACAATTTGTATGATATCTTGGCGTGAATATACTCTAACGAGGCACTAATATACGTTTTCCGTCGTACTATTTAAGTTAGTATAGTTTTTAGATGTGTTGCCATTGCACTGTGATACGTTCTTGCAAACGATGTTTAGCTGAAGCTTAAAATGTGTTATTTTTGCAGGGGTTATTTTTTTTTTTTGTTAGTAACTCGTTTCTGTGTAACGGAGCTGAGCTGCTATCTGTGAGTTCTGGTGGGTTCACAGTGACGTTCTTTTACCCTGCATGGTTATCAAGGCGGAGCTAGTAACAGGTGCTTAGCAACAACAAAATATTTAATTTTATTCACTAGAGGTTTATTAGAGGTTTTAATTGGCTGTCAATGTAAAAATGAGAATATTTATTATTATTATTATTATTATTATTATCATTATTGTAATTAGTAGGAGTAGTAGTAGTATTATATACTTATTATCATTATGAATATTACTATTATTATCATTATTATTATCATTATATATTTATCTTTATATATTTGTTATTATATATTCATTATTATATACCTATTATTATATATTTGTTATACTAATAATAACAATAGTAATTTTTCCCTCCATTTTTATTTTATCTTGAACTTTCCCATTTTACAATATCTACCGTCTTGCAAGTAATATATGGCTGTAGGATGACCTTCCTACCCACAGCTGACAAACTTTCATCAAAGAAAAGTTTCCAAACACCTTTATTATTATATTATTACCACTATCACAATACCGCTTAATCCAAGTACATTTCAAGCTTTTTACAAAACTCGGGAGGTGAACTACTCTTAAGTCGCCTTTATAAAAATGACTAATTATACAAACTCTTTTTATTTTATCTTGATTTCCGGCACAAATAAAATCGTAAATAATCTTCTCCACGTTCTTAATGAAGGGAGTGGGAGGATCCGGTATCACTATACATAGATAAACTAGCTGTGATAATGCATAGGTTTTAACCAGAACGTTACGACCAACCGGGGTTAAGTCTCTCGTCGACCAAACACGAAGACAACTTTTAAGTCTAGATAACTTCGGAATGAAATTTAGCCTGAAAAGATCATTGCCATTATGATTGAAGGTAATGCCTAACATTTTTACAGGACCACATGGAAATTTAAGTGCATATAAATTTACAAACCCTGGCGGCTGTCCTACAAAAGGACCGAGAGGAAACAAGACTGACTTAGAAGTACTGATAATTAATCCAGAGGACATCTGGACACGTTAAGTATGTGAAGGGTTTCATCAAGAGATTCCCGGCTTCCATCAAGAAAAAAAGTTGTGTCTTCAGCATATTGGAGAAGTTTTGTTTCTTTACTCTCAATAACAATACCTTTCGATCTGCTTTGACTTGTGTAAATAGCTAATACTTATGTGCATAAAATGAAGAGCTAAGGACTGAGCGGACTCCCTTGACGGACTCCTCGACGAATAGGGAATAAACCTGTGGAGTACCCGTTGTTGAAGACAAAAGCGATAGCATTATTATAAAAAAATATGAATTCATTCAATGAAACTGTGACCAAAGTTAAAATAGCCTAGACAACATATAATAAAACGCTACTCTAGTTTGTCAAAAGCCTTTTCAAAGTCTACGAATAACATAAATCCCTTTGCGGTTAGTGTAATCAATTAGGTCTAAAACAAAACGGATATTTTCACCAATAAAACGACCCTTTACAAACCAGTTTGACTTGGACTAATAACATTGTAAAGCGACTGGGAACACACCATGCAAACATCGGGCAAAGAGTCCGTTTTTAGAGTCCCACCGTGATGAATATGTGAAAAGCATTGCGTGTGAAAATACTAAAGAGAACGAAAACTACATGCGTATTCAATGAGACTATTTCAAGCCTCCCCCCCCCCCCCCAACCACAGTGTCCTACTCCGATAGTTCTTATATTAACAGCAGTGTCCTGGCTAATGAAAAAAAAAAGAGACAAAACAACGGAAAATGTGGTAACGATTTGAAAGTGCATACATATGTTGTTATGAATGTTGGTTTGAATCAAAACATATTGTAACTGGTGTACCGTTTCCATTCAATTGATTATCAATGTCAAACTATTAAATATGAGACTGTTCAAGTACTCTCTTAAGTGCATTTCATCGTGACAGTTTTTTTTTTTCCACTTGTTAAAATTGTACATTGACATATTAGAACTGCTTTTAGCATCACACCCCGGTATTCCTATCGCATTATCGTCTAGCTAACACAGATAATCTAAGTGTAAAGTGCACTTGATACTCAATAATAGAAGAAATTGAGCAAATTGTTGTTATCGCATTATACAAACTGTGCCTTGACCATCAGCTGGATACATATGGGGTTCAACATTTACAGATGATTATCTGTGTTTGCAGTTGTTGTGGTCTTGTTGATAACACGTTGTAAAATGGTTTTGGTCTCCATATTCTCTTATGCGCATAAATCTTTAGCCAACTAAAAGCACGTTGAATTCTTAGACATCTGTATTGAAGCCTTTGTTTTCGAAATTTGAATGTGTTTCTTACTTCTACTCTCAATAATTTTTGTAAATGGTCGCCTAAGGTAACGTTCTGCTGCTTTTATTTCTTGTATCTACAAAATGCCATTCTCTTATATTAAGAATTTTTTACTCTCATATTGTCATTCTGCTCAACACACCGAAAGATGATGATTTTGTTTTAAAGAACAAAATTAAAAATAACTCACTCGACTAAATTTAAGAATGCTGTGTATTAAGACAGTGAGTATAGTTCCCCTTTCATTTTTGGAATCACTAAAAAAATCTTTGTCAGGAGTATGCATTATCAGAGAGACACATTGCATGTACTAGAAACATGTATTTAGGGCACTTCATCATCGACTATGGAATAGTGCAGTGCTCAAAAGTTTGAAAGTAAAACCACCGGAAATTATATTGGAGTCGAAATCTATTTCAGCGGCAAAAGGATTTCGGACCCTGATCACAAAGACTTCTTGTTTTAAATGTTACTCGAAAATCTTTGGGGGGTTTTAATATTTCGGAACTCGTATGAAACAAAGTTGGTTGTTTTTCAGGTAATATAATTGTAATTTACACTGTATATTTAGTGTTTCGTTAACATTCGACTCAATTAATTTCATTTACATCTACAATAGAGTCCATAATCTCGATTTACATAATTTAAAATGAGTGAAATTCAGCTGATATCAAATAATAAACTCGATGTTATCATCGCAACAAGCAAAGCAGTGTTCACAAATAATGTTCCCTTTACATTTCTTGATGGTTTTCACACGGTTAGGGTTAGTGGAATTGGTTAAAACTTAGCAAAATGAGAGTGTAAACTTAAATTGCCTCGAACAATCATGAAGTTCAATCGGCCAAGACATTACGTGTCAAGTTACCACGATGCAACTGTCCCTCTTGAAAAGCTGTTGCATCTTTCATCCCGTGTTCTGATTACACAGTACCAGCTCAGGGAGAGAATGGGATACACAGCATCCTTAAAATCTAACACATTTTTTTGAGGCTTCTGCTAATAGGAAACATATTTGTTTATTCATTATTCCTGGATTGTGGACAGATCGACTGAATGCCCAAACACTAGAGGATAGAGATCAGGTGAAAAATTTCATAACTGACCATACTGTAAACCCCCCCCCCCCCCACACCGCCTTTGTTGTGGTGACTTCTGTATGAGCATTTCTCAGAAGATTAGTGATTACGGCACTTCTGAAAAAAAATTCGAATCATAATTCCAAAAGCAACTGCACCCAGTATGAGTAATATTTAAATATCAGTACCGCCAAGATGGGGAAAATGGTATATTCGATCAAAGCGACTGAAAACATTTTTTTGCAAAGTATTCGTTACAGAGTGTAAAGCTGTCGGTGAGATATAACTAGATGCAATCCATTCCTCATACTTGCTTAAGTTCAATGAATTAAAAACCCAGTTCAACGAAACATTTCTGATTGAACAACCCTTATGCTCTCTTCACAGTGACTCGATTACGTTTGCTCGTACAACTCACTAGGAATTTGCACTTTGAATAAGTCCGAACGTTTCACACAAATGACACACGTGTTATCATGCACCTCAAAACTCATACACATTGATCTATACCCTCTCAACGACACGAGTCAGCCATTATGATCTTATACATAATCTGGGTACAATATGTTGTCCCTTCATCGTGTTTCAGCAAGTTCGCTTCAACATTTGAGAAGGTAGTTGCCTCAGTGGTCGGACGTATGTAGCACTGCTGTAAATAAAATATTTTTTTCTATACTTTTATGACGGGCATTCTTTTTAATTCCTGGCATGTAAAAATGACTTGCATAAGTTTTTCCACGCTAGGGTGTTTCAAGCACTCGCGTGTAAGCAAGATGTGTTAACAGTAGGCCTATTTTAAATGTACTTTGGTCTCGTATCTGTCAGTTGATTTTGTAATGACAGTCTAAACTATTGTTGTTAAGAACATATGTATGAGTCAAACACTGTTTAGTAGAATGCAACTTACGTTATAAAAGTTCTAATATCAAGTCTATAGCTAAAGGAAGAAGCACTATGCAGCGCTATGCAGTAAAACTATCATTCCGGTCCATAGCCCAGTGTCAATACAACACATTCTAAATATGACACAGTTTCAACGCATAAAGTTAGTAAGATGGTTCAGGGGGTGGCTTTACAAGCAATTTATTCATGTTAAGAGAAATCTACAATTTTGTTACGAATGCAGTTGCTTCTGCTCTAGATTGTAAGAGATATACTTGCAAAGAACGGAATTTGTCATCTGTTTTACAACTATCCAACACTATCTAGAAAACACGTTAGGACGATTTAAAAATTACCCGCAGTGCCTATCAACCACTTCAAGCATTAGAATCTCCTCAAGCACTTAAACATTTGTGTGAACTCCTATCTACCTGTAACCGTTTGGATGTTTTAATATCCTGAGAACAACGGACAGTTAGGACAAGTGACATGTACTGTGCACATTACCAGTGACAAGTTGCAATTTGATTGGTTTCAATTATCTGGACTGGACTGTCTTTACGATATAAAGAACCCGCTAGTGGACATGCTCTGAAAAGTAAGTTTTATTGAAGCCATAACCGGTTAAGTTTTCCACACGAAATGTTTGTGATTTGATTCAAGATGCAATTTTAACAGGTTTAGTTCGAAAGTAAGACGGCCAGAGACAAGTCAGTCTGAGTCTATGCTTGATATCGGAACGAGGACCATATTTTCAGAGGAACACGATATTCACAGGAGCAGCTTGAGAAAATTTGTGAAAGAACAGCTGGTTCCGCACAGAGATAGGTAAGAGACATGTGATAAAAAATACTGTGTAACATCATCGGAAAAAAATACGTATGTGATGCCTTAAACCTGCAATGTAAGTTGAAAATTTGTCATACTTTTGTCATTGTCATATTTTATCCCTGGAAGTACCCTCTGCGGTAAGAAGTTGCCAACAATGGACGTGTGCTCAATTTAAACGACTAAACATTACGTACACAAAAACAAAAAGGGTCATTTGACATTTCAAGAATATAGAAGTGAGTTTTCAGGTATGCTTACTAGGTGGTGAACAGCCTTTTCGATCTTTTGGGGTCTCCGGTCAGTACCGACACTGTCATGTGCTATTCTAAGGCCCCCTTTAAGTGAGGATTGAAATAGCACCAAGGGGGTCAGGAGGAATCTTTGAGGTGTCGCGCCACACTATGTAAGTGCAAATCAGGAAAGATTTGCCAAGCAGGCAAAGGTGTTAAGCTGACACCTGTCAGGTGATTTTTCTTACCATTTAAAAGGGTCCAGTCACTGCTGACACATTTTGGTCGTCAATAGTTTATCTGTACGGATTGTAAGTGGGTGCGATTAATGTATTTGTCACTGATGACATGTTTTCAGTTTTGATATTCAGTACTTGGATAACAGACACTATGTGATTGTCTGCAACTGTATGTACTAAACTGGTAAAAGGTATTTAAAAACGTCAGTGAAATATCAAGTTACATTGAGAAAGATAAAAGAACTGATTGCGCTCCTCATTTTCTAGTTTTGGACAACAGTATGTTACCCTGAAAGAAACCGTCTTTTGCACTACAAAAGTACAAACAAATACCAATGAATTTACAATCATTAGAGTGTACGTGGAGTGAGTAACACCAAAATGCTTAATGTAGCCCAGAAAATTTATCTATACCACAAAAACAAAACTATGACAGCATGATATTTTACCAAGTAATAAAAACACCATTTTCAGCAAAAAATAGAGATAAAGTCTGCAACACATACAAGGAACTCGTCCTGGTTAAATGTTCCCTCTCTAAGAACCTTTTGACAGCATACTCTGAACATAACATTATAATAAGGTACATTTTGAGCATATACTTCCATATACTCAATGTCAAGTGTTTCATGATGAGATTTGGCAGAATTGTCTGGCACGATATTGAAAAACTAAGAAAACATTGTGATTTAAAGGGCAATAGGGCCGTTTGTTTTAGAGAAGATATCTATATTTTTGAGACCAATGTTTGTGGATGCAGAATAATAGATTATTTAAAATAAGGAAGGACAGCAGCCTTCTCTTCAAGAACTAAGCTCCCCACAAATAAAAAAAAATCATTTATTTAATGCTCAACACTAATTTGTTCACCCAAACTTTTCAAAATTCAAATGATGCATCTTCCATTACTTATCACATGCAAAAATGTTTTGAGGAAATGAAGCTTTGGTAGATGTTTATTGATGAGACTGAATGGTTGTTACAATGTTTACTACTATTTTCTTTTGTTGGTGTATTCTAAACACCGTATTTCTCTTTAAGGTGAATATTCGTATAAATGCCAACACCTTTAGAGCAAAGATTGAAGTATTTAAACTGCAAAATATTTTAATGGAAAAATATGATTACATAGCACAGAGAAAGTGTTGAAAATCAACGTAAATATTTTTTCTGCTGTCAAGAACGTTTCAAATAATGTCTTCCTCTGGTTTATTTAATGGTAATTTGGCAATCTGGTAATGGTAATTTAATGGTAATCTGGCAATGGAAATAGAAAGTAAGGAATCACACGAGTTTGTCACGCCTCAAATGAATTTCGGTGCAAAGTTTTACAGAAATCAGAGTTTTGAAACACTGCAGATTAAATACTAGTGCCCATAAATGCTTTACAAAGTATAGGCTCCATTATCCAACGAACTCATTTTTGACTCAGAGCTATAAGGAACTCGCTTTCCATTCCATCGGGCAATAAAACAAAATCTGAGGACGGTAGTGCTTCATTGGTTGAGGTGTAAATTACTCTATGTATCACTTATCTTCTGAAGTAATAGAGAGGGGTCGTCAACATGTAGTCATCTATAGGAGGTATGGAGAGAGGTATCACAAAATGTTTCCTAAACTTGAAATAATAATGAAAAGTAATGTAAGATATTGTATTTTTTTTTGTGATAGTATATTAAGGCAACCACACGTACTACTGCGTGGCTATTAAATAATGACTGTACTTAAACAATGATTTGCAATGCTCTAATGGAAGAGTAGATGTAACATAAATATTCATTTAGGATTCCCAATGGGATTATGTTGTCGATCAAAGGCAACATGACAGTGTACGTCCTCCAGTCCACAGAGTTATGTATTAAGGGTGTTAGGATATCAGCCATACTGTCAACTTGGGTATATGTTGCGTGTTTGATCAATACCTCACCTGCCCACTGAAACGTGTGCAATAATTATTCACTGCACACTTAACCATTCTTTCTAAGGGAGGCCTAAAACGTAACACATCTAATTACACAGCCATTTCAATCTAATAATTGATTATCGACGTTTGTTTCTCATACCACTTTGCGGATGGGTGATATGCGACTTGCCAACTTGATTGACATTACATATATGACCAACGTTGGCGCATTATGTTTTTTTTTTTTTTTTTTTTGAGAGGTGGTTGAAGGAAAAGCTAATCGATCGTGAAACATGGCGAAAAGTTGGAGAAGCAGGACTGCTCGGAGCAAGTACACGATTAGAATCTGGGGGACCGGGTGCAGACTTCAAAACGGCGATGCTTATACAGGAAGAAATGTAAGACGCTAAATTTTCTAAAAATGTTTATGCCGACATTTGAAATGTACTGAAACTGCATACCATAGTCATATTTCATCTCACCTCAACTTCAAATGCGTTTTATAATTTCAGGTTTTGGGCTCATGATATTCATAAATCAACAAAAAAGACAAGCTGCACTTGATAAAATATGGTTAGTCTTAGATAAACAAATTAACATAAACAACCTGAAAGCTTTATTCATCAATCATTATGTTCAAAAAAGAAGAAAAGAGTAAAAGAAAAAAAAAGCTGTCCCTGTAATATCTTTGGAGATTTATTTAAGCCAACTTAAATTACATGTGGATACGTTATTTCTGTAATAGGCCATATCAAATGATAATAACGTAAGCTTTGTATGATGAAAATGAATGTTTTCTTATGAACAGGGGCTATCAGAATTTTCCAGGTGGATTTGGGTTCGGAGCACACAGTGAGATTGTGATTCCTTATCTAGACTATTATGGTACGAAAGGACAAAAGGAGAAATTTATTCCTTCACTGATATCTGGCGAGAAGATTGGAGCACTGGCTATGACTGAACCGTCAGCCGGAAGGTAAGAATAGTCATCTTTTAGACTTCGGTGTTTCTATATATGAGATCAACCCCAAAATATGTGCCAAGTCCTCAGTGGGAAATGTAAGCAGATGGGCAATTCATTATGATTCTTGTATCACCTCAAACCCCACGTGATATTTATCAACCATTTTCGTAGATTGATTTTTTCTTTTCACATGAATTAAAAAAAAGTGGAGACATGATATCCCTTTTACAGTGTTGGTTACATGTAGCTCCAGATCATCCGAGAAGTGAAGTTTCCTGCCATCTAAGGGTTTTGAGAAGTCAAAGTTCGCTTGTACGCTTCGCACCAACTAATATTGACGCTTTACTCAGATATTAATCCTGCAACTGGGTAACCAAAAAACAATTCTTGTAAAATGGTAACTCTCAGCTCAGATACTACTGTCGTTACTCAGCAAAGATAAGGTATTCCTAGTGCCTGAAACTAAGTGGGTGGGGTGGTCACTAAGTAAAAAAAAAAAACAAAAAAAAAACTATGGACCTGACTCGGGCAGAAATTACAACCTGAAAATCAGCTGACCACCGCATACGTCAAAGGAACCTCATAGAAACAATAGGTAAAAATTAAATTTTTCCTACGGAGTACAGTAGGTACTCCTCAGTGATTTTACTTCAGCTGAAAGGCCATCCGGGGTCACCACTGTTAGCTGTTGGGCCCCTAATTCTACATTATAACTTGTTTTTACCATACCTTAATGGTGCAGAACATTCAAACTACAAGAGCATTTCCGGTAATCATTAGTTTGAACATTATTTAATGATTTATCACACCACAATTCATTTTTGCATTCTGGATGATGAAAGACAGTGAGATATTATTCCATGTGTTTTATCGCTGAGAATTGCTGATTCTCACTTTGAAAATAGAAGCAACACCTTATCCTTCTTAATTCATCTTAACATTTTAAATTAAATTCACAGTACTTTAAGCTGTGTTTTTTTTTATTGTTCTGATTTTCCTTGAAGACGATCTAGAACAATGTTAATGTGTCAGTACAATGACTCTTTTTCTTTTTTGGTTATGTAATTCGGGTATCATCTAAAACGTCTTAAGTAATACTATCTCGACACACTGCTGGCAATGTTTGAAGGTCGAATTTATGTTACACTAAAATGATCATGTCCTATTTAAATACTCATTATTCAGCTGAAAGAAAAGACACATTTAAAAGTAAGGTTATCTATATATTATCCGTTGATACTACATTAGTATTCCAAATGAGCCGTTGTGCCCCATTCCCTTACCTAGTGCATATTCATGTACTGCTTTCATGACATGTAACAGAAGTTAAAAGACATTACTGCTTCTTTCGTGTTCATATGAACATTTGAAAGTTTAAAGTTATTAGAAGACTTATTCATTTTTATCTCAATATTTAACAAGTGATTTACAAGGTACTACATCACATGCCAAGAAAGATGGAGACGCCTGGATATTAAACGGGAATAAGGTAAGCTATTTCAATTGATTGTGTTAATAGACCAAGCAGTAGAGCTTTCTTTGTGAACCATTACTTAGTACACATGAATTTGATACACTCTTTGCGTTTGCCCTTAGTAGTTTTGAAGATCGTACTCAATAAGAGGGTGAGACTTATTGCGTTAGTGATAAAGCTTGTTTATATCAGAAAGATACATATAAAATCCATAAGCAGGACTTAGGCGTCACATCAAATAAAAGCTAGAATAGGAGAGACCAAAACAATTGTCGTTATAACAGTATCAATCAGACAAACATATCTACGATCACGTAGATAATAACTAGGAGACAATGGGGAGTTACGACATTTGAAAAAAAAATAATCAAGCATAGTAGGCTAATCAACGTTGTCTAATCAATACTTTTTCTTCAGGTCTTCATTACCAATGGTCACATGTCTGATGTTGTGATCGTTATTGCTGTGACTGACTTGAATGCCAAAACCAGAGCACATGGGCTCTCATTATTTCTTGTTGAGGCCGGTATGCCAGGGTTCCAAATAGGACAGGTTCTAGACAAAATTGGCCATCATTCAACGGTAAATATATGGTCTGTTGCTAACTCATTTTTTGCTTCTAGCAGAAATGACATTTCATTGAATAGTATCTACATATTTTTCCTTACAAGAGGCCAAAAATTCCCAAACTTCTATTTTTTAAAATATGAAACAGATGTATTTAACAAGCGTCTCCGCAAGTTCCTATAACCATTTAAAGATACGTAAAAAGGAAATGCCGACATTTTCCTTCATTGTAAAATACTTGAAGAGAGTTTAGCACTGATATTACATAACTCGTCACAGTTCGAATTTAACGTAATTCCTTGTTTACTGGAAATTTTATTCTATAACTGCACTTGCACTTAAACACATTTTGTGTTGAAACTACATCGTAGGAAGTTAACAATATATTTAAATGTATTTAAGTGATCTCTACTACCTTTTTTCAACAGTAACATTGTCGAAATATTGTAAATATGCCGAATTTGCGGACTTAATCCCCCAGTTAATGATCTGAGAAACAAGCGAAAGCACTCGACAAAATGCGTAACAAATTAACTTTGCAGTATTTCCAATAAATTTGATTGGCTGTAAGACATGATCTGTCTCCACTCTGTACGTATACCTACAATTAATTACTGATGGGTTTATTGAAAACGTTAAATTGCGAATCAGTGGTATTGCAGAGTGCTTGCTTCAACACACATACTGCCCTATTGAGCGGTGAACGACTCCCTAGCTTCTCATTATTTACACGCTTAATTACGTTACATGTTATTCAAGAAATATTTGTCAGCCACGACACACGAAAAGAAATTAAAGTATGTTTCAGTATAGCGCAAATATTACTGGCTTTTCATGATCATAACGTGCATATGTTAATGACTAGGACACAGCTGAACTGTTCTTCGATGACGTCAGACTTCCAAAAGACGCCCTGCTTGGAGGGGAAAAATATCTCAATAAAGGTTTCTATTGCTTAATGAAGCAACTGCCGAGGGAACGTCTGGGTATTGCTGTGTGGTCAACTGCCCTGGCCGAGTACATATTCGAGCTCACCAGGGATTACGTTAAAAACAGGAAAGCATTTGGGGAAATCTTTGTCGAACTTGCAAGTAAGCACATATTTATGTGTAAATATGTCTTCCCAAGCTTTTTTCCTATACTTAATGGTAAATAAAAGCAATAAAAATCACAACAATCTATTTATATACACACTCTTTCCCATGTTTAATAAAATGTCTGTGCTGATAACGTCTAGTTAGGAATATGTAATAACGTTTCAAAGATATTCGATTTTTTTTTTATATATGATCTCTGTGTGACCGGTGTTATAACGGTTATTAATTTTCAAAGTAGTTTTCGTCTTACAGGTTTCCTGATTCCTTTTATTCATTTTGAAATTTCTTTTTACTGCATTGTGAGTTGCCTTACAGTTTTTTTTGATTCTCTATTACATGTATGACCTACCTGTCTTTTGACCTACCAAGATAATGTTGACTTGGTCTTTCTGATATAGTTGTTATCAAATACTGATGTATTAACAATGCCTCTTCTATAGTTTGCAATGTATTACAGGTTGTTCTATCAATTCTGAACACCTTCGATTACCAGCACATGTCCTATAACTTCACGCGGAGAGTATTTTTTTTTTTTTTGCATCATTATGGGCTTGTGAAAGTAATATTAACAGATGCGTATGGTACAGCATTTTACTCTCACGTTATCTATCGTAATTCTTCAGACCATTCAGCATCGCTTGGCTGATCTGAAGACGGAAATTTGTGTCGTCAGGTCGTTTGTTGACAGAGGCATACAAATGGTCGATGAAGGAACGTTAGATCCCGTATATGCTTCGATGGCAAAAGCTAAGTATGTTGATTTTTAACGTCTTCAGTCACATAAAAAGCCCACATCACAACAATAGCAGCAACAACAACAACATCACAAACAGCAACAAAAACGTATATAACTACAAACCAATTTAGATGTTGGTGATATTGCAACGGTTTTGTGGATGTGTAAGGTTCCCCGCCTCTCTTCTAATATTAAGATTAATGGTGCAAACAACAGATACCGGTATTGCAAGCCACCCAACACATTTTAGCGATATGTACATGTAACCAGACAACGACATCTGCGATCTGCTTCCAAGTTGAGAGCAATTACTCTCTAATTACAGACCATGTAAACACAACAGAATACATCCGTTACGCTTTTCTTGGATCATACTCAGATAGCAACACTATTGTGATGCATGCATTTGAACTTACATGGACTTACATGGACAAGCCAGTGCTTAATTCAAGAAAATCTACTCATCACGAACCAAAATAAGGGTTCAGATTGAGTGACACACTGATGCTCCTCCAGGCACCTGAGAGATAGAACATGACAAAATGAACAGTTCAGCGGGGTGGTATCTCAGTTCTCATACGTACATGGCCAGCAGTAATGTACAATAGATAGAAAAGCAAAGCTTATCACGCAATTATCCATGTTTATAGTTCGATCATTATTGATTGAATCTCCAGATTGATCAAAACTGACTCTTATAGACCTGGACTGCTGACCGAGAAAACCCCAATTACCCGTTCAAAAACCCGGATTATCAACCGATAATTCAGATTCATCCGAACATTTTCCACAAAAAAGATTGATCGAACGATCAATCTTGTTGGATTCTCCAAGGGGAGTTCGATAGCCCAGGTTTTTTTCTAGTGAAAATCCAAGATTTGTCACTTTTCTGATGGATAATTTAGCTTTCTCGCTTGATGATTTCAAAGATGAAATGTCGGCTGGTAAACCTGGGTGTTGGAATGTTACAGTTACTAATAGCTGATAATGCACGTTTGTCGACCGAATAACCTGGATTTTTTTTTTTTTAATTTCATAATCAATTGATTTTTCATGGTTATGAAAACCTTGATTTTTCTATTTATGTCAAATCTGGCTTAGCATGTACGTACCTCTTTTACCGAAAACTTGAAATTGCAAGTTGGTAATAATTTCAAGGTAATGAACAGGAAAATGTGTGCTATGATTAATTTTCCAGGAAAAAAATATTCATTTTCTTTTCATCCAGAATATTACATAATACAAATTTATGAGAGTTTTGTATTTTACTTTACTTTTGAATTACAAAATACAATGGAGATAACCCAAACAAAATGTTTTAATAAATTTTTAACAAATTTTCAGAGCAAAATGCAGTATTTTACATATCCGACGTAAATAGCCTGAATTAACTCTGATATATATCTTGGTTTGCTTGATTGTTGAAAAGTTAAAACATTCTTCAAGATTCGCGTGTGCTCAAACACTTTTTTTTAATAGAAGGACAGACGCAGTTTCGTCATAATGTTGTTTCAGTAACCTTATAATATAAAGACATATAGGTCGTATCCTCACCGATTTATTCTTCATCTCACAGAGCAAGCAGTGTCTGTTTCGACGTTGCCAATCAATGCCTCCAACTCCACGGTGGATGGGGTTATATGTGGGAATATGAAATAGCGAAAGCCTTCGTAGATGCAAGACCTATGCCATTATTTGGTGGGAGTAATGAAATAATGAATGAAATTATAGCGAAGGGTATCGTTGCTGGCTAAAATGCTCAATATTTTGATTTTTTAGTTTGTCATTGAATGTCACAAATTGAGCAATTATAAAAAAAAGAAGCCTTCTTGTGATGTAAGTGGTATCCTCTTTGGGGAAGATACATCAGGACACAAGAGAAGAGATGGAACAATTTTGCATTGGCGGTAAAGTACCCAAAAGATGTCCAGCATTGAGAAATTTATATGTTTTGTTCAAAGTATAATTCATGTATGCTTTCTTGGAGGAAAACGCTGTCATGTGATAAGTGTTCGATGGAACAAGTTCAGAAGGTCCTTAGGGCTAGCAGAAAACCTGGTACGGAACCAACTTTTCTGGAGAGGGATTTGTTGTTTGGGCGTTTGCTTTCTTTTTATCGACGCAGTGATTTTTGAAGTTGTAACGTGGTATCACAAACACATAAACCCATAATTAAATGTCGAAGCATGAATTCATCCCAGGAATAAGTGCGTGCCTGTTATTAATCGCTACAACAACTTACGGTCGTCATTCGACAGTGACACGAGTATTTGGCCACTTTTGCAGTGAATATGACCTATCTTGTGGCATCACTCATCCCAGTCGGAACAAAATCTCAACAGCATCGAATTTATTTTTTTTATCTTGAACCATACATTAACTCTTACCAAAGTGTTGTATGGAACTTTTCTGTGGTCGTGATAATGTGTTATTTTCTTTCTCTTATTTTATACTTTGAAAGAGAATGTAAAACAATGATTTATTGAATTTTCTTGGATCTACAACGGTATACAATATCCAATATCTGTGTCTTTTAAGTAGACTGTGGACTATATGTTGTCCCGTCCTCGGAATGATTTGACAATTCCATAAACATAACTTGTTACTTCTTGCTTGATATTATAATTATACTTTTACCTTTTATATTTAAGTCATATGTTTCCATTACCTCATACACTCGTTTAAAGTGAAAAAAAATCATATATAAATTAAATATACCTTTTTAGGTCTTCAACTCACTCGGTTTTTCTCTAGTTTGTATTAGTGTTCCATTTCCTATTTATGAGAATCACGGCCTGTAAGAGTCAATATATTTGGATATCTTAAAGAAAAAATGAATAGTGCGGCGTGCTGCAACAAGCACTTTTCTCAATACGTTTTCTTTGGTCACAGGTCTGGGTATACTAATTTTGGGTTAAAAGAACTGCAGCTTGACTAGAAACATGGCGTTTCCAAATATTCTTTCTCTTACTTGAAGTCAATAGCAATATTTTGGACAACGACAACGTACATCTATGATAATACAATTTATTACAGTATATACACAAATAGGTATCCGAAGGAATCTCAGAAAGCTTATTGACACTGATTACTTTAGAAACAATTTAAATTGGCACCTTACGCATGCACAGTTCCAATATAAGAAATATGATTCACAACGATTTTAAGAAGAAAGGGCCTTGAGGGGGGGGGGGGGGTAAATTGCACATTTATTCGGGACTCAACACGGCAGGTAGGATTTTGTCATTGGACTACGTCTTGGGAGCCAAAAATTGGGGATGGAGATCTGAGTGCGGGGAAGAACTATGTAAGTGAAACATCTTTGGATTAATTTACTTCCTGCCAGTATCTTCAGGTAGGAATCATTGAAACTATTGACCATTAGAACGTGAATGTCTTAAACGAAGAACGCCTTTGTTTTAGAGAAAATCAAAAGTCATCTATCAAACAAATAACAGGATAAATCATGGAAACGTCCAATATGTATTACGTCACGTTTTAAGTAGCAATTAAATTATTGCGTGTTTAAAAGTGGTCTAATGAATCTTTCCTGATATCACATTTTTATTTTAAAATTGTGATATGTCGCATTGTTTGTTTTAATAAATGCAGAATTGATTTGTTTCCAACTGGGGAAAATATGACTCGAAGAGAAGCATTACATTGTATTTTACGTTTAATTAGTATGCAGCATGATAATACATGTGGCTATTGCAGCATTTCTTCTTTCCCTGCACCCAGTGTGACTTCAATTTCACAGAGATAGTGACGCTATTTTGTAACTTCTGTAGCTTTTTTGTGTAATGTAGCTTTTTTTTCATGTGCCACTGTTACAAATACTTGTAACTTTTACTATCTAATCTTTCACTGAGGAGGTAAAGGTTCCAAACGTAATACTTAATTGACTGGAAAATAATATTTCTTGAAAGGTACGCCTAAGGCCGGTGTCCTGGAAGTCACATCATATTAAGCGAAACTCGGATTCTGACGTGACTACGTATTTCATTATTCTTCTGTTGCAACTCTAATGGCGTCACAAAGGTTGCTTGTAAAGGTTTCAGAGTTTAGACGAAAGCTCTAAGGAGTGGTTACAATGTTGTTTGCAGGGGTTGAACGTAAGTGAGGAAAACACCTACCCAGATAGTGTCCCCCGTTGAATTACCCCCTCCCCTCCCCTTACCGAAGAATTCTCACCCAAAAGAATTCCACCTAGGAACCCCCTCCCCACGGCAGTTCCTTCACAAAGATGAAGATTAGGTTTAAGGAAGAGCTAGGGAATTTGATTGTTCTACTTTATTGTTCCATTTGGATTGAACCATTTTTTTTTTTAATATTGTGTTTTTAAGTATAGATTTTGTCCAACCCATGGATTGACTTGACAATTCCATAAATATGGTTACGTCTTTCTTAATTTTCAGAAGGTCCAAACTATTGTATTCCACAAAAGCAACTTTCCAACTTTACTGGAACATTTTTCATGTAGTATCATTTTTTCCAGGTTTTCAAATTCTGTTTTTTACATAGATTTCGTTTGCATTTCTTATATTAGCGTGATGTACAGTACATTTAAAAGACACTTGAAATTTTATCACCATGCCAGCAACATGAGCCAATTTTAATGTGTGTTGTGTTGACATATTTAAAGCGTTCTGTACCAACTTATGAAAAAAAGAAACAAAGATACAAATGATCTATTTAACGCTCCACAAATATCGGTCCTTCAATCACATGAAAATGAGAAGAACATTTTGATTCACTGCAGAGATGTCTAGGTTCACAGATCAGATAACGGTAATGAAATGCCTAATTGACTACACCAATATTTGACCTTCAAAATTGATTTTGACAGCGGAAGTCCATCTTCTGCTATAATAAAACTGTTGTTAAAATAGTGCCTCAAAACCTACCTTACCTAAATACTCAAACAGGTCTGCGGTTTTGATTTCATTGCTGTAGCCAGTCTCACATGCCCAGATCAAAGCTATAAATTACTAAAGCTATTTCCACTACGTCTCTCTGTCGGGATGTTCATATTTGAGGTAGAAATAACAATGCAGATAAATGTTAACTACTGAGAGTTTAAGACCCTCAGCCATTGCACAATAGCTTTTTAAAAGGCTTATTACGTTCATCTCCAGTTGTGTGTCAGATGTTCAGAATCTCTTAGCTAGACCCTTTACCATCAACGCTTGGTAATTCTAAACGTGCACAACAAAACGTGAATTTCGTGGCCCAACTCAACCCTTTATGGTTGATCACTTTCCGCCTTGTTTGCCATGTCGCATGCTGTGCTTCCTATTACGCAAAACAGAATCAGTAAAGCACCGCTGAGTCTCACGACATCGAATACTTCGCCAAAAGCTGTCAACTGAAGCAAGTAGGAGGCGGCAGCAGACAGGGTGATAGCCATAGCGTATGTTCTCACCTGTTCATTTTCCAGTGACTTAACTGCAGTTATCATCTGTAAATTACTAGCCGTTACACATAACAACAGTACAATGAGTTCTTCCAGTGTTTCTGGTACCTTCCATGCGGATTCTAGTGAAGTCCATAATGCCGTCACTACCATCCCAACAAAACCTAAGGTTACTGTCAGCAGGTAACAACACACGGCATCTCGTTTAGAAAGATTATGGATGAAAACAGGGTATATGGCACTCAACAGGGCACCGCTTAAGGCAAGAAGTGCCCCTAAATCTTTTTCGCTACCGCATGATTCACAATTACTGACAAATAGGAATGACGGTTTTGCCACCAGCAAAACTCCAATGCCATCAACAAGAATAAATGTCACTTTCCAAATATTTAGAGAGTCATCCAGGAAAATATAGCCAACTATTGCTGTTAAGATAAGACCGCCACCGTACTCGATGGCAATGGAATCTCCAACACCAAGAAACTTTAAACTGTAGACACCTAGGGCCTGTGGCATGACGCCGATGAATCCAGCGAGAAAGTAATACACAATATCGACGGTTTCATAAGTTCTCGATTTGTCCCAGTTTATCAACGGAATAAGGAAAAGGAAGGCAAAGGAGCGGCTAAATATTATCCATGAAGGGTGGCAGGTGGCCGTCAGTACCTTTGAAAAATTTGTTTGACATGTCAACAGAAGTCCATAGAGCAAAGAGAAGACAAGACCTTTATTCTTCTGTAGTCGTTCCAAGATGTTCATTCTGTGTGTACAACACATATTTACTCTTTCCTGTGACGAAATAAGAAAAACAATCATTGAGATGCATGAGCGGTGTTCTCGAAAAACACATGGTACTCAAAAGAAGCATAATATGAAGAACAAATCATGAATTAAGGTAGAACGGCAATGTTTACGTCTGCTTTATTACATGCGTTGTATATTTTACGCTCAGTTAATTCATTAATAAAATATAGGAGCAAATTTCAGTTCTAATTTGTTATAATTTGCTTTGACCTTATCAGCCATCTGTCTGTCATTTTTTTTATTTTATATTTTATATGAAGTTGATTATTTTAGTTAACAAAGACGTTCTTGTTCCTATAACTACTAATTGAAATGATTAAATGAAATGAAATGATTTTCCACATGAAGAATGTCTCAGTGAGTTATCCTTCATGTGAACGACATGTTTGCCGAGCGTACATTCGCCATTTCATTTGTGCGTTAGTGGTTTTATTGTCATTCAGTCACGTTCTAAGAAACTGATTTAGATAAATGTCATTGTCCAACGGTAACTTAGGACTACTCGTTGTGTAAAATGTTGAATATGAATCCTCGTTTCATTGAGTACAATTAAAGTACATTTTGCTGTACTTCCACTCATAGTTACATTGACAAATAGTGTGTTTCTTAAAATGGATATTTTACACTAGGCTCCTTTCTTTCTTACGGTTACATATTGTTTATTTGTTATTATCTTAACCTTGCTAGGGAATCCCAATAATTTCCTATGTAACCGTTTTATCACCGCTTTGCAATTATACAGAGGAAATGTATCGTTTGCACATATATTTTACAATATCCTAATGATTGTATCGGGTAGTATGGAACATCCTCGGACGAATTATATTGCGTTATTCCTATTTCTACCGTTACAATAATTAATATGCATATAATATTTTGGTACTTATCATTTTTACTCGCCAACGCTCCACTCTATCATTGTTTATGAACGAACACAGAGGCAAGATACCCACACTATTTATATCATTTGCTATTACTGACCAAAAAAGTATTCTAATTGACATTTTTCTCAGATATTTCTAGGGTTCCTTTTCAGGTATTATCAGTTTTGTGATCTTTTAGATATCCACATCCAACTTTAGTATGAGAGGTTTTGCGCAACGTCACTTGAGAGACCGCTCTATCTATACTTTCCATTGGTATCAGTGGTAATGGTCGATACGCCTAAACACAAAATATCTGTGATTTCGAGAGATATTAATGGAACCGAAAAATACGTAACACCTTTTACCTCGTATGAAATGACTTAATTGCAGATCAAAATTACGAGTGCCGTTTTAGAATTTAAATCACGAAATTGAATATATGAGGCATAAATACCTTGTGTTCAGATTTAGTTAAAGTGCACTTGACTAAAAACTTTTATTTCATTTACCAGACTACCTCCATACAACCTGCTATATCAAATTCAGCCTGGTGATAACACTGTGTTAGACTTCAAAATAACAAGAAAGTAAAGCCTATTGCTAACATTAGTTAATGTGCGATGTTATGGGGAAAGTCTCTCCTGTTGTGGTGCTGGTGAATTTGTCTGTGTGTTTAACTTGTTTGTGTAGCATGCAGCGTTTGGACTTACAGGCAAAAAAGCCGTTCTGTGTGGTATGTGTGTCTTGTGTGTCTTTGGGTGAGGGGTCTTTAGCCCGTACGAGAAGATCTCGTAGAGAGCGGGGACCACGGACTGAGGCAACCATGGGGGGGGGGGTCGAAAATAGGTTTGAGTTCTGGGGAATCGGGTTGTGTTTGTGTGCATTTTTTTGTAGCTTCTTAGAAAGGTTGGAGAAAATTGGCGAGTATGTGAGTACCAGTGGTACTCTCGTGTTATTTCTTCTGCGTGTAAGTTAGTTGATCATGTGTTGAAAGCTGTTGTGCTTTAAACAGCCCCCCCCCCCCCAGGTAATCCAAATCTGGTAAATGAAGTTAGAATGGAATAGCTAGAATTTGTAATGATAGAATTTTTTTTCAACCAAACATATTTGCGTTGGGGAAATTCGTAACCGAGGCACATACAGTTCAGTGCACGATGTAGCGTGTACAAATCAAAACATAGCACCGTACAATAAACTCTTCTATATGCCCAACGTTCTTCATGAGTAAATTATCATGCAATAGATGCAATGTATCATGATAACATGGAAACCGAATTCATCCCACAATTCATTGTTTTTTACTTGAAACATCAGTGTAATTAGCCTATTGGATTCTAGTGACATTGACACTGTTGGATTTCATGATTTTTAAAAGTCAACTCCTTTAGTTTGACAAGTCGACAAGAGAACATCTTAGACCGTGCTTAGACCTACTTCGAGATTTACGCATATACGGCGTGGCGATCACAGAGTTAACGTTGATGGATCTTATCAATTACAACAAACTTGTTTAACTTTGACCATCATTCACATTTATAAAACGCAAATCATCAAACTGGCTCACCTTTTTCATGATAATCCGTATGCAGTCTACAATGAGTGTACCACGTGATGTACTGGTCGTCTTAAGCTTGCCATACTGCTTATAATGGTAACGCGCTTTAACTATAGACTGTATGGAATGCTGATATATCTCTCGAATCTTCATCGTCTAACACCAATGCAAGTCTTTGAAACTATTGTTTATTATTTGTTTAGTAGATGAATGGGCAACTAAAAAAAAAAAAACGAACAAAAACACCTAAATTTAACACAATTAGATCCTCCACATGTAGGCCTACTTTGCATTTTTCTAAAAGGAAGTTGGGTGTAAATCTTATCATACAGCTATACCATGCTTGTGGTCATACAGTGTGAATTGCATCGCTGTTGTTCTGACAACGCTGTAATATTGTTGAATCGCCCCGGCAGTTTTGTTTTGTAGGAATTGAAACCAGGAGGTATTGAAATTAAACAACCTTATCAAAAGCCGTTTAATAGGATGCGGTGAACGGGGTCGGGTTCCCTCCCGAAAAGTACAGGTCTCTTTGGTGTATCAAAAACATACTACACAAGTCGTCGCTCTTGGTCGATATTGGGAATGGTATACGCCTATTATCTAGTGGAATCAAGCATTGAATTTACAAATAACCAATAAATTGATTACATCAGCCCCGTCAGTGATCCTGAATTCTTTTGAATAACTGAATATTCAACATCAGTATACTTCCCATTGGCTTGTTCAAAGAAGCACACAGTTGACTTGCGTGAAAACAACCAATCCTCACATGATCTCATTCATGATAAGGTTTCATCGTAGGAACAAACCCTAACCATGATGGTATGACTCGATACCACCTCATGTTCTATCATGCAGAAAAGGGTTTTCTCGAGACATGATTTTAGCACATTATGAAAATTCTGTCTGAACAAGGTGATGAAAACTGTTGACCACTTTATAAGAATATTTTACACTTTTTGTCGTTATGTTAGAAGAACTTGAAATCATATGGCTGAATTAATCACCTGAAACCTATTTATTTCCCCCAAACTGCCTGAATGGTGCAATTAAAAGCCTTACCAAACTTTGGACGTGAAATTTAAATGCTTTTTGCGTTACTGCAAATAATTAATTACATCAAATAGGCGAAGTTGACTGAAAGCACCAGTACCACCTTTTACTATATATTTGCGTGAGAGAAACTGAAACATACATCGTTTTCCTAAGTTCTGTCCTTAAGTTTACGACCGTGAGCAAAGAGAGCCAGCGGTTCACGATAAAATAGATTATTCAAGTAGAAAATTGTAAGATTCTAGTAATAACTTGTGTCCTATAATGTTTCGGCTTGTCTACTGCACCAGTCGTCCCGGTCTGTGTAAGAGGTAGTCACAAACTCTTTTGAGCCCTCCGTGAACAAGTATGGGTACCTTTGCACCAGCTGTGAAGGCAAGCATTGCAATGATGTGTAAATAAGAGTGGGGGGTCCATCAAGTTGGCCTGAAGAAAAAAGACGCCTCAACTGCACTCTCTTTAGGCAAAAATCAGAAGGAACTACAGACCATGATGTCAATTATCCATGCCCTTGCAATCTGCTAATACAGCCATTAAAAACAAAAGACGAAAGAAAATAATCTCCTTTGAGGGAGGAGTAGATGACTTTGAATAATGTACTAGAAATCATCATTGTACTGCATTTCAATTTGAAAGGTTCATTGAGAACCTCTTCTCATAATAATAACAAAAAGTCAAACTAAGGGGATTCTTATGTGTTACATACACAGGAACATTAATGAGTGAGTGATTAACGATTCAATTTCATTTTTGCGGTATTTTGTGGGGGGTGAGGGGTTTCAAAACTCGTGACTAGACACCTTTCACGTCAATTCATACATAAATTCAATCAACACAAGTCAGTGTTGAAAAAAATCATTTGACAGTTCTTTTGTTTATATAAGTTGTGAATGTGAACCTTGACTATTTGTACTTATTGTAGGTATTGTCATGTGCTTATACAATTCAAAATCCTTGCAGACTTATTGGTATCAACTCAAAGGGTCCGCTTAACAGGAGGGAGCAACAAACTCTGATGCTGAAGTACGATCCTCTGAAGAAAATAATTTCTGACCAGGGTCCTTTTTGGAAATTCTTGGACAAAAAAGGAAATTGTTGTGACTAGTTCGCATTTATTTGCTTGCTTGTCAAAAATGATGTCAAACCTGTAGTTCCTCAACAAGAAAACCAGGTAATGCATCCATTAAATTGAGTGGTACTGGAGAGTATGTTAAGGAACACCTCCCTCGCCAAAATGCAGGACTTATTACTTAAGCAGCTGAATGTTAAAAAGACAAAAAACATATTAGTGTCTTGATTTTTATTCTTGTGGTGTGCCAGCTTTTTTCCATTGTTTGCAGATATTATACACAATGTGCTCCGCAGTTGCAATGAGCGCCTCCGTGATGGCTGTCATATTTTCCAGTCTCATTGTTTAGTCGATTAATAAGAATTCAGCTGGACAAACGAAACTGAAGACCAACGGACACCTACTGTGTTTCTGGTGGTATGGCAGTCGGACTTTCATTTTTTTTTTTTTTGGTTTTACGTACATTTTTCATTTCGAAGATGTGGTAGATTTCGGTAATTACTTTTACCATCACATTCTTTGTGATTTTAAGTTGCATGCAAATGAACAACTGCAATCAAAGAATTTCGAAATGCCGAGATTTCCATAATACCTTTTTATGTTACTTTCCTTTCAAGTAATAGTGAGGTGGAATATTGCCTAGATGAAGTGGGGTGTCCATCTGATATTATTGCAATAACTGGGTATGGTTTTAAGAATAGTATTATGATTTGCTTGTGTCAATTAATGAATTGCAAATATGTTAAGAGAATTGCAAGTATGTTACTGTTAAAAGTGATATATTATATTATATCATATCATATCATATGATATTGTATTGTATTATATTATATTGGATCGCATCGGATCGCCTCACCTGACATGACATGACAAAAAAAAAAAAAAAACAGGCAAGGACTCGACAGGTGCAACACAAGGTGGAAAGAGCATAGCATACTACAAGAAAATAGCTGATGACTGAAATAGCTATATTAGCGTCATTTGCGTATCGCATTTTTTATATTATTTTGAGATTTTGATCGGTGATGTTTATGCTATTGACTCTACGTCAACCTTATGAACCTATCCAATTTAGCGGCAGGTCCAAAACTGAGCAGGAGCTTTGTTTCTCTGTCACGAGTTACAAGGCAACTGGCTCTAGGAGTTTGTCGTTCGTGGGGGGGGGGGGGGCAGTCTCAATTGGCTACATCACTTACATATGCTCTAGACTCGTGGGGAGACTGTCCACGGGAAAGGCCACTATCCGTTAGCGGGGAGGGTACCAAGAAATTTTGATGTAGAAAAACACCTAGATCGCCGGAAATCGTTCTCCCGGCACGCCCCATAGTACATTACTTTGTGTGTGAAAACCTAACAATAGCATATAATGTGCTTCGTATACGTAAGCGACCAAATGTTACGAGATTCCGAACATTCGAAGTCTTGGTCATCAAGTGCATTTCCTAATTATGAAGCAATTTGATTGTTAAACAGTAGATTGACGTTTCAGTGTGTAGTTTCACGTGTGTCTCCCAAAAAATCCTCGACTCCAATGAAGGAAGGTAAAGAAAGATGTGTTTCGCTTCCCAACATAACCTACTCGTAAATTGCGGGTAATATCTGTAACAACGTCCCAATAGTAGCTTCGTGACTCAGAAGTGCGCCACCGTTTAAAAGGGCAACCATTTGGATGGAGGGTAGGACCTCCCATTTTGAATATTAATTTTCTGTATCTTTTTTCTATTGTTTTATTTTAGCTTTGAACCTATTATCAAATTCTCAAAAATACTGTTACTTCCAACCAAAATGATTTACCTATTGTTTTTTTTTTATCTCGCAGTCTTGCGCTGCAGAACAGATATTTTTTTTTGTCTTGTGAGGGTCACATGGGGATGGAGGACACCCCGCAACCCCGTCTCCCTTGAGTTATGTCAAACATTTTGGCAATAACATTTTTTTAAAATAAAAATCTGCTGACAAATTACCTTTGCAAATGTTCTATAGATTTTCAAGATACCTCTTAAATGATGTATGTCTTATACTAGTTTCTTTTCATTCCAGGTTTTTTTTTTAATTAATTTAAACCATGCCAGAACACACTGATAGGGTATAACGCAAATGTGTCATCAATGCTTTGTAATGTGATTGTGTGCCAAGTTTAAGTACCTCATGATTGACCGAATGAGACACAAATTTTCGGTAAATCTATACCGTTAGAATTGTGTAACATAAACATGATTACGACCCTACCCCATTCCCCTACGCCTTTATCGTTATCATGCAAATACCTTTATGTAGCTATTCCTTTGAAGATGTACAACAACGATTTTATTACCTGCGATTAATCGTGCGAAAATGCTGGTTTAAACGATTAATAATCCGATGTATTTGATTTGCCTCTACGTTCCCAACAACACTTCACTGCGATTGCTTAACTTCCACAACATATTTTTTTTTTTCTCAGGAACTCCATGCAAGATAAACTGACGTCTTCGTCGATATCATGTAACCGTTATCTTCAATAAAAATTACGATGGAGAAATTTTCCAGTATCCCTCCGAATTCAAGTGCGTATACGTTAAGCAATTGTAACGTACTACTTGAGAAGTGTCATCATTTTTAACTACCGTAACGATTTTTCTATCATCTTGAACTCTAACCCAAAACGCTGGTCACGAATAGAAGCAAATGTTTTTCAACTGAAAATTCTTACCCATTCAGCTGGTACGGTTTCTGTAAGTCATGCCTATCTGCTAATTAAATACCAAATCAACATTTATTATACATTCATACTATTAAAGAAACACAAACAGTACGGTGGGTCCCCGATAGCTGTAGAGTAGTAGGGCGTATTCAAGGTTTAGCACATGAATTAAGTTACTTACATATTTAACAGAAGTGTAATCCTACCTCGGTCTGAGCGGTACTCGAAGTTCCGATTTAGAGACGTTTGTTTGATATAAGAAGTGAACCTCAGTTACAATTATTTGATGATATGCACCTGTTTAAATTTAACCCCTCACGAGCTGGCAAGGATCCGACTGCATTACGCTGCCCATTAGTATCTAGATCGTATATGAGACGGTGGAGCTATGCTAAGTGATAATTCGCAAACGCCCGTTGCAATTTCGAGTGAAACACGGGAATGTGATTTGCTGTTCAATTGGAATGAAGACGAGAGGAATCTGATTGATGAGGGTTGCCAGCAGGTCATATGCAACTTAAGGTGAATATGACAAAAGGAATATTTGTGACTGAATCAAACATTCTGGTGACGGTTGATGAATGTAAACCAACCACGACATTCCTAAAATCGATTTATAGGGAATTTAGCAACTGATTAATCCTTTCTAGCGTCGAACAATTGCGGTTGTAAAATGCAGAGAAGAGGGAGAGATAAGTCCTTCGAATTTGTTCTACAATCACCAGATGCTTGATTTAACTGGAGAGAAAAACTTAACAGAAATGCAAGACTTCACATGAGAAATAATGTATTGTTCTGGAAGTGACGTATGCTTTATTTTCACAGCAAAAACAAGCACATCGTTATCTTGATAAGTGTTGTTTTTCATTAGATGCGATCTACGGATTATCTAGCATAAACGTAAAACAAAAATATATGTGCAAGACGTACACTCCTGTTTAATGTATTATACCTTTTGGAACTCAAAGTAAAGCATAATTATGAATATAAGGATGTATTTCAAGGCATTGGTCTCAAAATAATTGTAGCAGTTTTATTATCAATCAACTGTTTAAGCAAACAATAAGGTTTTGATGACCCCCCCGAAAACAAAAACACTAAGGATGCATTGCAGTTTAACAAATCACCAATCTTTATGCTAAAGTAATGTAAGATTACCACAGGATGTGGGACTTGATGAGATTAAATGTCAAGTATGAAGAGGTATTTCATTTTCAACATGTTGTTTCAGGAAATCGCAATCTTACTTTGAAATAAAGTCAAGAGGAGTTTGAAGAGGAAGAGGACTTGTTACAGTCAATGCAGTATCCATCAGTTTTATTTTAAATAAATTAATTGACACACGTAAGCGGAAATAAGAAGTTTGCTTCGCAGAAAACAATAATATTCTTAAAACCAATGTTTGTGGAAATAAAATGTTAAATCATTTAAGGAAGCGCAGTGGCCTTCTTCTCAAGAAAAGAATTTCTTACAGATAGACATGCAGTTATTTGTTGCTAGACAATGATTTATACACCCAAACTTTCCAAAAATTCAAATGATGCAGTTGCCGTTACTCATCACTTACATAATGTTTTCAAGAGAAACTTTTGCAGACGTTAATTGATGATGGTTTAACAACGATTTAAGCTATTTTTCCTTGTATCCCATGTTTTGCTGTGTTCTAAACCCCCTATGTCCATTTATTAAGAGAGTGTAAAATGTTAAAGAAAGCTTTGGTCCACTGTATCGTTTCTTTTCTTTTTTTTTTTCTTAAAGGTTTCGCACACAAGGGTCTTCGTATAGTCATTTCTTTTAAATCAGTACAGCAGCTTAGATTTTATATTATTTGAAATATCGTTAGCTTATGGAATATACCTCTTCAGGGATATTGTAAAGATCTCTACGTGCCACTTGCTGAGATGTAATGATATGAAATGAAGCCAGATATATGTACTTACGGCCTTGTTGTACATGTTACTTTTCACTTGCTACTTTGAATTGCAAGAGAGTAGGCTATCTATTGTTCCGCATGACTTAACATGTTTTCCAAGCTGCCAAAGATGGCATTTTGGTTATCCGTTAATGATTTGTCGTTTCAGTATGAAGGTACACCCCCTAAGCAAGCATTAACATCTTAGTGGTCTGCCTAAAAAGTGAGACTCAAAAGCGAATTCTACCAAGAAGCGGGTATCAACGTAGGGAACACAACGTACTAATATATACCATCACGTGTATTGTTTACAGTAAACAGTCTCATGGGTGATTTACAACGCTCTTGATTGGATCCTGATAACGTCAAAGGGACCGGCGAGTTTATGTACTCTTTTGCATTAGGTGAAAGTTTGCGACAGTGGAGATGCAATTTCCAAGTATGTATAAACAAAGTAGCATGCCAGCATTGCTCTAGTGTTGCAAAGGAGAAGGTCAAATGAGTTGAAACGTCCGTAATGCTAAAGAACTTGTGAACATTAAAGTTTTCAAAGAGGACAGAAGGAAAATGAAGGAAAAAAGAAATTTGTATCAGTAGCAAACCTAATTGACGTAAGAGGTTCATAAAAATTATGTCATAAGACATTTGAGCGTGTTTTTTTTTTTTTTCATACTGCTTTTTCATGATCTGTTACAATTAATTCTTATGGTAGGAATAAATGGTGACAAACTAAAATTTTCAGTTCAGCTTCAACTTTGTAGGGATAAGTAATTCAGCTTCTATCTGTATATTTTTTGTTTTTATATTGGAAAACACCGTTCGTCTAAGCCACCATTTAAAGTGGTGGCTCAGACGTCGGCCAGTACTCAAAGTTCAATAAAGGAGATATGCATGTGTAGGACATGACTCCGAACGAGGTGTCAGTAATGTTCGGTCGGGTTGTCAAACGATAAAACGTCATCGTATTGATATAATATATATATATATATATATATATATATATATATATATATATATATATAGATATATATATATATATATATATATATATATATATATATATATATATATATATATATATATATATATATATATATATATATATAGATATATATATATATATATATATATATATATATATATATATATATATATATATATATATATATATATATATATATAAGATCAGATTAGATATATCGGAAATGCTCTGATGACAACATCGGATAGACATAAAATCACCTCATCGCTTAACCACTGATTCCGAAATTGTAGGTCAACTGATGCAAACAGAACATGCTCCACGAATCTCTATCACTATAAGCTATTTAAATTTGCATGATTTGGTGACAAAAAAAAATGTAACTATATAAATTTATAAGTGTATGGAAAACAAAAAGGACTACTATCCAAAGTTCGTCAACAAGTCCAAAAGCTCTTCAAATACACATTTATGTCACAAATTCGCTTCAAAGTTTGGAAATAATGTGCTTTGATTGAGATTGACGGTGAACTCAGGCCTGAATGTCTCATAAATGATTACAGTCTATAGAAACTTCTATACAGCACCGAAAATGAATATGAAAGTAGCGCCAACTAAGTTGCCTTTAAACGGGTTTGCATTCCTCAATTGCGATCATTCACACTTCAAAGAACTGTCGAGATGTTGTGTCATATTATATTATATGTAAAAAAAAATCAGTACAAATAAGGAACTGTTTGCAAGATATCAGACTTATCGAACAAAACTACTAGAAGCAAATATTTTTTTTCACCATTACGTTCATCAAGCTTTTCAGTAAAAATTTTAGTCCAAACAAACGTACCAGACGAAACGTTTGAACATTACGGTCACCTTTTTATAGTGTGGGCAAGAATTCCTGAATTCATTATGTGTGTTTTCTAAAATGAAAGTTCGTGAAGCACCTGAGGTAGGCCTACATGGGACTTCACTGCGAGTATCCGCAACACTCGATCAAACAGTGATCAAATTTCTGTCTCTTCTGCTCATCAAACTTTTCATACTATCCTTAGTGGTGATCTAACGACCAGTTCAGATGTACCTTTACAACTGTCCTTAAAATGACAATCCAACTTTTTCATGTATTTATAGGAATTGAATGTAAACGTGCCCTTTAGTTAGGATTGCAAAACACCATCTTCGTCATCTAACCACCTGCTTCGTCGGGTTTGGAATCGTCAAAAGAAAAAGGAAAAGAAAAAAAAAGTCATTTCAACATCCAACTATATTGGCACGTTCGAATTTTGCATTGTACTTAAGCGCGGATTAGCTAATCTATTAAGCCACTATTTGCAATCAATGGTAACTTCACAACTTCAGCAACGGAAGTTGATACATATTTGTGACTAGGTTTGATTTAAACCTGATTTGTAAAACGGAGATAAGTTCGAGAGACTTTCTAAAAATATGAGACGCAATTGCCTTAGTAAAATTTCGAGATTATTTGACGTTTCGACTGAGCCTGGTTGTCTTTTCGATTATTCTTTCAAGTGCTTCAGCACAATCCTGCAGACACGGTTAATTGGGAAGTTAATCGGTTACCTGTTTACAGATTACTTTAGTCTAGCTAGCACACAGCACACTATAGTGCAGTAGTTTTCCCTGCTATGCCACAATTTTGTGAAGGAAGGTCGAGCTGTAAATTGGAATGTTATGCCATTGTTTATCCATAAATTAGCCAGAACGGGTGAGAAGGTGAATATTTTTCAGAAGGAACTCGATATCTGGTTGAGGTTGTGTGTTTGTCAAACCCACTGTGTGCCTTTGAATTCTGCTGAAGCGGATACCACTGATCTAGTTATAAACTATATGGGGAGGGGGATTATATCTCTGTCATTCGTTTGGCCTGTAAGAAGATGAAATACATTGAATGGAGCCAGTGTAGCAAAAGTGTAACCACATCTTAATAGTGGCTGCATTCAGTGTAATGCCTATCTATTGATCTGGCGGGACTTTAATTTGTTGAACGTTAGCTGAAATGATCTTAAACAAAAAAGTAACAGATACGACTTAACAGAGTAGGTAACTGTCCTGGTAAGGAAGTCGCTGGAATTCCCCTTCATCCGCTTAACGCATGTAGTACGTGGTTGCCGGCGAAAGGGGGGGGGGGGGGGGTTCCGGGTGTCAGAAGAGAGACCTCCCCGCAGCGACGGAATTTTCGGGCAGCTACGATAGTTACCAGTTATGCGTGATCGACCAAGGACGGACGTGCCAGGATCTTGCTCTCGCCGGCGACTGTGACCTGCTGATGCAGCGTCCTTACACGCAGTTTTACGCTAACAATTTTTAAGGTCCAGACAGCATTATCCACTACCACTAGATGCCATTCGTGCACCACGAGGTAGTTAAAGGTTAGTCAACGCTGGACCGTGTATCAACTGTAGGATAACGCACGATCGGGGTTAATGCAAGAGACGGCATTTATCCCCGAGAGTGCATTTTTCAGCAGTTAATACACAAGTCCAAAGTAACCATTTTGGTACATACAAAAGAGATTTTGATAAACAAAAGAGACGAAAACAAAAAGGAATTTGATTCTTAACCGCATTTTTATTGAAAAAAAAACCCCTAGAAAAGGTAAACAAAGTAACAACATGTCAACCATATTCGTGCGCGAAACATAAACTATCACTTAAAGAAAAGGAACAACAATAACAAGTGACGTAGTAACAGTGCATGCTTCCCTTGGTTGGTTACAAGGTAGTTTACAAATTTGCTGTGGTTCACTCTATGTGTGTTCACTGTGCAGTTTGTACGGAACTCACAGTGTTTAATTACTTGATTGCAGAGCGTTGTACTGTATACAATCTTTCCCTTGCCTTTCCTCCAGGTGATTTTGCTACAGCCTGGTGCCCATCTAACACCAATAGGGACATTCCCTTCCAGATCATTTGACCCGGCTGACCTTGGGTAAACGGTGACAGTCTGTAGGCCTCTCGTGTCCAGAATATCTGCAAGATTTTTTTTTTTCAAATGATGCCGAACGTGAATGTGCTGTTTTACAGTTAGAGTTTTTAGTCCTGGATATGTTACCGCCGTCTCCGTTAATTCAAAAAAGAAATTTGGCTGGTAGACCATCAAGGGATTAATATTGAAAATACTTTAAATTGTAATAAAACAATTAATTATGCAAATCTAACACAATTAAAGTAAAACAAAAAAGTTTCTGTTCGTGACGGATAAAAGAAGATTATAGAATTAAGGACAGATATAGATAATTAGATAAAGATAGAAATAGATGATTCAAGTAACAAATTCGTAATAGAGGTTTACACTAGGATTTCCTTTTCCTCCTTTTGTTAGTAGTGATTTCGAATGATGCTTTCCCTCTTATTGTTTTTAACATAACTTCGTAATACCTGATTTTCGTTTCACAAACGTGTTACCAACGTAATCGACGTATAGCGGGAACTCGGTTTGAAAACGAGGAATGTCGAAGTGGGCTTGATATCTCCCATAGCGCGATCCAGGGAGGCGTTTCACATCATGGACGATGAGAAGGCATCCGGAGTTCTGTGCAAAGCCATTATGTAAATACATCCTTGAGATTTGGACAGTTTCAATAGAAGAGGATGGCAATCCTCCGTCTTTCGTGATCGTTATTTCATTTTCTGGTCCTGAAAGGGATGGAACGGCAAATCTATTGATTGCGTAAATGTACAGATCCGAGGAACGGCCATTTTCCGGATTACGAGAGACCATCATAATAACTGTTTGTTTGACCTTGTCCTTGAGCTAGAAAATTAGTGAAATAGTAGAATAATGATGTCTAAAACAAATATTGTGAAGTTGCCTGGCAGTAGACAGTTCCTCTATGTTCAACTGAAGCAATCGTTTGGATGTTAGCAAAGGTAGGCGACTTAGCAAAATACTAGCCAAAAATTTACATTCTTTTAATTTGAACTTTTAATTTCTATAATTTTGTGAAATCAGTTTCGTGCGCTGTAAATAGTGAAACATAGAACCGTGAACTCAGTAACGAACTTACAGTATTTAAAAGCAAGAACAAATCCCCAAAGGAGTTTATATCCAATTTTGAGATCCATAACGTTAGACAACTAGTGATGAATTGAAATAATTTGTCCACAACATTTACATTTATTTCGTTCCTGGTGTTTACTAGTATTGTTGTTTTGCAATGAAGCAATCTGTACCAGCAATGGTGAAGTGTGAGCAGTTATGTTAATGAGGTCGATTTTACATTACTTAATCTCATTAAAAATTTAGGGACAAAGAAAAATATATGGGCAACAACATGTACATGTTTGAAGAATACCGCTTATAATTAACTCTTTCCAAAATGTACAGTCACTTTATATTTGTCCCCTTTCTCCACTTTCCGTCTCCAGGATTCTATGGACAGACAGAAAGATAGACAGATAAACAGGTAGACAGATAGGCGGATAGACATATGTACGAATAGTCGTATGGACAGATAAACAGATAGATAGATCTTGAAAACTTTGAAATAAAGTTAATGAAGAAAAAACACCAACATTTATTGAAAATCATCGAAATTATTCAAACTTTAGCACCTTTTCACCCAATAATAGGTCATGATCAGTGTGCAAATAAAAACAAAATATTATTCAAAATGTATGTTGCATCCGCAATGTTAGCTTCCTATATTTCTAATTAAACTGACTACAGGAAACATTCACTTCAGTATCAGTTTTCAGTTTATTTCCTTCCTTTGTACATAATAGTAACAAAGCAAGAGAAACAAGTATAGCATAAGCACATGACATACGATACAAAATAAACATAAAATACACGAAAGTAAGAGTAACCAGAAGGAAGTTTTCACTTTCTAGTCTGGTCCCTATCAGAGCACTGTACAGTCTGTGATTATATACAATCTAAACTTATAAAAAAGAAAAGGAGAGAAAAAAAATCTGACAAGCAAAACCAGAAAAGGGGGCATTGAGGAGAAACCATAGATTTGCAATGGCGCAGTTTAACCAGTGTTACTATTATCCTTCATTGCATTTATTGAGCAGGTGATATTTCAGTTTTGCTTTTTTCTTAAACAGGTTTGAAGTGAAATACACTCTAACAATGTTTGCTAAACAGCTTACTTATACCTTACTTGTACTTACTTACGCCTTATTAAAAGCCGCTGGGTAAAAAAATGGATACTCAAGTTGGTCAAAAAGTTTCCGTTCTTTGGTTAACGGTGTTAACAGTGTTAACAGGTTCACATCGTTAACCAAACGAAGGTTACTTTTAACCACTTGGGTATTTTTTCCACCCATCAATTTGTAACGAGGCGTACGCAACTTTACTTTTTAGGGGGGGGGGGCATAAGCAAGTGAATATACAGCCAGTCTTTTGGCATTCTCATGGAAAATATTTTGGCGCCATCGCTGCCTTTAGATGAGTTCAGCCTATTAAGAATATACTTTTCACACCTTAACCAATGTACAACGATTGATCAAGGAATTATGTATATACTTGTATATTTTTTTGTCGAAAGTAGGCGAACCGTCAACCTGCCATGTTATCATTTTTCTGTTATAATTTTTCTGTTATAGTTTTTTTGCACACTGTTAGATATTGTGTTTGCAGACGTAGCAGAATTGCTTGTAATATCAAAGGCAGCGAGTAAATTTTAAAGGTCATGAATTGCTTTGCCAAATATGTTAATATGTGTACGGTGATAGAACAGAGGGCTTACATCCAGGCGTACTGAACTTCTGAAAAGTACATTGCAGAACATAGAGTTTTATCTTGGATTTTATACTGAACAGGGTGAGCGATTTTAATGTGTCTTGTATGCCCCTTTTATGACTTGTATGCACTCGTACAACCACACTAACTCCATATCATCCCCAAGCGGTTGGATGCTTCAAACGAGCGCTTCCACGCGTGCATTAAAACAACAACTGGGTGGATATGTTGCTAGAAATGGTCAAAAATCATTAAATTGCATACATGACTTACAAGTGCATGTGGCAGTTCATGCTAAAATACTACCTGATATAACCTATCAGTTTTTCTCCTTCCTTTTGCACGGGAGGGAGAGTCCTGCATGTTGTCAGGTAATTAAAACACCTCAAAATATGTAGGATAATCATCCAGACCTAAGTGATTATCCTGTGCGTATGAGAATTTCCATCAAAAAGGTGCCTCAGGGAGAATTGGATTTGATAGCAGGATTAGGACAAATATAAGTTTCAAATGCAATTACCCAGGATATTTAGCATCAATCAATCCTCCAAGAAACAAGACGATGAAATTTAGATAGGTAAGCAATACTATAAATATGCCTTTTTCTGAAATGACGGTACGTCTCAAAGGGATGACTACAATTTGAGAAAATGTAAACATGTACTTAATATAAACAATTAACATTATTTCCGTTGGATATTACTCGACTGTGTAAAGCTAAAGCTTGTAATTTGCTGGGGCTGTAGGTTGATTGAGTCTTGTAACTGCTGGTTACTCTTCTGTGTAATTGAGTCGACAGGAGTTTTACTCGTTAAGTGGAAAGTCCGAAAAAGTGACCGTTCTGCAGGTTGAACTTGCATGTAAACGTATACTTGCTTTGGCCTCTCAATACCCTAAAATCCAGTCCCTTTACATTGCACTATTACACTGTTTTAGTTACCTTTTTTTTTCTTTGCTTCCAATTTTGATTCATTACAACAACTGTTGATAGGATTTGCATGATTGGATACTTTCAGCAAGTATTCTTTTTTGTTTGTTACCTATTGATGTTACTCTAAGGCTAACCCAGTACAAATACTACTACTTCGCACTACGTAGAAGGAACTGACCTTATTTACAATGGCATGGCGATAGTCTACAATATCCCGAAAGGGATCTGTGTCAAAAGTGTAGAGTGTGGATGTCAACCCGTCAAATTAAAAAGCTTGTTGAAAACCCGTGTATATCAGTGATACGTGTTTTAATTCCAAGCAAGTGTTTTACTAAGAGGCCACCACCATAATCAATGATTGGCATGATAAATACCGATGTGAAAATCATGTAAGAAGTTTATCAGCCAGCGAGTACACATAAATGAAATGAAGTTAATTAATGCAGTGTATTTTCTCTCTTTTATTGAATTTATTCTGTTGCTCACTGTTTTTTAAGGTATGTTTCGTGCATCAAATTCTCTACCTGTAAATTCCGTCCCTTTCTCCCTTCTGCTCCTCAGTGGGAATTTACATAAACGATTTAAGGCAATTAGGGCTTAGGCTTTAGAAAACTCTTCCACATATCTTAAACTTAGTGCATACTAACTTTTGGTATTACAATGAAAATGTCAACACATACATACATATATTACATACATAACAATATTTCTCTCATTCTAGCTTAGTTTCATGCCAGTTATCCTCCATATGGCACATAGTAAGAAAAGTAATTGATATGTTTTGATTCGCCTGATCACTCCTCTGGAGAGAGGGGGAACAAAATTCAGTAGTGTTCATTGGAGAGCTGCTTTACATTCAGCCAATTCTAATAGCAGGTGAAGTATTAACCGCGAATGAATTAACACTATTACACATAAAGGGGGCGCCCTTTTGATTTGTTGGGCCTAGTAAATGAGGCATGCTTTTTGGGTTACATAAAGGTGGATAGCGCCATTATTTAGAATTACGTCTACTGTATTTCCTCCCCCCCTTTTTTTTTTTTTTTTCGTCGGAAGATTCTCTTCTGCGTCACCAGTGAAAATGGGAGATAGGGTTGTTCAAGTTATAAGAAACATCCTTACAGCAACAATATCTGCCGACTCGTCAAACATGTGTTATCGTGTTATAACACAACAGTGTTTGAATATCTATCATTAACGGTAAGAACTGTCAACGGTCAACTAAAACTAACGGTAAGAACTGATTAGGTCAAGGGAATCGGGTATTCCATTGGTTTCTTATATTCTTCGAGTGACCAGTGCCTCCAATTTATTTTTTTAATTTGTTAACCTCCAGGTTTTTGCAAGTAATTAACAAGGACATGTTCAATCTAGTGGTTTAAAATACTATTTTCTGAATATCTTCAGATTTTGTCGGTAATGATGTTGAAGACAAAGAAGGTGCGCCTTCAGAAGAAATCAACGGTGAGGATGCAGAATCGGATGAGGTGAACGCTATGGCTAATTTACAAGGAACCAGTACAAATCGTAAGTTCTTATGGATGCAGAAAGAATTTCAACAACCACCATGTGAGTTTCAAGACAAATTTTCTGATCCACCTACAGAGCCCTATACACCAGGTCAGTACATTAGAAAGTTTCTGACACAAGGGATGTTAGAGTCAGTGGCACATCAAACAAATTTGTATTCAGTGCAAGAAGATGGTACATGTATTTGTACAACGTCCCAAGAAGTTGAACAGTTTATAGGACTTCATCACCACATGGGACTGGTGCAAATGCCAAATGTAAGGGCCTACTGTGAAGAGGAAACAAGATTCCCTCCTGTAGCAGAAATTATGAGCCGAAACAGATTTGAAAATCTGAAAAGAATGCTGCACTTTGAAGATAACTTAAGTGTCACAGAAGAAATGAAGAAAGATTAGCTGTGGAAACTTCGACCGTGGCTTAATAGCCTCCGAGGACAGTATCTTTTGATAGAGAATGGAGAACATCAAGCTACAGATGAGATAATGGTGCCATTCGAAGGGAGATCTCATTTGTGCATGCCTATGAAGCCTCAGTAGTAGGGTTTGAAAATATGGGGCAGAGCAGGATCCTCTGGATTTCTTCATGACTTTGACGTTTATCAAGGGGCAGGTAAAGGTGAAGCAAAACAAAAGTATGGTGCAGCTGGGGATGTTGTTCTCCAGCTTTCGTCCACTCTGGAGAACAACATAAACCATATAGTATTTGCAGACATTTTTTTTTTCTTTTCACATCTGTACCACAGGTGACCAAATTGAAATAAAGTGAGCACTTCTTCGTTGGAACAGTTAAAGCAAATCGCTTGAAGAATTGCCGTCTTGCTGGGGAAAAAGAGCTTTCAAAAAAGGAGGGGAAGTGTTGATTCTAGATGTGAAACAACAACTGGGATTGTTGCAGTAAGGTGGATGGACAACAAGGCGGTTACATTGCTCTCATTTTATGTTGGAGTAGAGCCGAAGGATAAAGTAAAGCGATGGGATAGATTTGAGAAGCAGCATATCGCAGTGCAACGATCAGCTGTTGTGAATGAATATAACAGGTGCATGGGTGGTATAGACCTTACTGATTATTTAACATGTCTATATAAGTACCCTGCACGATCCAAGAGATGGTGTATGTACATTTGGTTTTACTCGCTTACAACAGCAATGGTCAATGCCTGGTTACTGTACAGAAGGCACTCTTCCCAGTTGAAAGAAACAAATGACAATGCCCCTACGGACTTTTCAGGCTTCTGCAGCAGAAGCGCTGTTGAAGGATGGGAAGAGGAGCAGAGGACGCCCGTCCACAGAAAGTTACACTCCAAACCCACCTAAAGTTGTCAAGAAAGCAGCATAGATCACTGGCCCCATTGGGGAGAAAAAAGACAAAGATGCAAACAAAACAAAGCAAACAATTTTTCGTTTGTATCCTGCAAAAATGCAAAGTCAATCTCTGCCTGATCAAAGACAGGAATTGTTTTATGCAGTTTCATCACAGTTAGATTAGAAGTCACTGATGTAGTATGGATGTATGCAAAAACATACATTTTATCCTCCAGTTTTGTACTGAAGTTTTGCCCCAGTCTCCTGCTTCCAGTTGCATCAGTGAGAAAAAGATCGTATAATATTATAGGGGGATAGATACTGTAAAAGGGGGGAGGGTAATGTATTATAATAACTAGATCAAATGGTAACAGAAATTATAAGAACAGACTATGCAGTATGTCAGCCTGTATCACACAAATAGCAAACATTGGTGATATCTGTTAGTTTTAACTGTTGTCATCTTATTGTTGGGTAAGTCCTGCTGACTTTTTTTCATAGCTTCTTTCGCCTCGACAAAATGTTTTAGATCAGGAATATCTTTCAAATATTTTAAGGTACTGTATTCAATAAAATAAGTTGTATTCAAATTTTTGTAAGTTTATGTATTTTCAAGTTTTTATTCCATTTGAGTATTGACATTAATTACTTTATTAGTAGTGTACTTTATAAATAAACATTCAGCTACTCAATGTTTTGTGAAGTTTCTTTTATTTGAATTCTCAACTGCACTTGTAAAACGTGGACTTCAAATGCCCAGTGTATCATATATGCTTCATTTTATTGCGCAATACTGGGGGTGGAGGTTTTTCAGACTTCAACCCTCAAGAAAAGCAAGCAATAAGTTTGAAAATTTTCCATTACTCCTAAGTGGGTGTGGGCAGTACAGGGTTAAGAGTTTTGATGAACTGTCTACATGACGTGTACCCTTCGGCTAATACTCTCCTTGTGTGGGAACATCAAAGAAAGAAAACACATAGAGAGATTGTTATGCCTTAACGTTTAAACGTTGAAAAGAGATCCGTTAAACATTTCACTAAATATTTAGCACAATAAATTGAAATACACCACACTAGATTCAAGACATCACATTATTACTTGCAGTGTCAATAAATTCGAAACAGAAACAAGAATGTACATTCAAAACAGGATTGGTCTAAAAAATGCTTGCTAGACTAATTAACCTCCTAAATGACAGTGCAACAATTATGCCAAGCCTATCTTAGTATATTTTTTTTGTTATGGAACTAGTCGCTGTTCTACTCAATCAATTATCTATTGACACAGATTAATTGTAGCGTTTGGAAACATTAGAAAGTCATCTGCAAAACTGTGCACACAGTCTGAACAAACTTTTATACGTAAAAAAATGCAAGAGATCGCTGATAGACAACAAGGAATTTCTGTAGTGTTTGTAGCATGCGTATTCAATTTTATTTACTTGTGAATTTACTCAGTTTGGTTAATACTTTGTTGAACGTTAGATGCATAACGAGAACTATATAATAACAAAAACGCTAACCAGAAGAAGATGGTTAGCATCTATAATCTAGTCTTAATCTGTTCATCAAGTAAAAATAAAATGGACCAGGGACGTGATAGAGTACGTGTAACACGTAGTGGCGAGGTGAGTGGTGTCGATTCTTCTGGGAAGGGCGAGGGATTGATGTGGACTACTGCAAGAGAAAAAAAAAAGTAGAAAAAAACTAGACGCTCCAGGCCAACCGTTGGTAGTCTTTCGCTTATTCCTCGGTCACATGTAGCCCTGCTCAATTTTGAGATATCGGCGACCGTTACAGATCGGAGGAAAATTGGCCGACAACCCTTCCACGGTCACAATATAAGTAGGTCCGCTCGTAACCTTTACAGGTCTCTTGTGCTCGGGTACAACCGCCTAAATCCAGCTAGCATGGGCCATACTCTGCATGTGAGATATCACAACACCTATCATTTCCCTTATAGACTGCCGTTGCATTTTTAGGGGAAGAGGAAAGTCGTGGTCACTGAAAATGCTCTTGTTAGGTTTACTTGAAGGTGTGAATACACCAGCATATTTCATAGCAAAACCACCAGAAACTTATCTCTCTTAACAAGTATTTCATTCGGCACAGGTGTGTTTCCGGATAATCTTAAAATTGCCAAGATTATTCCCATTTATAAAAAGGGGGACACTCAAGTATTTGAAAATTCTCGTCCAATTTCTGTACTGTCGTGTTACCCCAAAATATTTGAGAGACTTATGTTTAATAGAGTAAATAACTTTCTTAGCAGATTCAATATCCTTTGTAATGGTCAATATGGTTTTCATCTTAAACACTCCACAGAACTAGCCCTAGCGGACACACTTGATAGACTTAGCACAAGCTTTGACAATAATGATATTTCTATGGGCGTCTTTCTTGATCTCTCCAAGGCGTTTGGTACTATCAACTCCGGTATTCTTCTACGCAAGTTACACACGTATGGTATTCTTGGACATGTATTGGACTGGTTTGCTAGTTGGATTTCTTATAGGGTCCAGTACACTAATTACAAGAGGGTATGTTCCAGACTGGAAGGTATAAGCTGCGGAGTACCGCAAGGATCTATTCTTTGTCCATTATTGTTTATTATCTATATGACTGATCTTTATTATATTTCCGACAAGGCAGATGTAACTCTAATTGCCGATGACGAAAGTATTGTTTTCAGTAATAGTAACATACACTCATTCCACAACATTGCTCCAAACGAGTTGAACATTTTCTGTGATTGGTTCTCTGCTAATAAGCTCTCACTGAACACCAACAAAACTAATTACATAGTCTTTGATAACAATACCACAATGAATTGGGAAAAGGACATTCTCATAGACGGTATCATTCGTTAAACGTGTCACCACCACACAATTCCTTGGTGTTCACATTGATTCTGGACTCCCCTGGAGAGATCATATCTCAGCTATCTCTAAGAAAATTTCTGTAAATGTTGGCATTTTATCCAAACTGAAACATTCTCTCCCTAGCAATACCCTCTTGATACTTTAAAAGACACTGGTTCTTCCCCATCTACACTTTTGTAGTATACTCTGGAGTGAAAAAAATGTTTCCAACTTGCATCAACTCACCACCTTACAGCATCCGCCATGTCGCTAAGGTAGCACCCCGGGATCACACAAGTCCTCCCTTTAGAAATTTTAACCTCCTTAAATTTTACCGACGTCATTTATACAAATCTTGGTGTTTTCGCCCACAATTCATGGAACGGGGTTATTACCAGTTCCATTTAATGATTTCATCATCAGCAATACACAAATTCACACCCATATCACCAGACATGCAAATCTCTCCCACCGACACCAGTTTCGTACAAATATTGGTTTGCACAGCCTTCCAGCCTAATCGAGCAACGAAACTGTGGATAACACGGACCGAAATCTCAAAAGATTCCCCCTCATTATCAATTTTGAAAAGAGCACTGTCCAAGATATCATCTCTTCCTACTGATTGCAGGTGGTATGGTTTGTCTACTGGTTCATTCACCCCCTCTATTTTTTGTTTTGTCTATCTACTTTTAATTATTCCATACGCTGTGTTAAGGTATGTGTGTACTTCGTATATGCATGTATATGTGAAAGTATGTATATACATTAAGAAAACACAGGATACCACTGCTTTAAAAGTAACCATATTTAATGACAAAAACACTCCAAAGATACGATATGTTTCTCAAGCACAGCTTGCATCATCAGGTACAACAAGAAGGAATGGTAATACAGTCTACAATACGCCAGATAGAATATAGCACTGAAAACGCTTAGTTAAATAGAGTGAATGAGGGACATTCGCGCTGTTTGTTAAGACTAGGGTTTTGCCAGCTGATGTGAAGGCTTTCTTTAATCTTAAGCTGAAGCTTAGTAGGAGCTGAGTCAATGATTGTGAAAGAATTGTGATCACTTATGCCTTTGTAAGTAGCAGATTTGCTAAGGTGTTTATAAATATGGGAGTTTTTATCAGTGAAGAGATGCTCATGTATTCTTGTAGCCATGCGCTTATGGGTCTCCCCTGTGTAACAAGCTTTACAACTTGCACAAGTGAATTTGTAGACTACATGAGACTTAAGGTTTTGGGGGATTATGTCTTTGTTAACAAACACATTGCGTACTTTAGAGGACACGAAAACCAATTTAACATCAACATTTGAACAATATGTCTTAATCAAATCTCTCACTTTTGACTGAACCACACCGGCATAATCACCAAGGTAAGGAAGCTTAAAGTATCTAATGGTGGTGGAAGAGTCCTTTGGGGGACTGCCTTGCGCTAAAACGTTATCTAAATACAATTTTCCAATTTTATCAATTATATGTCAAGAAAACTGATTTCTTCCAAGGGTATGCCGGAGCTCTTTAGGATCTACATCAAAACCTTTCCAAGTATTATTAATCTTGTACAATCTATCAACTAAAATCTGAACAAGACCGATTTTATACGCAAACCCTCTCACTACAGGAGATATGTTGATGATATTTTTTTGCCTTTTTAGGAATGAGTCCGAAGCTAATGACTTGTTTCTATTCATTAATTCCTTGCACCCTAGTATTAACGTGGAAGTACTACCTCGGAGGTAGTACTTCCATGGTATTAAGTTCACGATGGAAAAACAACAAGGTAAAAAGTTACCATTTTGGATGTTTTTATCAGTAATAATGAATATTGTCACACCTCAGTTTATCACAAACCTACGTATACAGGTTTGTTGACCAACTTCTGTAGTTTCATTCCGTTTTCGTATGATGGTGGACGTTATATTATATTAGCAACCGTTTCAACGTAGCATTTGCTTGAAACTGCGCATGCTTATTACATAAAGTAGAATTGCTGTGATATGAATTGCAGCTTTAGCGTTGTCATTTTCTGTAGGAAACTGATTTCATTCAATCAATCCTGGGCCTATCATTTTAAGTAGGCATTACTGTAAAGTCTCTGTCAAGCACCAGGGGTGAAAAAAAAAGTAGCTTGAAAATGGACAACAGGAATGATGGCGCACTTCTACTTTGCAAAGTGAATGTCCAAATTGGCACAAAAATAAAAATAGTAATGGCGTAGTTCCATTAAACGATGGATTTTGCATTTCTTTTTGCATCACTCAATATCAAAGTTATTGCAAACGGTTTCCTCTACTTTATGTTTAACAGTTGGTGTTGTTCTATGCAGAAAATGCTCTGAGCCTCACACGATTGTTAGCAATAAAGTCAATTTCTAACAAACACTGATCTGGGTCAGTACGAGTTAACATTTTGATCATAGTTCCTTTTTTTTTCTATGAAGTTTTGTTTTTCTTTATGCAAACCCATTCAAGTGCCTGAAGGAGCTACATGGTCATAACTGACATGATGGAATCTACTGAATATTAAAACTGATCAAGATTTCTTAACTGATTGATGGAATTTCGGCTATATGTAATATTTTTAATGCTGAATGGAAACAATGCTTCGAAAAGTTATTTTCATGTTACACGACCGTTTAGGCTTCAAATACAAATCCCCTTGATATCATAATATACTAATCTTTGACTGCTCCAATATAAAAAAAGAGTTAAATTTGCTTCAATGTTACATAATGGTATGTAACAAAATGCTGTTCTTTCAAATTGAAGTCCAACCTTGAGATTGAAGCATTTCTCGTTGAAAATTTTGACAGGCAGAAAAGTGAGACACGATTTCTTGCATTCTCAGCTAAATATGTTTTGGAAACAAACGTTTTGATTCACTGCTCTTCAACTATGTTTTGTTTTTTAAGCTTGTTTGGATTTTACGAACTACAAAAGGATATTCAATAAGATCATATTTTATTGCATTATTGATTTCCCACGATGCACTGCTGTATAATGGACCCATGTTTAACAATAAAAGAAATAAATAGAATATGCCATTATTTTCAGAGAATCATATATGAATACTTGGCAGGTGTAATTATTATGAGTTCAATCATCGTTTATTCATCCTGCACCACATAATTGAAATACATTTACAAAATCAATTCTAATTACTTTGATAAACAGATTGATTATAGGTACTATTAGAGAAAAAAAAAACAAAGAGAGGATGTTTAAGGAAAAACAAAGTATTCCCAATTGAAGGAATAATACTTTCAACCTTCTATCTTATGGATACTGCAGAGAGAACATTGATGATATTTATGCTTCTTTCAATTCCGATTAATAACGTTCTATATCGGTTTTTTTTCTCTCTCTCTCTCTCTTGATACATATCAAGTTTAAATACAACTATGTGTAAGAGAATAAAAAAGTGTAATAATGACGCAGAAATGTAAGAAATGTGGTTGTATTGACGGTCAGTATTTAGCATGTTATCCTTTATCAACTCAAGTACACCTTTTACCCCTCTGACCTTCTCGTTCTAAACTAACGTCAATTGTTATTTCGATCAGGTCTCAAGAATTAGGATCGCATTCATTTTCAGGAAGATTACTGACAGGTCCATATATTTTGTTGCAATCATATTCGTCATTCGGACAAGCTTGCTGGCAATCGGCTCCCCATGTTCCTTTGGGGCAAGCTGTAAGAGAACATGAAATAAACTACAGCATTAAAAAAAAACGAGATTTTAAGAAAGAACCAGGTCGACTGTATACTACAATAATTACAATAGATGAGCGTCGGATTTACCTTTAAAGTGATAGTTTCAACTAAATAACCTTTGTTACCTTCAAAATTAATCCAATTGATACCACTCCATCAGCGAAATAATGTCAATATTATTATTTTTTGCTCTCTCACAACCACTCAGATGGTCTATCTTGTCTCTTCTTTTGTGTCCAAGACCTTCAGTTTCAACTCGGAAGCTGGAAGGTCGAGAACCCATCTTAGAATGTAGCTACTACCCACTAATGCTGTCTTTATGAGCGGTCTAGCTTCGTTGTCTCGGTATTTATATGCGGTGTGACTCAAGGTTGTTTGTTATCGTTGCTAGTGCTCCAACCACCACGGGGACAACCTTTGCATTGACGTCCCACATCCTCTCACCTAAAGTCACAGATCCTAATATTTCTCTACTTTCTCTCTCTCTCTTCATCATTTATGTGGATATCGTTCTAGGTCTACAATTTTTGCTTGTTTGTTTGCTCTGTCCGTATCTCAAAGTCCCATAGGATCTTGGAATTGTCATTGGATTCGGTCAGGTTTGTGGAGCCACCACGTGTTCCTGTGCTCCGTCTTCATTTCGTAGTGATGACACACTTCAAGTCTGGTTTTGTAGAGACTTCCGTCAACCATGGGTTAATCAGTTATTATATGTGCGTGACAGTCCCGTCTGTCCGTCCACACATCTTGTACGTTAGGTCTCTTGATCTGTGGAGTATTGTAGTCCCATGAGACATGTTCCTCAAGGCTCGGTCTTTGGCAGACGTTATTAGTGAATTACCTTCAACTTGAGCTCCGTGCCATCTCTCAGCAATCGGAAGGTGTTCTCCATGGCAGAGAGCTTTAACACTGTCTACGATATTGCGGGTGAAGAGTTGTTGTCCACTTCTCTTCGTGTTGTTGTTGTTGTTGTTTTTTTGTTTTTTTGTTTGTATCTGGCATGGTTTCTTTCTTTGGTTTGTTATCCAGTTAGTACCCTATTTTGCAAAACAGCCTCTCTCAGTGCTTCTGCGTCCTTGACTTCCATGATATATTCAGCGTCCTTGACTTCAATGAGGCATTCCTGGAGCCCAGCGCATCAGTGACTGCTTTTTCTCAGGCTCTTTACACCGTTCGTCCTCGGAATGTACAGGCGGTGCAAATCTGTCAAAAGTTGTAGTCCACCACAAATCGGAAGTGTTTTCCTCGTCTGTATACCAAGTTCTGCCAGCTCATTATGCGACGATTTTATTGTTATTATTATCATTATCATTAACATTATCATTGTCATTATCATTATCATTTTCATCATCAGTATCATTGTCATTATCATTGTCATTGTCATTATCATTGTCATTATCGTTATTGTTATTATTATTATCATTATTATTGTCATTATTATTACTGTCATTATTATTACTGTCACTATTATTACTGTCACTATTATTACTGTCATTATTATTACTGTCATTATTATTACTGTCATTATTATTACTGTCATCATTATTATTGCCATTATTATTACTGTCATTATTATTACTGTCATTATTATTATGTTTTGTTAACTTCTATATTGTATGTCTTTTAACGCTGGACTCGGATTCCTACACGGACTCTGGGACTTTGTGTTTACCAGTGATGTGTTGCGGCTGTCCCTCTAAGGTTCTTGCTGTTTGCTCCGAGTGCCGGCACCAATTACTACGGGGATGACCCTTGCTTTAATGTTCCAAAGTGTTTGTATGTCTAGTTTAAAGTCATGGTACTTTTCTACATCTTCATTTTCCTTTTTGACTATTTTTGAGTTGTTGGGTATTGCCACATCTGTCAATCAGTACTTCGTAAGTTCCTTTGTCTATGACTACCAGGTCTGGTCTACGAGCGGTTATTACTCTGTCAGTCCTGATTTCGAAGACACAAGGGATCGTAGTTTTGTTGTCTTCCTTGCGGTTGGGTTTGTGTAGCTATGTGTTCGTTTTGTTGGGATTCCGTAGTGCTGACATACTTCATAGTGTATTACGTTGTTGTGCCGGGTCCTATAAAGGCTTCTGGCTACCTTGGGGCAGACTGTGGTTATATTAACAACTGTCTCATATTTTTCCTTGTACATTTACACTTGGCATCATTCATAGTGTGGAATACATTTGTCTGGTAGCATTTTGCGTTTACTGTCTGGTCTTGCGCAGCTGTTATTCTGTTGTTCTTCTGTTTCAATCTTCAACCCTGCCCCTCTTTCCATTTTCCTACCATGTAGCAACTAAGAAAAAACTCCCTGTAACAAAATTTGAACAATGTCACAAAACCAGGTAATGGGACAAGTGTCCAAATACTTACGTCTATCACATGTGTTGCCCCACCAACCAGGTGCGCATCTACATCCATAGTTATCACCTAGGCAAAAAAGTTGACCCTTGCATTTTGGGTGGCCACCTGGTAGATCTGGACAGTTCAGAAACGTAGGCTCCCCAGAACGAGTGGTGAATCCTAAATGACCTTCGTTATCGGTAGGAAGAGCCCAGACTATTTGAATAAGCAGACAAACGGTAACATTAAAGACGCATTTTTTCTGTTTCTTTTCTTTTTTACTTTCTACAACCAGCTGAAAAAAAAAAATACGTATTTCATTTTCGTTTGAAGAAAAAAGAAATACAAAACAACAGTTTAGAATAACTTACTTGCAATTATTTGAATAGATGGATGCTCGGGTTGTTGCTTTATAGTTTCAGAGAATCTAGCATTGCACAATTATTAACGTAAACTTTTGTGCAGAAATCGCTCTGGTTGTAATTCTGCAGAATGAATAAACTTCATTCAAAGCAAAGGAAATCATCGCTTATCTTGTATAGTTCAGGATAATCAATGACATTTTTTTGTCTTATTCGACAAATTTAAAAGTACATATCCTTCTTCAATATGTTTACCTCTTTTGACCGATCAAATTATGCTAACGAAGCCTTAGGCAAATCTCAGAAAATTGCAAAGATAAACTGAAAACAAACGCCTCGCCCCAGTACTCAGCTTGACCGTTTTCTCTTCTTTTTTAGGTCTACGAGTGTAATCTCCGCACCATCCATGAGTACATCCTCTGTCACTCGATAAGTCATCCAGTTTATTACGCTTTCTAACATTTCGTTTCCTTGTCGTTTCAACGAATAAACTAATACAGTACATATATTGTTTTTAAATTTGATGTAAAAGAGAAAGAAATGTATGAATTCGACTTAACTTACAACATTTGCAACCTACGCCGACAAACAGGGGAGGACAGGTGCAAAATTGGTTCTCATTGTTCAACACCCCACCATTCGTGCACTCAACGAGTCCCTTTTCGCACGTGGAAGTGCCTTCGTTGTACCAGTAACTTTCCGGACAAGCTGAAAATATTAAGAAAGAAGGAGAGAAATCACCTAAATACACTGAAAAGAATATTTCATTTTTTTTTTTGGGGGGGGGGGGGGATTTCGGTGATGTTTTTGCATGTTTGGACCGTTTTACGTGATAGTGTGGGATGTATTGGAATAAGTAATGTATTAGCAAACATAGGAACATACAAGTATATGAAAATGAAATGCAAAGAAATCAGCCACATCATAGTAGTGTTGCAATTAAAGCACAAAGTGATTAATCATTAAGCATTGTACCGTGAAGATATATCTATGTGGCTAGTTCAGGGGATTTGAAAGAAATCCCCACACATAATGAATCCCTAAACCAATGCCTTTCCCATAAATCAAAGAGGTCTGTTAATTTCTGAAAAATACTGCTTTCGTCATAAAAGATCTCTAGGTTAGTGTCAACTAATACCATCACAGTATAGGAAGAAAAAGGAAAAATGTTTAATTGTCTTTGAAATGACCGCTCTGAAAGTGCACCTCTTTGAAATTTAGATTCTTTGAAGACTTCTAAGCGAGAAAAAAATGCAATGAATATTGAGAAAGTAAAATTTCGAGAACCTAGAGGGAGCATGGTCCCTACTAGTTACAAAAAAATACAATCTCTTCCACAGGCAGACTAGTTCAAAATAATTCACAAACTGATACTCCGTTCTAAAAGAGAGACGAGAAGATACAAAGACAAGAACTGTCAATTCACTGTCAACAATAAAAGAAAAAAATGGGATGCTTTCCCATATAGTCTTGGTTGACCATGGTCCAGGTTCTCCCCATTCATAAGGGTAAGAAAGTTTCTCAAACATGAAAAGAAATTATCAAAGGAGCATTTATCAAAACAGAATTACAGGTTATTTAAAAAAAAAAAAACAGCAGAATCTTGGCCTTCCTTTCAAGAAATACAATTCCCATAGAAAGCATTTGTTTTTGTTGACGAAAAACAGATAGTGGACCTATCCTTTCAAGAATTCAACTAATGAATCTTCCGCTATCAATGTTACGTCTGATGTAAGGTGAACCGTTTGCATGTGTTTATGGGTGAGACTGAATAGCTCGACCATGGTTAGGACTATTCGCTCTGTAACCTTGTTACATCATTAACTCATCGTTTTTCCCAATTTAATGTAAATAAAACAGTAATTGTAAGTAATGTCAGTTGTCAGTATTATTTGAAATCCAAATGTTCAATATCTCTTTCAATCGAATCGTTTATGAGTGTTCGACCACCTCCTGGAAATGCTTATCTTTAGACGAATTTCTCTCTTAGCTTAATCTTTTGAGTTTACATAATTTCAAAGCTACATAGCGGAACACATAACACTCTTTGATAGCCATGCTCCTCTCGTTTAAACTGCTGACGGTTTTGTACTTAACTTTGTTATTGTAATATGTAAAACAAAAAAACAAAAACAGTGAAGCACTTTGGCATTGAAGAAAGTAAATGAAAGTATTAAGGCAATGTATATTTTGAAGATCGACTCACTTGCACCAATTACCAGTATATGGACGAAAAATCCCCTCTTAGCTCTTCCTGGTCGTTGTATTTTATAGAGGCCAGCATCGTCGGTAGATTTAAGGTCCAATCGTGGACCAGTGTGTAGATTTCTCCTCTTGCCATTGCTCCAAACGATCTTGCTACAACCTGGTGTCCATTTGACACCAACAGTTCTTTTCTTCACCAGATTCTTTGAGTCTTGCGACATTGGGTAAATCGTAACAGAATGTACCCCTCTCGTGTCAAGGAATTCTGGAATGCACAAATGACACGCAAAAGAGACAAAGGTAATGTGAGCTCCTCTTTACCCTCACAATGGTATGATATCAGCCTGTTTATGGCAAAACATACAATTTAGGCTGAAATTAGGATCAGCTTGTTTATTTTTCATTAATATTATTTTTACATCTATTAAAGATAGAGTGTGGGTTGTCCTGGCAAATTCATGGTCATCTACCTGTAGAGTGCATATATTGTACATACAGAAAGAGAGAACCAGCTCAGAGCCGATGTCTATTTTTGCTTATTTTGTTGTTCGTTTCCTGTTTTACCCAACGTTTTCTTTTTAAAGTATTTTTAACTCCTCTTGCTAGAGTTTCCTCCCTTTCCGGTGTTTTGTTTTCATCTCCCGTGGTCTCATCTCTCATGGTCCCGCACGTTGTTGCGAGTTGTTTTTATATACTTTGACCTCTGACCGAACGACGCGCAAGGAAGAAAGAGAAGTCACGTATGCCACATGTTCACGCCACTCCTAATCAGGACGTGATACAGTCAAGACCTACACTAAGTGAAGCCCCTAAGGAGGGAACGACAGTTACGCATGGTAAGAAAACTCTTCTTTTTTAAGTCTAAGACTCGAGGGAGCTCAGGTATCCTAGGTACAGAAAATTCCAGGGTTTGGTGGTACTGGTACCGATTTAGGGGCCGGGATTTTGGACCCCTGACAGAGCTCGGGGAGTCGGGGACGATTTAGACGCAGATACAGCGTTTTGTTGTAGTGGCAATGGCATATTACGTGATATGTGACTTTTACTGACATATCTAAATTATATTCCGTCTTTAATTTGACATCTGTAACAAAGGCATCACAAGAACAAATCGGAAAAATTCCGAAAAACAACCCACTGAAGTTTGACATATGAAGTATCAGTTCTTTTGCTTTCATTTACTTTAGAAGAATTGACAGCACGTATGATTAATGCCATGCGTCAACTTTGTTTATGACAATGTCACACGTCAACTGTCTCATATTCCTGAACTTGATTTTATTTATTTTTCAACACATGAATAAATATCGACTCACCTGACTTTGGTCTCACAAACGTGTAGGCAATGATATTCGGTAACGCTTCTCGGAACAAAGGAAGATCGAAAGTAGCCTCGTATCGGCCGTAACGAGATCCTCTTAGACGTTTTACATCATGAATTCTGAGGAAACATCCAAAATTTGCTTCAAGGTTGTGCAAATCTGACCTCTTCACAATCTCACCAGTTTCGACGGCGGAGCTTAGCAGTCCTCCTTCCTTCCTGATCGAGACTTCATCTGCGGGCACCGACAATTTATTTATTGCGTACAAGTACAGATCAGAGGAGCGACCAGTTTCCGGATAATGAGAGACTAGGAGAACAAGTGGATAGCCTAAATTTGGTGGCTGTGTGTCCCCTACCAAGAGAAAAAGTAAATTAAGAAACAGTTATTAACAGAAAATATAACCAGTAGAAAAATTATTTTGTAACAAAATAATGACACTAATATCCTTCTTGGATGCAACTAGTTTTGCGTAAGAAAAGGAAAGATTATATATTTGAAGCAAACAAAAATAAACAATGTTGACTTTAAGAATGTTACAAGAATAATTTCTGGTTGACACATTCAAGGATTTGTCTCAACATTGACACTCAATAAAAAAAAAAAAGTACTTACCACGCTGGAAGACAAAAAGTATGCAAAAGAGTAGTTGAGTTCCACGTTGAAACCCCATCACTGTAAAGAGCTTTATATAAAAAATGCAAAACCGACAATTATCAGTTTACTTCATTGTTCTGTGATTCAGGCATCTGAGCAATCTTATATGTAGTCACACCTGTTGCGCATCGTCATTCATCTCAACTTCGTGACAGGTGATGGAATTACAGTGAATACAGAAATATTTATTCAAATATTCTGACGACATTTGAAAGCCACCGTGACAAATAGATCTTATCTGTAAGATGGGTGCATTTAACGCACAGCGCACGTAGGTATGCTTTCCATTAGGGAGTTGCTAAAATAGCAAATCCCAGCTCACACGGTGGCTGGGTAGGTACAGAATTAAATAAGGCCACAAATGAAAGCATGCACTGAAAAAGCGCAAGTGAGCCACACAATTAGTGATTAGGCGAGACAGTGAGAGTGAGTAATAAGTACATGGTATGGTACATATTTACACACAAACACACACACACACCCAAAACGTGTTATAGCTTTCTCAAGCTTGAATGATAATGTGGAAATCACTAAGAATTTTGCAGTTCAACAATATTTCCACATGCAATTCAATGAAAGTTTAAAATAAGAGGATATCACGTAATAACTTTTGGAATTTTATCATGACGACATGATATTATTCGGCATTTTGTTTACCTTTCAATCTGAAAATCCCTTATTATTCTACTGACATCATTCGAATGACTAGCAACACTACAATGGGTGAAGGAGTATTCGTACCGATCATTTATTTTTATTTTGTATGTTGATTAGTTGGGATTAGCGATATTCCGTTTTCTGTTACTTTTGGTAGGACTTATTAGCTATTTGGTATGTATGAATTAGAGTCTGGTCCTAACCTCTTACAATTTTGCATCTAAACTGGCGGTGGAAGTGGGGATTTGGGCCTAAAGGCTCAGTCAACCGTGAAGAGAGTCGGGTTGGGGGATATAACATTTCCACCCCCACAATATTTGTCAAGCGTTTCAAGAAAGAAGCTGCAAATAAGAATCAACCATTTAATTATATGATTGTAAACTAATAAGTACTTTCAAATGCATTATTACAATTACATATTTCCTATGAAATTACGAGTTTAATGATTTAGAACCTAAGTTAATCGGTGAAAAAAAGAGGGCGGAAGAAAGTGCATCCTGCACAAATAATCGAAAAGAATGATCGATGAAATCTGATATCGACATTGTACTTTTACTACAATTAGAAGAGAAAGTCATTGACAGAAAGAAAAGAAAAAAAAAACTTATAATCATTAAAGAACGTTGCGAAGCTTTTTCATATTGCTAAAGTAAGAGAAACATTACCTTCGTCAGATTCATCACACCTTCCAAACAGATTCATCACACCTTCCAAACATTTGCTCTGAAGATTTAATATTTACAAAATATCAGCATCGTCCATTCGCGCTGAGACATGTTTTAATGTTCGTCACGGTATCTGGCAACAAACGTTTACTTCAGAGGGGAAGACTTGCTAAGCCGATCGGTTTTGTAAGTGTGGAGAACGTTCGAAAAAGTAAGAAGCTTGCATAGGCACTGTCCATGAGGTCATGTAGAATGAAAATACTGTTTCTTTTATTTGGCAAAAGTGTTTAGGATTATATGACAGAATTGTTTCTGTTTTATTTCTTCTTTGTTTACTTTTTGGCTCAGGATATCGTCGTTACTTTGTTTTTATATGTTTGTCCGCATGTCTCTTTCAATCTATAAACCTCCGAAACAACAAACCAGGTAAGAACACTGCCGCTTCCCTCATGAAAAATCGACGACGAAATACCAAACTTCTCAGCAAATGGCTGTCAAGTTGTTTTGCTTCTTCGCGGTAAGACATTCATCAGTGAGTCACAACTTTTTTCCTTTTCTTTTTTTTTTCGTCTGTTGTGTTTAAACAGAGATCTAGTTGACTAATAAGGGTGGGCAATTCGGCTCTGTCGGTAAAACTTTTTAAACATTTTTTAGGACATTTAAAGTGTTTTAATCAAATTCATTCAGGTGAAGACATAATCGAGATTCATGTGTCAATTAATTTAAAAAGCGCCTCATCGCCTTGAAGTTTGTTTATGATTTAAAAGCCCAAAAGTAATACAAGACTCTGTAAATGGTTTATGGCAGCTGTATTCAAATACCTGTAACTCAAAAAAGAATAAGAACTTTGCTTATGTATAAGTAAAAACGTTATCAAAGGTTAGTATCGATTAACTTGTTTTGTAGATTAGTTAAGGTTGAACAGTTTTTTTTTTCTTTGTGAACTTCAAAAAGGAGTAAGAAAGGGCCAACCGTGAAGGTACGCTTAAAATCAAAGACCTGGAGAACAGTTCAGCTGAATGAAACATTCCCAATATGAACTTTATGAAAAAGATATTTTGAGTAACGATTAAGACTTGGAAAGTCTTAATCAGAAAGTTGTAAGCAAACGGAACGTATATCGTATAAAAAAAAGCTTCAATCACACCGCCCTTGACTAAACAAAGATCTTTGTCTTCTTAGTCCTTGCACCTTTCACCAAACACTTTAATCCTGTTAAGTTTGTGTTGGTATCTCCATGTACATTATTTGTCTTATGCTTTTTTTTTTCGACTAAGGATTAAAGATTGTGTGACATACTTCTAGAAAAGATGCACCTTTCTTTTTTTCTTTTTCTTTTTTGAGATATGACTTTTCAAAGTTTTTAGAAAAATGCCAAACATATGACGCAGAGTGTTGCAAAGTGTCAGAATTTCTTTGGTTAAGCCTATACGTTTTGCATCCTAATTACTTCGCATAGACAGACTTTCACATTGGTAAGTTATATCGATTTTTTTTTTAAGAAGAAAATACACGCTTCTAAACTAAAACCCTTCGGGCATATCAAGTTCTTAAATGTCCTTCAAACAAAGGTTACTTGAGCAAAGGATTAACACAAGACACATCGTAGGAGTCCACCTCATGACGTCACAAATTGGCATATTTAGCCACGGTTTATTCATGATAGCGCTTTGAAACACTAAAATTTTCTGGTCAATCATTGATGGATTTTAATAGCTACTGCTGAAGGGGACATTACCTTAGTTAAAGCATCTACACCACAATAGTCATTTGTGGCTACTTTTAATATTTACAATTCTCAATGCACCAAGTACTCTAAAATGTCATGTTCATGTCACACAAACTTTAAGTTACCCACTGTGCTGTTAGATTTCACTGAAGGACTTTGTGGGGGAATCACAATTTCTCCTTCAGCCATCCAGTTATTTTATTTTATTTTTATTTTTTTGCAAGAACAACCTACGGTTGGAGTGAACCACAAACCACGTGAGAGCTAAAAGTAGCTTTCAGTTTGTTACTCATAATGAAGCGGAAATATGGAATTATCTACTAGTCATTTGAGTCTTCCATCCAACGTATAGAAAAAAAAATTAAGCATAGCCGTCCTTACCAACTTATCAAGTGAATTTTTGTTCATGACTTGTTAATAAATATCAAATATCAAATTTTTTATCATATTATGGGTTGTGATTAAATGCATTCTTCTTTGTCTAACGCTATTCTTACCCGAAAATAAAAAGAATAAAAATACGGAAAACATGTGAAAATGCAAGGTTTAAATGTATCAAACCAATGGTACTTGCTTCAAGACACTGTGCTAAAAAATATAATAAACATAAACACTAATGTACTCTAAAAAAGTCCTGGTGAATTAATCCTGGTAATCTGAATGTGTCACCATTGGGGCTGAAAATATCGAGTCGCTGACCCAAATGGTTTTATTTATTTACAATTTAAAATCATTTGCACATTTGCACCCCATTTGCACCAAACAAACTAGGCAATGTTTGCTGAGCTTGGTCAAAATTGAATTTGTTTTCCGATTATACATCTACTCATTTTTTTTTCCAGTATCGTGAATACAAAAATCCGATGTGCCGGCAGAACGCGTAAAACGCTTGATGAAGTCCCAATCGCTAGCAGAGCAGAGAGTAATACACATCAACAATTCTACATGCCACCTAACCTATATTAGTAGACGTTATTATTTCAATGGCAAAAAGCATTGTTTCTGGTGTTTTGAGTCCTTTTTTTTTACTTTTCGATATACATCATTGGTTCACAGGTCCAAAAGATGTTATCAGCTATGATCACTACCAAATGGCCTCCCACACACATAAAAACTACAACAATTATTTATTTCTCTTTTTTTATTTTGATTTTTATCATAGATAGGAAAGATGCGGTGCCTAATAGAGTCACTATTAAAATCAATCAGTATTCCCCTTCAGGCAGATTTCGTAGCAAATAGTTGACTTGTAAGAGCTACCGCCACAATGAAACTCAGTGGGAACCCTCATTTCTAGATCAGTTAACGTGCCTTAGATTCCCACGCCGATTCCCAAGGGTCTGGCCAGAGACGTGTTTACACGGTCTCTTTACATGATGAGGTCAATGGCGGTGCAGCATTTGGGATATTTCAGTCACGTGACGTAGTCCTTGTAGGACTTTACAATATTCCAGCTTAAAGGGAAATAGGGCGTTTGTTTTACAGGAAACATCCATAGTTTTAAAACCAATGTTTGTGGATGCAGAATGATAGATTATTCAAAATAAGGAAAGACAGTAGTCTTCTTTTCAAGAAATAAGTTTCTCACAGATAGAAACTCAGTTATTTGTTGTTCATCACGAATTTGTTCACCCAAACTTTTCAAAATTCAAATGATGCATCTTCCGTTACTCATCACATGCGTAATGTTTTGAGGAGATGAAGCTTTGGCAGATGTTTATTGATGAGAGTGAATGGTTTAACAATGACTAAAGCTATTTCTTCAGAATGTCATGTTGGTGTATTGTAAATGCCCTATTTCCCTTTAAGTCTCAAGTATAACTGGATAAACAATCATGAAAAGGCAAAAGGAAAGACCGCGAGGATATCACAAAACACTGTTTGTTGGCAATATCTGTGGGCTATAAGTAATAAACTCAGTTTGATATGAAAACGACAGTTTGTAATACTGGCTGCGTCAATCATTATGCATGTTTACAACAGCCACAAATCAAATTAAAATGAAATGAATATTGACTTCTGTATAGAAAAATGCCTGTCTTATATATACCTGCATCATATGGGTAAACATTGGCTACATATATTAAGTTTTGATGTCAATAGAGGGATTTGCATGATTTGTCTCCCAGTATGTACTCCTTTGTTTACTAAACTTCATTTCAATGACAATTGAGAACTTTATATGCTACTTTTTGGTTTTGTTTTGGAGGCATGTATATTCTTCTTTACAAATAAGAGCTCTCGCTTACCACTCCTGAAGCCAGCAATCAAGTAATTAAGAGATAATGTATAGAACTAACAAAAGAAATTCCGACACTGACAAGCGCGGATCCATGATTTTGAGAAAGGGGGCACACACCAGGGAGAAACGCCAAAGACGGGAAGCGACGGTGGGGAGGGGGGGGAGTTGATTGTCCTCCTTCAAGGAGCTTCAAATCTAGATTCACTCAGTTTCACTCAGATTCACCCAGTGATTTTCCAGTAGCTTGGACTGAAGCGTGCATATTCTTCATATCTATTTGCTGATTTTTTCGGAGGATTTTATTGTTAAAATCATTAGCAGCCAGATTTCCAAATTATTTTTTGCTTAGGAAATATATGAAAAGAGAGAAAATATTACTTTTTAATTTTGTTTCTAATTTTCTTTGCCAAAAACGTGCGAACTAAGGCCCCAGGTGATGCCATATGGCGTCCGTAAAGAATCATTTCACTTCAAACGCGAAAAATCTACAATCGAAAAACCAATGATTATCAAATGGGATGGAACGTTTCCGAATAAGAAAATTCTGAACTGCTGAAAAATATTCACCCAGCCGGCTCTTGCTTGACATAATTTAATAAAAAAGTTCCAATGCCCCGCTAACACTGAGGTGCCGGATTGGTTAAGAATATCCAATGCTTCTCTAACACTGAGGTTAAAGGGTAGGCCTAGAAGAGTTTATGCTACTCTAACGCAGGCTGATGTCACTCGATAGATCCAGAAGATCCAATGCTCATCTAACTCTGAGGTTACCGGTGAGGCCTAGCATATCCAATGTTCCTCTAACACTGAGGTTAAAAGGTAGGCCTAGAAGATCCAATGCTCATCTAACACTAAGGTTAACAGGTATACCTCAATGATTCAATGCTCCTCTCAGGCTAACGTTAACAGGTATGCCTAGATGATCCAATGTACCTCTAACATTGGGATTAACAGGTATGCCTCCATGAGTCAATGCTCCTCTAACACTGAGGTTAACAGGTATGTCTAGATGATCCAATGTACCTCTAACACTAAGGTTAACAGGTATCTCTAGATGATCCAATGTACCTCTAACACTAAGGTTAACAGGTATGTCTAGATGATCCAATGTACCTCTAACACTAAGGTTAACAGGTATCTCTAGATGATCCAATGTACCTCTAACACTAAGGTTAACAGGTATGTCTAGATGATCCAATGCACCTCTAACATTGGGGTTAACAGGTATGTCTAGATGATCCAATGTACCTCTAACAGTGAGGTTAGAGGGTAAAGACAGTTTGTCTGTTAAGCCTATAGAAAAAGCTTCAAGAGAATCGTTGCGGTATTCCTGTCGGACTTCCAGGAGAAATCGAAAAACCGTCCTTGGTGGCTAATACAAAGTCAAGTAATCATTGTGATGAACAAAGTGATTCACATACAAGATTAGGTTTAGTTAGATGCGTTCACGTCACTAGCCCTGAATTACTCCGTCAGTGATACAGCTTGCTGAAAGCATGCCTCTCGGAGTTTTGTGAGCATACTTTGTCGATGAGTTTCGCGTAGACAAGTGCAATGTCGTTGTGGACAAGGGCAACAGTAGTGCGTTGAGCCGTTCTTTCCATTGTTCCCGTTCCTTCTAAGTTACGACTTAAAGAATCACAGAACAGAGTTTGTGCGTTGTACACCAGTACTAGTGATAGAGTAAGCCAGCACAATATCCTGAGTATGGTTGAGAACTTTGGACGATTAAGTGCAGGCAGACTTTAACAAAGCCGCTCTTACTTGGTAAAAGGCAGTTGAAATATTCTCCTTCAAACATGACTGTAGGCAACGGATTTTTTTTTTTTCGTCCGGATAAGCGGGGTGAAACTTGCACAGTTAATTGCTATATTTAGTTCATACTTACACAGTTATGTGCAACTAATCATTGAAAAGATATGACAAAGGGCATTTCGGAGTCTGAATTTCAAAAAGCTCCAAAGTAATTAAAAAAACATAATGCAAATAATTGTAAGGAAATTCGTCCTTCCAAAAAATTCTTAAATTGACTAAAATAGTAACTTGTTCAATTGTAAGCAACTACCACTTTCATTAAGACCCAGTAAGACTTTGGTCGTTGACTTTTGATAACCCCAATTGGGAGTTCTGTATCAATTGATAGAATTTTAGACTTTCTCCATTTTTTTCAACCACATATTACACAACAAACTTCTATAATTTCCCCATGGAATCCTAAATTAATTTAATTATCTTGTTACAATACAAATTATGGGAAGAGTAAAGTTTGAATACAATATACATATCACTTAATAGCTACTGCTGAAGGGGGACATTTGCCTTAGTTTAAGTATCTGCTCCACAATAGTAACAGGAAGAAAAGATTGTACTGAGTGCTTTCGAATACCGGAAGAGACGTTATCAGTGGTAACGGTAATAATGGGCGTGCTATGTGCGGTAAATCACTTCTTAACAGACATCCTAAATTTATACTTTCTCTTGGCAAGGTAAAACATTGGATTTAACCGGGTTTCTAAATACCGCTTTATATAATAGTTATTCACTGTGCAAGAATGCTTGCGAAGAGTTACCTTCAACAAGTGACATTTACAGAAAGTCGAATGGTCGATTCAGTTAAAAAAAAAAAGTCCAAAAAAGAAACAGCAAATATGGATTATCGCCTGACACACCTCGTTTATCAACCGATAAACATCTTTTTTATTTTTTACCGAAAACCATGGTTTATTCACTGAAAATCTGTTTCTCGTGCGATATATCATTTCCGATAACTTTGAATTTTCGGAGGAAAAACGCTAGTTTTTGCCCTATAAACCATGTTTATTGGTCATAAACTTAATTTATCGAATGAAATAATGGATTTGCAATGACAGTCATGGAAATTATTTGATCGCTTATCTAGGTCTTTGGGCGATAATCTAAGTTTTTGTGTGATGAACATGGTTCAGCCCACGATAAATCAATATTTTGTGACACACTTATAATACCAACGTAAAGAATATCGAAGTGAAAGTCCATGTTTCTGGACCAAATATCCGGTTTTACAATAAAGTGGGAATATAGTACATAATCCTTGCAGAAAATCCTGCATTATTGTCAATGAACTCGAACATTTGTTGCGAGTTTTAAGTATAACTTTCAAGGCCGATTAGACATGCATACGGTGTCTACATAGCCTATAGTCCTATGACGTCAGGACTAAGACTCATGATGCAGCAGCAGCTTCCTACACTGAGATACTTCCACTAATCGTAACAAAAGTGTTGACCTAGCGTTAAAGGGATATGAAACCCTTGTAACATATTTGTCATGAAGCAGTGGTGTTTGACAAGCATTTTCCTAAAGTTGTGTCCTATCCAAGTTACACATTTTTGGAATTCAGAGAAGAGGGCTACCATTTTTGCATCGAATATTGAACGTAAACCAAGTTGAGTCTGTCCAACAATGATGTCACATAACCACTGACAGCAATTTTATATATTTCTCTTTTTTTCCTTACCTGTAGTTTCATAAATCCCCAAACACATGTACACATTTTGGGTTGAATTATTGAGTATTATTATTAAATCACACAGAAAAAAATACGTTGAGTACTCTGTAAGTGTTTATAAGATGCAATAATAGTACCACAAAAGTTCAAAAGAAAAATTCAAAACAAGTGATCGAATGATACGTGAAACGTTGGCGTATTCTCTGGTATAACAACAATCAGTTAAGAATGCGAGTGTGATTAAACTGTGAGACAACCTTTTTAGAATGAATGTCAGTCAAATCCGAAAGGTCTCATGAACTTCATTTACGAAGGAGTCCTTCAGGTACTTCAATCATTTCAATATGCAATACACGCGTAGTTTGTAAGGATATTTGGTAACTCTTCTGAAAACAGTCCACTTCCATATAACCGGTTATAGTTGACTGGATCTTATATTAGCTTTTTTCGTTGTAGATTTTGCTTTAGCATTGAGTTAAGATCTCACCCAGAAAAAAAAAAATCCTTTTTTGTGGAAGAAGCGGTATATACAAGGACGAACATTTTTCCTCTAAATTTGTGTGACACTAACCGCTAGCTACTGTGTGAACAAGGTCACACCAACCAGTGGTCCGGTCTGTTTTCATGTGATTTACAAAATGATATCCGTGGATTGTTTAGATAACCACAATGTGCACCATATCTATTTTTTCTTTTTGAATTAGCTGCAGAATTCTTCAAAATAAGTTTCCTCTTCTGTTTCCTGTGTACCAAATAAATAGCGAATGGTGGTATTTAAATTTCTCGCCCATTGTACAACAGGGGATGCAAATCCAGGAGACTTAAACGGCCCTCCCTTGTGCAACCGCTCCTTATAAGAACTATTTGTTTAATAGTCAATGTTGAACAAGCCAGACCAAAATCTACCGTACCTAATCACTTGTTATTAATTGACTAATTTACGTGAATGGTATTCTTTACTTATTCAAATGTGTTAGTGTACCCAAGTATCCAAAACAAATAACATAACCTCTCCCTGACTCGACAGATGCAGAACAGATTCCCAGCATTTGGGAAAGTGGCTAAAGGCTGGGGTATACACACTAGCCCGTTGGATGGGACGGGAAGGTTAAATGGCGGTCCCGGGAGCATTTTTGTGCTCGTATGGGATTGTTGTTTTAGTCCTACTTAGTTACCCTCTGCACACTGATCAAAAAGGATAGGTGACTTCTGTCAGTGTTCATACACGACCAACATTGTGTAAGATCCTCGATGAGTGTTCAAGGCTTTCTGGTCCTCAAATTCTCAACTAAACTAGATACGACAGAAAGACGCTTCCGGTGGGTGCTATTTTACCTGATGGGAAAACCCCTAGGGGTGTTGTCACTAAAGTAATCCGACCAACAACCACCTAATCACACATAACATAACGGAATCTTTTGTTTGAAGCTGATAAGTACGAATACGATAAGGAGAGGTGAGAATATGCCTTGTGGCCACATCAAAATATGTAGCGTATTTTTTCTTATACGTTTCTTTTTTTCGCAATAAAACATATATTGTTTTGAATTTCACATAAACTGCATTTGGGAGTAATCCGGGAATTCGCATTGGAAGTAAATGAAAAGTAAATGGCATTTTACTTCCTTAGCTCTTTATCGTAAAGATGAACTATGTTAGCATGGTTTTAAGCATAGGTAGGGTAATCTATAAATTGCAAGGTCCAAAACAGGGCAATGAGAGTGTCTTGTTGAAATACTGAAGTTTGAGGGGTTTAACATATATCTAGAGATGCTTTCTTTGAAGCTTGTTCCTCTTGACATTTCTATTGACATAGCACATGCAAGGTGAGGTTAAAGAACCATACACAACATAAGTCAAGAGGAAAGGAAAAACATCTTTGCCGCATTGTTGCAAACTGAAGACAACAGGGGGAAAATTAGTAATTATGACTTTGCAGGGTTCACAAAAATTAAAACAGTCGTCGTTATCTATTGATGTATTTCACAGATGTTTTACCTGTCACTCACTTTGCTGCAGAGTGAAATGTTTATATAAAAAAAAAAAAAAATCATGGTCTCCTTTTTTTTTCGTTAATACTCACTGTGAGAAATCATTTCCTCTCATGAATCCTGTGCTGATAATATTTTGAACGATGTCATTACGTTGGCTTACAAAATTGATGATATTTTGTCCCATCTGCTGTTACCTTCACCCTGACGGTTATCGGTGGTCAAACTAAGGGATTCTAAACATTCAGCACACATAGTACTGTCGCAACAATGGTAGGATAATCAGCGATCGAAATCACTCACAACAAATCTGTGACGAGAATCCTTTACCATAAAGTATTAAACACCTGTTTTGAAAAAAAAATCATAATTAAATAAAAATACAGTTCATGCAGTGGTCACCCTTTCCGAATAGACAATATCAACTCAAGGAGCGTTGAGAAAATATAAGTTGATACAAAACCAAACAACGAAGTAACGGGACTCGTCTACTAGCGGTAAATGTGTAAACTTACAGCTATGTTGCTTCTAAATTACGTAGTTATTTTTACCTATAGCGTGTGGAGTTGTGATGTTATTGTTAAAACTATAAAGCAACTGACGCGTTACATTTACCTAGTGCATATTTGTCTGTTGGTGTTATTGCATACGGGAGGGCTCTACGCCTTACGCGATATCGAGAGGCAAATCAGATTCCTAACAAGGACAGACTGAGATCAACCGATGCCGGGATCAACCTCAACAGCGAATACAAGCCAATCGACATATCCATGAATAAACAAAGAAGTTGAAAGTTTTTTTTTTTTTTTGTCTTCATATAAAGTGTTTAGCAAAAGTAGGAGAAATCAACTTATGTGTAGACTTTCAAACATGTAAGAAATTTGTGCCTGCCATGTGTTCACTGGTACGGCACATCGGTGAAGACTAAGCCGTAGGAGGTTGTGACGGCATAGGAACGTACGCATCGAAATTATTGTTTTGTTTTCAATTGAAACAGCACTATCATTCTCTCCCCTTGCAGTAGGGAAAAAAGTACACTTACGTTTGACTAGTTTAAGGAGTGAGTGTCTATGGACTTCTTTGTAAAAAAAAGGAGAATGAACTGAAAAAAATAAGTCACTGATGATTTTGCATCCAAACGATGAGAAAAGCCTAAACGTGTGGTGATCTCCTACATTGAATGATCAGAGGGACCAGTACCGTAGCAGTAACGATGAGGTGCATACTGTGTATAGTCTCGTAACCCATATCGCATGTTAACATGACAGTTAACGGTTCTTTGGCAGCCATTAAACATTATACACAATGTTATACTACAGCTATACTGCATCACTTGATCAGGTGCTGAAACTTCTCACTGAAAATCTGAAAAACTTCCACTTCCCATTAGAAACCGGATGATTATGGTCTTCAGCCAATCGCGTTGCACGAATTTATAACAGGCTTTTATGAATATGTAATTTGGGGATCGTCTCTCCTTTCAACGATACTAACCATTGTTTGTAATTACATACATGCATTGGCTGACAGTATCCTCTCTGATGAAACAAGTAGTAATGTACAGTAAAATAAGAACCCTGAAGCAGAGACCTTTGTCTCATTATTAAGATAGACACCAGTCGAGATTCCTCGTGATGTAAAAAAAGAAAAAAAAAACGAGGATGGATTGGCCAGTAAACGATGCAACCCCCCCCCCTCCCTCCGGCTTCACAAGTATGTCATGGCACTATCAACGCCTTGACTGGGTAATGAAAACTACACTGCCTCGTAAACTTGCTAATGGAGGCGCAATTCCTTTTCAAACTTTGTCACTCAACAAAGTGTTGCATTTTCTTACCTAAAGAAGAATACAGATACAGCCTTTTGGTACCATGCAAGTAAAAGATGTTAACGTGTTACAGCAAGGTAAATATTCAATATGTTTTTTTGTTATTATTTATATAAATGTCCAAGTGCATAGATGTTACATCATTCTTCCTTCCTCGCATGTGCAGTATGGTATCATTTTGTGAAGTTAAGAAAAATTAAAACTGAGCAAGAATTAACCAGAATGGTTGTAACTTACTCCTCCAATTGTTGCTGCCTTCAGCGATGGAAAAAAAAAAACATTCCAACCCATTGCGGTTGCATCGTAAACGTTAAAGATTTTCCCTTCTCGATTTGCATCTCGTCTCCTAGCCTCCTCTTGTACTAGTAAAGTATAGCGCGTTAGTATATATATATTTTTTTTGTTTATTTTTAAGATTATCGAGACCGGTCTTCTTTCGAGAATCTCGAGAATAGGTTGCTATCTGTCGACCTAACGAAGACCAAAGTGTAGGTGACGATAGAGATGAATGCGCAAACAGTTATCTAGGTATCAGTACAGTTATCAGTACAGTTATCTAGATCACCTGTTAGAGCTGTGCCATTGTAATTTACATTCATGCATTGATATGGTTGTTTCATATTTGGCAAAGATTGATGAGTACGAATCATGCCTTGTCTACCTGCATCTTGTAGAGGCAACGCTCTCTTCCAAACTTATAATCAGATTATTTTAAACGTTTTTAACTGGAAGAAAGGATTAGATCTTTCAAGTAAACTGCTATCATCCATCGACGCCCTGTCAATGCATTAAACAAGACTTCCCTGTTTTTTTTTGTTTTTTGGGGGGTTTTTTTGTTCTTGTTTTTTTTTTCTAGAAAAGAGGGCAAAATGGGGAAGACGATGAAAAAACGAGAACAAAGACTCATAGGGAAAAAAAAAACGCAAAAATTAGAAGAAAATGGTCGGGAAAGGAGGAAAAATGAGCAAAGAGAACAAAAAGAGAAGACCATGAGCAGGAAACACAACAAAATAAAAACGTGTACAGTTTATCGATAAGACATGCCTAGCGCAGTTGGTTCATTGCTGGCGTATGCTGTTTATCTTCTGTGGAGCGCCGCTTGTTTACCACCGACAGGGACCTTTAAGGGCCATTTGTTTACCATTAACGGACACAGTTCATTGGAAGGAATTGCTGAGGATTGTTTGCTTATGACGGTCAGCGGATATTGTTTATCAAGTGACGCCCCTCGACGAGCGAAAGCGCCTACTGTCATCACACTACGCTACCATCAAACACAAACAACAGCCCACAGTATCACGTAAGCGTGACCACTTCCGGCGAAACCAAAGACGGAGGACGAAGGAAACCGACTAAAATGGTTTATAAAAGTGTGTATTTATGGCGTTTAGGTCGTACTCAGGGTTAATACAAAGTTCAGTTTCCGGTGTTTATCAGAGGTTAGTAACTTTTTCTTAATTCCATTCCGTCAGTCAGTATACACAATAGAACACACTAAAATAGAACCTCGGACACAGTTTCGTGGAAAGAGTCATTAATGCTACACGATTGGTCATGGGCAGCAACGATTTACATAGAATGACATGTACATCATTAGCCCTCTGATTGGTCAACTGCATCGTGGACGTCGGGAGTTATCTCAACCCCTCGAAGCGTGACTACAGACACGGGGCCAGCACTGGTCAATCTCTCGTCGACACGTCTTTCTGTGTACTATGTATAGGCCTGTGTCACTATTTATGACCTCTCTCCGTTCCACGGTTTCTCGTCAACGCCATGTAAACGTTTCTATTCAATTGTCCAATCAAGGATTTACCGTAATTCATTAATTTGTGTGTGCCAGTCGAATCAACGAATACATGGAAATCTGATCGTAAATCTTACGTGAAAATCACTTTGTTGAGTCTCTGTTCTCTCTCATCTCTCGTTATTTCGTCTCTCTCTTTCTCTTGTAATAGGGACTTTCCTGTGTTGTTAACGTTTAAACACCGGTCGATGGGGCAGTCAAACCACGATAGTAAACACCCTTTAAACCTAGTATTTGACACTATTATGACTAAATGAGGTAGAGACCGTAACTTGAACTTAGTTGTGTTTTTTTTTCGAATATCGCCCCCGCTGGAAGAAAAGATGGCGTTCCTCGTGGTTAGCGTATTGCAGTATTTAATAATTATTGCTGATAACTATTATTAGCAAATTTTGTCTATCAGTCAGCTATAAAACCACGCTTTCTTTGTTCTTTTTTTTTAATTTTGCTTCTGATATGTGCATTAATTTTCATGGTTACGTCCAACCAATCCGTGAAGTCTCGATACAATAGACTCAAGTAAAAAAACAAAGAATACAAAGAACCTGTGCTTGTGTATTCTGTAAAGTAAATTACAGTCAGGACACTACACAACGTGTTTAACACTACAGAGGCGATAAACAGACAGTATCCCTTCAATAACATATTATTCCTTTCTATAGGAACCCACGTAACGGTCTGGTGGATTAGGGTATAATCCGAGTCAGTGTCTACAATTGAACTTCAATAATTCTGACCCGCAATCACGCGACTTCTCTTTCCGTCTAAACAATAGTTACTTTCTACCATAGAAATAAATGTGTGTGTGTACAATTTCGACTTTTCTTGGTTGTATATCAAAGTATGTGGCGATACCTTTGTCGGCTTACTTACGATATGCGCTGCAAATATGACACTGAAACAGAGTTATGAAAAGTGAAATACGCAGCAGGGCTTAAACATTTTTAAGGATGAGAGGGCATAGGAAAGTATAGCTTATCTCGAAGAAGCCGACGACCTTGCAAACCTATGAAGATGACAGCTACATACCAAGTATGTATCAATGAACATACACTTAAATATCATTGAGTACAACTTTAAAATTGTGTGTACTAAGCCCAGTGTTCGCTGATGATATGCGTATATGTACATGCTACCTGCACCACCCTACAGTGTGTTAGATACCAAACCAACCGCTTCCATTTCTGAGGTGTTGTGCTTATCAACAACTTTTAGGAAATAAACAAAAGAACACAAGAGGGCAATCCAAGGAGTTGCATCTCATCCCTGTCGCTGCCTATGTTCATTCGCTCTTTTACATGTATGTATTACAATCTATCGAGAGCCTTGATCGAACACCCAGTGCGTCACATCATACGCAGTACACAAGTGCACGTAGCCCAGCGTAGCACACTCTACCATGAATCTGTAAAGAACACACAAGTGTTGCGTGCATTCAGAAGTCACGTGCGCATCAAAATACATATTCCCATGCACATGCGTGTGCGTCAAAGTGATCCTTTGTGTTACATTAATTCTCAAATCCGCGCACCGCCGCTCGGGGTGTTTTGTTACAGTTCTACGAAAAAACGTCACAATCATTGGATAACGCAATTTCTTTTCCCCTCCAAAACGTACTGTAAACCACTCAATTCCTTGGCTAGCGTATACAGAGCATGTAAAAAGAAAAACATACTGAGTAGGGGTATTACCAAAAGCATAGAAATACAATTGGTATTAGATTTAATCGCTCAATATAACATTTTTTGTTTGCATAGGTTGAAAAACAAAATATAAATAAGTTATACAGAATCGTGTACTTACAGAAACTACCGTACTGTATTATGAACCCTATAAACCTATAACGTCACCGATCGGGTGAACACTACATACCATTGTTATCAGGTACCAAAGGACCAAGTTTGAGGTTTATTAGACTTACTGTCTGGAAGGAAACAGCGAAACACGTTTTCAAAGCATTTTCCGGATTAGAGATCATGTGAAAAAACGCCCTTTATTCGCACTACCATTCCGGTTTTCGTTGCCCCAGGCGCATATCAAGGCAACCTCATGATCGCAAAGAAATTCAATACTGCTCTCCACTTGGCTGACTGGCCTTCTTTTTACAAGATAACACACAAAAGTGAAATTTACAGTAAAATATGTCCAGGTACGAAATCTAACGGCGATTTACCATTGAATTGCACTTTCAAACGAAAAATTGGTTGGGTAAGAAGCAATTTAACAAAATACCATGGTCTTCTTTCGTTTTCAAATGTGTTCTTCTCCCAAACAAACTTCCTCCCCCTCTGCAGTAGTGTCAATATCATTAGTTTCATTCTCACTGTACCATTACCGTGAATTTCCAAATAAATATATGTTCTTGTACCCCATAAATCATGAGATTTCAATGACAGGCTTTTCAACATACTGATGTTATACTTTTATACCTTTTAGTTTTACTTATATTTTATGGATTTAACTTCATAAATTCAACCTTAACATCACACTATAAATTAACACCCAAAGTTACATCGATCACACCTTAAGTTTGTGTTACCCATGTGGCGTACAAACTTCTGTACTCCAACAACGTTACACAGCATACAGTCTAGTCCTACTTGCACTGCACAGGCACCACACTGTGTACGACGTAACTGCTGCGGCAACGCTTCGGGCCAAAACAAACGTGTGGTAGGAGATATTTTGTAAGGAGGACGCTCACTTAGGGAACAGCAAACCTTAAACGATTTTTTAAAGGATTAGGCTTCTGGGAGTAAGTATTTTGACGAATTCTGCACCAAATTGAAAAAAAATCAACCACCTAATACGGTGTAAATGAGCCATCAAACACTTTCTTGGTGTCCTTTATCCAACAACATGCGAAAATAGTGCCACGTTTTGGTGTGTGGCTGAAAAATTCTGTCAGCATCGCAGAGGTAGCGGTTACGTAATACGTCACCGACTAGGGAAAGAATTTGTCCTTCAAACGTGAGTTGGAAGCCAGTGGCTTCCAACTCACGGCAGTGGAACTAAAGGGCGCATTCTCACATGTGTGACCCGTGACCTTTGACCGCAAAATTTGAATGCGAGACACAACTTCAGACAATGAGTCACCTATATACCAACTATAACCCTCATTGGCTTTGCGGTCCAGGAGGAGTTGCAGGAGAAGACTTTTTCATGTTAAATTTGACCTTTGACAATTGAACTTTACCTTTGACCTCAAAACACATGAAAATGATGTTTAGATAAAATCTTGTATACCGCTCATACATTAAAGATCCAATGTAAATAGCCATTTGGATTAAGAAATACGGCAAAAATAAGATTTTCACTAACTTGACATTTGACCTCTGACCTTTAACCTCGACGGGACCTCTGACCTTTTGATAGGAGAACCGTCTTCAGACTATGGTGACCTATCTACCAACTCTGACCCTCATCGGCTTTGCGGTCTAGAATGAGTTGCGGACGTAATCTATTGAAATTGAAATTTTCTTTTTACACACAGACACACACACGCATACGCATCTTCACACCTTTAAACCTACTCTAATGGGGGGGGGGGTTCCCGGTCACCTTAAAGCAGAATGTGATGTTATTGATGCAATGTCAACAGTGCATCAAAAGACTAGCTGCATTTCGTATTGTTATAAAATGCTGTACAAACTACCGCACCGTGATCAATTTGTCCAAATATAGCCTAGTTTCCTGACGCAATGCGTTTTCCTTGTAGGGTCTTCGTACGGAAGTGCCGCACATTTACTCCAGGGCCTTGTTCCGCTAACTTTTTAGCAAGAAAAAGAAATGGATCACTTTAATTTCTGCCGTAATTAACGATCTAATGAATGAAATTTCCCCTGAAAGAAACATATCGTAGACGGTATTTTCCAGATTGGTATCGAATGGAAGAAAAGGCGGGAGAATAAACGATAAAGAATAATTTGCTTTCCTTCGAACACCACATCCTGCTTTAAGCACTATACAAGGTAATACCCCCATGTCTCATATATCAACCATGCACAATGTTGGCATGGCAACTGTTGCTATGGCAACTGAAAGAGCCATTATACATCCTAGCTTCCCAAAGCAAGTACAATCTCATATCCCGTTCACTACATGTATAGGGATGAGATAAAACTGTAAGGCCATAAATAACAGTTGCAAAATATGTGTATATACAACTCCGTGGAGAATGTTTTGTGTATGCACTTTTGTTGGGTTAAATTTCTCCCTATTTCCATTTTCGACAAGTCGTTATATAAGCCGATTTCTCGAAAATTATTGAGACCCACAGATTGTGAACTTTTAACAAGACAATCCCAAAAGCCAATTGCTTTAGTAAATCAAAGTCAGACTGTCGTCAGCTTAGTTTCAGTCTCAGTTTATTTCTTCCAGAAGAAAATTTTCATATAAATAATGTTACTGAAATACAAGAAAAAAATACATGGAAACTGAATACAGGAAAGAAGTTAGACTATAGTCATATAAATGAAATGCAATATAAAAAACAGAAGACAGACAGACAGGCAGACAGACAGACAAATGGACCTATGTTTGAACAGCTAATCGTATTCTTGTGAAGTATGCATAATCTCGTGCAGAAAAGCGTAAACACGTTTTGAATTATGGGAATCACGCATATTTTACGCTTTAATATATATCATTGAAATAATCCAATTCGACCCCATTGCCTTTACTCCAGACACAGTGCATCTCCACCGGACCATGACCAGCTACTGCCGGAATAGCACAGCTGGGGATAAAAAAGGGGGTATCGTTTGCTCTATTGTTACCGTCTCCGCACCTCCACCCAAATAGTTTTCTTTCCCTTTGCCAAGCACAAACAGTCACAATTAACTGCTGTGGTGCTTTATCCGTCAACAATTCAGTGGTAATTTCCCCCTTTGTTTCCCATTGGAGCCATCCTTCGGTGACTGATGGTTGAAAACTCCGTCCTCGCCGTTACCTACGTCTGTTCAGGTTTTGGCATTGGCCTCGAATTCCAACCATCTAAACATCTATCTGTAATAGAATAACTTTACAGCTTTATGCATAGTTTCTATAGTTAGTCTGTTTTTAGTACGGAAAGTACCGAATGGGTGTTCAGTGTGAAAGAGTGAGGTCTATATCCAAAATAAGTGACAAGTGTTATATCTGACCATACTCACGCTACCTTTGACCTGGTGCAGATCTCTATGCAGAATCATTTTTGCAAGAAGAGTCACTGAACGTATAAGACGCTTTTAAACTTCATGACTTCTTGTTTAACATCGTCTTGCCAATTACATTTCTTTCTTTTTCTTTATACACTTCTACATCTAATAAATACTGTTAACTGTCATAAACAAAAAAAATGGTAGACACTATTTTTATTCGTATTTTGATTCTAATTTCAATGTATTTCTTTTGAGATGAGAAATGTGTCAATACTTTGATACAGTTGATGATTGCTATGTTGTGATGACCAGGTCTGAGTTACTGGCAGAAAGGAGAAAAACCTTAGCACCGTTTTTTGCTGTTGTTGTTGTTGTTGTTGTTGTTGTTGTTGTTGTTGTTGTTGTTGTTGTTGTTGTTGTTGTTGTTGTTGTTGTTGTTGTTGTTGTTGTTGTTGTTGTTGTTGTTGTTGTTGTTGTTTGTCTGTATAACACACAAGAGATGTACGACTTCAAGTATAGTATCAATATTAAATACATCAATCTACACAGCTACCTTCATGTACTGAAACGAGTACCAAAGTATGTCGAAATGTCTACCTTGCAAATTCTGAGGCGCCAGATAAAATATGAAATATCTCATCCCATAATTCATAACTGGATGGTATTTCAGGAAGGATGGCAGTCTCCAGTCGGTAAGGAGTGCAGATGGTGTTCATGAACTCCAAAAGCCAGATTAATGACGTGGAGCGCCAGAGTGCAGATATACCAGGGCAGACAAGGTGTTCTGAGCATTAGGAAAAAAATAATATATCTGGATAGAAGATATACAAGTAAATTTCTTGCGAGAAGCACCAGGTGAGCTCCACTTACCGAACACTGCCAACGGTAAGTACATGGTCTGTACTGGATATAGTTACTGTAAAAGGGGTCTTGCATTAACCAGGGTTAACATAACATGAAGTTGCCAACAGCCGGAGTGACTGAAACAATTGAACAAGAGGGCAATCCACGGAGTTACGTATCTCAACATGCATTAGTTTCAACACAGGCCCTGCACATGGGGATTTTTCATAGTTCACTGCAACCACACGTCACAGGGACCTAGTTCCAGGCAGTGATTGTGAATTGGAGCCAGATATTCTTCAAACATAAAATGGTGGTAAGCAGAAGAAGGAAAGGAAGAAGAAAATGGTAGTATTGATATCTACTGTCAGGTAGCAAGTTTAAGCCTATAGCCTGATGCCACTACTTAGACTCAAGTAATAACAACAATAACAGCTCAAAAGTATTTGTGCACATTACTCTACATAACACAATTACAAGATTGGACTCATCCACATAGGTTAGCCTGGTTATTAGTGGTTACAGTTAGGGGCAGGATACAAGAGCATCCCTCTATGGGTAATTTGCGCATTGGTCTCCTATTTAACTGTGCAGGATCTGGTTCTACTAAAATTATTGTTTGACTTAAAAATAACGTTTTCATAATTGGCATGAATGGTCAAAGACATTACCCACAGGGACCAGTTCTGCCTAAGTTGTTTTGGCTTAAATTTAAAGGTGATGTATATTGACCCGGATGCCGGCTCTCTTTATGTTTTACCAAACAATCATACAATTTCACTAGTTTACTATACGAGTGATATACTGTATCTATAATGTGTTCATAGGAACCGGCCTTGCAAAATTTTGCGTATGATACTCAATTAGCTCTAAAGATATGGTGAAAATCCAAATTTTGAGGCTAAATTGACTTTCTCAAATATCAGCACTCAGATTTAACTGGATTTACCATTACATTAATATTATGTTGAGCAATGTTTGTACTCAGGTAAGTCCTTACAATGCTTTAAGTCGCTTGGTCTAATAGTTCTCAAGATATGCTTGAATTACAAATTTTGTTGCAACATTGGCTTTTTGTTTCTAAAAAAAATTAGCAAATTTCACTGGATTAACCATTACAGTAATGAAATGTTGAACAATGTCTTCTCAAGTAAATCCTTTCAAAGCTTAAAGTTAATTGGTGTAATAGTTCTCAATACATGCTGGAAATACAACATTTGGGGCAAAATTGATATTTTTCTCTCAGAAATCCGCAAATTTCTGTCTCTTTACTACAAAAATGATATACTTTGAATATTACATTCTCAGATAAGTCCATGCAAAAGTTTGCATTAAATGTTCAAGTATTTCTCACGATATGCTTGAAATACCAATTTTGGGCAAAATTGGATTTTGTTTCTTGAAAATCAGAAAATGTGACTTAATTTGCCACACAACCAATACATCTTGGACATATAGGCATCATGCACAACCTTACAAAGTTTAAACTTAATCGCTCATATACTTTTCAAAGTATTCTGAAAAAAAAACATACATTTTCTTTCAACATTCAATGATTGGGTGATATAAAAGACAAGATCATACAACAACCAGCTATACAGGATAAATCAAAGTGTATTTTTTTGACATTTCGTCGCTGCAGATCACATTCCAATAAATATGTCATGGAAGAGTAAGGTGTGTAACGAAAACCAATAACTTGAGACTGAATTACCTTGAATAATACAGAGTACACCTTTTTACCTCATTCATCCCTTTGAGACAAATATTTGTAATCAATGAGAACCCTTCTTAAATAATTTCACCAGGTATTCAAGCAAACTTTTCTGTAACTTTCACAAGCTTCCCACTCTGACATTGAAATCGCAGTAGAGATGCAGAACGCTATTTAAGACGTAGAAGTCGGCATTTTGGCAAATTTGCGTTTCTGCCTCGTCGTGATGCTGAGTCTCATTTACGTTGCAGCTATAATCTTAGAAAGACAAAATATACTCTATAAAAAAAAGATGAAAGAATTAAATGTAATGACCCGTAACCAGAGATAAGGAAGAAGATCTATGCAATATTTCATAAAGATATACTGATTTCACGTGCATGCACTTAAATGAATCTTAACTGCTAAAACGTAGCTTTTCACAATCCCAGATCGGTGACAAAGTTAAGTATTTATATATGATTTTCTTAACCAAATATAGCAAACGGTAAGCATACAGGTACGGAAGTATTGAACGAGTAATGGGAACTCCATACATATCTGTATCCACTTCCTTGGTTACCGCAGCTCGACAGCCCTGTTACATGGGGTAAGGGATACATCCATCCCGCTGGAGGTTTCTCGACGGTCCGTACATGTGGTTGCAGTCAGTTTCATCATTCGGACAGGACTGCTGACAGTTTTTTCCCCATGTACCTTTCGGGCAAACTGTGAAAATTGTGAAAAATAACAATCGTGTTCATCAACGGCGTTTACTGAATAAAACGAACCCAGCATAAAACACTGCCATAAATTCATCAATTTGTAAATACTCTCTCTCTTTTCGGAACTCTAACCAGATTAGGCTAATTCATTTTTTTTTTTTTTTTTGTTAATAGGTTCTTTCTTACAACTGGTTAAGGATTCCCCTTGATGGAAAGACAACGACTGTCTTACTTAAAGGCTGTAATGCATCACCCCAGACAGTTCCAATTCTCCCAACCACCAACCTCTAGTCCCTCCCTCAGCCTGTCTTAAATTCCTCCACATGTGTAATCAAAACAATGGATCCCTGTGTACGCTGTGTAATACGAGCTGCTCTGCATCTTTCGACTTTGCTGGCAATCTAAGAGTACTGTAACTTAGAACCAGGTGAGAATTTTCCTTTCAGGGAGGTAAAAATATAGCTTAGGGAGATGCAATACAGCCTTTAACCAGAAAGTTGACCAAATTGTTTCAAGTTTAAACAATGAAAAACGATTTAAAAACTATCACGCTATAATATTATGTTCATGACATATACATTACGTTGACTGAAGAGAACCCAGAAAAAAAATAATGAAGTGAATATTAATGACTTCTTTGGCTTGACATTTTATTACAATCTTTCTTTGTCTGAAATGTTAAAGAGTGGAAGGGAAGAAGATGACGTCACCGACGGCTTACCTCTATTACAAGCATTGCCCCACCAACCCGGCGCACATGAGCAACCGTAGTTGTCGCCGAGACAGAACAGAAGACCCTTGCAGTTCCTGTCTCCGCCAGGTAGTTGGCTACAATACAATGTAATGGCAGTTATAGAGCCGATGAGTGGTTCAATTTCGTTAATGAGTGCCTGATCCCCTATCGAAAATAAAGACATATATTGAATAGTATTGCCTTCTATGTTGTATTTAGATCAACGAAAATGGTTTTTATTGTTCACCAGCAATTATTCTGTATGAGGCGTTTATCTTTTTTCCTCAAATTTCAGCTCCCTAAAAAGTTTATTTTTAAGTTTGCTTATTATTCTTGAAATATTTAATTTAACACCCCGATCCTTGCAGCTAAGGGGGGAAATAAACGGTAAGAATGGCATCATTCTTAGTTGAATGAGTAATAAATAAATAAACTTACAACAGTTGCAATCATTCCCTGTCATGAACGGAGGACATATGCAAGCGTCGTTGTTGTTGCTCAGCACACCTCCATTCCTGCACACGTACGAACCTTCTTCGCACATGGAGTTTTCGTTGTTGTACCAATAATTTTTGGGACAAGCTAAAACAAGGAGTAACGACAACCAAGTGTATTTATTTAAGCAACATAAAATTATTTTGTTAACCTATGTAAGTTTTTTTTTTTTCCATCCTCTACCTAACTCCTTTGTACGATTACTCAAACAAGAGAATATGATAAGCAATTGCTCCACATGTTATTGTGAAGCCACTATGTGTGTGAGAACGATATGGGAGACTAAGGCTACCACTTTATATTTAGTCTCTAAGGTTCAGTATATTCGAAACGACAATGTATATCGTACAACAAGATGCGACAGAAGTTCTTTTAAATTTTCCATAATGCATAGCGACAATGGTTTACTGCACCGCGTTTACCGAAAAAAAAAAATAGAATGAGTAAAACGTCACAACACGTTGCATTTTCAAAAACAAACCAGTAGATAATCTCGGAGAAAAAGTGCAAATCACGGGCTTCATGCCAAACAGAGAAACCGTGGACGGTAAAAACTGTACACCAACAGTTAAACCCACCACGAATTTCACTGTCGTTGTTGGCCAAAAGTTGATATATAAAATAAAGTTCGATTTTTTTTTCTTCTTTATGCGACACAAAGATAGGCTACCAAAAGCGAGTACTAATCGGGGAATAAATGCAAATTACCAAAGCAATAAACTGCATAAATTTAATATTTACATCCAACCGTTAATTAGTTGTGACATGTACTTTTGCGTTTCCTTTAAATTAACAATATTTGGATATGACTAAACTTAATTCAATCACTAAATCTGTAATTAGAAGTACAGCTTGCTACAGACTATGTAAGATACGGTCTTTGAAAGTTCCATGAAAATGCGAAGCAGACGATGCAGAGTTTTGCACAGTGTCGGTATTCGTTTTTTATTAGGATTTTACACTTTATCTCTTTATTATTACATTCATGGGTTTCACTTTGATAAGTGATATGGATATTTAGAGGAAAATGCAATACGTGCTTTCAGATAATGCATGTGAACTGACAGCTCTCAATTGTCCCTGAACTAAAGGCTAAGATAACAAACCATACCGTAGGAAATATCAGGTAAGTCTCTCCTTGGACCTCACACATTTGCATCTTCGGCTTCACGTAGGAAATTGTGGGCATTTTTTTTTATTTTGAAATTACCAATGCTTGTGGCTGTGGCAACATTTTTTACGATTCCGTCGATACTTTAACACGTGTTTTCATATCACATGTAATATAACAAAATTTGAAAATTGGAAAAAATATTAAATATTGTAAATCAAACTTTTTATTGCATCCCAGCCATTCATCACTCCCACGAAGGTCATACCCTCACTGGAAGTGAAGGCTTAAGTTTATTTTTGAAAACTCAAGCGTCCAACCCAATGTTTCAGTCGTCCTATCACCGCACGTCCCAGATTTGAAGAACTTCAAATCGAAGCTCATTTCACTATATGGGGATTGACGTACTTTTGCAAACAGATCATAAGAGGTATTAAGGTCATAATGTCAATGTTTCTCAAACTTACTTGCAGCAATAACCAGTATATGGACGAAAAAGCCTCTCTTAGCTCTTCCTGGTCGTTGTATGGTATAGAGGCCAGCATCGTCGGTAGTCTCAAGTTTCAGTCGTGGACCAGTGTGCACATATCTATTCTTGCCTTTCCTCCAAGTTATTCTGTTGCAGCCTGGTGTCCATTTGACGCCGATTTGGACTTTCTCCTCTAGAACATTGACGTCGGACGACCTTGGATAAATAGTCACAGTCTGTACTCCTCTCGTATCGAGAAAGTCTGAAACACAAAATATCACCAACGAAAATTAAAAAAGAAAGAAAAAAAAAACATGGACTGGAGCGCTTTGGCTTCTAGATTAAATTCATGATTTAACAAGTTATCTTCCCTGAATATTCAAAAATAAAACTGGACGGTGTAATACTAGACGATATTTGTGCAATTCATTCCACTTCAGTTTAATATACTTTCGAGTGCAAACTTAATTTACTCTAAAATGAATAAACTTCTCCAGTTTTCTTGGCAATGCTCATATCGACAGAAGGTGTACACTCAGAAAAACGTAAAGTAAAATAAGAACTCCATAACTTGTTGGTAAAATTTTACACACAGTTAATATAAGTCTTACATTATGATATAACAATTTTACTAAAATGTAGCAAAATTTACCAAAATTATGTTAAATTTACAAATACTGCTTACATTAATTTTACATAAAATTTATGGAGTTCTTATTTTACATAACTTAAGTAAATAATTCTCTGAGTGTACTGAACTCGTATGATATTGGCTTAATCCTAAGTTTCTTATAAAAGGCAAGAGGCTTGCTCAGATAAGCTTACATTACCTGTTTTTGGTTTCGCAAAGGTGTAACCAACGTAATCGGCATACTGTGGGAAAGTTTCTCTATAAATCGGAATGTCGAAATAGGCTTCGTACTTCCCGTAGCGCAATCCCGCCAGACGCTTCACACCATGAACTATGAGAAAACAACCGAAAGTCTGGGGAAACCCATTAAAACGAAACGTCTCTGAAATCTGTCCAGTTTCAACCGCATAGCTTGGCAGCCCTCCCTCTTTCGAGATTGTTATCCCAATGTCCCCTTCCTGTCCTCCGAACCTGTTGATAGCGTAGACGTATAGATCGGAGGAACTCCCGGTTTCCGGGTAGTGAGAGACCATCAAAACAGGTGGATAATAACTGTTAGGACCTTGTCCCTGCACTGTAAGACAGAAAAGAAAAATCGCAAAACATTTGGGCATATAATAGCAGTCTCCCTTTTTAACCATTGTTGGTATGTTTCCAACGTAGCAATGGTCTGAAAATTGAGTAATTCTATGTGGTTTTGAAAAAAAAAATACTAGTCTAGATTTAAGTGAAATTGGCAAACTGAATTTCGTTTCCTTCAAAAAAATGGTTTGTTTTACACATTTCAGTAAATTGGACATTTGACCGTTGACATAATATCCATTCGAAAATGTAGACTTACACTTAGGGATAAGAGATTGTACTCATCAATTAACTACTTAAATAAACTTGCCATGCTGGAAGGTGACAAAAACAAGTCCCCAAAATAGTTTGAATCCAATGTTAACCTCCATCACCTCAGATGCCTTGTTGCGATTTGACAAAAATAAAGTCAACCACTTTTCAATTGATTTAAAGGCTATTATAAAGGAATTTTGATAGTTCGCTGTGAATTAACCTGTATGAGCAACAGCATTAGGTGCGCAGGTTAAATTGAGTCGCGCTCTCTTTACCAAACACAAATATTGTACTCAACGATTCAGGCGAAAAAAAGTATAGTGCTTTTAAACTTGAAAAAATGGGTGCCGGAGTTAGAGACGAGGTAACGGCGAGATTACTGACATCATGATTCATGGGTCACAGGTCACTGTAGGTCATTTTTGTTTACATTACGGGCTTCTATTGCTTTTATGTAACAAAATGTAACAACTGGGTAATACCAAATATCTCTGTTGTATATCATGGTAGAGTGTATTAGTAGTGAAACCCATAGATAACGTATGTTTTTTGAGAACTCATTAAGTGTGTTGTTGGCTTCGACAAGTGTGAATACAGAATTTATTGGGTTTTCAATTCATAATGTTCGAAATCATGTAAGAAAATTGCGGGGTATGAACACTGAAATGCCTGTAAAAGGAACCTGTTATGCTACGACGTGGTGGACGTTGACCATATAGTGGACCTGTGGACACAAAACAAATACGCGTTACGTAAAGTTGGAATATGAGTTGCACACTTTCAACTATTCAACTGATTCCGGCATCTTCAGGAGCTCACCTCATGCACAATGTTTTGAGGAAATAAAGTTTGCAGATGTTGATTGGTGAGGCTGAAATTATTATAGATGCTATTTTTAGTGCCATGTTGGGGAAATGTACATGCCCCTTTTCCTTTTGAAACAAAAACACAAATACCTTACACGGTAATTGTATCATTTACATGCAGAGTCAATGTATTTTAAATATGTCACAATACGTAATACGTAAAAATATGGAAGGCACATTCCTTTCCTTTCCTTTTTTGTAACACAGATGAGTAAAAGTTTATACTTACCCTTCCTTGGAGAACCTGTACGTGGAGATAGTACAACAAAAGAAATACATCGCATTAAAAGACTACCAACTGACCGCAAACTGGTGATCAAATCATGTCTTTATTGCAAATCTGATTGTTCGAGAGGTTTTGCCTCAAACAGTAATATTCTACACATCTCATCATCAGTCTTCCCAAACGCAAATTTTAGACAAGCTCGTTTTTCCTTTTTTTTTTTTTTAATTGTTCACTGCAATTGAGACTATCACAGCAAAAGGCTTCCTTGGAAGACAAATGACTTCTTGAAACTTGATTCATTGCATGTTTAAAACCTTTTTATTTGATTCCTTGCCGAAGGTGGACGGAACCTATGCGATGGCGATGTTGTGTTTGTGTGTGTGTGTCTGTGTGTTTTAGGTAGCTTGTAAACACATATCGCAAGGAGGTACCCTTGACTGATCTCATACTTGGTATGTGGGTTGGCCTTACTAAGGAGATGATTGACATTGTCCTTGGTGGAAATCAAAGACCATTTGAAGTCACCAGAGTTGAAAATGTGAAAACCTTGTGAGCTTAATATCTCCAAAAGGGTAACCTTGACAAATCTCGTACTTGGTGTGTAGGTCGAAAATACCATGCAGATTATTTCTATTGTTTTTTCGAGGTCAAAGATTATTTGAGGTCGCTAGAGGTCAAACTTTAAAAACTTTTAAAGATAGCATATCCAGAAGGATATATATCCTTGTCTGATGTCATACTCATAGTGTTGGTTGGACATAATCACTATCTCTTTTGGTAGAAAGGTCACAATGTAGAAATGTTGTCAAGAATATGTCAATACAGGCACCCTTGACTGAGCTCATACATATTGTGTGGGTTTTCCTTTTTAACTATATGATCCCTATTATTTTTGATGGAAGTCGAAGGTCAGTTGAACTTACCAGGGTTCACACTGTGAAAACCTTGTAAACATGCATCTGAAGAAGAAAACTTTGACTAATTTCATACTTATTGTTTAACTTGGCCATTCTGAGTAGATTGTATCTATTGTTTTGGTGGAGGTCAAAGGTCATTTGACGTCACTAGATGTGAACTGAAAACATTGCAAATAAAATATCTAAATTAAACAGGGTAAACAGGACTGGACTCATCTTTAGTGTGTAGGTTAGCCATACTAAGAAGATGATCCGTCTTGATTCTTGAGGTCAAATGTCATTGGTCTCAAATGACCATTGTGTTTTAAAGTCAAGGGTCATTTGATGTCATCACAAGTAAAGATCTTGTAAACACTTTATATAATTCAAGAAGGGTAACTGTGAGAGATTTCATACTTAGAATGTGCATTTTCAATATTGAGTAGATGATTTCTATCAATTTTTGCACCTATTGTTGTAGGAAAGGTGAAATGTCATTTGGGGTCAAAAGCTTGTTACCATGATGTTTCGAGAAGAATAGACAAAAGTAGACGAAATGATCTCATACTTGTCATGTGGGTCATTAATGTTCGTTATAATATAACCAAACGGCAAAGAATCACTCAACCGTTTGGCTTTCTTGTTCTTTCTCGGTTTCACTTTCACCCCCAAACTTGGTCAAAACTGATAAAATGCTTGGAGGTTCGAAATAGTCATTTTCTTCAAAAACACCCTGCACACAAAAACAAATTTTCTACTCCCCAGCAGCATCCAAAAATGTGTAATTCTTGGGATTTATTAGTTGCAAGACTGAAAGTCGACAAACTTAAGACAGCCTGTTACTTCGTGTGTTAACTCGATTTATGGAAAATGCTTATCAATTTGCATATTTTGTCAACATGTGCAGGTCGTCAATAGGTGTATACCAATTCACGTGGTTAACCTCTTGTTTAGGAAAAAAGTATTCAGTTTCTTACAAAAAAACAAAAAAAAACTTTTTGATCGACCGCCATGTTTTACAAGTTTAACGTTCCCTGACTCGAACGATAAACTGACTTTATTGAGTAAACCTGGTCAACATGTATGTAAACTTTCAAACTCCAGTGGTCTGCCAAACGTTTATTTTCCTACACATGCTTTACCAAACGCTGTGCGATTTTTCCCCTTTTCTTTGTAAAATTTACCTGTCAATGAACGGCGCACTGTAATATTTTTTCTTCGCCCCATTCAAAGTACTTACGTTTTTTGTTTTTTTTTGGGGGGGGGGATTTTTTTTATTGTTGCAAAACAATTCCATATTCTTTATTGCTGGTGTTATTGTGTAAGCCCCCACACATTTCGAATAGTTGCACCTAGCAGTCAAAGTGTAGTTGTATGCGAGTGTTTCAGTATAATGACACAGCTATCAGTAAAGTGGCGTTTCCTGGGTGTACCATCCAGATGTAATCTTGTCCATCTCTTTTCATATTTTCATATGCTAATCGTCAACTGACGGTAGCGCGCGATCCCTTCACACATTTTTGAGAATGATGCCTTCTTTACAAAACGGGTGAAATATCATCTCTACTCACAGAAGTACGTTTGACTAAAATAACGAGAACTTATGCAAGTAAGCAAGTAAGGAAAACTTTATTTCTCCATAAAAGGAAATTCAAGTGCTCGCACAAACAATAGTAGCAAAGTAACAAGAACAGCAAAAAGAAGAACAAAAGTAAAAATGAAAGAAGTATATATGTACAGATAGAACACAAAAATGTAAATCATCGGTATAGTTTTTCATTTAAAAGCATTATTGCACGTGGGATAAAGGAATTGCGGTACTTGTCTGTTTGTTTTAAGACACGGGAGTCCAAGCCAACCAATGCCAAGCATAATTTGCTTTTCATAAAGCACATTAGACAGAGGGTGGCTGAAATCACTCCAAGCTGGATCTAGTTTGGACTGCAAGAGACACTGGTAGATTGATTTGACTGATGGCAGCCCCTCCCCAATTATTGTATCCGCTTTTTTAATATACCGTCAATACGATCCACTTCCATTTTACTGACATTACCACCCCAACATATTAAATAGTACAGCCACACCCCACTTAACGTAGCATTATAAAAAAAATGTGGAAAAATTCAGATCTCACATTAAAATTCGACAATTTACGGAGACAACATAACCTAGTATTTAACTTTTTAACCAAAGCATCCACATGATCTCCGCAGATTAACCTGTTGTTCAAAACAACACCAAGACATACGTATGAATACGTTCAACTGCAAGCCCTTTAGTAATAACAGGAGGTGGAGGGATTTTGTCACAACGGAAATCAATACATAATTCTTTAGTCTTTGAAACATTTAGCACGAGAAAATTTGTATCGCAATAATTAACAAAAGATTGAATCTCACTGAGATATGCTTCGCCATTCCCATCCTTAATTAATCCCACCATGGCAGTGTCATCTGCAAATTTGATAAGGGAGCACCCTTCTTCAGATGACTTTGCATCAAAAGTATAGAAGGTAAAAAGAAAAGGTGCTACGACCGTACCCTGTGGAGCTCCTACATTTCAAAAAGCCACATCTGAAAGGCAAGAAGGACCCTGTTTAAGAAATTGAGTAATATTCGTAAGGTAATTTAATATTCAATGAGAAAAACTGTTTGGGACTTTCATACTAACAAGCGTATTCACCAATATGTGAGGTTGTATAGCATTAAAAGCAGATGAAAAAATCAAAGAACATGACACGGGCATGATTCCCTCAATTTGAATATTCTAAATGAGAATACAATTGTTCCAGAATTACAAGGACGGCATCTTCACAACCTCGATTCGATTGATATGCAAACTGTAAAGAGTCTAAAAAAGGTGTAACAAACGGCTTAAAATGTTCTAAAAATACACGCTCACAGACTTCCATGGGTACTACCGTCAGAGAGACAGGACCCAAGTCGTTAAGACATGATATTTCTCTAGATTTTGGAACAGGTATAATACAGGATTGCTTCCATAATTTGGGAATAGATCGAGTGGAAAAGGATTTATTAAAAATGAACTTAAAAATATTAAGTAGTTGTATTGCACATTGTTTTAAGACTCGTGGTAACAGCTCATCTGGTCCGGCATCTTTTGAAGAGCGCAGCTTAGAAAAAAAGGCGACGGATCTCACTTTCTGTTGTCCTGACATCATAATCGGAGTTCGATAACATCTTGAGTAAATTATTACGTTCATCTAGAAAATTATGACCGTCGAAACGATGATAAAATTTATTCAAATCGTTGGCATAGGTAATATTTTCATTTTGCAATTGGCAAAACTTAGACTTATCACTGTAAACACTCATCAAGCAACATGCCTGCCCAGACTCGCTTCATGTTATTCCCAGTAAAGAAAAAAAAAAACCTCAACCCACTTTATCTCTGACAAATTAGAGTTAGGGGTTAGACAAATGTATCCCTAACCGTCTAGTGGCGTTGGAAATGCGTTACCGTTATTGCTGTAACCGACCGTGAACAAAATGGTTAGTTTTGATGATCGACGTAGTGATGTGTGTGAGAACGTTCGTGTACCAGCAAATTTCGACACTGGAGTTTATATTTATCTCACTCGGTGACGTATTTTGCCATATATAACTACACTAAGTCATACACAAAAACAAATATCGGCGACTTACGTAAGTATGTTACTGTGGAGACATTTGAATTCATGAAATATCTTTCCCAAAATCTTATTTTGGTTGTAACGTGGCTTTTAGATACAATTCATTCTGTGAAGAATCTATTTCACCCCAAACCAAGGGCAAAAATAGGTTTCCTACAGGTTGGTTCTTTATTCTGCTTTTTCAGTTCATTTTGTTTACATCAAAGCATCTATTGTTAAGATTGCGTGATTTAATCCTTTCAGTGGACTTTGCCGTTCGATCTCAATCCCTAATTTATATCAGTTAGCCCACGCAACTGTCGAACAGAAAGCATAAACTACAGATCATATTCATAAGAGCCTTGTGACAGCTATCGATATTCCAAATGACAATGTCATTTCATGGTTGTTTGCCTGACGAATTTCAACTTTGTACAAACTATGTTTATTAGAGGTATGTACTCTGATCTTAAGATAGTGTTTCTGCTAATAGCCCCCCCCCCCCCCACTTTGACTATTTATCAATAAATATGCAAATACAGTACGATTTGCAAGATAGTTCTTAGAAACTTAAAATCCCGAGAAAAAAAATGAAAACAAAAGGAAAGTGCAAAGCTTATACTTAGAATTTTTTCTAGGGTTGAAATTTTCATCCCACCCAACTGAAAAGAAATAGAAACGGAGATTTTGGAAACCATTCGAAACAGATATAAAAGCAGCATGCAAGTCAATTCATCAACACCAACAGAATGGTTGATAGGAGGGGCGAACTATAGGCATGGGTAAAAATCAAATTCAAAGAAGGAGAGGGCAGTCCAAGGAGTTGCTTACCTGCTCTATATTATTGTCCGTAATCATGATGATCCTGATGTTCATACATACTTGGGAAGAATCCTCAACTTCTATTGACCCATTTCAGTCAGGTGATCTTGGTTTTCGGCTATATAAACCAAGTGGATAACCCACGGTCAATCACTGGGGGATGAATACAATAAAACCGAAGATCGACAGTGTTTTTTTTTTTTCTCTCTCTCTCTCTCTGCTATACCTTACACAAAACAATGGCTAATACTATCACTAGAAATAGTAATAGTGAAAAAGGAGCCGTTTGAAGTTCTCAGAAATAACTTTACCTGGGCTAGGCCATACAACTGCTGAAAAGTAAATCCAAAAAACAACAACACAGTGATACTGTCAGCGATAATTTTTCTGAAGTAAGGTCATCTTACCTCTCTATATTTTAGAATTAAGCAAAAGTTTATTCAGTATATTTTGAACACTTTTGAAAGTTTAATAGCCTATACTAAGTACCGGCATTTAGCTTTCCTGCTTTGTTCATTCTCCGTATATGTCAAAAAACAATTACTAAAGAGGACAAAGGACTGCAAGCCATCGCCATCATGATGGGTCTCAATACAACTGCCATATTTATATTATAAAGGGGAGAGAACTCCACAGCAAAAATAACGTAGGCCTATTGGTATTGCCAAAAAAAAAAAAAATCAACAGGAAATACTCTGACATGAGTTATCCCAACCTAACCATAAAGTGATCTTACAGCACTGCATGACAGTAACGTTTTGACCATGTGCAATCCTTCTTCTTTGTTGAACTAAGCTTAGGCCTAATTGCGAAATTTTGTATAAAACTTTCACCCTCAATAACAGGAAAATTAGGGTAGGCATACAACAAGTCTTCCATTTACTGCTGCTGTTAGGATTGAGAGTAAGACATCAAACATGTGCAAGCTTTTCTCGAAATGCATATTCAATAAATCTGTAACCGTCTTCATCCAAAATCAGTCTAATCAGTCTAATCAGTAAGCACATTCCACATTTTGCAAGTCCTTGTACTCTTCAATGCGCTGTAACTAAGTAAATAAGTATCCATGGTTCCGTACACACAGCAGTAAATACACGTACACTGAACCACAGCAAGCGCACATTAGTACACTATGTAAGAGCAAACTAACTAAAGCAGGCATTGTTGCTATATCAATTGTTATTGTTATGTTATTTATCTAAGTGTTACTTTCTGTCTCTCTTACGAATGTTGTTGACGTGTGATTCTTTTTTACCTTTTCTCAGGGTTTCTTTTAAATTAATATGCGGTTATTTAAGAACCAAAGTCATTTCCTTTTCGTCTTTTCTTTATCAAAATATTTGTATGTATGAACAAGTATAATCAACTTTGGAACTGTGTATAACTGTGGCATAATGCAAGATCGGGTTTAATGCTATCGCTGGATGCATTGACCCCCTATCGTACATTATCCTACACCTTATACACGGCATAGCATTGATTAACCTTTACTTGACATATTGTACTAACAAAATCTACCATACTGCATTATGTTCTGTAAAAACCGTGCACCTTGACCTGCGATGTCCCTGATTGAGTGAACACGACGCAATATAATACTCTGAACCTAGCAACCGAGTTGAAAATTTATCAGAATTACTGTCTAAAAATAAATTGCGACACACTTTCTTAAAACATTTTGCTGATTTGGGATTTTACCTCTGACTTTTGAGCTCTGACCTTAAATTTTGATTGCGAAGCAACTTAAGACCACGAGTCACATATCTACCCACCTTGACCTTCATCATTTTTGCAGCCTAAGGGGATATGCGGAAGCAAACTTTTTAATGTCAACTTTGACCTTGGACCCTGACATTGACTTTGGCCCAAAACACATATAAACGTGACCTTTAAATTAAAATGTATAAAGGTCTCATCAAAACAGTTACCTTTGATTAAACAATAGAGCAAAAATATACATTTTTCCTCAGTTGACCTTTGACCCCTAACTTTTGACCTCTAACCTTAAAGCTGGAATATGAGTTGAAGATTTTTCAGTGAACGTCAAAACCAGCTGAATACGTCATAGGAACGACAGCCAAAAAAATGTTTCATCCCATATTTTCATACATAAATATCCATATTAATTACCATTTTTCTGTTTGATTTTAACCAACGGTGACTAACTGCTGCCCTTCTTTGCGAGTCTGAATTTTGTAAGGCCAACAACAGTGTCGAGGCATTTTTCGAAGTGAAAGTGATTGCGTGGGTAGGCAAAAAGTAAAAACATTGAAATTTCATCTCCGAAAGTTTGGTAAGGCTTTTAATTACACCATTCAGACGGTCAAAGAAAATAATAGGTTTCAGTTATATAATGCTGCCATATTGTTTACATTTGTTTTCTAACATAAAGGAAAATAAGTGGAGAATACGATAATGTAGTGGTTGACAGTTTTCATTCAAATCAACGGTGTACTTCTTTGAACAAGCCAATGGGAAGTGTACTAGTATTGACTATTCAGTTAGTCAAAACAACTCAGGATCACTGGCGCCGCAATGCTGTGTCCAACGACATGGTGTACACGACGAGAATACTCACATTACTGGGCAAATTCTAAACAGGAAGGATCGAGAGTGGATCTGGAAGCTTTAAACTCTGTCCCCGTTCGGATTTAACTCAGATGATGGCTTTTACACCTAGAACCGTCAGCTTAGAAAACCTAGAAAATGAACCCTTTCCAGTCGCCTTTTTTCTCGGTGATTTTTTCTTTGCTTCCCTCTTTTTTTCTCCCCCCCCCCTTCTGTTTTCTTTTGTTAATCTCTGACCCTCTTTCTGTTTCCTTTTGCAGTCTGCTTTTGTGCTGCTGTGTTCCTTTGTCCTGCTTCGGTGATTTTCTTCAATTTAAGGTTTGCAGATATAGGTCTTTACTTGTATTCAGTTCTCTACTCGTTCCTGTTGAAGGCAGCTGTGCCTGCCGAAATATTGTATATATAGAGTACGTTCGTTCTTAGTAGACTGTCTGTTTTGCTATGGGTAAAGTGCCGGGCCACTAAGAATCCTGGATTCTTTTTCCGAATGCTCAATTTATGATTATTGAATCTTTATCTGAATTTAGTCGAACATTCACCAACATACGTAGCTTGTGGACATTTAGCACAGTACAAAAGATAGACAACATACTCTGAGTCGCAGTTAAAGTTACCAGGGCGTAGGGTGTAACCTGGAGGTTGATGGTAACTGGTGGGGGTTCAGTGATAAGGTGTTTACAAACAAGGCAGCGTGACATATTACATTTTGTATTGCCCTTGGGTTCACAGTTTTGGGAGGATAGCGACTTGCGAACCAGAATAGATTTTAGATTTCCTGGTAGTTTGTAGGCCACAACGGGGGGTTGCATAAACAGATCAGCAATATCAGGGTCGGAGCGGAAGATAAGGGGGTCAGCGAGGGGCGGTGGGTAACTACAAGAGTTATCCTTTCAGAAGGCGATTTAACCCTGTAAGAAAGCAATTTCGATCTAGGTATGTCCAACACTTTGTGTTTGTAAGAACTAAGACGTTTGCATGGGTAGCCTCTGTCAAGGAAAAAAACAGTTAATTCGGTAGCCTTGTCGATAAAAACCTATCCTGTGAGCAGAAACGACGGTACATGTGGAGTTGGCTATAGAAAATGGAGGGCTCAGTGTGTCTAGGGTGAAAAACTGGTATAATATAAATACGTATTTCTATCAGTCAGTTTGCTGTAGACCGACGTTTGAAGTGTCTGTCCTTCTATCAGTACAAGCATATCAAGAAAGGGAATCTGCTTACATGAGTGCTCCATAGTGAATTTAATGGAGCTGTGACGGCTGTTGGCCAGAAGAACAAAGCCGTTAAGAGCCTCTTCATCTTTATCCCATATGAAAAAGATATCATCGATATACCTACAAAAAGAACAGGGGTTTGTGCCTGGCAGGGTCTAGTATCGTCTGAATATATATATAAATGACTTCTGTTCCATTATTGAGTTTATCCTTACTCATAATCATTTTGAATTTTACGGGCAACATTATCTTCAAATATGTGGAACTGCAATGGGCACCAGAATGGCTCCCAGTTATGCAATTATTTTCATGGCCGATCTTGAAGATAGGATGCTGGCTGGGTACCCTATACAACCGTTACATTACTATAGATATATTGATGATATCTTTTTTATTTGGCCTCACGGCAAACCTGCTTTACATTCCTTTATATCTTATTGTAATTCTTGTCACCATTCCATTAAATTCACTTTTGACTGTTCTGACAAGCAAATTCCTTTTCTTGACGTACTGATTAAGTTACACAATGGAACCCTATCAACTACTCTTTATTGCAAACCTACAGACACACATGGTTTCATTGATTTTAGCGGTTCCCACCATATTAGTTTAAAAAGATCAATCGTATACTCCCAATGTATTAGGATTAAACGCATTTGCTCTACGGAGAATGAATATGATAAGCATGTCAGCAATCTGACAGAATTCTTACTTGATTGTGACTACCCTCTACATGTTATCAGGGAGGGGATAAACAAAGCTTCCATTCACCGTAGGAACAAACGACTGTCCTACAAGCCCAAAGCAAAAAATAGTCGAATTCCTCTTGTCTTTGATTATTCATCTAAAAACGAGGGTCAATGTATTCGTTCGGATTTCAGTATCCTTCAATCAGATAACTCAATCTCATATCTTTTTAATGATCCTCCGTTAACTGCTAGACGACAGCCACCTAACCTCAAGTCCCTTCTTACATCCTCCATTTTTTCCACCACTAGAAACACAGGTAACAAAAAGTGTGGTAAACCCAGATGTCAGGTTTGTCGTTTCATTGTCACTGATGAAACTTTCACCCCTCCTGGCACTACATATAACATTCGGCCCCCTCCCCTTGATTGTGATACTCCTAATGTAGTCTACTTATTATGCTGCAACATACGTAATAAAGGTAACGCAGACAGGCAATAAATTTAGACTAAGGTTTAATAATCACAAAAAAACAATACAGGATGGGTCTTTGGGCTACCCTGTACCCAAGCATTACAGCGGCGAACATAATCACTCACTTTCCAACTTGAAATGCATTTTACAAGGTAACGGCTACTCTTCGGTGACAAAAAGGTTAAGAGCGGAGAGTAAGTGGATAATTAAATTATCCACTCATTCCAATGGTCTAAATAAAGACCTTGGGTTGTTAAGTGATTTTCCCTCTGTTTGAGGTGGGGCGGGGTGATAATGATAAGTAACACACACTAAAATTGGGACGCGTAACACACTGATTGTATATTGTTGCGTTGTTAGAGCGCGCGCTGCACATGGGCGTGTGCAGTCTGTTGTTTTTGAAAATTGTTTTCAGTATTAGTTTGTGCTGAAGAAGGACACAGGCGTGTCCGAAATATACACCTTTTCTCGTAAAAATGTTTGTGCTTTCAAATTGTCATATTTGTTAACATATTTATATTTTATATAGACAGATAGATAGATAGATAGATAGATAGATAGATAGATAGATAGATAGATAGATAGATAGATAGATAGATAGATAGATAGATAGATAGATAGATAGATAGATAGATAGATAGATAGATAGATAGATAGATAGATAGATAGATAGATAGATAGATAGATAGATAGATAGATAGATAGATAGATAGATAGATAGATAGATAGATAGATAGATAGATAGATAGATAGATAGATAGATAGATAGATAGATAGATAGATAGATAGATAGATAGATAGATAGATAGAAGGTACTGTGCACAAAGGAGTGCGGATTTATAGAAATTGTAGGTAAAGAAAACAAAGAAATACAATAAGATTCCAATTATTATGTACCATCGATCAATCAAGTTAGTTGACTGACATTCAACTTAGACAAATCTGGCAGCACCCATCGTTGGATTTCAAAAGTGCGTACCTTGGAAAGGAAACAATGTCTCTGGATGAAACTTTGGAAAGATATTTGTCGAAACACTTCTATTATTATTATTATTATTAAACACTTCTATCACTATTTTGATAAATATATTTCTAGGATTGCCTTCTGTTTTTGCATGTAAGCTAGCAAAAAGATAACTTCGATGTGTGTGAAAAATATTGTCACTTGATGCAAAAGAGCCATTCATAACTTAGGAACATCCATAAATTAGGGGTGACTGCATTTTCCCTTTATCAATGTTTCAATGACTTATCAAAAGAAACGTCGAAATCATCCTTTAAAGACGTAGACCGAGCAGAGGCAAAGGAAAAAATATTAGCAGAAGTATGTACATACAACAAATCACTCCCCTAAGGGAGAGAGAAGAAACAGCAACAGCATGTAATTATATAGTCAAATATATTAAAAGCACGCTTTTGATGCTTCCATGAGGATGCATGCTGAACAAATGAGCAAGCTGAATCATAGCATTTGGTAATCAATCATGGTTCAAAGAAGTGTTTCGGGACATGTGTAGGGTACTTTAAAAAAAAAAAAAAAAACACCTTCGCAGAGAAAAAGATACAATCATTGCTTAGCCATATGAATTCAAACTGGTTTATACTTTACTGTCGCCTGATAGGAAAATCCGGAACTACTTGTTTATGTGTCTGATAAACAGATTATATATTAAGAGAAACGTACACAGATCTTTTCTTATTTTCACATTCACTGATTCCGCTGAAAACCACAACCCCAGTAGTATTTGGAATATCGCTTACATTCCACTCGTAATCCTGTGAGAACTACGTTGAGCCGGGTTCACCCCCCCCCCCAAATGTAAGTACTATAAGCGTTATTTGCTTATCTAGTAGTAGTAGTAGTAGTAGTAGTAGTAGTAGTAGTAGTAGTAGTAGTAGTAGTAGTAGTAGTAGTAGTAGTAGTAGTAGTAGTAGTAGTAGTAGTAGTAGTAGTAGTAGTAGTAGTAGTAGTAGTAGTAGTAGTAGTAGTAGTAGTAGTAGTAGTAGTAGTAGTAGTAGTAGTAGTAGTAGTAGTAGTAGTAGTAGTAGAAGATGTGATGCCAGCATCCTGCAGTCCTGTGAAAACCAACACATAACGTGGATCGGTTTTTGAACAGAGGTGTGGTTCCTCTAATGGCAACTAGACTTCTTAATCAACAGATGGAACTATCTGTTTGGTTTATTCGGTTATTCATATTCAAATGACAAATTGGAAATCTGTCATACGTCTTGTACTAACTTATCACAACAGATCATGGTTCGAGTTTCATAGCAATAAAGTTGGTTTTGATGTAAATATATATATATATTTTTTTTTAAGAATGGTCACATACGGTTCCTAAATGCAACGATCTATAGTTTCAATATCTTCATGACTCCATCAACCTTGCACTAAAATAATTATGATGTCACCCAAGTCTTTTAAATTTGTTTGCAATAGCGTTAAAATTATATAAGCTGTCATAATCAAAGGTTTCTTATGTATTTTACGGGAATTTGATCAATTTGTCGGAATCGTGGACGCTTTTATGAGCCTCTTGTAAAAAAAGGAAATTCCGCTTCGAAGGTGCCATTCTCAATGTGGTGCACGTAAGACCCCACCAGTACTGCATTTCCAGCGGCATACAAGATCTCATACAACGTTAGCATAGCCTTCACTGGTTGATAGATTGCAATGGATAGCTTTAAGAATTGTGTATCAGTAAATGCATTCTTACTAATGAGAAGGTACTGCAGACTTTGTCAAATATGCCTACTATTATGTATTCATTCTAACTAGGTACATCATTTTTTCTAATGTGTCAGGTGTGCTGACATGGATATATAAATATAGCATAATGAAAATCACCTATGACAGTATTATCTAAACTTTTCTTATTTTGCGGGATTCGTTGCGAAGAGGTTGTCATTGTAACTGTGAGTCCTATCCAAATCATGCTACATTCTCTGAAGAGGATCATTCTGTTAATATAGTTGGAAATTTGACAGCCTCAAATTATGTCTACCTGACAGGTTACGAATGAAACACGTCAACAGTAATCTACGGACACGTTTTGTAAATTATTTCCCACTTGAAGTCCTAATTATCGAGTAAATTAAACATTAATGTACAAACTTCTGTTTATAAACATTTCTATTGAAAAGAAGTTTAAGCGTAAAGCTCTCTTTCGTATTTAACGGATGCAAAAAGTTTGCTCAAGATTCTGATATTACAGAGATTCACTGTCTGAAATCATACATAAAACATAACAGGAACATGTAAATGATTCGATGAGGATTCAAACATTTGACTTTAACTTTTCGTGAAAATATATTATTTTTACTAAACATTTGTGGCAAAATAAAGGAAAGTAAAATAGATCTGATCTGACGCTTTCTTGTGAAATGTATTAATGTTTTAAAACAGCCTTCAAATCGTTGAGTTTTGCAGCATGACAAGATTCAAGTACATTACATCTAGTAGTTTTCACCTAGTAGTTTTCACAGTCCAACGACATAATCTAAAACGGATTAATGCAGATAAAAATGATAATATACTGAAGAGAAGCATTCGTAATTGTACAGAAGAGTGGAATGGTTGTGTAATAGAGAAATAGCTTTCGAAAAATTATCTGGTATCAAAGAATTGATGCACACTCTCAATCATTCAAGAGTACAGTTTTTGCTTGTTATAGTCTTGAGCAATTGGTTGTCTTGATTGAAAAAGTCAACTCTTCCTGAATATGTACCCTTTTAGGAAAAGAAGAAAGAAGAGAAACAAAGAATGATTTTACATTACTTTCAGCCTAAGAACGTGATTTAAATCATTTTAACACCAGACTATGGTCAATAGTTTTACTTAACTGTACAAGCATTACGTAAGTCTAAGAAATCAATGGTTCTGAAACTTAAAGATTACAGAATATTAGAGAGTGTAATTATTGACAAAAAACTGTAGTTAATACAATTATATCGAACACTGTAACTTTGTTCCATAGAAAAGCCCTACCAATCGCTTTAAATAGTGTCAATTTGGACGACTGCTCCTACCTTTGGGAAAATGTCAATTTTCACTTGTTCTTCAAAGTGACGAGTGTCTGCAATGGATAAGATGTAAAAGAGATACAATAATTTCGAATATACAAAATGAAATTCAGACGTCCCATTTTTTTTTCTTTTCTAACCCACTAATTGTATCAAAATTGCAAAGCGCAATACTGCGAAGTTGTTTTGATTACCCTTCTTTTGTGTAATGTGCATTTGTTTTTGAACAAAAATACATCTTTTTGAAACAAGTTACTCTGCCTTTGACATAATTACATGCACATACCTCCTTTAAAAGCAGGACACAGGTCAGCTTTAGTATGCTGGTCGCAAATTAAGTGGTTTACTTGGTAAGACATTCCCCCTTTTTCCCTGGTGAAATTTGATTTAATCTTTAAGATCCAAATATCTTCCTCTGATGAGAGTAAGAGATAAAACTCATTAATCGTTATGATTATGTAAACAATAGTATGTAAGTGCGCTAATCTTCTTCAAATGTATTCATTCACCAGTGATAAGTGCAATGATTGCTTCAATGATTGCCTCACAAATATATCAGAAAAGTTTTAGAGGAATTATTAATGTAAACATATATCTCGTAATAACGTGTTACTCAGTCATGCGTGGGAGCTCAATCAACATTAATTTATTTTCTAAATTTTACTAACACATCCGACTTATGCACCTATTTTTTTCAAGCAGTAGCAGTACTTCAATACATCAAAGTCCAGACTACATGTAGAAGACATACAAAATGTAATGACGAAAGGCTGAAAATGATAAAGGATGTCAATGGTAAGTTACGGGCGATATCTCTTCCTTTGAAAGTTTGTTTATTCCCCGAGACCTATATGGTTCACAACCCCAGCTCTACAAGATTGCATTCGTTTTCATATAGCGCTTTAATCTTAAATCTCTTTAAGACAAACGAAAATTCAAATTGCGCTTAGTATTTCGATGACATATTCCGAGAATAGATCAGCACGTTCCAAGCAGCACTGTTGAAAATGTAACCGATGTGATATTGAGTACACATTCTATGATATGCGGCGTATGTCATGTGATAAGTATGTCAGGTGTTCTGTACTATATACTTATAAAATGCTGTTGGATTGAAGCAAAGACAAACTATTTTTGAGAATTCACTCACTGAAGAAGATATCGATGCTAATCTTGATAGGAGTTTCCAGCCGAGGGGGATTTGGACTTACAGTTACGTTGATAGCCTCATTCCACGGACCTGCGGTGAGCACGAGAGAAAGGGCAAAAGCAACAGTGTAGTTAACAAATCGAAACCATGAGCCAATTGTATATGCCGAAAGTGTAAATTTTACATAAATGCAATATTATTGACATTTTAGCTTTAGTAAATGCGGTGTCTGTAACTGCCATCGATGTACACACTAGAGGCAGCGGGTACCTTATAGGTAAAAATAAAAATTAAGTGACGAAATACGGTTTGCTGTTGTTGCGGTTTTAAGTATCCTTGATAAACATATAAGCCTCTGTTAAATTTTCTCCGGAAATTGCAAGGACCGTTAAAATTACCTGACTGCATTTGCAAGAGAATGTGCATCTTTTATTAAGATAGTATATTTTGCAATATTTACGTTGTTCGCTGCGTGCATGAGACCTATACTCAAGCTCATTATAAATTTTATTGGATAGACCATACGATTGGCCTATCAAAGATCACACGATATCAACTAAATGAATCCTTTGGACTAAATGCTTACTCTTTTATTTTATCTGTAATTATGTAATAATCACATCTACCACCCGTAGTGCAGTTGACATGACAATTATGCTCATGAATATTTATGTTTATATTGCGAAAACTATTTGGCTGGCCCAACGTCGGTCCAGTATGCAGCGTTCGGCTGTGGTGCGTCATTCATTTTAAAGTGGGGAAACCATCCACTAAGCGTTTGGTTGTAGCAATGGACGGTCGGCTGATCTACATCGACCTCAAATTTGATCAGCGTAAACGTTTATGTGACCTTGCGTCCAACTAAGCCACACTGCGCTACAGTTGGTCTTTCATTGGACCAACGTATGGCCAATGAATACTTACTGACGGTTGGCTGTCTCGTGTCGGCTCATTGTTGAGCTCATTGTTGTATCTGTTAAACAATACAAAAGAGTTAAATAAAGACAAAATGAAAACAAGAAAACAGATACCAACAGTTGTCAAAGCTGACTCAACAACGTGTATTACGTGATGACCCTGTAAAACATACCCTCGGTTGGAAAATCACATGGTTTGGTTGGCCCATCCTGCCAGGTTGCTTTGTACCGAGGTACCTCGTCTATGAGAGAGATCTCAGCCAGTGGAGACGCACCCGCTCCTATCGAAAAAATTGTGAGCAAGTATAACACTTTAAACATTATTATCATTATTTCACTTGAGATTCAACCAAAAATATCACGATGGTTTCTGTTGAGAATCCGGTGCTTGACGATACCGTAACAATAGAGTAAGTCGATTCCTTGATTTGAGATAGCCCTCGGAGTACGACTGTACATTAACAATCGAATATACAGTGCAAAACTGCTAGCAAACGTCATAGGGTAATACTGGATTATTGTCCCTTTTTCCGAGATTCTTCCGTTTGTATTCACTTATTCATTTACCTACGAATTATTCACTTAATAAATCATTAATTGAAGCAATAAAAGAATTAGAAAATAGGAAGTACCACATTGACTTACACTATTGAAATTGTGACTCATAAACAGGTATTCAACCTTTCTTTAAAGTTAGCATTGAGAACGAAATTTAGATTTTTTTTTTAGTACAGCTGCAGTTATTTTAAAGGAGACAATTGCAAGAGAGTCACATCCGAAGGTCAAATAGTTTTCAAGTTAGTCAAGTGTTAGCTAAAATTTACTTCCTCTATGACTCAAAATTGTCTGAGCAACAAACGAATGAATTTTCGTTTTCTTTTTCATATGTTATTGAAAGAAAGAAGATATTATGGGAAATTGTAATGGATCATTTCTAACTCATCATTTTTTTTTAAAATTCGGTGCGGACCCTGTCAAATGAACTATTTCAAAATGTCCATTCTTTGAAAGTTTGTTACAATTTTTCTTTGACCATGTGGTGAAGAGAAGATCTCCGGACAAGTCATATGGTGTTGACTTTTCGTATACTCAGGGAGCTGTTAATAACAGCTCCCTGGTAAACTGATGTAATAGTTTAATACGTATTTCATGTAATGGTAAAAGGAAATGGAAGGGGAACTATTTGGAACTTTTTTCTTCAAACGCACTAAAGCATATGTACACTCGCTCAACGTCCATGAACTAGATAAAATATATCGCGTGAAACTTCAATTTATACCTTTTTTTTTAAGTTCTGGATTAGTTAATTACTGGCAGTTATTGTGGATGATAACAATAAAATTGGAACAGAAAGAGTAAAAGAAAATACAAATCTGTGCAAAAAGTGACAATCCTGGACCTGTGGAGCAAGTTGAAATGCATTTTACATTCAAACAGAATATTCTGTATCATTAATGGACATGACAGCGTGTCCATTATTGTAAGATATAAACCTTATAAAAGTCATGTTCCATAGTTAGGCAGAGGTTGCATTCTGTGGAAAGGATCTTTCTGTAAATATACAGAAACAATATCACACCCTTCTTTCCTTTAGACATTAAATATTACTCATATGGACACTTCTTTTTAACGGTGAGTTCTTTTGCTCAAGGATGCTGGCGGTAACATGCCGTACAGTAAAGACTGCTAAAAGAAAAAAAAAAAACTCTTCTAGGAATTATTTTTTACGGAATGCAAGTAACGCTGTGATGCAACAGTATGAAATGTCTCCCATGAAACTAACATTCAAAATATAAAGATATTGACAGCGTAGACTAATAGTATGACAGGTCTAATGGAAATAGTATTAAGATGTTTCTTGTTTTTTTATTGGAAGGCTTACAATTCTTCGGAAAAGCTAACGATATAATTATTAACATACATTTGAGACTTTGACTGATCAAAGTTGAAGGGATTATTGGATATGCTAACATATTCTTATATGCAATTTCAATTCTTACTACGTCTTCGTTACCACATATGTACGTGAATTTGTACACAAAAAAAAATCGATATCATATGAGAAGTCATCCGACCCGTTTCCTGAAATGCTACGTTAGACAAAACAATTATGACATCAAAAGCCGTTTATCTTGAACAAAGAATCTGTTCGAACCTACACAAATCATGTGAAAAATGGGAAGTTCCGGTTTGCAAGTCCCTCCTTACCAATGTTTAGCACAAGCTCTACCAGTAATTTTATTTACTTTCAGCACCAGGAACTAGTCTAGTACAATACTACAATAACATTGAGCCTTCTTGAAAGATTAATGCGTGGCTTATCGAGGTACCGTGGCATTTTAATGGTGAATACCACAGTCTTCCTTAAATGTGCATTGTTGTCATTTGCTATCATGTGATATGCTGACTGATATGAACGGGGCATAGCCAGAAATAATGCATCTGTTCCACTATTGTATTCTTTTCAGTGTATGAATTTCCTACTTAATATGCTTACAGTACGTACTCCAATTATCTCACAAAAAAAATAAAAAGATTTTGTTTTCAAATGAAGTTTATATTTTTGTGACACTAGATTTCCACGAATGCACGAGAACCTGGTCGACATTCCTACTCCTCTACGTTTTACACACACTTTTGTATCTCTTGTGGTGTTACAGGTTGTGCGACATTCTTCTAGGCAAAAAGCTAAGCCGTAAATTTTTCCATATAAGTTGCCAATAGGTCGCCACTGTAGATGCGAAGCAGAGTATATCGCAGGATGAACTCCGTGAAAAACAAAACCGAAAAATATTAACACAAGAGTGGGACGTCTTCAAAGGTAAAGTTTTACCGTGTTGATAACGATGTGGAATAAGATTAAGCGACAGAGAGATTTTGAAAGAAATGAAATCAGTTGCATTCGCTATCTCTTTCGCTAAAATGAGAGCCCCTCCAACCTCACCTTGTGTTTGTTTTACTGAGGTTCAGCTTGTTGTAAATCATCGTCCCCTCATTCCACTAGTATTACCTCATGCTGTGACGGTCAATTAAAAATTGATCTCAAGCCAATATTTTTGACCAGCCTCATAAGTCATGTACTCATTCCCCCGTTACTAAATATGCGATAAATTGTACTTTTCTTTATGTAATCAGGGCTGACGACTGTTAACTTGAACACAATATGGTAAAGACCTGTCTTGTGACAAATTTGCAATTAAAATATTTATAATCGTTATTTACCCTATCATTGCTGCAGCTTCAGTTGTGTCCGATGTTCAGAATCTCTTGGTTTTTAGGATTTGACATGAACATCCGAGCAAATTTCAACAGGTGTGACACAGGATCATGAACTAACTCAATGAGTCCCATTAACCTTCAAAACAGCGAAAAAATACAATAAACGACACAATGCAGATATTGCTCATGTAATATCATTTAAGGTAGTGGTATAAAAAGTAATATTTAAGTAAATAGTTAGATTTATTGAAGTGTAAACTTCTCAAATTAAAAGCAATCGATTGACGTCATCCATCCAAATCTTAATGTCTGCGATGATGTGGTTTCCACAGATGCTTGTAGGGTGCAAAATGCTGATTCAAAATGTAATATCAATAAAATAACACTCACATTTGCATTGTTTGACTTTTAAACTGAAACCAATCTCCGAAAAATGATGAAATAACTTTTGTGTTCACGCATTTCAAACATACGAAGGTTTTAATCAAACGTTTTTGTTTGTTTGTTTGTTTTTTTTTTGGTTTATGGAAGTTTAGACTGGTTATATCTAATCGCACTTTCCAAACACTGATCATTATTATTAAATTGCACTAGTCACCGGTCAAATGACATGACTATGAACTTTGTGCAAAACTGAGGGAACAAAACTGAGGGAACAAAACAATTGTATGCGTCGTATGTTTTTCTCATAAATAACTTCAATAAGGCAAGAAAGAATTTACAAAGCATTAACTAAGCAGAAGCGTTCAAAATCGCATAGAGGTTTATACGTGTATAAAATAAAGGTAATCTCTTTCAGACACTCACTGTAAACAATTTCCTGTAATTTTTACAGTAAATTACTGGCAGCAGAGTTGCCAGTAGTGTACTGTAGATTTTACAGTAAATACCTTCACTACTGTAAAATTTACCTACAGTATACTACTGTAAAATTTACAGTAGTAATATCAGTTGCTGTAAACATGGATACAGTAATTTACTGTGATTGATAAATACTACTGTAAACATGAAATGACTCCATACTGTAAAATTTAAAAGTAAAACAGTAAAATACTGTAATTTTCCTACAGTCTGAATCGATTGAAAACATTGTCATTGAGGAATTATCATTGCAGATTGACAATTCAATTGCATGATTGTCAGGGATGACAGCTCGTGAGTTCAATTCCCGTATCGGCTATACCAGAGGCTATCAAATGGTACCTATTGCAATCTCGTTGAGTGTCCCACATATACTAGGACTAGATCAGGGCTAGATCAGGGAAAAATTGGGTAGGATTTGCATCTGCCAAGCAACGTAAGCTCCCATTTTCAGTTGACGTCCTGTAAAGAAAAGTTCTGTCTCCTGAAGACTGAAAAGTGCCAGCTGTTGATAATGAGTTGGACCAGTCTTCTGACCAGCTATGTTTAAAACAAATAAATTAATTGGGCTACTAGGGTCAATATTTCAATCTCACTCTTGCTGTTAATGAAAACAAAACATGGAAACATGCTCCTGAAAAAACGATAAAGCTTGAAAATGTCCTTTCTTAAATTTTCTTTATTGATATGTTTCTCACTTAAAACTGTTTTAAAAGTAAATAGAATAAGATAAACAAACTAACAGTAACCATTGTCATACATATATATTTGTGGTGGTACTTACATCAAGGAAATAACTTATCCCTGCCTGGAAATCTTACATGGATATTTCTGAGGTCGGCAGTTTGAATCCCAGAATCTCAGTTATCTATTCATTATTTCAGACTGCCACAGGTAATGCTTGAGCCTTAAAGAGATCATTTTCATTTTTTTAACTGGAAACCAGAAATTACATTAATTATATAGTGGAAGATATCTCATGCACCAGAAGCAGTGGGTTGATACACAGGTTTAAAAGAACTTTTCTGGGATGATCTGCAGTTTTCCTACAGCCTAATCTCTAATCTTAACAAAGTGTATTATCAATACAATACAAACAGCCAAGCAGATGTCTTGTAGACAGTGCATACCAAACAATTAGTCACATGGGTCATTGCTTCTGCCATGTCTTCTATAGTAAGGGTCATACCAAGAACCAAGTGGCTACACCATTTGGTTGAGCATCTACTTTTCACATGGGATACATATTTTGTATCATATTAACATGTTTAGTTGCAGCTTTCTTGCATGTAATTTTGGACATTATAGATTCCAACTACTAAAAGATAAAACCATCATTTCTGCTTGATATAAGAAATGTGTGATTCATTAGTTTCTCTTCTTGGGATATTGGGTATACAAAGGTTTTGATCTTTACCTCTGGTTGCTCCAAATCACCTTTGACCTCCAAAAACACTATGGATTATCCACTCAAAATGGGTTATTGACATGAAGAGTATGAGAACACTCACTTTACACTTCTTGAGATATTGTGTTTACAAGTTTTGTAACTTTGACCTGTAAACCCCTTATAACCTTTGACCCCACCAAAAACAAGAGGGATCATCTACTTTATATGGGTCATCTACAAGCCAAGTATGAGGTAACTCACTATTACCCTCCGTACAATACTGTGTTTATGAGCAGCATCACACACAGCATCACAACTGAAAAAATTTCCTTTGCCTCCGAAAAGGAATAAAAAAATACACTTCATTAGAACATGTGCTCAAATTGCCAGAAAACATACATAAAGCATATAACTGCAAATGATGTTATTGATAAGTAAGCCTAATTGAAAGCTTAAATGTGCATCATATACCTGCAAATAGACCTAAATATATGCAAAATACACATTCTTACTATTGCATTGTGTAACTGAGCACAATCATTTTAACTCAGTTTGCTCCACCCCTCCCAATGCAAACCGGTTCTAGCTTCAGGTAGGAGCTTTCTATGTTGGACTGATGCCTACACTTATCTGCAAGGAAACCAGAGTTCAACACAATGTGCCTGATGGCCTGGAAAGGAGAAGCCTTTACCTCATACAATGGACACATGTCCCATCTGAAAGTTATCTATATTTGTTGTAAAATGAACCTTGCAAATTACTACAGTCAACACTGTGAAAGGCAGCACTTAAACTGTGCATTACTCATAAAATCATACATTAACACCAGAATATTTGAATAAACTTTAGTGATAACAGCACTGTGACCCTTTCAATAACTTGTATTCTGGAGATGACGGTTCATTTTTCCTAAGTTGTTGACCAACAGATGCAAACTTAATTAAATTTGAAATGTTAAATTTGCTATTAGTCTACAGTTCTTCAGCTACAGAGGTAAACAATGGTAAGAAGCCGTGTGATGAAAGATGTTGTCCAGATATAATATATATATGTGCCACTAAGTGATGTTTTTTCTGGGGTGTGACATGATATTAATACCCCATTATCAGTTTGGTTAATGGAAGTGGATGTTCAACCTTAGCTGGTGGCATGCTGTTAAACATTTATCTTTCAGTCTCTGGCTATTCAAGGTGGGATTGGCACTTGGATCTTCCTATTATTTTTCTTAGTTATTTTGTGCGTGGAGGTCGCCTTACTAACGGCTGCAGAAAATGAAAAGACATGTTCATAACTTTGGTCAGAACAGGAACAATGTCATCAACTTTACTCTTAATAAGAATGGAGAAGTGTGAGCACATCCTCTATATTTAATCAGAACTATTGGTGTGAGCACCAAATTAACTGCAGAGGCTTGCAGAAAGGATTCGATAGAGATATAGTTGAATAAACTGTGTATTCCATTATCTTTTAGATAGTTAGGGTCACTGGATTGTTTTTCCTGCCGTCTATTCCCTACAGCACATGACCAAAAATTATCATTCATGCAAATCCTACATTCTAAGCAATTAATAGTCGGCAACGTTCTTACACTTTTACTACCTATTGGAAGTTGTTCTAATTTGTTAATCTTTTCACTGAGCATCAAATCAAGTTAAATGACAACACTATCATGCAGCAACCATAAACCAAGATGTGGAATGTCACATCACTTGCAAAGAATACAAATAAAACAAATAAAAATACAATTACAAAAATTTGTTTCCTAGCTGAATGAAAACAAACATTGATCAATTGGAAGACTTTACAATATGAGTCATTTGTCTCCATGTGAGTTAAGAATATGTGTACATTGACACACCTTCCATCAAATACCTCACTCTATTTGAAGAGGTTTGGTAAAATACCCTGCCCCAGAGCCACTATTGACTGACATTCCTGGAAGTGATGCACATTAGTGTCATAGTCAACAAATTCACCGTACCAGAGGTAGTAGGAACGTGTGAACAACCATTATACCCAGCCACACATGAATGCATATTTATATCTTTGCTATCCTAAACATGTGTGTTTCCAAAGACCAATGTCATTTCTTTTTAGCAAGAATTAAAGTAATATACAAAGCAATTCAAGTTAATTATGCTTCAAGTTAGTTATGCTTAAAATGATCGTACTTTTGTTTCCTTCTTATTACTACAGTTAATGAAAATTTTACTGAACATACCAGATATAGTCCTTTACCTAAATGTAATTATTCTACTCAGTCCATCTACAGATTCCCTACACTGGGCAATTGTAGAAATTTGTATATATCAAAATGATTAAAGTATTGAAGTGATGAACAGAAGATTAGTTTGACTGGCTTATAAAGTAATTACCTTACCACCACACAAGTTTATAGGTACCATATGGTGTGGTAGTTTTATCACTTTTATTCCACACTCCTTTGTAAGACTCAGATGTTATTTTGCAAGGTTTTTATTTGCTTTTAAGAATTTCTAACAGTACGTTAAGGTTGGTCTAGCATGAAGTTGTCTACAATTAACACACAGCAAAGTCTACATCAAACTGCTGTGATACCATACATCTGATCATTTGAAGAAAGTTGTGCATAAAGGTATGCAGTGAGGATGCCCTGGACTCAAAGACTTGGGAAATATAAACCAAACTTGTTTGAACACCATTAGAACCATGAGAACAGCTCAACTACTTATCCATTCAAAGTCAGCCAGATCTTTCACAAATGTGGTGACGCGTGAATTGACACACTCGTTCTTCCGCTGGACCTCTTTACCAGACTTCTTGTTGATCCTTTTCTTTTTAGTGCATTTGGTACCATTTTCTGGATTAATACACACAAAGCACCTGAGAATGATAGAACAAGAAAGTGAAATATATTTTAGATAAGAATAATCGTTTATCCATGATGAAACAATTGTGTGTAATTTTATTTTATTTGAATGCTACCGCCTCAGGGAGCCTCAAAAGGCTTATATCGAGAGCCCCTGCCCAAGTTTAATCATGTGAGCTTTCGACTAGTGCTTAGATGATGAAGTGGCAGAGAAGAAACCAATCCCATCCTGCTTTAATGACAGCCATTCAACAACCCTATCCAAAGAACATTAGTGAACTCCAGACCACTTTTTCAATGCCCAGAGGAGTTGAAGCCATTAGTTGGTACAACGTAACTGTTTGCAGCCACACGGCAGACTTATTTTAACACCCCATTATGATCCACCCCCTAGAAACTTCACAAGATCACTGCTCAACATCACAGCAAGGCCTTTCGCCACTGCAAATACAGCCACTTCTGGAAAAGCTGGAAGTTGAATCAAACACAGGCCTGGCTGGTGCAAAGCATCTCCGATCCACTGAGCTACTGTAAACCCCACAGTTCCTGATTTTGATATGCCAACAATCACACTAGATCATCCTTCACTAATGGGTTTAGTTATAGACATGTAATGGAGATGTTTTGGTTCGTTTGGTATAGAACAATTCAAGACTGAAAAATACAGACTGACAAGATACTTTCTTTGTGAGTTGGATGAGATGATCACACAGATTTAAATGGTCTCCCATTTAAAAACCATACAGATACTGTAATACACTATTGTGTAACTCCTTACCTTTTAAAGGCAGCTTCCAGTGGCATTTCACAAGGGTCTTATGTAGAAGAGAAAAACATTCCAGTTCACGCCCTTTAAATCCCATAGCAATATTACCTTCCTAACTCGAGATATCTCATATTGAAGAGTACTTATTTTTGTCAAAAAATACCTCTAGTTCTCATCAAGGTCACAGAATGTTATGTGGAGTGGGCACATTGCCTCAAATTCCTTTTTTCTTTTTATATAATTTAATGTCCTGTACTCCTGTTTGTCCTTGAAATTTGATACCATTAGAATATTTGAATATGCATGTTTCCATGCAGATTTAGCACAAATCTACACCATATGTAGGGCATAACAATGTTGCTAAGTATTCCCTACTGTATAGTCGCACCAATAAAGAAATTCACTTCAATGTCAAATTAATGTGCCACAGTGACATCACAGATTTCCCATAATGCACTTCATTGTGAGTAAAAATTGCATTTCTTTGAAAATAAATATCTTCCAAACAATGCAAGCTGTTGAGATGCGGTTTTCACCTCTAAAGAGAGAAAAAAAATTCTGCATTTTTTAACTTATTGAATTTTGTCTCTGGCAAGTCTCTTTAACCTACAAAGATATTTTTTTTTCAAATGTTTTCTGTAACACTCTCATTTTCATTCATGATTTGCTTGATCTACCTTCATTAGTATTCATTCTTTTGCTTAGGACTGTACCAATTATAAACCCCTTATTCCACAACCCAATGCAGATTTCATGACCTCACAATTGTTCATTTTGCTGTTGTCAGTTGCTGATGACTTGAACTCCTTAAAATTTGGTTTTCCATCAACATGGTTAAGTAATCATCGATTGGTTTTTAGGATTTTACTTTAGGTTAAAAACTTCTCTAAATTCCTCCGTTTAGCCTATTCCCAGCATAAGCTGGTGTCCACTCTATGATCTCCCTTTATTTTCATGGCCAGTGTTTATCTGAACTTCTAGCAAGTATTAGTCCAGACTCCAGAGCTAACCAATCAACTTGACATTCTCTATTTGTGTTGAGTACTTATACAAAGATGGATTTACTGAAAAAATTTAAATGATAGATCACCATTCATCAAATTCAGTTAGGGCACATTACATCCACAGTGGTAATCTGAAGTTGCAGAAGCTTTTTGTTTGGCTGTTTGCATTATTGCACACAGTATGAATAAAATACGCACCGCTGCACAAACCCCAGGGTTGTGGCAGCTTCTACTTGATATTCCATGCTGCATACGTAGAAACTGGCAAACAGGAGAGCGAGGCCTTTCACAAAAGATCCACACCTCTCACTCACGATATGGCCATCCAAAGTGAAAAGAAATTTTGACCCAGATAAAAGTGAGCTACCTGTATAAGGATAGAAAAATGAAAAGATTTTTAGAAATATTGCATTTAGCCTCTATAGAAAAAGAAAACTTATGTTCACAGATCCTAGCTTCCAGTTTTTCCATGAACAGTGCAGGGTTTCCCCTGGGTTTTTCAGAGTATGAGGCGGTGAGGGCGAATTACTTATTTTTTTTGTTTATCTGATAATGTAATCCCTATTTTGAATGCTAGCTAAGGTCTAACGTTAGGCCTAGGCCAAGTTGGTGATATATGTTTTAAGCCTAGGTCTATACAAGTTTGAGAGTATAATAAAGCCTTGGCCTACTCTAGTTACACACATTTTGGGGGCCCATGGCCGTGATACATTTTGTTTAGAAGGGTCACTTAGGCCTAGTCTGGACAAACCTAGCAACAGTGATACAAAAATGACTCAGAAATTACCTAGCTTATGCTAGACCCTTGGCTGGTGTCACTGAATAAACAACCAATTCAAACGGCCTAGCCGGAGGGTAGATATTTAGTGAAAATGTTTGACTACTTGTGAATGTTCTCTTGGAATTTTTTTTTTTTTTTGGGGGGGGGGCTACACACTGCACAATAATATTATAGGACTTCTGTCTTCTAAGTTCTAAGGCTAGACCTAGCTTGGCCTAAGATAGGCTCTAGTCAATAACTTAAGTGCGAGCACTGTTGACGTTGACACTGTCAGTTGTTAATGAAAGCGTACTGATGTAATTAACAACAGCTTTGTGTTGCTATAACGTTAGTGTTGTGCACAAGTACTACAGTAGTCTAAATTATTACTAGTACCAACGTTACTACTACTAGCACATTAGTACAGTGTCAGTAGCATAGCTTCTACATTATTTAACGTTAAACCATTATAACGCGTTAGGTGTAGGCCTAAGTAGGCTGACCGTCGCTGTTTGTAGTTTTGAACCATATATTTACAGAGAATGCCAGTCAATGTATTGCTCAATATTATTAAAAAAGATTTAAATACCAGTATTCTTACAACTGTTTATAAATACCAATTTAAAACACTGCGAACCAAGCGAATTCCAGCTGAAATTGCAACACGAATCCTGGTTATTTGAGTTACCGCCGTGTTGTCAGAACGACGCGCGATCTGTCGGTCCAAAAATTACCGCATTGCATTGTGGGAGTCGGACCAAACTACAGTAATTTATTGTAACCCAGCCACTCAGTGGAGTCACGGTTCGTGAGGAAGAAAAATATTCCAGATTACAGTAAATTACTGTAGACTAAACAAACAGTACGTTACTGTAGGCGAAAACAGTATTATACTGTACAATTTACAGCGATTTCTTACAGTGCTGCTATTTGCGTCTTTCTAGAATAAAAGTATGACTATTGATTGTTTGTTCAGCACGTTTACTTGATACCTATATCAGAGACTAATCACCTGCTAACGTAGAAGACCACACCAGCCTTTATGTATGATGACAATATACTGGCTTGAATTTACCAACTGTCCCTTACAAATGCACAGACTTATGTTTTCGGTACTTTGTTACCCCATGACCTTTCACTAAAAGAATCAGGTTGTCACGTGAGATGTGTTCTTACTTCATTGTCCAACCGTCAAAAGTAGAGAGACAAGTGTCATGTCATACTTAAAAACCCTTATAGTTTATTGACGCTTCGAACAAAGTAACAGTGTGTACCTTCATAAACCTTGCGTAAAACAGGGAAGTTTTCTTCGAAAGTTCCTTTTCTTTCAATTAATTAGTGCAAGAACTTGGCAGTCCTATCTTTCCAGCACCTCGCATGGCCTTGACGCACTGTTGGGAACATTTGTTCAGCTGACCGGTTTTGGATATCTTCTGTATGTATAAGAAGGTAATCGAGAATTCGTCAAACCCGAATGTGTCTACGTTTCTCCCTTTTTACACTCACGGCGACAGTTTTTCTTCCATCTTCCTTCACGCTGTAGTGTTACATTTCATTATATATGGATTTTTTTTTCCTTAAATTGTAATGATCGTGTTTGTGTTTCTCCATTTTATTTTCAAACTGAAAAATGCTTCACTATCAACCAATGAAAAAGTGGGATCAAAAGGTAGGTTCAGCAGCCCCCCTCCTCTCCCCGTACCGTTTACTAAACAACTAAGGATAATGACAAAGTATGAAAAATCCATTATAATTCTAATATCACCTCAACCCATATCTATCCCAATTTTTCTTAAAACATTTGCTTTTATCTCATTAGACGTGATTGAAAAAATGCAGGCATGGGATCCTTATTTCAAGTCTGGGTACATGCAGCTGGGAACACTCCGGAAGTATTTTCTCTGGCCATGTAGTGGATTTGAAAAGCTGAAATTTTCCTTCTACTTCCCCCGCCAACTAATAATAGAGCTTCGCGTAGATACTCTTGACGTCATTCACCCCCCCCCCCAATATTTTGTAACCTTTATTTTAGGTCCATGTATGTAGGTGTCAAAGAAAGCCAATTTTGCGCCATGACCTTGCAACTAAGAAGGGAAAACATGATCCCTTTTTTCAGGTAAAGGGGTGCCCCATCCCTTCGAGCTCTCCTTATGCCTTTTATGCTTATCTCGGTATGGCTACACTTCCTAGATTCCTCCCCCAGGGGGCGGTGAAAATAGGGACAATGAGTCAATTCCCCCCCCCCCCCTCACAAAATCCGGTCTACTCCATTGCGTTCAAATACCCTTTTACAACTTTTGTTTACACTAAGTTTTGATCTAGCATTATACATTGGAACTCTCCAAACACTGCTTGTCACATACATTTACACTCACTAATTGCGAGTTTAATACAGATAATCAGTTTTGTTTAAATGACGTAGAATAAAAAAAAAAAAAACACTTCATGTTATTTTGTTTTTCACAATACAAATTAAAACTGGACTTAAAGTAAACTTAATTGAGTGCAAAGGAAAGAAGCATTATGTATTTTTTTCCACAAGAGTTGAATGAAAATGTCTTTAAAAAAAGTCTAGAAAGATTTCATCTCTAATTATAGTTAAGGAGAATTCATCTCATTAATTAGGGAATTCATCTAATTCATTAACGCATTCAATTAATCATTCGAGTGTACAATTTCTGGTTGATACAGTAAGGATCAATTCGTCGTGTTGGTTGAAGAACTCCGCCTTTCCTAAATATATACCCTGTTAGGGAAAAAAGCGAAATGAAAAAAAAAAAGACGTACTATAAAATTATAAACCTAATTTTAATCATTTCAATAATAGTTTGATAAAAGTAAGAAAATAACTTAACAGCAAAAACATCGGGTAACTCTACGAAAGAAACTTAACAGAAGACCAATAAGCAAATACTGGCAAAATGCTATGGTCAAGGGTTAATGGTGAGAAATATTTTATATACAGTGATATTGAGACACTGTTAGTTGGTTCTTTAGACAATGACAGAAGACTAGGGCTATTAATTTCTTATAAATATATCGTTTCTGAGTTTCTGCCTGCTCTTACCTTTGGGAAGAAAAACGTCTGCAGATTTTCTTCAAAGTGACCAGTCTCTAAAAATACAATATAGAGAAAACAGAATCTCCTTTTTTTTTATTTTAAACTAAAATGGTTAATATTTGTACCCACCTTTGCATGTATGTTTGAAATGAAAGGATCTTAGAAAAATCTTAAGGTATTGGAATCATGATGATTATGGGCCTGTCAAGAGATGTTGTCACCGACGAGAATCAACTAATAATATGAGGAAGGTCTTTCATTAATACTGAACGTGTGTGTTTAACAAAAAAAAAAAAAAAGAGGAACATATTTTAGAACAATTTGTTCTACCTTTCAAGTTATGACGGACGCATACCTCCTTTAACTTTCATGTTATTACAGAAACATACCTCCTTTAAAAGCAGGGCACAGGTCAACACCAGTATGATAATCACAAAGTAACCTCCTTATTTGGTAAGACATGCCACTTCTTTCACTGGTGACAGTTGCTGTAACTCTTAACATCCAAATATCTTCCTCTAATGAAGATGACAAACAAAATATAATTCAGTCAATATATTTGTTTAAAAAAATGAAATAAAAGTTAAATAACCTACTTTTTAATGTATGAATTTCCAACTTAATATGATTAAAATACTCCACTTATCTCACCGAAGAAACTTGCTTTTAATTGAAGTTTATGTTTCTACATTTCCTATCGTATACTGTCAACGGTTCCTATAAAATATTCAGAAGTGAATCGACATGTTCTCGACAGCCTAGAACGTCTGAAGTAAATGGTGTTATGTGTAGTGTAGTGTCTGACAAACATTCTGTGATACGAAACATGTGATATGTGAAAGATATGGCACCAACTTATAAATGAATTGTTCAATCTTAACAAAACACATTATTTGTAAGAATGACTCACTGAAGAAGACATCGATGCCGAATTTTAAGTAGGTGTCCACTCGAGGGGGATTTGGACTCAAAGTTACGTTAAAGGCATCATTCCACGGACCTTGCTGTAAAGAGAAAAGAGAACAGACATTTCGTGACTTATCAAAATTCAGACAATGGTTCAGGGAATGATACAATTAGCCAATGGTGCTAGAAATGATGGAATTTGACATAAATGACCTGAAACTTAAGGTTTGATTCATAAATGTTGTATTTAGTGGCCACTAGTGTACATGCCAGTGTTGTGTGATAACTTAGATCTGAAAAAAATGTAAGTAATAATAAGCACATTGAATGACAGTTTTGTTATACAAAGGTATACTACATTGTATAGGAATATATTTTTACTAATAACATGTTGCACATAAATCTTCTTTTCAAAAACGATACAGTAAGTATCGACTACATTCTGACTACATTCCATTTTTGGAATAAGTCACTTTCGTTAAATTGATAACGTTTACTTAGTTCGATAATTTAAAGTAGGTAATGAAGTGCTCTGTAGTACTTTTTCTATATTTTATTCGTTTGTGATGTGATACTGCAGGTCTCACAAAAAAAAAAAAAAACGCTCCTTTTCTGTCTTGATGTGTTAACCTATGGATATGACACCTGATACCCCTTGCCAGGCAGCTCGAGAAAGCCTAGACATTGGATTGGCACGCCTGAATTACTTTAGGAGAACAATGTTTAATTGACCATGTGGATTACCACAGCATGAGATGATCAAACTGGGGATGACAATTTGCAGCAAGTTGAACCTCAGTAGAACAAAAGAAGAGTGAGGTTGAAGTGAATCCAATTTTCAACGGACGAGTAACGGCATGAGACCAATTAATAGGCTAAAATTCATTGAATGATTAATATTAATCCCCTCATTAAAAGGCAGTTACCATAAGCGACAACTGGAGTGAGGAGGAAACCTGTGGACTGACACACCTCTAAATCGGGTGACTACCAACTTGAAGAAAAAAAAAAAAACATAAAAATGGTTGTGACCCAACTTACCACGTAAAGCTGCGAATTACATTAAAACATCCTGCTTTGCAATGATTAAAAGTGATAATATTACGCTATGTTAAATTCACGTTTATGATATCATGTAAGATCACAGCTATCATGTAAGAGCACAGTACCATTGTCTGAAAAGAAAAAAAAAACATACCTTGAATTTGATAAATGCATGGCTTGGCATCTTTGGCATTATGCCAAGATGGTTTGTCCGGTCGTACCGTGTCAAAGATAGATATCTCAGAGGGAGGATATGAGCTACCTCCTTTCGCAAGAGCAATAAGCGCGATCAAGACTTTGATCATGATTGCGTCACTTAAAATTCAAACACAAAAAATACCATTTGAATGTCAACTGAGACTTGACACTTTAGATCAACAGCGTAGTAAGTTAGCACCTTGATTGGGATGAACCAATTAATAACAACAATGTTACAAAAGAAAAGAGAAAACAAGGCACTTCGCTACTTGTCGAAGTTTGAGACGACTTTCACTTGCCCTCCAATCGTAGGTTAGTGTCTTGTCCAGAGATCCTTATCTCACTCAGGATCGTTGAATATACAGAATAATATTTCTCCCACATGTTATTTTTAAGTACTGTAATATTAATTCTATTCTTTGGCTTTTTTTCCCCTGCACAGGTCATGTTTATTCTCTTATTCATTGACCTAAATACCGTTCCTAACTTACCAAATATTTGATTAAAAGAGGGTAAAGATATTGAAAAAAGAATATTGAAAAAAAGGAAATTACGTATTAAAATATGAGATTCCGCTTTGCAAGTTCTTTTTTTTTTTAGTTAAGTGCAAGAATTGACAGCACCATTGTCTTCATACAATATTAGACAAAGCACTGAGTGGGTCTGACAGACTGAGGTTTGACTGACGGAGCCACCGTAGACTTTGTCAAATTCGCATGTCATTATCTTCGGTCATTATGTCATAACGCCTACCGACAAGAGTACAACATGCATTGACGTCACCAACACAAATTGTTCTCTACTGTTCTTCGACTTTGTCTTTATGCTGTCTTAATACATTGGCATCTCCAGATCTGACGCCAGAACTGCCACTGAGGATTTTAATTGCGTTATTAATGACAGGGTGTCATATTGATTGAGGACAATTTGCTACGCTACGGAGACAGTCTCGCTTGAAGTGTTCCAACTTTTGTTATAAGCCTGTACCTATTAAGTGACTTTAATACATCACAAACACACAGGCGCTTCGTGGGTGTGCTATTTCCTCACTTGGGTTTTTTTTTTTTTTTCCTGGACCACGCAAAGGCCATGAGGCGAAAACCTGGAACCCACAGGTTACCTCCTCACTTCTCGGTCGGTGGTTCAGGTGTTGCAGTGAGTAGTGACTGGCAGTGCCCCCTGCCCAATCTCTGTTCACTTCCTGTTCTCTCAGTCCCCCTAAATAAAATGCCTGGTGACATCACCCATATAATTATTTGAAATAATTGTATGGTTTATTGTCTATTTACTAAGCGTTGTATTTTTCCAGATACTATAGGTCAGTTATAGCTTACCATTGTATACGTAAATCACAGTATCTTAGAGGTTGAATTCTGTGAAAAAGATGGTTTGAAATTTGTCTTTGGAACTGGATCTTTCGCAAAGTTTTCTACCGCAAACATATGACTTGATATCTATAAACATATTTTAAATTCATTTATTTAATAGTAATGTATATATTTGGAGAGGTCAGTCTGTAATGAAGAGGTACCATTAGACAATACTAAAAACATTTCCTGGTCGACAATTAGGTGTTCATAAAGGAGTGGCATTAACGAAACAAAGGAATCACATATTGCGTCATCGTTGTCTTAAGCAAAGTTAACGATGAATATGCTTTATTGTAAAGTATAAATATTCAGCATTGCTTGTTATTTTTATCAAGAAATTCTACGGTATGTTTCAAACGGTTGCGCTCTAAAAACAATTAATTGAGTAAGTACAGTTAAGTGACCTTAATAATCCATTCGTCTTTAATAAGCAAAACTTGAGATGCAATTCACTTCAACGCTAGTATGTAAAACTCGAGTCAATCCTTCAAAATACCAGCAAGGAAGATGTTGTTAAAAACTCATTCATCGTTACAATGGGCCAAATGATGACGTCATGTGGGGGGGACAAGAAATAGTGGCTAAATTTCAGTGACGCCTGTACAGTGGGGCTAAATGGGGCTGCGAATACGTGATGAATTGGTTAATACATTAGGTAAAATATGCAACGTTTGTTGAAAATTTGTGACAGTAACATTAAAAAGGCCTGCAATTTAACCTTTGTAGCAACGGAGAGGTTCCCTCACAATTCCCCTCCCCCCTTCTATAAGCTCGACACTTTTTCTGACATGAATTGTCATGAGAATTCCCCAGGCTGGGAATAGTTCGGATGAGACTTGGCCGGGGAGGTTGTCAGAGAGGGAAGGGAGTTGTCCGGTCACTTACGTGACAACGGGAATAGATTTTACTTCTCCTAAGTTTCTAGTATGACTCAAATCTATAAGAGAGGTAGTTTATATTTGGGAAAAACGACAGTCGTCCATAAATTTCCACCACAACATTTCCTCCGTTACCATTTAGCAAGTCCAGTGACAGTGATTAAACCCACCGCACTCTAAATTGCACTACAAAGACATGGAATAGGGATTGGCATAGGGCGAGAGTGCTGACGAACGCCAACGACTACTTAAGTCTGTAATTATAGTAAATACAGCTGCAAATTGTTGTGTGAGTCTCCAAAATTCCCATTTATCGAAGTGGTGCTGTTCATTCAAATCATACATACCTTTATTTACCACAAATAACTACATAAATAATCACATAACAACGTCTTATGCGGGAATGGTTGAAGGTGATTGCATTACATAATTAATGAATTGAGAATTAGAGATGAGCTTAGGCGCATCACATGGTTTGTTGGTATCTTCATTCTGCCAAGTTGCTTTGTCCGGTCGTGTTGTACTAAAGTGAGGGATCTCATACGGTTTAGGCAAACTTACTCCTTACGTCATCTTAAGACTAAGATTTTTCTGAATCATGCACACTCACACACACATAGAGCTTTGTTTTCCATTCATTCCGAGGACCTCATTGTGCTTTCTTTTGTTTTTTTCTTTCTCAACCCTACCCTTAGCAATAGACTCTCTATTGTTAATATTAAGAGGACCGGAGAAATCTATTGAATTTATACAGAGGACCTAAAATCTATTGTTTTGGTCTTCGATCCCACCCGCAAACAAGGGTATGCGCACGCACACACACTAAACGCGCTTTTGCGACTTGATAGGCAAATTAGCATTATGAATCTAGTATTGAACGGCTACTTTCTATCCAATGGAATTTTTTTCATCAGTTTGGTTGAAAGCACGTCATAATAAGCTAATTCCATTCTTTTTAAATAGTCCTAGGTTCATTTTACGATAACGCAAGTGTGTTTCAATCAAGGCAATAGTTTTGAAAATTAATGCTTGTTTAGTCTTATTAAATGCGTTTTAAATGAAAGTGTTCATCGTTTACTTACAGTCTGTTAGAAACAAAATTAAAGAACATGGGTTTATATGTAATTTGCATGTTTGTAGACTACTGCAAAAGTGTCATGACACTCACTGGCAATTGTGTTTGAAAATGAATGAAAATGTATTCTGGTTGCCAAGGGTGTTACAAAGGGTTAAACGCAATTGACAATTTATAAGCAAACGGTAACGAGACTAATACCAACGGGCGAATCTCAAATGCATTGTATATGGTAAGGGACGGCTCTCTCTAACTCATAACTCATAATGCATTCCACATCTTTGCAAAAGTAGTGTTACCAAACATTCCTGTGTAAGTCGTTGACAAAAAAAAAAATGACTCGTCAACGACTGTAATGACTTAAACTCAGTGAGTGTTGTATATTCAGCGCAATTCATCGATTCCTTTGTGGCTTTAATCCCACAATCCAGGCAATCCAGTCTATGCACTATTCAAATGTTGTTAAACATGCAACTAATTGCTATCCTATTTCCCTAAGTGTAAATTTCTCGAGGATGAGTTCTCAAAATAGAGTATTACGTGAAATAAAAAGAAAGAAAAGAACCAGATATTATGTCCAAATTCAAGTCGTTAATTCCTCTAACGTGACGCTTTCTACAAACTGGGAGTCATTTACAGGAGTAAATTTCGGCACTTACACCAATTCTTAAAGGAGGGCACTGTTGCGTCTTGGTTCGAAATTTGTAACCAATATGGATATAGAATTCGAATGTGCCATGACAGACGGGTACATAACACTTGATCAATTTATAGGTACGTTTCATACCCGTACATATTTAGAGCTAATCATGCATATACGGGACCCTCTTTGCCGAGAGGGTGAGAGGGGTGTTCGATATCACTCCTTGTAAAGTTTGTCAGATAATGATAAGGACGATGTTCGGAAAACCTAACATACATTTTTTTTCTTTCTTTCTTTGATGTTTCAATTTAGCATAGCTACAAAATATCCCCATCTAATGTTACCTAGTAGTCGGATACAGTTCAACTTCCCAACTCTGCTCTCACTCATTCAACGCTCTGCCATTTACATCAATTGAACGTGACATTATTTAGTCTTGCACACTTTTAAATGCTAATTCGGTTTCACAGTGGGAAAGATACGTATACTGGGAGGTAAGTAACCTCTGAGCTTTCCATTGGTAGATACGTCATATGTCCATTGTATCTAGTTAGTGACCAGCGTCAGAAGAAATTTGTCTGCCAAAAGGGCAACGAAAAGTTAGTGTAGCAAAGAATTATGTTTAAAACGGATGATGATGTTTCGGACAAGATGTTTCTTAGACGTTTAAGACTGAAAAACACCTCACAGTGATTCCAGAAACAGACGTAAACAGATGCCAAACTCTTTCTTAAAAACGCTCCGCGCCAACCAATGATGCCTCTCCTCCCAGGCAGTTATGCCGTTCACTCAGACCTCCTGACCTCCATATTGTTGTCCTGCCTCCGCGCCTGATAGTAGTCAAGTTTTTAGGAATTGCAGACATGGAATCCCTTTTTCAAGACTGGGTAAAGCGTCTTAAGTTCACCGCTTAAGAGCGAACGTTTCGGTTAAAAAGGCAATGATTTACTACTTAACTTTTCTACATTTTGCTCCTGATCAAGCGATGGTGGCGTTCCGATAGATAGTCCTGCTTTCACTCACCTACTCCTGCCTAAACATTATTTTTTTTCTTTTTGTACTGCTAATAGTTTTATTAAATTAAGTTTGTTAAGTAAATTGCATAGTGATGATGATTCCACCAGCAGTATGGATCTATTTATTCCGACTGCCATCTTAATATGTTATTAAGTAAGTAAAAAGCATTTAATCTCTAAAAAAATGTCCTTACTTTTGTGCTCAGACAATCAAAACGGGGATATCACAAGGTAAACGGATTACCCAGATTTTCCTTCACCAACGCGGAGTGTACGATTTTTTACTCTTGTCAGAGTGGGACAACTTCACCGGAGTTAAAGAAATAAACTAATGTTTTTTTAAGTAAAGAGCTGGAAACCCGGGTTTGGTTGACTGGGTAATAAATGATGGAACACATACCGTATATTACAACAAGAACTAGAAAAACAAACATGGAATCTTATGAGGAGATGACGGTAAACTGTTGCGAAAAGTCATGTTTATTAAGTCAAGTTCCCTAACATTTAAGGAAGTTTACATTTTTTTTTTGTTGGTTATGTTACTCAGTATGGCAATAAGTACGTAAATTATCAAAGGAAAAGGCTGGTAATATAAACGTTGTTCTATCAGTGCCAACGAGACTTATTAGCATATTCGCTTAGATAGCTACCTTAGTTTGTTCCTCAGCTTACCGGGAACATCTGGCACGTGAGACATACACCACTTGGAACGTGCTGACATTTACGGCAGATCAAGGTAAAAGTATCATAACAATTACAGACTTCAACGGTATGTGAGTACACTTCCTTAAATTTTCAACACTTTGAAAGGTTACTTTTGACGTATACAGTTTGTGCTAACAATAGCATCGTAACCCAGATAAAAGATTTGTAATGTCAAGTGAAATTGTTTTGACCTAGTTTTCCAAAATAAAGGTTGCACAAACATATGACAATCAACAGTCGCTATGTATATTCCTGAATCTGATATAGTCTAGCCGACAAAGGATTTGTGTGAACGTATACAGGCGCTTTGCAAAAGGAAATTCCGCTTCGAAAATTGTTATCAGTCCCATATAACCAGTTTTAGTTCATTCCTAGCACTTGGATTTATTGCAACATGAGTGGCGTCCAAAAGGGTTACTATTGTTTACATTGCGACCAGGTTGAAGCAAACATTTGCGTGACAATGCTAATTACACTCATGCAAGTATAAGTCATACAGTTGCAGATAAAATGAGAGTGAGCCTTCGAATTTTCTTTTACCTTACTTGTAAAAGTACCTGATCACAGATCTGAAATATGTGATTGTGATCGTTAATTACCCTACCGTTGTTCCTTCAGTTGTATGTCAGATGTTTAGAATCTTTTAGTGTGACGATTTACCATCAACATATGAGTAGTACACAACAGGAGTGGCAAAGTATCCTATATTTTGTAAAGTAATTCAACCACTTTTTTTTTTTTTAATGATGAAAAATTCTCATTTCGTTTACCGATTTTATACACTTACAAAAAAAAAAGATGCCCCCCAAAAAAGAAGACAAATGTGGATATTGTTATTATCTTTTGTCATGTGTGTTATGCCTACTGATACCAAAAAAAAATGTAAAAAAGTAGCAAAGGATACACGTAGCAATTTCCTAAAGCAAATCAACAAATAAATAAAAAAAATCGTTCATCCTAAAGAAAACTACTATTCGTTCTTCCTTCTTCCTTTTCCATGCCTTACGTTGATGCAGATGAGAGTTATTTATTATTAGTTATTAGTTATATTTTCACCTATGTGATGTTACCATTACTTACATAAAGAAATCGAACAATCCAGTAACAACACTCTTTTTTTGGGGGGGGGTATATTTATGTCCCACTTATAATGTTATCCTTTCTTTCAACGTGACTGTAGAGCCTCTAGTGGAAAACCGTACGAATTTCGGGAGTCCCCCGCTTTATCATGAGTTACCCTCAGGAATGTTAATTTGATCCATTGACAGTCTTTTTGTGAGGGCCATGTTTTCCAAAACGGCCTCTTTTTCAGCCATGGACCTTTGTTTGGCTGTTTGGACACTTTTTGTTTCTCTCTTTTTTCTTATGCATCTCATTTTGTGTCTGCGCAATACTACATGCTTACCTGAAAATATTTTAATGGTGAGTGAACCTCATTCATATTTCACAGAAATCACATCATAAATGGTTCAATTGAAAGTATGTTCCTTTAACACCAGAGGTGTGGGTGAAAACGGTAAACGTAGGAAGCTATTTTATTTTCTCCACAGGCAAGATTTCAATGTGATTTTTTCTACAAGGAACGCACTCCACCCTCAGGATTCTAGGTTTTTGGATTAACGAATGGGGTGGAAAACTATTTTTTCACATGCCACAAACAAAAGTAGAGGTGTTGCAATTTTATTCAACCCACGTTTCTGTACGTCACCTTCCCTCGAGATGAAAGACGAGGAGGGGAGTTATGTTATCTCATTGCTAAGCTTGAGAACCTAAATCTGTGTTTCATCAGTGTGTACGGTCCTAACCGGGATGACTGTGGTAGTTTTGTAAGAATTAATGAACACCTTGGAAAAATTGCTTCTGATGTGATAGGATGGGGCGGTGATTTCCATTTTGCTTGGAATATTGCGTTAGATAAGAAGGACGGTCAACCTCGAACTAATTTTAATGTTCGGTCGAAAGTTGTAAGATGTATTCAGACCTATAATTTAATTGATATATCGAGAGACCGTAATCCAAATGCAAAACAGTATACCTGTCATTCAAAATTTGATGAATCGATTCATTGTAGACTTGATTTTTTTCTTATGTCTTCCCATTTAAGAAGTTGTGTTCTCCATACTACCATTTCACCAATTTTGGGTTCTGATCATGAAACTATTACTTTTTATGTTCTCATAGGGCAACCGAGAGGTCCACGTGTTTGGAAACTTAATACTGTCTTTTTGTTTGATATAGTATTATGTGGAACAATGTGTTCTCAGGTAAGTACTTACAAAACTTTAAGTCAATTGTTCTAATAGTTCTCACGGTATGCTGGAAATAACAATTTTGGGGCAAAATTGGCTTTTTTTTTCCTCAAAAATCATCATCTTTCTCTCTCTTTACTACAAAAGTGATATACCTTGAAATTTTTCATTCGCAGGTAACTTTTTGCCAAATTTTGCATTAAATGCTTAAATACTTCTTAAGATATGCTGGAAATAGTATTTTGCGGGCAAAATTAGCCGTTTTCGTCCCAAAAATCAGCAAATTTGGCTCGATTTGCCATACAACTAATACATCTTGGACATATTGGCATCATCCACACCCTTACCAAGTTTAAACTTAATCGCTCATATACTTTCCAAACTATTCTGGAAAAACCACTATTTGGACAGGTCCGGACGCACATACACACACGCACACCCGCACCCACGAACGCACACAGATTGGCACGGACACGTTTTCATTTATACCACCCAACAGGATCCTCCTGTACCCATGGTCACTCTACCATGGGGTACACCTGGTGTGTCGCTACCCATCCACTCCAAGCGTTTTCATGGCAACCGTTCTCCCATAGGTGCACAGTACAATATATAGCTTAACTAGCCTAGTGACTACAATATCTCATCTTAGCCCCTATAGGGCGATGAGATAAAAATGCAATTGTGCGTGTCATCATTACAATGAGTGATCAAGACCTCATGGTATGCGTAACATAGATGTGATTGATAACTCTGCAAGTACTGTACCAGTCATGCAGTTTTCAGTGCTGCTGTTGCGGCTTCATCAATGCAGCCTGTAATGCGCTGGAAAGCTTTTTCAAACTGTCACCCTTAACGTCTTTGCTCACGACAATCAAACATGAAACCACAAGCATTATACTTGTTTTTTCCCCTAGAGTTATGTAGTGCATATTGCCTACATTAGGACACAGAATTCATGATCAAGAGTTTCAAAATCTGCAAGCGTGAATATCAACAAAGGCGTATTGTACTGCCACACATGTATGTCTATTGAATTTATTCAGATGTAGACAAGTATCAGTGGTATGTTAAAAAAGGACCATTGTAAAACACACACAAAAAAAAACATGCTGTTAGAATACAACTCATAAGAGGATCTCAGGTAGCAGGTGATCACACCTGAACAGGTGTCTGTTCTATTTTTTAGTGTGTGCATGTACAAGATGCTTCATGAATAGCTACAGTGTTATAGAAATACAAGTTGACATCGGAACACGTTTCCTTTATGAATTGTTATATTTGTAACATAAATTTATGTTATTAATAACATAGTCAAAGTTACACACTTTATGTTAAGAGGTTCCATTGCAATTGCCGTAAATTAACTAATATTCAAATACCCCATTATCCTTCTTGTTTTTCTTTCTCAATTATTTTCTTTCTTTAACAGCCTGTAGATATTGATCACCTTTGTTCTGCCAGCAGGGTCTCACTCCAGTTTAGACTCAAAAGAAGCAAAAAGAGAGGTGGTGAAATGATTGACGTCAAGTTAGAAGTATCTCAAGGAGAAAAGAATAAGATAGATCTGATCCTTCAGTCTAAGGTATTAAACCTGTTGTTGCTTAACATCGGGAGTAGACTACAGCCCCTGTCACAATCTACTGATATATCTCCAATACAGTGATTAATGTTAAATATCACCAATATTAATAAGTTCGAGAAATAGACAAAGCATTGTTTGTTTCTTTTAAGAGAAAAAGAAAAGGAACCATGAATAATTCCCATGAAACTGTACCACATGTTGTTAGTTAAAGACTGTTCCTTTAAGTACTAATGAATAAGATTTGAAACATTTATTTTTCCCATTCTACTGGATAATGATTGTAACCTATGAAATTTGTCCCAGAGGTATTCCCTTTGCATTGAAAATAAACAGAGGTTTCAGTTTTTTTTCCTTCCTCATGTGGTGTGTTTCTATCAGGTCAAACATATCCTCCTCTCTAGAGAGACCCAAGACTTCTTAAACCAGGAATTGCACAAAGGTATGAATTTCTTTGTGATAAGATTTTATTTTTACTAAATAGTTTGTAATACAGGCAGAGAGTAATACTCTTTCCATCTAATAATGTTTATTGCAAATATTTTCATGAAATGATCATCACTTTCAAAGATTCGCAGTGATTAACCAGACCTGCTCAATAGTCTACCCAGGTGACTGAGGTTACAGCTTTGATCCCTTGCATCTGGCAAAGCCCTATCATGCTATCACAACTGTGACTGTAAATTGCTGTACATAAACCACACAGTCCTTTGTTAACACATCAGCACCATTCTTAATCTAAGTAGGTTATGCTAATCCTTCATTGGAATGTTTTCTTGCCCTTAGCCATGACAGGTATTTGTAATTGACTGTGAAAGCTCCCTTTTTGCTGAGGGAATAACATGTGTCAATGAATCTGTTAAAGGATCTTTATCTCATGTTGAGAGGTCTTAGTAATTTCATGTTCTTACTTTAATTAAAAAATTTCATTATAACCTTTTTTTATTATTCATGGTATACAAGACACTGTTTAAGATAATGTTAATCACATGTGGCTCGAGTTGCTCAGATCTGATACTACCTGTAAAATATGTTGCGTGATTAACTTATAGTGTACCACGATCTCCAATAAAAATGCTTTCTCTGATGATGTTTTTATTATTTTGGGAGATTTACATATTCCCTTCAAAAGGTTTGTTTGACAAGGAATGAACATGTCTGCAAGTCATCAGTTGATCTCTTAAATGTCTTATTTCAGATTTCCACCAGTATGAAAACATGAAGGACACTGTTTCGAATCTTCTGGAGAAGAAACATTGTGAAAAGCTTGCCAGTATCTTTGAGTTAACACAAGATGATAGGGATGACATTCTGAATGATCCAAAACCTGGAATGGAACTGGTGAAAATATTAGATAAAAGAGAACTCATTATGCCAGACAAAGTGATTGGCTTATATCAAGGATTAAAAGGCTGTCACCTTAATAAAATTGGGCGACATGTCTTGGGCTACATTGATGCAACAAAGAAAGAGGAGGTCAATGACAGTAAGACTGTTCAAGAAGACAATACAGAGGTATGGAATGTAATCATGAATAAACTTGATTTCAAACAAGTTCCAGACTTCAATTGAAAATGCAAATATCTATCATACTTCTCTATTTGCTTCTTAACTGTATACACTAAATATCAAATGTTACTTGAAGTTTCTTTTTATTTCACAGTCTAATGAGAAAGATCTCCAAGAAAAAGACTCCAAGTTGTCCTTAAATGCCAGAATACTTACAGAAGAGGGATATAAGAGGCTAGATGTACAAAGAGCACTGAAGTTGTCCCATGGTGAACTAGACTTGGGGAGAAAGTTATTGCTGCTTGCCAAGGCAGAACATGGTAAAAGTTACTATACAGTATCTTCAAATAGGTGAAATCTGTAGTAGTTAATTTTACAAATACTCATAAAAATACATTAAAAACTGTCTTTTAGAACGTAATAAAATTATTTCCAATCATATAATTTATATGAATGTATGTAAAGGCTGAAATTGCATCAAGCTAACCAGTTTAATTGAATAGATTATTCATTGCATAACGACGAAATTTACCAGCAAGGTTCATTGACAAAATCAAGTATATGTATTTTACCATATTTTTAAATGCTTTATACCAAGCTAGGCAAAAGTTGTAACAAGCAGTGTTATTTGCAACTAAATGTAAGATCATTTTAAGTGAGTGACTAGCACACATTGTTGTGAGGTAAGTTTATTCCATTGGGAAAGTCTATTATTAACTTTGTATGATAGAATTACTTCATACGAGTACATACTGAAGTATGGAAATTACAAGAAGTATATTTCAAATGCAATCTTTACTTAAATCTGCAGAGGGACTCCCTTCTTCTTCTGGGTCTATTGTATACAAAGAACAGTACATTGATGAACTTGGTGGTGAGCTGGATATTGCTGGTATTCATATGCTTGTACCAGCTGGTGCGTTAAATTCTGGACGGATTGTTAGTCTCAGCATTTCTAGTGAGTCTGGTATCAAAGGGCCAATATCAAACAGGAGTCTGAGACTAGCCCCATTTGTAAACTTCGGCCCAGACAATCTTGTCCTTCACAGAAATGTCACCATGATTATTCCACACTGCGCCTACATTACCGGAAAAAAAAACAAGCCTGGATGTTTACTATGGGATGCCTCAAAAAGGTCAGATTTTAATCGAAGCCTGTAGCTTAGATTAAGATATGTATTCATCTGGTTACATGCTTGTTTGTTTTCTCTTTTTCGTCTGCGTTTGTTTCCAAGCATACTCGTGTTACGTAGTCTCGCACACACGATAAGTCTAGATTCATCGTTAAGGTGAACGGTTGCTCAGACTTTTGTATTGTTTTATGAGGTGCTTATCGCCATTTTAGTCTGCTTACAACATCCTTTGAACTTTACCACATTGTAGAATACTGTGGACCACTGGAAATATCAACGACTTGCATGTAGAGTAAATCAGCGATTTAATTGATTCCTCCAAGTTGTGTCCATCTCCCCACCAACACTACAGGGGTGCCGGACTAAAGCTAGCATAGGATTCTAACTCACCGACTGTCCAGCACACTAGTTGCTGGAGGCTCATGCCTGGTTCCTGCATGAACGTACATTCAGCACAGGATTCCAGTGCAGGATTCACATTCAGTCTTTCAATGAATGCTTTGCTAGCTTCCGACTGGTACCAACAAGTTTCACAGTACAAGTACAAGTTGCCTCATGATTATACATAGTTTCGATTGTTGAAATTATTAGTTCACATGATAAAGTGAAGACCAAGAAAGGTTAGGGCTATCTATAACAGGACTAATGTTGCTGTCAAAGTATAGAACTAGTTGCGCTGTTTTTACGGAGTTATACGGGACTCAAGTTGCAGGCATTTCTTGCTTGTAATTTTGCTAACTTTCGTTATTTGTGACCTAGACTGTACTTCAATGATTTGTATGCAGTGCCATTCAGGCAATACATAGCCAACATATTAAATTGTTTGTGCTACCACAGGATTGTACGAATTATTAATCTTAGTTCCAATATGTCTCATAGGTTGTATACTGAGTAATCAGTGCAACGTTCAAGTCTACATATCCCAAGGATTAAATTGAATTCCTGATAAAGTTCAGTTGTACTGTCAAATACATTAAGAGAAAATTAGCAATTCTATCTCACCAGTTTTCTGTTGCTATCCTGCAGATAAAAAGATAGAATGGAACCTTGAAAGAGAACATTTCAGCTGCTCAATAAACAACAATAATATTCGGGTTGAAATTCAAAGACGGCGAAGTCTCATTGGGCCTCACATTACTTTCCAACAAAAGATGAAGAAGAATGTTTGCGTGATACCAGTCATGGAGAGGACTTCTAGTGCTACGAATAATTTGACAATCTACCTTTGGTTTTACAACGATTACAGCTTCGAACATGACGTAAGTATTAACGTCTTTGTTTCGGTCTTGTCCTTATCAGCTCTCTAAATAGTGGCATATTTTTACTGCTTGTTTTTAACTGGACCTGATATCAATTGCATTTAATAAACTTCTGGTGCTATGGAGCTCTTAAATTTCTGATAGAATAAGGGTACATAAATTTTTCTCATATTGGGTAGTTGTGATATGCCTATTACTTTATTCCCCCCCCCGTACAGTTGTCTAGAGATATCAGCATAAAATGAGTCAATGTTATAAATACATGACAACTTGGTAGTACATGTAATTAATTTTATCTTCTTACCCTCTATTCTATCCTGTTAAGAACTACAGTACATTGAAACATATTGAAGAACAAGTTCTATGCTGATGATACTATTTTGTTATCCACATTTTTTTAATATGTGACATTTCAGCGTCTTATCCATGAAGAAGTTTATAACAATAAGGGCATTGTGCTTCACGATCCAGTGTCTTTTCAAGTCAAAACTATGGGATCAACTTTACCTGTCAGTATTAACAGCAATACTTCTCAGTGGATCATAACTCCAAGGAAAGTAGTAAGTTAACCTCAGTCATATTCATTATGGACATTATTCATATGTTGTATCTGGATGAAAAGGAATGATTGAACATCACATGTTGGTAGGAAATTGATGCATTGTTGACAATCTTCATTATATGATTCACCCAGCTCATTTCAATAAGGAGCCACTGTGACATTTTAAATTCAGTTTATTTTATATTCAGTTATGTGGACAGGTACATTATTCTTCATTTAGTTTGATCAGTATGATCACACCTATAATATTATAGCACTGACCTATTTTCATGAAAAGAGAAATCGGATCTTTACGCCTGCTTCACCATTGGTGAACATTGCGAAGTCTTTCTCTGATAAAATGTGTCTGTTTTGTTGTTTAATGCCTGTAAATTTTGTTGTTTCACACAAATGAAATGTGAAATCAAACTATTTAACAAAAAGGTATACTCATTGGTAAAAAAATGTGTTACATAGTGGATAAAGCTCAGTACACCATATGCATAACTTTATTGTAATAACCGTTCATAGATTCTGGTGTTTTAGGCTAATAGTAGTTGTTTAATGGACAAAGTCCTTTTCGACAATTGTAATTTAATGACTTTTTTCCTAATGCCTTTGTCTTGACTCAAGGTTTCATTTTGTTGTAAATTCTCTACTTTTATGTTTCTAGGAAGTTGATGTGGATTCTCTGTGGTTGCTGAATAGACACAAGGTCACGTTCGATCTTCAAGATAAAGGCAATACAGATAATGTCAATGTACAGATAGAATCAAGATATGGCGTCGCCAGAAGGACTCTGTTTCAACTTAATATTCAGTTCAAAGTATGTTAATTTGATAAAAAGTTCATATAATGTTAGTCATTGATAATTTCTTTCTTTCTGTATATTTCTGTATCACATTCGTGTTTTGATTTGAACTGATTTGACTGAAGTAATTTTTTCCTATTTAATCTTCAGTATTCCATGTCAAAATGTGTACCTTGTTCCCTTTGTGCACATTAACAGAGTATGCAGCATGAAGTCCTTCTAGAGAAAACAGCTTCGTTTAATTGTGACTTTTGAAGCATTTGAAACATGGAGTAAAATATGAGATTATATCAAAATAGGAGAACCTAAGTATGACATATTGACGAAATAACGTAACTGAAACAAATTATTTTCGTTTGTCTCTGTTTTAGGTTGACGAAATGTACCATTGTGAGCCAGCTTCGTCTCCTTTTCAACAAATACTATCCAAAGGTATGTTAACTATTCCACAACAGATGAACTTCATATTGCCAGTAATTGTATACGTAATGCACAATACAAAAACCCAAAATCACATGAAGCATTTCAACTTCACTTTTAGCACAACAGATTTTGTTTTGGACGATTAACAGTAAACGGAAACTCAGTGATCAGAAACTGTGCTGTCAATCTACACCTGCCGTACTGTGAATTTCTCATTGTGTGCATTGTTTTCCTGGATATTTAACAAGACAAGCACACATGAAAATATGTTTGCAAAAAGAGTGGATTTTCATGAGTGTTAAATTTCCTTTCATTGCTTCATATCTTCCTCTTATTTTATTTGACTTCTCAGTCACCATGGAAGCTTTCACTGATCTGGTGAAAAAGTTAGCAGATAATCTCGCTGCAAAGCAGTCTATCCAGCTGGGCAACAGTTTTCAACTACCCGAAGATGTGATTGTCAGCACTGAGAAGCATAGGAAACCAGGAAAACTGTTGATGGAGATACTCACCGAGAAATGTGTGATATCAGCATCAAATGTCTCTAGACTTGAACATGCTCTGACGGAGATAGGAAATGAACAATGTGCCAAACTTGTTAGGGACTTCAGAAGACTCAATCCGGTTGTACATGCCACAATGTCTCCATGAAGTGATAATTGAATACATCGATATTTCGCTCTCTTATCCCAGGATGTCAAAGATTCATTTTACTCCTTTGGGAGTGATTCTCTTCTGAAAGTTAAGCGGCAGGAATCGTACAGGTACTAAAAGATGGTACACATATGTTTAAAATAATGTGAAAGCTAAATGATCGAAGTAATTTCATTACAGCTTAATACAGATATTATCATCAACTTCAAATTCCAGTATGCCGAATCTGTCACATATTTAACACATCTATGATTACCAGCTGTCAATCGTCACTAGTTTGTTATATTTCATTCCATTTATTTGATTTTCTTCAGCATTTAAAAAAAAAATAGTACATTCATGATTACAGGATTCTATTTTAACAAAAAGACTTTCAAATCACAATGACATAAACAAGTACTTTACAGTGATTTACAGTGATATGTTTTTAATGGAGTCCAATGAGCCTAACTAGGCATGACACTCAAAGCCTAAAGATGAAAAGCTGGTATTAAGATACGAAACCTTTCTCTATCAACACCTTAACTGTCCCCAATTCCATCCACCCACATCCTTCTTAAATATACACTGACATTTTCTTGTGAGTATTAGCAGGTGTGATTTATATGTATTTTTATACGTTTTTTTTTTTACTTTGGAAGCATAAAATTTCAATATTCAGAACCTTTACAGGGTTGTCATACTTTCATATTCCTTTTCATTACCAGTTCTATTTTTTCAGTTGTAAGATTAAACTTCTCAGAAGGGGAACCGTGGATTTTTAAGACCACTACGTTCTCGATGCTGAGTAATTTCTTATTGTGTGGAGGCATATTGAAGCTCTATTTATGCTGCATTTTACTATGTATTCAATGTAATGGTTCTTGTAATCTATTCCCCCAGGTGGGTACAAAAGGCAAGAAACAAATATTATTGTATGTATGAAAATCATGTACAGATGATCAATTGATTTATTTCTTAATTTATTGATAGTTTTGACAAAATGGTAAACAATTTTGAAAATTAAGCTAACTGTTTACTTTTGGTCAGCTTGAAATAAAGTCGGCTGTTTAACAGTATCTTCTCCTAAATATTCCCTTGTTTTGATGATAAAAATATACAGTGTGTAATGAATAACATATGTGTTTTTGTTCTGTTTTTCAATGTGTTGTTACACCTAGCTAATAAACATAATGTCATCGTGTGATGATGACATAAATAGGTTGTGTATCCGCGCATGGAGACTAACAACTGATTGCGATAATCCATTTCAAAGGTTATTTGTATTCACTAGTCAATTACGACCATATTGTAAAAACCTTGCTAAAACTTATAAAAAAAAATGAGGGCGGCTCAGGATAATCTGATTGATAGTGCAGGCTGGTGTGCACCAAAGATAGTAAATGGACACCTTTGGCTCTCTGTGATGGTTGCTTAAAGTGAAATAAGTTCGTTTGTGTTACAGAAAAAGCCATACTTAAAAATTAAAACTTGTAAACAAAGAATGAGAGATAAAACAAGGAAGGACCACAACCTTTTCAAGAAATAACTTTCTCACAGATAGAAATTTCAGTTATTTGTTACTCCCGCCCAAAATTTCAAAAATTCAAATAATGCTTCTTCCGTAACTTTTCTTAAAATATTTTGAAGAGGTGATTTCTTTTGCCTCATGTTTATTTATGAGACCTAATGGGTTACGCCCCAAGTTCACAAATAGTGAGGCAGCTGTTTTAATATGCCATGTCGGTGCATTTTAAGCGCCTTGTTTGCCTATATATAAAGTATGTAAGCTGTTATGTTAGGTTAATGTCATTTGGATCTACAAGGGACTCAGATATTTGCTGGCTGTCTAGACCGTACAAAATAATATAGCTAAATATTTGTCATAGCACCTCATGACCTGTCATTTGAGACATTCAATATTTGCAAGTATCAAAGTCATTCTTGAATGATCCTATGAGTCTAGGTTTTTTGGGTAAATATATTACCCAAATGGACTGGAGCTTGCAATGTCGCATATATCTCTTGTAGAATTTGAACAACGAACTTGTTGTGTCGAAAAGTATCTGGCGATTGTCACCATGTGCTGCCACAACCATCTTTTTTTTTTTGAGGGAAAACGTGTAATTAGCTGACACCCGAAAGATTAGAGAGACTGGAAAATACCACCTCCTGCGATGTGAGAGACATTTTCTACGAAAACAATTTCCCTGTTCGCTACGCTCTAACGGATGCTGACGCTCTATCATTTGACAGGACATTTGTGGTGATGAATGTACACAAATAAGCAGAAATAGAGACCTTTGACTTGTATCACGTCATCGATCAATTTGTGATTCAGGCCTATGTTCTAAAGTGTAAAGAATTGCGCCTGTGACAGTAGCATTATAAAATCCTGTCGTTTTTGTGGTCGACTTCGAAGCAATTGACTGCACTGAACAGGTAAGAATGACAATTTATCATAATACCTATTATTTTGACGCAGTTAATGGAAGTGTATCGGCCAAATCCTTATCCGGATGAAGACTCATGGCAAGTTTAAGTCATTTCAAAGCTATACATTTTTAAATGTACGGTAGAAAAAAAAACCTTTATACATTTCCTATCCACTTAATCAATTTTTAGGACTTCTTTATTCGCTCTCTCCCGCATGCTGTCATACTCAGTGAAGTCGTTCCGTAATATACACATAAAACCTTAAAACAATGATTTCGTGTTGAATACTGTTGTTACCAAATAGGAAGGTGTAGTAGAATTTATATAGTAGCATTACTAGAGGATAATCATCAAATTTCCGTAAATCTTGTAGGTTAAATTATCTGTCACATTGTCTGCCGTGCTTATCTTCACCTGACGATCTAGTTTGTCAGGAAGATGGGAGATCCAAATCCATTACACACCAAGTCAATTGTAACGATGTGCTAAACAATGCAATGCTTGTTATAAACTTAAAAAGTAAAGAAAATGCATACAGACACTACCAACAACAACATCTTCATATCTGCAATGTGCAATAATCACCTCGACCGTTCATGAAGCCTGTTTTTTTTTTTTTTTCATACCACACTAAGACAAAAGATAAGTGTATCATATCTTGTTAAGATAAACATCGCGTTATGTTGTTTTAATCACCACACTGTCATTATGTGCCACTCGTGCGTGTGACACAAGTACGTGTGCACTCTATAAACAGTTGGGTTTCGTATGCCACGTTAGAAATTGTGAATTGGGTAAAAACAAAATGCCAAAGTTGAGCACAAACTACCCTTTATTGGGTTAAATGTTACCAATAATGAAAACCTTTTAACCGACGAGGCATTTCTAACAAACACTTGGAAAGGTGGCCCATGTACACAACCGTTTTAGAGTATACAGAGAAGTCAAACAAAATAATGTATATAATGTCATATGTCCTTCATTATGCAAACCTTACTTTTGCTAATTCGCAAATGTAGGAATCGACAGTTCCATAGTCCAAAATTTGATGTTCAGCGCCGAATCATATTTCATTTTCATTCGTCTTAATTCCACACAGCAACCTACAAAGAGCCTCCAAGATCATCGAGCTAGGGTGTTCACTTTAAGGAAATTGTATTATTTTTTACGGCTTACATGATAACGCCTAAATATGGGCTTCTCAAAGCTTTCAAGGCATTTAGGTCTTCTTATGAAGATGCATATCACACTTCATTAGAGCATAGCCAAAGTGTGTTTGTTTTGGAGAAAATGTACGTCAAATAAACGTTCACTGGCGAATTGACAATCAGTGATCAATCAACAAAATTTAGCAAAAGTGTTCATAGCTGATAAAAAAAACTGCTATATTCATTGAGGAAATAACACGGACTTTTGTCATTTTTTGTAACACAAAAAGTTTATGGTGAAAAGTGTGAGGGGTCCCCCATTTAGTCTATATACTGCAAGGTCTGCATGGGTTCATATGAACTAGCAGTGGATGCAAGAAGTGTCTGTTATCAATTTTTTAGACATAAATTTGAATTGTCAATCACTCCCTTATTAAGGTTCCTTTGTATGTAACACATCGGGATCATCTTAGTTGGATCATCTGTCGTTAGTATAATTGAGAGAGAAGCCTTCAGATTTCAGAAGTCAGGTATAGAACATTTAAGTAAAGTTCACTTAACAACTTATGGCCATTTGTAATGAGAGTATTTACTTAGACAATATATCATAGTTTCCCAAAGGCTTCTCAGGCTGTGTTTCATGATCAGTAATACTGGACATTCGTCATCAGTTCCACATAATACAGAGATCTCGAGATAATTCTCTTCAGGTTATCTCGAGATACTTCTCATTTCCCAGATTCGTCTTGATATTTAACGTTGAGCTAGCATAGCAGTATCTCGAGATATTTGGATCATCAATTTTGGTTACAATTTTCTTGACTCTAAAGATGATACATCATAAGTAGAAACGGATTTGCAGTTTCACTTATGATGTATTCGGAAGAACCTGAAGATGATGTATTAATTTTGGATAATCCTTTATCTCAATATACGTATCCTAGGATCTTTGGATTTATGATGAGATTATTTAGTTTAACGTTTGGGCCAACATTGACTTGACAAGGCCCCAAACTGCCAGGCCCCAACTGATTCCCTGCAATTTAAACTTGTCTTGAACAGTTTCGTGTCCACAAAAAAAAAAGATTTAAGGAAAGGGGGAGGAAAAATAATAGAGAAATCAACAAAATAAATGTAATGCTATGAATGTACAAGACCCTAAGTTCCTTATCATAGTGGTCTTAAGCTAAACCTTTGTGTGCTACTATGTCTTGGCTATTTAAGCTTTTCTTTCTTTAAGTGGGACACATATGATGAAACTTGGCGAATATGTAAGTGGGAATTATAATCATGATAACCATTGTGGTGATTCAAGTATAACCATGGATGTAAGAGGAGAAGAACATAAATCGGGAAGTTTAATTCATGCTAATCCTTTTAAATTTTGCCAGTGTAGTAAGTTTCTATTCGTAAGGATGAGTACGGCTGAGGGTGCCATTTACTGCTTACACCCTATGAAAAGGATTAAGCGCAACTTTGGAAGCGCGGAAGGTCCTTAAACTACAATCTGTGCTGATTGTAATTTAGCACTGATACTAGTAGGGCTCTTCAACAAACCGGCTGATTTGCAGACACACTACTTTCCTCTGGAATTAATTAATGCTGTAAAGTTACAGACACTGTATTATCAAAACTGGTTTTGAGTTATTATTACCACCATCAATTTCACTCATGAATTTTCGTATAAAACAGTAAAGTCTTTGGATATTTGTCATATTTGATATAATTAATGTCATAATTTACTTACATTATTAAAATACTCGATGAAAAAAGATACCCCTAGACTAATCTCTATAGTAAGCCTCCTAACTACCATCAGTATCTTTTAAGTAATAGTTGCCATCCGGGTTACATAAAGAGAAGCATAGCCTTTCGTCAAGCCTTCCGTATAAAACGGACATGTTCTGATCATGATAATGCCCGAAACAGGTGCGAGGCGCTGAAGGATCTGAAGGAAGCCAATGGCCATATTCATTAAGGGCTATATTCAGGGGCTATATTCGATAAATCTGTAGCTGTCTTTATCCCAAATCAGTTATCAGGCCCTGTATGTAGCTGTACAACGCTCTGTAGCACGAAGTTACATACACACTGCACAGTGAATACACGTACACTGGACCACAACATACACACATTAGTACAGTACTGAAGAGCACACTAACTAAAGCAGGAATATATTGTTGCTCTGTCAATTGTTATTGCTATTCTCTTTGTCTAAGTGTTACTTTCTGTTTCGCGCACGAATATCAAGTGTCGTCTATCATCAAGTGTCTTTTACCATCAATCGTCTTTTACCGATCTCAGTTTACTTGAAACTATTACGATTTGAAGCCCTCATTTGATTTAATACATGGAGAGGGGTCTTGGATGCAATATATCTGCCAGCCTGTATCAACTGTTTCTGCGACATCAAGGTATATTAGTATCTTAGCCTCATATGCCATTATATAGTCTAAATTGTTGTAATAATTATGTTTTGAATACATTGCAAATTCCCAAAATGGCAGTTTGTGAGCTATCTGCAAATTGACTGGTCGATATTGGGCACATATCCCAATTCTAGCTGGCAGTATAATCCTTTTTATATACTACATATTGAAATCAATTCTTCATCCCTAAAACACTATTAAAAAAAACAAAAAAACAGTGGTTATGTTTGTGATACAGCAGATGTCATTCACTCTCTGAAGTAAGTTAGTGACCACAGTTTCCTTAAACACGAATTTTGGAGAGGATGGGCAAGAGGGTTGGAGGTGAAAGGGGTGCCTTAAGTTTGATTAACAGTAATGTGATGGGAAGTTAAGTTCTCCCACCGCTGGTAGAAAATATAATCTGTTATTTGACCAAAAAGAAAATAGCAGGTACACTCAAAGTTCACGTATATAGCAGAAGTAGGTGGCAGGTGTGCTTCTATTTGCACACGGTAATCTTATCTTTCCCTTTACCGAAGACACTCGGACGATAGGCCTGCTGAATATTCATGATAGACACTTATGACAACGATGACAGTTGAACTTGTATTGACTCTGAAGCAGAAAGTGTAGGACGGTAATAGTTGCATTAAAACTGTCGATAGTTTTGACAATGTCATTTAGAAAAAAAGAAACAAACATTAAGTTGCCCAAGAAAAACGGCAAATTAGCAAGTATTTCAGGTTTCAGTTGAAATTCAAGGAGGATTTTATCGAAATGTTAGAGTCAGGATGATATTCCCCCAAACTTCACCTCAATTGACAACTCAAATCGGTGTCTAACTTAAACATAAGTTACCAAAGAAACCTTCAGTCATTAAATAACTAACAATGATACTTCAATAACCTGTAAAAGAAAGTTATTTAAAGGACACTAGAACATTATTTTGGCGTGTATGTCACATTATTTCTTTGTTTTGTTTTTCTTCGCCGTCAAATTATGGTTTTAAGATATTGTGTCACACGGGACTTTCTGTGATCAAATTGTTTGAAATAAAGCAGTAAACACAAGTTTATAAACATTCAATTTCCATTATGAATCTTATATATATTTTGAAAAGTAAATCTAACTTTCTGGAAGTTGAGAATTACAAGACTTACGATGCATTCTTACATTACTCTTCTGTTTTTAATTTACTCTTATTTTTTTACTTCTATTTTTAATTTACTACGTCATGAAATTAGTGCTATTTTTTTACTTTTTAGGTGTTTTTTTTCTTACAGACTGAGGTTCTACTCGTTTCAATATTCCAATATCCCTCCTATTTACAAACCAGCATTCAACTGTTAGAATTACTCATGTTGCTTTTGTTTACATATCTCTGAGTTTCAGACAGCTGGGACAGACTAAAGATAAGCGAAGAGCAAATACATAATTACTCAGACAGCACCCTCTCCTTTATCACCAAAAGTAAATAATAAAACAGCAATAATACTCGACAAACCACAGTTGGTATACAATATGTCAATGACTGGTCAATGTTGGACTTAATGGAAGCTTACATCAAAGGTTATTGTACTACAAAGTGCACGTTAAATTAAAACTACGTAATTGTAGTGTGTAATTGGATGAGGCTAGAAAGGGGAATGAATTTAATAAAGTTAGTATATAATAAAAGTGTAAGTCCAACATACCCACATCTCCATTTTTCGTAAGGAGATACATGCATTGCTTTTGGGTTATTTAATAAAAAAAGGTAGACAAAAACCCACTTACAACTTTTGTCACATAATTTGGGATGAATCATGATTCTACGTGCTGCAAAAAAAAAATGATTTTGAAACAAAGTCAATTGGTATTCTTGAGGCATTCCAGTGCCGCTTTCATATAAAAACGCCATTGAAGATCTACTAGCGTCACTGCATATCACTTGCAAAATGATGCAATTAATATTGCAATACTGCTGATCACTGACAAATGATTATTGAAACAAAGTAAAAACAGGACCTTCCAGGGTTACCTCGGCCACAGGGAGGTCAGATTTGATTTTATTGGGAGTTCCAATCAACAAGTAAGGTACTACTAAGTGCGGGTTAAATAATGCGCCATATGGTTTTGATATCATGGGGATGGGGGTCTGGGTAGGTGGGTTTTATTAAATGCTAGTGAATAATAAAAGATGTACCCAACCAGATACCGACATCGCATTTACTACTTTTTCTGAAACAGTTGTAAAATTCTAAATTATTACAAGTGTTTAATCCTCAGCTTAAAGTTAAGAACTAGGTAGTTTATGGAGTTTTCAGACAATTTTGATGTATCACCGTCTTTAAAGCTTAACATTCTAATATTAACACAATTCATTTAGTGTATTCCTATATTCAATTTACTAAACCAAAGTAAAAGCAACCATGAATGATAGATGGAGAGATGGGGCAGATACAGGAAGAAAGCATGTAGCTATTTTATGGAGTATGATATGTTCCTTTGTTTATTTTGAATTATCTTTTGATAATTTCAAATATTGTTATTATTATTTTTTTCAAATTGTTGTCCTCAATGAAACAACCACATTTGTTATCATCCCCTCATCTCTTTTAGAAGTTTCAAACCCAAACTGGGAAACACCTGCCCACACTGCAGTAACGTCTGGTTACTTTCTGACACAGAACAATTACTAGGGAGGACGTATGAGTAAACTACCGCTAAGTGGTACCAAAATCACTCATTGTACATCTATACAGACATCTTAAAATTGATGTTGCAGTATTGCTGTCATTTGCTGGTCTGATCACATGTAGGAAATATTGTCATTTTGATTTGCTATTTTTTTTTTCAAGGAAAATAAAATATATTGTGAAAAAAATGAATTTCTTCCTTTTTCTTGCCCTCCTCACAAAATGTATTGTTCCACGATTGTACAACGTGTTGATAAGCTGAATCTTATTGGGCAGTATTTGCAGAAAATATTCCTCTGAAAACAATATACCACGTTTATTGTCACCTTCGTTTATTAATCCGTTATCGTTTGTAAAGTGTTTTTCAATAGCTAATATGTACATGACCATCCAAATGTTCGTACAAGTATCAAGCAACGTCCAAAGAAATACAAATCGAAATGATTGTACATTAAGTAATTTGCACATTAAACGACCTACATAAAATATCATAATGAAAGAAATGTTTACTTTTGCTTCTTTTAGATATCTGCTTTTCAACCTCTAATAGAAATTTTAGTTTATAAGGAAACTCGTAAATATTAGGAAGTTCACCTTTTTGTTTGCATTGGAATATGTAATACTTTAAATGCAAAATTAGAAAATTGAAAGGATGTTTAATATATCTACAATAACCAAAGAAAATATCTTGTTTTGACAAAGTAAATTGACGATCCAAAAACCAATGTTCTATGTCTAAAATAAAAGAAGATACTATGTGGCAGCTCCAAAACAAATGATCTAATGTTTCGTCTTCTCTTTTACAAAAAGTACAAAGCGGGCTTTCAATTAAGTTCATAAGAAATGATAATCTGTTCGTACCAAGAATACGGTGAATCAAACGAAACTGAAAAAACTGAATTTAAACTTCACGAACAGAATACCAGGGACAAAATCGAATCCCACGTTTTTTCGTCATATTGAAAAACAGTTATTCCATTTTCCGACTGCCTTTATATTGCACCCTAAGTTTAAAATGTAATTACCATAGATGAATTTTGAAGCACCTAAAGTGGCCTTAAACGCATGTAAGAGATGTTCGTTGTAGTTCTCAATTATATCAACATCTAAATTACACGCAACTTTCCAATGAACCGGTATCGCCTTTATAATACCCCAATATAGCGTGAAAGGACATCGCAGTAAATTATATTTATTTATAAAACCATTATAAGAAATTGCCGTACCATCACGATTTAAAAGATCACGTATGTAAATAATTCCCTTTTCAAACAAAAAACGATAGAGGATTATGTTATTAATGACTTTAATACAAGAATTATTCCAAAAAATTTGATTATCAAATTGAGTATCTGGAACTTTAAACGACACACCTTCCCATGATTTAACAACATCAGCGATGAATTGATTTTTAATCATAACGTCCCCATTCTTACAATTACAATTGAAAAGAAAACTTTTACCATATCGAGAGAAATAATAATAAAAAAAAACTTCCAGTACCCTGGTCTTTCATTAATATAACGATGAACCCAAGTGCATTTTAAGCCTGCAAGAAAGAAGTCTAGATGGATTACATTCAGACCTCCGCGCCTAATGGGATTAGTGATAGTCAGCCGACTATTTTTTTTTTCTTGTTTGTTGCCCAAAATAAAATTAACAATTATTTGATTACGCTTACGAATAAACGTCTTTGGAGGATTTGGAAGAACAAGGAAAAGGAAAACAAGTTGAGATAGACCGAACGTTTTAATAAGGATACTCCTACCAACAGGAGTAAGGTCCCTCATAGACCATAATTTAAGTGACTGCTCTAGCCGAGAGAGCTTGGGTGGAAAATTAAGAGTAAAAAGGTCCTGGCGATTAGTAGAAAAAGAAACCCCTAACAAAGTAACCGGACCTTTTGACCAGGTCACTGGAAGATGATTAATAAATGCTGGTTTACAGCTAACATAGGGACCTAACGGAAACAAACGCGACTTCTCATAGTTAATCTTTAAACGGGAAACGACGTAAAAATTTTCAAGTGTACCAATAACTTCTTGAAGAGAATCGGCGGTATCATCCAAAAACAATGTCGTGTCATCAGCATACTGTAAACGTTTTTCTTCATTATTAAAAATGCTAAGACCTCTGATAACATTGTCATGAAAAATCACCTGAGCCAAAACCTCAGCACAAAGTAAGAAAAGATAGGGGCTAAGTGGGCAACCCTGACGTACCCCCCTTCCTAAGATAAAGTCACCCGAAGAATACCCATTATTGAAAATTCGGCTGGAGCTTTTGTGGTAAAAAGTCTTGATCCAACGAATAAAATTATTACCAAACTTAAAAGCATGTAAAGTATTATACAAATGAAACCAGCTTTATCAAAAGTTGAACAATGCTCAATAAGATCAAGGGTAAATCTAATATTTTCACCTATAAACCTTCCTTTAAGGAAACCAGTTTGTTGATGACCAATAAGGCAAGGCAAGACGCGCTTCATGCGATTAGCAAAGAGCCTGCGCATGAAGTTTGTTATTAGAATTAAGTAATGAAATAGGTCTAAGATTTTTCAGCAAGGATGGATCCTTACCAGGTTTGGGAATACGAGTAATTACATCACGTATCTGCTCGGGGGAAAGTTCTCCAATGAAGAAAGAAAAATTAAGAGAATCAACCAAAGACTGACCAACCAGATGCCAGAAATGTTTATAGAAATCAACGCTAAGACCATCACTACCCGGAGATTTGTCTAGCGGCATACTATCAAGGGCAGCTTTACATTCTTCAAGAGTAAGAGAGCCGTCACAAAGGCGCGAATGCTCATCATCTAATGTTCTGTCAAGTTGTAAGGTATTAAAAAAGACATCTGAATTGTGATCACGCGTAGAATAAAGAGACCTGTAAAAAGATTCTAAAGCAGCAAAAATGTCTCTTTTTTTGTCAAAGTTGTACCATCTTCCTGACGAATTTTTTGGATTAGACTAGAGTTCCTCTTACGATTTTCTAAGTTCAAAAATATTTAGTACTTTTTCCCCCGACTCAACCCATCGAGCTCTTGAAAGCACAAGAATACCCTTTAATTTCTAGTCATACAATTGATAAAGTTTATTTTGTGCCTCCAATAAGGAGGAATTTACTTCATCTGACCAATCAGAATACAAATCGTTTTCCAAAGCAGAGCTATGGGAAATAAGCTGTTTTTCATACCTTCACCTATCTGGCGCTAAATTTTTACTATTAGGCACCGTTTCAGTACGTACAATATATTTAAGAAAATCCCTTCTAGATAAATGAGATCTACTATGACACGTATTAGTCGTGCTGTCCAGCTGTGTCAACCTTACCCAGTAGATTTTGTTTCCCATGGTATACTGTTGCCAAATGCGAAACATCAGTCTTGCCCACGTGAGGGTAAAGTTACGTGGCATATCAAGTGAGGCCTGCTTTATCTTTCATCATATTTTTATTTTCTTTTGAGGACTTAGTTTGGAGGAGGGCTTGGTCGAAGTCTAAATCAGCTAAGATAAATGTTAGTGTAACGTAACCAATACCCACCGTACTCTTCTTAGTACTTACATATGTAATCAGTCTTATTTCAAAAATACATGCCAATCCCTGAGTTTATGCTTACTGTAAACTTTTGAATGAGAGATGGTAATGTACCAACTTTCAAATCGATTATCCTTCGAAGGTTTCAATGCTGAATATTTGTCACAGCCTATAAACTCACGAATGCATGCTGTGGTATAAGTATTTTCTCTTTTGCCTTTTTTTCTAAGGAGACAGACTTAATCCTTGTATGCTCCCAGCTTATCGCAACATGAAAAGAATATTCCTATAATTGAATTTATTCAAATTGTTGATTCTGAAAATGTGCCACATATTCCAATGGCTAGATAACAAACTAGTCCTACTTCCAAGGAATTGAATACATTCTTCCCAAAAAGATAAAAGTATCAATGATTTCATTTTTGAGGTTCCCAGGTTTTTACTCACCTGAATCGTTTGTCAACAAATAAACTGATGAAGGAGCACTTAGACAAGGTTATTGCGAAGAGAGCAGCATACCTCAAATTTGCAATTCTGAAGTGGAATATAGTTTAGATCGCGATCATTGATAGTTCTGCCTGTTAATTGAGATATGATACAAGTTTCGGACAAGATTTACGAGTGTTTTTTATGGCGCTTAAACATTGTAATACATTTGTAAAAGACGAAAAGAAAAAAACCTACAAATGATTACATTTACGAGATTTCAAACATTTTGTTCTCAGAAAAAAACAAAATTGTGGTACCAAATCACTTCACCCTGAGGTGAAGCATGTGAAGGGTCGTTTATCATGTCAAGAGACTGAGGAGATGATAGTCTAACTATCGATAGACATTTTTTTTTCCTTTTTCTGCTGGTTGGAATTCTTGATTATGATTTGAAAAAAAAAAAGTGAAAAAAAAGGAAAAAGAGATACACAGTTCAGTTTTGATGAGAGACAGATAACCCCCAGACTTTAAATAGTGTGGTCTTATCTTTTGCTTTCTCAATAACAACTGTTGTTGCTTTGTCTTCTGAAGATATTGCCTCTTTCATACAATCTGGTAACAGTTTTTTTCCTGTAAGTTTTTATTCTTTTGATATTAGGTTTTTCCATGTGTGGATCTCAGGACGAAGGACAAAGTTCTTTTTTGTGGAGGGACAGGTGTCCCCTGCCTCTATTTGAATAAGGTATTTATCTTTTTGTCAGTTATAACTTCAGAACCTTGGACGGTGAGTTCACTGAATATTCACAACAGATTGCTTTAATATCAATTACACTTTAACTTTTAGTGAACAAGTTCCAGAAACTGCCAATCATTTTTCTTTTTTCTGATGAAATCATAAATGGCCATCCAGGAAATTTAAAAATTGAGTTTGCGCATCTTTTTTGTTCGTGAGCTTGAGCCTGTGTATTTTACCATGCAGATGGGATTGGGGATGATTTTATCAAAGCCACAATCCCCACACTTTAACACATTTGAAAACATTTTATTTACCTATTACTCAAGTGCAACATGCATCTTAATTTGCTGGTGGGTTTGGTGGTATTCATATTGTGCTAATACTACTGACGTTCAGTGGGTTAGGCTGAACAAATTGAATCGGGTAAGAAGTTGATTCACTTGGAAACTTCTTATGGGGAATAAGGCAAGTATGTGCATGTCTGTATTCACCTCCTTATCCAAAAAAATCTTATTTCATTTCTTTGCTTTAAATTTCCACTAAATCTTCACCCCTCCCCTTCCTTCCTCTTCGGACCTGTTCAAATCTATTTTCCTTTTCTCTCTTTTCTTTAATTTTGATAGTGATAATTCTAGATTGTTAAAAAATGCCATGATTAATTTTTCCTTGTAGAATTCTTTACATTACAAAATATAGAGAGGACTAGTCGGGCAGATAGTCCAAACAGAGAACAAAGAAGGAACAGCACCCTCTGCATGCAATCTACTTCATTATCGCTTAAAATAACTAATAAAGCAATATATATATATATATATATATATATAATAGCCCCGTTGTTATATAGTCCCATTGTGACAATTTTATGGATAGCTTCCACTTCTCCCCATGATGTCTTCTTCTTTTTTTTGTTCATTTATGCTTGATCTAGAAGCTCAAGCTCTTCCATATTTGAAATATTTGTTTACATATCTTTTGGATTTCAAACAGAAAGACAGGCTAGGTAAAATAAGGGAAGGGCAACGGGCGAAATGAGTAACGCAGTTTTCTTCATTATCGCTTAAAGAACTGCTAAAACAAGATTACAGCAGGTTCTAAACCATTAGTCGTTATACCTGGCTACTGGGTCACAGCAATGTCAATGGTAAAGCAGTTATGACACTTATTGGAAGTGTAAGTAATAAGTAAAATATCACCAAGTGTCTTTTACCCCTCTCAGTTTACTTGAGACTATTACGATTTTAAGCCCTCATATGATTTAATACATGAGGTGGGGTAAGGAGAGGTGGTTTGGGATGCAAATATAGCTGTCAGTCTGTATCAACCATCACGGTATATTAGTATCTTAGCCTCATATGCCATTATATATTCTAAATTGTTGTAATAGTTACTTTGTGTATACACTGTAAATTCCCAGAATGAGAGTTTGCATGCTATCTGCAAATTGACTGCTCGATATTAGGCCCCTATCCCAATTCCCAGCTGGCCGTATAATCCTATTTATATACTACATATTGAAATCAATTCAACATCCCTGACACCAAAATTTAAAAAAAAAAAACAAATCAGTGATTATGTTTTTGATATAGCAGATGTTATTCATTCTCTGTAGTAAGTTAGTAATCACAGTTTCATTAAACATGAATTTGGGAGAGGATGGTGGGGGGGGGGGTAGTGAAAGGATGCTCTAAATATAATCGGCAGTAATGTGATTGGAAGTTAAAATTCTCCCCTGGAATACATAATCTGTTAGTTGAAAAAGAAAAGAGAAGAGCAGGGAAACGTAGAGCAGGAACAGGTGGTGAGTGCTTCTATTTACACCCGGTAGTCTTATCTTTCACTTTACCGAAGACGCTCGGACGGTAGGCCTGCTAAAAGTTCATGATAGACAGTTGGAACAACGATCACAGTTATACTTGTACTGACTCTGAACCAGAAAGTTTAGGACAGTAATATTTGCATTAAACCTGTTGATAATTTTGACAACGTCATATAAAAAAATAAAAAAAAACACCACAAAGTACGTAGGAACAACACTCTCTGCATGTTGTAACAGCTTTAGAAACATACGATAATAGTGAACAATTGAGAGCAGAACAACAACAAAAAGAAGTTGATAAACCTTTAGAAGTATGGGTGAGGTTAAGCTATTTAATACGTATTACAAAAGTGTTATGTATCATATATACCAGTCTCTTTCAAGCATACAAACTCAAGCTAACATTTCCTTTGGATTATTACACCTTCTTCAAACCCATCCCGAAACCTCAAACAAAAAATGAAGAAAAGAAAGTATAAGAAAAAATGAAGCAGTTCCAGGACTTGGTATTGTCATGCGACAAAAGCCTTTTGTGTGCTAGTGTCTTCCGACCAATGGTATTGAAGTAATTTCATACTGGTCTTTGAAATTTCGAATGTTAGTCGAAAAACAAAAACATATTCTACACAAGATGTGCAGCCTATTTTAATTGAACTCTTTCTTAAGTATTGCCCTATGCTTAAAAAAGAAAATGTAAAAACGTAGCTTCATAATACTGTTTTCAAGACATTGCACATGCTTTTTACAGTGTAAGTTAACTAACACTAACCCATCCTGTAATATTTATTTATTGACAGTATGAAAATCAATCAAAACTAAGTACCTAATTCGTAGGTGTTACTGTCGATAAGGCACTGACCTTGAATTCTCATATAGCTACTCTTATGATTTCTGTATCACGTGGAGTTCGTATATTCCTCTACTTTTCACTGCAATGTTGTGTGCGCTTGCCAAAAATCTAAAATTTACTCTTTCCTTTTTCAGAAGAAGAGTTGTGCCAACTCAGATTATCGGACACATTCGAATCAAGTATTTTATACGCTACACACACGTACTACACATGATATTTATTATCTCCAAATTGCTCTTTTTATGTACAGATGTAAATCAAATGTTTATTTAGACAGCCCAAAACAGCGCTATCTTGCTCACCGATCTGTTCGACACAATGGCCCCGCACTTCGGAATTCATTATCTGTGGGTATTCGAATGTGCCCTACAAGAAATAGCTTTAGAGTCTCATCTTGGGTAAATATAATACGCAATACTGATTTTTCTTTTTTCATCAAACACACTGCACTACATACATCAACTCCATTTCATATCCACACCTTTCTTCTACAAACCAATCAGTTGGTATGGTAACCAGTCGCTTTACCTCCCAGCATTTTTGTTTGTTACACCTAATGTAGACCACCTCCTTTATTCCACTTTCCTTTTTGACTTTCCTACATTCATTCCCCTCCTTCCTTTTCTCCCCCCTCCCCACTTCATCTTAATCCTATGTTTTATTTTTTTTTCTTCGTTTACAATATCCAATGTTCAATCTTAATTTTGTAACTTTGTTTACTTTCGTCTGGACGTCGTCTCAACTTCTCTCAGAGGATACGAGGTCCCTTTCTTGAACGTGTATACAATATTTTATAATTTTGCAATTAATTACCTATATACTTGTATCGTTTGGGAATATAAATGTCTGAATGAATAAATCAAATCAAGTTTTGTGATATAAGTGGGGAACACTTCATCCAATGTTTCCCTTTGGATTGGGAAAGGACATCCTTAGTCTCATCAACAGTATTTGCAGTCTGCAGGAAAGTCTCCTGCTGATGAATGAGAATTTTTACTGCTAGTTGAATCTAGACAAGGAGATGACGCGTTTTAACTTACAGCCGATAGTTTTATGTTTATTTCCGCGCCAGTAGAAACTTCGGGACTTCGGACAGTCGGCCCGCATATGACTATTCATGATTATAGATAGTTACGATGACGATAATGGTAGACTTTGCTCTAGCTCGCTACCACAAACAGTCGATATTTTTTGTTCTTATTAAATCCAATGTTGACATCTCGACATTTTCTGTGTATGTATGTATTTTAACTCTACGGATCATTTAGCTGCTATAACGTAGGTGTATGTATGTTGTTGAGTGATCTTGAGGAGAGGATTGAGATCATGGTCTTTGCAAAAACAAAAAAAGCCAAAACAAAAAAAAAGATTGTGTCCTCCCAACTAATTTAAAAATCACAACTTTGTACGCTATTTGGCATTTAATGTAAGATCACAGGTTTGCGAGCCATTTTGCACTCGTGCTCGTGTATATCTTAAGAGTCTAAAGAGTTGTTTTGAAATTATTATCTGTTTTGTAAATATGCCACTCATTTACAAAACAGATATAGACTGTTAAGACTAAGTGTTACTTTGATTACATAATTTTGAGTTTCAGACACCCGGACGGGCTAGGTAAAAATGAGGGAATAGCAACGCGCAACGCACGCAACGCGCAACGCACTTGCAATCACTTACAGTAAGAACATGTGCTAAACTATAGTTGTTTTACCAGAGTACCTAGACTACAGGCCGGGACGTACACAATTATACTTATTGCAAGTTCAATTGCAATAAGTAAGGAACCACCAATGGCAGATTAGGCTAAAACTATACGATTATGGTAAAATGGGACTAGGGTAAGGGTAGACTCTAGAAGTTTTTTTCAACCTACCAACATCAATCTATCTCACACATTGTAGCACGTCTAGTACGTAAAGATTGTGTGATTCCAAAGCGACACTTGTTAAACACTTAGGGTGGGTTGTCAAAATTATTTCAAATAAATCACCTTTTTCACTGCTACAGGTGGATTCTAATGTTTAAACAGTTAAGGTGGCATTATTAGACCATTTCATTGTCCTAACTTTAAAATTCAATTGAACTCGTACCGATACCTGTAACTTGTAACATTCATTACATATGAGTTCTTCAACTTACGCCTGCATTTCTTTAACCCAATAAAGTCGAAAATAAACACTGGTAAGTCAATCCCCCGGTATCGTAATATGAATAATGATAATTGGTGTGAAATGTCTACATAAAGTTCAACCTTAAAAGTCGAAAATAAACACTGGTTAATAAATTCACCGGTGTCGTAATATCAATAATGATAGTTGGTGTGAAATGTTTACATAAAGTTCAACCTTACTATCTGAATATAAGACTGAAACTAGGGGAAAGATCACAACACCTTTGATGGATTTTGTTTTTGTTTTTCAACAAACTTTGCCAAGTCTAAAAAGGTAACTCTTTATCCTGATGAATTCATTAACAGATTGAGACAAAAATGTAAACGATGTATATAACAAGCAACATTTAACAAAAGGAAAACGAATGAGCATGTGGTTTTCTGTACAGAACTTTCCCTGCGATAGGCCGTTCCATCTTAAATATGAAATCTCATGGACATCTTCAAGGTTACGGTCCTGTCATTCTAAACAGGCAATATGACTTACACGAATGATCGGTCTACCTGTGGTTGGGTGGGTAAAATTGTCTTTATATTATTCAATGCATTGTCCCTTCTAAACGAACGGTGGATTACGTGCAGCATCTTTACCAGATTTAGGAAATGTAGGAAGCTACGTACATATCTATTTCGCATGTCATATGTGCTGTTACTGTTACAAAGTACTGTAATTGCAATGTAATCATTTCCGATTGACATTCTTAGTAGAGTGCAGTATTGCAACTCATACGTGACAAAACAGAAGAACAGCTTAGTCTCAACAGTTAGGCGTGTCAATCATTTGCAGATAGAGAACTCTGTAAGTAAAGTATCCTAAGTCAATTGAAAGTTTTGACCAGCACCCCTTCTGAAAAAGGAAAATGAAGAAAAGTACAGCATGTCGTCAAAGTAAAAAAAGTTCACAAAGTATCGTAAATATGGGACAAATATAGTAAGGGGATTGAGTCACTACTCACATTCACATTCCTTCCCTATACAAGTTGCACGGTTTAAATCATAATTATAAAAAAAAGTGTCTAGGTTCCGAGAATACTATTCCAGCCAGATGTAAGTTACCTTTCTCATTTAATCTGGCACACATTCCATGGTTGCGCCAAAAAATAAGCAGTTATAGGTGTTATTGTAAGTGCAGAAATGCACTCATGAGAAATGCACGTATGAGAAAATTGGATGAACATTTTACAAATTCTACTACGTTTAAAGAATTTCATCTTTCACCGTTAGTCAACGAATGAAGAAGCCCGTTTTTTAACATCTGGCTAAAACCCGATAGAGTAGATTTTTTTTTCATATGAGAAGGGACGCCTGTATTAACCTTAATGCCTAGAAATGCATTTCTACTCCAATGAAAAGCATACAGGTGGTATCACCTGGTAATATTTGTATGCAAAATGCATCAAACTAAAAGTAATTGGAGGACAAAACGGTAAAATTAAAATCCGACTGACAATTAAAAATATGCTATCTGTTAATTGTTTTACACTGTGATCCATGCACAGATGATTTTCTTTTGTTATCCCATCATTCAGGACAGAAACAATGAACGAAAAAACCATATTGTTGTGCAAAACAATACTGACTTCGAGAATAACCTAGGCGCCCAAGAAACAAAAGTTCCAAAAACTTCGCTTTTAGCGATAGTTTCATCATATTTGTAATACGTCACATATCAGTGCGTCCGTTGTATCTACTTATACACTTTATGCCTAATAGATTAAAGACGATGTCGTAGCAAGTTATGAAGCGAAAGAAAAAAAAATATGACACTAACAGAAAGAAAAAACAGACAGACACACAGCCATATGGACAGAACGAGGGAGAGGTAAATGACTCAAATTAGTACTACTCTAGCTACGAATAAATTTGTTTTACTTTTTATATGAAAATATTTGTTTTCAACATCTGCTCTGGGTTCTCTGAAATTTACAGTGTGCCAATTTGTTTTTACAGTTTGCTTTCTTGTTATTATTTAATTGGACTTTACGAGAGTAAACTGAACCATATCGCTTTTCCAAGAAATAGTTATCTCGGTTGATTTTTTTTTTTTTGTTCCTGTATTTTGTGTCCCTTGTTTTTTTTTTTTTTTCGTCTTGTCCTAGATTACTCGGACTTTAAGCGAGTAAACTGAACTAAATAGCGATTCCAAGAAACAGTTACCTAAGCTTCTTTCTAGTTTAAGATTATTTTGGTTTACATTTCTTTTATTTTTTTATATTTTTATTTATTCCTATATTTGCTTTTCATATTTAGCCACAGTGATCTTGCCTGAATGTAACAAATGGACATTTTCTCAAAGAAAAAATGCATAAATATGGCGGTTAAGACTTGGGCTTTTCATTCATACCTCGTCGTCTTCTACCAGGCACTACTAGAAAACAAGAGCAAGGTAAGGGATATCCTCGCTTTACTTTATGTAATTTTTCTCACTGTTCGCTTTTTCTATTCTTGTTTCATTAACTTACAGTTAGAGGTACTTGTATTGGTAAGCAATATTTCTTGTTCTCCATCAAACACTATAGTACATTTTCAGAGTATTAAATACTAATCAACGTTAATCCTTTTTCAATTTTTTTTTTATATTAACGCAAATTCCTTTCTTGTTTTTTTTTATTTACTTTCATTGTTCCTTATAAGAATACTTGCCAAAGTTATTATAAGATAAGAGTCTACTTTCCGTTCAAAGTTATTCAATATACCAGATGATTGTTTCCACAATATTCTCAATAAAATGACTTTACTAATTAATATTCTCATCATCATCATCATCGTCGTCGATGATGATGCTGACGATTTTTTTTTTAATTCAGTGAATCACTTTTGAATTCGTGACGTAATTCAATATATAAGTATTCATCAACTGAGGGTCGTGCTTCATGGTAAAAACGATTTTACTTTTGTTAAAATGATTTTACTTTTTGTTCTAGATCTTGAATGCATGGTTTGGGTAATCATCTTTTTTTCTTTTTTTTACTTCAGACATTTAGTTTTTTTCTACTGAATTTCTGTCAAACCTTTTCTGATTGCATCTATTTTAAGTTGTTGAAGAAATTGTTACAGTTTTAGATTGATTTTTGTTTTTGTTTTTTTTTTTTTTGAGATTTTAACATCTCTCTGATATGATCGCTCAAGTATCACATTATTATGTAAAGATGACTTCTGGGTTACATGCAATACCTCCGGCAGTTATATCATAAGGATTATTTCATCAGGCAATCATTTTTAATCCTTTTTAATACGCGTATTTTATTTTCACCAATCCGGCAAGTCACAGTTGCATTTTTAATGTGATTTTACGTATGAATATTCATCTTCTGAGATTGTTTTTCTTTATACTAAAAACGTCGTCCTCATATGCACCGCAGTATTTGGGGAATAATCACATGTTTTCGTTGATTCACAAGTTAAGTGTTTAAACTGAATTTCAAGAAAAACAAAATGATTTGGGTAGACGTCTACAACAGTCTACGTTATACGTCGTCTAACTGATATAATTTTTAACTTCATTTTGGCATGTTTTCTATAATCCCTTAAAATGATATCTGAGTAAGGCCAATTACTAACAATATGCAATATTATTTTTCTTTTTTTTTTTACTTTTCAATCGGGACTACCTGCTAACAAAATGAAAATAGGAAAAATGCTCCTGTTAGGAAAAAAACAGCATAAAATGCATCATTTTAATGACAATTTTCTAGGTAATTATGTGACACGAGAGGCTAATTACTACCTCTAATTTTGTTGTTGTTCTTTTCCTTTTTATTGAAAAACAGATGAAACTATTGATAATCGCTCTCTTTGCCACCGCGGCAAGTGCCGCGATGGCACCGCTCCACACTGTCAACGAACGTATTGATGGCTCCTATATCGTTGTCTTTAATGTAAGTAGTAATGATTTATTTTTATATGCAATATTGTCTACAATCCAGTCATTCTGAGCTGAGAAAGTCTATCAGTTAAAACTAAAACAATGCATAAGAAATGAAATCACTCGCTTTGACTTTTTGATAACACAATAAAATACCATACAATACAATACAATACAATACAATACAATACAATACAATGCAATATATCAGAAAAAAACAAAGTCAGCAAAAATAATTGATAGGGGACAGTTGTCAAAATTACAAAATTTGCAAAATTACACTAATTACGGTAGTTTCCGAAATAAACCATCGAATCATCATGCATGCCGTTACTCATACATTAAAATGGGATTCCCTTCAACCTCACTCTTCTTTTGTTCTACTGAGGTTCAACTTTTGCAAAGTTTCCTCGCCTTAGGTCAGTTTTATCACCTCATGCTGTAGTATCCACATGGTCAATTAAACACCGTTATCATAAAGTAATTCAGGTGTGTCAATCAAATGTCTAGGCTTTCTCGAGCTGCCTGGCAAGGGGTATTAGGTGTCATGTCCATAGGTGATACGTGTGTAATCGGGCATGAAAGAGGGTCTGTTGAACACTTAAGTACGGTTGTAACGTCATGTGATATCATTCACGATGATGACTCTCGAGACTGGTATCTATAGCCTTTCATCATTTCTCTGATGACAACCTAGTGGTAACCTTGTAGCATAATATCATATGTGGTATGCATATCTCTAGAAGAGAGTGTGAAACATTACAAAGAAAAAAAAAAGAAAACTACGTCAGGATCTTAAATAACTTTGCATCATATTATGCTATCTTATCAAATGTAAGGTCTGTGCTCATGTTTTGACGGTCAGTGAATCCAATGCCGATGATGATAACAACAGTTCTTGGATATTATAGAAGATGGGCATTCAAGAATCATGACAAGAGAAAGTTGTAACAACTGCATAATTATGCTGATAAGCTTTCGTCGGGAAGTCACCAATCGAACACTATATCGGATTTGAAGTAGTAGTGAAATCTTGTCAAAACCAAACTTTAAAACGTGTGTAAGGTCTCTCTATTGATACGATAGCACAATTTGATGCTATTGTTATTCAAAAATCTTGAGGTTTTGTTTTGAAAGGTTTCACATTGGTGTCTCGAGCTATGTGTATCCTACATGAAATTGTGTAGCAAATTTTAGTCAAGGACAATAAATTGGCTCAAACAAATTTGAGGGAAAATGCCATGCGCAGTCCGGTCATTGTGATTTCCTTTGACTTTTTTGTTTGGGAGTAGCTGTAGTTAAAAAGCACAGTCTTGGTGACATTCCACGTCTTTGGTAAATTGTTAAACCTCATTGGAATTCCACATTTTTTCTCTCCAAAGTAGTGGCACCATTTCCAGTTAACTAGGACATAATGTCTATAATGTTAAGCCTGCCTTGTTATAATTCCTCGTAATTATTAATTATTTTACTTAGGGTATGAATGTTCACCAAGTTCGTCAAAGTCAACTCCATTCGTTTTTCTTTTTTTATGATCTCTCTCTTTTATTGAAAAAGACCGAATTTTGTCACTTATTGCACTTCTATCCTTCTAGGATGACGTGGAAACCCTAGCCTCTATTTCCGCCATCCGCGATGATTCTCTTTTTAAATCTCTCGAAGGACGGGTCGACCGCATCTATGAACACGCTCTCAGAGGGTTTGCTGCAACCTTGACTTCAGAAGCTCTCGAGTTCGTAAGTATTGACCTTTCAATGACTGTATTTCCAAATGACCAATTTCCAAATAACTGTATTTTCCATATAACTGTTATTGTTACTGTTTTTGTTACATCTGAGGATGTATGAGGAATCATGAGGATTTCTTTGTTCTGAAAATGGGCTACTATCAGAAGATATTTTCTCTTTTGTGGATGTATCTGTTTATGTTTGTTTGTTTATAATTACTCTAACGCGGGTTGGTTAAAGCAGAGATATCGATGTCTGTACCTAATTCTAACCTTCCATTGGACAGTGAAGACCTAACTGTTTTTGAGATGGATTAAATAAGTAATTGCGAAGATTTGATTTGTTTAAAACAGACTAAGGTTGTTCCATTCAGGAATTGGTGGCACACCCATCTTAAAAGCCAGAACCATCCCCCGCCCTCCCCACAAAAATAGTGCCAGTCGGGTGCCTGGATTGTTTTGAATCAAAAATAGTACGTGACAGCTGAATAGACTAACGCATGTTCTCAATCTCATCTGACTTCACTAAATTGTGAAAATTATGAAAAACTGTTTCCTTTTTCTTGGATACAATATTTTATCCTGAAATGTAATGAAAAGTACTTGGAGGAAAGAAACAAAACTGTGAGCTTAGCTGTTGTTTGAAAAAAAGTTGAGGACAACCTTGAGTTTTTCATAGTGAGCTCAAAAGTCCCGTTAAATATTTGTCCACAGGCCCGTATAAGGGGGGAGAGTGGTCAGAGGGTTTGGACGAGCCCCACCCACAAGATCTGGAGTTCCGCTCAGCCTATGATAGTAGGCCTACGTTAGCAACAAATATGAGTTTTAATTTGTCATACATAATTGTCGGGTAAAATGTTCCTCTTGTGATAAAATCGAACCCTCGCCTCCCCTACTGAAAAAACTGCATACTTTTCTCTTGCATTAAGTCCCTGCATTCCTGACCCTCACACTTGTATGTTGAATTTAGGATGAAGGTGTGTTATGGAGGGAAAAAACAAAAAAAGAAGGGCCATTTTTCTATTAATTGGCTTCTGTGAGTAGTACCATGTATCATTTCTGTGGAATGAATCATCATTCAGTAGAACACATCTCAAAATGATGCTGCAACATGCTTCTAGAAAGATCACACTTTCATTCAGAGGTTGCAAAGTGAAACCCTTAGTGAAAATCCGTGGGAATCTTGTTTGTATCTTTTATCGTTGTAGAGATATGACTTTCTCAAAGTTTGAGAAAAAAACTACAAAACAGACTAAGTGAAGTGTAGGGCAGTGTCGGTACTTCTTTTATTAGGCCCGTGTATTTTACCTCTGAGTTTCACGTTGGTAAGTGATATCGATATTTAAAAGAAAGAATACACGCTTCCAAAGAAGATACTCAGGGCATATCAAATTCTTAAAGGTCCTTGCAATAAAGATTTTATAAAGAAAGGATTAGACATATCTTAGGAGTTCATCTCTTGACGTCACAAGTTTGCATACTAAGCCAATGTTTATTCACAACACTGCTGTGAGACACTAATTATCCTGTAAATTGGTTAATCTTTGACGGATTTTGATGGAATTTGTGGCCATTTTCCGTGCTTAATGCACCCACTACTCCAAAATGCCATTTTCATGTCACACGACCTTTACGTTCATAGAGCCACTCAAAAAACTCATTAAAGGACTCAGACTATATGACATGGTAGCCATGGTTTAGGCTTTCATTTTCTTCTTTTTTTTTCTCGAATTATTCGTATATCATCAGATATTAATATTAAAGACAAAAACTCATCACCCCAGACAGTTTCAATTCTCCCAACCACCAACGTCTAGTCCCGCCCTCAGCCTGTCCGAAATTCCTCTACATGTGCAATCAAAACAACGGATCCCTGTGTACGCTGTGTAATACGAGCTACGTACTCTCCATCTTTCAAATTTGCTGTAAATCAAAGAGTACTGTAACTTAGAACCAGTTGATAGTTTGCTTTCCGGAAAGTAAAAATATAGCTTAGGGCGATGAGTTATGGTCTTTAAGTGCAACAAATCATGTGTACAACCTAATTCTTATGCAATCCAGCTCTTGTACAACAATCAGAATATGCATATTAATACTTCTAATATAGATAGTACCGATACGTTAGTCACACCATAGTGTACTGTACCTACTCTGCTTACTACCCGTAACTTTAAGTTTTGATACGTGTCCACACTGGGTGGCGCTCACAGTGCATAAGCGCCAGGTTCGTAGTTTAATTTATGAGTTAAATTACGAGTTATGGTTGAAATTTCAAACAACGAATATTGACCAAAAAAAAAAAAAAAAGGCGGTGATCTGGAATTTGGACTTTAGTAAGATACTCAAAATTCGAGTCAAGTCAATCGGGTAGCAGAATCGACTCGACATTACAAGCTCTGGTGAGAAATGTCTAAAATATTTGCACTATCATCGGAAATTATTTCATACTTAAAGGGAGTCAAGTTTAAATTTTAAAAGTATGGCAATATGTCACCACAGGTTCGCAGCTTCAACTTTGTCAAATACGTGGAAGAAGATCAGGTCTTTAGGACCGCAGGAGTACAGTTCAATCCTCCGTGGAATCTCGACCGACTAGACCAAAAGTATCTGCCTCTGGATGGACGATACTCTTATCCTAGTAGGTTTCATTATAATTTGATTTTGTTTGTTACTTCCTTTTGTTAAAATAATAATTAGCCTAACCACTCACATTCAAGACAGTGTAGGTCACTGATCTACAACTTAGTCTTAAAATAATTACATTATCACCTCAAAGTTTTAGTTACCGAACTGATCAAGTGGTTTCTGTTAAATGTCACCAACTCCCACCCTCCTGTGGTTTATTATTGGCTATATTCAGCTGTCCAGGACAGATTAGACATGCATGACTATGGACACAAATACGTGGGTGTAGCTCGTATCCCATCGTGCTATCCATTCAATATGTGGCTCTAAATCGACCTCCTTGCTTTCTTACATCTGTACACCCAATGTATGGAATGCAATATTGCAATAGCTATATAGGTGCTTAGTGGATATTGCGGCTTCCCCAGTCGTCATAACAACGGTTACCGTTGTAACATTATAAGTGGTTTATCCGTGACCTATGGGGGGTCTAGCCTCCTGTGGTAACCAAGTGTGGCCCTAAACACCAATTCACGGGAAAAGACCAAAAACGTGTTTGAAGATGCGAGTGTCCGTGGGTGTGAACAAGAAAGTTCAAACTCCAAACCCGGATAAGCCCGGATATTGGTTGTAGTGTAAAATGATCAAAGGTCACGAGAACAAACGAAAAACACATTCTTTTAGTATTTTTAAATGTAATTATGATAGCATTACATAAAAAGTGTCACATATCTTATGTAGATGATGCAAATACATCAGAGAATATTCATGATGTCACGAAGTAAAAAGCCAAGTGGCCCAACATGTCCTTAAAATATGGGTGACGCGATCTCCTTGTGGAGGGTGACTTGGAGAAATTTCGAAATTGGTATGTAGGTGTACGAGTATGAGATGCAGTGACCCCCCTCCCCCCCCCCCCTTGCGGGACACTACTCGATATTTTACATTTCACTATTCTTTCGAGAGTTTACCGATAATTTTCAACTGCACTCATTTCGTTACCCATAATGTTTTAAGGAAATAATATTTGGTGAATTTTAAACACCACTAAATTTGTATTCTTTATAAAGTTGTCTTCCAAGGAAGAGAAGTTAAAATTTTTATAAATTACAAAACTTTCATACAAATAAATGTACTTCTTTTTTTAACCAACAACTAGGACAAGTATTTTCAACTTCCGATCACACAAAGAATAAATTTCTTTTCACTTTCTCAACCTCATATAATCCATGTTGTATAGGAGATTTGTGTATTTTTTTATTATTATTATTATTTTTATTATTTTTATTATTGGAATAGAGAGATTACAGTTTCTTTCAGATAGCGGATTCTCAGTTGATTGATGGTTTATAAATTAATCAAGACATATATATTATGATTGCTTTCTTCTACCCTAAAATAGTTAACAAGGCAGTGGTGGGTTTCGCATTATATCTCATTGTAAATTTTGTATTGTTTTTTTTTCTTCGTTTTGTCTCTGCCCAATAAGATACTGGACATGGCGCTACCGTTTATATTATTGACACTGGTATCCAAGCAACCAACGTAGAGTTTTCGGGGCGTGCTACTCAAGCTGTGAATTTTGCCTTTAACCCGTTTGGAGAGAGCAAGGTAGGCAATAATTGATGTGCAAGAATGCGTTGGCCCTATAGCTGCTTTTAGCTTGGGGTGAGACGAAGAAAAAATAACTGTAAAAAAATAAAAATAAAAAAAGATGTGAAGGGAAAGGACGATTATGAATAAGATACATTGGCCAACTAGAATTTTATTGTCTCGTTATAGGATTAGGCTAGAGAGTGATTGATGAATGAAGTACGCAGTCATGGAGGTAATGAAGTAATGAACTTTTCTGAAAGTACAGATTGTTGTTTGGGATATTTTCATTATCACATTTTTTTTTCTTCAGAATGAAGATTGCAACGGGCATGGAACTCTCTGTGCAGGAATCGTTGGCGGTACCACATATGGTGTAGCTAAGGAAGTAACACTCGTTGGCGTTAAAGCATTTAACTGCTACGGATCTGGTTCTACCAGTGCCGTAGTCTCATGTAAGTAATCGCTTTGAAACGGCAGTCTGGCTGAATCTCAATTTCTATGATCTGGTATTGCTACCGGGAATATGTGTACACAATTATGGGTGCGATATCGACAGGTTTAAATGAAAACCGTCAACTATCTGTAATTGGTGTAATGACCCTGACTAACATATTTGATGGAACCTGTGGTTGCCCTTGACCGATATGATCAAAACTGTTTCGATGCTGAGATTGTAACCTGTCCTTGTAATTAGTATTCTATGTAAAAAAAAAAATGTTGACTCGATTTGGTTTTTTGTTTTGAATGGCGGAGATATAGTGTTGAAATCCGTTCATTCAAGTGAAAACCCATGTTCCATTCAGCGTCGGTATTTCAGAGGTAACAGAAGTAACGAGGTAACGCCATTTACATCGCAGGGTGTTCTTTGCGTAGATCAACGTAGTCTGTGCGTCGCTCAATTAGTCGTGTATCTAAACGGATCTTACAGGTGGAACCTCTATTTCGTGACGGGTAACAAAAGTAAGCCTATCGATATTAATGACATTATGAATTGAATGGATCAACCATGTAGCTAGATTGCTAAGCCGTTATAATTGACTCTTTTTCAGCAATAGAATATGTGGTTGAGCAAAGTCAAAGGTATCCAGACGAGCCAGCCGTAGCGTTGCTACCATGTTATGGCGGTGTTAGTACGACTCTAGATAATGCTGCCAGAAGCATGGTCGATGTTTACGGTGTTACTACAGTGGTTGCGGCAGGAAATGACGATTATGACGCTTGCAACTTCTCCCCAGGTCATCTGACAGAAGTAAGTCACATAATACATACTTCTTCTCTTTTTTTTTTTTTTCCAGTAGCAGCAGTAGCAGAAATAAATCTACTCATTTATGCGAATTCAGATATCGGGCTCATACGAAAACGCGACTAGCTGATGTATTAGCTACGCACACTTACATGATCGTCTTTGCAGCTAGTAAATGCCCTTTGTATGTATATATTCCATTCTTGCTTTAACTATACCATCTAAAATCATTACATCCTAACTCCTTCATATATTCATTTTCCCAATCCAAGAACATCTAGTACTTATCGATATATTCGACACACTGGCACAAAAACATAATTAGGGGGGAGGGGGATATCCTCGAACCAAAGGTATTTCACAGTGCTCCAGAAATCCCAAATATATTGTTGATTCAGTGTCATTCACAAAAACAAGTAATACACTTTTGTTCATCACCATGTCCTTTGAAGTAACAAAGTTCATGGAATGTCTTTCTATACATTTGACAGTGGGACATTGTTCAAGTTGCAAAGTATACCAATGCTGAGTTTAAAAACACGAGGAAGGACGAAATCAAGAAACTGGTCCCTGCTGTGATGTCTGAATGTTTAGTAGATGAGAAGCTCACCATGATGAAAACCTAGATGGCTTTAATTGATCTTTTTTACTCTAGTTTTAAGGAGGTTTGCAACCTCTTGCTCATTACTTTCAGTTTAAAAAAAAAAGAGCTAAGACGTTAGGAAATGGAGATGGAAATGAATTCAAAACAGCAGGAACTGAGAGGGAGTTGTGAAACTTGTAGCGCATACCATTTGGGTTATTAGAGAGGCTCGCTGAGTTGCTTTGTAAAACTCACTATTTTCTCCTAAACCTGTCACGTTTCCTTCACAAATACTAATCCCAAATGGTGAAATTAGAGGATCTCAATGCTTCACATACAATGGAAATATTAAAGGGGCATATTAAAGTTGATATCAATAATGCTTGTGATGATTTTGAAGAGTGCAAACACATTAAAATATTTACAATTAGCATAAATATTCAAACTTTACATTCAATAAATACAAAATCTTTCACAATTTTTGTAATTTTCGTAACTTTTCTACCTTTACTTGTACTTGTTGTTTGTATGTGAATGAAGTACTGATATGAAAAGTGTCTCGCCACGAATTTTCAAAAACCAAATTAAATTGTTCATTACTCACTCATTAATGTCACTTTTATGCTTTCGTCATATATTTGAATTTTATACCAATGGTTTCATCACATCGTGCCTCTGTCTGTATTCACAGGTTATTACAGTAGGGTCTACTGACGAACATGACGAAAGATCCTCTTTCTCCAATTATGGAGACTGTGTTGATATCTATGCTCCTGGTTCTTTCATAACATCGGCTTGGATTAGAAGTAATACCGCTACCAACACCATCTCTGGGACTTCCTTGGCTGCAGCTCACGTTGCTGGTGTGTGTTGTTAAAAAAAAAAGAAGCATAGAGCCCGGGTCCGGGTCAATAGACACCATCTTTTGACTTAAGCCAAAACAATTTCAGCAGAAGTGTTGGTAATGTAGTTGAACATTCCTGCCAGTTATGAGAACGTCAAGCAATAATTTTAGAAGAAGTAGGTCCTGACTAATTTGAAAATAGCAAATATTGGGATGCTACGATATCACTCCCCTAACTCTAACCACTAAGCTAAGCCATATGGAATAACCAATCGTTTTGATTGCGTTATGTAGGGTAGTATACACATATAGTTTTGAATCGTTATCGTTACTTTAGCAAAAGTAGTGGTACTAGGCTATAGTCTTTTAGATTCATACCTTACGGTAGAGATCAACATTACCATTTTATGTTCGGTCCTTCTGCTAACCACCATTTTACGTTTCAATATTTGGCTCTAATTTAGAATCAGTGCCTGGTGCTAACGACAGCGAGCATTCTCTTCCTCCTATAGGTCTCTGTGACAGATGATTGCAGTAAATCCTACAAATCTCTATGTGCAGGCCCTGTGTTTAAGACTTTATACAAGACTTTATTTTTACTAAATCAATGACTGTTGGCGATGAGGTAGGCAACTCCGTGGATTGCCCTCTTTTTTATTACATTACTTTAGTGTCTCAAAAAAAAGTATATATATATATATATATATATATATATATATATATATATATATATATATATATATATATATATACATATACATATATATATATATATATATATATATATATATATATATATATATATATATATATATATATTCACGTCATATGTTCACGTTCATTTTCTCTTCGTTGCAGGTGCCGCAGCTATTATCCTAACGTATTATAACGAATTCACACCAGCTGAGGTATCCTATATTCTAAAGGCCCTCGCTACACATGATTTGATCACTGGCACCTTCTTTGATAGCTTGTTTCTCCATATCCGTAAGTATACTTTATCAACGTACTGCAGTAGGGGTGCGCCTCCGTTATTGCATGGCGCACACGTATAGACAACGAAGAAAAACATTAACAAAAAAAAATTAAATCATCTTAAGGAGTAAATGTAGGAGCTTTGTGTCATTGGATGAGCACAAATCTATGGCGATAAAACAAGAATTAATACCATTAATAGTTGATTCGGATGTAACGGGGGTTCAACTTCTATTTTAAAGCTCGTTTTGTACACAAACAGAGAAAGAATGCACATTGTGATTAAAGAAACAACACGGACTACTCCAGAAAATGATTTATCCGTAAGGTACAGATAAAGATTGAAGGGCATATTTTCAGAATATTTAGTATGGAAGCTGGAATATGAGTTGTCCTGGCAATCGCCTGGTCATCTCCCTATGTTCTTCTTCGGTGTTTCAGGGAAGAGAAAGTAGGTAAAAAGATCACCTGCCACAAAATCCAAAATTAAACTATGCCCTCATCTTCTACATTTTTTTAATATCAAAATTGTACTTACAGTTTCGTTGCCCCTACAAAATTCAGACTCTCCAAGAAAGCGTAGCAGCCAATCACTGTTACTTAAAATCAAATAGACCAATGGGAATGAATATGAATATTCATTTGTGCCAAAATGGTGCTTAGATAATGTTTCCCTGTAATGGCTATGACATATTCCACTTAATTTGACACTTTCTCTGACTGATCTTCAACTCATATTTTAGCTTCAATGGCAACAGAAGGAAACTTAAATAAAAGAGAATAATTTCCCACTGTGGATATTTCAAACCCCATGACAATAATTTCCAGACTTCTTTGGTTAAGGAAGATTCCCAGTTGCCTAATGGATACCAAAATGCCATGTCAGTAAGGCAAGTTGAACACGTCTTCTTACTTCTCTCTTTCCTTTTCTTTTTTTTTTTTTTTGAAATTTCAATCCTCGTTTATATTCTTGACAGTGGGTATTAGTAAACTATATATTGGAGATTTACCTTAAGGTATTGTTCAAATTAAGGTCACACATCTTTCACTATTGTAATTCATCACAAATTAGTTCTAGTCGTGCCTGTGAACCATCACAAGTTCCACCTTAGGAAATGTACAATTTGAAATAAATACTAAATACCGAATTCAACATGCTCATGACATACATTTTTCTTCTTTGTGAAAGAGAAAACAGGCAGTATAATAGGAACCTCTGTCCTCTGGCACATCAGTTTTTCAGTCGTCAGTTTCTTTAAAATAGTCTCATTTTTATAAAATGTTATCATACGTCAAAGACAAAATAATAATAATAATAACCAAAGCTAGGGAAGGCAGATCATTACCGTCTTCACTGTGATAGGATGAGGCGGACTTTGTACATTGTTTGCGTTTTTTTATTTTAAGGCGATAAAATGTTAGACTTTGTTCCAGTTGAGAGTGCAGTTGATAATACCTCGGACTTGGAAATTACTGCTGTAAGTAAACCACTACATCTAGAAAAACGAACATTCCACGAGTGTGGATTGTCGTCGATATTTACTGCTTATTAAAACTTCTGTCCTTCCATTTGGACATATTGCCTCCTGAGTAAAAATAACATCGTCAGTGAAGGCGTTCGCGCCAGGTCACCATTGGCACATTTACATTCCAGTCGCAATTAAGTCTCGGTGGGTTTACGATTATTTCTCTGGGTACTTTTAAAGCACCATTTGCCTGGCGACTGTAGATTCCGGCTTGGTATCAGGTCATTTAAGTGGATCCGGAAGGCGCCTGGTTCATTGTAATTGCGAGTGAAGATCCGGCCCGACGTTAGGCCTCTGTTAACACTAGAGGTTTTTTTTTTTTTTATTCCATTTGCTCTATTTCATTATAATCGTCTCGTCACGCGTTTGATTTCTTTATATAAGTATCATATTCCCCACAAAATGGAACCCATTTTTTATAACTTCTTTAATTTCCTCTAAAAGCATTCATTTATAACTTCTTGTTGGACATTATGTCTTATTTTGCAATCCATGCCAAATTTATAGCATTAGTCCTGTGCTGTTTCCTTGTTTATATTGCTCTAATTTTGGTATTTTCGTCTTCTTTGTTTTCAGCTCCACCTGCGACAGCGTAATTCAACAACATCGGACGGAAGTCTCCTCCGACGTGAATGATTGTTTTCATTTTATTTTTTTAGTTTTGTCTTTTGTGAGGTTTTGTTAATGTAAACGACATTAAAGATTCTAATCAAAGTAAACTTGACAGAAATCGCACAGTTTTCGTTTTGCTATTATTTGGCAAACCATTTGGTTACCGGTATGTAGACGAAATGGCTTAGAACGAAGTCTTTAAATGTCCCAACGATTTCATTGAAAAAAAAAAAAAACAGAAACTGACAATGACTATACAGAACATAGTATTTATCAATGTCCGAGATGTCAGTCAGTATTTCAAGTCCAATGGAAATATTGAACTCAATTTTATAGAAGTTACAGTTATTGGCAAATTATTTACAGAAGTTGACATTGTTGACAAGTTGATGGCCGTAAAATACAAGGATTTTTCACTGTTTATTAATTGTACGAAAGTTCAAAGAGCAATCGTTTGTAAATTGATTGCTCTACTAAAACAAAATTTGATTGGTTGTGGCAAATCCAGTCCATGACTGACGCAATTTGTTTGTTTTCGTTTCTCTCCGAATTTGAGTGGAACGGGGAATAATTTGCAAAAAGAAATCATTTCATTAGTAGATTCACATTTGGTTGTAACTTTGTCAACGTTTAATTTCGATGACCGAGACCTAAGACTGAGTGAATTTCCTAAGATCCGAGGCCCACTGGAATATGTAGATTGGCTCAACCAATAGATAACGACCCGACTCAACTTGACATTGACGTAGACCTTCAAAATTTAAGGAAATCGCATTGCTGACTTTTCAAGGTATATTCTCATATCGTAAAGGTTTACTAGCCAGAATATAACAGAAAAAAAAAACAAACATTACAAAATATGCAGGTGTGTCACCCGTATCATTTAATTCTAAAGCAATAAAAGTCATCCCCCTACATCCACCCCCTTACTTTTTTTTTTTTTTTTGAAAGGAGATTGTACACGCGCGTGCACTAGTGCCTGGGTCTACCATTTGCGATGATAAAGGCATCTTATTCATCTTTCGTCCTAAAGATGTTGTGGTATAGTGCCACCCCCACCCCAAAACAAACACAAACATGCACCCACTCTTTTCATCTAGGAAGTGCCCAAGCAATAGGCAGTATCTAGTGATTCGAAATATTTAAAAATACAAAATTCGAAATATGACGAATACGGGAGTTTTGTTGCCTTGACATGAACAATACTTACACTGTCCAATTATTGATATCAAGGTCGAAATAATAAAATTAATAATGAAGAAAGCAAAACACTCTCTTCAGTGTGAGGTGATGATGTCATTCCTGTTTGCTTCAATTTCATAATTGATAGTAAAAGGGTAAATTCGGTTGATAATATCTCATAAACCACAATAGGAACTGATTGGAACTTTCACCAATACGGTTACATTACTTTCTTTTAAACGTATCGAAGCTATAAGCGTGCGGCCGGACATCCTTTTAATCTGAGGGCTGAGGACTTTTGAAAACAGTCAAATCTGTTCGAATTGTTCTCCCTCTAACTTTGCCCGTAATACACTAAAAGAAAAACATATTTTATGTCCGATATACACGGGAGAGTTTTTGACCCTAAAACGTGAACGTAATACCCCATCTCCCAAAACTTTTTTTTTTTTCTCACGCTACCGACCTGTATACATTCTCCGTAACTTTGAGGCTGGGCTTTTTTTTTAACTTATTCTCCACTTTTTTTAACCTCTCTTGAAAAATAATTTTAACCTGACATGAAGGAGAACGACAAAAAGTATTCGACGCCGACAGGAGAACCAAAAATTCCATTTCTCCGATACTTTAACAGCTTTTGGAACTTCCTATACGAAATATCATTCTTAAGTCTAAAGCTGAGATTGCCCCACCCCCCCCCCCCCCTCAAGCAAGTAAAATCTGTTATTTTTGTTTCTTCCATTGATTTGCAGGATAAGCAGGAGAGCGACAAAAAAATCCCGACACCAACGGGCGAATGAAAGACCCTGCCCATACAAACGTTTTCCATGCTATCACTGTGGCTATAGTATTCTTAATTCCGGTGCTAGCACTTCCGAAATGAGTCGAATCTGTTATTTTTTTCTTCCTCTGACTTTGAAGGTAAACCACTTTTGGTAACATTTCAAGTCGTATGTACAAGAGGACCACGATACGTTTCCGACACCAACAGGCGAATGAAGAACCACCCCCCCCCCCTTACTTTCACAGCTGTTAGACAGGCTATACGAAATTTATCGTACTACCATCGGGGCCGACTACAGCCTTCTCAAGTTTGAGGTTGCCACTTCTGACTCAAGTTAAATTGTTTTTTTCTTGCTTTCTTTCTCTCTGATTATCCACATAAGCTGTTTTAAGCTGTCTTCATTTCCTTTTTTAATTTTTTTTTTAAGTCCGATATGCACGAGAACATCATGGATTTTCCGGTCACACAGTGACGAAAAAAATCGCCCATCGTGTCACAAAATGTTTCAGCTCTTGGACAGGGTATGCAAAATCTGTCTCATGCTACTTGCGGTACCATGTCCTTCTATATAAGGAGAAAAATGACGGTGGGAGAAAAATGACGGTGAAAATAAAAGCAGCCTCTGGATCTACTTTAACCATAGCTAGTATGCCGTAGTCGGCCTGAGGCTTAAGACTCAAGACACTGTTTTATGTTGTGCAATATATTTTTTGTTCAAAGTTTGACGTCAGTGACCACGTCACATGACTTGCATGTTGTTAGCAACTTTTTCCTCACAAATTTTCTGACTGTATAATAGATTTATTGACTTAACCTGGTTTACTTGTAAACTTACAGAGGTGTGGTGACACATCCCGTTCCGTATTTGTGGGATAAATGCAATCAGGAATGCAGGCTAGGCCTACTTTTCATGTCGCAAAGATATGATTATTCCAGTGTGTTTTCCACTTATGTCATAGGTAGAAGAATATGCATATGTACTAACTTTTGTCGGTTGTCGCCCATATGTGCCGTATATTTGCCTTTTCTATTTTGCCTTCTTTTCCGACCCATTTTTGTTGAAGGAATTTGGATATACCTTGCAGTCATCTTCATATTTTCCAAATGTTTCAGAATAATCCTTCAATTTCCCCGTCGTCTTCAATGTTCTTATTATCGTCAAGTTTGGTAACGTCGGAATATAAATTTTGAGCAAACAAAATAATTTTAATATGTAACCCTAATTAATGGAAATAATAAACTAATTTGGAAAAGTGGTGGAAAATTTTCGAAGTTAAAACTCAAGAACGTGATGCACAGTGTGAGTGACATAATGGAGAACTTATTTCGGACTTATTACGCGATATTTTACCAAATAGCTACCATTCGGCTCTAACTGAGAGCGGGGTATTTCTCCAGACAGTGCAAGATCCATATCTAACAATTAACGTTACATCAAAGGTAAAATATGGAGCTGTAACAATGCATCGTGTGATAGAGTCATTGCCAAAAAAATTTTGTTCCTAATGTACGTATTGTTATGAGAGCCAACTTACTATAAGAACTTAACAGATAAACAGGAAAAGCCAACAATTCTGAATTTTGATCTTTCATTTTAAAATGTTACCCCGACAATTGATCAACAATTTTGGTGAAATTTTATTACAAACACTCACTAATACGTCTGGAAATTTCACTTACAGGACATATAGGGTGACGGACAGTGAAACGTTACTTACAATGTTTTAAATTTGATGCCAATGATTGGAGCAACAAATCGACCGAAGCATATCACATTTACCTCACCCCTTTTGTATAAAAATGAAGAAAAAAAAAAAAGACAATGAAAGTAAAATGAAAGTAATGTTCATGTGAATGTGCCAAGGACCCTTTATTTTATTTTTTATTTTTTTTTGTGGCGGAACCGATTTTGCATGGTTCTTATACTTTTCTTTACATACCCCAACTCTACCGTCCTACGTATAGATGATCAGCCCTACGTTTTAGATTCGTTATCAGAAGCTACCACGGCTCTTAATACTACCTCTTTAAAAGGCACCTCACTCCAAAAGGGGAAAGCTTTTTTTTATTTCTTGTCCATGATGCAGGTCCTTTTTTATTTATTTTTTGTTTTTTTTTGTTTTTATGATTGCGCCGATGTAGGTGACTTTCATTGTGTTTTTGTTGAAAATGTTGTGGACTTTGCTCCTTGGAAGAAAGTGCCTAGGTAGTAACTTCAGGAAACTGTCCCAGACGTTGGATTTTACAACTTGCGTCAACATTGTGTTGAGTGGGGGGGGGGGGGTTGCACTTGATGTTTACGTATACAAATCGGTCGCGGTTTCCTAAATAGTTTGTGTGTTTTCATCAATTAAGAGTTGTCCTTCATCCTCAAAATATCTTGCTCCTGCGAAGTACAGATTCAGGGATCATCAAATGTTTATTTTGTTGCAACAATAAATGAATTTCACCTAGTACCCAAATGAAAATCTAATCATAATCTACTAGCTTTGACATTTTTTTTTTCTTTTTGAAAACTGGCTAATGATATTTAACGGACCGGTAAAGCGCTAAATGTCACTATGTTATTGTGATAGAGCACATATATTAATTATTGTTACATTGGACTAAAACACAGTGTTTCATACTTAAAGGGGAGATCAGGTTTTGACTGAGAAAATTCACCTTTAGTTGATTTTTTTCTTTCTAAACTGAATGTTTACCGACATGTAGAGATGTTGGGGAGGTGTTTGAAGGTAGAAGAAACGGTCATTATTGCATTAATTACTGTTGAATGAGAACTCTTAATATTCGTGGGGTACAAAAAACAAACATCCATGTACAAGGCAAGACAAGGCCTCGGCCTCCTATATACTATGACCAATCACAGCGTAAGACTGAGATGACGTTACATCAATAAACATAACCGAATGTTTACGGTTCTCATGTTGTTCGTGCATTCCGAAATGCTAAGTAAACAAGAGTTAAGTGATAGCTGATGATAAATACAGCACACGTAGGCTACGTATGGAATAGGAAGGCACATCACCTTATACCTTGAAAAGGTGATAGTATTGAATATTCATATTTGATTCGATGAATATGGATGTTACAGACTTTCGAAATCTTCACCGTTTTTTGCGAATTTGACTCGCTTCTGGAAATTGCCCATATGTTTTGAAATAATCTTCATCATATTGTATATATATATATATATATATATATATATATATATATATATATATATATATATATATATATATATATATATATATATATATATATATATATATATATATATATATATATATACAGGACTCTTGGCCCTGTCACTGTTTTGGGTATAACTCAATTACAGAAATAATTTATTACATCTAAACTATATCCCTAAGCTTCCACACCTTAAAAGTAAGTTGAATTTGTGGTCTGCTAGAGACTTAACCCCTATAGGCAGAATTACTATTTTTGAGCCTCCCCCTCCCACAATTTAGCTGGGAAAAGTTAGGATTCTAGATGCACAACACTCGGTGTTTTTCATACATCGATGTACGTTTAATCATTTTTTTTTTACTTTATCATTAAGATTGTTTAAATACAGCTCCATTGTCAATGAAAATCAATGCGAAATTTGCAAAACCCATATCTGTGTATGTGTCATGAATAGACATATTAACCAAATATGCAAATTTGTGACATCAAGGGAAGGACTGTTATCTTATGTAGCTCTTTTTGTACTTAACACTTATTTTCTAGTCGAGTAATATATGGGAATTTTAACCAGCCCGGGTTTTGTTTTGTATGCAGATATTGTCTTTAAAAAAATATTGTAATCACTAATAGATCATTACGCAAAATGGCAAGTAATTTAAAATACAATTTACACCGGCATTTTCACACGTTGTCAATCTCTCACGGCAATCATTAGACTCCGTCTATATTATTTGTATATCATTAGGCACCCCTATTAAGACCTACTAACCTACCCATGTTCTGTCACATCCCCATTGCCTTGTTGTTAAAGTTCCTAGAATTCGTGAATTAACTTATTGTAAAAAGACCAACGAACTCAGCTAGATCATGAAAAATAAGATGAGTTTTTTTCGCTTTGTGTATCTTCAAATACGGCTGAGTCAGTACAAATTACGATGCAACGTTGAACCAGCAGCCGTCAAGTCCTCCGAGCACAACACACACAAGCACTTCCTCTTCTGTTTCCCCCGGCTTCGTCTGCCATGTCCTCTTCTGCCTCCCTTCTTCTTCTTCTGATTCCGCGCTCAGGCCTTTTACACTGTAACGCCGCCAAAGTCTGAAGGTGTGGATACGTCTCGTGCGACTTGGATGGAGGAAGGTACGAGAGAAGGGAGGGGGGGGGGGGGGAATGGTACAAAGACGAACACAAAAATTACAAGAAAACAGATCAGGTACGTTTATCGATATTATAATTTCATCTCACTTACATTGTTAGACTTAGACTACATAGAGAGAACTAATACAACTGTCCGACTCTGCCTAAAGCATAGCAACTGCCATATATAGCCTCTGGCGCAACGGTCGGGCACTGCGCAGGTATCGGACACTGCACAGGTGTCCGGCAGCGCAGGTGTCGGGCGGTTTAGGATTTGAGTGGTGCATGGGTTGCGCCGCGCAGGGGTCGAGCGACGCGGGTGTTGAGCACTCCGCAGGTATCGGGTGGCGCAGGTTTCGAGCACTACACCGATCGGAATAGCCTCGTCTTAGGATTAAGGTTCCGTCAGCGGAACTTCGCACCCCACCCGAAGAACTTAAAACTGTAACAACTTCGGCCCTACCAACCGACTTACTAATTTTACCATGGTCTCTTGATTAAATACCCCGGAAATAAGCCAAGGCAGGCTTATGTCCGCACATAAACTACAGTAAGGCCTCAATCAATCACCAACACTAAACATTAACCGGCCTACAGTGAGTTACGACCAATGAGATCGCATTTCATCCCCGCTCGCTACTCAACACAAACGCAATCACACCAGGTTTGACCCCAAAGGCAAAACAGGACCCCTCAACTCGGTGGATGTACGAAAATTAAATAGGTCAGAGTCCCGTAGAGTCCCTATTTCCCTGTATTACACTTAAGTGAAATACAGGGAAATAGGTTGTAAATGTTAAAACGGCTTGCCATAAGGGCAGCAGGAAATCGTAGGTATTGTAGCAGCAACCCCGTTGATCGAGGACGTCATATTAGGACAGACTAAAATAAGGTGGTATATTTCTGTCAATGAACTCCTTGCACCCTGATTATGCAATATGGGACTACATCATATATTGTTGGAAACAAACTTATATCTGAATACAAATACAATTAAAAAAGAAACTTTCCACCTCGTGTTTAATTGTAATTGAACCCTCCAGTACTGCGGTAATGTTTTCCAAGAAAGTGACTTCACTTCCAAAGATCACATATCTCTCCAGTTTGTTAGGGTTTTTGTATACGATATTCTGAGTAATGACCACAAACACCAGCACTTTTATTTTTACATTTGAATTGACAAATTGATAATATGGGAGTGCTAAATGGGTCATTTTTTGGCAAACCAGATTCATAATTCGGCGGAGAACATGTCACAATGGGTTCTTCAAAAGTTTTTAATTTTCTGAGCAGCGACTAAAAATATAGCCTTATTTAGTCATAAAACAAGGTAAGAAAAGTAATTGGTTATAATCGATTCTTCGGGGAATTGCATCAACAGCTTCGACAGGCAAAGAAAATCGATAGTAATCAATCAAATGCAATTCCTCTTTTTAACATGTACTCGTACCAGTGTACACCCTCGTTTTCATTGGTCACTCGTAGGAATTTAATTAAACAAATTCAAAATGAACTCAGTAAGCTTTAATGAACAGACTCATTTCTGAGTCACTGTTTTGTGTTTTGGAAACCGAGGTTACCGTAACAAAACCAAAAGAAAAGGATGCTGTTATGACGGTTGCACTCAAACATGTTACAAAGAAATCAAATTCACATCCCCGTTAAAACAAATGTTTCTGTAATCGGCATTACAGAATTTTTTGGGTTTAGAAAATCACGTACTATGTTTACTCTTTTTAACACCCCCGGCTATAAATTAGATGTCGTGGGGGAGTGAGTATATTTTGGTAATGCATTTCTCGATTAATAATTTCGCAATGCTTTGTCTGTGTTTGTTGAAGGTACTTTTGAGACGATCTTTATCGACATTTATTTCATGTGCTCGTCAGTCATCGTTGAAAATATTTATTGCTCAACAGGTGATAACGATACTATATTGTAAATGTTTACCACTGCATTAATATTAACATCTTGAAATGACGAGAAAAAAAAAAAGTGTTTCCTGATGGGAGACTTCTTCAACTGTTATCACTTGAGCCACCACGACAATGTCAATAATCCACCCCCACTCATTCCGTCCTTTCCACAGTTTACCGATTAGGGTAACTACGAACTCGCCAACACAATCTAATGTTAGTTTTACTAACAGCATAAATTTGTCTTCTACTTCAGACCTAATTTTGAACGACATATCAGATGGTTTTTTTTTTGTTTATTTGTTTTTACTTCAGTAAACGTCACTGCTACTAAGAATGATAATTTTGCAACTATTTGTGAAAGAAAAGTCCATCCAGTAACTCTGGAATTTTTTCTTACCCCAAATTAAAATGTGATCCTGTTCTGATGTTTCATTGCAACCGATGTAAATGTTGCCTGTAATAATTTTAATTGAAATTTCAGTAGTCATTTAAACATTTGCCTACCTCATGTAGCATGTTTTAAGAATGGTAGAAGTCACATTTTTAATTAGATGACTCTGGCTATTCTCGAATCCTACAAATTGTCTGTCAAAAAAAAAAATCTTTGTAGCCTGACCACATCTAATGTAAATGCTTATAATAATTTAATTTTTTTTTTTTTCGAAATCGACTAACATATGTTATCCTCGTAGCTAAAAGATCCTGTTATGCTCCTTCATTGGATAACAATTTCCATGATATAAGACTCTCCTGGCGCTCCAAAAATATCATCTTAAATATATGGTAGAAATCGTAACAACACTCTCGACAAGATTAAGTACGATGGTGTCACTGTTTCAAATTCGTTAATATCTTGTAATAACTTTAAAGACTTTTTTAACCAGTATTTGCAAAGATACCCATCATAATATTCAAAAGTCTTCCCTAATTCCAAGACATACTTGCAAGAAAGGGTTAACAATTCTATTTTCGTTACACCTGCAATTTTTGAGGAAATTCTTCAGATGATTCTTTCTCTTAAGTTTTCGGCTGCTGGCTTTGGTTGCAGTATCGCAGACATCGTCCAACATATTGCCCCTTTTCTGTGAACCCCTTTGACATACCTTTGTAACATTTCTATTGACAAGGGCATTCTTTTGCACTTCCTTGAACATTTCACGTGTTATACCTGCATTTATATCTGGCGATAGCGAGCATGTGAAAAATTTATTACAGACCCATCTCAATACTTCCTTGTTTTTCAAAGGTTCTTCAAAATATTAATGTTCACAAGACTCTATACATTCCTCATTGAGCACAATTGAAATTATGGGTACCATCTGGGCTTTTCTTGACGGCTCAATTACACATGCTATTGTTCGTTTTACTAGTGAAGTTTTGAATGCTTTCGGATGAAATCACTTTGCACACGGGATTTTTCTTGAACTGTCGAAGGCGTTTGCCACACTTGACCACTTTATGTAACTGGGCAAACTGTAGGCACTACTGAAACCCGAACACAGAAAATAAGTGACTCAGTGACTCACTCTGTATAAAGTGAGTCACTATGGGGACAAATTGACTCAGTTTTAGGACAGTTATCCACTTTTTATTTTCTATGAATAATCACGGTGTCACCTAAAACCAGATGTTGATCCAGACCTTAACTTCCACCAAGTCACAACAGAGCAACAATGCACAGATACAGTCTTTTCATCACGCCATGCATATGGGGACCATTAAACACAATTGTAGAAAAGGTCATTATACCTGCCTTACATGATTTGTTTTACGTAAAAACTTTTTTTTTTCTCAGAGGTAGATTCAACATTGCTGACAGATTCATCAAACGGTGCTTCTGTACTTCATTTTTCTTTGCGTTTGTGGAGGCTAAAATTCCGATAAGACAGTAAGACAGATAAGACAGATAAGACGTACAGTACAGAGACAAAATACTGTAGGTTGATAACGCTGAGTAATGTGTAAATTGTGGCACCAATGAAGAGGGATCAAAGGTTGAGGGGAGGGGAATGCCGAAGATTATGGTATGCTAGAGATCAAGATCCGCTTACTTCATAACAATGTACTGAATTTAATTTACTAAGTTCAGGCTACGAGTGATGACCTAAGCTTCCTTGAAAAAGCTTACTATATTGTGTCACTTTTACGATTAGTCGTCTTCAACAAGACCCCCTCATAGGTTCCTATTCCTCTATTACTTCAAAATAATTTTTTATAAGAACGATAGAACACCAACAGCACCATTTAAATTTAAATTCAGTCATTGTATTCATTTCTTTCCCTGGCTTTTGTATCTGTTTACGTTGCTTCATGTGCTCTATTTCACGATAGTTATATCGAGTCTGTTTACCCAAGAAACACCCCTAACATCCCCAATGTACCTAATGCATCCTAAAGTTTCCTTCCTCAATCCACTTTCCGCTATTTAAGGACTCATTTCCTTTCCATGACACGCGTCGATAGAAACGTTGTTGATTTTTCCAGACGAAAGTAGTACATGGGTAAACACCATCTCAATAATAATCCAAATAAAAGGACATAAGTAAGTCTAAAAGTATAGTTTCGTTGTTTACAGTAGGTTACACATTATATAAGGGTACTTGGCTAGCTTTATATCCTCATTTCGTATCCATGCTACTTTCAATATTTTGCGAGATGATGGCTTTATTTCTCTACATCTGTATCTGTGGTTGGAGTTTTACATCAGTATTGAGCAAAAGCATTCCAGCAGCGTGCTTAATAGAATTCTCTGGTAAGTATTAAAATAGCATACATAGCATTAAATATATAGTATTAACATTTACGTCTTCAAATTCTAATTGTTGATCAAAGAAAGAGATGTTCTTAAGGGTCATATGTACTTAACTTGTCATATGTATTTAAAGGCCGTGACTCATCACCCTAAGCTATAATTTTACTTTCCGGAATGCAAAACTCTCAACTGGTACTAAGTTACTGTACTCTTTGATTGACAGCAAATTCGAAAGTATTGCAGAGTAGCTCATATTACACAGCGTTCACAGGGATCCATTGCTTTGATTTCATATGTAGAGGAATTTAAGGTTGGCTGACGGAGGGACTAGACATTGGAAGTTGGGAGAATTGAAACTGTCTGGGGTGATGAGTCTATAATTTGTCATGTGTACTTAATTTGTCATATGTACTTAAGGGCCAGAACGTTACTTTTAGAAGGCAGATGAGGTAGATGATGACTGGCAGATGACGTAGCCGTCATTGTTATGAAAATAATGGTGACAGGCCAAGCCAGGGAAAACAAGCAATACGAAGAATTTCCACATTGCTATTAAATGTCGTGAAAATCTCAGTAAATATATCAAATAAAGATACGAGAAGGTGAGCAAAAAAAAAATATTTCAAAACTTTGTTTGATAGTAATGTTTCACGAGCATTGACCCTGAAGTAAAGACAGTTATTATCACTTACCGGCTGAGTGTCGTTCGTGCAGTTTCTGAGTGGATGGAAATAAGAGGTGGAAACGTATTGTAAGATTCAATTCAAACAAGAAAAATCGGTGTTGAAATTGAACTGGTAACGGAGATATTGGTTAGGCCAGAGATCAAATGACTTAACGGGCTTAACTTAAAAAATGAGCAATTAGCTACGATTGGCTTAAAACTGCTACACGGTGGCTTCTTTATTTGTTTCAGTACATTTTGATGGTTGAATACTAACATCTGAAACCATCTAAACTGCCATCTACTACCATCAAAATCACAGTGAAAATTGCTGAAATCTGTGAACAAAATGACAAATGTACAATCGCAACGATTTTTTGAACTAGGCCTAATTAGCTTTGTTGTGCCACCTTATCCGTACTTAGTGGTTCTGTTAGTTTCATTATTTTTGGATGAATTTAAGAAACAACTTTTCAGCTTTATATGAAAATTGTAATATCTCAACTTCATTTAATACCTTGGATTTGTTTTTTGTATTTTCAAGCAGTGAACAAACTATTATTTATGTATATATATTGATATTTTATTTCATTTATACCATGATCCTGAGTGTTGTCTTTTTCAGCAATGGGCAAAAGATTCTATTGAAAAACATCTCTAAAGAAAGGAATAAAGCAAAAATGTAATTCTGAGAAAAATAAGCAAAGTGATAAAATCAGTTCTTGATCAAATTATTACAATTACTAACAATCTTTGCATTACTAAACCTTACTGAGAAAAGAAGGTACTCGATCGTTGAAGAGAAGTTCAAATCAAATCAGCAGAAAGGGTTTCTTGCTAAATTATTCACGACACATCATATGTTATCATAACGTGTGTAACTAACTCCATTAGAGATTTTTTTTTTTCAAGTAACCGTACTAGAACCAGCTAAACCGGTAATGTGTCCACTCTGCCCTGTGGCACTATTCACTGAAGTGTAAAAATAAACTTCATCTGACTGGCTGAGCAGCGTAGGAGAGACAGATATGTTAGCACACCTAAACTAAACACTGAGCAGGTACACAGGTGATAAGGAAGTAGTTCAGGTAAATGGCTTATACTGAGTCTCACAAAGTTACCGTGAAACAAGAGATAACCTCACCACAAATACTTACGTAACACATCAGGTTTGGAACTCAAAGTCGACACCAATGTGTATGAACCTCTTCATTGACATTTACATGAAATATACAATTTTACATGTAACTTGAAACTTATTTTGTTAATAACGAAAACTTTTTACATCTCAACCGGTTGTAGCCATACAAAGATACACCAAAGACTTACTCACTAGCAAGAACCAGTGGTGAGTGTCTTCAGTCAGACTTAACTTTATGAAATCCTTTTTTTTTTCTCTGCTTTTTCATAGGAATGGTTACCAATGCCAGTATAACACCAAATCCACCATCTTCCCGTGTTGAAAATGTCGTGGCTATGGAATTTCTTTTTAGTAAGTGCTTATCAGGTTACTAACATTATACGTCTTTATCGAACTATACAAGCTTACTTAGCTTTTTTGCGCACAGTCAGCAACCAGCTACTAGATTAATGAATGTACATCACTGTCGGATCTTTGTAGTTGCCATACTCAACTTGTAAAAATCAATAATCTGCAAAGGGTGGATTCCTAACTAATACTGCTATTCACCGCTATTGACTTGTCAATGTGGAAGGTCGACAGAATGTAATGCAACATGCCGAATTCACTACACTCATCATCCAGTCTCTGCAACCACACCATTTCTTTGTTTCAGTGATGTACACCCTTTTTTTAAAAAAAATCTTATAGTCTTAGGTCAGTTATATCACCCACTCTGTGATCAATGGTCGATAAGGCATCAATGGTCAGTTAAACATCGATCTCGTGAAGTAGTTCAGGCGTTGGATCCAATGTCTGGGCCTTGCTGGACTGCATGAAAGAAGGGCACTAGGTGCCATGTCCATAGGAAAAACATGTGCAATCCAACGTGTGGGGGGGGGTCTGTCGAATATGTTGACACAGTCATAACATCACGGAGTAATTTTAAAAGTTTCTATTGTCCAGGTAATAAAAGGTTTGAAGAATGACCCGAACAATAGGCAATCAATTACAGACCATGATTAATAATTGACAGAAGACGTAACCCTAGTAACAGCTGCATTTAGAGGTTCTAGAGAACTTTACATTGAAGTTTCCCCTCAAAGCAATGACCAATAAATTAAGCAGGGAAATGTCCAGCCAGATCTGCTAAGCTTTCTGCAATATTTGGCATTGCAAGGTAAACGAATAACGAGGATCAAATGCAAACAAGTTTTTGGAAAAAGACATGTACCAACTCATTACCAGACCAATGATATATATACTAGCAAGCGGAAACTGGTCTGGGTAATCTACAGAATCTGCATATTCTCTACAATAAAACGGAATGTATTCATATACAAAAAAATTAGATAAGATACATTGGTGGTGGTAAATCGAAAGCACTAAAGATCCTGTTTTTTCTCTAAATTGCTCAGATTTTTTCTCCTTACCAATTACATACATTTTTTTACTACAGGCAACGACGATCCTTTGCTATTATATGAAATACATTTCATGAAAACCCAGGACAGGGTACTTGATAAACGACTGTGCAATTTTAACCCTCTCTTTGGAATAGAATCGTGGGAAATTTAAAGATAACCTACGAGGTGAGGGGTCTATCAAGATGTTCCACATCTAACCTCTGTATTAAGTTGGTATGAAAACAAGGATTTTTATCGTCCCTAGTTAAGGATACACACTACATACTAAATTAAAATCGTATTTTCAAGTGATTACGTGCGAAGGCAAAATGTAAAAACATTGAAATTTCATCTCCAAAAGTTTGGTAAGGCTTTCAATTACACCATTCGGACAATCTGGGAAACTTCCCAAATTTAAGTGCTGTATCTTCCGTAATTTATCTTACGCATTTTTTTTTTTTTTTTTTTGAGATTGATTTTGTGCCAGACGCGTACTTAGATTCAATGATTGATAGAGTTTTAGTTTCAATTTAAGTTATTTTATTGGTGTTCTATGTCGGTGCATTGTAGGCGCCCTATCATCCTTCAATGATGCTAATCATGGATGTCAATGACACTAACTTCACATAAATTATACTGTGGTCGATAATACCTGAGCTGTTTCTGAGATGTATCTCACTGGTCCTTGGTATATTTCGACTTACTGATAATACTAAAAACAAATTAATTTTGATCATTTGCGGCGTTATCACTGAGTCTTCTGAGATTACCAACTTTCAATTGAATAACTTTGGACTGATAATACAAAGAACAAGTCGATGTTCGAATCGTTTTATATAGTGATCTGTGATTATCAACTTCCAATGAAGAATACTGTGGACGATGAATGTCTTGATTATTTGTATCATCATTAACCACATGAAACAATCAACTGCGAATCGATAATCCTAAGAGCAACTCATGTTTTAATCATGTATATTATCGTCTGCGATTATCGACTCTCCCCCCCCCCCCATCCCCACCTCACAAAAAAAAATCAGAGAACAATGCATGTTTTGACAATTTATAGGACCATTAGTCGCCAGAAATATTCAAATTCGAATTGATAGTACCAAGTAGAATTCAAATTTTAATCAATTATATTACCATTAGTCATCTAAGACTTGCAACTTCTCACGACAATACAAACTCACCTTTTAAACGTCTACACGACTATAGTCGTCTGCGATTATCGACACTGTATAGCGATAGCACTGTAACTATAAGCAATTCTTGAATTTGTTATATCATTATAAGTCGTCCGTGATTACCACCTGCTTATTGATTGTACCACGAACAATACATGTTTCGCCCATTTACGTCATCATCGACACTGTGAAGCGATAGCACTACCTACAACTAATGCTTGGATTCGATGTTTCATGATGAGTCGTTCGTGATTATCAGGTGCGTAGTGATTGTGCCACTAACAATACATTTTCGATCATTTTCGTCGTCATCGCGACGATCAACGACGAATTGACAAGACTGACAGTAAGTCGGCTTTTTGTTATCTGCACCATCATCATTAGCCGACTGTGACTTCCAACTTTACATACCGTATAGGTAATATTGAGAACGAATAACCCGGCCAGGTCTTAATCCATATGACGTGATAAGAGTTTGTATTTATCGACTTCGAACTGACGGTCCAATAACAGCAATTCATTCATGTATGTAATCACAGTGTTCTTGTATTTTCAACTCCTGACAAACACAAAAACGAATCGTTTCGGTATAAAATGAATTTGTCGACGAGTCAGTACGCGTCAGAATGTTTTCAAACCTTAAAAATTACCCCCTATCTACATTTCATACCAGGTAGAAACGTAGATATTGTCATTCTGAGGGGGAGTGTAACAAATGAGAAGACTGGATATAAGGTACCCTTCGTGGATATTGTCTGTGAAATGTTTAGAACATTTTGCCCAGTGCTGAAAGGCGGTGAGTTTTTTTTTTTTTTTATTCTTTACATTTTAGAAATCGAGCAGTGATTCAGAATAATCACCTATGTAAATTGATTTTCCTTAGTTTGCTGTAGAATAAGGTTTTTAACTTCACATTTACATAGTCAGAATGGAAAAAGAAATGACAGTTAAAGTTGTTCACATTTTTCTTGAAGATGCTACCCGCAAAGCTTTGTTTATTTTCTTTTTTCTTATTTAATTTGAATTCGTACACAGAAAGGAGAAAATTCGAATATTCCAGATATCTTGGACTAGTTTGGCCACTCAACGTAAGTCTACCAATTACGGGTGCATGTGCGGGCACCGCCCTCAATAGCCTTACGATATTTTTGCATTGTCGAGTATTTGACAGCCGTGTAATTCAACACAATATTTGAATTTAGCATCACCCGGTTATAAGTAACACGTTGAAATTAACATCCTGATGACTAGTTGCCTTTGTTGACTCGAAATACATCTAAAATATGTGTGACTTGGAGGTAGATAGCTTATCTAACACTTATGTTAACGGACAGTTGGCGAATGAGATATCAATCACTAAAAATCTGGTTTGGAATCTCCCCAGTTAGGGCAAAGGTTATCTGAAATAACCTACACTCCCAGCATTGAAGGCTGCCGAGATTGCATTGGCTGAAAAAAAAAAAAAAACAGACCCTTTCACAACTGGGTTGACTTCTACTTTGATACCGTTCTGACAATCTTCTTCTTCGGTTCATCTTTAATCGGAATACACTTTCATTTTACTTTCCAGTCTTTTTGTTTTCAGTTTCCTTCGTTGGTTTTTAATTTCTTAGTAAATCATTGTTACACCTCAACATTACTCTTTGAATTAAACTAAGACGTTACACGTACAATCAAGATAAGATTAATGAACAATTAAAAGAAAAAAGATGAAATGAAATGATAGAAAATACCAAAAGGAAAGATTGACACACATGATTTGAATTTGTTTTAAATATATAAACTACCATGATGATCTATTATCAAATGTAATACCCCTACCGATTATTCATGCATAGTGAATCAATTTGAATCTAGATAGGCTATATGATGGCATTGAAACTGCAAATAGTCTTTTTTTTTGGGGGGGGGGAGTTAAAAAAACAGGATGTTTTCCTGTCACGTAGGTTACCTTTTTCTTGTTGCTCGCCTTCCATATTTGTCCCAAGCTGCTTTATAATTTGTCTTCGTTCTTTGTTTTATTTTATTTTTTTGTCGAGTTTCATTGCTTGTACAAGCAAATGCTTTCTCAATCCCCATTTACCAAAATAGATCATGAGGTAGCATCATTTAGTGCGAAACTGATATGTAGAACGTCATGATGAATGCTGTGTTACCAAGAGAAGCTAACAGAATGGGAGTGAGAACACCTAATGAGCCCCTAGGCCTTCTCCTAGATAGACCATCGCTTCCTGGAAGGAGCCTGACTAGTGCACAGACATAATATCTACTGCACATATCCATTGAACAGTTGATGAGTTCCATGCTTCCTGGGAGCTTCTAATATTATATTCGAATGTTTTCCTTCGTTGTCAGTGGTCCTTTGGCATCACATTTCCATATGATATATAAAATGCATTATGATATTAACAATACAACGAGTGTTGTTCGGAGTGTAATTTTGATGAGGACGGTTTTCTTTACACCACCAGGTACCAGCTTCGGTAGAGGTAAAATTTTACGACCAAGACGAGAAGTTCATCGCAGACGGGAGGATTAGAAACTGTTCACTCTCAGATTATTGACAGCTATATTTGAATCTGTGCAACCTCAAGAGTACTGAACTTGTTTTAAGTCATCATCTGAATGGTACCGACGAATTGTAACACACAGAGACCGAACGAGAATATCCGAAGTCGAACTTAGTCTCATTGAAATTCTAACCCATTTGTATTACACACGGTTTAAGAAGTCTACATCAGTGCGAACTTGTCTTGTGAAAACAGATGGAAATGACATTGAGGAAGATGATTTCGTTCAATTTTACTCTCACATGCACCTCTTTCCTCACAAAGGATCCTCTTTCACCAGCTCAGGGAGGCTGTCACCCGCGTCTCTGCAACCTTTTCCCGTTCAGTTTTAAGAAGACGTATTCAGTAAGGTTTCTTCGATACCACATTTTATACGTTTGAAATGGTTTGTTATAACGTCGGGTCGGTCTACCATAGTCTAAGCAATCAATTATGTATATATATACATTTTTTTAAAGAGTTCAATCGTTGATAATTTACCGACATGTGGAGTTGAAAAAGTGCCGGTAGAAAGATAAGAGGAAGTGACGTTTGGAGAAGAGAGCGAGATGTCATTTGGAAGAGGAAAGTTGAGCAAATTTGAATGGAAAACCAATCTTATAATCTTTGTATGTGCATATGTCTACATACGCACATGTATATTTGCATATGTATGCTGTTGGGCCGGATCACATATATCGCATACACACAAGGTGTCTTGTACATTCTCATTCACGCACCTGCGGTTTTCCCGAAGGGGTAATATATTCACACTCGTTCAAAGTGAAACTTTTTTTTTTTTTTGCCACGAAATTAGTAGCAAAAAGGTCAACCAATGACAATGAGCCGCTCAACTCAAAGTGGAACAGATGAAAATGGAGATGGATGTAACGTTAGGGATATCCGTTAGGGAGTTAAAGCAAAATGTCAAACCGTCTGCTAGATGAATGACAAACAAAAATATTGATACGTGCGTTATGCTGGCAAACTCGTGAATTTTGTCTATATCAATTGTGAATATCCCGAAAGTGCTCAAACTAGGTGCAACTTCTACCCCTTTGCGGAAAATACCATTTGGTTAAGCGAGGTTGTATAGTATGTTCGTTATGACTTTATGACAAAAAAAAAATGAATATGCATTACCAAAGGTTGCGTGTGTGGATATTCAGTTGTACATAATGAACGCCCTTCTTCTAAGGGGCTGTCCGGCCGCCGACAGCCTGGTCGGGGGACGACAGAATAGGAAACAGGTAATTGCGTAAGTCGGGACGCCTTGTGCGAGGAGCTGTAAGTCGGTTGGATGGACGATTAGAGAAATTGTAAAGGAGAGAAGAGCTGGTGAAGTAGAAGAGGTAACAAGAAGGTATGGCCGAGTAGCCCTTAGCAAGGGCTAGTGCATATGTGGAATTGCATCTGTCATGCATGTCAACAAGTTGGCTGATTATGATGAAGTCATCATGAGCAAAGTTTTTAGATATTAGGGCGTAAGAATGATATGACAGAGCGATTGCTCAGTCTAACTAGGCGAACTGTATTGGTACATATCATGAACACATATGTGGTTGCACTGCTTCTTATATCAAAATGTCTCTTTCAACAGAAACAGAGGGCGCTGTTGTTGTAGTGTTTCATGCCGTGTATAGTCAAGCGAACAAGGAAAGCCACATCCAGCTCTGGGGCAACTTATCTATGCTAGAATGTGTGTAGCAATTAACTTTAAGATGAAAGGCAGAGGTATGTTATGCTACTAACGTCTGCAGGAATTCTACTTAATATACTAGGATTGAATGTACAGTTGTGATGAGGAATTCTAAAAGTGCTGTATTGTTTCATAAGCCTTAAAAGATGGTAAAGTAAGTCAGTAAAAAAAAAAAAAACTTTGGATAATGAATTACTTTGATGAACGACTGATCAAATTTCTTGCGTGACTTCTCGCCTTTTACTCAAAAGGCCAATAAAACAATGAAATCATCCGTCGTATTATACCAGGCACCGATGTTGGAAATTCACTTTCCCCTTTGTCAAATTAAATGGAAACCCTTCTCGATCAGAACAGTCCCTCGTCACAATCAAATAAGGGAATATTGGTGTATGAATTGGCGTGTCTGGGTTTACAAAAAATACTCTGTGGTATCTAACAGCTGATTAACTTTTCACCAGAATGTTTTTTTTTACCCACTCAACGTACAGGTAACTCGTTATCTGTAGCAAAATCCAGGTTTATCACGTCTCGGATAACCCTGGATTAATGATCCAGAGTTATTACTGGATAACCCTGGATTATATCCCCTAGACCTGGATTCTCGGTGGATGAAACAAGATTTATTTAAATAATTTTGATCAACCAGGTTTATCGGTGGATAATCCAGGTTCACCGACCAACCATATAGGATTATCGAATCGCACGTTTGATAAACCTAGATTTTCGATTGATAAACATAAATTATCATCGATTATCCATAACATCGACTGATAATCGGAGTATATCGAATACAAGAACCTACATTATCGAATGATAAACCCGGATAGTCTATTCATTACACATTTAGTTTAGGTGACCTAAGAAAGCCCATTAGTGTAGGGGTCAAAAGGTCAGAGGTCACAGGTCCAATCTCTAATGAGTGAAATGTCCTTCTAGACAGTAATTCTAGCGAACCTCAAACTTGTTCGTTAGGTACCCGATTATGATAGGCCTATGTAGTGATCACTCGATCGGTGACGTCATAGATCAATAGGGCACATAATACAGTAGGTTCTGTTAGTACAGGGGCAACGTAACTTATTAGATCTTTGCTTTTCCATACAATGTTAACCAATATTTCAATCTATGCAACCATGTTTCGACTGAGCGATTATATGTAATAACAATGCAATCTTTCTTCCTTTGGTAATACCCCTACTGAGTACGTCCTTACTGTTAGATTTCCTGTATACACTAGCCAAGGAATTGAGAGGTTTACAATACGTTTTAGCGGGAAAAGAAAATAAAGTTTTGCAAATGATTGTTACGTGTTTCTTTGTAGAGAACCATTACAAGACGCCCAGGGTGATTTTAGAATTAAGGAAATCAAACGAGTACTTTAACCCACACACGATCTGCACGGGCACGTGACTTATTCACAGAACACATGCGCGTTTCTTACACATCCATGACCAAGTGTGCTGCTACTAGCTACGTGTACTTATGTACTGTGTATAATGTAAAGCGCTGGGTGTTCGATCAAACTCTAGATCTACTGTAATACATGCATGTAAAAGAGCGAATGCTTATGGACAACGATAGAGATGAGTTTCAACTCCGTGGATTTCCCTTTTGTTTTTTGTTTTTTTTTAAACAAACAAAAGACTTCGGAGGGTAACTTCCCCAAATCCCAGAGGCCACGCCGTTGATGTCTTTCCAAACAAAATAAAGGTCACACACAGGCACATGGATATGTCCGCCGTCCATGTCCACGCAGGCGTTGCACAGACCCACCCAGTCCGTCGACTGTGCACAAAAGTGCAGGCATGTAAAAATCAATGAAAATGTGGGTAGGCGGTTGAATACTGTGACTAAGCGACGCAGGATCTGCTTTATTTTTTTTAAGGGCGGGTGATCCAAAGTCTCTCGGAAGGGACTCCAACAATATCAAACGTGCTATCATCGTAAATAATCAAGTAAGTGCCCATCACCCCCCCCCCCCGGCCCTCAGCCCCTTTTGAACCCTCTTTATGCTTGAATGCTTTTTCTGCATTCTGACAAGTATTTTTGTAAAAAAATAGGAACGACCGTCACTGGAACTCGCCTTAGATAGCGTCAAAGGCAAGTACTAAAAATAATAGCGGAGGAGATTTTGCAACGCTGAAACTTCTCTTGAGTGCTACTACTGCACTCAAGAGAAGGTACTCAGCTGACTAGAAGGTAGTTAGCCAACTAACTACTACCCACGGGGGTACTTATTTGGGATCGGGCGCATGCCCCCCCCCCTTTAATCATTACATCCAAAATAAACAACAACTTCAACACGTATGCAAGCTATGTGTACGGTGTTTGTATAACAGACAAGGGATAAGGTTAGTCGTAATATAAACAAAACAAAATGGCTACGATAGTGCCATTTCTGCTAATCTGGGAGGTTTCTTCATCCCAGATTACCCTAAGAGTCAACTGATTGTGCCTCTCCACGTATATGGCTATGATAATTAGCCTATGTGCAAGTGACTGCAAGAATTTTGCTTGCAATGGCTTAAAGTTCTCTTTGAAGCTTAACGCGTGGTAGGCGAAAGAACGGGATTTCAAAGGTAAAAGTACTCTAGAATATTACAAAGATTGATATTTTCTCATCAATTGAGAAATTGCAAGATGATATCCGTGGTATATCAAGGCTGGGTACATTCATCGTATGTATTACACGCGGGTTTCCCGGCCATCTGAGGGGCTGTTCAAGGGAAATAGGTCGTTTAAAATATACGAACATGGCATCCAAAGGAGAGGGCTTTAATCATTGGTAAGCCAGTCAGTCTCATCAATAAACATCTGCAAAAGCTTCATCTCTTCACAACATTATGCAAGTGATGAGCAATGGAAGATGCGTCATTTAAATTTTCAAAAGTTTGGGTGAACAAATTATTGTTGAGCAACAAAAAAACTGGATTTCTGTCTGTGAGAAACTTATACTTTGAAAAGAAGCCAACTGTCCACTCTTATTTTGAACAATCTATCATTCTATGTCCACAATAATGTGTTTTAAAAATATGGTTGTTTCCTGCGAAACAATGGCCTTATTTCCCTTTATGCCGAAAATGTTCTTGCCGGCCCAGCACCGAACGGCTGGTGGTGGCGCTCCTCTTTCAGTCTTGCATCATCGCCAGGAAAGACTACCTCGCTGAAAAACCTGGACACGGTCTGATTATGTCGCTGATGACTTGATGACAAAATGAAGTTTGGCAGCTTTAATTGATTAATTATGTCATCATACTGCATTTTTTTCCTGGCCAAATTTATCTAGAGGGCAGACTTATATTGACATTGAACGTATGTATTTACATTTACCGTACAATCTACGTACATTTCATGTTAAAAGTGGAATTATAGTTGCACCGGTGGTCCGCTGATCATCTACCTTTGCAGTGTGTCAGTGTTTCAGGCAAGAGAAAGTAGGGGAAAAGGTCACTTGTCACAAAATCTCAAAGAGAAGTATATCTTCCAGATATTTGAATATGCAAATTGTCTCGACATTTTTTTGTTGGCCCTACAAAATTCAGACTCCCTGAGAAAGCATAGCAGTTAACCGTGACCGCTACATGAAATCAAACAGACCAATGGAAAGATGAAGGGGAATAATCATTTACACCAAAATGGGACTTTAAACAACGTTTTTTTTTCTTTATGGCGGCTTTGACATATGCTGCTAGATTTAACTTTCTCTGCCAAATGTCTAATCACATATGCCAGCCTTAAAATATTTATTGAATGGGTCATAGACCCCCACCCCCCACCCCGAATGCACACATAAACACATATAAATCAACGTTGACAGTTACTATGTATGTAAAGTACGCACCTTGCAGAATTCTTAAAAAAATAAAATCACTCCTCTCGTCCAGGTATACAGATACGTTAAACTTAGTTTTCAGGAGCCTTTCAAGAGTGGACTAATAGAGGAGGAGGGGTAGCGTGTTTAAAGGGGACCGGGGAACAACCCCCCTTCCTCTTAGGGTAAAATCACTTAGTCTGGGGATTTAAGAACAAGGGGAAAAAGAAAAGGATTGAAGACTGTCAACAAGGGTTGAGCCAGCTCATGAGTTCAGAGCGGGGGATGCGTGACACACTGCAGCCTGCCACGCAAAGGGGACAACATGAACTTTATGGAATTAATATCGCATTTCCTTACTGAATCTGACACCAAAGATACCAGATGAATAAGGCTTCTAAAACCAATTTAAGTCATTCTCATTACCTTGCACTGATGAAAGTTCTCACCCTCCGGACCTTCCAGGGGCTCTACCCCAGGCGTGCACACTCGTAAGGAAAACCAATTTAAAGATTTTATTATTTCAGATATCTCTAATTGGTTGTTGCTGTAGATGTATAAAATTCAGTCGGAGATATCTGAAATTGAGTTCGAGATATCTGAAAGTCTATTTTAGATATCTCAAATTTAACTAGAGATATCTAAAACTCAGTTCGAGGTATCTAAAATTGAATTAGAGATTCCTGAGTTATAATTTAAGATATGTGACCTTGAAATTTAGATACCTGAAATTCACATTCATGAGCTATGAAAAGGCGCGAAATGGAAAGCTGCATAACCATGTGAAAAGCAGTGTGACTTTCAGCACTGTATACCTATACCGTACAGTACAAGCCTACCATATTATCCCGTGAACTACCGTACTAGCGTAGTACAGTAATACCGGCCAAGCTACTATGTAGATATGTCAGCCACTTGCACAATGTTCCTTATTGCACCCAAGCAACCATACGTCTCCAGATTCGGATAAAATGCGATACACGTGGGGTAGTTGTCTAGAAGTACCTCGCACCAATCCCCAAAATTTCTGAAGTTCAATGCAAAGTACCTAAGGACCAACACTTAGTCCTAGTCAACATATAGTAGCAGGATGCTAACTGATAAGTATATGATGATGTGATCCCAGTTGATAATCACTATCACAATTGACCGAGAGTATTGCAAACATGTATTGCAAAATTCAGTTTCAAATATTTCTAATTGAATTTTGCATATCTCTAATTAAATTTCAGATATTTTAAATTCATTTCCAGGTATGTTAAATTCAATTAGAGATATCTAAATTCAATTAGAGATATCTGAATTTGAATTTAAGATATCTGAATTAGAATTTAAGATATCTGAAATGGAATTCAATTAAAGATACCTGAAATACACTAGAGATAACTGAAATTCCTGAATAAATGTTAAAATGGCTTTACATACACGGGGAGTCCCAGGTTGTGCTCCTCACCTCTGAAATCCTCCACGTGTTGTACCTGTCACCGATACTGTCACTGAAAGCTTACAGGCTGTAACGCATCACCCCAGACAGTTTCAATTCTCCCAACCACCTACCTCTAGTCCCTCCTTCAGCCTGTCTTAAATTCCTCCACATGTGTAATCAAAACAATGGATCCCTGTGTACGCTGTGTAAAACGAGCTGCTGTGCATCTTTCGAATTTGCTGTCAATCTAAGAGTACTGTAACTTAGATCCAGTTGAGAATTTTCCTTTCCGGGAGGTAAAAATATAGCTTAGGGTGATGCAATACATCCTTTAAGTGTAGGCTAGCTTTTCGTGACAGATTGACCACACGTGGCATTTTCACAATGTACATGTATACCGCGTTCGCAACGCTGACAATAACATGTGATCCATTAAGTTTGAAAATGAATGGTAGTACTCCCATAATTAAAATGGGTCCCTGTCTAGTACACACCGGCTTTTTGCAATGTGCCCTCCTTTCTATGGGGGAATGTAATGATTGATATTTTTTTTTTCATCCGGGATACTTAACACTCAAAAAGTTTCAAACACTTGGAAACAAACTGACTGAGATAACTGTACCAACACCCGGGAAGCCTCCAACCTAAGACGATATATCATTGCAAGAATGACGAAATGTTGAATGCACATGTGTTCTAATTTTCATTGTTTAAGAAAGATACAGAGCTGTGTTTGATACCATGCAAAGTTTGCTGACATCATATGTATGCAGCACTTCCGGTACACAGTAAACAGAACTGGCCATGAGAATTCTACACCAAAAAAAGTGCAAGGTGCAGGCTGAAAAATAAATCATACCGTATAAAAAGAAAGTCGAATGTGAAACAGTGTGTTGAGTGATAGATTGAATTTATGCATTCACTTATGTATACGCAAATTATGTCATTATACAGGTAATTAATACAGTAATTATTAAGTACTATATACACTTGCATGAATGGGACGCCATATGCTCTGAGAGAGCTTGAGGTGACGTCCCGAAGAAAAGTAAACAAAGTTATACAAATTAAGAATGAACATCAGGTGAATTTAAGAAACGCAAAAACTTCTTTACAACAGTTATTGACAGCAAAAAGTGTAAATGAAAAGAAACATAGAAAGAAAGAGCAAAAAACACGATAGGAGTAGGATGAAAGGGGAAGAGAGAGAAGGAAGGAGGTCGGTGGAAGTAGGAAAGTCAAAAGGGAAAATGGGTTAAAGAAGGTACCCTACATCACGTGTAATGGACAAAAAATAAAGTGGAAATGAAGCCACTCGTTACTATGCAAACTGATTAGTTTGTAGAAGAAAAGTATGGATATGGAATGGAGTTGGGTTATACAGAACCATACAGTTGATAAAAGAAAAAAATCCACTGAATCTACCCCACTTTAAACAATTTGAAATAAAACATTACGTAATTGCTTTGATCTGTACTGTCAGCAGTTTACTAGACAACTGATAAAATTGTTCGATGCCTTAAATTTGCAACCTATATGGTCACACCTACTTAACAAAGGATAGGACTAGGCACGACAAAGCAAATGTGGTTTAGTGCAACTATTTTGTTGTATTCCTGTGTTCTTGTTGTATTTCGCATCACGTAATAACCCCCCCCCCAAAAAAAAAAAAAACGGAATCTGTTTACTCATTACTAAAGCCATTACGCATTGCCAAAAACCATGCAACGTCTGACAATGAAACATCCCCTGTAGGTACACTTTAGAAAACTGAAGAGCACAGCAGCAATGTCCGTTTGGCGTTCCACATTATACATAGGTACATAGGTAATCTGTGAGTTCTTAAATAACTAAAACTCAAACTAAGGTGTACATTTCATTGCTTCCTTGGTTATTCAACAAGCATCAAGTAAAGATGCCAAGTACACGTATGAAATTAATACCAAAAGAGACAACTTTTTTTCCTAACGGGATGGATACACTGCAGGTTGCCGATCTCAAATATCGAAACAGTTCCTTTCACATAAAGCAGTACCGTCGGATGTAGAAGCCAAGAAGAAAATACTTCAAATTAAAATTTCTACTGTTACATATTTGTTGTTGTTTCCTTTTTTATTAGAAGAAAGGGCAACTGGAAAAGTGTATGTCAATTATTACGTCCTGATCCTCATTGAAGATTCGCAAAAAGCCAGAGTAAACTCCCTAGAAGAGGATAAAAAAAAATGAAATAAAAACGATATTAACGGCAGTTCGTGACTTTTTAATAAACATTAAAATTCAAATTGAATTTCTTTAATGAAAGATTTTATCTGGTCACACTCAAAGGCGTTTATCGTACGACACCAATCTCATTAAACTATGAACATTTATTGAACAAACAAGACACCATAACTAAAGATCGCAAGTTGAAGGAAATACATTCATAAATTCAGTTCAGACAAGATCATGGAAAAGGACAGGAACACGGACGAATTGTCGAGGTACATTATACTTTTCCTCAAATGGAACGACCCCTTCAAAAATTAACCAAGACAAAGAGACTCTCGCATGATAATAGGAGAAATATCGTTACTATCGTTGAAAAATCTAACAAGCACAATGCTAGGTATTTTATTTATCGCTTTAGCTATCATGACATGTAATTACTTAAATCGTATTTTCAGCTGGAGGAGGAGGGTTCGAACAATCTCTGACTTGCTTTTCACCTTTCGTTGTAATTTTCTCTAACGTTGGATCCATATAGATTGTTATGTGGCGTTCATTTCCTTCTCAGAGTGGTCTGACTGAGAAAGCATGGAGTGCTGTTGTCACGTTGATCCATCTTGATTGCAGGAAAAACAGACGACAATGTAAAAACACTTATGTCTCAATAACTACCCGATATATGATAGCCTGAGGATAAAATAGAATTTCTAAATGCATCATTGTTGCGAATAACCAATGACAAAGCAGACATAGTTTGGTGCAGGCATTCGTACAAACCTTATACAGTAATACAGAGGGCCAGACCTCCTTGTTGTGATAAGTCAGATTTCCTGTAAAGTGAAAGGACATTGATTGTAATAAATCGATCAATCAATGATGTGCGATTCATCTGTCATTATTAAATTATCCTATAAATAACAATTAAACAGTTTTTTTTTTTTTTTTCATGTAAAACTGTCAGTACGAAGGAACGTGAAGTGCAATGGCGATAAATTCGTTTATGTTGTTAAAGGTGATCGATTGTCTAATCACCGTGAAAGGTCAGTTTCCTCCCCCTTTCCTCATTTAACGTCACTGGTAAACGATCCGCACTCTTTATTGCATATGATAATACGTAAGCTGACCGTTTGTAAACGTAGGAACCTTCCTAGCGTGACGGTTTTATGTTCTTCTGTACATGAGTCCGAGCAGAGTGTATAAACCAGTGACGCTCACAGAGAGAAGGAACTGACGTCACGGTGCCACTGAATGAGACGTCCAATCACTTTTAACTTAAATATTACATTGAAATGGTTTAATAACTTCACTCTGATAGACTCTAACAGGTGATAAATGGTTATCGAATCAACTGAACCTGAAATGAAGAGGTTCACTGCAATTAACGTGCTGTTCGTAGTTCACAACGTAACATAAATACAAGTTTCAATGGCAAAAAGGTGATTGGTTGTTACCTCATGTGACGTCCAGTCTCTTCTTAACTCTTTGCCAACGTTACTAGTATCCTTTTACTCTTTGCAAGGAGCAATGGAACAGGGATTGTTTGTTTATACACCGTTTAGCTATCATAACATTACCTGATACTAGTAGCGTCAGTAGACTGTTATCAAGAAGACCCTCACGTCACATCAGATATTCATAATCAGATTTTCAAAATCATCCAACCACCCGATCAGATAATCAAAATCAACCAATAGCCTGATATGTCGTAGTTCTGACATATCGCTTTGTAGATATTAGCAAATATCAAAACTCATTACTTCGAAACACGCAATGGGTTGGAGACGTCTATCTGAATACATTCAGAAATTGAACCACATTCGGTCACGATTTTATTTATTTATTTATTTTTTTTTTTTGCGATCTTTTGCCAACTTGAGAGTTTAGAGTCCACTTAGCAGACCATATCTTAAAATCATCAATAAAACTTACTTCCTTTTCGCAGAGGCAACGGACAGAAGCTTTGACCGACCAGACATAGATATTCTCTGTGTTCGTAGATAATCCCTCTCTTCAAGGATTTTACCTGGACTCGATAAGTTGCGAAGTATAAATCATCATCTGAGCAAAGTACGAGGAATGTAACAGAAGCTTTTCAATTCATTTTAAACAATGGGCAAGAGTTTATATTTCGAATAGATGTCCGAAACTTACGCGAATAGGCTATACTTGTCATCTGTTCTTGGTCAGTCATAGTTCATGGACACGCCTAAGTACCCTGACAAAGCGTGCTAAGAATCCACTGCAACAATTTAGTGCCCCTAAAATTATGATTTTTTTTTTTTTTCGCCAATCTCTCTGTTGGTAAAATTTTTATAGTATCTTCGCTTGAGAAGTAATGAAACTGAAGTAGTTACTTCAAAATGGTAGATTGCAAAATGGAAAGCTGGTAATTACACCGATGCGCAGCTTCTTACCCTTTGCATTTCTTTGTAATATTGACTGTTTAAAAAATTCAATACAATAGTATAGGATATGTGACCTTAATTTCCACAATATTGTAAGATTAATCTAGAGCATACCCAAGTCTTCACTGTCGATTTTCAAAGTTTAATGAGAATTTCACTTTCAAAGTAAAGGAGAGACTTCTTGCAAACATTTGCACCTTCATGTGATACTTTGGCAACGTTGATGCAAATGGCAATCTTTCTCGAGAAGAGTAGCCTTCTTTCAAACAGCAATGGTTGATAACTTGGGTCACGAAAGCGATATTGACATGTGCTATAAAATGTCTGGAGTTAAACAGATTCTCTATTTATTTAAAAACTTCTTCAATTTTAAGTGAATTATGCCTTTAAGTGTATGCAAGCCAAACAGTTTAATGACTCATAATATGCCATACCATACCATCAGACCACAAATATAATACAAGAGGGCAATCCACGGAGTTGCATCTCATCATCCCTGTCGTTGTCCATAATCATTCGCTCTTTTACATTTATGTGTTATTGCCGATGGAGGGTTTGAAAGAACAACCAACTCTTAACATTATACACAGTACACAAGTAGCGGTAACTAGGCGCAGCACACTTGGTCATGGATGTGTAAGCAACACATAAGTGTTATGTTGATCTAGAAATCACGTGCCCGTCAAAGAACATGTAGTAAGAACATATTAAAGAGGCTCATTGAGTTGTTTTGTGAAATTCACTCAATTTTTCTAAACCGGTCAAGTTTCCTTCACATACTAATGACAAACAGTCAAACTAAAAGGATCCCAAAGTTTTACATACGTTGGAACATTAATGAATGAGTAACCAACGATTAAATTTGGTTTTTGAAACTTTGTGACCAGACATTTTCACATTAGTACATTCACATGCACACAATCAGAGCAGGTAACGGTCAAAAATTCGAAAAAAATTGACAATTTTCATATAACTATTGGATGTGAAACTTGATTAATTATGCTAATTGTGAGTATTGTCGTGTTTGTATACTTCAAAATCACCCCAATCTTTTCTGATATCAACTCAATGAGCTCCTTTAAGAACATATTAAGAATATATTCCTATGCAGATTCCATGTGCGTCAAATTTCTACGATGAGCGCGCCGCCACTCTGTGTGTTTGTACTAGCTCTAAAAAACACGTCATAATCCTTTGCATTAGGTCTACTCAATTTCTTTTCCAGGCAAAACGTCGTGCACCCAATTCAGTCCCTTAGCTAGTGTATACACGACATGCAATAGCAAAAACATTCTGAGTGGGGGTATTATCAAAAGAATGGAAAATGACATTTGTAGTATATATAATCGCTCAGTCCAATATGGTTGCATAGGTTGAGATAGTACGCCAAATTGTATGGAAGGCAAAGATCTAACAAGTTACGTTGCACCTTATACTAACAGAACATACCGTGTGTATCATGTGCTAATTGCCCTATGACGTCACCGATCGAGTGATCACTACATATTATAATCATCTACCTAATGCCCAAGTTTGACGTTCACTAGGGTTACTGTGTAAAAGGAAATCGCGACACACTTTTACAAAACATTTTGCGGATTAGAGGTTTGACCTGTGACCTTCGACCTTTATCTTCTGACCTTAACTTGTGATGGGAGATACAACTGTAGCGGCATTTTCGGACTCAACCCTTCAGTGTCAAGTTTCAGTTGAACTTGACCTTTGACCTGAAAACACGTAAAACGAATTTTCTTGTAAAATCTCGTATACTGGTCATATATTTGAAGGGCCAATGTACATAGCCATTTTGGATTAAGAAATACAGCAAAGATTTTTACTAATTTGACCTCTGAAATTTGACCTCTGACCTTCAAGTCTGAAGGGAATTATACCTTCATACCATGTGTCGCCTGTCTAACAGCTTTGACCCTCAATGCTTGAAGGTCTAGGAGGAGTTGTTGACACAACATTTTGAAATTGAAATTTCCTTTCTCGCGCACCCACACATAGACACCCAAGCGCATCTTCACAAATTTTGACCCCGCCGTAATTGGGGAGGGGGTTCCAGGTCACCTTAAGTACCATACCAGGATAGAACCCCATGCATCATATATTTACCTTACATAACGACAGAGAGCCATAATACATTCTAACGTCCCACAGCAAATGCAATATATCATTCCGTATATTACACGTATAGGGATGAGATGATAAGTGTTAAAAAGTGTTTTTCATTTAACCTTACGACCTAAATCTACGTTGCGAAAATATTTTACGTGTCCCCGTACTCACGTATGTAGACTGAAATATCGAGTGTCAAAGGTTGACTGTAATTTGGGACTTTCGGACTGATGGAGAGCATGCTGCCTTCTGCCCAAGTTCCTGCCAAAAATAAAAGAAATAATATCAACAGAGTGTCTTCAATTCTCCGCTGGACGACGAGTGAGTTATATGAGCTATCAATACTCTACATTCCACTGAAAAGAAAAAAGAAAAATGAAGTGTATTTTTAATTTATAAATAAGATAACAGGGACAGGGCGCTATTATCTGGATTTGTAACTTTGGGAAGGTTTCATGTCGATGTTGATATGATGTGATTCATCAGAGTTTCTCTTAGAAGGATAACTAAAAATGTCCGAGAATCTCCCATAAAGGTGTAAATGTTTGTAACGTGATTTCTCGAGATGAGAGAATTACAAGATCAAATCATGAAACCGAAATGATTTTTTATTTTAACTTTTTTTTTTGTTATTGGACATTCACTAATAATCAGTTATTAATCAGACGTGATTATTTGTAATCTGAAATCTGAAGTACTTGGTCCCATCACAGTCTTGTTTAAGCTGCATGTGGCCAAGTCATTGCTTTGCTCTTCATGGAAAACTGTGAGGACTGGCAGACTGGAAACGACATGTGCTGTAATACCTACAATTAACCACAAACGCTATGTAAGTGGATTTACATTCTCCGTGGATTTTTTTTAGTCAAATCATCAGTAATTTAACATCAATGATCGCAGTGAATGGCAACCCACACCCTGATCTTGTACACCATGGCAGATTTACAACATGTTTTATGTTCCAGCATGTTCTGCTACACAATTGAACCACAAACGAGGTGTCAATCGAAACATATTATTAAAAAAGGTAGCCATAAACTCATTCGTGAGAAGAGTAAAAACAGCAACGTAATTTATCGACTTATATAACACACACAAATTTTAGCCTATGCTGTTAGGCTACGTTTGAAATGTAAGAAAAAAATCACCTTATTCAAACTAACCTGTGACTTTGATTTCACATGGATCCTCTGCACTACCCATGAGCTGCACGAAGAAATCGGAGGCCATCAGTAATGAGCAGAAAATCAGCCCTATCACGGAACCGATATTTGAACGACCCATGGCTTAGCGGTAACAGCAGTGTCTCCACTACAATGAACAGCAACGAGAAAAAAAAAATGATTTCCGCTGGCGATAAATCAAATCATTTTACGACAGCTGCCTCCTTTAAATCTATCTTTTTATGCAGATGAGTCGAGTACTTTCACTTTTGACACATGATTTTCACTGAACTTACATTCATTGCTTTCGAAAGAGAAAGTTGGACTTTATTGATAATATAGCCTAATGGAAATTCTGTGAAGTCTACGACCATAGATTTAAAACTCAGTTCAATTTCCTCTAGAGTTTCACGGGGCCTCAAGTTGTCGTTTACCGAAATCGATGTCAATTGATTCCCATCTTTACAAACGTCGTCTTGGTGTCATCTTTTGTTGTTGTTGTTGTTGTTGTTGCTGCTGCTGTTGTTGTTGTTGTTGTTGTTGTTGTTGTTTTGTGTTAGTTTGTTGGTTTCTTTTTTTTCTTTTTCTTTGTTTTGTTTTTGTTTTTTGTCACGGTTGACATACGCTGTATCGCCTTGTGGATAACCTATGGTTCCGAATCACATGGCATGTTATACAAACAAATCTATTTGTCGTCCATCCTAAAAAAAACTTCACAATGCCCACCTGACGCAATACCAGCCGAACAAACAAAGAAATATTCCTTACAACGGGAGTGGAACGCAGAACTGCCTTACTGATTTGAGGAATTCATGTTATGTACACGCAAAACACAAAGCGCTCCTTGCGTTCAGTCACCTTTAGCCAAAAGTGCATTTGTGTATATATATCCATGATGTCTTTGATATCAGCAAACTCGTTTATGAAATAATATAATAGTCAGTGGTTTCCAATGAAGAACAAAGAGTATGTAAACCGATCGATGTTGTATAAACATGTCGCAATAGATATACAACACCAAAAAAGAAAAAAAAACGTACGTCTGGAAAGAGCGTGTCAGATTTCCCTTTGCTTGGTGACTTGGTAAAACTTGTGGTATCGATTTTTTTTTTCTCACTAGAATACTCCGGGATACTTATTGCTTTAAGAAAGTTGCAGTCACCCTTATCTTGGCTTTGCTTATCCACTCAGTTATACTCACAATGTTCCCGTGTTTTGTGCAACGACTAAACTGCAGCAATTTACTTCGTGTCCTCTGCACACTAACATTAATACTAAAAAAAAAAAAAACTACCACTATTTTGCTGTTATTTCCTTCCACAGATTATCGACTGTACATTTGCCGTTATCTGGACAAGCCAATCGTGGGCGGTACGTTACGTCTGACTTATCCGTATCTCTCGGGTTAGTCCCCGCATTTACCCTTCGAGTCGCCTTGCTTGGCTGCTAAGTGTAAACCAGATTTGTGGACTGGTTTTAAAGTAGAGTGAGCCTTAGAAATTTCCTGTTTACTGTTTCTGTAAATCTAGACAAAGTCAACTCTCGTCCTCTACAGCAGTTTTTGTTGGTTGTATTAAGCCCCGGCATACATCAAACACTTTCTTGTCCAGATGAAACAAACAACTGGCTTGTGTTGAAGAAACTACACGTGTATATCGTCGATTTTTTTTTTCTTTTTTGCTTTTTAACTTACATTGTGGAAAGATATAGTATGCCTGGCTAGTATGACATTTCTCGACTTTATCAATCATAAAAATACTGATGGTCAAAATAAAATGTGTTGAATATTGTCATATTATCTCATCCCTATATACTTAGTCTACGGGGAGGAGACATTGTATTTATTTGAGCGATTTAAGTTGCCAAAAATGACACTTAAACGGTAGCCCACCCTACACCCCTTTGTAGTATTCAACCGAAACTTGGTGTGCCAGTAGTCCTTATGTGGGGGTGCCTCGAGATATATATATTTTTTTTTCAAATTTTTAGCATTTTCTCTATTTGTGAATGTTCTAACTAAGAGTTGTAAAACTACCATATACAGACAGTAGAGGATACGATACGTTTTAAGTATTGATGACGTTACGGGGTTAAATGTCACGTGTTTAAAGTTTAAAACCGCAAAATGCTTTGAAAATCACGATCTCCTCTTAGACGATAAGTCGGAAGAATTTCAAACTTGGTGGGGGGGGGGGTGCCTGGATATGTGGGTACCTGGGTGTGAGATGCAGTGTCCACCCGATTGATGACGTCACAGGTCAAGGGCCAATGATTACTGCATAATACAGTGTTAGGTGGTGGAACAACATGGTGTGGACATAACTTGTACACATTTGCCTTTCCATGCATGTGACATGGCATTTCAGTCTATGCAACCAGTCATGGAATGAATGTTTACGTCTGGGCGCAATGTCATTTCTCGTGTGTTGAGAATACCTTCACTCGGTGTTTGTTTACAACGTAGTGCCTGTACATATATGTATCTACTGCACAACTGTGAAGAAAATACTGAGCCACGCTTAAAGGGAAATAAGGGGTTCATTTTGCAGAAAACAATCATATCTTTAAAACCAATGTTTGTGAACAAAGAATGATAGGTCATGCGAATAAGGAAGGACAGTAGCCTCCTTAAAAAAAAAAAAAAATAAGTCTCTCACAGACAGAAATGCAGTTATTTGTTGCTCAGCAATAATTTGTTCACCCAAACGTTCTAAAATTTAAATGATACATCTTCCATTACTCATCATGTACGTTATCATTTGAGGAGATGAAGCTTTTGCAGTTGCTTACTGCTGAAACTGAATAGTTAAGCAATGATTCAAGCTATTTTCATCGTGTGCCATGATGGTGTATTCTAAACACCCAATGTCCCTTTAAAGCGCTATCACGTCACTCAACGGAACCATAATGACGAGGCGTGCGAATATGCGAATTACTCTGACCGACGCTTACGTGTTTTTTTGTGAATCGGCTAAATCTATTGGCTCATGTGTACTCGCATACACGTATTTGCGCCGTTCGACACTTACGAGGTGTATTGCAGTACCGTGACTATATCATGAAGTAACTTGAATATTCAGTACTTCTATCTACAACCATCAACCCGAATCACTGATGGAATACACAACTCAGCGTTCTTTGGGAGAATTGGTATGGAACACGATAGGGATGAGATTTGCTACTCCGTTGATTACCTACTTGTTCAAAGATTACAACCAGCACTTGCCACAGTGTTATCTGCCCACTGGTTAAACCTAGCCTGAGTCATCAAAACACTTTTGGTCATGTCCAATTGTGGTACGAATTGAAATCAACGGTCATCTATGTACTATTAATGAGATTTCGTCCTAGGTGAAACGTTTCCGCGAATCTCCAATACAAGTGTAGATGTTTGAAGCTTGATTTCCCAACTTAAATAAATACTTGAAGAATGTTAAAGCATGAAGGATAATTACACTGTAAAAAAGAGTAATTGGACTTACACTGTAAATCAGTGAAATACTCAGCCAGTCATGTATGACTTTGTTTAACGATCTGAAATACGTAATCCTCCCACATGTACGATTTTGTTTAAACTGTGACATGCTACAGAATTTGCTGATTTCAAACTTGTCTCCTATAAATGGATTACTGTGAATTACATTATGAAAAGAGTGATTGTTTCTTTTGTTTTCTTGGTTGGATCATCAGCACCTCAACAGCCATGATATTAGTAGATGGAGTCGTACACAGTAGCATTTCATACCATAGCAGATTTACAAATTGTGCGTTATGTACCGGCATTTCCCCTCCACACATCTGGAACAGACACAAGACGTCAATCGAAAAGGATTAATATGAAAGATGTAAGCTATTCGTCATCCGTGACTAGAGAGGAAAGCAGCAACGTCATTTAAGAACTGGTACTACGCACAAATTTAAGCCTATACTGCATTACACTATGCTATGTCTAAAAAGAGAAATACAATCACCTAATTCGACCTCAGGTGCTATTTTGATTTCACGTGGATCTTCGGCATTTACGCATGGGATGTAGGAGTTGACTAAGTTCTTATTAGAAAATCAGCCCTATCACGGAACCGATGGCCTCGTGCCATTGCCTTCAGTACAATAAACGACAAGGCTTTGAAAAAATGATATCCGTCATTAACGATAAATGGAACTATGTTTTAACCACCGTCCCCTTGTTTAAATTTATCGTTATAGGCAGATGAGTTAAGTACTTTCACTTTTGACACATAATTTAGCTGAAGTTCCATTCATTGTTTTCGAAAGAGAAGAGTGACTCGGATTATGTAAGAGCCTAACGGTGATTCTGTGAAGACTAGGACAGTAAAAAATTAAAAGCTCATTTCAACTTTTTTTTTTCGATTTTCACATGTTGTTCGTTGTTATATATTAAAATCGACGACAATCGATTCTCATCATTTCCCGAAGTAGAATTGTTGTAATTTTTTTCTTTTTTTTTTTTTTTGCTGATATTGTTTTTCGTTTGTTTGATTGCTTTTTTCTTCCTTTTCCTTTTCTTTGGACTTAGGTTGGTATCGACATCTGAATAGCCTTCTAATGTGTAGGCGTCAGACACATACAAGTACAAAACACACACACACACAGTGAAGCACTAGTTTGAGACAATCCTTGCACGCCTTCCTAGGAAATAAAAATGCAAACGTCATTTTTTTTTTACTCTTGTTGTTTGGCAAAACTCAATGGTTTGATATTCCCTTTTACTTTTAAGTAGAAATCGAAGTAGCAGTAATAATTATATATTATGTATGGTGGTCCTTAAATTATAAATTGGTGAAGATGACTTTTAATTTACTCTGAATTGAGAAACTAACAACTAGGGGACTATTTACTAAAGACTAGAAATTTAGACGACTTGTCTGAGTAGGTGACAGAGACACAACAGAAACATTCGTAGCTTCCATTCCAGAAATCTAAATAATGAAAACGATGGATTTGTTGTTAATTTTCCTAAATAACAGCTGTCTTTCAGAGTCTCAAAATAACTTTATTACATTTTATTAGGAAATTTGACAACTACTCTCTCTCCCCACCGCCACCTCAGTCTTCACCTCTCTCTCTCTCCTCTCTCTACCTCTCCACCTCTCTCTATCTCTCAGTCCGATTGAAAATGAAAACAAACCTACCCCTATTGCGAATTGGGATAATCCGTCAGATATTTCCTGGAATTATATATCAAGTTCCCCTTCATTAATTAAAAGCTCTTAATAATTCTGTTTCTATCTGTGCATTTATTAGTTTATTGTGATGCATAGTAAGCCGAATGCGATTGAAATGTCAAGAAAGGTTTGAACAGCGCTACATTTTGACCCAGAATACATTGACATCCCTTAAAATGAATTCCAAGCCATTGATTCTGCTTGTTATCAGGTGAACGCCTACAACGTACGGTACTTCTCGTCTGCTAAAGTTACAGATATCAAGTGAAAACGTCACAGCACACGTGACTGTATAACCACAATTGACTTAACATCTCTTCACAAATACAGAAGAAAGCAATTTCAAAAAGTGTGCAATATCTCCATTTGGGCCTAGTCATCTAGCTGTGGTATCAACTTAAATTGTTGGCTCCACATTAGAAAGTTCGATCACTTTATTGATAGGCATGCCTGTAAAGCGATCCTCTTCAGCGTACCTACAAGTTCGTTTCTGATGATCAGCTTTTGTCTCTCCTTTCTGCTTTCTAATTTGCGTTGTCGGTTTGGTATGTAAGAGGTAATCTCCCCCCCCCCCCCCAAAAAAAAAAAGAACCAACCGCATGCCAACTTAGATTTCAATTCCCTTTACTTGAGAGCACTTCTTTATATAACTTGTCTTGTGATTACCTTTAATGATGCTTAACGGGCAAAGTACAATCCGGTAAAAAGCTCCAAGTTTTGGGTAAGACATTATCATGTGCAAAAAAAAGAAAAACAGCATCTCACTTTACTATTGAAAATTATAATTAAACGTTTCAAATCTCAGATCGTCTACTGCAAAAATATACAACTCTGAAACACTCAGTTGTGAGACTGCTCCCAATTCATAAGAAGGTTATCAAAGACAATCACTCACCCAACCAAATGAAATCGTAGGTTTTAAATACTGAGTCAAATTTCATGGAAAAGCGTTGGTGTGATAATTTATATCGTTTTAATGTACTGCCAGCATCTCATCGGCAAAAATTATACTACATTATGTGCTTTAATACTTAGGGGGTGTCATATGTTAGAAATTGCCCTTTAATTCCTCAGCCATTACGATCCCCTCCCCCACCACCAAGACCCACATATCCATCTCTCCTCTACGTGATAAGACCAAAGTCTTCTCCCAATTCTTTAATTTCATTCCATGACCATCAACGTTATTATTCGATGATATGAAAGTAAAGATATCTCACTTAAAGCATTCATCTGCATTAAAGCACTCGTGTGGGGTTATTTGGACAAGTCATTGTAGTTTAAAGTAATATACTGACAAGAAGTATCAGCATTATATATTCAATCACTGTTCCTCCTCTGGTAGTCAGTGAAGAATGCAGACGCCTTTTTTGTCGGTCACTTTGAGACTAAGAACGGTAGTGGATGTAAAATGTCGTAACTATGTACATTTTGTTCTCGTTGTAGCTTTCGGAACATGAATAATTTTTACTCACGGAGGAGGAAATGTAATAAATCACGTACGGGATAAGACATATAGCTTCGGAGGTGTCGTCAAGGCCAGTGGCTCAGGGAACACAGCACTACAAGACAATGACATACACTGACCTCAAGACATACATTGACCTCAAGGGTAGAATGTGAAATGATAACGGCTTCGTCAGAGCAATATATACATCAGAAATTATATGACGCCTAGGTAGCCTATGTCGTTGTCTAACTATGGAAATCCCTGTCAGGGCACTTTAGTCAGTTTCACACTGACCTGTTACTTAATGTAGGTGATGCAACTGCATAAAGAGAATGAAAGACGGTAGTAGTCCCGCGTAAATGTTAAATGTAATGTAAAGTTTGCTCTTGGGAGTTAGATTTGGCTCTGGTTTCTCCCACGTATTTACCTTCTGCACATTGTTTGCCAAAAAAAGTAAATAAATTACATTAGACGAATCACAGTCAAGGTTACAAATTCCACCTTCGCTTCAACAATCACATGCACGTATTATACAACGTCCTAATGGTTACTCTGTAGCCGATCATCACTACACTTCACCTGGTCGTACAATACAAGATTTAGAACGTTGCGTTACAAGAACCAATTTCAGAGACGACGTCCACAGGAAATCTGAGGAGATTAAACTCATACTAAGAATTGAATGTCACGTGTAGGGGCTCAACAAAGATCAAGTAAATTTTACTCTGTTTACCATAGATCTTGAGCATTGTGGTTAAGTCCATACAAAGCTTTCAGTTAGTTGTTCTAACAGTTTTCAGGATATGATGGAAATAAGGTCCCATGTAGCCTTGTTTTCTAAAAGATCATCAAATTACATTCAATTTTCTCATTAAAGTGATATACCTTGAATATTATGGCGTCAGGTAAGTCGTATGTTTATTGGTCTCATAGTTCTTAAAATATACAGGTAAACCAAATTTTGGTACAAAACGGGCTTTTTCCCTCAGAGATCATCAAATTTCATGTGATGTCACAAAAGTGATACACCTTGCGTATTACGCCCATTGGTAAATCCTTGCAAAAGTTCGTGTATAATGAAAAGAGCTCCCAAGATGGGGTGAAGATCCAAATTTTGGGGCAAAACTGGCTATTTCTCCTAGAAAATAATCAGTAAACGTGACTCAATTTACCATACAAACAATACATGTTGGACATTTGGCATCATACATAATCTCAGAAAGCGTAAACTTAATCGCTCATATACTTTTCAAGGTATTCAGCAAGAAACCATAATTTGGACAGGGGTGAGCGCGCAAACACACGCACGCACAGCTCAGCGCACACCCCCGCTCATTTCCCTATCGGAACACGAGAAAATTCCCCGCAAGGAAGTGACTTTTCCAACTAGCGCGGGTTATCACGGTATTACCGGCAGAGAAAACGGACTCTCATCTGAGAGACCTCCCCTGCAGCTACGGAATTTGATGGCAGCTACGCTAGTTTCGAGCTGCGCGTGAGCGAGAACGGATATCCCAATCTCTCTCTATCGCAGCGACTGCTACCCGCTAAAACAGCGTTGGTATGCGCACGAGCAGACCCATGCGTACATGCATCGGCATGGACACATTTTCATTCATACCATCCAACTGTACCCATGGTCACTTTTCATGAAGTACCCCTTGAGGTGTCGGTACTCCTCCCCTCCAAGTGTTTCCATGGTAATTAGTCTCCCATAGGTGAACAGTAACAATATATAGCTCGACTAGCCAATTCACCACAATACATCATCTTAGCCCCTGCAGGGCGATAAGGCGTTTCAATGTGAATAATGTTTGAAAAAAGCAGAGGGTATACCAGAATACACAAAGTTCAATAAGAATGATATCAACACCATTGTTACTATTTTTGTGCCATCTGGTACCATTCACATCAAAACAATTGTGCTTGATTAGCAAAATGGGGTAGCACACGTGAACTTATTTCTACTATAGCATCATCTATACAAGACCTTTGAAGGAGTCTTGGGGGAAAAAAAAAACGTGTACCGTTTTACCTTTGCTTGATGACATAGTAAAAAATGTTGCATCAAGTTAACTTGTCTGTTTCACATTACGGTATTTGATGACTTCATGTCTGGAATGTTCGTAAAGCGATCCTTTTCACTCTACCTTCAAGTTCGTTTCTGATGAACAGTTTTTGTCTCTCGTTTCCACTTTTTTTCATCGACTTTTCCGAGAATTAAATGCACTGCAAAAAAAAAATGTTCAAACAATAACCTAGATTTAAATTCAGTTAGATTATTAATTCGTTTTTAGCAATCTTGAGATTTAACTCTGAGAGGTCCATAGGGTAAGCAATCTGCATAGGATAAGCAATCCGGTAACAGACCTCTAAGCCCTAACATTATAAGGATAGCACATCATCATATGGTAGAATCAAATTGGATAATTGTAAAATAATGTTACAAGATAACTGATCAGCTCAGATAGGTGAGAATTAGTGAGTATTAGAATTAATTACAACAGTTTCAATGCTTTGCAGAAAAAGACTATACACTTTTGTAACAAAGAAGGTTATCAGCTTATCAGTACCAATGAACTATGTACCGAAATGAAGGCAAAATGAAAGTAATCCTTTAAAAATGATAACTTCTTTTTTATCATTTAATGATTATTTTTTTGTATGTGACATCGCGAAAAGTACACCTAATTGGAGTGGTAAATGTACGATATGGACGTATTAACAATTGATGGAGAAGACCAATGTCGAGTCCAATTAAGACGTTGTAATCAAACTATTGACTTGAAACAATTGACCTCATTCTTAAACATTGTTATATCCCCATATCATAACGCTGTGGTAAAATTCACCCCAAGTAGAGTGTGCTCAGAGTCCACTCCTACTAAGAGTAAATTTCACCAGGAATAAAATCAAAATTCAGTGTCAATTGAGCGATATTCAACACAGGTAGAATGAAATAGTCTGATCTGTACGATACCGGTAAGGGAACACTCCACAGAAAATGGGCCCTTAGCACAATTCTTTTCTTGTAATTTTCAGTCTTTTGTTTCATTCTTCTATACCATCATAGATGGATATATATTGAAAACTTAAGCAGGATCAAAGCTGTGAAAGAACTGATGAAAACTTATGGAATTTCAGTTTTGTCCAGTAACTACGTATTACAACCCCCGGAAACCAGACAATGTGCACCAATTACCTGGGTTTTACTCGAAATATTATTTCATTTCATTATTTTTTACTATAAATTTCTATTTATGTTCTTTAAATTATTTTTTTTTTTCTTGTGAGTTCGAATCATGATGTCGTTCTTAAGAATTTTTCTAGTTATTTTACTTGCTCCGTACCAAATCATCTGATCTTAAGAAATTTGCAAAACCAATTATTCTTTAGCCTGCAAGCAGTTTTGCCTCAGACCTAAAGTAAACCGTACTTTATCCGGTATCTTCCTACGTACCTGAGGTCTTCTAGAAACCCGACATTCATTAAAATGTTTAGAAAAATTGATGAAGTTATTTGACGTAATATTATACATAAATTGTACAATACATTACAACTTCATTCATTCTAATTATCAACAACTTCATTTGATTTTTTTAACAAATACTTCCATTGCTGTGGATATTTCCGGTTACTCTGTAATATTGATACAAATATCGATAGGTGATCCCTGATATCAAGAGCAATGTAACTGTTTTTACCACTTATACGACTTCAAGGGAATAAATACTTTTCACTTTGTATTACACAGTTTCAGTTCTTTGATTTTTTTTCTCTATGCTCCATATGTTCAATATGGTTACTTTTAGTTCTAGCATATTCAGTTGTAGTATAGCTTTCCTTAATTGTTTTCGCAATACGTACATTCCAACTTCATATTTTTCTCAATTAAGAAAGAACTCCTACTTATTGACTTAACCTGTCTTCCACTCCTAACACAATTGCTTTCTGTTCTTTTATCACTAGAGCAACAAATCTATTTCTTTTGTCCACAGATATTGATTCGTATTCTTATGTGTATTATTGTTGGATGATTATCGCTTCAACCATAAATTCCAATTATGCTATCATAGTCGGTCATGTGTCTCACTGCCCCCTACTCTAGTATAAATATCAATGAGGTATTCCATTACTGCAACTGAATCGGCTTGTCATATCTACCTAAAAGGCCTGGCGTTTCAATCGAAGACCAGAACTTTCTTTGACGGCGAAAAGTTTACAACATATAACTATGTTTCCTCACTTCCTTCTGACACCCTGCGTGCTGTTCGCCATCATCTCTAAGATCTCGGCTGATGGTAAATATCAAAAATATGTATTTTGTTTATGATTTGTTATTTTCACGTATCAGTCTTCTTTTTTCTTTTTCTTTTTTTTGCTTATTTTATTTTGTATCTTAAAAAAGGGACCAGATTCGGAAAGTGTTGCATTTTTCTGGTTCCTGTATTTCCATTATAATGTGTTGTATTTTGCTGTTTAGAAGAAATTAATTTCAATTCAATGTCATAACCCGGTTCCCAGCATTTCAATTGCAAGTATTCTTCTGTAGATAAGTTTACGCACTGCAAGTTTGTTGTAGAATATGTATATATACTTTAAAAAGAAAACAACAGTGCTGTTTCATACATCACTTTAGAGCAATGTTACAGTATTGCGTTAGTGATTTCAATCGCATTCATTCATTGGCAAGAGAAAGAGGGGAATTGTGATCTGAAAGTAAGTATTTTTCCATTTTCTAGTATCGGCCTTAAAGCTACCGGGATCTATGGAATCACAATTATTGCATTATTCATTATTCAAACACCCGAGACTAGTTATTACTTAACTATGCAGGTGAGGCAAAAACAAAGATCGCTTCGTTTCCAACAGTGTCATGAAAAATTATATTCCAATTTACAGGATGTGATGTATTTTGCTCCGCGTCACCCGAGGATGGATCTTGTTGCGGGCGATTTTATCTGAATGTAAATAATGACTCGAATATTGTGATCACCGCCTCAAGTTCATTCGTCTCATGCGTGCGCGGCCACGGGCCTCATCGGGCAGCTCTGGCTGGGCTGCAGGGGCGAAAAATAAGTAATTACATTCATATAAACTAACATACACTGAGGCTTCTATTGCAAAACCCGTTGATTGTGTAGCTTCAGATTGTTTTCGTTGAAACTGTACATCTTTTAGACAGGGACTACAAATATTGTCTAACTAAGAGAGCCCACGTAATCTGAGAAAAATCATCTTGATGTTCTGAAGTTTCGTTTACGTTGATTCAGACGATAATGTTCATCTACTGTGGATGACTTAGATATGATAGCCATAATAAATTGCAGTAAAATAAACAGTATTGTAACAATCACTTTTATTCTCCTTTGTCTCCCGTATCCAGAGGCCAATGGATCCAGGTTGACTTTGGATCACCTCGCCGAGTAACCGGTGTCCTGCTTCAGGGACGAGGAGGAGTTGGCCCCCATGACCAGTGGGTGACAAGTTTTCGAGTACTCTTCTCAAACGATGGTGAAACGTTCTACAGCACTCCCGTAAGCTGTTTCTTTCGTTTCTCTCTGTTTCTTTCTTTTTTTTTCCTTTTTTCTTTCTTTCTTTTTCTTTCTGTTTCTTTCTGTTTCTTTCTGTTTCTTTCTTTTTTAAGAACAATTAACTGGGATACATTTACGTTTGAATGTTGAAATCTCTCTATCGCTTAAGAATGAAAAAAAATGACCGAGCTGATTTTATTAATTGATAATCATGGCTTATGTTTCCTTTTGTTTTAATGATAAGGAAAGTCAATGATACTTCTCACAATTGTCAGGATCGTTTGGTTGAAATCTAATGCATTAATTTTACAGATCTAAATCGTGATTCAAATCACGTGATTATTTAAATTGGTTGGTTAAATTGGTTAAACTGAATTTTTTTTTAAATAACTGGCTTTTATCACATTTTAAGAATTTATGGGTTTTAAGTTAAAAAAAATCATCATTTTAAGTAAATTCAATCAGTGTGATCTGCAGATTGTACCTAATTACGCTTTTTAAAATGATTTTGGATACCCGTACGTATGCCATAGGAAAAGCTTCAAATAATTTTTTCATCACACGAGGAGTGAGGTTTTCGGATTCCTGCACATACTCGATTTAGCATTACTTTCTAAAATTCAGCAGATTGATTGACATTTACAGTAATTACTTTCTGCTGCGTATGATCTCGCCATAGTTACGACAGAGTTACAACTTAGGGAAGCGGTGATCATTCAGATTGAAAGTCTCAGCTATCTAATCACTTGTAGGACAAAGTCAGGAAGAAATAACCCGTAGGAATCCTTGGAATGACTAGTCTCATGCACTCCCGATTGTGTAAATAAATTAGTTTCTCCTGTTCTTCAAGTTTGATTACAAATTGTTACAACAGTCAACCATTGAACATATCAGAGAAAGGATTATGGATGGTAGTTTTTGGTATGATGCCAAATGGTGTGAAGTTTCCTGCCAGGTGTAGTTAAAGGGTTCACACTCCTGGAGCTTTAGATATGCACTTGAACTTAAAATGTGACTCTGATGTCAACAGAACCGTACGTAGCTGGCGTACCGGTGAGAGTGATCCTAACTGGGTGCACGTTTGCAACCGACACTGATCACTCTGCCCACCATAGAGAGTAAACTATCCCTGAGGTTAGCAAAAAGTTAATGGGCAGAAAGAACAGAGGTAGAAAACAGTAACAGCGATTAGCACCAGCTGAGGGCATTGCTTTGAATGATTTCTCCAAGTGCATATTTATGAACCAAGGCATCGATGGGTACTATATGCTGTTGTTTACAAATGTGACTTTTACTTAACAAGGGAGTACTGTAGACCAATAGGACCTTAGACGTTATCGGAAGTACACAGTTCGGGTCTCAAATGAGCACAGAGTGTAAATTAAAGTATAAGATGAAACACTGCACTTTAATTGACTGTTTGCAGATTCTCTAATACAAGTCTCTATACATGTTTTTGGAGGTTTGGAGAAACTTTGAGGGATAGTTTAAATTTTTAATTTGACAAATAAAAAAAATCTGGATATTTTTATCGGATCATCAAAACCTAAAATTTATTTTAAGAGGACTTTCCTTACCTGACTGGGACTTTAGGATTACACATTTGCTAAGTCAAAGAAATGAGTAAATAATAAAATCTAAACTAGATGATTGGTTACCATTTCGTGAACAAAGTTAGGTTTGGCGTTTTTCTTTTTCATTTCCAATAGACTTGTCAGTTGCAAGTATTTCTGTAGAAGTCCCAGTAAGAAATGTTATTATTAAACTGTTAATGAAAGATTTAAGAATATTTATTCTTACGTCAAGTTTTGTTATTGAATTAGTCTGAACATCAAATAAAAAATACAGATCTTGTGAAGTGTTACTTACTTAGAAGCACTCATACTCGAAAATATCTAATGTTGTGTTACGATTCCCCAGCCTTAGTGGCTGTCGGTGATGACGAATATGGTGTAGTGGTCAACGGTGCAAATTTTGGTGTTGTTGGTGCTGTTGTTACTGTTTTGTGTATGTATGCTTGTGGATGTATATTCATAATTTTATATTTTTTTATGTGGTCATAATAAACACATACAGATGAATATTACCTTTACTCATAACAAAAAAATTAGAACGACGCTTGAAACCACATTGAGAGAAAAAAAAAATCTGAAGTTGTTTCCCATTAGATAGTTAAAACTTAATTATACTCTTCACTGTGATTATTGAGCCCAAAACATAATTATCTCACCAAAATATGACCCATAATAGACATTTCCTACTTGCAGTTCGGGATGACAAAGCCTGAATATTCCCATGAACAATTTTCAACGGAAAATTTCCACCAGGACAATACTTTATCCTAATCCTTTAGCTGAAGGAATTCGTCAAGGGGCGTTGTTCGAGTTAGTATTATCCTGTTGGGAATTGCCTGGGGAAATGTTGTCCGAAGGTAAATTGCCCCGGTGAGACTGTAGGGTGGGGATTAATGTGGGAGTCAGTTGTCCGGTCATGGATCTACAATTTACTTACATTGAAAGCTCTTATAACAAAACCTTCTTGAAATGAAAATATTCCGAAGGAGAGGTTGGAGACATTTCAGCTTTGCATAAGTGTTTTTTGTCTATGCAATGTATACATTCCTCGTGCGGGTGTTTTTGCTTCTTTTCACATTGAAAGGGTACGCTTTAAAAAGGCTTATAGAATTATGACCGTGTCTGTAATATCACCCCATGACTCATTAAGAGCATGATGGTTCTGGAAATGCAGTCTCAAGTTAGGAAATGTGTATTTATAATCTAGTTTCCTTTAAAGGGTTTTGCAAAGGACTTGTAAGTACTGCAGAAGCAAACAATAAGACTCATAGCTTCTAACATTTCTGCCATTGGACGAGTGTTACATACCAAGTAAATGTCATTGGGTTTAGTTGTGCATATATATTATGGTATAATATATTCTTCAAACCGTAATCAAATTATGAAAGAGCAAACGTTAAAGCTATACGCATGGGTGGTTCCAGGAGGGTCACAAAATTCCACCCTTCCACACCACCCCCCTAAAAGAAATAGACGAACTTTGATTTATATAAATATCGTCAACTTTCTTTAAATGATACTCGAAAACCGATAGTCGCGCCCCGTAGGAAAAAAAGTGACTTAGGTACCCCACAAGAATATAACATCCCTAGTAGTGGGTGCCTTGCAATGTGATCGTATAGTCATGATATGACAGTGGTTCTTTCCAATGTGCTGTTGTGGATATCTTTCACAATGTTGTTGGTAGTTCAGTGTCGTATTCTAAGTTTACCTTCCTTTTATTTTGCCTTATTCTACGTCAGTCTGAAAATGGCAACTCTAACTGTGACACTCCCATGAAATTAGAAAAACCGGTATTTCTTGTCATTTTCTTCTACAGACTATCGAGGGTACTTTCGATCGCCATACCGTCGCTCGCCGTTATCTGGACAAGCCAACCGTTGCCCGCTACTTCCGACTGAATCCTATTACATGGAGAACTTACATCACCCTTCGTTTCGACTTGATTGGCTGTGCAGTTTAAGTTTCAAACTGCTTCTTCAAATAAGTTGGTGGTGTAGGGCTATAAATTTATACTATAATTTTTTTTTTTCTGTATAACGCAATGAAGATAACATAACCAATCTGACATTTCTAAAACTCTAGATATGTCAACTGTTAAAGATTATATCAACTGACTGATAAAATGTAATCTGGCTAATGTTATTATATTTTTATTCATTCTTTGCTGTACATATGTATTACATACATATTCGTTACCAAAAGTAAAAAAAAAATAAACGCCAGCAAACTTGAGATTTGAGGTCTGATCGGATTCTGCCCCGGAATTGGACACGGATCGAGGGTTAATGCTAGAGGAAGAAAAACGTCGTACATCTAAGGAAGCATGTAGGAAAGAACTCTTAATCAGGCCACCATTTCACTTTTTTGAATTGTCTGAGATACTTAATTTGGCTATTGCTGCAAATCGTAGGGGAAGTTCAGAACCACCCATGATATGGCAAAAAAATCTTCAACATTTCAACATACAAACATTATGCTGCCGGAAATAACTTGGATGAATTCTGCGGAACGGAATTGAGAATTTGAACTACGAGAGAAGAGCCAAAATCACCCCACATCTATCACACACTCTCCAAGTATCATTTCATCAATCACATAAAAAAGCTTGCCCATTATAATTTCTGGTACAAAGATGAAATAATTATAGCTTACAGAGGAAGCTAGTAATGCAATAGCCTACATCACTGATTTTGTAAGTGTATTTGGCCTTCGGGTGTGACTTCGAAACCAGTGGCTTCGAAAACTCAACGGCAGTGCAGTAGCTCAAATAGGACAGCTTCTGACATGTTTTTTTCAAAGTAGATTGTGAAACGACGTCCACGTCAGAGCAACATGACCATCAGGTCCATTCCATTTCGATAAAATGTAACTTCTACAAAGTAAGAACGAAAGATCTTTTAGACCAAGACGTTAATCCCACATGAAATTTTAACAACTTAGTCAATAACACTGGGAATTAATTGAGTTGCAACCTGTGCAAAGTGGGAATGTGTGTGATCCGTATACTAAGCGAAAATAAGAAAAAGAAACAAATGAATAAAGACTGCCCTTGCTAATACGTATAGTATCTGGGGTCAACTATGTGTTGAGAGAATTATATTCAGTGACAAACCGTCTCACCCTAAGATTAGGGGATGTAAGGATATCCATAGACACTTTGAGGAGAACCTGCAAATGCTGTTTTATATATGGCTAATACCACTACCAGCAGCTTTTATCACTAGGACCGGGTAATAAGACCAATTACAGCATTCGACATAGCCTTTGACGATGTGCAAACATTTGACAGTAATTGCACATCCATGTTGGAAGGATATAAATGTCCACAGTTGCTGCAGTAGTGTGCCTAGTCCAGACGTCGAATGATGACACCCTAGACCGGGACATTTCGATTCAAGACCAAGACCGGACAATCTGAGTCGAGATGCAGCGGGGGAGGGATACCGACCAGACTCGAGACAGAGACCGTTGACTTCATCACTAAGACATATGTTAATCTGCCTGGTTTCTTAGTCAGTAAAACGAAACAGTTATTCTCAATTTCTACATATTTTTGGTAAATACTTTATTGGACTTATGCGAATCAAATAATTATCGCCTATAGATAAGATAGACATTCCAGTCTCTTATATCGGACAGAGATATATCGGTATGCTATGTGGCTTCTTTGTGTACCATACTGATCCATTGCCAACGCCTTGCTGTTCTGTGTCTGGATCGGTCAGACAAACTGTATTCTCATTGCGTCAAGTGTTCGATCTATTTTTAGACATTTGTTTATAAATTTAACCACGGAGGTGCTATTAACAAAGAAAAGTGGCTGGGAGAGAAACGGTAAGTGTTATAATTTACTTGTCCACAGTATCTCCAGCTTAGTGTTTAGATTATCACAGAACGTAGAATAGTGGGTTGGTCGCTCAGTGTCCTTTGAATTTCCAGCCAGATTAAACAACCGGCAACTGAATTAACTACCGCACTAATTATAAGTCAGTATTTTATTCCCAGAAGGTTGCAAGCGTTGTAGTATCATTGAGAAAGCAAGAGTCCACACCTACGAACCGTCCACGGTACGTCTACATAAATCTCTTAAACTAAGAGGTCCAGCTGATCCACTATGTAATCATAACTCTGTTTTGAAAACCACACCCATTCTGTATTTCTGAACACAATCTCACTTGAAGGCATCATCTGCCGTGAGACAAGAGACTGACCAGTGGAATTGTAACAAGCACAGAGAAACCGCTTTAGGCAACCACGAATTTGACCTGTGTCCGTAGAGAACTCGTTAGCAAACGCAAACTTGAAAACAAGAAAGTGCTCGCGGGGAACAATCTATATGTGGCTTCAAATCTGTATCTCTGGTAATCATTTGAAATAAGTTACAGAAATAAACTTTGATATAGGTTTCCTGAAATAAAATAGGGTAATCGCGATTAAAATGTCAAGGCTGATGTAAATCATCGATATATATTCAGTTGCTATGGTTACCGCAGTGTAATATTCTTTGTATATTCAATGAAGAGAAGAGTTCTTCGAGGCAGGGAATAGTACAGGAGATGGTGTATGGAAAAAGATAACCTGTTACGAATTTTGAAAGAGAACGGATGCACTCATCTTCCAGATATTAGAATATGAAATTTTTCTCGACATTTTTGGCGCAGTGGGTTAGGAGGACACTCATACGATTACGTAAGTAAAGTGTTACAAATATGAGTTCGAATACTGAGTGTACTAATGTATCTTTCACTAATATTGTTTCTTCTCTACAGCTTCAAAGAAAAGATAGTATATGAATTGAAACACAGCAGACGTAACTGTAAATAATGGCGCTACTCACCTTTTAGTACCAAAAAAACATGCGTATTTTTTTTTTTTTTTTTGCGTTTACCCAATCGAAAAGAGCCCCCTCTTTTCTGGTGTGACAGAGCACCTGGCTGTGTTACCAGGTACTAACTCAGAGCAGTTTTTACTCTGTAATGATGTTAATTTATTCGCGGCTAATACTGTGACTGACAGGAGAATTGGCTGTCCCCGGACTACCTTCGCTGAGGTATGAGAAATGCACTTATATCTTTTTGTACTTTGCGTCTCTTTTCTGGGGTTTGAAGTTTGCCTCAGACTTTTTTACCATTTTTTAAGATACAATATATAACGTTCTAATAACTGATGTATTTCAATGTGAGCAAAATCATTCCCCAGAAAGTTTCATAGTAAACGTGATTTTCATTACAATAATTGTCTTTACGACTCTTTATGAACATACAAGAAATCAGAAAAGTCTCCAAAAGAGTGCAAAATATTTCCATTCGTTAAGTGACGGGGCTTTATCAAGACTGTGGTATCAACTTTACTGCTTGTTTCACACTAGAGGGTTTTTTTTTTTTTTTTCTGTATGATAGGTGTATATGTCGGTAATAGGATCCTCTTCCGTATACCTTCAAAAGTTCCTTTTTTGATGATCAGATTTCGTCACGCGTGTCTTCTTGATTTCGTCGTCGGGTTACAAAGAAGAAAATAACGAAAAAAAAAGAAAGAACAAAAACAAGAACAAAAAATCTGATGAGAGCTTGCCATTCGATGCACTTTATCTTAGAGTAGTTTTGTTTTCATTGTTCTTCGATGAAGCTGTTATGATTGGTCTTTGTTGTTTCTCGCTGCCCCGATCATAGTATCAATTTCGCATAGGTGATACTGCAATCTAATCCCCGTTTCTCATCTATTGAACTAGACTGGCATTATAAAGTGCCAGTCCTTAACAACGGAAACATAAAACTTCCTTTGACGTCTGAGAGCTAAAATCATTTCAAAGATGTTTAGTGTTAACCTAATAAGATCATGGGTACTATTTGCCATCATCTCTGGGACATTGGCTGGACAAGGTAACTATTTATGTCATTATCAATATCCATAATGCATGTACATACTAAACTTTGTTTTTACGTTGTACACTCAACCTCGTAACTTTGCCCCAGCCTCTGTGAACAAATTACATCGACGTTTGTTTTACCTCATGCAGCTTTCGATAGTTTGCTTTCAGAGTTTTCCGATACGTCTACGTCAGTATAGCAATTTCAAAAGAATTCATTAGAACGAATTTATTATAAACCGAAATACAGTGGAGAATTTTTGGTCACCAATACTACTAGAAAATTCAACAATATAATATTTTTACGGGTTTTTTTTTCATCGATCAATAACTCTTTCAAGATATATTAGATCATAGTTATCCATTTACACATTTTACTGCCTAAACAAACATAACTTTGTTTCTATTCTGGTAAGGTGATAACAATTAAATATGGTTTACTTTTGATTAGCTTTAACATTAACATTGATTGACAGGTTGTGATGTATTTTGCTCGACGTCGCCTCCAGACGGGTCTTGCTGCGATCGATTTCACCTCATTGAGGATCGAGATTCTGATATTGTGATCACCGCCTCTACTACATACAACCACAGGATCGCAGTCGATCGGGCTGCTTTATTTACCCCCGAAGATCCGAGTGGAGCGGGCCACTCTGGCTGGGCTGCTTTGACACTTGACCAGTAATTATAGCTTCAACTTTTTTTCAACTGAGAAATAAATTCACTTGGGACTCTATTACAAGATCCATTAAGTTTCTGCTTTCAGACGATCTTAACTTTTTGTAGGACCTAACACGTTCTTGAACGAGAACTGTTATGGCAGTGTAAATAAGAACATTGCAGTAAGATAAAGACAATTTTGTTGTTATATAGTCCCTGCAGTTTAACTGAAGTTACTTTGGTTCACTTCTCACGTCAATTGTAAGCTATTCGAGTCTTTCAGCCATTAACAAACTGTAATAACAATTCCAGTAACTTGTTACTTAAAATATATAGCAACTCCTGTCACTTCAGTGGCACCAAAACGTTTTTGGAACCTTGTGACAAAATATTCATATTTTCTTCTCCTTCGTCTCTGTCTATTCAGAAACCAATGGATACAAGTAGATTTCGGGTCACCTCGACGAGTAACCGGTGTCCTCCTTCAGGGTCGAAACGGATGCAGTTGTAACCAATGGGTGACGAGCTTTCGTTTACTTTTCTCAAACGATGGCGAAACATTCTACAGCACCCCGGTAAGTTATTCTCTAAGAGAATGATTATCAAAGAGACCACCCAAAGTTGGATATTGACGTCTACTATTAGCTCGTGGCGAATAAAAGCATAAAATTCTCTGACGGACCTGATTTCATAAACTGTAAAAATGTTTGTTTCTTGTTGTTGTTGTTGTTGTTGTTGTTGTCTTGTATTGACGATTGACAAAATAACTCATGATATTATAATACTTTATGATCGGTGACTTGTCCATCTTTATCAGATCACTCAAGATCACATGCTTTTGAACTATCTATTCTGGAAAAGATATTGCTCATACTAAGGATTTAAGTCAAATTCGATAGGTCAAATACAGGGTCAAAGTTTAAAAATAAGTTGAAAGATTGTGATCAACTGAACCGCTACTGTCACCCGAGGCGAATCTCAAATGAAGTGAGCATAGAATAAGATGGGTTGGTTTTGCCAGTTATCATTAAGCGTGATTCCGTGAACCACGGTAAAAGCAAAATCAACCCCCCCCCCCAAAAAAAAAGGAATATATAAATTTTAATACACTTGACAAAAAAGAAGAAAACATGTGAATGAAACTTGCAATATCCCAAAACCCAGAAGACGATAAATTAAACCACTGTATCAAGAGAATGTAGAAATTTAAGAATCAATGCGATAAGCCAACACAAGACACAAGTATTAATTCCTTAAACAGTGTTACACTAATTGACTTACAATCAGTTGCCGGGAAAGACAACATATGCAGACACGGAAACCAGGGGGATACGATGTGCAGTGAACAACGGCTTACATGTTCATACGATATCTAACAAATATACGGACGAAGCTCGAATCTTTCTCTTTCCCCGAAACTAAACACTATCAGTAGGTTGCAGTAATTTCCTTTCCTTACCCACCCCCATCTTCCACTCTACTGTATATCTTATATGTCCTCGTGTTTTTGCTCTTTGGTTCAATGTCATCATTACAGTCGAGCCACCGTGGGGTTCGATATTACACTTAAAATGGCAACTACCGGGTTTCGGCGCCATTTTTATTCTTTTTTTATTGTTACCTCTCACAGACCATCGAGGGAACATTCGATCGAGACACCGTCGCCCGCCGTTATCTGGACAAGCCAGTCGTGGCTCGTTACTTCCGACTGAACCCTGTCACTTGGAATGGCCACATCACACTTCGATTTGACTTGCTTGGCTGTAGAGTGTAAGCTTCCGGTTGATGCTCTAAAATGATGTTCGGCCCGAGGGACTTGCATGACAATTTCACTGTTATGTACACAAAGTTTAGTAACGTTTGTATGGTCTGTATTGAGATTTGGTTTTATTTTAATTAATTATTTTATTTTAATTATTTTTTATTCTACTTTATTTAGACCAGACACTTAATGATGAAGTAAAGACAAGCTAAATGTAACTATTAAAGAATGTTGGTGGAAAGAATTTGTTTTTCTTCTATTGGCAACGTGGATTATGAGAGGATGACCAAATCTGACATTTCTGAAACTGTCAATTTAAAACATAATACCAACTGACGATAAAATAAAAATATAATGTTTAATTTCACTAAAGCTTAGCTCATTCTTTCGGTCACAATATGGTTTATACTAATATATTTATGACTGCGAGTCACAGCAGTAAAGGGGGACAAATTTATTTACCACAACCACTCCTGTGCCATTAAACAAAGGACTCCCCATAGGAACTCAGTAAGACCCATAAAGTCACTGCACATCCCCTTATGTTCTTCCCATTTAACATGCGATAGGCTAAGTGAAAAGTTCAGATAAAAACTTGATTCTCCTTGATTAGTCAGGTGCAATTTCTTTTTTTTTTTTTTTTTTTTTGATGTAAATCACATGCAACGAATTTAATAGGCAATCAACGGTAAGATGTTAATTTAGGTCCAACACTACAATTATGTATAAAACGCCCCGAAAGACCAACCTCGTCTAGATATTGCACACCTGTATGTAGTGTATGTATTTCAATGCAAGTGAAACGGCAAAACAACTAATTATTATCTTTGAAATATTTATGATCCAGAATGCGAAAAAGAAATTGTATTTTTTTTTTTTTCGGTAGGAGTTGGCTATAGACAAACCCATAATGTTTTTAAGTTACCAGAGACCTAGAAGTTTGAATTAGATTTCGAATTAAAACCGGTTCCAGCAAATTCGAAGCGGAGTGGACTCACCAAAACAGGACGAGAGGCAGTCCATTATATTGGTTTCACTTAAAAACGTCATCTTTACATATTCAACACCATAACAACCAATAGGAAAATCCCAATACCTACCTTGCAAATCAAACTGCTGTACTGCAAGTGAAAGAACAAATAAGTTCAATAACTTGTTACGGAAAAAGAATAAAAAATCGCTTAAATGGGTGCATGCATTTAAAGGGATGTTGAATATATCATAAACAACAAGCTACATTAATATTCTATAGGGGCGGTGTTTATTCTTTGCGAATTTATGCCACACGGTCCTGTTCCTCTGAGCATAGTATCTCTATTAGATTTCATAATACCTGTGTGGACGGTGGCACAAAATGTTAGTATAAGCTGTCGTTACACGTTGTTTTACGTGGGCTACATAGGTTGCCAGATCGACGCAAAAGCGTACTTTACTACAGCTGAACTGGTTGGTGCCAACATTCTTTGCGACGGCTGTAGTCGCCGATGCAAATAGTACAATGATTATATATCATGCACGTGTCAACATGCAGAAATTTAAATTAAGAAAGAAATACCCCTGAAAAAAAGACTGACGCGAATTCAAGAAATAGTGTTTTTTTTTCTTTCTGCAATATATTTGGAGATGCTACTTAGCATTTTGTGCGGACCGTGAGGATGTTGGAAACATTTCTTCACCAGATGAGTATTTGTTCAATCAGCAATGTGAGACATTGGTGTGAGGTTTGAATGGTCTGCGTTTAAAAAATATCAATAAATAAAATAATAGGTGTTCTTAGAAACATTCGATCCAAACAACAGTTCGTCGTTTGATTCATTCTATGAATATGATGATTTCGGGTAGGTTGCTAAGAGATACTAACTAAAGGGAACGAACCCCCCCCCCCCCCCCTCTTGGAAGTGATCGACCCACTTAGTAAGTTACAATACGCGTTTTCTCTTTCACAATGGGGAGGCGTTACACGTTGGTGGACATTCATAAGAACTGTATTGGTGGGTGACGCCCCCAAAATAATGGTAATAGTTAAGGTCTGATGACTGGATGTACTCCTCGTGCATTATTTTCACTAGCTTCTAATCTTCTTACATCATTCTCTAGTTAATACACTGTCCAGTAATGATTAACCTCGTTTATTTATTCCCGGCTGGGTTAACGACGCATACGAATACAAAGAAGATTGCAGACGAAAACAAAGACAATTTGGGTTTGTAAATGAATAAACCTTTGAAAGAAACGAACCAACCCCGAGAGAAGTTAACAGGGTTGACAAACATGCTGAAAACGTTAGTGCTCTATTGACAATAAAAGTACCACCTGCATTGTTAATTTGTTCGGTGTGACATAAGATAACAGGCAACAAAAACCTGTCGATCTCTGCATTCGCCCTCCTTTTGATTTTACTGTTAAATTACTGTACTGTCATCTCAGGATAGAACACCGTCATGTGACTGCAATTGGCCAATATGAGTTAACGATTCTTTCTTAGTATAAATATGTAACTATTAAATCGAGGGCCACTGTACTAGTGTACAGGTTTTCTGTAAAAAGCCTGGGTAACCATGCGATGTCTATCACGCAGGGAGGAAACCAGCCATGTGGGCTGGTGACACTTCTGCGAAGTGAACCCCATCCCCTTCCATCCACAGTACAATCACGTTTTTATATAGCTGATTAGATCCGGAAAGTGCCGTTATTGCCCTCCTCGGTGTTTGCAAAACTCTTTCTGGTATGCTGCGCGCCAACCAATGGTGGCGCTGAGCTTAGTCATGTTCACAAGGTGCACAGCAAAAGCGGTACGCCTTCAAACCAGACCCCACAAAAGGCTGAAAACCCTGGATAGGTGCCTAGTAATGTCATACCAAGGAGACAATACTTGCCCCCCCCCCCCATCATTTAAACGCTGGTAATTGTGCCCTGGTAATTTCTGTTTACATTCTTTTTAGGTTTATTCTCTCTTTTTTTCAGAAATTTTGCTGTGGATTTTGAACCTCTCTTTGTGAGATTTTAACCCTGTATGTATTACCAGATTTCATAGATCGTTTTTTTTTTTTTTTAATTTGCAGATATGGCATCCCTATATTAATGCTAGATACATGCAGCCTTGAACACTCGGGAAAACACCCTTTCCGGCTGTCTGCGGAATTTCTAAAATACAAACTTCCCCTACGCGACTTGTTAGTGACAAACAAAACTTAGGCAAAACAATTATATCCCCAACTTCCTAGGTCCCCTATGAGTAGAGACAAAACAATATTTGAAAAGAATTCAAAGAGAAAAAGATGAAAGAGTAACGTAATTCATTATGACTCTTGTTACACGTCCACCAATGTATAACAAAATTTCATAGATTGATTTCACAATCTTCCCTATTATATAAATATTTCTTTCCGACGAGCCGGATAGTGTACTTTTTCGTGAAGACCCCTACTTTTTAAAATTCTGAATTCTAGCTACGGCACTGAGGAATACGATTTCCGACAACGGATTCTCGTTCAGGTAGCATACCATATATAGAAGTTGGAGATCCCTCCTCATTTTGTTCGCCGTCGGTGAAAGTTCCTTTTAGGGACATTTGGGCAACTTTTTTTGGTATTTTCCCCTTTAAGATGGGTCCTTTTGTGGATTGAATATTGAATTAGGCGAGTTAAAGTATACATGTTGTGAAAATGGAGGAAATTGAAACAATTATAGAAAAGTTATGGAATCTTAGGTGGCGGAGCATCATCGTTGGAGGCGATGTGTGATTTGGTCCCAGAGACAAGGTGTGCCAACGTCGACGGCCTCTAGCAGAAAATCTAACCAGCTAAGGTACGGGAAATTGGAAAAGCCATGAACGGCCAATGTGTCAGCTTTGTAACGAGTGGTAGCTTATATCTGTTGAAAACTTCTACAAGGCTTTAGAGACCACGTTACTTTTGCGATTTAGTGTGTAAGTCAATGGGAAAATTAATAGGGGTATGCTACCTTCAGGGTGTCCATCTTCAACTTTTGAATAAAGCCTGCAGGTGTTTCCTTGGTACATGTCACTCGACCTATAAATGCATTTTGTGACTGTGCTTTAACTTACAGTACGCAGTAGTGCTTGACCTATAACAGGTTAGTTGTCCTTTTACCTTACATTGCATTACTGTATGAAAAAAAATGCAGACAGTTTAGACTGCTCAGGACATTTTATCCTCAAATAAAACTTTACTTTAAGTTTAACCATAATAAAGAATTGGTCTATTTTATTCACATTTAGTAATTCAGTATTTAAAAAAAGATTGGGGAAAGACAAACAGAAAACTTGGTAAAGCTAATACCTGTAATGACCGAAAAAGAGAGGGAAACGAAAATTAAACGAATTTAGAGAAAACAAGAACATCAAAGAAAATATAGAAAGCAAAAAAGACAAACAATCTATCAATAAAATTACTTGTGATTATGAAAATGAAGGAATATTTCTAACGATCAGTATTACGGTAGGTTAGTTTGTCTTGTCTCTGTTAATCTACTTACCGGTTAACATGGGTTTTATTGCCAATTGTCAGCTACATTGCCGTGTCACTCGAGATCAAGAACCTCGAGATGGTTGGAAACCAGAACTATGATCTTCGATAAAGTCATTTCAAAAGCAAAAGTGATCTCTAGGCCACAACTTGAACATTTATCCAGATGGTATCCTGTTTTTCATAATTTGCTTGTTTGACCTTTCGTGGAAATTGTATGTCTGGCAAATTGAACGGCAGAAAAACAAAAATTCCAGCGATTCTTGTTTGCTTATAATTGGAATAAAAAAGTAAGGTAAATTGTAACCAATTCAGAGTAAAATACCACACCACTCTGGCTGAACTCGCATCCTGTTTGCCTGTTTGTACACTCCCGCACGGGAGAATCTGTCCCTGTTTCCTGTTGCTAAAACTTGATCGATTTTTATGCATTCACGGAAAAAAAAAAGTTCAAGTTATCGGCAACACTAGTAATTCAGTCCTCTGTAGTCCACCGGTCAGTCATGGCTTCTATTCAGACCGCTGTCCTTTTCATACTGTCCTTTGCAATAACTTCTGTCATTGCAGGTAACTTATTTTACATTTTGTTTCAATATTATATTTAGGTTCATCAGCGGTATACTCTCTCCATCATTAGAACAATAAGAACCTAGTTCTCATGAAAGAAGGATAGGCAGTTGCGACAGACACTTGAACAACCTTTGGTAGGTTTCTTTGTCTAAATCGAGTATGTGAAGTGTGAAGCATATCTTTGAAACAGATTTTTCTCAAAAACAAATAACCTAGCAAGGACAATTTGTTTCAAATGAGTGTGTGTAGAGAAACAAAACCTGTTACCATTTTTCTTTCTATGTTTGATTTTTTTTTCTTGTTGTTATGTTGACTTCTTCTAGATAATAGTCATGAGCATGCGTGTTAAGCCTCTCCTTAGCTTGAACATGGAATGTTATTTCCTCTAATTACATCAACGTTTTCCTGGCAGAAGTCGGGAAAACATTGATGACCTATGGCCAAACAATAGCTGTTGTTCAAGCTAGGGGAAAATATTGTGTCTTTGATGAGGCTATGATTGAAACGTTATCTCTGGATGAGGAACTTAGAATAAAATCTCTTGGCATTGCAAAGGAAGGTTCACTTCTGGCAATACTAGCACAATATTGTAATATCAAAAAGAAAATACTACCCTTAGTAACATGGTATGTGAAGCATCTTTGGTGACGTTATTGTGTTCATGAATGTTATCGTGTAAGTTGAGGATCAACAGGCTTGCCGCGTCACTCATTGGAACAGCTGCCTGATTTCATGCACGATACAAGTTGAGTACACTCTCCGTCTGATAACAAGAGAGAGTGCCGACTTATCTCTTTAACTTCTTTTGAGGTAAAGTAGAACATTAATTGCTAAATTCATAAGAATGGCAGGCAATCCAAGTGCCTAGTTTAAAGCGAGATTACGTTACATCCAAAAGTGTAATCATAAATTGATACTGAAGATCAAGTTTGTCAAACTCACAATTCACATCCTGTAGGAGGTAATCCATACTTTAATCTTTTATTTTTCAAATATTTTAATCCATATTTTCAATGGCTTTTACGAAATTGTTCTCAGTCTTGCTACATAGAATAGGTAAAATTTTTCTTGTCTTCTCTACCATTTCTTTTTTTCTGGATACCAAGCTCTTTTTTAATCATCCATTGTCACGATATCCACCTACGCGATCGAAGGCACTTTAATCTGCTGAGTTTTGTTTAACTTTTTAGTCTTATTTAGTCTTATTTCTTTAAAACAATGTCAATGTCTTTAGTTACACTATACCAGCTAACTACACATGTAGCGAATAACTCCTAAACTTAAATGTGTAATAAGGGAGTATTTCGATTATTTTGATTCTTTTGCTAAATGGCTATCATAATTATGGATTAGTTAAAAGAGAATGAGTATTGAAATAATTTTCACAGGACATGACACGTTTTTTTTTTTTCCTCTACATAATTGGAATGTCTTTTGAGATCGGAATGTAATTTGAGTTATTTGCGATAAGTTACTTAGTATACTTTTCAGCACTGTCTTGAAATTTCTTTCTTCTCTAAACCATGTAAACAGCGTGATATAAGATATGCCAAATGTAGAATAGATTTACAAATTTATTGGTACATTTCATAACATTTGAATCCGAATTATTGCATGGGTGAGTTCAGTTAGAAACTCTCAAAAATTACATACTATATATTTTGTTTAATGTAACCTTAAATCGGCATGACAGATGACAGTTGAATGAAGATCCTAATGTGCGCATCATTCGTTAATACTACTAGTAGTAGTAGTAGTAATATTAGCAGTAGTTGTAGCATTATTAGTAGTAATACTATCATTATCATCATTATTTCTCTTTTCTCTCCTTTGTTTGTCAACTTTTATTTTTTTTTAGCTTCTTGTAATGACTTCATTTTCTTGTCGAATACGCAATGAGATCGTTGGGGGTTTTGCTGTTTGAGGTTCTATCTTCGAAACTCGTTTACCACCCTTTCATTGCATCGATTATGCCATCAGCTAGTTTACCCTCCGGCTTCTGTTCCCCTCTTCCACAGATATGGCTTTTACAAACTTTTGCATTAACTTACATATTCTAGCTTTTACTAGTTAGACCGTTCTGCAATGTAGTAACTAATGTATAGAGTTTTTTATCCTTCACTTTCAGACATGTTCCATTCATTTTGTTTCCTTCTCATAAAATTTAACTGAATCAGTAGAGATAAAGATAATGAAAATCACTATTGGTAACATAGTGCCGTTACAATACACTGGATTATTTACCTATTAATTGAAAACTCTTTACGTAATTTGCCACTTAAATATTCCATAAAAAGGCAGCATTTGCACTCTTAAGTAAGTACACAAATCCAAAATATGGAAACAAAGGTCTTTCTTGTTTACTTTAATAAGTGTTACTTACCGTAATCTTCCTTTTATCCCCCTTAAGTTGTTCTTTTTTTTCTTCTTTGTTAGCTCGCAATACCAGATCAGCACTTTTGTGTTTTGGGTTTTTTCTTTCTCATGCTTCGGGTTGATGATTATCGCTTGGTTAGTTTAGCGAGTTCCAAAACTTGATCAAAGCAAATTAATCATTCTTAAACTGGAACACATCAGAGATTTAATCAAAGCAGAGCTGTCACCAATACTAAAAATTTGAGATGCACAAATTTTTATCGACGTACATTTTTTATCCACCATATCTCTTTCAGGATTCATGAAATTACAATTTTTCATTTATATTATTTCACAGGCCCAACACACATCACTTGTTTTTTTTTTATTTAACTGGGGTACGGTGAAAGCAATTAATGATGGCTTACTTTCAATCAGAACTTTATCCATTTACATATTTCACTATCCAAACAAACGTTACTTGTTTCTATTCATCTGGTGAGCTGATAACAATTAAAAATGGCTTACCTTAATTACCTTTAATATTATCTTTGATTGACAGATTGTGATGTATTTTGCTCGACGTCGCCTCCAGACGGGTCTTGCTGCGATCGATTTCACCTCATTGAGAATCGCGACTTCTGATGTTGTGATCACCGCCTCTACTACATACAACCACAGGATCGCAGTCGATCGGGCTGCTCTATTTACGCCCGAAGATCCGAGTGGAGCGGGCCACTCTGGCTGGGCTGCTTTGACACTTAACCAGTAATTATTTAATATATTCAACTGAGAAATAAATTCACTTAGGCCACCATAACCTGATCCATCAAGTTCCTGTTTTTGTTGAAATTAAATTTAATTTGAAACTGGAACTATAAAGGCATGTATAAGAAAGAACATTGATAAATTAAGAGACTATTTGCTTTAATATATTCGCATTCTAATTGGACTTACTTCTGTCCATTAATCTGATCAATAAGTTATTTAAGGACGTCAGCCATTAGTAAAGTATAATCATATTACAGGAACTTGCTACTTCAGACACAGCAAAAGTTTGTGACTTTGTGACAGAACATTCATTTTCCTCTCCGTCGTCTCTCCCCATTCAGAAACCAATGGATCCAAGTAGATTTTGGGTCACCTCGACGAGTAACCGGTGTCCTCCTTCAGGGTCGAAATGGATGCACTTGCACCCAATGGGTGACGAGTTTCCGCTTACTTTTCTCAAATGATGGCGAAACCTTCTACAGCACCGAGGTAAGGTATCATTTCATGAATAAATAGCAAAAGACTGTCCAAAATTCGGATATTGATTTCTCCTTTTTACTCATGGAGAATAAAAAAGATAAATTTTCTGACTTAAAGCTGCTGTCATAAAACTGTAAGAATGTCTCACTTTTGTTCGTCTTGTTCGACTACTGAAGACGTAACTCATACATCTTATGACCGGTGATTCATAGAGATTTGTCCATCTTTATCAGATAACTGATCAAGATCACGTGATTTGCGATTGTTCTGGAAAAGACGTTCTTACTTAGGCTACTGAGGATTTGAGTCGAATTCGATACGTCAAATACAGGAGTAAAAAAGTTCAGAGATTCAGAGTATGTAAAGATTTTAGTGAATAAAATAATCGTTACCAGTAACTGAACGTCATTTTCTCAAAAACTGATCGTGGAAGTGCTGAAACAAAGAATATGGTTACATCAATTATTTGTATCCAAAAAGTTCCACTAAACAGACGATCAAGTCAATTAAACTAAATGATATTTCTTTGTCTTTGGGCTGTGCCATTTTATGAAGTATACGTACCCCCAAGATATTTGAGGCAGCTGTATCATCATTCGTATTATCATTACAGAGGCTGCTGTCGTTACTATCTTTAATGATACTGATGATTGTGTTGTTCATTGTGTTTTTACCTTGTGCAGATGTGTTAGTGCGTGTGTGTGTGCGTGTGTGCGTGTGCGTGAGTGGGTGGGTGGGTAGCTGTGTGCCCCTGTTTTCGGGTGGGATTCGAGGACCGAAACAATAGATTTTAGGTCCTCTGTAGAAAATTCAATACATTTCTCCGGACCTTTCAAGATTAACAATAGACAGTCTATTGTTTAGGGTTGAGGAAGAAAAACAAAAGAAAGCACAATGAGGTCCTCGGAATGAATGGAAAACAAAGTTGCGTGTGAGCGCGTGTGTGTGTGTGCAGTGTACGTGTTCTTTGGTTTCAAAGAGGATTTCTTATCTAATCTTATAGTAACAGCAAACACCTGGTTCAAAACATGATTACCTTATATGTAACGACCTTCTGGATGTTAAATATTCAGAGCTATCTTCAGTCTGGATGAACTTCAGTCCTTTTAGATTGAAACCTCTTACAGGGTTCCATTCCCCCTCCCCCCCCCCAAAAAAAAACAGATTGAATGTTTTTTCTCCAATTCAGTTGTAAACATCAAAGACACGCCATTGTACCACGAAGCTGTTATTTCTGTGACGACTGGCAATGCTGTAGCAGGAGGGGGAAATCATAACAAAAGTTCTGTAACTGTAGTTATGACAAATACGTTATTGTGTTCACCTTCTAATCCGGTATTGCAAGTCTTTAGAAACCTCAAGCACGAAACAAAGAAAAACTTACGGTGTGACCTCGTCGGTGTAAGTCTCACTTCGACCCGTGCTCTCTCCATCTCAGTGATACCTCCCTGATGGTAGGCAATGAATTTATGCAGTGGGAACTTACTTAAAGGGGAAATCAGGGTTTGACTGAGAAAATTCACATTTACTTGATTTTTCTTTCTAAACTGATTGTTCACCGAAATATAGAGACGTTGGGGAGGTGTTCGAAGGAAAGAACAAACGGTAATCATTGCGTTAATTACTGTTGAATGAGAACTCGTAATTTGTCGGGTACAAAAAATAAACGTTCATGTATAAGAGAAGACAGCCTCCTATATACGATTATACCGAATTTGACTTGTTTCTCGAAATTGTCCACATGTTTTGAGATAATCTTGATCATATTTGTTAGTTATAAGTCATTGTACGATACCTTTAGGGAATTGCAGTAAAACAAATTGTGAAAATAAACCCTGATTTCCCCTTTAAGACAAGCTATACCGGACGGTTCTCTTCATACCTCTACATTAATACAGTATATCTTTGCCTGCGTTGTGTCTGCATTGTTTTGGCTTTGTTTTTCTCAGTGCATTCAAGTCGGATAGAAAAGAAAAATTTGAAAAAGCTCACAGAGCCACAATATATAGAATCTCTAAAACTTTTTGTTAAGTCATAGGGCAATCCGTCTGGAAAAACGGTATTGGAGGTACATGTAGTGTAGTGATGTATTTTAAAGTGGCTCTTCTTAGAGTTTTGGTTTTTTACAGTACATTTGTATTCATATATTATGGCAAAGATGGAACAATGAGTATGTGTAACCATACTTTTGTTGGTAATGTGTGGCATAAGATGGAACAATGAGTATGTGTAACCATACTTTTGTTGGTAATGTGTGGCATAAGATGGAACAATGAGTGTGCGTAACCATACTTTTGTTGGTAATGTGTGGCATTAGCAATCATTGCAGTACTGTCATGCATACGCGTTTGCATCTTGCTCTGAGAGCAAGTTTCTCCGTTTTCCGTTCAATTTCATCCATTTCCTCGAATCTTAGGGAACAAATTATTTTCTTGTAGGAATGTTTTTGGAAACGCAAGGTCCCAACGATCGGGACTTTGGAGCGCCTTTCCTAGGAATGTCGTACGACGGCGATACAGTGCAACGTAGTTTAGGCAGGCAGTCTGGCTGACAAAACGATTTTTTTTTTTTTTTTTTTGTGGGGGAGGGTGTATAACCGTCTTTCAATATAACCTCCCTTCGCCGCTTGAAATATTAGACAATTAAAATGTCTAATATCCAGAAATTTCGAAAGTAAATCAACAATCATATAACTTTAAAGTTACTTAAGAGGTTGAAAATATGTACAGAGGTCTAAACCTCAAAGAAAAATTCCATTCGATGATTTACACGTCACTGCCATGATTCCGTTTTGATATCTGATTTTCGTCACTGTCATTATTTTGTTTCGATTCATTGTGTAAAAATAAGTTATCCAAATGTAATTCGAGATAAAAAGGAAAGCTCAATAATAGAAACCAAAAAAAAAAAATTGTCCTGTCATGGCTTTCAAAATGTTATGGACGTCTAAATTTACAATGATATATCGAATGACATTTCCTTAATTAGACGTTTATCGGTATAAGTCGCAGTAACTGTCTTTCTGGACATCTCACACCCTCCCCCCCCCCCTTCCCCTTTTGAACTTAGACTGTTACGTCCTCGTGTTTTGAGCATTTGGAAAAGTTCACAATTACAGCTGAATGCACTTTGGAGCCTATATAATATTACAACTATAATCAAGACTACGTTATTTGGTGTCATTTTTGCTTCCTCTCACAGACCATCGAGGGAACATTCGATCGAGACACCGTCGCCCGCCGTTATCTTGACAAGCCAATCGTGGCTCGTTACTTCCGATTGAACCCTGTCACTTGGAATGGCCACATCACCCTTCGATTTGACTTGCTTGGCTGTAAAGTATAAGCTTCCGGCTGATGCTCTAAAATGATGTTCCGCCTGTGGGACTAACATGAAAATTTTGCTGTTATCTCTTTTTTTTTTCGTTATCCGAATCCGAAGTAGTAACCGAGTCCGTTGTAATAATGTTCTTACGGTTTTCATTGGGTGCATTGTTTTAGACGAGACACTCAGTAATAATGAAATAAAAATACGCTAAATAACATTATTGAAAAGAACTGGGGACAGAATTATCTTTCTTTCTTTTTTTATTGGCAACTTCGATACAGACAGTACGACTATTCTTATACATTTCTGTAATGGGTAGAAAATAAATCCAACTGACGAAGAAATAAGTAATAAAATCTAAAAAATGTAATCTGTTTAATTTCGCTATAACTTTTTACTCATCATTTTTGATCGATCATGTATGTTGTTGTTTTATCGTCATCGGTGACAAAAAAAATGAACGTTTTAAACTTTAAAGAAGAGAGATAACAATTGCATACGATAATCATGGTGTAAGATGATAACTAACTGTGTACGATGATCGGTGGTCTACTGAAGATATCCGAACAGTAAAATAATACAACGAAACCAATGAAACTGGAATATCAGTTGCAGTGGCGATCGCCGGGTAATCTGTCTTTGTTCTTCGTCAATGTTAAAGTGAAGAGAGAAGGTAGGGGAAAAGATCACCTGTCACAAAATCTGAATGAGAACAATATCTCATATTTGAATATGGAAATTGACATTTTTGTTGGCCCTACACAAATTTAGACTCTGCAAAGAAATCCTAACTGTCAGTCGCTAGCTGTCACTTGAAATCGAGCAAACCAAAGGGATTGGATATGAATATTCATGTAAGCCACAAAATGGGACTTAAAACATTTTTTTTTGGTAGTTGCTATAATATATTTGACTTTCAGTGGCAAAATATGGTAAATTTTCAGCTCATATTTGCCGTCCGTAAGTACAGGCAACCATTAAAGACATGCCTTGTCACTAGATGAGATGAGAAACGGTCGCAAAAAGTATTACATATTAAACTGCCATTTACGAGAGAGAAAAACAGAAAAATTCACCTCAGCCAAAACCCTTTCCCAGAAGACAACCTATGATCGCTGGTCATCCACTTATTTATCAGGATCACTTGACAAGAGGTAGATTTAGCGAGAAGTCAATGTGTATATTTGATTCTCCGGAAAATGTTAGCCTCTGCAATTAATTTCTTTGATATAGATCACCGCAAACAATTTTGAAACGCAACCAATCGACGATGAGGTACTTTGTTTAAAAGGAACACTAAATAAACATTGCAACACCCCCCCCACATACACACATCCCCCTCCCACATACACCCCCCCCCCCCCATGCCGTTATTACAAGCAGCATGTATATTTAAATCAATGCTTATCCAGTGCTCATTATAATCTCATTTATATATTTACGATGCGGTAAGCGTACTAAAATTGTCCACGAATACGACGAAAAACTTGAAATTTTTCGACCTTCCCCATGGGCGTGGATCATGGATGGGGGACTTGGGAGACACGTCCCCCCCCCCCTCACATTTTTGTTATTGGTAGACATCTCCCAAATGTCTCCTCCACTTTCTTTCAAAGCGATGACATCTCAAACTGCGATGAATGTTTAAACTACAGAATTTTGAGCACACTTCTTGATTCCAAACGTCCACATCTTCAATTTTCCTGTGGTATAATTGAAGGTTGTAGCCGTGCGGTGACCATATCATACGTTTCCCGTTGACCTTTGTCGTTTACAGACTTTCTTGTAACTGATGACGTGTCTTCTGCCACATGCAGGTTGTAGCACAAAGCACTCTAATCGACAGGGAATTTCTATGGATGATCTACCTACGCAAGGGTAGTCATATGTCATTGCCTTCACCTCCAGTGTGTAGTACCCGTAAACGCTCTTATATGAATACGTAGAGAGAAACTTTATAAGCATTTATTCAATTTACTATTTAATCCTAGTCTAGAGCGCACCCTAGTACAGCTCTATGATCTCACCAAGTAATATTGCCCACTTACATTTTGGATCATATATTTCCAACTGTTTTTCGGAGTCAGAGAAGTATCTGGACATTTTTCAATGATGACACGTTTCCAGAATTACCTAAAGAAGATCAGCCAGTGCCATGATTTTGGACTGGGACACGCCGATGAGAGGATTCCAACGTTTTACTTAAAAAAAAGTGTAAACAATATAACATAGACCGCGCAGGTGATGAACACATTTCAAAAGGTAAATTCTTTTAACAACTATTGCACCATTTGCCATATAGACACACCCTCCAATTTCAAAAGGGGCGTCACCAATTCCCCATAGACCCCTCCGACAATGACGGTGAATCGTAAATTGTGAAAATTATACGTCCCCCCCCCCCCCCCGCCTCACTTTTGGAGATGGATAAACGAGAATGCGCTATTGCAGGCAGTAGGGCAATGAACTAGTTACCAGTAAATCAAGAGATAGCGATTGCACCATTCACCATAATCAACGTAAATGTGAAAATATTAATGTAGGTTGACTTTAGTCATCCGCAGACGAAAGAAACATAGACAGAAACCTTGAAAAAAAAAAAAAACCTTGAAAAGCTCGTTGGTGCAATAATGTTACAAACTAACACTGTTAAAAATGTAAATTGTGTGTTACGTAAATGTACAGAAAAATACAAAAATTACAGAAAAATACAGAAATTTACAAAAAAAGTCACAAAGAAATACATCAAGGAAATACAGAAATGTTCTGGTAATTAGTTTTCAAGACAGTTACTGCATTTTTTTTTCTTTATTTCATTGCTTCTTTTTCTGTAAAGTTGGAGACATTTTTTTTTTTTGCTGTGCAAGGCCAATTAGGAGAAAATAAAAGAAAAGATAACTCAAGAGAAAGGGGAGAAATGACCATATGGAAACAAGAAGCTCGATGAGAAACGGGAGAATAGAGGAATCCTCATATCTCAATATTATTAAGACAGTTCGGTTCTACTTATCTCGCTTTTTTCCTCTTACACGTCAACAGACTGACCTATATTGTCAATTTTTAGCTTCGTTGTTCCATGATCGGGATCAACGAACGACAAAATTAAATTTTCGATTAAGCCATCGCAGAAGCAAAAGTGACCTACCCACTATAACCATTATCCAGATGATATCCTGTTTGTAGCGGTTTCCGACCTGTCGTGGATATCATATATCTGACAAATTTAACAGTTTTTTTAAAATGAAAAAATAAACTGCAAATTCCTGTTTGCTCATAATTGGTCAAAAAAGTAGGTAACTTACGCTATATTGATCCAGACTCGTAACAGATTCGGTATGAAATACCACACCATGCTCGCGGAACTCACATGCATCCTGTTTGTAAAAACACACCGTCATTCGAGAAAAAAAGCAACCCTGTTTCCCGTCGTTGAAAATGGATCGATTTTATACATTCATAGCAAAAGAATATTAAAGCTATCAGCAGAGGCTCAGCACTCTACAGCCGTTCGATAGGTTTCAAGGAATCATGGCCTCCATCCCAACCACACTCTTCTTTATACTGTCCATTGCAATTACCTCTGCTATTGCAGGTAACTCATTTTTCCTCTTTAAATTATACTTTTGTCATTGCGGGTAACTAATTTTCTCTTTTGTTTTAACACCGAGTTGCTTCTCTTGAAGGTAGCCTACTCTTCCTCCATCATTAATACCAGTTGATTTAGGACAACGTGAAAACAACCGGTATCCATTAATGTTTACACTTACACAGCCTGACTGATTCAGAGCGTGACTTTGTTTTCCTTCTTTTTTTTCTTTTTTTTCGCTTCCTTTTTCATTTGACTACGTCTTTATGATCTGACCATGATTGCAAAGTAGGCCTAAGCACTAGATGGTGAACTTTGGATAAACTGTTTTGACACTGCGCAATAAGATTCATTTCTAGCACAGCCAGGACGATGTGATATCGAAAAGAAGTTATATTTTTCCATGACGAGGTAATAGCTTAAAGATCGTTTGTAACATCATTGTGTCGATGAGTACAATCGTGTATTATGATTATGAAGGACAGACTTGTGGCGTTCCTTTGGGCAGCTATAATTTCAAACATGATAAGCATATCTCCTTTACAGATTTGGGTTCAAAATCTGAATGACCTACACATGACAAATTCTGTCAGAAACTGCCCTATAGTAGGGAGGTAAAAACTGTCCCTTTTTTATTTTTCTTATGTTGACGTCTTATCGATAATATTCATGAGCATGCATTTTACACCTCTCATTAGCTTGAACATGGAATTTTCTTTGGTCAATGGTCATCTTTGTTTACCTGCAGAGTTCGGGTGAACATTATTTGATGCCCTATCGCCAAACGATAGTGTATCGTTTAACATGGAGAGGAAATGCCAATAAGTAAAACCCCGTTGTTGTTCAAGCTAGGAGAGGCAATGTACACGATTGTAAAGTTATCACTAGATGAAGAACTTAGAATAAAATCTTTTGGCATTGCAAAGTGAGACAACTGGCACAACTTGATATCACATGAAATATACTAACCCACTGACATGGTAAGTGAGGTCATTTTTTGTAACATCATTGTATCCATGACTATAATCGTGGAATTTTAGGGACAACACTTTGGAGTGGTTCAATTAAACATACAGTAACATTCAATAACATATAAACGATATAGCAGACTAGTGACAATGTCATTTGGGTACACTTTCCGTCTAATGTGGAGAGGAAATGCCAATAAGTAAATCCCCGTTAATTGAGTTAATATAAAATAACACAATTGCTAAAAAAAAAATAAAAAAAAGAGAAGCTATCCAAGCATTCAGTTGAAAGAAAGATAATTTAACCACTAAAAGTGTAACCATACAACGAATTTCGAAATTAAGTTTGTAAAACTGATTATAGACAAACAATGTTAGGTAATCTGTATTTTCAATGCTTTTACAACGTCGTTTTTCTGTCTTACTACATACGCTGCCAAGTAAATTTTATCTCTAATCTCTATCAGTTTTTCTGCATATCGTGTCCCATTTTAGTCAGCCATTGTCTCCATGCATGTAGGCGTTCAAAAGCATGCACTTTTATCTGCTGTGTTGTGGTTCAGTATTTCTAGTACTTTTTCACTGCATAAAACCAATCAGTCCTTAAGTACCATTACCAGACTACACAAGTAAAGTGACAACTAAGAAAACACGATTTCATATTAACTATATGAAAAGATAATTAATTAAAGCCGTTTGCCCTTTTACAGCAGGAGAGAACATTGTTTACGAGACCCTATAGTTCTATGCAAGTAAAAATTGTTAGCTTATTAAAATAAATTCGTTAAGTGAAAATTAGTGATTTGCTGTTGCAAATTATATGTTTTTACAAAGTAATATCTTGGACACATTAGTAATTTTCAAGAACAAAGATTTGTGATTTTAACTTGCCTTTCACTAGACACGCTCTCTGAAAGTGCTGTGCATGTGCTGTACATGTGCTCTGAACATGTCTCCTTTTATGTAAACATTGGATTCACATAGAGACCACGGCAACTACTTGGAATTTGAGTCAGGCGTAAAATTTACAGTAGTTTCTAAGTTTTGTCTCCATGTCGATCGGGTTTCAAGATAACGTAACATCAAACCAACCAAATGAAAAACTTGATCATTTCGGTCGGAAAGCTGTTATCGTTTGGACAAAAAAAGAAAAACCCTCTAAGTAGATCTCATTTTAGGACTTAATTTAATTTAAGGAAAATAATTGCGTAACCACGGATGTTCGCTTTTCTCGTTAGTACCTTTGCTCGGTGAAAAAGTTATAACATATAACTAACGTCACTTAACATATAACTTAATTTATAACTAACATGCACTGTCATATTTCTAGTATGTGTCTCGAGTCTTTACCCGGAATGGTGCTCGAGTCGGAACCGGCAACCTTTTTTCACAGAGAAAGCAAATTTTCAAATGCGATGCAATTCGTCTTTAGAGTTACTTTTATTTATTTACTTTTATTTTTTATTTTTGGTATTTTGGGTTTAAGGTTGCAATGAGTACTGTGCGGAACGAGAAGACGACGGATCATGCTGTGAGCGGTTTTTCCTCAACGTGAATCGTGATTCCGATGTCGTCATCACGGCCTCGAGCGAATGGGACCATAATCACGGCCCACATAGGGCAGCGCTCTACGAGAACGAAGACGGCGGCATCGCCGCCTGGGCCGCTAGCGCAAATACTCCGTAAGAGCGTTATAACTTACTTATGACCGAAGTACGAAATGTAACTTCAATGACCTTCCAAAGCTTTAAACTTTTTTTTCTCACTTTGGAGGTTATGCTTGTAAAGTTTTGTGTTCGTATATACAAATATGCAGAACTTGACTGAAAACTTTCCTAATGCTCGTTTAAAGAGGCCACGGTACGTATAAACCTCTGACCTCAATTGGTAGATTTTTTTTTTCTCCTAGACGAATATCAAATATAGGAATGTATTTTGCTCGAAATTTGAAAAGTTTAAACTCCCGTTCCAGTCGAGAAGTTCCATTCTCTCTAAGTCGACTGTCTGGTATATGACCCCTGGAGTCCGTCCGATCACTAGTACACTGTTAAAAATTAGACTTTGATTGGCTTGCCAATAGAGCAGCTCGAGACAAAATGAAGCATTTATACACTCAGTGTCTGATATTGAGTTCTTATATTCTAGAAATGGACCAGCGTAGGCTGGTAAACGTTTTCTTTTTCTCATTTTTTTCTTTTTCATTCACATTATCTGACCAGAAATGTTGTGGATTTTTCGATCTGAAAAGTAACCCCCCCCCCGTCATAAAATGTAGAATTACAAAGCACGGACTTGTTTTTTTAATTTATTTTGATGTAAACTATTCCACAACAGTATGTTTACAAGGTTCAGGGTTTTAAGCTCTTTTATATCACACCGTCATGTTAGTGCAATGCATTATGGGAAGGAAATCTGTTTTGTCATAACGAACCAACTAATTCATTATCTTTTGTAATATCCACAATCTAAAATGGCTTAAAGCAACATTCCCATTGCTTAAAGAGGCCATGATCTTTATCTTCACATATTATAGTCAACCTATATGATATAAGCCCACGCCTCATTTTCAAAGTGTTAAATTCCAAGGGTTAAATTGGCGCTTCTACAATTTGTTCAACTTGAAAAAAAAAATACTAAGAAATGTAAATTGAAAAAAAAAAAAGACTTTTTGTAGTAATTTAACCGACAGTGCTACATCATATTTTTTAACTAAACTCATTTCTAGAGCAGAGAATACGTCCTTAAACACCAATAATTTTGGGATATTAACAAGAAATTCCTGTCATGTTTGAAGCGTTTCGTGCAGTGAAAAGAAAATAAATGTTTTCTCTTTCATAAATTGCACTCAACTTGTCGGTTGAAATGGAACTTTTCGTTTTTGATAACACAGTGGACAATGGATACAGGTTGATTTCGGCTCACCTCGGAAAGTCACTGGCGTTCTTTTGCAAGGCAGAGGTGTTGGGTGTTGCGACCAGTGGGTGACGTCATTTCGAGTCCTTTTCTCGTCTGACGGAGACAAGTTTTTCAGCACTCCGGTGAGATTTCCGTTCATCTTTGTTTTTATGATCGTTTTGTAAGCTCTCATTGATCAAGGGGGGTGGCAGGAAAGACACGTACTTTGTAACCTTTGACCCAGGAAAGACTTCAATTAGCAAACCTGCAAATATACATGAAATTTCAGATGGTATATTTGTTAAATGACACCCCCCAAAGTGTTTCATGTTATTAGTCGTCTGGGATAAAAATAAATCGGAATAATAAGGTTGTGGGAGGAGTATATGGGTAAACTGCAAGTTCCTAAGGACACAATTATTTGATATTAAAACAGAAACTGATTTGTTACATTATGTTCCCTATTACCTTTAAAGCAAAAGGTATTACTTACATTTTCGATTGATTTTCTCTTCTTTTTTTCTCTCTGGAAAGTAGTTTTCAAATCTCCCAACAATATCTTCGGAGCATCATTCTTTTCTTCTTTTTTTTTTATTTTTCTTTCTTTGCAGACTATCGAAGGTACTTTCGATCGGCACACCGTCGCTCGCCGTTACCTCGATCGACCAATCGTCGCACGGTACTTCCGGTTAGTTCCCATCACCTATTCCGGTCACATGTCCATCCGGTTTGACCTGATTGGTTGCCACGTGACCGCTTGACGACCCTGTCAAACGTGTGACTGCGACGATATCATGCCCGAGATCCTTTCATGGGATTAATTCTTTTTCAAAGTGATGCATGGTACACATTGACTGCCATGTGTTGTGGAAGAATCAATGAGCATGTTTTCTTAGTTGTGAATTAAGTACAGATCTTACTTTTTGTCCCATGATTTGCACAGACTGACAAATCAAACATTCAATTGCTAATTTTCGGCCATCACGTCGGGCTTTACACGTTTTAATTTCAGGAACACAACAGCCCCCCCCCCCCCCAACTTATAACTACCCTGTTGGGGTATACATATTCTTATTATTATACACCATTCAATGCAAAGACCGAATATAAATTTGAATTGAAGAAAAGACTAAAGATTTTATGCAGTAGGTTTTCTGGTTGTAATTACCAATAAGAAGGCAAAATTCTGCTTCCACAGAAATGAAATAAACACATAACCCACCTATAGTATAAGTCTCTGGTTCTTTCATTTGACTTAATCCGGCAAAACCCGGCTGCAATTTCGGCCGGACTTGTTGGATAAATCCGGCATATCCGGTCCCCCCCCCCCCCTCCCCGGATTTTACATTCCAAATCCGGTGCACCCTTACTATAAAGTTACTTTGGAGAATACAAAGCAGTAAGTTCTAGTTTCTCGGACTTTTTTTTTCATTTCAAATACGAATTGGTTAAATAAACTCATCATGTCTATTGAATATATACTCTTGTCACTCTCGTTTACAAAATGGAGTTCCGGATGGAAACAAAACCCGGGGCATTAAAATTTTGTTTCAGTCGTTTTACTTTACGATAAATGCTGCTTTAGATCGCTCGCTTTTGACGAATGGTATAATCCTCATCTCCAGACGTGACTAGATGTCTTCAACTTCAGCATATCGTGTACATTAGTGGTTCCCCACGGGGTCAGAGAGGGGGGGATGTAAGGACGACTTCAAAACGTTAAGGGCGGTAAGAGCCACTTGATAAAAAAGAAAAGAAAATGAGGCATCATGCTACATTTAGAACATGGCGTTATAAAGGAAACCAATTTAGTTTCCACTACAATTACTTCAATTATTATTATTACTTTCTAAGTATATTTGTTCCACAATTTTCAACTATAGGGAGGTGGGGGAAATCTCAGCAATAAAGAAACCAGCATCGTTATACAAACGATTATCCAACTTTTTGAAATTCTATCCGAGTCATCGCGTTATGATTCGACACCATTAAAACAGACGTGAACAAGAAATACTGCGGTCATAGCGGTCAGAACAATCAGACGACGAGTGCTATCATTGCTAGGTCTATCTCATTAACATGTTGGTGTCGGAGGGCAGTTTCCCCCAAGGCCATTCTGTGAAACGGGTTGCGGAACCACTGGTGTTTACTTTCCAACACGTTTTGTATCACCTAGGCTTGATGTTACTCGTTTTAAAGTTGTCACTGCCGTATGGAAATGTCAAACATATTTTCAGTAGGTGACAATGTATGGTGAAGTACGATGCACAAAGGAGCTTGGCAATCTTGTATTTGTATAGAGTAATATTTGGTTTTAAGTGATCCATCGTGTATTTTTGTACACTGTAAACCAAAACAGGTCTGAAAGACTCCACCTTCGAGAAAAAACTCTGCAGTCAAACAAAATAGCAAAACCATCAACTGTGCAGAATCTGCTCTGGGGAAGGATTTGCCTCTCCCATCTTGATTTTACTCCCTCTGCAATAACATTTGTAAACAACTGCTGCATGCATGCCCCTCCCCCGCCCCCCCCCCCCCTGCTCGATGGATGACGATTACGGGGAAGGTGGACAACGGGACCGACCTGTTAGGAATATCCAAACATGTAGGAGAATCTAATGCCCTTGAAAAGATCACACATGACGTCGAAGCACAGAGCCAACTCCAAAGTCTGCCATGATAGTTTAGAATGTCCTTTGTACGTTGTTTACCTTCATCTGGTGTTATTGTTTGGTGCAATAACTGGGCGGGAAGAATGAGGAGTCAGAGCTGTAAACAATGTTGTTTTTGTTTTTATTCGTTTTTACATTGTTTTTTTTTTTTTGGTTTCTTTTTCTTGAGACATCTGTAAGAGAAATCACTGGTGGGCTGCATGTGGTCTGCGGGGCGGTATGTTGCCCAAACCTGCTTTACACAATACTCTGACGTTACCTTCAGGGTTCAAATTCTCACATTTTCTGTGGGTGTAAGTCAATAGAACTGTCGACCAAAGGTACCATCCAGGGTACGCGGATATGACTTGTACCTTGTACCACAATGGCTACCAACAGCTCTGAATTTCAAGCACCATTTCCATTTTCGAGTTATTGTTCACAAGCCAAGGTGTGACATACATACACACACACGCCATCACCATCACATATTCCTTGCAAGGAATTAAAAATATGTCAATCACAACTCAATAAAACCCACAAAAATGAGTCACTGAAATCTCTGTGTGTATCCTAATGTGCAGAATCAGTTCCGAACACGGCAGAACAAAGCAATACAAGTGTCTTACAGCTAACTGACTATAGGAAACAAGGTCACATTTAAAAAAAAAAACAAGAAAAGGCAAAAAAAAAATACAGGGATTCAAAAAGAAAGGAATCTTAAACTGTCTCAACACTCAGCTGCATATGACAAACTCAAAAAGATTCAAGTTAACCCGCAAAGACATGAAACCATTCCTTTTGTGACAAACTGCAACATATCTTCATTACGTGTTTAAGTCCATCAGAGGTGCAGACAGACTGGTCCTGACTTTGAACCCCAAACTCGGGTGCTATGTCACTCAACTTTTTGGCTCAGTCAGTGTACCTCTTGCTTCACTTTCATTTGACTCACTATTAGTTCAAGACATCGGATCTACCTTGCCTGATCTTGTGTAGTGACTTTCTGACCCATGTAACAGATGATGTTCAGTCGGTTGGTTATGGTCGACATATTTACACTTCAGAGAAAAGTAACACATGGCACAGTGGACTCACTACCTGCTTCATCACCACCACCATCATCATCATCATCATCGTCATCAATATCATCATCATCATTACCACATCATCATCATCATCATCTACAACAATGAAAAAACATATGATCAACTTTGAATATAGCCACACTGATTACAGGTTGTGCCAACAATGACTTCTGAACTTATTTAATTATTAAAAATACTGCAAAGATCCTTTAACTCTTTGATAAGGTTCTTCTCGTACCAATCACCAACAGACGACACCAGATCACGAACTGAGGGCTCGGCATCGCTAACAATAACGAGTGAAAGCTTTGCACGGTCCAGTGTCAACTGCACACATCAGGGAGGTATTCCCTCTGCATGTCCAGCCTTTGCTCACTTAAAAATACATAAATTATTGCACTGTGACTTTGACGGCGCAGATGATGGCACGACGAATGGTGGCAGATATGATGGCACCTATGGCTGTCACCGGCTGTACAACCACCGGGAGAACGACATCCTCATTTTGGGACGAAACCTTTCCTTTTCGGATTTCCAGCTAGAATGGCAGATGTCCAGTCTCCTTCCAGATAGAATCTCAGTAGGATGTCAAAGACTGCAAGAAGTAACAAATGAAATTTCGCTAAATAATGTCTTTCTTTTAAAATGATATATTTTGAATCATTTCAAATTTTAATTCTGCAACTTGGTGACCAAAACGGTTGATTTGTCAAGGTACTGAAATGAATGATGAGTGCAAAATATGGAGAAGTTGAAAACCATGGGAAACAAATCTCAAAATGGGCAAGTCATGGTTACTTTTTTAAAACTGGTCTCTGACCATTGTGCCACAAAAGGGGGATGAGCTCTTAGGAACTATGTGAACGTCACTGGTGGTAATTAAGAATTTGGACCAAAATGTATTAAATGTACTAAAAATGTTGAAAAAGGGTTCAAATGAAAAAAAATGAAGGAAGTTGTATTGGTGGGTCAAACTTGAGAGCATCGTAGAGGGGTTCTGCAAAAACATTTTAACGACTGAGTACCACAATCATATGTATCAGTTATGATGTCATATCTTTGCGAGTTGCATGGCTCATATCCTGCAATGTCCATGGAGGAATAATAAGTGGTGTTTGTTTGGATATTATTTTCTCTTAAACAGAGAGTTTACGATGCACCAACATAAACAGAGAAAGTAACTGTAATTATTGTTTACCCAATAAACATCAGGAAATAGCTTAATTTCCTCAAAATATTATGCACAAGATGAGATGCAAAAGATGCATCATTTTAATTTTTTTAAAAATTTGGATGAACAAACTATTCCAGAGCAACAAATAATTGAATTTCTGTCTGTGAGAAACTTATTTTTTGAAAAAAAAAAGGGCCACCGCCCTCCCTTGTTTTGAATAACGTATCATTCTGTGTCCACAAATTTAAATTTAAAACTATGACTTTTCCGTAGAACAAACCCCTTATTTCACTTAAAAATACTGTAATGTTTAGGGCAAAGGTGCAGGTGGGTTATTAGTTTCTTACTTTCTTAGCAAAGAGGACACATAAATACCTTGCACACTTTGCACCAATGAAAAAATAATTAGCCACATATAGTAGATGCTAGCCTTATTTTCTTGTAGTCCATGTGCATACATTCCCAATACCTGAACTGCATACTGCATTTTGAACAATCTTGAGAGGGGGCTTTGTTGATTTGTGTCATGAAAGTCACTTTTTCTTTCCAAACCTGTCAAGTTTTTTTATTCATATACTAATGACAACTGGTCAGACGAAGTTTCCCAAGTATCACACAGAAAGGAACTTTAATGAGTCAATTAATTGACGATTCCATGTGTTTTTGTTTTTTAAATCTGTGACTAGACACTTTTTCACGTTAGCACTAAGTCATATATTCCCAAGCCATGAACTAGCCTTGGTGAACAAACCAGGGTAAAAAAACTTCAAATATGTTGACAATTCTCATAATTACTGGATATGAAACTTGACTAACCTACTCTCATCTGTGACGAGATTTGTAACCCTCAAAATCTTCGGAAACCTACTCAATGTGCCACATTAAACACCTTAAAGTCTTGAACATTTGAGGATTCCTACAAAGAAAAGTTACTTACTCTGATTTATCGACAAGATTTGGTTGAACGAACCAGTTTCAGCGTGCTGGAAGTATTCACTGATTGGTAGTCTGGCTGTAGCAAGCCCCTGCTGACCAGCCAGTTGCAAAGTATAGTTCTGTTGAAAGGATAACAGGGCACTGAGGAGTGAGAAATAGTCTTGAACATTCCACTTGTATGAGAAGTATAAACCACAAGGTTGTGGTACTCTTTTTCACTATGAAACCAAACATGAACAATCAGTGCTCAATGACGAATAATAATAAGCCTCGGTGTGCACTGAGTATCATCAGGCATGCATTCTGGCTGATAGTGTCCCCTATTGTGACAGGTATTTCCCTAGTCTTGACACACATACATAAACATGAGCATGCAATAATCAATAATGAATAAAAAGCCTGAGTTGCTGTAAGTATGATGAGGTATGTGCAGTCTAGCTACCGCTGTAACCATTCACTCTTTTGACGACACAGACAGCATTAATAACCAGCTATGAATAGTAATAAGCATCAGGGTGCACTAAGTATCATCAGGTATGCAGTCTGTACTGTAACTGTACTCACTGCGGACAACTACTTCTCTAATATGAATGAATGGTAATAAGCCTAAGGGTGCTGTAAGTATTCTCATGGGTGTTTTTCACGGTCTGGCCATCTACAGATTCTGATTCAGCATACCTTGCTGGGAGATTCATCTACCAGCCCACCGAGGACATAGACCCTGTCTGCCTCCAAGCACGTCAGTACTGCAGAAGGAAAATAGACACAAAAGAACCGATAACAGATGAATAGGAAGAGAACAATAGACACAAAAGGACCAATAACAGATGAATAGGAAGAGAACAATAGACACAAAAGGACCAATAACAGATGAATAGGAAGAGAATAATAGACACACAAGGACCAATAACAGATGAATGGGAAGAGAACAATAAACACAAAAGGACCAATAACAGATGAATAGGAAGAGAACAATAAACACAAAAGGACCAATAACAGATGAATAGGAAGAGAACAATAGATGCAAAAGGACCAATAACAGATGAATAGGAAGAGAACAATAGACACACAAGGACCAATAACAGATGAATGGGAAGAGAACAATAGACACAAAAGGACCAATAACAGATGAATAGGAAGAGAACAATAGATGCAAAAGGACCAATAACAGATGAATAGGAAGAGAACGATAAACACAAAAGGACCAATAACAGATGAATAGGAAGAGAACAATAGACACACAAGGACCAATAACAGATGAATGGGAAGAGAACAATAAACACAAAAGGACCAATAACAGATGAATAGGAAGAGAACAATAAACACAAAAGGACCAATAACAGATGAAGAGGTATAAAAAGCAAATAAACATTCAAAATCAGATCCAAAAAAAAGGAACAGCGAGTGAAAAAAAAAAAGAAAACACAAAACAACCCCAAATAGAGACAACAAAGACAATCTCACCGACTAGAACTGAATGGAATGTTGCAATATGGGAACAAGATTACATTCTGCGATTGTACGTGTTCATTGACGGGCTTCATATTCCATTCAAAGCATACTGGCACAAAACACAGAGACCATGTGAAGTATGTTCCACGTATATACTGTTACATGAAAACTTCAAATGGAACTACACACTTTCCCATTAATAACACGAGAGGTAGAGGTATCACAGACATGTTGTAACTCACAGAGAAGATGTTGTTAGCATCAGACATACTGTATGATCACAGGGTAGTTATAACACACAACTCCCAGGGTAGGGATAACACACAACTCAGAGGGTAGTTGTAACACACAACTCACAGGATAGTGATAATACACAACTCATTGGGTAGTTGTAACACACAACTCACAGGGCTGTGATAATACACAACTCATTGGGTAGTTGTAACACACACCTCACAGGGTAGGGATAACACAAGTCATTAGGTAGTTGTAATACACAACTCACAGGGTAGCGATAACATCTAACTCATTGGGTAGTTGTAACACACAGCCCAGAGGGTAGGGATAACACAACTCTTTGGGTAGTTGTAACACACAATTCAATGGGAAATTGTTAGACACAACTTTATATTACCTTAGTAAAACATAACCCACAGGGTCACTGTATGATACAAAACTCACAGGATAGTTATAGCACACAATTCACAGGGTAGGGGCAGAGGATACATCACTTTGAAACTACTGCAAGGCCTACGTACATATAAAGGAATCACAACTGGGCTTTCACAGGTTACAAATTGCAGCAAGTGTCCGGTTACTTCAACCCATGGCATCAATACCCAGACAAGACTGTATTGTACCAAGACTGACACAACCAGCACACTGAGGGGTGTTGTAAAATAAAACTAAGGTTTTCGAAAACACGGCGAGTTTTGCGAATGATAGATTGCCCAAAACAAATAATTACATTCACAAATAGGAAGCACTTACAGAGCACAATATATAAAGTTTCCAATATTTTTTTTTTTTTTTTTGTTTATTTCCCTTTGGAAGAAAATTCTACAATTTCATAGAAAGCAAAGACATTTATGACATTCATCCGCTTTTTTTTTTTTTTTTTTTTTTTTACGTTGAAGATCGGAATGATCAATGTCCGCAATGAGTTGCAAGACGTAAGATTATCAGAACTAATACATAACTATAAAGTCATTTCATTATTTTCACACTACATCTACCTTTGCATTGCAGAATTCGTCTTACACGACATGGCCAGACTGGTTTACACTTGGATGTTTTTCAGATGGGTATCCCTAGCCTAGCTTCCTAAACTACGTTAGTTTATCGGCAATGAAGAGAAGTGGTTCACTTTTAACAGGAATATGCAGAGTCGTGTCTTATCTAAGAGCAGGAAGTGCTTCTCAGAGTCGCAAAAAGTTGTGAAAACTCCCGTTCAATGGTCTTTTAGTCCAAAAAGAGCATACTTTCCGAAGGAAATGCATTTGCATAAGAGTTTCTTGTGGTAGAATTCACATGGGAGTGAAGTACGTTTACCACAGGGTCCAGATCAGCTAAATTTTGAGCCAAAAAGCTAAATCACTCTTCTTTCTATCATAATTAGCACTGTAATTAATGAAATTTCCCCTGAGAGGACCATAACATAGTTGTTTTTCTCCAGATTGGGGGAAAAAATAGGAGAAAACAATGGAGGATAAAGGCAATTTGTTTTTCTTCAAATCTTGCTTGAAATGGATGGCACTGTACGAGGACAATAAATCACATTGTCTCACCTGCTTCCGAATCCGGTGTTAAGTACGTTATTTTGCTCAGAGGAAACAAGTCCAGGTGACTCCTGTCGGTCATGTGAATCTGTTAATAGATACAAACAGATCTCAGTATCATAAAAGTTTGCAAAGCCAAGGGGATGAATCCCTCTCCAGAAAACATAACATCTTTGACAATGGGATACGTGTTTGTGTACCTAGTTTTCACACAGTTCGTAGCACAGGTCAGACAACTGACCATGCCCTGTGCTGGTACAGTATCCTGAAGGAAACAGACTTTGGAAATCTTGACGTAATTAAATATTTCAGCAGACAGCTGAAATTCTTAACTGAATTTCCGAACTTCTTGATGTGTCCAAAGGTACACAGCAATGTCAGATCAAAAATAACTTTGCTTCAAGAAAGAAATTTCCAAAGCTAAGTTTTTAATCTGTTAAAAAGGAAGTAAAATGACATACTGGTGGGTAGGTTTTATCGAAAGTAAACTGGAAGTTTAGGAGCACCTGCACAATGGGGAGCATATCAAAAATCTGCAGTGGACTCAGGAAGTGGTTTTGGAACATTGGCAGAAGTCTTTGAGGCATATTTGAGGTCTGATCACCAACTTGATGAATCTTATGTAATGCACAAGACAAAACAAAAACCGGCTAACTCTCTCGACGCTGATTTACAGGTGAGTTTAGAAATCAGGGCTTTCACGAAAGCTCACATCCATATTCACAAAGGTGTCCTCGTAAAAGCAAAAGATTCTGAATATCAATTTTAGCAAAGCCATGGTTCTGTGGTTCTTCGGTCTAAGTCGCTGCATTTCCACAGGACCTGGACCTTCGAAAAGAGCTGTCATGCCGTTGCTACACAAACGCAAATTAATGTTACACTTTGTATGTCAAGTCATTTGTGCCCTACTAACAGAGCTAAGAAAGAGGAGAGCATGGATGTGACAGTGTGATTTTATCCTGGTCAATTTCATATCAGCGATGAAAGGGAGCAATTGGGGACTTCCTGAGAGATTAAAACATCTTCACATGGACTGACGACAGCAATCAGATTTTAAAACAGCAGCAGATCGTCAATATTTGTTAATCTTTGCATACGGATCAAACTACTGAGAAAACCATCCCAAAATTTATCGAGTGCCAGACACACCTGACACTGCTTCCCGCAGTATTGGTTGGAAATTCCTCTCACAAGACATAGATGAAGGGGAGAGTCTATCATATGAGGAATACGTACCGGGGCCCTGCACAACAGAGGATATCACTCTGTCTTCAGTTTAACTATTTGACGCTTTGCACTCTGTGAATCAAACTTCACACTGAGCATAGCGTTTCGCACAAAACTGTTGCTGGCTCTATTTACCTCTTCTTACAAAAAGGTCCGGCCTTATTACCCTCCACATGCAAAAGGGCCTAGCACGCTTACCCTCTTTGTACAAATGTGGCTTGTATCTTTCATAAAAGAGCCCTGGGCCCCATCCTGTAGCCTAAGGTACAAAAAGGCCATTGGTTATTACCTACTGAATACAAAGGGTCCAGGGTTATTATCCTCTACGTACAAAGGGCCCAGGGCTATTACCTGATAATTCCTGAAACCATCGTTTTGCCTTTTGCATGCTTCATACACTGAGCCCCCGGGATCAAGGTTTGATAGAGTCAGGTGTAGAGGTTTGGTTGATCCCCGATTTGAGCCGTAAACTCTCCTGATCTGACCGGCGAGACGACTGATCTCCTGGATGGCAAAGAGAACGAGGAATAGGAAAGATGATTAATGATCAGGCCATGTGATCTATACCAGATGACAATAGCAAGAGACGGAAAAAAAATGATGAAACAATTGTGGTAACTCTGGGTGTTTCACCATTTAAGCCAGATCATATGTCTTAGCAATGATAAACAGCCTCAGAAATTTCAACATCCAATTGTTTCATCGAATCATCCACCAAAACTGACACACCGTATCTTTTTTAACTGCTGGACAGCTCTTATCACCCCACCTACCTTGTCGTTCATGAAACGAGTCAGACCCATGTCGATGCAAATCTTTGGAGTCGTTTCGCTATTTTGAACACTTTCGAGTCTCACAGCTATTGTGTTTTTTACCTCCCTCTTTGTCGGTTTGTCAGTCTCCCCGCCACGACCCTGGGACAGCACTGCAGACGAGAACGTAAAAACGGAGAAGAAGAAGAGCAGAAAATAATGAGTACATCATGGCAAATTTCCTTGTCGCAGACAATTCAAGAGGGACACGATACATTTACAGCGATAGTTGCGAAGAAGGGTTTACATACTTTCTCAGCATCTATCTTCCCATCTGCGAAAAAGCAACCAACCAACAATAAAAAGGAATTTTTTACTCAAAAAAAGCTTTTGGTTAGAAATTGTATTCATGTCATATCATGTCATATTCATGAAATTGGTAGAAATTCACAAAGATATGACGTAAACAAAAAATAGTTTCCAGTTTGATGCAAACATTACACAGCACTCAACAAAGCATTGTACAGGGTACCTTGAGATTGATTGTTCCGTCTCTTCTCCTTATCCTTCATTTTCTTCCGCATCTTCGTCCGTTCAAACCTTTCGATTCTCTTCGACGACTTTGTCTGCGAAGTCAAATTAAAAGTGATCAACGATATGATTGGTCGTTGAACCTGCAGTGGATCAAGCTTTGTAAAGTAATGGAACAGTTTACCTTCAGTGAAGTATACAAAAGGAACAAAGGCCTTATGTATTTCTGCAAAAAATTAATACACCACACAAGTTCAAGGTTTCCCCTGACAATACATAAAATGACTGTGAGATGTGGCTCAGTGAGTGAACTGGACAGTCTTGTGTTGTGTAACATTGTGGTGATGATTAGCCTCATGTTTTACAGTGAGGTGTTGTACAATGTGGTGTTATACATTCTGGTGTTGAACAGTAGCTAGTGCCGTGGTGTTGTACTGTAGTGTCTAGCATGGTATTGTTCTGCGAGTTATACAGTACCGGACTCAAACGCATCAACTGCATTCCATGACATTCTCTGTACTGCTGTATTCTGTATTTCTCTACACTGCACAGTGTATCACATACATGCAGAGTGTATGGTGTATATGACTCAGTGTGATGTTGAATACTGAACATATTGCAATACATTGCATACAATATCACAGTAACTACTGCAACAAAAAGCACTGTACACCGAGTTGACTGAGCAGTTTGCTTGAAAAGAAGTTCTTCCACACGTTGCACAAATCATTCCCAAAACACACGTTGCCACTGTACTGTATGTATATTGTAGAAAATAATGAGAAAATTGTGCATACTGGCAGGAATCACATCACTGAAAAATGTCTATAGTATGGGAAGCTGGAATGCAAATTTATTACTAAGTCTCTTGAAATACATAGATCACAACAAGCAAGAGCACCTACAGCTGAGGAGGAATTAAATCAAACTTTTTGAAGCTTGCATTGATAGGATTTTCCATGGAATTTCAGCTAACGTATGATTTGGATAAACTTTTCATGAGAAAAACATTACTGCAATGCATCAATTTTCAGCTCTTACTGAAGTTGCAGTTAACACAAAAAAGATCTTTCACCTTCTTGGAGGATGGTCCTCTAATTTCCTGTTGGTTGACCTCAACCTCATCATCTGACGCTGAGCTCCAATAACCATTCATTAACCCGGCCATCCATTCTCCTGTATTCGCCATGCATGGTTGCCTACAAAAAAAAAAAAGTGCCAAACAAATTAATGGAAACTGACATTGATTTACTGTAGTACATTATTGTGATAATATACAGTACAGTTGTATGGATGGCTCTGGAGCAATGGATCTAATTATTATTTGACTACTGCCTCCTTCAGGTATCCTGAATATTGCTCCAATAAACCCCCCCCCCCCCCCCCATCAGTGCCTTTCATAGTTGAACCTTCAACAATTATTTTTCTGTTCAATGCAAGGCCATCAAAAACCCTGCAACCCTGTACTGTATGTATATGTACAGTGCAGTAAGAGTCAATGTCTTGCAAAGAGGGCATACATCGAAAGTCGCAGCAGAGAATCACAGGACGTAAACATTTAACGCACAGAGCGGATACTGACGCACCCTCTCTTGGGGTCAGCAGGTGCACCTTACAAATGATAAATGCACTAGATTCCATGTGATCTGCTTGAAAGCTTTAAAATTGTCCATGGTCGTTATAGCCTACTTTAACACATGACAGTGGTCTTTGACAACCTGCCAAATGTGAAGTTTTTTTTTTTCCTTTGTTCCTCTTTCTTTCCAGTGGACTTGGGGCCTAATTGATTATGATTACAAATCGAGGCTTCTGTACAGTATGCACATTTACCAATGTCTCTTTGTCCGGCGATCGAATAAATAAGCACAGCGTCACTCAAGTTCAACTATGCGAACTAAATTATTTAACCGCTGATCTGGTGAATGGCTCGAACCGACTAGGAGTAGGACTTTCATTCTGTCAGAGTAACGAAAGTCCAAGTTTCACATTAGGCCTACACTACGGTATACGAACGCAAGTACTGTAGCACGGTAAGTTGGGCAGTACTACACTACGTACGGCACAGGCACACGTTATGAAATATGGGGAAGCTGACGTTTCTATTTTTTTTTAACATCCTTCTGAGTTGACACTACAAAATGAATTTTGTACACCAAGGCCTAAAATCCCCCCCCCCCCCCCGGTATTACACTGAATTATCTTACATTTACAAGAAATTCTTAAATCTTAACCGCTATCGTTTTCTTCCTCCGGTCTTTCTGTAGTGTAAGTTGCTGCAAGACCGTGCGTTCATGAATACTGGATTGAAGATAGCGTCGTGGCGAACACAATCAGCTAAAAATGAAGAGAGGCAATCTAACTACAGGACAGTAAGAAAAAGCAAAGTGCGCCCAATAATTTAGACGCTGCAGTGACATTGACTGGTACAGAATAAATTTGTTGCAAAATCGCAGCATCCTGGATCCTGCATTAAACATAGGATAACACACGATCAAAGGGAAGGGGGGTGGGAAGAATATAGAAGGGTCCAGCGGGAAGAGTGGAGAAGTTGAGAGCGGGAAGGGGGTAGCAGGATGGGGGAGAGGGAAGATGAGGGAAAGGGATTAATGGGCGCGATGCACGAGTAAATCCAGTAATTGCAATTACCTCGGATGGTGTATCCTCCCGTATTTAATGCACAGGTCTATGCGTTGATTAACCTTATTCATTCATGATACACACACAGAAAAAAGAGGAAAAAGACAAAAACGAAAAATAAAATGGGTTTGTAAATAACCGCATTTTGATTAAAAGCGAACATCGAGAAAGGGAGACACGATTAACAACAATGTTCGTGCGCAATATACAAACGTACCTTGTTTTGGTATAACAACGTAAAATAGCAGACAAAAACCAGTGCCGATGTATGGGTTTTTATTGTCTTCATCAGCAGAAGAGTTTAGATTAAAAAAACCTTGCGGCTGATCAAGGTTAATTAAAACACGGTCACATTACTGATATGGGCCAATAGGAGTTGACGATTTTTTTTTTAAAGTATTAACGAACAGCAAATAGGAGCTAAGCCTCTCCCACTCTGTTGCTGATAGCATTCACTGGCATGACTTTCATATAATTTTCTATTTTCAATTCAGTTCGGGAACGAAAAATCCATGACAACTTAAGACGATCGGTAAATCAGTAGGCTAACCCTAAATTCCCCATCCACATAGTCGACTAACAGAAATGTGAATAACTAATCATCTTCGGTTATAGGAAACGTTAATTTGTGCGGTACACATCACCTATAGGGTGAAATAGAAGTGTCCTCCGTGCACTCTTTAAAATGTAAATTGTAAAATGTAAATTTACAGAAAATAAAATACAGAAATACAAAACGAATACAGAAATACTCTGGTAATTAGAGTCCAGACAATTTTTGTAATTCTTATTTATTTCTTTGTTTTATTATCTGTAAATTTTACAGACATTTCTTACAGTGTGTATACCCCGGTAACCAAGTTCGATTGATTATGAAAATAACTTGTTGAAGTTATACTTGCTGAATAATAGCAGTAAGGGGTTCTGTCAATCTGCCTAGCTTCATGGACTATCAAGGAGTAATTTTGAGACGCAGATTTCACTTCTAAAGAATTAAATTAAAGTAAATTACAGAAATCCTAGAAAAGAACGTCCATGTTGGAAAAAAAATGAAAAGATTAATCCCTTTTTCTTTTCTACTTGAGCAATTTTCCGACTGAATTTTCTATTTGTAGGTGATAGTTACCATAGTTCTGTTATTGAAGAGATATGCCAACATACAATCGGAACAGTGCAAAACGTTATGTTAGATGTAGTAAACGCCGACCGATAAAAAAAAATGTTACAGCTTTTCACCGGCCTGGAAAGTTTATTAGGACCCTTCTGTGTTGGGATTGTCAAAGCTCATCACTGGCACCGTTTCATATACAGCGCACCACGCATAATTGTTTGGAATTTTAGGCCATTTTGTTTTGTTATTGATTCCTTTTCTACTGGCCAATCACTAGCTGCCATCATGTTTGGTACAGCAGTTCGCCCATTTTAACTCTCATCACCCCGTTTATATTTTATAAGATGCCGTACATGTTGAAAAATAAAGTGTACTTACTAAAGCAATTGGCTTATAAATTTATTTCATTCACAGAATTGTCTTTGTCTGCTTTATTAGGAAGTTCAGATTAACATGTCTGTCTTTTTTTCTGTTTGTTTATTTATTTATTCATTCATTTTCTTTCTAATGCAAGCACTGAAAAAAAGATGAACTGCTGGCTATTCATTATATAACTTTTTTGAGTAGTAAAATGTGCTGGCTATGGATATCGGATTATGCTTTCGAAAGTAAGCAGGAGAGATTTCAGCCTAAACTCTATCACTGACATAACCGGACTTATGCCGTATGTGTGTGTGGCGGTGGATGGGAAGGGGGGGGGGGGGGAGGAGGTACGGAGAAGCAGTTTAATGGAGCTAAATTGTCTTTACATTTTATAACACAGCTTTAGAAATTTGCATCTAGTAACAATAATTACTTTCGTCACTATTTTCTTTTTTTTCTGTTTCCAGGTCACAAAAACTGTGTGCGTGTGTGTGTGTGTGTGTGTGTGTGTGTTGGGGGGTATGTTTGTGTCCTCTCTACGCAAAAAAGTGTGGGGGGAAAAGGAGCAAATCATGTCATAGCGATTACACATGCTTAAAGTGATTGCCTGCGTAGGCAAAAAGTAAAAACATTGAAATTTCATCTCCAAAAGTTTGGTAAGGCTTTTAATTACACCATTCAGACAATCTGGGAAAATAGAAAGTGTCAGTTGATTAAATTTGTCATATGATTTCAAATTCTTCTAACATAACGACAAAAAGTGTAGACTAAAGTAGTGGTTGACAGTTTTCATCCAAATCAACGGTGTGCTTCTTTGAGCAAGCCAATGGGAAGTATACTAAGATTGAATACTCACTTAACAACTCAGTATCACTGACGCCGCGGCAAGGTTGTGTTCAGTTCATAGGTTATTTGTAGATACAGTGTTTCCTTTCACCAAATACTACAATTCCCGATACCTATCAAGGAGCAACGACTTGAGTAGTATGTTTTTGATACACCAGTGAGATCTGTACTGCTGCATATTCATTATGTAGGCTTTTATAGAGAGAACCGTTAATTTTCAAATATGATTTCTGGTTTGTTTTTTTTTTTACTGTTTTTATGCCAATCCCGTTGCTTTTCTAAGTAGTTACTGTAATTTTCCTTCATTGAAAGACATAGTCCGTTGATGTACAACCTCGCGTGTACATTAAAAAATAAAGAAAAGTTAAGATCAAACATAATCTTATCTCTTTTGTTTTTCAGTACACACGCAATCACTTTTTTAACAGAGTCAAAAGAGAACAGTAGCCTATATGCATCTAACTGCACTACACGCATTAAACCTTACAGCGATTTATGTCACTGAACATACTTATTTATGAACATTTCATGAAAGAAACGAAACATTTTTCACATTGTATTATGTGCAACAAGCCTACATCAAAATACTTCATACAAATTCTCGCGTTGCACGACTTATTGGCCTAAATCGGTGGGGTGTGTTGACGTACTTTACAAAGTGGGTGGCGCACTTTGCTTTCTTTAACATTATGACTGTGTCCGCGATGATTCTCTCTGCTCCGATCTGCTAGCTACCTTCCATCACGCCTAATATTTCTTGTAGTTAATGGGAATCATTTTAGTTATAAGACACACCGTTTGCGTTGGTATCACAATGTGGCCTAGTTCCACTAAACTGAAGCTAATTCGTTCCTCCATGCAAGTGAGCAAATTGTGCATAGTTTTAGACTCACTGAATGTTTGAAATATGGGAGAGACAACCCTTAAAATGTGAGTAAATCATTTGCTGCAGACCTATAGTGTCAGTTCCTTTACATTAACCGTGCGTTACATGTTGTTTGGTTGCCCCGATCCCCGACTTTATGGTCTTGTTCAAGTTGTTCTTGATTCCCCAGTCACACACAACTGATTGAGAGCCTAGCCTATGCTACTGTACTTTGTTACGCCCAACTCCCCCCCCCCCCCCCCGCCCATCAAGTTCAAACTAAGGCTAAGTAAGGCCTCATTCTTGCCAGATTTGTCGTCCGGATTCCTGTCAAACGTTAAAGTAAGGAATACTTTTGGAACTTGGCTCAGCCTATAGTATATTTTAGTTACTTTACAGTAGGCCACTGTACTGTTATCTGTAGAGTGAGTAAGGCTACTTTAACCTGTACAGTAGAAGTTTTGGTGTAACTTCAGGCCTATACAATACAGGTAGGCCTCCTTCTGGGTCCTACAGTTTTGTATTTACTGCCCAGCCTGCCCGTACTCTTGAAACTTATCCTGGCTATGCATGTATGTGCTGCAAATCAAACACAGTTTGTGCGGTAGTTGAGTGAATGAACCTAGTTTAATCCAATTTGAATGATGAAGCGCAATTAGGCCTAGCCTAGGTCCAAAAATAAAATGTAACGATGAAGCACTTTCATAGCAAAAAAGTAATATCTTGGCAGCACTTTTCAAAAACATTGGGCATGTAGCATTTTTTCTTTTTTTTTCCACATGCAGGCCGGAACCCAAAAGCCCGCTCGCAGCACAGCAAACTGTTTTTTTTTTTTGATATGCTACATCATTGTGTCAATGAGTGATATTGGTTTGTTGCAAAGACATGGCTAAAGATCTGTACAATATGTAAGAAAAATTATCAACACTTCTCATTCTCTTTTTCTTTTAAGTCTCGTCACTGGAGATGTGGACGGGAACTTCAAACAACTATTCAAAAGAGTCCACAATGTCAACAAAAAGGCTGGTCCATTTGAGGTAAATTCATGCAAGTTTATTATAGCCTACTTCTCTATGCAACAGTTTGTCGTAGACATTCGTCCATCATAATAAGTCGCTTTTTCAACAATCGCACGACACATTTCAAGTCCAAGATGTTTTGTTTTATGTTCATCTGTCACTCTGTCTGATCACTGGATGGACTATAGTAATCTTCCAGACCATCCCAAACCTCATGTCACAGATTATATTCAAGAAGGACCATACAAGCCATTTTCCCATGAAAGTAACACCCACTTGGTCTGCAAAGATATTTGTCGAAACAGTAATGCATTTTATGATAAATGACATTTTAGACAGCCTGGTAATCACGGCATGATGACGTGAATGTCACACAATAGTTTTGTCGTCCCTTGTCTTTGTGCCATTCTACGACGTAGGCCCTGTCAGCCTATTCACAGCTTTTGGCGGTTCCAAACAATCTGTATCTCTACGCAAAGACTTGGAGCAGATTGAAAGTTGTTAAGCTTGCATACAGTTCATTATTATAGGCTTAAAAGAGAATTTTTTTGGATATGGTCTGGTCTATTTTTTTAAAGCACCCATTGTGTCATCAGCTGAAATACTTACTTCTGCACTGCTCCACTTATTCTACTCTTTTTAGATGCTGCTCTGTGTCGGAAACTTCTTTTCGACCGATCCAGGGAAACGGGAACTTTGGTCAAAATACTTAACTGGCGAAGAACAAGGTAAAGCACAAAATCACAATGAAATGTGCACAGCCTATTCACCAAAATTTCACCGATTAAAATACATTAAATCACCAATGTCCCCCATCAATTTTAGTGAAGTTATAGAATGCATGAAATTTATCGATTAAATTGGTTCCTCTTTCTTTATTTGGTAGCTAGTGTAGCAGCGCATGTAAATTCACACACATGTGTCGTATGTTTTAGTGTAAAATGTTGAATTTGAGCAATCGGCAACTTTTCATGATCTTATGCGTCGTTTGTCTGGGATTGTTGCAGTGCCATGGCAACAGCACTGTACAGCACATCACACATTGAAAGTATACTGTATGGTTGTTACGATACTGAAGCAGCATAGCACTCACCGTTGTTGATTTTTCAATCTAAAGTGAGGGGTCCACAAATCTTAATGATACTGTGGCATGCGTGTACTGTAGGCCTACTGTACGGCAGGTCAGCGGTGAAAAGAATAAATTTAGCCTTTTGAAGATTCTTTACTTCACAGAAGTGAAATTCATTTAGGGAAGAACATTTAGCACATTTAAGAAAGAATCCTTAAGAGGTTTTTACAGAAAACACACAGTACGTGTTGCTCCCATGCTGTATCTCTTAAGTCTGACATTTTATTTTCGTTTAGTACCATTACAGACATACATCCTCGGCCCAACCAGTTCTGACCATGTCCAGTTTTACAAGGATCCTAAAGGTTGTGAATTATGTGAAAATGTTACTTATTTAGGTAACGTATGCTGAATAATCAACTTTTAAAATTGTCTGGCCTTTAATACTGTTCAGTTATATTAATTATGTTTCTTTTTGTATCCTTTATCTGCAGTAATATCTTTTTCCCTCTCTTTTTCTTTTTCTCTTTCTACTTTTTTTTTTCTCTTCCTCTCGCTGATCTTCCTGTTTCAGTTTTATGTGCATTTAGTGTAAGCCTTCCCCAGGGGTGCTGGACCAAAGGCAGCTGGAGAAAGCTGCCCCTCCTTTCCTTCTGTTAGGGGTGGTGACAGTAGAGGGCAATAAGGTGCCCTTTTCTTCCTAAACCCAAAGTATCACTGGGTTTTATATACAGTCTGGCATGTTTGTCCTTAAATGTGAATGAGTTGCACAATGGCAATGTCACTTCTGAGCACCTTTTCAGTTTATAAGCAGATGTCAATACTTAGAATACCCATTGTAGCTCTCCATTTTGTGTCACATATGTAATTCCTGCGTACTATGAAAATGCCTTTCTCAAGTGCTGCCCCCACAGCTCACAGAATGTCTGGTGCCCCTGGCCTACCCTTTTAAAGGTCTCCCAGTGTGCTGTGCAGGACATTTATAATAGTTGCCCTCACACAACAAGGATGAGTCATGAGAAATAATTACCATTCAGAGCAAAACAAAACGTGTCCCTGCAAGGAATTGCAGTTTCGTTGAAAATTTTCAGCCTCACGATTAGTGTAGTCGCCATTTTGTTCGCTGTGAATAGTGCTCGCTACAGTTGTTGTTGTCCTCTTCTGAGGTGACCTGTTGGTGGTTTAATAGTGTAATTAATGCACTATAGAGAATGTTATAGTAGTTGTGACCATACGTAATAGTCATGCTGGTTTGTGTGTACATGCCAGTGTGTGTCTAGAGTACAGTAGGTGTGTGTGTGTGTTTATTTGAGCGTAGGTGTCCGACTGCATGGGGATGAACGCAAGTCCGTAAATTTTGTCGTGATATTTGTGACATCGGCAGGCAATATCGGTACGAGACTGTGCTCCCGATATTGTTTGTGGAATGACCAAAGCGATATCATCGGTAAACTTATGGAAAGAAAAACGTGATTCAGACCCTTACGATTGCATTATAAATTTAATTGACAAGTTTGACAATGAAGTGACATGTCAGACGGTTAGATTAAGGTTGTACATAATGTGTATATTTTACACAATCTGCAGTTTACACATATCCCTTCAGGTGTGGCTGGGTTTCAATTCACTCCAATGTTGTTTAACAATTGAAAGAATAAAGCTTGCGATACTGGTATAGGTTATTGAAATTTCGTATCGCATCGACACTAGTACATTCAGCACCATGCTCTCTGAAATTAATGTTTGGCAACAAAGGACATTTTTCACAGTATGTTGTACAGTCATTTGATCAGCTCTTTGTAATTTGTAAATTATGACAATTTACATTATCATCAGAACCTTCCATTTGTCATTCTTGTATTCACTGCTACATGGTGTTTCTGCTACGTAAGTATTACATTTCGTTGCTGACATCATAGGGCCATCTTGTTGATATCGTTGTCAATTCACTTCCTTTTTTTTACCTCACCAGGAAAGAAGGGTGTCTTCACGGGTACGTCGGGATTGAAGATTGCGTACTTGAGTGGCTTAGAGGGAGAGGTGCCGTCCTCTCATCAGTTTACAAAGTCAGACATAGATGCCCTTGGACTGCCTCTCATTTCCAACTCCTCCTTCAAGGGGGTTGACATTCTGCTGACGTCGCAGTGGCCGAAAGGAATGACAAAGTATGCTGTTCCACCGGTGAGTGGCAATGTCTGTCTTGTCATTTGTCCTGTCTTCACAACCAACAAAAGAATGTAATGTATGTGGTGAAGCATGAAACAACGACGCAGTAATTTTCTTCACACAGTACTTACCCATCTCAGCACAACAGCTGTACTCTAATTTACCCAGCTCAAAGTGGTTTTATCTCTCGTAGCCACGCCCACAAATTGTTGTCCTTTCCAGGTCGAGACTGCTTACCATTATACATGCAAAATGTGTCACATTCAGTTCGTGCTGGTCACTTGGCATTCAGTATTGATGTGACCACTTATATAACAGCCTCAACTGAACACGTTTACTCAACAATGTCAAACTGAAGATCTCCAATACGACAATTATGGGCAAAGCCTTATTTACATGTTAAACTTGCATTACTGATGGCGAATACAGCCAAATGGCAACAGACAATTTCACCTAAAGGACGGCAGAGGTGGGTAAACGATACCAACGGTAAAATGACGTGGAACGTAAATTTCTTTGCAGAATGCACATGCATACCCTAGTCAAAACGTAATCTTTGGAACCTCTCCCCCAAGATGTTGTTCACATTACTAAAATTTCACCTCATTTTGGAAATGTGCTGCAGCTTAGTGTACGTTCCAACTGTTCTCACATTGACAATGGATAATGCCCTGTGGATGGTGCTCAGTTTCCCATCTACAGTACCAGAATTCATGCATTACTTCAAAGTTATTTTGTGTTTACCACATGGGATTTTAACAATAGTGAAGATGGCACTGCATACTGCAAGGTACATGCTGCACTTCCTATATTAAAACTGAGACCTACAATACAATACATTGTCAGGTGCTCCATCGGTCCGGACATATTCTGATTGTAATTTAGTTCAATGCTTAACTACCAGGCATAGCATGTCACAACAACAAAAAAACTAATGTCCCTGTAGGCTTTGGGGACAAATTCCTTTCAACTTTATAGAGATCCTACATAAATTAATTTACACAGCTTGAAGACGATTGGCTGAAGCAGGGCCGTACTGTGCTACCATTGCACGTAGCAGTGTAGATCAACTGCGAACAAGGTACCGCAACTGGACACCCTCCTGGTACTCCGTAGTACCATGTGTGCACACACGCAGCATACCGACAACTTATTACTAACAACTGTTTGAGTTATTGAGCTCCACCTACTTTATGAGTAATAGACCAACCGCTATTCATGCTCATGAATATTAATTTCATTACGTTTTGGGCTTCGTGAAAGGAAAGTTTGACCATCGCTGGCAGTGAGTATCTTTGGAGTGGCAGGCTTCTTGGGGCAGCAGCACAAAGAAGCGGCAGCCAGAGAGGTGCTAAGCAGGCTGTCACTCAGCAGGTTTTTCACAAATTAATCAAGCATCGTTTATATCTTTGTCTTTGCTTTCCTTGTTGGATTTCTCAGGAGGGAATGGATATGCAATCGACTGGGTCTCCTCTGATAGCGGACCTGGCTCTGGCCCTACGGCCCAGGTACCACTTCGCCGGCAGAGAGGGCGTGTACTACGAACGACTTCCGTATCGCAACCACAGGGTGCTCGCCGAGAATGCCAGGCAGGTCACCCGATTCGTCGGGATGGCCAAAGTTGGAAACGCTGCCAAACTGAAGGTGAGTGCCATGACTTGACGTTTCGCAAAACCATTAAATATTCCTAAGTTTTCCTGCCGTCTGATCTTTCTATTTGTAGAAGGAATATCTTCCTGAATTCATACAAGATTGCAACCTCCATTAGGGAAGCCTCACAAATCTAACCTAAGATCATCTTAGTTCACAAATCTTCACACTGCTGTTCATTAGGCAGCCTGCATATATCCCACATGCTTAATTGAGTGCTCACAGCCTCTACATGAGGTCTGTGAGACCAGAAGATACGGCATGTGGACTGGAGCAAGACGCATACATCGCTCTGGTCACTCTCCTTCTTACAATGGGTAGCAACGGCTTGCTCTGAGATGATCTCAGGTTAGACTTGTGAGGCTTCCCTTATGAAGCCTTTTACTTTGTATTTATAGGCCTAAAGGTAGTGCACCAATCTGTCAGTGTAAAATATCCTTTTCTTAATGCTTTTCTTCATGCTATAAACCTGATGAGTAGCCCATTTTGTAGGATCAGAGGACTGCTCACTCTTGCAGTGCATGTCATGGCTATGTTTTAATATTTTCGCTCAATTTGACATTTTGTCTTTTTTTCCTACCAGTCTTTGTATGCTTTCAACATCGTGCCGATGTGCAACATGGAAGACGAGGAGCTCAACAAGCAACCCGACGATGTCACGGAGTGTCCGTATACCTATTCCCCAAAAATGGAGGCCACCAAACCAGTCAGTATCTTCGTAACATTAGTTCATTTGTGAATGATTAGTATCTTGGCGTTAAAGCTGGAATATGAGTTGTGCTGGTAATCACCTGGTCATCTACCTTTGTTCTTCATCAGTGTTTCAGGGCAGAGAAAGAAGGGGTAAAGATCACCTGTCACAAAATCTCAAAGAGAGCAAAGGGAAGGTGTTTGTATAAAACCTGTTTAAATCATGTTTATGTGTGACAAGTGTGAAAGTGCAAAAACACTGATCTTGTTTTCGTGTTTTTTTCTTGACTTAGGCTTTAATAAATGCTATCACTCATGAATTTGACCCATTTCCTGCATTTTAAGGATTTAAGCTCCTCACTCCAACAAGGTAAGGGATGCCCCTTTGGATATCCCATTATCAGTGAAACTAGATTACTTCCAAGACTTCATGAGGAATCAAAATGCCAAGAAGTAGGAGAAAACAGTTCTTCTTCAAAGGTTTTTAACAAAAGTGACTTTTTGTCGGAATTAATTTATGTGGAAACAAAGCAACCATTGGAAAAAACTTATTTTCATCAAACATGTACAGGTAGCTGACGTAGCAACAGTAGATGAAGTCTGTTGCAAACTGTTACTTTGACAAATGCAATTGTTAGTTTGAAACAGCCATTCAAGACTTATGAAACATTTTTCGAGGCATGCAAATAGATCTTCAGTGCAAAGCATCTCCTGATTATTGATACTTTTCATCTGTGAAAGAAAAAGTGACTCTGTCAAAACCATCTTCCCTTTGCCTCCTTTCCTTAGGCTGATATGTCAAACCAGTATTTTTATTCAACAAACCAACAACAGAGAGGTCAAAAGAGGTCAAGTGACCACGGTCCTGGTCCCAAGAAGCACCACAAAAGGCCGTGTAAGTATCGACCACAAACGCGATATTGAAATGCACCTGATGGTTGCCACGGTGAATCCCTGACAACCATGTGAAGCTTTATTTAACTTACCCAAAATGTAAGTCTCACAACGCTGGCAACATTTTTTTAAAGAGGCACTTTGAAACTTGTTCAAAGGTAAGACCTCTCTTGCCATTGTCGAATTTTGTAAAGTTGTTTAATGTAATTAACTGTCAAAGAGCTGACATACATCTCCTTAAAAATGCGTATTTACTGAAGTACCATTTTGAAAAAAAAAGTACTGAGCAGAAATTGATGTGGTGGGAAGAAATTCTGACCTCTAACTTAACTTAAGTAGATTGGAAAGACATTTTAAGTTGAAGTTTGAAGTTTTTTTCTAAGAAGAGTGGACCCTACAGTTGAAGAAATGTGATGGTAAGTTGGTTTTTTTTTCTCTTTTCACTGAGAGAATGTTTTACCACAAATGTGGCTACATGTAGCCTTCCTCCTTTTTTTGTTTTTGTTGTTCTTATCCTTTTCCATCTTCATCTGTGTAACTGTAAAGTTTGGAAGTAGACCACACGGATTTACCCGGTCATTTGCATGGTCACGACTGTACCTTCCCCGATACATCAAGAGAGAATACCTCTATGTGAGTCAATGGAGTGTCATGGCATGATCTCTGGTTGTAAACTACACTCAGTGTTTCCATGTTTCTTGGGGGAAATGAAGAATCCATTATTATCATAATCCATTGGTGTATAATTTGCCTCCTGATTTAATGGGTCAGAGTCTCTCCAGAAACTTTGTCGAAGTATTTTGTACTTTATCTTCTCTTTCATATTTTTTTTTTTTTTGTGTCTACAGCCCAGCCTTCTAGTCCTTGCTGGTTCTGTTTGAGCAGCCCAGATGTTGAGAAGCACATGGTAATCAGTGTAGGGACCCATGTAAGTACCTGAGTGAGGAAAAATAATATGTAAAGTACTCATGTGTGCGTACACATGTAGGTACCGTCAGTCTGAGATCGGTAGCTTATTGTGAAAAAATGCATCCTAGTAATTTAAGTCTGGATTAACTAATACTTTTAACAGTGGGGACGCCTGTCAGCACCAACATGTGAAAGCACGTGAAAGAACAGATTAATCGACCGTTTGCTGGTTTAGAAGTATATATTATGTAACAGCATTTCACACCCTTACATTGTCGTTGCCACAGCCCTCATACTGTAAAGACCTCTGTAAGTTTGGAAGAGTTAAAAGACCAGAAGGCCGCAGTCCTTCCTCGGAGGTCGAGTGATATCTTAAAAAGTCCACTTGCTGCGCTTCATCTACAAATGGTTTTTGTTAAAAAAGAATAAAGAAAAAACATTTTCACATGGGTTTTTTGCCCAGTTGCCTTTCAAAGCATAAATCAAGTTTACTTCTTGTCCGTTGCTCGTCACTTCCATTGAAAGTGTTAAAAATATCTTTGCATCCATTAAAGTTTCACTCTTTATCGTAGTGTTCATTTTTGATTCCTTGCCGAAGGCAGGGAAGGAATCTATGCAATGTTGATCGCATGTGTGTGTGCTGTATGGGTGTGTGTGTGATGCCTTGGCTTATAAACAGGATATCTCATGAAAAGAAAGTTGCCTGAACTTCAAAGTTGGTGTGTAGGTAGCCCATGGAGAGTAGTCAGTACCTTTTCTTTTTCAGGTAGGTCAAATATTTGAGGTCACTAGAAATTGAAAGTATGAAAACCTATTAAGGGGAGATATCTCAGCAACTGAATGTGGCTGGACCTTCAGTCTCTTATCACTGGTAGAACTATAATGAGAAGATGATGTCTGTCATTTGTTATGGAGGTCAAAGTTCATTTGAGGTCAATAGAGGACATAGTTTGAAAACCTTGTTAACACATTATCTCAAGGAAGGAAAGGCGCTTGAACTCAGTTGGTGTGTTGGGAGTCCACTGTGAGTAGGTGATCCCTATTGTTTTACATTGAGGTTAAAGGTCATTTGAGGTCAGCGTAAAAGAACTTAAGATAATTCACATACTGTACTGCATTGGTTGACATGAATGAGTATATAAATAAGTTTGATCATTCCAAAGATCTGGAAGATATAAAATACAGTAAATGAACATAGGGGTTTATATATTGGTGCTGATGATTGTCAATCGTTTCAGTCCACCTGTTGAAAAAAATAAACACAGTATTTCTAGCGAGGGGATGGTTTGATGTTCTCATACTGTGTGAGTTTAAATGGAGCACATTATAGCTCTGTTATCACACAAGCTGCCAACGTCCCAAAAAGCGTTAGCAAAGTAGTTCAGGCTTACTCATATCTTTTATGCAAAGAAAGTTGTCGTTTATGAGTTCTCAATTGTGCATACTGTAAGCCCTCCAGCCAGGGGCTAGTTCAAAACCTGCTATTGCTAGTACCAGTTTTTCAGTCAAGGGTAGTGCAACTTCCACGCTAAGGTGTAGCTTTTGTATGATATGATGCCCTGGGGACTGGTGAAGTACCATTCAGGCGAATGGGTTGGCGATAGATATACCAAAAATTTTGAGCCCTGTTGTTAAGAGCCTCCCCGATATTTTGAAATGATCAAATACAGTCAGCTGTAGTCGGTGTGCAGCATACAATGTCATTCTGGTCTATGTCAGATTGCATAATTTATGAACTATTAAATATTGTCTTTTTGCTAGGAGAGATCAGTAACTATTTCTCATAGTTTGAAGAGGAATTACAACAGAAGCCATTTTCATCTTATTTTGCTCCATTACAGACTTACGTCGCTCTCGCAAAGGGTGGCCTGACCCCTGACCACGTGCTGATTTTACCGATCGGACACTACCAGTCCACTGTGGAACTCTCGGAGGTGAGCACTGGGTCTGTGGATGATAACTTCCCATGGGAGTAGAAACAGGGTTGTTTTGGTAGTTTTGTCGGAGGGTTCTCTTCGGGACCTTTAAACCGCACTTTGCGTCCGGTTTGAATTTTCTCTTCCTTCTCCGAGCCTGTCGCTCTGGAAATTGTACTCCCAGTTTGAAATTTTGTTCTTGTCTGATTTGAGAACAGAATGCTGTACCAAAAGAGAACTGCCTAGTTTTAAGTGTTACAATGAGTAGTCTACACAACCGCAGTGAGTACCCTTCAAAAGTAAGGACAAACAAAACTTTGAAAAGCTACACATTTTAAGCCTAAGTTTTGTGTATAGGCTTACACTCAGAATAAAAGGTCTCACCGTATTCTCCATCAGTAGTGTCATGACCAAGGTAAAGCTCTTGGTTATTGATGTTGTCGGTATGTATGGATAAAGTAGATATGCCCAGTTTGAGGAAATGCTCACCGGACCCTGAACTGAATTCTTTAACTCAACACACTACCACAATATCAGAGCAACCGTAGACTAGCGACATGGCACTCTCACAAAAAGGTAGTGCAATTTATTTATTCTTCGAGTTTATTTTTACTTCCCCCTTCTTTTTTTTCTGCGTTGACAGGAAGTGGTGAAAGAACTGGAACAGTACAAGTCATGCCTGAAGAAGCATTTCAAATCCCAGGGGAAAACATGCGTTCTCTTCGAGAGAAATTACAAAACATCTCACCTGCAGCTTCAGGTTGGTATCGAAGAGATCAAGGAAGAAATGTGACATGGAACTTTGTGTTGCCATGGCGATGGTCTCCATAGCTATACGTTATCCAGTTCTTTTCCCGCTTTTTGGTGTCGGTGATGCTGTAGCTCGCATCATTTAGGGATAAATTTACCAGAGACTGGAAACATGACTTATGTAAAATGAACTTGATTCTTTTTATCTAAAGTTGTCACTTTGCAGTATTATGCAAGCCCAGACATTTTGAGAAGAGTTTTTTTTTTTTTATATCTTGTTTTCATAACGTCTGTTCACAATTTGGTTTTCTAGATCATTTAATGTTTATTTTACATCCGTTTGATGCTGTCTTGTAATGTTGTTAATCGTTGGGAATTGGTTCACATAGTGGTATTTTTGACATGAGCAGTGATTTTTAGGCCCTTCGTGACTTTGCTTGCTGTCAGTTCAATGTTTGGTTCTTGCAAAATTATTTATAGCAGGGTTTTCATGGCGGTAGAACACTCTGAAAAGCAAGGAAAATTTGAAAAATTATTCCAAGGCTTGAAAAAGTTTGAAAATTCAGGGAAACTGGTCAAAGTCCAGGAAAAGTCCTGGAAATTTACACAAAGTGACATTGTTCCTTTCTCACTTGTACTACAAAAATGCTTTCTCATTTTTATCCTCTTCACTACATATTGCTTTTGATATTGTAATTAAAAAATTTTTGAGACATCAGAAAGAAGGTCATGGAAATTCTTTATATGGTCCTGAGAATGTCCTGAAAACATTATGAAAATTGATTCGCCAGAAAGTAGAGGAACTCTCTTACAGTTAGCCAAGATTTGGTTGTGAAGACTTCATATTTGACATACCCTCCCGGTCTTAATCACTATCAGTGGTTCCATTGTCACAGATGGTTCCCCTGTTTCACAATCATAATGCTACAATTATTTGATCCTACTGTTTGATATGATCCCTCCACGGATTGGTTCCGCTCATCCTAAATGTTATTTACAGGCCAGGTTTCCTTCTTTGACAGTCGTAATGCCATAGCTAGTTATTTCTACAGTTTAGGATCGGGTTCTTTTCTGAGTATTGTATGCAGTCGGTTTCTCTGTTTGGGCCTCATCTTTTCTGTACATGGTTCAATTGTCTTTGTCCTCAAATTTTGTCCTAACGTTTGTGAACCCAGCTCAGTCGTTCAAATGTCAGACTTTCCCCCTTCCGCGTGATCCATGTAACATGTGCTCGTATTAGTCCCCTTTCGCGGGTGTTTCTCTCTTTCTTATTTCCTCGTTGCTTTTGATTTCTTGAATCGGAAGGTCATCCCCGTGGAGGACGTCGTCACCGAGGACATTTTGGAGGAGTTCCAGCGACTCGCCGACGAGCATAACATCGAACTGAACCAGATTCCCAGCCTCAGTGATCTCAAACAGGTAAGCGACAGAAGATGCTCAGCAACAACTCGTTAACCTTTAAACGATGCAAATTCCACTGCAAAAAAAAAGGGCGGGGCAGAAAAAAGAGGGAAAAAAAGGGATGACACATTTGTTCAAACCTCACTGATAGGTGTCCTTCAGTATCAGCATCACATTGTTATTGCCATAATGTTTAAGTTCTTGAATCATTGCAGCAGCTTAAATGTTGGGGCTACATCAGATTTACGGCCCCATGGCTCGATATTCTGGAGATTCGCCTCTCCCGATGTCCGTCGTTCCCAGGGTTTGGCCACGTCGAACCCTGGGAACATCGAACCTCAAGAACGGTGAAACCTCAGGAATTGCAGTGACGTTTCTGGAGACATCAAAACTTGGGAACAATGAACCTTGTCTTCTCCGGCAACCATTTAAGTAATACAAAAACAGGGAACATCGGACCTTGGGAACAGTGAACCTTGGGAATCTCTGTATCTCATTATCTCAATATTTATTGTCATTTGTTTGATCTCAATATTTATCGTCATTTGTTTGATCTCAGTATTTATTGTCATTTGCTTGATCTCAATATTTATCGTCATTTGTTTGATCTCAATATTTATCGTCATTTGTTTGATCTCAATATTTATCGTCATTTGTTTGATCTCAATATTTATCGTCATTTGTTTGATCTCAATATTTATCGTCATTTGTTTGATCTCAATGTTTATCGTCATTCGTTTGACCCTTTCGTGCTACCACCTCCTGAAGTTAGACCAATAGGATATCTCAAGTGCAATATGATGCTTTTGCTGATAATCCCAAATTCCAGATTTGTAAAACTTTTTTTCCGGATCCTTCCTATTTCTTTTGTGCAGCACACAGTATTGCCACCCTCCTGGCCCAATGGACCACATGTATGCACTCCTTTACATCTCAGTGTCGACTGTGCAGCAGTGTGTTCAGCTGCTGTAAAAGCAACGACGCATTATTTACCCTTCAATTTAATTGACCGTGAATGTGCCGTGTGCCAAGCATGGGGTCAATTTTTCTCATGCGCCACCCATTACCTCCTTCATAAGGAAGGGTTCCCACAGACACACATCAAGGTTTAACAGTTGTTTAAAATCACAAATCAGAGTAAAGAAAGGGTGATTTTATCCATGAGGAACATTTTGTATGAAAGCTTTTGCCACTGACGGCCAGCACAATCCTCTCCTATGTGCAGTGAGGGTCCCAAGGGGGGGGGGAGGAAGGAGGAAATGTCTGACACTCCATAATCCTCTTGAGCTTGAGGAGGGCTTAATAACCAATAGGGTGTGTCAATATAAGGGCACAATCTTCTCGCACGTTCAGTGAGAGCGTGGGATGGAATTTCTGAAATCCCATAGTGCTCTTGCAGTTGTGGACGGTTAATATCTATAAGTTCAACCTCACTGCATGTGATATGATGTCAATAAGGGCACATATGTTGTAACTCTCCTTACTCAAAATATCGTAACTGCTCATCCTCTGCGTGATTACATATCACCTCAGGGAGAAAATGAAGCTAACTACACAGCTAATGTACCTGATACCCTGGCAGCCTGTAATACATCTGAAAAAAATTGTATGAGAAAGTCTTTGTTGCATGGATCATTTGTTTGTGGGGTCTTTCGTCATTATGGCCAGATGGATTGCCACAATAGTGGATGGCACATATCAGGTGTTAAGGGTTTGGCGATTGACCATACGATACCCCAAAGCCTTTGATGTGGTGAGATCCCAGTGAACACTGCTTCAGAAGAACGTTCACAGCTTGACATTTTGTCAAAGAGGGCAGTTTCCAGAAATTTGGGGGTTCCTTTCTACCCCCTGTGGCAGCTATGGCCTTCACACCCAAGGCAATTTGCCATGAAAATAAAACACTGGAGACATTTTGAAAGCGGATTTGTGAAGTAAGAATTTCTAGTGAGTTTATCCAGGAATATTTCCCCAATAGCTCATGTATCTACCTTCACTTACACTTCATTTCCATGTTGTGATATTTCCAGATTATCTCGGTCGGTAGTCCTTACTTTTACGTGGAGTTGGACAGTGGTGAGAAACTCCTTCATCGGGTCAAAAAGTTCTTTCCTTTGCAGTTTGGCAGGTTGGTTTCTCTAACCTTGTTATCTTCCAATAAGCAAAAGTTGCGATTTTCTTTGTATCTTTTTCTGCGTGGTATAAATTTTACAATATGCTTGATGCAATTCTTTTTCTTTCTTGAACTCAGATGCTTTCCGATTAAACATTGGCCCAGAGGCTAACTTTCTCTCCCTCTCTCGTTAAAAAAAAAAAAAAACGTATCTTCGAAGTTTGGTTAGGGACTGCACAACCTCATTAGGGACTGTATAAATCCGGCTCTGTTCTGCTTACACATGAAAAGAGCAGCGTGCTTCATATATCATCGTCATGTTTTTCAAGCCATACAAGTTAAGATTGATTCAGACTACTGTATAAGCAATTTAAAATATGATTCAACTTTCAACTAAATTAGTGCAAATTGAACTTATTTCAAAAATCGTTCATAGCCTCGAACAGCCCCGTGTTTTCTTTCCTTCGTGATTGTCTTAAATAGGCGAATCGATTTTTAAGTTCCAAGAAATTCAAGTTATGCGAGTCCATTCTAAATATGAGTCGCGTGTGGAATAGCATTAGTGTAACCCTTGCATTCATTGAGTCAGTGTCACACACTGACGCCCTCTCTCCGTCACCAAAGGTCAGATACCTTTTTTTCCATTAAAGGTCACACAACATCATTCTCTCACACGATTGCCTTGATATTGCGTAGGTGGTTCTTCACAAAGCCAACCTAGAAATTTCAAATTCAAAATAGGAGATGTCTAATTGGATTTAGATAAGGCTAGGACTCTCATGATGTTTTCTTATTACAATTAGTAGATCACATCAAAGAAAAAAACCTTCAACTTGCAACCTGAATTTTGTAACGAAAAATGCAACTGAATGTTTGGAGAAGAGCAAAGTAGCCTTCTCTACCAGTTTCTTTCTGTTTCCTCACGAATTGAATATTCTTCTCGTTAGGGAGGTGCTCGCAGGGAGGGCGCTGTTGGACATGCCAGACCGAGTAGACTGGAAGAACTGCAAGGCTACGAAAGAAGAGGAAAAGCAAATGGCAGACGAATTCAGGTCAAAGTTTAAAAAATATGACCCGTATGCCATGTAGCAGATTCCACCAAGAAGTTGAAGATAAACTTGTGGTATTGGCCCCCCCCCCCCCGTGTTTGTCACTCAAAATGCATTGGGGTTTCTTCGACAATAGCTTGTTGAATTGCTGGGTATTTACCGAGAACAGCAAATGTCTCGGCTTCTCAGGAAAGACTCGTCACCGTACAGTGAGAGTGAAAGGATACTCAGTGGCATATTAAAGTCAGCTGTGCTGCTTTTTGTGTAAGGGCTATATTTTGCAAACGTGCGAGGTTGAGTACATCATCGCACAACTTCCCAAGCAATGTCGTAATTTTGGGGGCAATCTAGGAAATCTCCACCAAGTCGTTGCTATGGTGACTGCGGATCAGCGTGATGGAAGGATCAGAGAAACAAAGTCTTTGCCAAAAACTGGCGAGATGATGACAGGGTGGAAGGCAGCCCCTTCTTCAGCCCACTGATAGATCCAGGTCCCTTTTTTTTCTTTTGTTTGGAGGGGAACAAAAATTGGGGGTACCGTTATATGGGGAGAGGACTGAGGGGAGGGCTGTCCCTTTGGAAACCTTTCTGTAACAACTGAAATACCCTTTCCTAGGTGTAAATTCTGTATTAAATATTTAGCCCACTAAAAGGTAGGGTCATGAACCCTCCCGTTGCCCCCCCCCCCCCCGGGATCCGACTGTGGCTTCACCCAGGATGTTGATTGCTGTGTTCATTCAGTGTAATACCTAAAGTCCTGTTTTTGCTGGCTTCATAGTTTAGGACCATGATGAGGCAGGGAAGTACCTGGATGAGGTAGAGAGGGACCTGGATGAGGCAGGGAGGGACTGGATAAGGGAGGATGAGGGAGATTCCTATGGAGTCAGGGTATTGATGATCAATATCCATAATCAGACTGTTGATTCCTGTAGTTGTCAGGGTGGTAATGCCTATAGTTGTCAGGTCTGGTAACGGCTGTAGTTGTCAGGGTGGTAATGCCTGTAGTTGTCAGGTCTGGTGACGGCTATAGTTGTCAGGGTGGTAATGCCTGTAGTTGTCAGGTCTGGTGACGGTTTTAGTTGTCAGGGTGGTAGTGCCTGTGTTTAGGATATGGATGATGGTGATGCCCATTTAGTCAGAAGGTGTGATACCTGTACTGTATGTGACATCTCATTTTCAGTCGGGGTGGTGGGTCGCAGTGAGACTTGCGTTCACAGGGTTGCACGACATTGTAGCTATGACTCTGAGGTATCTAAAACTGGGTAATCTCCAAACAATCAGTTCTTGTTAGTATTCACACTCACACTCAATCAATCCAGCAACCCCTCCACCCTCACACCCCCACTATGGCAGAAACCATCAGACTTGTGTAATTCAGCGAAAAATTGGCGATGAATATCCACTGGAGTTTGTAATGTTACGTATCCCCATCGGAAGGCGGTTTGCAAAGTTTATGTTCAAGTGGATGACTCCTTTTTGCCAAAGGGAGGGAAGATTATTAGCGTTTGCCAGAATCCATCATTGTGAGAGGGATGGAGCTTGTGATGTTGACAAGTGTGCGGACAGATAACCATGTGACCAGGAATAAATGGTTTTTCGTGGCAATACTTTGCAACACTGATTCGAATAACCCGACTCATCCACAATAGCCACTGGTTTTAAAGGTAGAAAACAAAGCTTCACCAATTGATTGTGAAAAAAAAAATACAGGTATTGCTGATTGTAATGGCATAGTTGCAGATAACCTTAGTCCACTATTGGACATTTTAGGGAATGTTTTTGACAACTTCAAGGGAAAATGCAGTCACCCCAATTAGTATAGTGTCCTATCCTTATGCACGGATGGCTCTTTTGCATCGAGTGGTGTTTTTGTCAGTGGATAGTTACAGTATATGTAAGATATTTACTTTGAGGATGCAATAGTCTGAAATATCCTGAAAGAAATGTGTAAGGTACATTAAAGAGATGAAATTTGTAAGATTTGTCTTATGCTGCAGAATAAATTTCGGGTGACTGCTTATTCCCTTTAAGCTTTGTGAATTTATACCCTAGCTGCGCAGATTTTACTTTTAATCTCCTAGAAATCTTTTCTATTTTTAAATGGCGGACTTTCTAGTCGTATTTCTGAATTTTGTAAATACATTTGTTGAAATTGTTTACATTTGTTAAGTAACTTGTACATGTGTTTTTTTTTTTTCCTTTCTTTTTGTTCAAGATGGTTTCAATCACTGTATTGTCATCTACAGTGTTCTCTCATTGGGAAATAGAGGACAGGTCAATTGGTGCATCGTGTGACACAATGTCACTAGGGGGGTAAAAAGATTCATGGGGAGCAGTCTGCCCCTCCCTTAAAAATGGGCATGCCTGTCTGTCAGAAGCCCTTCTCAGCAATGGCGTACGCAGCCTTCACGACGGGCGTGTATTACTCGCGCGAAAACGTACACGCCGACACCTGGTCGGAAGGTACGATGGCGTACATTACTACCACCAACGAAGACGATCTCCAACAAACCCACCGCACGGAGCCTTTGCGCATTTCCATCAAGTTTCATGTTGCGTCGATGCCGCTAAAAATCCTGTTTTTGTATGGCACACTGAGATAAAGGCTAAGTGTGGTACATCTTGTCCATTTCTATGACCTCACAGTTGATTCTATCGCACTCAGGTATCGAACAATAACACGGTCAATCAACAGACATCAAATGCGTAGGTTCCCTTCAGCTTTATTTCACGTCACGGCAGTGCAGCGGATCGTACAGTAGTTGTCACGCCCACCCGCAAAAATGTGTTTATTGAGAACTGGAGGCTTTCTGACTAATTTAGCGTCACGAGAAAAGGGGGGTTTTTGGATGTAGCTTTGATCAACCATGTGATAGAAACCTTTCCTGTATCTCTATGCTTATCTCTGTTACATTTTTTACATTTTGAAATTTTTTTTCTATCACATCAAATACACATAGGCCTAAAGGTCCATTATGGATACACTTCATCCGTTACATCGTACTGTGCGAAACATACTACCCACGGCAAGCAATGTGATAGCGGAAGCATGTCCATGAAAGGACAAAGAGACATTTTTGCTCCCTTGAATGCACTTATGATGAACATGACATTGTGGAAACAGGCCAGTTTTGGTATGTATGACTAGGCAGGGATCCCTTAAGGTGTGAAATTTTATTTCCACTATGAAGACCTGGAAAAGTCATGGAATTTGGTAAAAAAGTCATGAAGTTTCCAACACACTGCTAATTTTTTTGCAAGTTTAAAAAATTCACTGTCATGTTCATTGCACCATTCCCCACACTGATCAAATTCTGGTAGGTTTATCAATTAGCAATGTGGTCATGAAATTGTCATATCTAAACGGCCATGAAATTTTATTTTCCTTTTAAGGTGGAAACACCTTTGCTTGGCCACATGGTTGATAACATTTGGGCCTAAGTTGGTAGTGACTGTCGGGAACTTTTGTCACGTATTTTACACTTGAGGCAGGGCAAAATGAATCCCTCCCTTGAATGGGTCTAGTTCATCTCGTCTTTAATCCAGGCAGCCCACTTTGCATCATGGTGGGGCGCATCTGATGGAGGGGTGCATCTGCATTCTCAAATATCTAGGAAAACGGAGAAAGACCTTGGACCAACATCTACAGTATGTCCCAGAAATGTAAAAGTGGGGTACATTTTGGGAGACAGAGGGTAATATCCATTCTTTGAAGAATAGGGTGCTTACTACAATTTCAACCATGTATCTTTTTACCAACAGGAATGATCAAGTTGCTAGGTGAGGTTGTATTTCTCTCTCTGAAGGCTTCCTGAAAAGCAGACCCATCACATCAGTATACGATCCAAGAAATACTTCATGACTGGAAAAACTGTTTCCCTAGATTTGCAAAAATAAGAGCTGCTGTTCACAATAATGCCCTAGACATCCAGAAAATAGGGTAGATTTTCAGTACATAATTTCCCTAGATAAGGGTTATTTTCTTGATTTTGGAACGGGCATGGTGTACCATGCTGCAACACGTACATGTAGTGACTTGTCTGGATCTTTAGTCATCACAATACAGCTCCCACTGCTCGAACTCTTTCCATACCACGTGGTGAAAGAATCCATAGGTCATAAATAAAAAATCATTTCCACACAAACAAAAACAAAAATGTGACCCAAAAAAGAATATAAAATGACTTTGTAAATATATCAACACATTTAATTTTATTTCAATGCAGAAGGCTTCGAACTCTTCTCTCAACGCTACAATTCTCCAATAAACAACGCCATGCAGTCAAGAGACTGAGAAGGGTGAACAGAGCACTAAAACTGCAATCTTTTCGGCGAGACCTTAAGATAACCACCTTCTGATCGCCATCTGGAGGGGGTTGAGCGACCGACTCCATTCACGCATTTCCTGTCGCACGCTTTCAAATGAAAATTGAATGACATGGACGTAACTGACTCAGGAATACATGAAACAAGCAAACAATTCTGCAAATGCGAGAAAGATGACACGTAACATTTGGAAAGCCAATCCATAATTTTCAGATGTGCCCTGTCCTCGTTTCCTTGCCTTCCTGTCATCCGACTCTCCATTTCTTGAGGGACCATAATTACTGGATGATTATGACACTCACTCAAAGCACTCATAAAATAGTTCTATGGTTTTTCTTTTTTTTTCCATCTTCTTCCCATTTGATGAAGTTTCTTTTCTTTTTCCATTGGGTTTGTCTTTTCTACTTTGCGACGGGCTGCGGTATTCTGTGTTTGACCATATCTGATTCTATGTCGTAGAAGCTGAACTCGCTGTATTGGTAGTACTCCTGGACCTGGTATGTCTGGCCCGACGATGATGATGATGATGATGATGATGATGAGCCGGTTGTGCTAGGAGGAGGAGTTTTCTTACCATCTGATGACAAATGTAGAGCAAGAGACTTCTGAACATGTGACATTAAAAAAAAAAGGAAAAAAACACTAGAGTACTGTATCTGTGACTTGAAGTTACAGCGGTGGAGGTTCAAAGATGTTGTCTTAGATTGTCTAAAAGGTTCTAATTATGCTTGAATATTTGTTGCAAAAGCATAGTTTGTTCACAAAAACTTTCAAAAATTGAAATGACGCATCTTCCACAACTCATCTAATGCATAATGTTGTGAGAAGATGAGGCTTTCGCAGACATTTATCAGCGACAGTGAATGGTTCCAAAATGACTAAAGCCAGTTTGCCACATTATTGCATTTAAAACACCTTATTTCCATTTGAGAACCATATATCTCCAATCATGTATTAAGTACATAAACGTTAAATAAATATCTACTACAGTATTGAAAAGAATGCTGTAATGTGCATACCAGCAGCTGGCTTAGCAGTGGTCGTCCCCGGTCCGTCGGAAGTGAAGGCCCTGCAGTATGTGGATATGACAGGCAACCTCAGCGGACTTCGGATCTAAGAGAACAGTGATAATGACTTAACTGGATATTTGGCAGTTTGGTCAAGTTAATGGTATTAGAAAGGTCAGTGTCAATATTCAAGAACTAACAAATTTACATACGGTACAGTAAAGAGATGCCCTTTTAAAAAAAAAATATAGAGGAGGCCTGCTTGCCACCCTGCCATGAATCCAATGATGTACGGTAGACAGATTGCAGCCTAAAATAAAGCTAAGATACAGTATTCCTCAGAATTTCACAGGAGGAAGATTAAATACCGTTTTTGTGGCAGGTGGGCTCCACCCTAATGGAAGACAATTCCAGGAGTCACCTTTGTGGAATGGACCTACAGTATGTCCCCATTGGACACACCTCAACTTTTGCACAAAAGTTAGTGAGGTCACGAAGGAAGACACATGTATTTCTTTGTCCCCTCTCTTAGAAAATATAAATTCATACCTGTAATGCCCCGGTCACACTATAGCAAATCGCGTACTGCGACTGCTTGCCAGACTGGAAAGTTTGCCTTGCGCGCACAAGTTCTGGCCCGCGCAGCGTCCTCCTTGAATTCAGCATCTGGCCTCGCAAGAGCCTACTAGCCGCTTGATCTGGCCGCGCACGTGGGAGAAAGTAGTCGCCGCCACGCACCGGCCTGGCCGCTGTTGAAAGTACCATCTCGAAATCCTTTAAATTCATTCGTAGCCTATTCGATTTGAGTGGTTGAGCAACTTGAGCCCGCCAAAACTGTGTACGGTAAAGGTGCTGCTCCTTCAGCAGCTTCGGATCATCGTTCAGTTCAACCGCGCATATTTCTGTGAAACTGAGCTTCGGCCGCGTAAGAGCTAAAAATCTGCAGTCACTTGCCCGCAGAGAATGAAAACTTTCCAGTCTGGACTGCTTGCAACTGGGCCATTTTGAAAATGCTTGCTACATCTCCGCACGGACTGCGTCAAGTTGCATTGAGTTTGGGACTAGTTGCATGGGTTGCAGACAAGTCGCTAGTTGCTTCATGTGCTCCAGTGCGCACCAGAGCACATGAAATTAAAAAAGTGCTACCATTTTGCATGTAGACACTTCTAGGCTGGTGATCCACCATTGGACAGATGAGACGTGGACCTAAATGTGACCCTAGGCTACTCTACCTTCTAGTTATAAATTTACTCATACTTGTTGTGGGCTAACTGAGGCTAGGCTTAAAGACAAAAACTCATCATCCCAGACAGTTTCAATTCTCCCAACCACCTACCTCTACTAGTCCCTCCCTCAGTGTCATATGAGAACTACTTTAATACTAAACCTAATAACCACTGTATTTCATGGTTATTGTAACTGATATCACCAGCGCATGAATAATGGTAATCCTGAGTAATCTCATATAGATCTGACAAGCTATTCTGGAATCTTCCTCTTACCATCTTGTCGTTCATGGAGTTAACCAGATCCAAGTTACCTTGAGATTCACCTTATAAACTGTGACTGTTAACCAGACAAAGCTCTTTGGTCTTTTTTTACTTATAAGACTCTATCTCTACCCGAGGATCGATAGTATTACGCTCAGCCTATCTTAAATTCCTCCACATGTGTAATCAAAACAATGGCTCCCTGTGTATGCTGTGTAATACGAGCTGCTCTGCGTCTTTCGAATTTGCTGTCAATCTTAGAGTACTGTAACTTAGAATCAGTTGAGAATTTTGCTTTCAGGGAGGTAAAAATATAGCTTAGGGTGATGCAATACAGCCTTTAAGTTTCGGCTGCCTCAAAAGGCTCAATTATGTACACTGATATCGCAGAACCAGTACGTGCGAAATACATACAGTAGATCTACAATCTGAAGCTGGACTTGGAATGAAGAATAGAAATAAATCGTGTTCCTAGTTAGATATCATGAAAAGATAAATAAAATCCGATCCCTCAGATTTATACATACTCCTTCACATACCAAGCTGACACCCTTTCGGAACAAAGCCATTTCTGGGCCTTTCTGAAGCACTACTGTATGGTGGATATTGTATGCTCTGCCCATATACACAATACAGTGCACAATTTCGCTTACAAGTAATCTGGTCCAGCGCCTCCACCTCAAGGCATAAGCCCAGTGCCTCCCTCCCCCACCCTAACCATTGATCTCAGATTGTACCTATGTACAGATTGGTAGTCCCAATACATTAACGTGGCACAAAATGGTGCCCGGGAATTCGCCAGGGAAGTTAGTAAACTATTAAGTAACTAAGTAATAAGAAAGTCCATCAATAAGTAAATGAGTTCACCTAGAATTAAAAAATACAACTACAATAGTTGTTGCGTTTTTATTGATCGAAGATGAAGGAACTGCATTCCTTTTCACTATACGTAAGAATATATGGAAATAAGTTGCCGTATCCTGCCGCAAAGTAATGGTGGGGATGTGGGTGATAGACAAAAAAAAAAGGTTTTGAACGCTCTACGATAACGGATGTTGGCGCTCCTGTACGAACCCTATAGTAGCCTAGTGTTAACAGGTGGAAAATGGCAGATTGGGAATCACTGCCATGTATGCCATAGATTATAGACAATACAACCCGATGTTTCAGATGCCGTAGCACAGCTTATAGGCCTAGATGTATTATAGCCTAACCAAATTGAATAAAATGCCTCGATTGTCTCCAGTTTAACGTGCACGGTTAGCTGTACAACAGAAATTTGGATGTGCTGCGTAAATGCGAAATACCACTTGGAAGGTGTCTACACAGACAACACATCGCAAAGTACATAGGCCTGCCGCCCTTCATCCCACTAAAATATAAAATGCATCTTGACAATACTGGACTACTACCGGTTAAAAATAGAGAGATAATGAGACTAGATCAGTTCAAAACATAAAAAATAATCTGAAAATAGCACTCAGACTATTGAATATTATGGATTTTTATTTACGCGTGTAAAATAAACATTGCAACGTAATTCCCACTTCCAATCATTGAAACTTCCCACCATTTTGCTTGCAGCAAATTTGAACGAAACTCGTCATCAATATGTAACCGATTGATCTGATGACGTAATGGATTTACTGTAATCTGCATGTGAGCACTGGATTAATAATAGGCCTATTTTGCTAATCCAAGCTTTACCACTGTGCATGCCGGCATGTTAAAGTGCCAAGAAATTGGACGGATGTTCACCAAATGCCTTTGATAAGCGTTCTTTTTTTTTTTTCAATTCCAAAGTACAAACCCTAACAAGAATCCAGTGAGATATCGAGTATGTCTTCTTGCTATCGGATCCGACAAGCTTTCTTTGAACTAGCATAAACAGAACAAAATCAAGTGGTCGTTGTCTGCAAAGACCAATGTGGAGGGAATTGCTCAGTTTGTGCAAGACATACTATGGCAAGCCAGTCTACTTTTTATTCCGGTTTTGATGATATCATCAAATAATTAGTAATATCTCTAAAACAAATTTCAGATATGAGCAAATCAATTCATGATATCATTAATTAAACGACGTTTGCGATATAAAAAATTGAATTATTGGTATTAAATGATATCATTAATTAAATTAATTATTTCATTTAAAGATATCAGTAAATTCATTAATAATATCATCAAATATGACGTCAAATAACGTTTATTCCACCTTATTTAAAGATATCTTTAATTCAAATTAATTATATCAGCAACTATGACGTCAGATATCGTTTAATCCACCTTATTTAAAGAGTATCTGTAATTCGAATTAATGGTATCAGCAAAATGACGTCACATGTTATTATTATATTAGGTCAGTGTTAATTATAAGGTGTTATATTAGCTGTCAGTCCTTATTTAAAGATATCGTTCATTCCAGTTTAAATACGGTGACGACAAATATGACGTAACCGTATTTACTTCCATAGCATAACCGCTACGGAGATCATGCCAGTTTAGGCGCCAGATATACGGTATTGTATACAGCACAAGCACAGTGATAGAGTTGTAAATTACGGAAATCCAGGCGTTAGGAGACAGGGCCTAGCCTAATCTTTACAATTTACAACAACAACAATGAACGGTTTAAGACGTTAAATTTGATGATATCTATAATTCTAATGAAAGATATCTTGGAATAAGCCAGAATAAGCGATGTGTGACCTCATATTTGACGATATCATTAATTTGAATTCAAGACATCTTTAAATAAGCCAGAATCTTTAACGCCATATTTTATGATATCATCATTTGAATTCAATTTATCTTTAATTTAGCCAGAATTAACGATACATGATGTTGTATAACTGATATCTTCAATAGATCAATATATTTGATGATATCTGTCTGCATTAACCAAGGGACACGATTACGCTCAAATTAAGAAAGTAAATTGGCGCAGTCAACTGTTACAGGTTACAACTGTTACAGGTTAAGGCGTACAGTCAGGGGTACGTGCAGCCTTGTAATAGTCATTCATCCAACTTCCAAATGTGCGTTTCTTCCGTTACAGACGTTCTTTCAAAATTTAGAGTTAATCTTGGTTTTTATTGATATCTTCATACGTACTCAATTACTTGGAAAGAATCTTCATCTCCCAGTGGCCCATTTCAGTCAGGTGACCGTGCATTATCCTACGGATAAAACACTTTCACAGTTCGATTGAGGACAAAAATCACCGGAGGATGAATATAATAAAGACAAGTTAATCAGTTGATCAGCCTAACCAGAAGACCGACTGGATCTAGTGTGCTGAGAATTTATATAGATATTTATGTTTACATCAGGTGTTTCATGTATGGACGAGAGTCATGTTAATAATAATGTTAATAAATTCGTTTATAAAACAATGTTCTTTCATTTTCTTTCCCTTGTATCAAAATCGTGTTTTCACAATACTTTGCTTGACATACTAGGCCATCTCTAGAACATGTGATCATGTATGATACCTCGTGAGTGTATCTGGCTCTTTATCAGTTTACAGCCTAATCTTAGCGGAGTATTCATCTTCGGCTGATGATCCAAATTCCTAACATGATATCATGCATGATAATTAGTATCGAGAGTTATATCCACTTTTTTCATGTCCTCGACCCTATAACTTCATTTTATTTATCAGATATGATATCTTTATCTTCAGGTAAAAAATATTGAAATCACACGTTACAAAACATGAGGATTTGTTGTAACCAGAAACGACTTCATTCAAGTCTAATGACTGTTTTGTGTTTTTTAATCGTACCTCTGACCGAGCTCAGACTCCCCCTAATCGTTTGCAGATTTGAATGTTTTCATATATAAAACAGAATGATGGGCCGTAAATTATAACAAGACCTCGATATAGTCATGCGGTAAATATACGGTATTCGACAGCAAGAACCGAACCATGAGTCACGTAATGATAATAAAATCTGTAAATAAAATATCATGAGAGGTTCACTGTTGACATGTGGATGACTTGAGTGTGCAATAAAGAAATATATAACGAGGCCATCGTAAATTCACCATACACATACATGGAGTTTATGCAATGGCATTACATTGTATCACTATATACATACATACACACCCGGCCTGCCAACTTTTCTGATCTAGTTTAGTTCCCTCTTCATACTTGAGCTGAGCACATTGTGGTAATTAGACCGACGAATTTATTCATGTGACAATATTTCGACTGTTATCATGGCCATTCTGCAGACCGCCATTTTGTTTTTACTCCTGTACAGCCATCTCGGATATTGCCGGCCTCCGCAGCCAGCCGGTGATCCGTTTAACCCTGCAGGTACGGCGCGACTGAACAGAGAACGACGGGAGAAGAGAAACGAAGATCCAGCCTGTGAATTGAAAGTTTCAGGTCTGTTTAATTGAAGTAATACAAAATGGTTACGTGGTCTATTTTGATAGAAGCTGGAGTCCCACATTTACGGCATGTAGGAGTAAAGTTATAGCTGACGTCTTGACTAGATGAACGTGTTCAACGCAGTAACATCGTGATATTTATCCGTTGTATTAAATTTAGCTACAAGCTAAGAAAAACAAAACGGTTCTTGACTAGTAAAGGCTTTTCCCTGGAGGACAAAAAGTGTCCAACAACAACCTTTAGAAGTATTTTCAGCTAACTGTAAAATATTCTCAAAGAACCCCATGTCACAGGAGCTGGACAATTAAAGAATCTTTGTTATAGACGGGGTGTATCGTTATGTGTTATCGGTACGTGCGTGTATGTTTATGTATGTGCATGACTTTTCGTAGATGGTAATGCACCGTCCTGTATATATCCTTTACCATTCGGAAACTGTCGGAACCCCTTGAAACTCAGTAAAATTAAACTACATCCTTTGTTATACAAAACTAAGAAGATTTGGTTCTATTTATGATCTCAGTTTACAACTTCCCCATCCAACCCTAATATTTACTATCATCGGTTGTTGTCCCTTGTTTTCATACATGGGTCTCCCCCTAACATCCCCAGCCAGTGGCGTAGCCAGCGGGCCACCGCCGTCCGATGAGAAACGTTAAGGAATCGATGGATGAGTTGAAAAATAAAGGAAGGCAAAAAAAAGAAAAAGCGAAGATAGAAAGAAGGGTGGCTAAAAACTGGGGAATACACCCTCGTTCATCGGTTGTGGACGTTAAATGGCGGTCCCGGGAGCAGTGATGGGTTTGTGTGGGATTTTTGGTTCATCCCTGCCTCGTTACCCTCTGAACATGGCATAGGACCCCTTCGTGAGTAATTCATACTTTCTGATCCTCAAATACTAAACGAAACTAATGGGGGGCACCTAGTCCCTTCCAATACCTTTCGACCTTTAGTTTAGGTTAATGGGGGGGGGGGGAATATTGGGTAATTAGGGAGGGCAAACGTGATCCTTTTCAGGCAAAGGGTAGTTGGTTTCCCATCCCCTAAGACCTCGTCTCCTGGTGTCACCACGTAGTTCTCCCTGTGGACTAATTGATCTAAAATTCTGGCTTAACCCTTGGTAGGACAATACCTCTTCCCCCTTTATACCCCTCCCCAATTACAACGGTCAAAAATGGGGACGAGGTGTGGATCTTACCCCCTCACACAAAAAAAAAACCTCGCTACACCCCTGTTACCGTAATTCATCTCTTAGACGTAAATATCGACAACTTGTATTTATACCTACTCAGTTGTTATTATTTATTACAAATCAAGTACAATTGCTGTTACTGTATCACAATTACTCTCCGAAAATGGTTATATCAACTTCTTTAAAACTTTTCGACCTACAGGCAGTCTGCCATGATTTTTTTTTTTTTTGTCTGCCTTTTTTTCCTTTTACTTGTGTTTCTCTAGGCCACTTTTTCTTCTGGCATATGTTTTCCTAGCCTTTTTTTTTGTCTTGCCTCGAGAACAATTTTCGTCGTTGTAATAGATTTTATACAGCAAGTTCAGTTTCAGTAGTCTCGACTCATCGGGGTCGTGGACAGGTGTCCATTGGCCGGACAAGAATCAAATCAGGCCACAATTGCTTAAAACTTCGCGACGAATATCAAATGAGTTTGACAGGCTCGATAAACTGAGCAAGCAGGGATGTTGCACCAGGCCTATCGGCGCGGGTCGGGCCTAACATGTCAGGCACAAGCCGTTTTCCGACCGCAACGGAGTCTTAACTAACTTCAGAAAGAATGTACGCACTAATGAAAATCACAACTTATCATTTGGCCACAAATTCTACCTGCAAAACTTCAAATGAATTGTGAGTTTTGGCGTCTTAAAATCAGAAAATCACAAACCTTGGAATGGGGTGGAAATGTCTCGCCTCGTGCCCCCTCCCCCCCCCCCCCCGCCAAATTAAAAATTGTCAGAGCGAAATGCCAGTTGAGATTTTTCATACCTCAGTCTAACACATTTTATATGACTTGAAAAGATATGCCAACGATTGCGCCATAGTATGGCTTGGGTTACTTGGTAATTGCAAACTTTCCAAATAACTCTAAAATATTATTTTAATTTTTCGTACTTCAGTCTAGAAGCGACGACACTGAGCCGGAAAATCTGAGATACCATAAGGAATTTTTTAATAATATTAATTTAGCCTATTTTATGACTTCAATTAGACATCAAATATTGCACTACAGATTGCATCTAAGGTTACCTAGTGGGTGAGAAATTTTTCAAAAAGCGATGGGGGGGGGACCTCCTTCCTTACATGCCTCTCCCAGGCTAACCAAAGTTCATTTCTTGCCTTATCCACCTATCAAAGTACTGTTTTATGACATTTTTTTGTCACCAGCTTCGCTATCATTGACATAAGTCATCGGTACAAGAACTATAGCTCTACTTTGTTACGCAATCATCGACGGTTGTGGCAAACAATGAAACAAATAAACTCACAGGAAAATAAAAACTGTTTGAATAAGTTTTTTTCTGGAACTGTTATTCTCCGGAAAATGATTAGACTGCAATAGATTAACTATATTGTACCAGATTTTGCCTGAGGATATCTGGTAGTTATTCTCAAGAAGAATCGGAAAAAAAGACTGTTATCTTTAGAAAGAAAAAATTTTATCTTTACTGAAAGTTACGATATTCTAGATGTGAACGATCCAAATTAGAATGATATTTTCCTAAATAAGTGAGAAATTGCAGACATGAAATCCCTGTTACAAGTATGGGTGCATGCTGCGCAGGACGCGCAGGAAGTGACGTTTTGGCTTTTGGGTGGGTTGGGGTGGGGGTTGTTAAGCCAACAATCCTCTGGTACTCTCCGCGCCAATCGATGGTGGCCGTCCGCTTAGGTAGTTCTTCACGCCCGATGCTTCCAAAAGGGCTCCACCTTCAGGCCAGACCTCCACCCACTAGGGAAAACCGTGGACAGAGGCGTCATATATCACATCAATGACCTGTAGGCAAGATATACCCGTCAGATCACTTACTTAGACCTTGGCGGTTCCCTGGTAATTTCTGCCTAACAGACGAAAAGTTTTGTTGTTGATGTTGCTGTTGTAAATTGTTTTTGTTTTTTTCAAATTTCGCGTAGGATCATTTGACCCACCCTCCGTAAGACGTTTGGTGGGAATGTTGTATTGCGTATTAAAGACATGATATTTCAATTTTAAAGGGGCTCATTGAGTTGATATCAGTAAAGATTGAGGTGATTTTGAAGTATACAAACACACGACAATACTCACAATCAGCATAATTAATCAAGTTTCACATCCAATAGTTACATGAAAACTGTCAATTTTTTTGAATTTTGCCCGTTACTTGCTCTGATTGTGTGCATGTGAATGTACTAATGTGAAAATGTCTGGTCACAAAGTTTCAAAAACCAAATTTAATCGTTGGTTACTCACTCATTAATGTTCCAACGAATGTAAAACTTTGGGATCCTTTTAGTTTGACTGTTTGTCCTTAGTATGTGAAGGAAACTTGACCGGTTTAGAAAAATTGAGTGAATTTCACAAAACAACTCAATGAGCCTCTTTAAGGATGAGCACAAATATCTCCATGGTAGAACACTTAATTGGGAAACACCGTTTCCGTCTATGGGGGGGGGGGGGTTGTAAAAGCCCAAAATTTTCTAGTACGCTCCACGCCAACTCATGGTTGGTCAGATTATAATCCCGTTCATGAGTAATTAACAACATTCAGGCGAAAATTCTCTCCACTCTACCCCAATTTTCTAGCCGCCTAGACCTACGCCTCTGTTTGCAACCCCCAAATATTTGCCAAGTACTCAAAAAGACCAAAAAAAAATGACCGAGGATATACGTGATTCATTATGTTTCTTAAATCACCTCAAACCACCTGATATGTATCACCATTTTTTCATAGACTGATTTTATTTGTGCACTTGAACTGAGGAATCGCAGCCAGCTATATCTCTTTTCCAGACTGGGTACATGCAGTTCAGATGCACCCGGGAAGGGCCGTTTCCTTCCATTTAGTTATTTGAAAAACCATAACTTTCTTGCATGCTCCTCGCCAATCAGATAATGACGCTCCTCTTAGATAGTCCTGTCGTTACTCACTATCCCGCTCATATTTTTTTTTTCTTTCGTTCCACCGAGTGCCCTCTCCGTGAGGACTGCATCCTTGGATCCCCTCTTGTTAAGTTATTCTCTTGCCTGGTAAGGTTCCGAAACTGTCGCATCACTCAGTTTAAAAAAATAACCAGCCAATTAGAATTGTTCATCTCCCCTCCCCTAAAGATATGATCTTAGCTGGGCCCCGGGTAAATTTCAAACTACATTCCCTGAAATCATATCATATATACACAACTATAACGTGGGAGCAGGATCCTACTGCGGACCTATTCGAACTAACGCACGTGCAGTGGCACAAGGGGCCAACGTGGACGAAAAAAAAAAACAAAAATTAAAATATAAAAATGGCTGGGGATGAAGAAATAATGACTGACAAATGGGGGATAGGTGACAGTGTGAAGGATATCTGTTAGTTCCAACATATAGTCTGCACTCGAAAACCATACTGCCAATATCATAGGCGGATACATATTTCTGACGGTTGTAGGGTACGGGCACATCGTGACTGCAGGTGGTTGCAGGTGGTGGCAGGAAAGGTTCGTGCGAGACACATTACAATTATGCCTGTAACACGCACTTCTCCCCTACCAGGGAATAACACCTCACTGGTTGAACATGCATGATTTATGTTTCTTACATAGGCCTCCTGAAAAAATGTCATCGGCTGCCGTGGTGTTTTTCAGGAATTGTTTAACCTATTAATCTTTTTTTCACACAATAGACTGAAAGTGTCACCTTTTGGGAATACCCTACATGACAGTAGCAAAAAAGTCCCTTTACATTGAAAATCAGCAACGTCATTATTTATTTTTAGATTAATAGGATTTTTTAGCCAATTAGATTTATTAGTTTTGTCACTCGGTTGTTAAGGCCGACTGTAGGTAAAGTGTAGGGAGGTCAGTGAAGGAAATTAAATGTTACTTTGACAATGCTTTGGACTTTTATGTTAGAGTAGGAGAGCAGGGTAATATCTTATATTTTATTTGCATGGCACTGTAAGCTTTCAAAATATTAACTTTTAGAGATCCAGAAAAAAGTTTTGTGGCCTCTAACTTAAAAAAGTCTCACCACCTCATTTCGGAAAAGACCGCGCAAGTGACATGAATAATAGCCAAAGCTTCAATCGCCCAGTGTATCCTAGCTCACATGTAGGCGAAAATTTATACAAATCTATTCAGGGACAATGTATATTTGGATTCAGTGTTTGAGTTAATGCGGTCTGCTAGTACGTGTATGCTTATCTCAGAAGCGTTTTATGGTTCTTGCTCTGTATATACTCTGGAGTGGTAATAGACATAAATAGCGATTACGTTTGTAAACTGGGATGCTGACTCTCAACCTAAATATTGCAGGGCCGTGCAGGGTTTTTGTTTTTACTAACTTACCAGTCCGGTTATTTTATGACTTGCCAACTCTCAACGTAAATATTGATTCATTCCTGTGAAGCCCTGTCTAGTCTTACCCTACTTCACGGGTGCCTTACAAATTACGAATAAAAAAAGGTACTAAGCAGGGAATTCCCCTGTTACGTCAGGGCTATGCATTGGGCAACTTTTCTTGTTTTTAAGTTCTAAATCAATTTGTCACACCAATCTTTTCTCCGTGAATTGTAACACCCTGAACTACTTCTATTTTATTGGTATGACAAGCCCGGCTCGAGAAGACTTTTTTTCGTGATGAATATCTGATGATGTTACCAGATATACTGTCATGCCGGGACTGGCTTCCTCGAAGAGGCACGACCATGTATGTTACCATGAATGGTTGATTTTTAGCTATACTATATATGGTGAAGCTGCAAATAGTTGGAAAATGACCAGCAAAGTCTGAATTTTTCATGCGTGCTGCTGTGTTGATCATTTACTACATGGCTTGGGGGAACCCACGTTTCTGCTGGGGGGAATCCCCGGGAAACCTGCTCCTTACGTCTGGCTGGTCAGTAAACTGTTAATCCTGGCGGTCATCAGACAGAAAAGCCTCCGTCATGTGACCTCACCAAAGAGGGTAAGGGCGCCAACGGAAGACTTAGTCCCACCCCGACCAAAAAGTGTCAAAAAAGAAAATGCTCTGATTTACTGATGAATAAACGACAATGTACCGCAAAGAACGAAATTTCGTAAAAGAAAAATAGCCCAACAATTACAACGCATTGTTGATGCACCAAATGTCATCCAAAGACACTCAGCTGCATACCCCCTCCCTCTCCCATCCATACCATTGCCCCACCACTATTGTCCCCTCCTAAACAAAGGCCTCGAATCCGCCATCGACTGGTCTTAAACCTCAAAGATATGTGGAGGCTTTGAGCTTTGAGCGACATTGCACAAAATTCAGATAGAACTGACAAATATTTTTCGAGGATGCGAGGGAAAATTAATGTGACGTCACTGGTGACGTCACTGGTGGGGATGTTGTTATAGTGTATCTCTCCTTTTTTAGTACAGGATTTTGTATTTTTTGTTGTTGTTGTTGTTGTTTACGTACTATGCAGGACCATGGATGAATTTTGTTAGTATAACTGTTAACCCAAATCCGCCCAAGCAAGGGAAAAACTTCGACGTGGAAGTCAGTATAACTGCCAGTGAGTCATTTTATTATTTTACGTTTTTTACGGGTTATTTTACGTTGTTTGTTTTTTTTAAGCAATTTTACGCAATTTACCTTAAACACAGTTGTTGTCATTCTGTTTTTTTTTTTAAGAGAATTCAGGCGTTTACTTTACAGAAGAAAAAAAAAACAATCAGGTTTTGAAACCAATATCTTTGGACACAGAATGACAGATTAGCTAAAATATATGGTCATCTCGTTTTCTAGCAATAAGTTTCTCACAGTTGTTGCTCAGTGTACCCAAACGTTCAAACGTACCTATGAATCATCTAATCCGTAACTCATCTTATGTATAGAGTGCTTTGAGGAGGTGTCATATTTTTCAGATTTTATTATTATTATTCTTTTGTTTTTGTGAGACGGAATGGCTGAGACATGTTTGGTATACGCCATGTAGAGGTATTTTAGTATTTTACACGATTTATTTTCCTTCAGTAACACTGTAGAAACCATCAACCGTGTTCGTTGTTAACAACTTCCCTCAGAATACCAAACATTAACCAACTCTGAGACGTGCATTATCATGTGTTTGATTCATCGGTCCAGCTTTGATTTATTCCTTATTCATTAAAGGAGCATAGGTAGATGTAAATATGCATCTTACACATTACCTTTTTTGCACTTTCTCCAAATCGAGTAGAAGCATAGATTTGTGGTAAAAAAGTTTTGATTTTTTTTCTAATATTGACGCGCCCGGAAGATAATATTCATGAGTATGCCTTTTATGCCACCAATCCCCCCCCCCCCCCCCTTAGTTCGAACATGGAATGTTGTTTGGTTAAAAATTATCAATGTTTTCCTGAACAAGTTTAAGCTGTTTTCTTGGTTACAAAAAACTATGGAGAAAGAAAATTTGCAGGGTCATTATTTAAGAATGAATAAATGACTTCAATGCAACCGGTAACAGGCGGTGACAGATATAGTAAGAAAAAGAGCTAAGTACACCTACTTTCAGAATTTTTCCAGATCGGATTTAAAAGCAAAATTGTAAAGTCACGTGACATGTATTTCTTTGTGTACGTCATTAGAGGATACCGTATAGACATTGACGATGCAAGAGGAGGTAACACTGGAAGGATACGGTATCATATACCGAAGTAACAAGCTCCTTTGTCATCTAGGAACCGGTTCAGAGATCTGTCCGATGCAACTAGGAGGTGAGCTCTATACGCTGTACATCACGTGATGTGAACGCAGCGTTCCATGTGAACGCAGCGTTCCATGTGAACGCATCGCAGGAACCACATCTCATGCATTTATCTCACCCATCATGACTTTCACACTAAAATACGGGACCTTCGATGGTTCCTAGTGATTGCAAGGTAGGCCATCGACCTCGTTGCTACGTTCTTGCGTGTAAAGATGTCACACGTCATAATCACAACAATTGACCATTTAGTAAGTTTTAATGACCTGTTAGGATGTATGGAGTAAGCTGAGGCGAGAGGATACCGATTAGCTTGTCTCTAGTTGAGTTACATGGAATTTGAGGTGTGGTGAGGTTCAGCAGGAAATTTAAGTTTAGACGATGTAATACTAGCGGAGATGATGAAGTACGGTCCCCCCTCCCGGTCCCCCCCCCATCCATGCAGTTATTCGTACGTTAAAATGGGGTTGACTCCAACCTCAGTCTTCTTTTGTTCTACTGAGGTTCAACTTCTTGCAAATTGTCATGCCCTTAGGTCAGTTTCATCACCCTATGCTCTGATAATCCACATGGTCCATTAAACATCGTTCTCCTAAAGTAATTCAGGTGTGTCAATCCAATGTCTAGGCTTTCTTGAGCTGCCTGGCAAGGGGTATTAGGTGTCATGTCCATCGTAATAGATGGGTAATCGGGCATGAAAGTAGGTCTTTTGAACGCTTTAGCACTTTTTTAGCACGATGATAGCGTCATGTCCCCGCTGCACGATGAGTCGAGAATTGTGAATAAAACAAAAAGGAAAAAACGAAAAACGACTGAACCTCTCGCACGTTTGATCGTGTTTTTTTTTTTTTTTGTTTTTCAGAAAGAAGACACTTGAAGAAAACCTTCAATTCCGGTTTCTTAGCGCAGGTAAAGAATCATACTAAATGTAAAGACTTACGTGAAAGTATTGGCCCCAAATAAAAGGCAGAGTTACGGTATTGAAACATGGAGCAACATCGGCGTATGACCTCATGTGAATACAGCACTACTCCCTCCGCAAACCCCCACCCCCCAAGCCCCACTCCTCCCTCACACATACACGTTTTTACATATCACTCACTGGAATTTGAGGACTCTTGTTTTTTCAACTTGTCCTTTGGGACTTGAGAGAATGACGTCCTATTTTGGGATTTGAAGAGAAAAAAAAACACTTTCCTAATTAAGGAAATTGTTATCAGAACTGCCAATGAGGTAATTAAATTGCCGTTCAATTCTGTATTGTTTACATTCAATGTGACGTTTGCCTACAGCCTTCCCTACCCTTCTTTGGAATCTTAACAATCTATTCGAAAATGCTTGCATGTTTGTCATCGTTGATTGTTGCTGTTTCTTTTATTTTTCTTGAGTGCAGTTTTGGTCAATTACATTCAGTTTGGAGTCATTTCTTTCTCGGATAAACCGTTTGCTTGTGTCGGCGATTGCAATACTTTATTATTTGTAAAGGGGGGGGGGGGGTCGGGTAGTGATCGGATCAAAATATTCAAGATATCGTATCAACCAACCATCTAACGGAATATCTTTCATTCCATATTATTGTTTCAAGACTAAAGTGATAAGTGAGACAACTGTTTTCTTTTTCTTTTCTTTTTCTTTTCTTTTTCAATTTTCATTCAGGGAACCTACACAGGAATCTTCAGGTTTATAGACCACGACAACTATGAAGTCTTTAGTGTTTCGTCCCATAATTGTACATTGTCTCCCAGTAAATACAAATAAAAGAAGGAAGAGTGTATACTTTAATAAAACAAACCATGAACCCCAAATGGTCCACCCATGAAGAGCAAACGCGATCAGTATGAAGGAATGTATTATAAATATCACAAAAAAAAGGGTCAATTCATTCAATATTAAACGTATATATTTTTGTAATTTGTTTGTCGATTTTATTCAATATTGATAAGTGCTTATATGATTTCATGTACATAGGATTTGCTAAAAAACCATTAGAAACCGGTTACGAGTGGGACTAGATGGTAAGTGATCTGTGTTCCAGTAAGGAGAACAGTAATGTGATCGACTTGCTCCAGGAACAATAGCTGTAGTACATTGTCTTTAACGTGATGGCTCGTTACTCTCTAAAACCTTTAGAGTAAAAAAATAATCACTCTTTCAGAGTAAAATAAGGGATGGCTCCCAAACTGTAAAATAAGCAGTTAGGGTGCTATAGGAAGTAAAATGTCCTCTCTGTGAGGGAGGCCTTTTGACATGTAAATAATAATAAGAAGTCTCACTTTATTGATTCTTCTGTTTTTTTTTTGTTCTCCCTTTCTTATCAATGTGTAGCTCTATTCCTACGCGAGGACCAGATCCAAAAGTTATACATTACCTTATTTCTAGTTACACGTCCCCCCCCCCCACCGGAACCCCACCTGTTCCGGCACCGGTTCGCCCCAGCGGATCCCCATAGGATCACCCTCCTCCGGATCCTCCTACCGAATCCCCCACCTGGTCCCTCCGGATGGCCCACCGGATCCCCTTCCAGATCCCCCACCGGATGTACGTATAAGATTTATTTCTACTCCATTTTTCTTTTAGGATGAAGCTTTCCTTTCCGCTCGTCCTAGACTTCTTGTACATTATCCGTGCCAAAAAAAAAGCTGTCAGAATTTTTTTTTTTAGTAAATTCGCAAGGATTCACAAAGGGTACGAGAAAAAAAAAAGCTGTCGATAAACTTGATTTATTTAATTTCCCAGAATGCTGTAAATCCTTAAGAAAACTTTTTGTTTCCATTTACAGTAAAATGCATAAAGTATGAATTGTAGTTCTTGCATCGTGTATCCGGGTACCCGGTTACTCGACAGATGACGTCAGGTCCCCGGTTCAGTCTAAAATTGCGCTCCCCAACGACCGTCATCCAATAGATTCATCAACGTACACTGTACGTGTTACGAAATTCAGAATGACTGCAATTAGGACCAACTGTCTCTGTCACAAACCTGAAATTACGGTAAATTTGCAATAACAGACCGTCGTTTGTGAAGTTATACATTCGGGTACCGGTACCGGTGCCGACGGTAGAAGTCAAGCCGAATTTTAGATACCGTCGGTACAAACATAATAGCTGTCAATTCACGATGGTTTGAGATGGCCGTTCATCCACAGCGGCCATCATCAGTGAACCGGTGCGCCTAGTACTCCAAACTGTACAATCGTCAAAGACCAGTTGATCCTACGCTAAGTTCCGAACCTTACTCTTAATACCAACAATTTTTGTGACTCGTTGACGCCAAGCGATTTATTTTTTAAGCCAAACAATTTAATCAGAACCGGGATACTCTGGTAAACATACGGGACTTCCTTCCTTGCTAATAACAACGACTCAGATGTGATGGTGCGAGCCATTCACAGTTTCGTTCCTTCAATCGACTCGAACACATCAGTAGGAAGATTCGTTACCAATCTGTTTGTTAGTGGTTGCCTGAATTTACCGCAGGCTCCCGTCTCTGTTGAATATTCATAGTTTATCTGACGTAATCGTGATTTAGAGGAATGATCTCTATTCGAAGTATTTTGTGTGTGTGTGTGTGTGAGGTCACCTCTAGTAACAATAATTACCGGGTTGTCCATCCAAATGTAATATGAGATACATCTAGCTACAGTGTATTTTCAACTTTTTTTCTTTGGTGAATAAAACAAAGTAAAATTTCCTCATATACCACCATGAGACCAGACTCACCACAGCAACTGAAAAAGCATCTTGAAAGGGATTTGTTCCAAATCAGCTCCATCATGTGTAAAACATCCTGTTAAGTGTTACTAGTCGATGGTCATGTGACACCAGCTGTCACTTGTGACAGCTAAACCCAGAGTTTATTTGACGTCGGTTGCAATAAGAACAAAGTCGCGTCAAAATAACGAGAGTCGATTGACACAAGCCCTTCCGACAGAGGTCGAACTTTAGACTTAGATAAGCCTATAATGTCTCTTGTATACAGCTTCGATTAAGATTAATAGCTCTCAGTTTACACAAACCTCTTACATCCTGTTTCGAAGAGGAGAAGAAAGAACGTGATCTCGAGTCGACTCAGTTTTAACTCCGACATAAGCAAATTTTGTAGAAACTGCACTACACTTAAAACAAAAAGCGTTTTGCCTGCCTGCCTGCCTGCGTACAAGTCGGAAATAAGTCATGGCGAAGATTTTGGTGCCCTCTTGTGTAGCGATCATTCTGCTCGTATCTGCTCCGTCAGGAGATAGTTTACCTCCGTCGAGGTACGACCACGGTAACCTCTACAGATCGATAATACCAACGGACGATAGATCCCCCAAGAAAGAAAAACCGTGCAGCATTCGTGTAACTGGTAGGTAGCTTGATCTTTACCATATACTCCGTACATGTAAAATAATGAAATCCTACGTAGAGGAATGACTACAGTGACCACTCTTGCATTCTGCGACATGACACTCGCCACTGTGTGACATTTTTTTTTTTCAGTCAATTAGAGTCAACAACCGCTTCAAGCAGAGCGTAATTTCAATCGAATTAAACCCTTTTATAAGAGTGGTCAATGTGCTCACAGTTTTACATTTTGTTAAATTTAGAGAGTTTAGAGAGTTAACATTTTTTTTATATATTTAGAGAGTATGACAGTTACGTAAGCTCGACACGACACCCATCTGGGACCCATGTAGTACATGGGGGCACCACCATCTTGCCCTTCAGTTGAGACCCAGATGGGTCCCCAGATATTCTGTTTGCTGGGCATCATGAATGACGGTTACTTGAAGATAGGTCAACGAGAGACCTGAAATCGTGACTTGTATTTTATACTGTACGGTCAGGGTGTGCAAAAGAATACGTATTTAGGCTAGGCAAGTGATTGACTGTCTTATCAAACCTCGGGTGACGTCAGGCTCGTCCTGATAACCCTCCCTGCAGACATTGTTAGTTTACTCTTTGCCGCGTTTCGCGTACTGATGGTACTAAATGTTGGTGTATACATCATGACACACGTATAGGTACCGATATTTCATGACTTACGTAATTTCCTGACGTTTGCATGCAGAGATCTGTCGAACAGAGAGTGACCTCACATTGAAGTTTCGCTAAGAATACCAATCACTTTCAAGGATAAACCGTGCCAATTTCAAAACTGATAATGAATAATGACTCAGAAATGATATAATGCTAGCTTGCTCTCAACTGTGTAGAATTAAATAAACGCCGGCTTGTTGGTACGAAGTTGAAAACAAAGAGCTGTAAAAGCATTATTTCACCGACCTGAAGTTTGCTAGTTCTACCTATATGGCGTGGTTTATGTTTTGATACCTTACTTTAACTGTATTTTTTTTTTTTTTTTTGGGTCAGGTGATATAGAACTTTTGATCTTTTGACTCATAGCAACACAAAAGATTAAGTAATTTAACAGCAAATGATTACCCTCGTTGAAACCTTTAATCTACCGACGGTTGCTAAGCGAGTGAGTATAGTTGTTGTCGAGCCCTTGTTTCTGAGTATCTATACGTTTACGTCATCAATCCACTTCTTCTCCTTTCCTCCTCTATGACTTTGAATTGATGGCTCGTTTCATCTCCTTTAACTTATTCTTCCTTGTAGATCTAGAAGTGATCATCAAAATATTTCAGATTTTTTTGCTTAGTTCATATATATATCATAATATATAGTCCTATGTATCCAATGTTGAGTATTCGCCGTCCCTTAATCTCGTTAAATCAGAAAGTTTTTTATCCCCTTCTCCATTCGTACACATCATTTGTCTCTGTGAACTCTATGGCAACTGATATTCCTTCTCTGCAACGATATAAAATGCAGCTCCACCTCCAAAAAGTCGAGGCATTTTTTTGGAATTGACCGTGTTACCGTATACTAACTGAGAGTTAGAGTATATTAATTACCGTGAGGCGATGAAAAGGACCTAATGTGTTGATGTTGGTCACAAGATATACGACACTTTTTTTCTTTCTTTCTTTCTTTTCGTGTGTGAAAACAGCGGCTTGGATACATTACGCTGCATGATCATATGCACTACTTTTTAATCGTTTTCTCTTTTTTTTTTGCAGGACCTTGGAGTGATTTTGTCAATGTGACCGTTGACCCCAATCCACCAAGACGAGACGAGCTCCTCACATTAGAAATTAACGTCTCCGTGAGTACGTATTCCCATTAACTCCTTTGTACCTTTTTTTCAATTCAGTTCAATTTATTTATTATTCGTATTTATATCATCGTATATCGTTATGTCGTATATTATAATAGATCGTTTTTAATATGTCGTGTGTCTGGTGGCTTCTTACTTTCATTTATATATATATACATATATATATACATATATATATATATACATATATATATATATACATACATACACATATATATGTATATTATAATATAATAGAATAATACTTTGTATATGTTACAAACGACGCTTGCGTAACATTTTATATATTACTATTATGTAACTTTTCAACTCAGAGGAGGACATTTGGTCCTTGTTCTCAAGAGGAAATGTCACTATGGAAGGAAGGGGTATTATATATTACATGAAAAACAGGCTACTATGTGACGTGAGGATCAGATCGCACCTGTGCCCCGCGAAGAAAGGAGGTAAGCTGGCGAAGAAGTAGTTAAAAGACTCACTTTAGCAAAATCAAGGAATACTGGGAAACATTTTTACTTGTATACGTTTTGACCGACAACTGGCATTTTTATAGTCACTATTTGCCCAAGTCTGTCCTATTCCTCACCCTAAAACAATCGGAGGCATATCCTGTACCGTATATTAATGTTTCCTTATGGATTTTTCCTCAGAGTTCCGCCACTACGAAAAAGAGTTTTTTCTAGGATTTTATCCTACCGTGAGTATACCTTCACTTTGGCCATCTCTGGCTGTCTTCTCCTGCATAGCTCAGGACATATCTATAAACACACTTCAATAAAGTCAGAGGGAAATTACAGTTAGTAACGTTCTCTTTTTGAAATATGTAATCACCATTACTTGTGTTTTGCTTGTTTCATCTTTTTTTCTCTCTCTTCTTTGATAGGACACTTACTCTGCTATCTTGGACATCAGTGATCAAGACGATAATCAAATTATCGCACTTCGGGTGGGTTCTTGCTACTTCGACGAGACCTAACAGTCGACTGGGAAAACCGACCTCTGTGTTATCACCGAATCAACTTTGATCACAGGAAGTGTAAATACTGATCACCCATACTGATCACCCATTATCTAGTTATAGTTTATGTCAAACAAAACATATAAGTTACGCAAACTCATCGGTGTCTGATGGCAACTGCGATATGTAGCCATTACCGACTTCATGCTAATGACGTAGATAATAATGTTACACAGCTTCTTGAAGTTACTCTAAGTAGCTCTAAGTTACTCAGAGTTGTACTTTTGTTAACAATTTCGTTATCTCCTTCCTTATGTTGTATATTGTTTGTATTTTAAATATTATCTCTTTGGTTTGCCCTCAGTGTTTCAATGTCTTCCCGAAGTCCCTAAAATCTCAATCCAGTAGATACTGTATTATCTTCTATGGACTTATGATTCCAATTTGAAAAGGAATGAAATTGGTTAATTTTTTTTTTTCAGGAATGACTTCCCGAAGTCACTCAAATTACAATCCATTAGACAGTGGCCATTGTCTTCTATTTACTAATAATTCCAAATGTGAAAAAAAACAAAAGAATGTCCTTTTTTTCTTTTTAATTGTGTGCATCTCAATGTTTTAACACCGCGTTTGTTAATGCAAGCGCTTATCCGTTAGATTTTGGTATTCTGCCTTATTTTCCAACTAAGTTCCAGTACCAAAGTCCGTCCAATTTAGATTTCTAGTTAATTGATCTAATATTTCACGTTTTCAACATTCGTATCGTTTATTTTGATGTATTATGCATGCACAGTATCCACGCTGTTTAAGTCTCTCTAAGTTCGGTAATTTGATCACATTTCTTACGACGCGAAACAAGTACTGGTCTCGTGTTTGAGAGATCTTATCTCAGTTGTCAATATCCCATTCACACAGGCTGTCAATGTCGAACACATATTTAATATATATAAAAAAATCTCAAACTGAATGATCTAAAATACAGTTGATGCAACTGATGATGTACACTGAGAAGAAACAGCAAATATACTGTGATGATAATTCTCTGGACTTACAGACTCCTCTTAGATGTGACGTCACAGTGACAAGCGAAGCGCCCTCCTAAATGACAAGACATTAACTTCAATACGTGTAACGTTGCGTCTCTGCTTTTCTATCCATAAGCGCCAATCATAGCTACATGTACACATACATACCTTTTTTTTTTTGTTTCTGACGTTAACACACGACAAAGTATGTGTAAGGAAAAAATCTCCACATTAATGGAAATTTAAAGGTTTCCTTCATAACACCAACTCGTAAATGCGTTGCAGGTTTTGATGTGTATGTTGCGGGGAAGGAAGGGAGTCGACTCATCTTCCTCATTCGGGACCGCTGCCTTGGGGGAGGGGTCCGCAGGGAGTGTCCACTCCTGTTTCGAGGTTTTCCTTTTTTTTTCCTCGGAGATTTGTACCACCGGGGACCCCCCCCCCCCATAGGAGACTTGAACTAAGTACAAAAAAGAAAATACAAGTGCTTCAGTCAATTTTGTGAGAACTACTAAATGTCCAATTTCTTGGAAATATTCACCTTACCCTACCCCTACTGGAGTTCTATACCTTTTTACGTAGTTTCCGACATGTCCGAAAGTAATAGCAGGGGGTTAGTCCTCATCCCCTTTCCTCCGTGGTGCCGCTTCCTGGCAATAAGTGGGTGGGAACAAAATTTATGAGAACCGTCAAGGACGGTGACGGCGCCATAACGCTGAAAGTGTTAGACGATGAAATGAGTTACACATACTGCGGTGCTACATTGGGGCGCGAAGGTGGTTGGGACATGTGGGAGGAATTTTGGCGCCTTTTGTAAGGGATACACGATTTTTCGTCTCTTATACATTTGTGTGTGTCTGGTAAAGATATGTATACACCTTTTGCAGTTGGCAAATTACACATTATGTTGTTTTTTTTTTGTCAGAAATCTCACCACCACCTCCCAGAGAAATCCATAGCTTAGATGCAGTGTCACACACTTATAAGGAAAATGACAAAACCTCTCTGAAAAGTGGTGCAGTCAGTGGTCGACGAAACGAGAAAATAGGAAAGGAAAGTGAATTTCAGTTATAGATCTAGGATCTTCGGGATTCTCAGGAATAAATCGCTGTAACAACTTTCAGGATGAGTTAAATATAATGACTCATTTTTTAACTGAAATGCCAACTGTTAAATCCGTAAAATCTCAGTCCGGAAGGTTTGTCCCTGATGACTTACATAGGAGAGTTTATGCCAAAGTGCTTTTAGCAATTGAAATATTAGTGGCAATGGGCATCGATAACGTATAAGGGCCGAATTTTGCTTTAAGTGCAATATTCTTCACAAATTAGTGTCAGCCCCACGAATATCGCGGCGCATGCTCGCGATCTAGAAGCGAATCGCTGCCGATGGGGTTTTGAGATGGAAGTTTCGACCACTGATTGGTCTGAATCCATCGTAGACTAATTAACGATGTTCTTCTAGATGAAACAGTACACAGAGATACCGCAGGTCTCTTTCCGACGTCATCCAGTGAAGATTGCAATGAGATATGTAAGGTTAGGCTAGGACTCTGTGAATTGAAGCCTATACACAGACGGACGACAGTTAGGCCCCTACGTAGGCTATTAATGTAATACCAAATAAATACAAACAAAAACAAAAACAAAAAACAAACTTGTTACTTTGCGTGAAGCAATCAACTAAGTCGTTGTCAAGTGTGTTGGATTTACGAAGTCCCCGTGATTACAGGGACCTTTAAAAGAAAATAAAACGAAACATACATACATATACCACAGTGTATTGTTGACATAGAACTTTTGCGAATACTCACACCGGTAGGCCACAAGATGAACACAATAATAAGGAAAGTACCTAGAACAAGTTTGAGAAGCAGAAAACTCCCAATGAGAAAACCTGTAAGAAGTGTCGGATCCAACTTGAAGATAATCATGTTGGTTACAATGATCTACAGAAGGAAGATAATATTAAAACGAATATGTATAAACTGTATCTCGGTTAACATAAATCTATATGCTTTTACTATTTACGACTGTAGGTTACGACTCGATCACGTGCCAGTGCGATACAAATTAAAACTTTACCCACTCATGACCTACTTAGTGCAGTGTGTCTAACAATGATTAACTCTACGTAAACTGCAATTGAAGGTAAGGAAAGTACCCACGAAACCTGCGTGATTACAATTATGATCCTCAAAAGAAAATAAAATATACCAACACACGACAAAATAATACCGCAAAATGTTAAACATAAATTCATGTTATTAGTCAGGTACGTATCAAGGGTATCAACACGCTCATAACAGACCCTATCTATGAATGCAATACTAAAAAAAGGTGCCCTGTACTCTATATATTTCAGAGTCAATGAAGGAGTCGCCCACAATATTAAAGCTGAAATATGAGTTGTGCTTTCAATCGCCTGGTCTTGCCTGTACCTTTGTTCTTTGTCGGTGTCTCGGGGAAGAGAAGGAGAAAGCATATATAGCTGTCAATCACCGTTAATTGAATGCAAACAGACCGATGGTTATAGATTATGAATATTCATCTCCGGAAAAAATGAGGCTTAAACAATGTTTTGTTTTGTTTGTTGTGGCCGTAAGTATAACACTTTCCCCGAAATTTGACTTTCACTGGACATTTTTTTTTTAAACTCATATTCGAGCTGTAAGCCTATAATATCCTCAGTAACAATTCGAGACGTACAGTAGTATACAGCACGATGCTGTTTATAAACACAATGCGATGAAGTCTATGTAGTGCGGCAGTGGATATGTAACCGTCAACTCCACGTTCAGAGCTATTGAGTGTACCGGATCCACGACGCCGTCGTTGTTATCACAGGCCATCCCAGCGCAATGGTACACACCAGACGTAACTTCATATGGGAAACACAGAAAACCCTCTGTGTGATGGTAGATGATCTCTCTTACTTTATCATGTTAGAGCTATTTTTTTTTTTCATGATGTTTGTACTACTTAACGCTAGGCCGGCCCGTGGTTGTTACGATGGTTCGTATACGTTACTACGGTGTAGGCTATAGGCCTAACTCAAGTACATTCAGTTAATCGTGCAGTTGTTCATGGTCATTTTTAGGAGAAGTCTGTCATTCTGGTCGTAGGCATTTGCCACCGCCGAATAAACACCCTAAAGCGGAGTAGAGATAGAGAGAGGTGTCCCATTGATAAAGTTGGCAGGAAACATACGCTCAAACATCAACTCGAGAGAATTAAAACTTGTTAAATCAGTCTATAGGCCTACGTTCAAAATTCCATAACACAGCGTCAAGATTAAAAGGCTATTAAGTAACAGTACATTTCTGATTGCTTACATCAATTTGGTAAGTACAGAGGCAAAAGAGTGGCAAACTACCCCAAAATACTCCTTGCCATAAATTATAATTACAAATGACTCGGACAATAAAATCCCGTAATGTACATTTCCAGATGCAATGCGCATGGCAGTTCCAGTGACACGATGTACCGTATACTTTCCACAAACTGAGCTATCATCCGATAGCTGGATACATATATTTCCAGTATTCAATAACAGAACAGTGGCTGTACTATTGACCAAAATTATTTCCTTCTTAAAAAAAAAAAAAATGCTGCAACCATTCAATCCAATAGAATTTTCGTAGAATTGAGTCACTACTAGTTTGGTCTCAACACATCTGTATTCGTTTGTCTGACTTTGCAATAAAATCGAGTTCAAAATATGCTTCTTCTGACTAAGTAAGGTGTAATGCGTTTTTTTAGCTATCGTGTTGTTACAGTAACAAATTTCAAGAATTGACATCGAACGCAAATCTAAGAGATTGTCCAGTTTTGGTACAAACTTTGATATGTTATATTGTAATATTTTTCGGCCATGTATAGCACCTCTGCCAAACAGTGTTATATACTCAACGCAGCAAAGAATGATACCTTCAGCCTATAAATCATGAGAAGATTATCTCCTGATGCAGTTTGGATTGTAAACATTTACTCGACTGTGCGATATACTCTCTTATAGAAGAAGTAAATCATTACAGCCATATAGGATACATTTATAGCTGTTAACTACAAAGTAGCGTTAGTGATGTCGTTTCGTTGATGAAAGACCAAAACATTGCGCCACTTACACTTGACTGGGGACATTCTATAAACTGTGCAGCTGTACCTCTTATGTATATCATTTTATTTAAAAAAAAATGACTTTGTGCTAAAATGGTTTACTTACCCTTGGAATTATTGAAAGATCAAATTCCCTTTCAAACCGATGAGTTTCTGATAAAGAAAAGCAACACAAGATACTTAAAATTAAATAAAACAATGAAAAAAAAGCTGCATACATTTTTATGTCATTAAATATGCATTTTGTGCAACATATTAAAAATTTAAGTGGCCTTAAAAAGAGAAAAAAAAAGAAAATAAAGAGGATAAAAAGGGGGGTGATCAAATAATTCCCCGCTTGCGTAATAGTTTCGGCACGATTTCAGTCAATTTCTCAAACAAATTCTGTTACACTTTCATTAACTAAATATGGTTATATATCTAATTGCTTTATTACGTAATTTACAAATTTATTACGTTACAATCAACGTGTAAAACCTGTTCAGTCAAACGTAATCAAGAACGAAGAGAGAGAGAGAGGTGGAGAGAGAGGTGGAGAGAGAGAAAAGCGGATTTGAAGCTATGATTACAAAATTCTGAATGTATTTTAAACAATTCCGTGATGAAATGTACGACTTCAAACTCTGAATCTGCAGTAAATCTATATCTGAGGTTATAAACAGAAAATTGATCAAACCGTGTACAACTTCTCGTTGATTAGAATTGTATTCTATATTCCGCAGTGAACCCATTTCCTTACAAAGGTGCCAGACAGAATACGATAAGAACCTAAGGAGATCAGGCTGTTTTTTTTTTTTTTTTTGCAGCTATATTTAGCAATCTGTTATCCGTCCCATTGTTTTTATAAGTGTGACAGCTTTGTCCTATTTCGCGATCTCCGCGACTTTCCGACAAACAAAAAAATTCCATAAATCTTTGTACATTGGTTCGATTGGCGGAGTTTACGAAGTGTCAACAGCAAACGGTATTTCACCTCCATTAGATGCGTCGTACATAAACAAAAAAACAAATCAAATAAAATGTAAAAAGTTAATTATGTTATTTTGTTTAGTATAGGCCTACCTCCTTTCTTGCCGGGGCAAAAGAACGTTCTCTTTGGATACCCGCAAAATAATCCTTCCAGGTCATATTTCAGGGAACTTCCCTCTAATTCCACATGCACGTCCCCCGATATGGACAGGATGTCTTCCTCTGAAGAAGAAGAAGAAGAAGAAAAAAAAGAAAGAAAACGCAACCAGTAAAAAAGGTACTTAAAAGGGAGTAAGCAGTTGCCCGGACTTTATTCTGAATGGTCAACTCAATCTTACAAATCTCCTCTTTTATACCTTACAAGTACCGTTTAGGATACTTTTCTTTCAAAATATTGCGTATTCAAAGGGAACAAATAACTTGCATCAAGTTAGCAATCCTGTAACAAAGATGTTGTCACTTGGTGCAAAAGGGTCATCCGTGAATCACGGACAAGGAACTGTGGTAATATAAATTGGGGTGACTAACTTTTTGCCTTTTAAAAAAACCAGAGGAAGTTGACAAATTCTGGTAACTTGAACCAGACCAATTTAAATTTTCAATTTATGCACCGTGTATAAGTAAGTACTATAACTGCAACTGATTTGATAGTGGTACTTCAAAAAGATAACCTGTTTTTTTTTTTCGCACATACAGTTTGATACATGCAAGAATTAAAGTATAGATATATAGATAAATAGCAACCTATCCACATAGTATTAGTGCCACGCATTATATAAGTGTTAATCAAAAGGTGAAAATGGTGAATTTCAGATGAATTGTGAGTCACAGGTACGGTGTCTATTTATTCTCGTCATTTTCTTCTGTTGTGTTAAGAGTAAGGAAGTCTGTGGATCAGGTAACCCCCCATGGTCCCGTGAGCTGAACAGTGGTCAAGGGCAAATGAAAGTCGTTCAATGTTCTTTCCTTTTTCTTTTTTTTTTCTTCGTTACTCTTCTTAACTGGCAGGGAGTTTGGTGTAATCATAAACTTGTGAAATTAGACTCGGCGAAAGAAAGGGATAGGACAACAACACACAGAGTACTCAGCCGCGTACCGTGTCATTCATACAAGTATGTATGTATGTATGTATGTATGTATGTTGGGTGTGTGTCTGTGATTGCAGGTGTTATGTTTGCTGCGTGTGCTGGTTTTACCAGAAGTCTACGTATTTAAATAAGATGTACCTACTAAAGTATAGGGATAACGCTCCATAGCCGATAGAAGTCCGTCTTGGTGGGTTTGGTGAAATCGAAAGGTTGAATACGTCACTGAATGGACCTGGCAAAGTGAATATATCAGTATATAATTCATTGTGACACATCACAGTTAAGCTCAAAGTTAACTTAGTCAAAGTATACTCCAGTCTGTTAGAAATTTAGAAATATAGCAATATAATAATATCGATAATACAGTAACAAAACTAGTGATAAAGTCATACATGAAAATATTACAAAATAATATATAATAATGAATGATAAATGATAAATTATATATATATATATATATATATATATACTGAAAATAGATACATTACTAATGAGTCTAAAAGTATTGACATGCGATGTCTTCCTTTAAACTTCTCAGTAGATAAACGATACCAACTCCATGGGCCCCTTTAACTTACTATGCACATATATGGGACCTATATGTGAGTATAGCTCCGCCATACAACAGTAATCAAATTATGGGTCCGATATACCGGTTATATCACGATGGTTTAACACGCAGCTACCACAGTGTCAGAAGTGAGATCGTCGGAAACTGGGGGGGGGGTTACTTAACAGACGACACAATAATCAGCAAAAGACAATGGACAGGATAATTAACCATCAGTAGATTATCAAAGTTTACCAGGACGAAATACTCTTCATTCCCTGCCTACACCCCCCCCCCCCACCTTCCCGGCCGCCCTCCGTTTAAGACCGTACCATCAATGCTGATGCTAAAGGCTCTGCATGGTTACATTTGAAACATTTCGTTTGTCAAGTTTGAGAAAGATCAAAAGTATTTCTTTCATCCTCAAGACTGTGTGTAGTTTTGGAATGACTGGATGTATGCGCTACAACATTCAGCATGAGCAGAAAATGTCAACTTGTAATACATCACCCTCTCTCTCCATTTGGATCGATAGGTTAATTTAGGACTGTTCTTCAAGTTGATATCATTACAGATACATATACTGGTTAAAACGTAAGTTAAAGCAGAACAGGTAGTTGCGACATAAATTTTACATTTTATTATTTAGCTTTCATATTTTTTTTCTTTCTCCAAATCGGGCACAAACACATCTTCTTAACAGATTTGTGTTAATGATCTAAACATAACAAATTATGTCATTAAGTACCAAAGTAGAGACAACAAAATGTTTTTGTTTTTTTTTTTCCTTACAAGATTTTTCTTAACTGGACATCCTCCAGATAATATCGATGAGTATATCTGTTTAACGTCTCTCCCCAGCTTTGCAGAAGGAATCCTTGTTGGTTGAAGGTCCTCGATGTTTTACTTGCAGTGTTAAGGGTAAACACTGACGGCTTTTGCCGAAACAACATTCGTAATACTTAAGCCAGCCAGGGAGAGGCCTAAAACAGGTACTCTTGAATATTATTATCTAGGGGATGTCCAGATGAGAAAAAAGATAAGAAAAAGAAAATTTTCCCCTCTATTGGGACATTTAGCAACAAATCGTGCCATTGGTAGATTATTTTTTTCAACACAAGTCTGCAAAGGAGTTACCATAATGCCAGACTTGGAGGCAGAAAGTGCAAAAGGCTACAGAAAATGTACTTCACAGCTATAGATCTTCTTTTCATTAAGTAGTTTATTGCTGAGACAGAAGTTAAAGATAAATTGTTGTTGATTTACCAGTAACGTTCCATTTGCATGGCTTGGCGTCGCTGATCTTTGATAAAAAGGCGTTGACATCATCATGGCCAGACTGGTTACCTTGAAGTGTCATTGGCATACCCCTCGAAGGTAGAGTAGACCCCCAGGGAACCACGACGGTTAGTATGAGCAGGTAAAAGGCCTTGTTCCCCATGTTATCGTTTCAGCTGCTCCTTATCGCGAAAGGTAAATTCTGAACGGCTAATTTACTCGGTTAGGAAAATATCGTTAATATTAAACACGCAACTATACTGGAACTAACGCCCTGGTGCCGTACGCAATCCAGCTTTAAATGTGCGGTACGCTTCAAAACAGTTCCTATAACGACGTTCCGCGTGGGCGTGTGAAGGTTCCTACTGGGGCTCTTTTCAATAATGGAATCCTAAATATAGAATCGACAAAAATCGGGACGAATAACATTAGATTGAAATTATATTCGCACAAAGAAATAGACGGATTGCGGCGAATAACTTCCGTTTTCGCACGGAACTGACCCCCTAACTCCAAAAGTAAATCTGACGATCGCCGATTTGCCAAAATCTCGTTCGCACCAATAATCATTTTACATCCGCACGAATTTTGTTCGGTCGGATAGCCACAACCATCGCCGATGGTTCACACATTATTTCCTTTTTGTACCAGCAGTTTTGTACATAGGGCAATGTATGCTGTTTCTTTTGTTATGCCCCTACATTGTTCGTCTTTATGTTATATAGCCTACTGTATCTCTGCTTCTATATATCTATAACTAATTGTGATCGGTGAGCGAACTTAAAAGATCATTGTTAACTTGAGTGAAGTTCATGTTACAATAGACTCACTCTCGCCTTGAGAGTTCCTGTTCAATCAACTGTATCTGACGTAGCCTAGCACATAGTTCTACAAACAATCACCGGTAATTTTTCAACGGTTTTAGAACATTCACTCACAAAACGTAACGGTAAAATAAGAACTCCATAACTTTTAGGTAAAATTTTACACACAGTTAAATGTAAGTCTTACATTGTGTATATAACAATTTTACTAAAATGTAGTAAAATTTACCAAAATTATGTAGAATTTACATATACTGTTTACCTAAATTATGTAAAATAAGAACTCCATAAATTTTACATATAATTAACCCGTGAGCACCGTTTTACTTTTGGTGATATGTGATATTTCTAGGGACACCTGAGAGATCTTTATTCACACCAGCTTATACCCTTTTGAAGAGGATTGCGGAGAAAAAAAGCTTTGATATGAGGAATTGTTGCCGACAGTCAAGTCAAACTCAAGGTCTCACAAATCGAAAATTCTGGTTATCTCTTTGAAATCAAGTCAGACTGGTTTATAAGATTAAGGCATGCACTAAATTTTTGACACGTAAAAAAAAATGAAAGCGGCAAACAGACTTTTTTTCTTTTCTGGACCATATTATCAATTTTCGGAAACATTCGGTAACGTGCAGAAAGTGTATCTATGCTTCAACAAGTCACACAATATCATTTTTTTTATCTATTGTGATAGGCGTACTTCGAAACCCGTCGAAAGTTAACAACTAATTTTCAACAATAACGACGGGCAATGTTACAGCTTTGGACAACATTCTTTGATAGGTAGTTTAAAAAAAGGAAAGAAAAGAAAAAAGAGAGCAGATGGTATATGCCCCCCCCCCCCCCCATGTTAAAGAGACCCATTGTGTTGATATCGATGAGTTAGATAAGATTTCGAAAGGTGTAAACACATGACAAATACTTACAACTAGCATAATTAGTGAAGTTTCACAACTTCCAATGGTTACGAAAACTGTCAAATATTTTGAATTTTGCATTCTGACTTAATTGTATTGTTTGAGTTCATATGAATGAGTTCTCATGTGAAAAGTGTCTGAGTGTTCACGAATTTTCAAAAAAGAAATTGAATCGTTGATCACTTACTCAATAATTTTCCTTTGTATGTGACTTGGGGATCCTATAAGTTTGACCATTTGTCATTAGTATGTAAAGAAAAATTGACAGGATGAGGACAATTTAGTGAATTTCGAGAAACAACTCAAATACTAAAGGTATTTAATTATTTAAGGTATAACCCTTTGAATCTGAAAGTGGCGAACAAAGGAAGCGATCTTGGAGGAGAGCGTAGGCGACTTCAAAGAAAATAGAGCAGTATTGGTTTCTTGTTCAAACGATTTTCTCTTGGCTGTCATGACAGTCCAATCACACAGGCTGTCACAATGTCAAACACAACTTCAACACATCAAAAACAAAGGAACAACCTCGAACTGAATTTATGCAATTTGCACAATTGTTAATGTAAAAAGAGAGTAAGTAGTAAATTACCCCAAAAATGAGGGGTTTTTTTTATTTCCTTTCTTTTATTCATTTATTTCGCAAGTCCAATTTCTCCAGATTAAGGGAGAGTCGAAAATTTGCTTCCTTCCCGAATGCAAAAGGTAGGTTTGATGAACGAAACATGTGAAACGGTTTAGCGGGTTGATTGCAAATGTTTCTCATAGTTTAACTTTGAAAAGTTAGTAATATGTATCATCACACATAATATATTTTTATAAATTTAACTTCCAATATCTTCAGAAAATGTTCACTGATTTAATATGTTCATCTTCCCAGGCTCGTTGCAGATTCCTTGCTTTAATACAATTCTGGAGTCGTCATGTTGCCATCCCTAATAGCAGATAAGAAGACTTTCTTTTTTTTAAATCTGCATTACAGGGCACATTATGTTCATATCTGACCAAAGTATTCATTGATATAATACTGCGATTTGCTTATATCAAAAATAATTTGGAAAATTTGGAGTAAAATATTTCAACCAAAAGAGAGTCATTTTCACTATATTAGAGTGGATATTCAATCTCAATTTTGGAATGACCGCTAATTTTACTCTTTGTAATTAAAGGGAAATAGGGCGTTTAGAATACACCAATGTGACTTACAAACGAAATAGCATTAGTCACTGTTGAACCTTTCAGTCCCATCAATAAACACCTGCCAAAGCTTCATCTCCTCAAAGCATTATGGAGGTGATGAGTAATGGAAGATGCATCATTTGAATTTTGAAAAGTTTGGGTGAAGAAATTAGTGTGGAGCAACAAATAACTGAGTTTCTGTCTGTAAGAAACTAATTTCTTGAAAAGAAGGTTACTGTCCTTCCTTCTTTTGAATAATCTATCATAATTCTGCATCCACAAACATTGGTTCTAAAAATATGGATGTTTCCTGTGAAACAAACGCCCTATTTCCCTTTAAGATAGCAGCATCAAAATCTGCACTGACAAGTATAGCGATTTCTTACATTCATGTCTTAAATGTGGCTGTAATAAGTAAATAATGACTACTCAAAATTACTGTTATTCATAAACTATGTTAAAATGAAAAAAAAAAATAACCACAATGTTAAGTTTCCACAGATTGAACTGTCTTATGCTAACTAGATTCATACTGGAATGCAGAATAACATTTTACTATAGTTTATAGTTATAATACTACGCAAAAATAAATTGTGAATACTGAAATGACTTTAACCATTCAATGCTTACAACAAGACTTGGGGTGGAGTAAAACTACAGTTTTCTTGAAGTTCAGACAGTACTAGTATGATCTAATTAAGCTCAACTGTATCTGCTTGCGGTACGTCTAACACCTTACAGGTCGCGTGTGACATGCATCCAGAAGAGGGAAGTCTTCATTCAAAAGTAATATAGAGTGAACCCCTGAATGATATGTATTTTAAATTATACCCAGGATACTTCGTGTTTGGTATCAGATTGAAGGGAAATTTTATTTCTAACCCAGAAACTGAAGCTCGTTTTGTTACTGTATCATCTTGAAAATCGTTAGTATATTGATTAAAAACATGATGATAAGTAAACAACACAAGCGGTAATTGTATTAGAGAAGAAAACAGCTGGTTTTGTTTAAAAATAGACTGTAGTTATATTGTTTAATTCTTTAAAGGAACGACACTCAAATGTTACGTACCTAACACTTGACTGTGAACAATTCATAAACTTTCATGTAAATTTTATGGACAATTTCACCACTAAAATGACAACGTGATGAATGACTTAATTACCTTTGGAATAACAGAAAGATCAAAGTTCTTTACCGATGAGTTTCTGATAGAACAAAAAATAATCAAACATGATATTTTAAACTAAATTAGAAAAATTCAAGAATAACTAATACACATATTCATTGAATATGCATTTTAGTCGTTATTTTCTAAGCAGTCATTGACAAGTTTTCATGTGTTATTCTATATTACGTAACATCTAATTAATTTATCAGTATCTGATTGGAGGATTGTAGGTCACATGTCAGGCGTGATTCTGCACTATTTTTTAGAAAAAGACGTAAACATCTGAATTTCATCCGCTCTGACTGCATTCAGCCTGTGTGTGTGTGTGTGCGTGTGTGTGTGTGTGTGTGTGACAGTGTCAAAGTTCTGATGTATGTGTATCACTGTGATGTGGGGTTAGTGACAGTTCCTAGTAGTGTTTGTTCTCTTCAACAGTGAAGCCTGCCGGGAATCGACGCACATCTGGGCAAATAATTTGTTACATATGTATCTCGTATACCTGCTATTTGAAGATCGAGTAAATCTGTTGTGCCCTTCCCCTGTCCCTCTATTATTCCTCGGTATTGTTAAACATCTCTATTGTATTTCAAATACGTCATTGTTAACTTGTGTGGGAAGTTCCTATTTTACGCGAGAGTTCCCAAGTCACTGGTATTTGTTTTTAGCACCGATTTTTTTTTTAACGATTGCCTTCAATCTTGCCACCTTTTGACAACAGTATTTTTACAATGTTCCATTGCACGTGATGTTTAATACAAGCCTGGTTTCGTATTTAAGAACCATTTTCTCTAAGACGTGTCATTATCAACGGGGTATCGGCCATTCAGCCGAAATCTCGGCCCTCAGTTTCGGTAAGAGTGACGAAGCAATATGCCGATGGAAATCGTGCAGGGACAATTTTCCATGTATATGACAATCTTGGTTTGACTTATAGGTTATTACGATAGAAAACTTTACCGGTTAACACTTAGTGAGGATGAGACGTAATATCGACACTCACGTGTTCTATTTCTGTAAATGGGCAAAGAACAATTGATTACGACGATGAAATCAATTATTAATATTTTATGTCACAGGTAGGTTCAGTCTGGTGAGACAATTTTTTACTTTTAACAATTCAAAAAAAAAAAAATACTTATCCAACATGCAATAACACGTACACTGGCGAGGAGATTATTTTGCCAAGTACACTATGGAGTAGAATTAATTTCAAATATTCTTTCACGCTGTTTCTGAATGAACATTAAATAGCAAAACCTGGACATCTTTTGGTTCAAGTAAAAACATTGTGTTGTTAATATTATTACTTTTGTTTTTTATTCCGTTTTTTTTTTCTGTATTGTTCTGCGAACTAAGACAAGTGGTTAAATTCGGGAACTTATAACGCCACACTAGCTGTAATTGTTTTTATGACATAGCGCCACTTCACTGTTACTTTATGACATAGCGCCACCTCACTGTTACCGCATTCAGGTAGCATACCCTATATAGAGGTTGCAGATCCCTCTGCATTTTGTTCGCCGTCGGTGAAAGTCCCTTTTAGGGACATTTGGGCAACTTTTTTGGTATTTTATCCTTTAAGATGGGTCCTTTTGTGGATTGAATATTGAAGCAGGCGAGTTAAAGTATTCATGTTGTGAAAATGGGGGGAATTGAAGCAATCATAGAAAAGTTATGGAATCTTAGGTGGCGGAGCATCTTTGTTGGAGGCGATGTGTGATTTGGACCCAGTGACAAGGTGTGCTAACTTCGACGGCCTGTAGCAGAAAATTTAACCACCTAAGGTACGGTAAATTGAAGAAGCCATGAATGGCCAATGTGTCAGCTTTCCAAAGAGTGGCAGCTTATATCTGTTGAAAACTTCTACCAGGCTTTACAAACCATATTACTTTTGCGATTTAGTGTGTAAGTGAATGGGGCAATTAATAGGGGTATGCTACCTTAAAACGCCTCACTAGCTGTAATTGTTTTTGTGACATAGCGCTACCTCACTGTTACCGCATTCACTGTGGGTTTGTCTCGCGCTAAGCCTTATCTTATTTCAGAAGTTCATGAATCGAAGGACATCAAATCTAATACTAACTTTGCTTAAAACTGCCAGATGATGTTACAGTTAGAAGCTGTGTCATAGGAAGTGATGACGTCTGACGTAGGAAATATTTGTTGGTAGAAAAAAAGCCCAAGCCTCCCGGCAATCCTGGAACGGTATTCCATTTTTTTTTTCACTTAAAGGGAAGTAGGGCGTTTGTTTTACAAGAAACATCCATATTTTTTAAAACCAATGTTTGTGGAGGCAGAGTGATAGATTATTCAAAATAAGGAAGGAGAGTAGTCTTCTTTTCAAGAAATAAGTTTCTCACAGATAGAAACTCAGTTATTTGTCGTTCATCACAAATTTGTTCACCCAAACTTTTCAAAATTCAAATGATGCATCTTCCGTTACTCATCACATGCATAATGTTTTAAGGAGATGAAGCTTTGGCAGATGTTTATTGATGAGAGTGAATGGTTTAACAATGACTAAAGCTATTTCTCTTATATGTCATGTTGGTGTATTCTAAACGCCCTATTTCCCTTTAACTTGTGATTAATTAAACGTTCTTAGCGTTAGTTCTTTCTGAGCTAGAAATTAACGTTGATCACAAGTCCACGGCACTCCTCCGCCCCTCCCGTCTGAGTTTTTTCGTTTTTTTGTTTTTTTTTGTAAATAGATTTTCCATAATTTTTTTCAACATCATCTTTTTACAACACAAATCAATAGGTGATGAAAACTTGATCTGTAACTTAAAGGGGCCGGGGCCAGGAGAAAGGGCAAGGTGTCTTAATGTTTATTCGATTTTATTTCAACATGCAAGTATAATGGAATCAGGGTGGAGGAATACCAACATCATTATGATTTTAAGCTCATATTAGGAAAAAAAAAGTTGCTGTTGTAGGAATTTGTCTTGTTTTTAAGTGGTTCCATTTGAGTATGGCCTGGAGTTCCGAAGGCGTAGATATGAGTCTCTAATGGAAAAAGTTGAGTTTACATTCTGTCCTCACAGGTGCCCATCGAGCCTGAGGCAAAATGTGACTCGTCCATGCAGAGGGGGACAATTCGGCTCCAGCTGGTGGTCTAGGGAACAAGCCCCGTGAAGCCCCAGCGTTTTAGGATAATTTTGATGTATTAAAAGTCACCATTTAAGAGTTCTACTGCTATAGATTAAACACAGGTGTAATACAAAAATTGGATAATTTCATGCAAGATTTAATTTGTCACAAAACTGTATCATCTGTCACTACAATGATCATCAATACCAAAGTAAAAAAAAAAACGATCATCGTTAGACGGAATATCACTTTATGGAGATGTTATTATCTCCTATAAAGATACAATTGGCCTATAATAAACCTATACTGTACATGTTGCCAAGGTAACAAATTAATGAGTTAACTAAAATCTAAACTCGAGCCTTAAAACAGCCTCCTCCCTTCCTCATTGTCATCCTCTCACCTCCTTTAAAAATACTCGGACAAATTTTAAACATTATACCTTCCATTATAACAGTCTGGAGCTGTTATTTCAATGACAGCTGCCTGGTTAATACCCCCAAACAGTGGGTGCTTGTGGGGTGGGCGGGGTCTTCTCTGCCCTGAAAATCATTCACCATCTTACCTATTTTTTAAACAGATTCGTCGTTGAGAAAGTGAAAAAAATGCTTTTATCTGGGATGAATGTTACAAAAAGCAGGTGTTTTCTTTTTTTTTTAAACTTAAATCTCAGGGGTAGGAGGACACATGGGGGAACGCTACTCTCTGGTTTCCCTAAAGAAAGTAACGTGCATCACACCGTTACCATCGTTACCGTTACCATCATCAACATCATCATTATCTTCATCATCATCATCATCATCATCATCATCATCATCATCACACTTTATCAGTATCCACTGAGCTAATTGAACGTCCACCGAAGCCTAACAATCTGATACTAGAATTCACTATCTTTCAGTCATGATCCTATGTAGGAATTCGAGCAACGTACTTCGACGGAATTCGACGTAATTCTACGTTCTTCTTCAACATCTTCCATCTACTATCATCACGTTCCGGCCAGTACTAACGAGATCAAACCGTCGCTAATTTAACAGTGGCAGTAGCATAAAGAAATCACCTCCCACATGTCATTTAATTCTTATTACTTGTTAAGACTACAGTTTAATTAAACCTCACATAATTCTTTTCAATCTCAGAAAGCGCTTTGTACATGAGCTGGAAAAAAGTGGCAAATTGGAAAGAAAATTGAAAATGATGAAATTACATCTAATTGAATCATAAAGCTATATTCTATAAAAAGCAACTCTACTTCATTTTGTCGTATACTTGGATACACTTATATTGATTTTTTTCTTTTATTATGCTCAGCATTAACGTAAAAGTCTTTGTCACGCTTCTTCTTCTTTCTCCGATTTCACTGAAATTTCATGTTTAGTATCTCCTTGACTACGGCAGGAACCTACTTTAATTACTACGAAAATTTTGGGAAGCATCTAAAGGGAAACGCTTATGTCATCTTCGTAAAGGGCCAAAACCAAAATGAAACCGATGCCACACAGGAAAAAGACATTCTGGAGGCAAAACATCACCCACGGATTTTTGGTCTCTCTGATGTTGGTTATTTGTGGCACCTAAAAAAAAAAAAACCGGATAAATATAGATGAAACACAACAACAAAAGGTACTGATCGACATTGCATTGTTAATAGTACGTTGATGTATAATGAGTAATTAAAACTACCATTTACCCAATATTTGAAAAATGTTCTCCACGATTTGACTGGCAATCAAACACACTATACACTTCTCTTCAGTATGCATTATAACCTTGGTTGGACTGATGCAATGTGTTTTGAGGTCGCCTCGTTAATATACCACTGTGACTTCGCTTATTTATGAACAGTTTCACCGTAGTCATAGCGAAAGAAATTGGGATGGTGGTAAAAGCTTCCAACAGAAACTTTATTCAAGAGGCGTGGCCATAGCGAACAAAAAGTGACTTTTTCTGTTATTTTCAGCGACGTGGATTCGAGAGTCGTGATGTACAAATAAAAGAAAAAAAAATTTCTATTTATTAACGCATTTGAAAAGGTGAATGATTTATAAATGCAAAGAGCAAATTGATTGTCTTTCTTTTTGTTTTCTTAATTTTCAAGGTTTTTTTTTTTTTCCTGTTAGACGGTAGAGCTCACCATATCAGCGAGGGCAACGTAGATGAATATCCCCGCAGTGATGGCGAAGATCCACTGCCTCGCTTCCTCTGTCTGTGCTAACCCCAGTCCGATGTAGAGACCGACGAAGGCGGACAGGGAAGAGAGAAGATTAAGCAGGAGCGCCCACTTCAGTTGTATGCCCAACTTCAGCAGAACGCCCAGATCTCCTGTTTAAACAATACGATACGATGGTAAAAAAGAGGATAAGTCTAAAATAAAAAAAAGATATCGTTTGCACCATACATGAATCATTATCAAGGTGCAATCAATGATCCATCATTGCAGCTGTCACACCGGTAAAGTATAAATATGTGGAAAGTAGAGGGTAAAGCTGGTGGGCCACAGGTCGAACTTGCGGTTATCCTGCCACAGGACTTTATGGATTTTTTTTTTCTTCTTTCTAGAGATACTCTTGTAGTAATCCTCGGCTGAACGGTTTATCTTTTTTTCTCTTCTTTTTTTCTGGTTAATTCAAGACAAACGTTTGATTCACAGGCTAGAAATGTCAAGTTAAATGAATTTATTCCTTTTCCAAAACTAGCCAGGTACCCTGACGTGGGATGATACATTTGTGTAACGAGTTGTGAATTCGAAATGACAGCAGTCTTATAAAAGTCAGAAGATGTACAAGCACCGGTTACCCGCTGGCGGTTAGGGTGAAAAATACGGTTAAATGGATGGGATTATGTCCCCCCCCCCCCCTCCTCTTATTTCCCATCAGGCTCTTCCCAAACGAAAACGATACCACATTTGTTTGTTTGTTTGGTTGGTTTTTTTATGAAGTAAAAGAAATGAAACAGTAGTCAGCTTGTGTCTGTACTTAAGATAATTTAAAATGAGATTTCTCGATTCATTTACAAGCTTTGAATTTACTCATAAATATACTGTACCTCACATAGCTACTAAATTTCGTGGAATTGCTATACTGTGTTCACCAAATCGAGAGAAATCTGAGGAATGTGACAGCGACCGTATCTTCCTTACCTAACTCGTGAGGAACTTCGTGGCAGAAGACGGCCAATGTGGTGGATAAGGCCAGGACCCATGCCCTCTGCGAACGAAGCACCGATAGCCAAACCGTCCCCAAGGTTATGGAGGGTATCACCGATGATAATCATGTATGGTATCGGTCCATACCCTTGAAAATGGAAAATAAAAAGAAAACAAAAATAATTACAACTATTTATGCGCCCCGACAATGAACCCTCTTGTTATTTACTTGTAAAAAAAAAAGAAAAAAAGAAAATGAAGTTGCAATACGTTTTATCTCAACCAACGACCGAGTAACGTTATCAAAATGTGTTCATATTAATGCCAATCATTGTTATCATCAGTTACGATCAATATTGATCATATCGATCATCTTTATCGATCACATATGATCGATATACGTACATTGGATACGTCGAGAAAACAAAAAACGGACTACCTAATCAGAAACGTCACTAGAACATAAAAATACAGGAAATGCACTTAATAGAAAATGCACTAAAAAAAATCCACGTTTTTGCTAGAAGCACTGAAATAGGTTCGTCTATCTAATTATTATGTCAGAATTTTCTTGTTTGCTATTTATAAATTAACAAACAAAGAGATATTATTTTATCGGTTAGGATATATGTTTTTCTATTGAATAACAGTAAAAAAAAACCCTCTTAGGTCGCCCATAGCTGTGCTATACTTATGTAATCCAGTGCAGCGGCTGCCAGACTATGACAGGTCACTATGACTGCATCGCGTTTCTATTCTCTTTTTCTTTAATGACGTCACCGCTGACCGATGACGAAGTAAATCTCTCATAGGTGATATTCTCAGCGAATACCAAAAAATGATAAAACTGATATATAGCTAGGTATACAAAACATTCTTAGATCAACCACAAATTCCGCTTTCTATTGTTTTTCTATGTTTGCTTCCTACTGTCTCTTTCGTTTCTTTTTCCGTTGTTTTTTTTTTTCCTTTTGTGGTTGTTGCATTCTCATTTATATTCATGTTTCTTGAACTGATTTGTACTCAAAGATCGTTTTCTCTTTTAATAGCTGAAATTATTACAATCAATACGAGAGTTAAACTGTAAACACAAGGGGAACTACGTCACTGGCAGTCTTTCCTCTTACAACACACGTAGTTGGAAGAAGAATTATCGCAGAAGAATACGTCGACGTGACCGCACCCTCTAATTTCACACTGCACACGAGGCATGACGTATATATAGGGCACGATGACTTAAATACATTTGTACCCTGCTGTGCGACTAATTAAGTCGTTTTGCGCATGTCTAAGCCGCCCGGCCCGGAAATATACATAAACTCAATACACACAGTAAAAGAAAGTGGAGGCAAATTGAAAGAAAAAAACCCAAGAAATAAAGACATAAATAAACAAATCCGTTACTTTTCGCCCAGTGCTTTGCCGTTGTGTCTATTTCCAGTCCTGTAGAATCAACGTTCTCCGTCTGTTGAAAAGGAGAGTAAAATACATATTCTGATAAGTTTCAGTAAACTATCAAGAATTATGCAGTATTAGCAGCAGTATTAGTAAAAGCAGTAGTAGTAGTAGTACTAGAACCGTGGTAGTTAGTACTACCACTACTACTAGTAGCAGTAATAGTGGTAGTGGTAATAGTAGTAAGGTTACGTAAAGTAAGTAATAGTAATGATATCTCTGTCTACGTACAATAGAATTGCACTGGTAATGACGAAACGTAACAGATTCAAAATAAAGCAAAAGCCACGCACCACACCCGCCGTCTCTCAAAGGAACAACAGCGGATGAATCAGTCACTATCAGCTAGAAATTGTTGGTCACAGGTCTTACCAGGGGTGATTTAGAAATCGACTTCGTCAAGGTTCCATTCGTCTTCGTCTCCCCTGCTTCAGCCATGCTGATCCCCTCAACAGCAGGAGTGACCGAATGATCATGTCCCTGAAAAGTGAAATAACTAAATATAATTCAAATGAGAAAAAAAAAAAACCTCAAAATAACTAAAATAAAACCCCGTAGCCCCGACCCGACTCCACACACAGTACATACTTCTCCTCTTATCGGTTTGTTATTTCCCCTCCGAGGTTAACTAATTCCTCATCCCGTAACTCTCACAGGATACATCTCTGTTATGGTCTTTCGCACGATGCATACTTTTGTCAGAAAAAAATAGACCTTTTAAGTACACAGTCATAGCGGATTAGGACACAATATTAGGTTGCCACGCCCCGGCAATATATTCTTCATAATCAACGTAATGTTTCTGAGCAAAGGGAACAAAGCACAAAGACAAAATTATTTTGTTATCAGCAATAAAGCCATAAATCGGGATTCTTGTTCAATAAATTCTTAAAAGTTCGGATAGCCAGGGAAGATATGTCCATGTGGATTTTATTCAATGATTACAAATTAATTATATCCACCGTCTGGTCTAGGTTAGGTAGCCTACTGAATCATGCGCGTAGAGTGAAACAGCACTGACAAACGCATGCGTGGATACAACTAGAGGAACTATAGATATTACCGTCTACATCAAGAGGGTACACATTACGCAGTCTCGGAACAACTGTGTTTAGCTACAGGATTCCATAATCGGTAAGGGTACGGTTACGGAATGCGGCGGCGAATGGGTGCGATTGCGTTGTCCGGTTTCGGAAATTTGTGATGCCACAATTGCGGATGAGCTACGAACGAGCACCATAATACTGACAACGTTTCATAGTCTTACGTCATATAAAGCCTGGCCTATCTGAAGAGCCATCCTAATAGAGAATAACAGAGGCCTGATATTCATGATCACATTCGATACGTATACCCTTAAAACTCACCGAAAACCAACCCATTAACGTCTCGAATACATAGAAGAAGTACACAGCTAAGAGACAAGCCAGAGATTTCCATATGTACGCCATTTCTGGATCTGTCGGTGAGTGAGAAGCATGGTTGTGATCAATGGCATGCAGTCCTGTGGCCTGCAGGTATAAGACAGAAAAAAAATAGTGCATCACTTGTCCACACTTTTGTATTCACGAATCACCCAATCACACCTCATCCCATGGTTCGGCTCTCCCTTCCGAAAAGGGATGTAGCGTGATGCCACTCGTGACGTATGTAGTCTGGAGTGTTTTAATCGTCAAACGAAAGAAGAATATTGAAATTAACAATCTTGTAGTCAAAATCTCAAATTTGGTAAATAAACCTTTTACTTCCCATAATTCACAGGCGGATAAAATCAATGATAGCAATTGGTCTCTCAAAGAATGGACATTTTGTGGAAAGAAAATGGCTGCTGGAAGAACGACCAAACTTTACACATTTATGCATCTGAGCATGGAGCTACCTGAGCCACTTCTGAAACAAAAGAAAAAATCAACGAAGTTGTATAAAGGGAGAGGTGGCTATTAGTGGGGCATTTTATGTTAAAATCATTTGGCAACTTCATCAAATTTAATTGGAAAATCCTGGCTGAACATGGAGCTTATTTTCTTTTAACAACCATTTAACAGAACTCCTGTAGTCCCATCGGGCTTGTCAGCTCACCCCCACCCTCCCCCATTCTACAATCCTAGGTACATACTTCTGAATACAGAAGGCCACAGAATGTTACTATTACAGAGTCATTTTCATCGTCTATATAATGTGGTCACGGTTTGTTCAATCACGGTGGTGTTTCAACAATGGACATCTTTGAGCAAACCCTGACGACCTAAGTAGCCTATCGAATAAACGGCATGGAGGTACCAACAGCCTATACTAACATCCTGTGACATGGTCTCTTTCTTTAGCTGGCTTTACTCACCAAAGGCAACAGATGGATGAGGGCATCACCGACTAAGATCGCTACAGCTAGGGAGATGAGACTGTACACGAATTTTTCGTAGGCGTCTGGTGACAGCCAGGGAATGAGAAGTCCACCGAGGACCGACGCAAGGCTAACTATCACCACTGCCAAAGTCCCATAGAGCCAGTCTGTAGTAAACAACAAATTCAGGTATGCAAATAAAAAAATACTGTATACAAAGGAAAAACAAAAACCAAATTCTCGATTTTAAGGATTATTCGACAGTCGCAAATGATTTTAAAGACCACATGTTTTAATACGTTTTTTTATCAGCGAGTTTTTTTTTTTTTCTCTTTACTTTCTTCAAATTTTCTTTGTGGTTTGATGTTTCTTGTCTATATGATTGCAATCATTCTGACGAACAAATCATCTTGACTTTATGCGGAAGGACAATTTTTAATATAACAGAGAAACCGACTTTTTTTTCGCTGAAATGTTTGAAAAGTCTGCGTCCATTTTTCCCCCTACCTTCAGATGACACGTCGACGACATGGTCCGAGTGTTCCTCACAGACGTGACGAACCATTTGTTGGATCAAAGAGGGGCACATCTCCTCGAATTGTGCTTCGTTCATCCCCGTTTCATGATCGATCCCGTAGATATCCCAAAGTTCCTCACCAGAGAAACACTGAGCAATAAATGAAAACACGACGTGTTATTCACAAGAAACAGACAATAAGAAATAATGAAATACGACCGAGACGGCTAAACAAAGGATGCTGCTCCAAGCTCCTCACATGAGAATGCCAAGGAATTGGGTTAAACATATCACGATTCTCAAAGAGAATCAGCAGAGAATACAAAAACAAGGAATTGGTTTAACATAGCGGTATTCTCAAAAAGAATCACCGGAGAGTACAAATACGAGGAATTGGTTTAACATAGCATTATTCTTAAAGAGAAACACCTGAGAAAGACCCAATTAAGAAGGTAAAGAATTGAAAGAACGCTGCTCTAAGCTCCTCCAACAAAGAGGAATCGACTACAAATAAATGCATAAACATAGAACGCTTCTCTAAACGTCTACCAGAGAAATACCAGGAAAAAGCGAAACAAAGGACGCTTCCCAAACCTCCTCAAAATTAGGATACAAAGAAATACTTAAACCATAGAATGCTCCTCAAAATGCATCATCAGAAAAATACCTGAAGATAGCTAAACAAAAGAAAAATTCCTCCTCAAAGCTCCTCACCAGAGAAGCACTTTGAAACTATTTTCGACGGTAACAATATACGAAATAAACACCTCGTTTTTAACGGTCATGACGAAGGAATTATTTCATGAATAAAACGTGACAAGGAACATCCAAATATTCGATTAATGTTAGCAATGTAAAGCTCATGTTAGATTATGAGACAAAGCAGGAATTAGCAGATGATAACACGATGTACATACCGTGATTGTGACGTCCTCGATGTGTCCTTCTCCAGGGTGTTCGTGGTCGTGATCATGGTCTGCCGCCCTCTTTTTTCGTGCAGCCGTATCGCCGTGTGCGTGAACGTGATCTGATACGCCACCGATGCTGAGTTCTGTTAGCATATGCCCATACTCTGGGAATTTAAAGCAAGAATTTAAAATTAAGTACATCGTTCGCGGTCACTTTGGACTGCTTAAATTTGAGCTTAAAACCTATTTAATAAGTAAACAGGATTAATATCACCTGCTTCTTATTTTTCTTCGTTTTTATTTGTTTTGTTTTGTTTTGGCTTTGTTTTCTTCCCTGTTTGTTCTTTTTTGTGGTTTTTGTATATTGATTTAGCTTTGTTTTTTCTTTCTTTTTCAGAGGTGATTACCCCGAAAAGCTATTTCATCGTGATTTTTCTTTTAACTATTTATTTAATAACGAGACTGAAATGAAGTTACAGTTACTCTACTGGAAAAAGGACCGATGGTTCGCACCGTAACTATGAACAAACTCACTACCTTAAACTGCAGGGAGTATCGGAAAGACATATACCACCGAACGTATATCAACCCACGATATTATCGAAGTTGTCAGTAAAATCACATCTATGACACCTACTAGCTCATAAAGTCAACCTCCAGATATACAACTAAAATAGTTTGTTTTATACGATCTTACTTTCTTTCTTCCTCCCCCCCCCCCCCTTTTTTTCTTCTGTTTGAAAGGATTATCGCTCATTTAGAACTCCCGCAATTGTAGTGATGACGTCACATATCTGTCGGCCTCATAGCTATTGTTTTTATAAATTGGTGGATCATTACCCTCTTCGTTTATGATCCCATCGGTACCGTAGACAGCGAAGACATCATGAGTAAATTCATGTGGATCGAGTACGGTCGGGGATCCTATGCAGTAGCCCTGGACCATGTAGGACACTGCCAATGACGTCAAACCCGGAACCTCTTCTCTCTCAGGCGCCTGCCTCGTGGTCGTGCACTGTAGCGTCGAACAGAGATTCGACTCCGAAACACTGCCAAGCGAACGAAAAGTACAAAAAGTACAAAAATCTGACTGTCCCATGTTTCTGAAGATCATACAAAGCCGCTAAGAGGACAAACTCCAAAAACGAGGAGCATCTTGATCGACATTAAACTTCGGCTGAGATGTTGTTAACATTACCCTCCAGTGAATAAAAATGTACCTTTGAATCAGGCCTATAATCAGTTGAAATTACTGGGTATAGGGTTAGGGGGAAAGCGATAGGGTACGTAGCAACACCAACATATATGTGTGACAAAAGTACATGCAACGAAATTCTGAGACGTTTGTTTAGGGGGGGTCTTCCCCTCCACCAGTCTTGACCATTGATTGTGATTTACATTATCAGTCACTATTTAATACCAGTTTATTATGATTATTATCATTATTATGAATGTTATTATTATTGTTACTACTATTGTCAAAGTTTTGTTTAAAATTCAGCAAATGATTTACGAGGGCACGCGATAAAAACGTAGGTAGACATAAAATAAAATACAACGAATAAATACCAAAAACATCGTTTGGGATGCCTATATTGATTTCAGATATACCTGCTATATTAAGAACATTATCATAATTATATTGAAGATGAAAGTGAATTGACATTTAAAACAAAGAAAAAAAGTTGACTTTTTTCAGGTGACAGAAAACAATGATCTGCTGTCTGAATGAATTCTTCCCTTATTATTTTACAAAGTTAAAAAAAAAAATCACGTTTTCAAAGTTGAAGATGTGGTCAAGACGGATTTATAAATATTGAAGTAAATAACCAAATCAAGTGCCGAAAACTAGCTGGTGGAAACAATTTAGGCAACTTTGATTAACACAGGTGGGGTGGGGGTAGCATTTTGTGCAAGTAAAGGGCAAAAATAAATTTAGAAGTTAACTTAAAGTTTGTTTGAAACTTGTCAGGCTTAGTCATGGAAAAATCTTGTGCATAAAGTCAACGAGGTCCCCAGGGACAACGTCGTAGGACTTGCTCACAAGTATTCAAGGTATTAAGGATCATCTCTTGCAGTAAAAATATAATCCATCATTCTTTTGAAAAAGTAAAAACAAGTGGGAAGTTTATTAAATTCAAATAGGAATCCACCTCGCAGGATGATGTTACTTCTTTAGGCTTTATTTATCTTTATTTGCACAGCCGCTCTGTTTGATTCAAAACGACTGTTTTTTTTTTTTCCTGAATCAATCACTGTAGTTTTCTGAGGGCTTCCTAACAACAGTTTTTGGTGTATTCTTCGTACCTTCGTGATTTTGAAAATTTCCTCAATCTTTCAACTTAAAATCTCTCAGCTAAGTTCGGTGACAAAGTTTTGCCGTATACTCAGTCTGGAATAAACAATGAAACCTGAAATTCTTTAAAAAAGAATTTTTCGATCGATCAATCAATCAATCAATCAATCGATATTTCTTGAGACTTACTTGCGACTGTGATGTAGGAGTGTATTTGTCGATCATATCATCCAAAAGTAAATCGAGCTCTCCCTCCGTCAGGACACCATCCGTTCCATTGGAACTCAAAATGGCGTCCGTGTATCCATCCACGGAAGACAAGCTCCCCTCGGAGCGGCACGCAGACTCCATTGATTCCATCGACGTCATATGAAAAAGAACAACGGATGCCTGCTCAAACTCCTCCTCCGAAATGACGTCATCATGGTCGTCCACCAGGTCGACCACGTGATTGGTGATATTCTCGGCGCACTGTGGAGTTTCAGATCATGGCGGTTCAGCAAAATTATTAAAAAAGAAACGATAAAATTATACATGTTTCTACAGACTATACGATACGAATTATCATTTTGAAATAGTTTCACTAAATCTTGTTAAATCGTATACAAACAATTCAGAACATGGCACATTTTACCCAGCTTTCAGTTGCTTCCATGAAAAATCGTAATATTTAAAAAAAAAAGACGCCATGCACTTTTAAAACAAAATACACTCAAAGATGGGTCTTTTTTTTTCTTTCACCGTTTTGCTTTAGACTTTTCTCGAGTCTTAAAATTGACGCAGGATCCCAAGGAAAAATTTTAACTGACCTCCGTACAGAGACTCGGCGGCGAACACCCGAAGCGATAGAGGAGAATAAGAGCTGTTTGCTCCATTCGGTTCTTCGTCATCTGTATCTCATCGTGGCCATGTGTCCACTCTTCCGCTTCCAGTGAAAGAAGGAAGACGTTGACGTCGATGTATGGATCAGGCCCGCTGTGTCCGCCGTGACCCGTTTCTGATTCCGCCAAAATTTGATCATCGGAGATCTTTTGAGCGAAGGTTAACTTTTCTGACATTTCGGCCGAAAAGAGGGCAAACGCCCACAAAATGCACACGGCCCGCATTTTTTTTTTTTTTTTTTGCGTGTATTACAACTGTAACGGTGAAGTAACTGGGTAAGTACTGTGTGCAACTCCAGACGACACCCCACAGCTTTATCAGAGTTGGCAAGTCACGCGCAGTGGGTTTGCCGTTCAAAGTTCACAAGTGGTTTTTATTGTTACGTGATGTTGCGTATTTAAAACCTCTCGGTAATCGCATGCCTTTCTGGGTTAGTACTTTGATACCAGATGTTTCATAAGGGATGACTTTCAGACTTAGCCGGAGCTTTGACACGTAGCAGATATACGTCTACACCTGTAGCTTCCGTGTTGTACCAACTAATTGTGCTGTGTTAATTGTCGACGTACAGCAGACATGTTGAACCACACAGCAACTGGTAGGAGACACCTGGTTGGACAAGTCCTGAGATTATACATAATTACTTCTAACGCAAAGTGTGTCTGGCGTACCATTGGAATTGGGAGTTAGGCGAGGGGGTAGGGTTATAAGTTAAAGGGGAGGCTTTCTGGGAAGGAATTTGGCGTAGGGGGAGGGAGGACTACATTAGGCATATAGTAAAAAACAAAAGAAGATAGTAAAATATAAGAAATGCTTGTCTCACTTTGCTATGTTAGTCTTGCCTCAAAATTAACCCGGCAGAACCCTGCATTCGCCTTGGAAACAGAATGACCAGAAACTTTATAAAACGGTCCATTTCTCTCTTAAATTCTCCCAGCTGACAGTGGGACGTGTGCAATGTACTTTCTTTTTTAAGATCAAACTTTCCTTTGAGAGTGTTTCTCTCGCCGTTGAGACGACTTAATTTCATGACATGGTTGACTCTGCATATAGTCGTTTGATTTCTCATCGAGAAGAATTTTGAAATGATTGCACTGTCCCATATTCATGATGTTGGCGCTCATAGTAAGAAACGTTCGTTTTCGAGTACGATTTTTGTTTCCTTTTTTCCTTGTTTTTTTTCATGACGTTACAACCGTGCTAAAAAGTTCAACAGACCCTTTTTCATGCCCAATTACACATGCATTACCTATGGACATGGCACCTGATACCCCTTGCCAGGCAGCTCAAGAAAGCATAGACATTGGATTGACACACCTGAATTACTTTAGGAGAACGATGTTTAATTGACCATGTGGATTATCACATCCCAGCATTAGGTGATGAAGCTGACCTACGGTGATGAAAATTTGCAGCAAGTTGAACCTCAGTAGAACAAAAGTAGAGTGAGGTTGAAGTGTATCCCATTTTAACGTACAAGTGACGGCAGGTTTTTGCCAATGTCGTTGCTTTTCAAAGTATTTGCTGTTCCTTTTTGTTCATTGAAGGACATAGTCCGTCCATTTGTAACCTCGAGTGTACATTTGAAAATGCAAAAAAAAAGAAAAGAAAAAACAAAAAATAAAATAACATCAAACATAATCTCATCTTCAAAACATAGTCGTATCCTCCTAAAACATAATCTTATCCTTCTATTTTTCATTACCGCCTTAATCACTCTTAGTCAGGAGTGTTGTGAGCTGAAGCTTTTGTCACAACTTACATACGTAACTTCTAAGACATATTGCGCAGCACTTACTGCCACCATGCACTCACCTGATGTTTACATATACACGGACCGCCTTAATATTTACTTAAGGAGACCTTAATTGTGCGCATGCTCTAAATTCAGTCGCCTTGTTGGCACATTTTTTGTTTGTTCTAGTTCTCTCTGTGCTTTACTTACGTCTGTATATAGGCTACCATTTCAAAGTTAGTGACTTAACATCTTGTCAGCACTGGCGTACAGACCTAAACCGTTTCAGTCAGAGGGAGCGAAAATAGTTCAGTCAGAGGGATAGAAAATAGCTTTTAGGGGCACTGTGTCATACACCGGTCTGCCCAGTACTCTCTGGGTAATCCAGTGCTCTCCACCATACATATAAGCAGACTTGGCAGAACCAAAAAAAAAAAAAAAGGAAAGAAGAATTTTGAAGGCGGTTGGAAGTGAGTACCCACGGGACTATCTATGCTTAGCACCACAAACAGTTGATACAAACATTTGCTGGATTTTCAAATTCCCAGACAGGTCGAAAACGGCACTTCCTTTGGTGTTTTAAGCAGTATCTCAACGGTTTGCAGTTTCTCAATTAACGAGAACAAAGATATCTTTATATAAATGGTAATACATTCCAGATAAGTTAAGATGATCCATTTATTCTTTCGGCCAATTTGACAAATATTGGGTGGGGAAGGGGGACTGGACGATTCGTTTAGCCCCCCCCCCCCGTGGAGTAACGGAGGCTGTTTGTAGGGGGTCACGAGATTCGACGTGCGTGCCCAAGGGAAGTAGATACGGGGGGGCATCAACGAGTGTGAGATAGTGTTATACATAGTCGCGGTATGTCTCTATCTCAGTGGCGCGTCTTTTCGGACTAGGAGTGACCACCGTCGGTTGGCGAGGAGCGTATACCAAAAAAAAAAAGAGATACTTAATACAGGCTAGATCCATGGAACACCGCCCTTCTCCTGGCCCAGCAAACCATCTCTAGGAACTGGTACTGTCATTATTTTCTGTAATGGAATACGTACCCCTCCCCTTTACATTATTGTTAAAGTCTGATTAAATTTGTGTAAGTCCACGATTCCGCCTGCTGGAATCCTCAGTGTAGACAAGACCGTCATAACTTTACTAGTACGCGGCAGGCGTTGAAAGCTGGCATTTCGCTATCACGTTTCTGTCTCTTTTTTTCTGATTTTTTTGCATTAATGTTTTTTTTTTTTTGTCTATGTCATTTCGTCCCACAACGTCTGGTCTGTCTTCCAGTGCCACGTCCGTCTTTTGAGGGCTGAACCATCAGTTACGTCTGTTTTTATTTTTGAATCAAATCATAGGAGTATTTAAAGCAAAAAGCCTCACACTGTTAATCCAATTTCTGCAATGACTTTCGTAACTCTTTGGTGACGTCGTTCAAATGTGCGGAAGGATCGATGAAAATTTTATTGTCCAAGCACAATCTCCTCTCTGAGAGTCAGTTTGGTTTTAGATCAGTCTGCGGTAGGTTTACATCCATGGCCCTGTTAGATCTAATAGAAAATATCACTACTGCATTAGACAATAAACAGGCAACAATTGGTGTATTCATTGATCTTAAGTAAGCCTTCGACACAATTGATCACCGTCTGTTACGGTAATTCGTGAACGAGATCACTACGGAATCCGTGGCATACCTCACAACTGGATAAGTGGCTACTCGAGTAGGAGGAAACAATATGTTCAATTTAAAAAATTTTGTTTAATTTTAGAAGAATGTTTAAAATTTCCACCACTCTATTGGAGACGTTTGAGGATTAAAACACCGTGTTTGTGGTATTCAATCAACTCGTCGGGTGTTTTTTTTAAGAGCTGTGCGACCTATACATATCCTGTTGCGGAACGGTCCGTGAATTTCTGGAAATTTCAATCCAGGCATACACATCGATGAGCACTAAACGCTCTAAGACTAGTGTATTGCTGGGCAGTGAGCATGTTATCTTTCTTTTTTGAAAGGACTTCATTTAAAACATTGACAATGTAGCTACAAACTTGACATTTGGTGGACTTTCTCGTTCTCATAAGAAACAATGTTGATGAAGTTCGTTATAGTTGTCAATTGAAATTGATAGTAAGATCTATATAGGCTGTCTATCCTATGAACTTACTTAAAAGTTGATGAAGTGTTACTTTTCCGGTACGTACAGAAGTGCTTTTACACATGAAGCAGACTTGATCCCCGCAAATCCCGTAAGTTATAGCAAAATAGACGACTTGACCAGACAGTAAAAGCTCAGAGTAGATTATTTGTAATTCGAGCCTTTTCTCCAGTGTTTCCGAAATTCAACATTTATTTTCATACTTCAAAAACATTGAAACAAAATAATATTCCAAAAGTTACGTGTTCTCTCGAAATAGAGTGACTGAAAGGCGGATTCGAACGTGTGGTGGAAACACGATGGTGTACTTCGCTCAAGATGTGAAATGTCTCCCTCTATTAGCTATCTCGAACCTCGTATTCTATCTTAGTTTAACATTTCTGAATACCACAGAATGGCAACATTATGTGGGCTACGTGAAAGAACGGGTTACCGAGGGGTCGATATTGCCACTGGTGTATGTATTTGTTATATGTTGGCATGTTGGCCATGAATGAAATGTGGTCTAGTCAATTTGGGGCATTCCATGGGGGTCCCTTTTGTCAAATGTGGAAACGTCTGTAAAGATTTGTGATATTTCAAAGGAGAATTGGATCCTCCAAGTGCATGGTCTCTGAGTGGGTTTTTTTTTTTCTTCTTGTTCTTTCTTACTTGCGGTTTGGTTAAACGGTTGTGAACAATCAAGTAGCCTTACCATGAGCTGCAAGTGGTGTCTGTAAAACTATGATCTAAGACCTCAGTCTAAAACTAAGACGTGACTTAGTTTTACATGTCTTTTTTAGTCGTACTGTCCATGACGTCATGGGCAGTACCTTAGTACCCCTCTCATTTTCAAGAGGTAGTCTTTCTTTTCAGTGTTTCTTGATTTGCATTTATTGTTTTGCTCTGCAACTGAGCTTCATTGCGTTAAGCACATCATGTACACAGGAACGAATCTTCTTGGTATATTTAGGTTGGGATATGGCTTAACAAGGTTAGTTTTTATTTTGGCAGCTTACGTATTTTATTGTTTTGCAAATGAAGGCTCGAGTAAGTCAAACTGCCAACGGTATACGGTACACGCTTGCAGGATAATCGTTGCTTCCGTATATGGCATACCTCTGTGTATGGCCGCTGTCCCTCCGGCCCGAGAGACCACAGACGCTCTGCATACAGAACACGTCTCCTACAATACCACGCTACTGGGGCCATAGTCTACAGTAGTGCTGTTTATCAGGGAACTGTTGGAACGTAAAATAATCTGCCTCAGGAGCAATCATGCATAGTAGGTGGTTTTTAAAAAAAAGGTCTGTGGGTCTGACGATTGTCTCGTATTAGTCGTCGAATTCTTATGGCGCTGAGATTTGGTCTACGTTGTTGGTTTGAGTATGTGTTGCGAACGGACTCAGTCTAATTATTATTGGGTCTTTGAGGTGATTATTGTCGAGTTCTGTGAATATTGTAAACGATAGAAACATGCAGTGACTGCTCTTCGAAAACGCTCTACAGAGAGACCTCACAACATCAAAGGCGGCGTAGGATATGGTCAGATGGCAAACTCAGTTATCACCTGATCCAGTGTTTTGGCATTAGTCCAGTCCATTATGCAGTCATTGACGGATTACAAAATGCTCCATTGAGCAGAAACCTCCAGTCAAATAACTGTATTAGCCGTTAAGGCTGCAGTGTGGCCAATTTACTCATTGACATGTTAATAAGTAATCAAGCAGAGAATGAACATGTGACAGATTTTAAGAAGGACAGCTTGAGAAGAGTGACATCAAGAGAAAAGAACTCACTCATAAAGTATATTCTCTTCTCCCCTTCAGTCCCACACTCTTCTAAATAAATGTTAGGGAATCATTTTGGCAACTTATCTTGTCCGTGACGAAAAAAGTCTAACCAAAATTACAGGAAATAATAAAGTGAATAATTCGTATAAGTTAGTAAAGGGAAAAATTGTGTTTGTTTTACAGAAAAAAGTCACACTTTTAAAACGAAAATTTATCGACACAGAATGATAGAACACTGAAAATAAGAAGGAAGAGCAGAGTTTTCCAAAGAAATAAGTTTCCCCCTGACAATGCTGGGACTTGAAGCTTTGGTATTAGTCCTGCGATTATAGACAATAGAACTACCTTTAAGATCATAACTGAATGCACTACAAATACCATAAGACCCGGGCTCCCGGGGGGTTCGCCCCTACTTCCCCACTCACAAAACGTAACGGTAAAATAAGAACTCCATAACTTTCAGGTAAAATTTTACACACAGTTAATGTAAGTCTTACATTGTGTATATATTTTAGTAAAATTGTTATGTACACAATGTAAGACTTACATTAACTGTGTGCAAAATTTTACCTAAAAGTTATGGAGTTCTTATTTTACCGTTACGTTTTGTGAGTGCCCCGACAGGAATTTGCCCCTGGAACCCACCAGGGGCGTTAAGACGGATCCCTGGGTGGCTGGGTCCCATCCTTTCCTTTCGTTCTCCGTCACGGTGACCCCGCCAGTGTCATGTGTAATAACCGGAAGTTCCCCTTGCACAATCACTGTTCCACGGTTCGCAGTGCCCTCCCCCCCCCCCAACAAAAAAAGACCTATGTCGACGTCACTGCGTGTGGATGATATGTTTTGAGTAGTTGAATATACACCTGATGTTCATTTCTGTTACTTCTGAATGGTTTAACAATGAATAAAGCTGTTTCCTTGTTTGTCACATTGACGTATGATTTGAATAACAGCAATCTCCTTTAAGTTCTAGAGAATGTTTTGGAACCCAATACAACTACCTAAACGATTTGAGTAACGTAATTAAAACATAATAATGCTGCAATTGTGTCCGTTTTTTTTTTCTTTCTACCGACTGTGACATTTAATGCTACATCTGAACATGAAAACTGGTGTTTCGACATACGCGGTACATTTTCACCATTTTAGCAACATTGAAGTCATTACATATGAGACGTCATTTACAACGACTTCGTGTGTCATACAATGATGGATTTAGGATTGTCTTACATTCATCTTCGTTTCCTGAATAAATAACTTACAGTCGTCTGCAAGAGCAGTTACTGATTTGAAGATCTCATTAGTTATCATGTTAAAAAAACAAACAAAAAGTAGGCCCATTAACATTAGATTAATTACATTGGCAGGGAAAGTCAATTTTACATTGACTAAATTGACAATCTCGGCGAAGACACCCGAGGTCAATGCAGAGGCCTACTTTATACTTGGAAACATAGGTTGATAGTAACAAATTATCAAAGTAACATATCTAATGCTCTCAAAACGAATTGCCACCTTTCCGGCACCAATCTTCCTCTGAGTGGGTGTCATAGATAACGGATCAATGATTTACTTAGGTTTATATACATCGCACTGGCATTGTTATTGATAAATTGTTCACATTTACTCATGATTCTTAAAGGACAAAAAAAAAACAAATTTAAGTTAGCTAGTTCGAATAAAAGCATCCCGCCATTCATGAATCCCCCCCCCCCCCACTCATTGAGTGGAGTTACTTGTGGATTTGGCTATAACATAAACGTGATGTTCTATTTACATCATTGTTCTGTTTCCGCGTTCAGTCTCGTTCTCCAGCTTTAAGATCACTCCCAAACACAGCCCCTGCTTTTACCACCTCCCTGGCCCCCATCCCGTGTAAATTCATTACTTCTGCAGTGAGGCACTGAGTGAATACCAAAACACTGGATCGAAGAGATCAGGTGACAAGGTTTGACATTTGATCGTACCCCTAAACCGCTGTCTCTTCTGTTTTAGAGGACCAGTCACAGTACGCGGAGTCACACATAACATTCTGCCAGTGATGGATATGTGTAGACCTACACATTCCAAATTTAACTTCATCTCAGTAAAGAGAGTCACTCAAGAATTCGTACTTGCTGAAGCATCCATAATAAGGAAAGCAAAGCCAAACTTTTTTTAATAAGAAAATGCTTGATTTATGATACCGAGAGGTTCTATCTTATTGATTGTATACCACGAACAGTACCGTACTCTTTTACCCTCGCTCGAATTGCTACAAATACATTAAGAAACCCTTCGCTGAAAAAAATAGATATATCTGCATCTAATTCTCACCTAACCTCATTTGTTTAAATTAAAGGCAAACTCTTTCCGAAGTTCGTTACAAGCATTTCACAGAAACCTTCTTTTTTTTTTTAAGTGCCTTGCTTTTATCACCTTTTTTTTCACTGAATGCTAATTCCTCTGGAATATCCAAGGGAAGATTTTGCTTTACGCGGCACTGCAAAACGAGTGAGTGTGCGAGTGGGCGAGAATTATTATGAGCAGTTCCGAATAGTACATAGTCTGAATGATGTGTTATTAGCAAGATTCGCCCGTTCGTTGTTAGAGCACACTCCGTCATATGCCATCGTTTCCGCACAGTCGTTGTTTTTTTGTGGACATGTTTAATCATCTGGGAGATTTTTTTTTCTTGAAAGGAGGAAGGTTCTTAAGTTTTATGTCCGATTAAATACGCTCTAATGGGACCTGACTAGTTGTAGTGATAGGAAATGTCTAATCGGCCATACACTCCTTGCGGTACACAGGAAGTAGCAAAACAAACAACCTCCGCTGCTTCAGCTAATGAGGTTGATAATGACGAGGAAGAGGACGAAGAGGGGATGCTAGGCTACAGCGTCGACCGCGAAGGAGAAGAGCAGAAAGGCATAAGGGAGAGAAGCTCTTCTGATATGACCAGAGCGTTGAAAGTACCTTCGATAAGCGAGAGTGTGAAATTTCCAAGCGCTCCTTTGGTCGCCTCCGAGATATCGGGTGAAGACGGCTTCCCAAACAAAATGGAGAACACAGCCGATGCGATCATGGACTTTCGTTCCAAGGAAAAACAGATAAGGGAGAACGAAGCCAGATTAGGCGTCTATTGTTCGCCGAGGTTTTACCGTAAAAAGAACTTCGCTCTGTCATCCGAGGACGAATGTTACGATGACGGCCACCGTATGGAGGGCACCCCCGACGACTCTCCGACGGATAGTAACGGATCGTCGGCTAGGAGTGAATTATCCAAAAGGTCTTACCAGGAAAATATACGAAAGAAACGACCTCTATCCCTCGTCGGAATAGACAGCCGACGGAGATACAGAGAAATACAGAACGGTCGGCCACAGCAGGCTGATGGCATCACCAACCTCGGCAGCTCATGCTGTAATCTTAGGACATCATTAAACGAGAGGGATCATCGCCTGCGAAGCCCGACCTCTAAGGGCCCACGACAGACGAACCTATCTCCGTTCGCGGAGAAGACGCCTACTTTCCAATTGAGTCGTAGTTGTAGTGACTTGAGGGACGGCGGATCGCCTCTCCATCCTACCATACAGGAGTTACGATGCCCTAGCCACGTTTCCCTACAGTCTATTCGTGTGTCAAGTCCATCTGAATCTAGACTGAGCTTGCTATCTGACCTTGAAATTTACGAGAGGGCTCACCATTACCCCCGCCACGCCGACTCGCCTCCGCTTTATCCGGAGGTCGGTTGCCCACAACTTTCTTCTACCGCTCTCGTACAGGAATGGTTGGCTAGACAAGAAATGTTCAGTAGTCACAGGCAAAGCTCTGGATCATTAAAACAAAGGACGAAACATCAACCAAGATGATGATCCGAATGAGGACCGTGACAAACAAAAACAAAAAAAAAGTTTTATTAAGATTTAACCATAAATCTTCACGTTATTATTCTTTATTTGGCATGTTGAGTTTTTAACCGTCATTTTTGGCTAACTCCTGGAACATTTTTTGCTCTTTTTGGAAAATACCTTTCCGTCGGATGTCCACAGTGTTTTTCATAATCTTAATTTCAATACACCTAATCAGCGACACAGGATCATATGGTTATCAGCCGAGGCACCAAGAAAGCAAGAAAATACTCTTAAATTATTATCAGGGATTTCCACAAAAGATGCATATATATCCGCTAATAGCCTAACTAAAAGGTTTCTAGTCAATTTATTTGCCAGGTATTTATTATTGCAATTTCATCATCTGGGAAGAAATTGAATTGACTTTCATCAATTTTCGATTCGGATCCTAGGAATTTTGAATTTTCCTTTCAGCCGTAATCAAAATCATATCGGAATAATATCGTTCGACACCGGAAAGATAACGTCGTTGTGTGATTTGCGGTGTACGTGGATGGCTTCTCCATTAGTGAGGTACATAAACACGTGAGTGTGTTCATCATCAGTATACATCAACCGCCGTTTAGACAAACGATGCGCTCCGAGCTGAGCTGGATTTATGCCGTCATAATTGCGTGTGAATTATTCATTATTCGAATACGGAAAAACACACACACACTTACATCTTCGTCGAGAGGCACGGACGGGAGAGAAGCAAAGATGAAGAATTCCCGATAGATTTAAAAACCGAGACATCAGTCAGCATTGTAGGAATTTTAAAGAGGCACATTGCGTCGTTTCGTGAAGTTCATTAATTTCTTCTAAACCTGTCAAGTTTTCTTCACATATCAACGACAAATGGTAAGAAACTGAGAGGAGCATATGCGTGTTACTTACCTATGGACATTAATGAAGGAGTAGTCAACAATTCTATTTTTTTTTAAATTTTTGACAAGACATTTTTCACATTAGTCTTAATTCATATGCACGCAATAAGGGTCAGAAAGATAAAAAAAAGACAGTTTTCATAACTATCTGAAGTGAAACTTGACTATTATGCTAATCATAATTCACCTGCTTTGTGCTTGTACCTTTCAAAATCCTCGCACGCTTTATTAAGATCAACTCAAACTAGTCCCTTTTTAGATTTGAAGTGTTCGCATTGGAAGCGGTCAACCGACAATCACGGACGATGCAGTGGAAAGTGGAGATGGTGAATTGAATTACCGAAGTAGCAACTCTGGGATAGCCTAACACGTGTTGCCAAGGTACTCCTCGCACTGAGTTGCTACTTCGGTGCGGTGATTCACCAACTCCAGTTTGTAGTTCGATAGTCGACTGAGCGCAATAAGTATAATGTCACACTTTTATTCGTCTCACCTAAACTTATGACAAAGTCATTTTCAACCAAATCAGAATTCAACGTATAGAAAAGTTTTCAACGTAGATGATTGTAGTTGATAGTTTCCAACCCAAAACAAGGCATTACGGAGGAGAGATGAATAATTTCTATTATATGTATTTCACGATGGAATAATATCGGTTCAAATTAAAAAAAAGAATATTCAAGACCCATTTTGGATACCGTTTACTATCCGGACGGTGATTTTATTGCAACATCAAGCTAAATAACTGAATAGTGGGCTGCGAGTATTACTCTGTCGAGGATTGGTGTAATCAATATTTATTAAGTTTTCTTTGTATTTAAAACAAAGAATACATCAAAAAGAATACTTGAATCTATAAGTTGATTGGATATTATTCGCTGTCACACCAACTTCAGCACTCTGTTTCTGGTACAGTAAACTTTGAGAGAAGAAAAGGGCGATTATACTTGCTTGAGAGAAGAAAAGGGCGGTTATACTTGCAAAGTGTAATTTCACGTAAAACTTACGAATTGTCAATCTTCCATGGTTAAACAAAAAAAGAAAACTATAAAATGAACGTGAGGGTTTTTATTGAGAGCACACAACTGCCAACTTGAAGATATGTCACAACTCGAAAGTATCAATGTTGATATTTCATTCAATGTTTACGTCAAAAAATCAGTCCAAGTCATGCAGTCTTGAGATATTATATTTTTATCCTATTTATTTTCAATAACCAACAAATTAAGCCAAAAAGATTTATTTATTTTTGTGCAGAAGTAAATCGAGAACGAATGTGTGTGTGCAGTTGATAATACCATTTAAGTCACAAACCTGATAGGAATTTTTTTTATCATGGGGATGTATTATTGCCAGGTGGTCGAATAACATAAAACACTTTAAGCAAAGGTTTGTCTTGTATGCCAGGTCGAAAACGTGGTATTATTTGTAACGTGGACTAATTACTTACACTTACTTGTAGAAACAAATAACTTGTTTCACACATAACCAGCCTATGTAATAGTTGTCAGTTACCGAATGCATGTACTTGTAGGTGTTAGTGGCGATGTACACCAGGCGAGTTTCATGATTTGTTGTCTTCATTTGCGTATTTAATTTCGCTTTTAAAATTATTTCATTCGTTTATTTCATTCTTTCTCGTCAATGTACATTCACAAAGTAAGTTCTATTCGACAAATATGAGTTTCGATATGGACAAATGTGAGGGGTTTTTTTTTTTTTTTTTTTTTAGGGATAGATATCAGTTTTACTAAGGGACCAACGTAATACGTTTCACCGGATATCACTTTCTTTGCCAAGGGAAATGCATCAGTTTTGCTAAGGATATATAAATATATAAAGATGTCTCCTTATTTACGGAGAGATATATAATTCTCGCTCAGAATAGATACCAGTATAGCACGAGAGAGATACTAATATTTTGCCAAGGACAGATATATAGTATGTCGGCTAGACATGTATGCATGTTTTGTGTATGTTGTTTGCGAAGAATAAGAATTTCGATAAGTTTCATCACCTTTTTGCTGAGTTTTGGCATGGAGCGTTGAAAAGCTCGTGAAAAGAGTTGAAAAGCTATCGTAAAGCGTTGTATACCGAAATTGTTTCCTACCATAATATTGCCTAGCACAGACGATGTGGAGGCAAAGAAGATCTTGTTCAGGTCTTATATCCCTTTGAAGACAACCGCTGCCGATCCCCAGCCATCGCTAAGATCACAATTTCTGGAGTAAATGATTTAAAACACCTATCAGAGATGACATTAATACATTTACGTTTATTTTTGTTACTGTATTATGTTTATTTGATTGACTTGCTTTTGTCCCTTACTAATTTCTTATGCATCTTCAATTGAGATAACCCCTCCATCAATGAAGTTACCTGTTGAAGATTATTGCCGAAATCTATAACAGCTGTGCTGTTTGTGAAACGATGTGTGGGGACAGTTCACTTAAAACCCTTGTGTAATTAGAACCATGAATTCACTATACGCCATAACGCACGTGATTACTGACTTTACTGTCCACGTTGCAATGTAAATCCATTCCCACCACACTCTTACGAAAATCATCATACTTGTAAATTTCAGATCTCAGCGTTGAGATATCCTTGACATTTGGTTAGCCTTCACAGGTTAATCTCCATTTTTTTTTTCTATAATCGTCTGAATTTTCTCACACTTGGAATTCGTTTTTCTTTTTCTTCTTTTTTTTTGTCAAAGAAGGAGAATTTTTTTTTTTTTCCGCCATCTCCGTAAATCTTTTCGATCGAAGCAGATGCATAAAAAAATTTAATTTATACCGACGGCGAGTCACTCCTGAAAGAAACAAGAGAGACAGAGAGAGAGTTGGAGAGTGGAGACAGAGAGGTTGGAAAAGTTCATGACCGTTTGAGATTGTACAACGCTCGTTCACTCCTCCTCCAGATCCTTACCGGTAATACAGTCGATTTAATTTACGCCTGTGATCATCAGGTGCGAAAACCCACCCGTACCTTAAAGAGGCGTAGAACGCCGTGGCAGACGATAATGAGATCAGAATGCCATAATCAGTTCGTTTGGCGCCAATTAAACTCTTGGCTTTGTAGTTCGCCGAAGTCGATATGTAACCGCGATAACGACTTCTCGATTAGGATTCTGAAAGAGGGAATCCGGCTTTCAGTGACTCTAATCGGTAACACGTATAAGCGATAAATCTGACTAATCTACTATAATCGGGGCTTTTAGACAAAACAAGAGGCCAAAGTTCACAGCGAGCACGATATTTTTCATTTTAAAGGGCAGTTAACATTGACATTGGAGTAACCGTATCAGTTTGATAAAAACACCGATAGATCGTATTATAAGGATTCGCATCAAATGTTGACGTTATCATACCAAGTCGGTACTTGAAACAGTTTGTGATGCACTTTGAAATTTTAAAGGTACAATCGGGTAGTCATTCCATCGAATTGGAAACATATTTATTTGATACGACTACCTATAAAGCAGGCCAACTTCTGCGGCATGTTGATTCTCTCATCCCTTGAAAGTATATACGTGGATTAGCGGGATGCCTTTTTTATTCCCTATCTCCACCTCCATCTTTCTCCATCCACCCACTCTCTCCACCTCTCGTCCTCTCTCTCCTTCATAAATATATTTCCAATTTTTATTTTTGATAATTGTGGAACTCACTTACCTACGAAGTCGACAGTCTTCGCAGTAAAGTTGGGACTCGGAAATATCGCTAATTATTTATTCGACTCCTTGACTACGACGTTCAGATACATCATTAGCATGTCTTTGTAGTAACCACAGAAAAATGCTATAATTGCTCTTGTTATAACGAAATCATATGAGCTTTTTCTGCCTCGAGTGGTATCACAAGATTCCGTTTTAAGTTTGTACCGATAGTCAAGAAGTTAGTGTAATTATTCATTGAAGAACTAAATAGTAGATGTGCCTAGGGGAGCAATCTGCACAGTACAGGATCTCACTCATAGCCGGCCGGGGATAGCAGCCTTACGACAACTTATTTAGAAGATATATAGCTAGCCTAACAAGCGACTGAGGAACTTTATAGTCTACTAAGAGATAATTAAAAAGAATGTGTCACGGTACTGGATGCGATCGGAATATTTTGAAAGTAAAACGGTGTTCCTCCTCAAATTAATTTAACGTGAATGGGAAGAAGCTCACATTTATGAACATACATATGTTGAAAGAGTGTATGTTATGTTTCGCAACACCCATGCGAAGATGGACGGCTCTTTAACGGCGATGCCCGTACTTCGGACAGCACTTTATTTAAAGTGTTAAAGTGGTCAGTAACGGGCATCACACATATAACGTTATGAAGTTTGGATCTGAATGTTAAATATTCAGCCAGTTACATTTCCCTTCGGAATACGGGACTACGTGTGTCTTTGATGAGTTTGGTACTTGGAATACTTTGGAGTTACAAGAATTTTTGTTTTTGTTGACAGTTAACCGATGTTGGATTTTAATTTTACAAGTCACTCTGTTTGTGATTATAAAGAAACAACAATTAGATCTCCAAATATGGACCGAAGTATAGTATCAGTGTGGGATTGCAATGAAGTACGTGATTAATGACCAAGTTTAATGTCCTTTATACACTATTGGGTATGAGAGCGGCTTTCACCGTGAGTTCCCGCCTGCGATTTTTTTCGAACCACATCATTGAACCGTATCAAATATATCCAATAAAGACTTTAAGTGAGTCTACGAAAATCTATTATTATTATAAATTCTATGAAAATCTAGAAATTAAAATATGTTTTTTTAAACAACAATGAGAATTATGAAGTTTACTCTACAATTCGTGAGACAAAAACAAAGCAGTAAAGAAAATTGCAAAGCTATTCCACTTACAATATCCATCGAAGGATGTAAGGTTTTTTTTTTATGTATATTTAAATATAATATTGTTTTGACGACGATTTATCATACTTTACACAAACCTCGGCAGGTTTGCCGAGGATCGCAAAATTTTGCAAAAGTACGTCCAAAGTCGTTATTGACCTTTGGCCTAGTGTGGTTGGTATAACGTGTCAGACTTTTGTATTAAAGGAATATTTTACTGGCGATTAAAAGGGTTCTTCAATGAAACAGAATAGTTTTCCACTGCAGGCACTCGAAGTTCCTTGTTAGTATCTTGTTCTCAACTCAAGATATTGCTGTGGAAAGACTTCTCTAGTCAAGAAAGATTTCCAGTTGGCTCAGTGTTACCAAAATGCCATGTAACAATCGCAAGTTATTGCAAGAAGTATTTGCTCTTCCGTTGAAATCAAAATCCTTATTAAATCTTTAAATTTGACACGAGTGAAAAATGTAGGTTGGGTACATTATAAATTTAATTAATTAATATTTCATTAATTGATATTTAATTAATTAAAATTTAATATATCATGGAAATTAATCATATCTCTTAAATTTTGTAATTTTTTCTGTTACGACAGTCACGAGTATGAAGAAATATCACAAAGTAGATTTATGTACTTGTGCCTAGGTGACTCTACAAGTTCCCAATAAGCAATGTACATTTTGAAATAAATACTCCTTCAAAAGTTCATAACTTTTGGACCGAACATGGCATTGAGACATGTTTTTTACCAAGAAAGAAAGAACAATATTTCTTATTTTATAAATTGCCTATACAGTAGAAACAAACACAGACTGAGAAAATGATGTTGCAATAGAAACGTTGGATTTACAGACAAAATGTGACAGATATACCAACCCTGCAGTGCGATACTCCAATCTTCAAAAAAAAAAAAACAATCAACGTAATTTTTCACATTCAGCTAATATCCAAAGAAACCAGGCGTTACTGATTAAAGGGAAATAGGGCGTTTGTTTCACAGGAAACATCCATATTATTAAAACCAATGTTTGTGGACGCAGAATGATAGATTATTCAAAATAAGGAAGGACAGCAGCCTTCTTTTCAAGAAATAAATTTCTAACAGATAGAAACTCAGTTATTTGTTGTTCATCACGAATTTGTTCACCCAAACTTTTCAAAATTCAAATGATGCATCTTCCATTACTCATCACATGCATAATGTTTTGAGGAGATGAAGCTTTGGTAGATGTTTAGTGATGAGAGTGAATGGTTTAACAATGACTAAAGCTATTTCTCTTATACGTCATGTTGGTGTATTCTAAACGCCCTATTTCCCTTTAATAGATGGGTAACCCATAACCTGATAACATGCGTTCTTATAAACATTAAGTTCCATGACGATTTCAAACAGCATAACATTACCACTTCTTAGAATTTTCATCACAATTATTTAATAACCGGAATCAGATTGCGTGGTCTGATTTACATTTGTTCCTCAATTTTCCAAATCACTCCTCAGAGGCCTTAAAAATGTATGTTTAATCCATCAGCCAACCTATACACCGTACTCTTTAGGCAAAACAAATTCCAGTCTGCCCAATGTTAACAACCATATAACTACTGACTGCAACGTTGCCATTTTAATTAGCACCAGGCAATAGCAAGTACCTCTATCTCTCTGCATAGGCCTCAGGCCCTACAACGAGAGCGCAGAGCGTGAACAGAACATACAGTACTATACATATCAGGCCTATCACGGAGATCTGTTTTTTTTTTTTTTTAATACTGCATCAGATTTAATATCAGGACCATGGCGTCAATGTTTATGGTAATTTCTCCCGTCTTGACTACAAATTTATCTCTTCGGAACTTGTTGATTTTGGCACTTAGTTCTTACGAGCCTGCTATAGCGTGGAAGGGTTTTGTGATTGAGTAATGGATCTGCTTCCCTTATGTACGATCGTAAAACGACCCGAAGCTCTCCACAAATTACCCCGCACTGTTTGCTTCACAAAGTTGAGCGTCCCTTGTGTAAACATCTTCGGATGATCTGACGTCACCGAGTGGGCTGCCATACTATGTTTTATACAGCTCGCGCTGCACTGAGCTTTTCTCAAAGGTGGGACATATATTTTTTTTTTTTTTTCAAATCATAGGCATCGTTCAGACGAAAGGTAATGGTGTGTTTACGTATAACTGATTCTTGTGTTCATCAGCACCATTAAAGCAAAACTGTTGCAAGGCAATGTGAGTAAATAAAAGATTGTGTCAGACATTGTACGTCAGGTTTTAATGCCGTATGTATAAACACAAAAGTTAGAGAAAAGTTTATTACGTCGCCGGAGGTCTTAAACCGCCAGATGGGTAAATTTAGTTTGTAGTTTCAGTGAAACTGCTCGGCTGAACTCAGCAGGGATTATTAAGAGCCACTGCTCGAGATTGATGAAGGATCCGATATCTAATGGAAACCTATCCGATCGATATCTTTGCCACGGAAACGGTTTGTCGATTTGAAACCTTCTCCAGTTGAGCCCGAGCAACGGCAAAACTGCATTATCGTCATGAAGGTCCCTATACACAGAACAGAGAACTTAAACCCCGTCAGATCTGATCCAATTAAACGAAAGCCTCTGCGGTGAAAATTAGTCAAGCTTTCGGAGAGATGAACGCTAATGTTATTCCAATTATCTTCGTATCATATTTCATGACACCTAAGATATTTGACTGGCCTCGTAATATATTTACCGATTCCGCAATCACTGTTTCTATACACATCTCTCTCTCCTTCTCTCTTCCTCTCGACGGGGATATCAGCGCCACAGTTAGTCTCAAATCCATCAGCCACTTTCCGTACTGTTTCATTGAAATGGCTAAACGGATTAGAAGTGCCCTGGATGTGTAATCTAATTTTTTATCGTCTCATCTGGTTTGGGGTTAATCTACAGTTGAGGTTTTGTGTGGGAGCAAGATACACTGTCACACCATCAAACAACGAGAAACCATAGCTCGCATTCAAGACTTTCAAAACAAGTTCATCCTATGGCTTTGAAATTTCTCCAAACTTCAAATGGCAGCATTCCCAGAACATTACCCGCACAATGATGAGGGTTTTCTTTTCCTTTGTTTTTTTTTTTTTTTTTTGCGAACATCGGTGTTGCCTTTTCAGTTTCATATAGATATCAGCAGACACATTAATCAATTCTGAATTGAAATTAATCACCAACTTGAGTAGAAGCCATAAAACCGTAGCTCACTATTTAGTCAGTCGGTATACAATACATGTTTGAATGTTAATAGGTTAGTCAGACCGCAAGGTATGTCTGATATGTCTGCTTGTTTGTTCACATGTTTGCATATATTGTCTATGATATATATATATACATATATTCGGCGGGTTCGACCCTTGCAGAGAAAAGTGTTTGTAGTTAATCCAGTTGTCTGGTGAGTCTTTGCAAAAGATAATCCAGTGTGATCAGGTACCTTTGAAGCTGCCGTTGTCCGCCATCTAGATTTTCATTACTTTCTTGTTTGTTGATATAAACTGAGCCAAGAATCTGTGATTTTGCAGCCGTAAATCTCTTGCTATTACGTTAATTCGACTGTTAAAAACAATTGCTTTTAAAAACAGAACTAACTGCTCAAATTGAAAATCGTTTTTCAAGCATTTATGCTTCATTACGTTTAAATATATTCTCGTATCATGTTATAACAAATTACTCCTTCTTCGTGCATAACCATGGCAACCAAACCAATCTCTGCAGTGTCGCCGGTTCATATACGTCACGTGACCTCGTGATACTCATTATTACCTCGATATTTAATATCTCTCATCGAAAATAAAAGGGACAAAATATCTTTTATCTTGCCTTTGATAATTGCATGGGGATGTTTGCTCCGAAAATATTGGTGAAGGCGAATTATGATTCCTAAATCCAAAACAACTTGATAAGCTGGTGTGAAACGACAAAGTGATATTGTGCTTACAATTTGGAGAAAATCCCAATTCCGAGGGGATTTAAGAAAATTGTTTACGATGATAAACAAAGAAATAATAATATTATTAGAGTGGGATTTTTACCATCAGAATTGGGAATTTGTGTGTAATACCGCCTTATCGTTCTTAGAAAAACAGAGTTATTTTTCGTATCGTGACAGTATACTGCTGTAAAAGTCGCCATTAGGTTGACAATGTACAGTGTAAGTAAAATCTCGGTGCGGTACGTTTCAAATAGGACCTCGGCTATATCAAAAGATGGTCTGAACTTTTACTCACTAAGAATGCCGTAATGCCTATGTGGAAATGACAGTAATTGTCAAAACCTGGTAATTAGTTGACCGTCGTTATTCGCATAATTTAATACTTTCGTTCGTTTTCCTTTTAAACTGACTTCTGTTTCTGAGCTTTGTTATTTTAATGAACAAACAAACAAGACAGGTCCTAATTAATTAATCAATGACGTCACTGCTTTCAGGGCCAAATCAGACACTGCTTTTGAGTGTCAGTACATTTTCTCTCTGAGAAGTGATAAATTAGGTGAGTTTATTGTAACGTTTCCCTCCGTGCATATCCAACATTCATTTTCTTTCTTAATTGTAAAAAACAAAAGAATGTTAAAGAATGAATGAATGAATGAAAGAATGCTTAAGAAGTAGAACATCTCGAAACCAGAAAATCTTCAAGAAATACTGTTTGACTTTTTTATTTTTTGGTCAAATGTTCTTCAATTTTTACTAGAAATATTTACATGAAACGAAAGGGTTGCAAAATTTTGAATGTGTAAATTTACTGTCGTGCAAAATGTGAAGACGTCATGAGTACACGCGCATGACTTCTTTACCACGTACACCGCAAACACGAATAGGTGATATTAACTCCAGCTGCCCTTTCAAGTAGAAAATGAGACGAGTACGTTAAAATTGCATTTGTAATTCTAATCATTCATAGATCCTTTGCTCAATAAACTTTTCTTTTCTGTCCACGGCTATAGCGACAGATTATGGATCTATTCCCAACACATTATTGAAGATAAAGAGAATAAAATGTAATCAAATATTTTCAAAATGGAGCTTTTCTCCTCACAATTTGATCATTGTTTTTTCTTGTTTTTGTGGGTCTCTTTCGGTGATGGGACATGTAGTGTAAGAAACCAGTATTAACTAGACAACGGGGTTTCGATCACATGAATATACACCACGTGACTAATCAATGTCATATTTATCTAGCCTCATAAAAAAAAACCGGGACACGTGACAATACCACATCAAGTACCTGGTATTAAAAATACCTGGTATTTACATTAGGACTCTTACACCCACTCTTTACATTCTTTACATCTCAATAAGAAAAGAAAACAGCTCATAAGACTTAGATGGAGAAATGAGATTTACAAGATCGTATTTTTTTCCTTGTGTTTTTTTTTTGTGTGTGTGAAATTGAGACAAGACAGCTCGGAGTCTCGGACTTCTCCGAAATATGTAATGGAATCGTCACCGACTGAGGAAAAACATACAGCTGCGTATCATATGATATATTGCAGAACAGCACTCTCGTCTGCGATATTTCTCCGGCATCTTATATGCGGTGAAGTCACAGATAAGATTTTACTTGACGGCTGACAGCACGAACACGGCTGACAACTTCTCGGTATTGACTACTCGCGGATGGCTTCAAACCGACTCTTGATACAGTTTCGGCCTGATCCGTAGGATTTTTACATCTTGCCGTGATTACGGTGGAACGTTAGATTTCTAGATAATTTTAGAGGTATTTTTTTTCTGCAAATGTAAAATTAGAAAACTTCCATCTTCTGAAGTTTTCACGATTTTTTTTTTTTCAAGACTTATTTCAACATTCGCCTTTTAGTGAGACCATCCTTTTAAAACCCACTGTGTCCTAGTGAGGAGCGCAGTTCTCGGTCGGTCGCTGCGCTTGTTTGATTTGCCATTGATTTACAGGAAAAAAAAAACAAAGGAAAAATGTGGCTCGCTTAGAATAACAAAGCCACAGGGCGTGGATAAGTTTTCGAATTTCACTGAAGCAATTCGAAAATTAAAATAGAGAATTATGAAACATCGCTAATTTAAGATGACACTGGAGAAGTCTAAAATTGAAGACCTTACCGAGTTAACACTTGTACTTTTTTTTTGCTTTTGCTATGATACGCCCGTGATTCTTTTTCGTCAGGAGGAGAAAGTTCACGTTTGAGGTGTACTTTATTCAAAATCGTTAACGAACCTCGAAAATTGTAGTTAATGGTTGTTAATAGCCCCAGGACTGACCTTTTCTCTGTCATTGGCATTTGGTAATCGCTCGAGTTACCCTGAAACCTGATCATTCTGCCCGATTTGCGGATGTTATTTTCGTCTTCATCAGTCCAACATCCGACCCCCCCCCTTTTTTTTTAAATTTTGTCCTCATCCGTTTTTGTTCGTCCCCTTCCGTCGTTGCTCTTCCTCATCAAACCTAATTCGTCCTCATCGATCCTCGTCCGTCCTCAGCCACCCCATTCATCTTTTCCGACAATTTTTGTTTTTGGCTACCTGTCTTGAGCTCAAGACTTTAATGTCTCTTTTCCTTTGATTTATCAAAGTGACTCTTGTTTGAGTTTGGTTGAAAGGGTTACAAATTACAAAATATGGTTAGGCCTACTTTTATACAAGATGGTATAAATTTGATAAATGAATCAATGGATGATGTGTACTTTTCGACGAGACGGTATCACGTGACTAAATTCTCATTATAAAATTCGACATATTTGGGGGGATATAATTATAATCCACCATTATAACATAAATTTATAAGATAGATAATGATACAAGGGATGGAACGATCTCCCGTCGTTTGAAAATAACGGAAGTGATTGTTACTTCCATTACATGTCAACACAAAAATTGTACTTTCTTACTTCTTTATTTGTTTTATAAAGACTATCACGTTGGGTACTCTTTGTAACAACGAACCCTTTTTCTCTGAAAAAAAATCTATATATAAATTACAACAATTCCGACGGAACTCAATTACATCTGAATTTTTACAGATGCCTCAAAAAGGCTTTTTTTTTTTTTTTTGCATGTTTTCTACGAAAGTGGGTATTGCAAAGTGTCGCGGTATGATAGTAATCACACTGATAAAAGATTTGCCTCTTTTGTCAGTGGCTTAGCTACCAGTTTAAGTCCGAGGGGGCGAAAATGACTTTTAGGGGCCCTGCGTAATAGAAATATCGACTGCTCTTTAACGATATTGAAGGAGTGGGGGGGGGGGGGGAACGTTCCTATGTAGACAGGGTTGCGATTTTAGACATTCCGCCTCCACCTGCGCGAAATTTGAAGGCCTCTGTACGAGCATGCAAGTTAGTCAAACGGTGATGCATAACCTGGACTTATCCAGTGAAAACAAACATGTATAACGGCAATTTGATTGGTTATTATATCTCACAAAGGTTAAGTAAGATCGTAAATTTTGAGGCAAAATGGCGTCAAATTGTGTCCATAACCAGTTGTCATACCCCTCTCTATATAGGAACCCATGAGACTATCTAAGCGGAGCGCCACGTCGGTTGGCGTGGAGCGTGCGAGAAACTTTTGGCTATTCAAACTCCCCAGATGGCTGGACACCTCACTTCCTGTGTGTTATATAAGCTGCATATGCACAGTCTTGAAACAGGGATCTTCATGTTTGCAATTTCTCTGATGAATGAGAGCAAAAGTACATCTTTGAAGATGTTAATTCATATCAGATGGGTTGAGATGACGCAGGAATCATGAATTATGAATCCTCGATCTTTGACATATTTTTGGATCACTTGGCAAATATTTGGATAGTGATGAACATATCTTTAGTCACACACTTTTTCCACTGGACACTGGAGTCACAGTGATTTTTTGCGGGCTCTCTATAGAAACTAAATCCGCTGCTATGATTGCAGCTAGCTGTCGACGAGTATCATACAGTGATGTGATACTGATGTGGAAATATGCAGTACGCATGCCCCTGTTGTATTGGGGGGGGGGCAGAATGTTTTATTAGGGGGTGAACTGAGCCTGAGATTAATATGTTTGAAGACTATCTTACAGTTGCGCTAGCATCGTCCGCAGCGTACCAGAAAAAAAATATAACAGAAACAAAAATACATATATCCGACCCCTACATTGGTGGAAATCGCCTTTCCCATGCTCAGAAAGTAACCTCCACTAGTATTGTCACAATTTCCTTGCATGAAAAATTTGTCTCATTTGGGAGTTTTTCCGATGATAAAAAAAGTGTGATAAAAATTTGCACATGTCATAATGAATACTGTAATTGTTTGACGTTGGAGGCGAAAAATTGGGCAACACCACAATCACTTCTTGGATGTGGCGCTGAAGTACTTAAACTTGAGTCTGTCGGGAGGGGGCGGCTACCACCACACTGACCATATCGTAGCTCCGCCACTGTCTTTACTAGTTTTGTTATTATTTTCGGGAAAGTTTTCAAAAAATCGACATGGATAATTGGATAGACTTTTTGCACTTGGTTTGAAAATTTCATAATGCCTAAGTTCGATAATGGTATGGAACATGTAGGAAATTGCGTGAAGGATCAAACAAAGAGATTGTGAGTGTACATGGTGAATGTTTTTCTATCAAGGGGATAACGAAATTTTGTGACATTTTTGGTAACTTACTGTAAAAGTCTATGCTTCGCTAAATGAAGAAAAAACTGAGGTATTTAAAGATTCTTGGTACATTGGCAACCCGACAAATGTGAAACCAGGAGATCTGGAAATTTGTCAAAAGGGAAAAAAACAAACAAATGAATATCATTTTAAGTGAATTCCCAGTATACAGTGTCCACCAAAAATCATAACCGACATGGCATCTGTATATATCGACATGATTCCCAATAGGTTGTCTTGCAGGTATACGAGAATAACAGAGTCCCATTTTAACTCACATGGTTACGCTGGCATGAACAAATGCAACTGCAAAATGCCCATGCCCTGGAAGCGACAAATAAGTTTCATTTTGCGTTGACAATCGAATGTTTATTAGTTCATGCATCTAATTTTGCAACTGGAAAATGTATATTGTATACACAGACAGCCGAAAGCAATGATCATTGAGCTCGAAGACCCATTTCTACGTCTACTCTATACCACGGGGTCGTCTAATTTGGATGAATACAGAAAGCTGTGAAAAGTAAAAAAAAAAAAAAAAGAGATAGAACGAATTGGAAGGTGAATCGATGGTAAGACCTTATCCTTCAGAAATATTTTATATTCTCCATCCACAGTTTTAACGATTTTTGACTGTCGGCGAGGGAATTTGCTGGTATTGAATTTATGTTTTTTTTTTTTTACTGTCCCCTTCAGTCTCTTTGTCTGGTGATAGGAGTGACTTCCGCGTAGCTGGAATTATCAACGTGTAATATAGAGACCTTCGACGGTGTTGAGCTATGGATGTCAGGAGCTAATGACGCCAGAGTTTGACAAACGCCTCATCTTTAGCGAGTGATCTTTTTTTTTTTCTTCTTTTTTTTTCATTTCCGCTTCTCCTTTGGTTTTGAAAATGCAAAATAAACCGATTCATTTGGTTTATGAAAAAAACATGTCAAATGCAAATACAAAAGTCGTTTATATAAAATACGACTTTTTGGAAACAAAAAAAAAGGTAACCTACTTCAAAAGATATAAATATCGCTAAATGTATGCAAATGGTCATAAAGGAAGTGCAGACGTTAAAACATACGAGGAATATTTTGTCTGCAACTCATAACAATCAGTCGCCGAGCTATGGAAATGTTGGATGGATATTGATGTGGATGGTACTCCAGACATGATTTTTTGTTTGTTTGTTTGTTTGTTTGTTTGTTTTTTACTGTTGTGGCAGGTTCTTGGATTGATTTGTTTACAAGCAGTATATTTTACACGGAGGTTAGTTTACTTAGTATGACCGAGGCCCAGTTGCTTGCGAGACAGTTATCGATTGCGACTTATATATTAAATATAATTAGATATAGATATTATATAGATATTAAATATCCATACATGTAAAAGAATAAAAAACATTAAAATTGGCAAACAGACATTTAAGCTTGAATTCGTTTTGTTGGTGATTATGGATTCTTGTCAAAGTAAAATGGAGTCCACATTTTTGTTGAGGTAATAAAGCAGTGTGACCTGACACATTTAGTTTTCTTCAGTAGGACCTATTGTTCTTAATATCCTATTAATATAATATGAAAAAAATATTTCAGGGGGGTGGTTACACCCTCGCGACTATAATTCAACGTGTTACTGCAGTGACGGTGGGACGTAAGAAACAGTATGTATGCATATATATATATATATATATATATATATATATATATATATATATATATATATATATATGTAAACTAGCCAGAGTTCTAGGGACCATCCCCATTTGACCTATCCTGAAAACTGCTGCCCGTTTTCTTAATTTGTATTATTTTTAATTCCTTCCTTCCATACGACTAATATCATACCAGGATTTCTACTTGACAAATATAATGACACAGCTCTGAATATTTCACAGAAGACTAAAACCCATGCCGTGACTTTGTTCACTCGAAAGTGTACAGACCGTTTATACAGTGTCCTACGTCAGTGATAAGTACACCAAGGAGGTTTTATAAAACCTCCTTGGTGTAGTAGACTTCAACTAGCAGATATTATCTGATAATTATCTAGGGGACATTTGTGATAATTACCAAGCATATAGACATTAGTGATAGTAGACGTTAGTGATAGTTGCCAAGTACACATTTGTGAAGGTATACATTTGTGACAGTTACGGTAGTGATAGTTACCTAGAAGACGTCTGTGACAGTTAACCTAGTAGACGTTTTTTTGGTAACGACTACCTACGCGTTAGTGATAGTTACCAAGTAGACATTAGTGATAGTAGAATGTTAGTGATAATTGTCAAGTACATGTTTGTGACGGCAAAAGTCCATAGATGTATACGTCTGTGATATTAAGATGTTAGACGTTTGTGGTAATTATTACGTAGGCGTTCGTGAAAGTTACCACATAGATTGTAGTGATAGTTGCCTAGAAGAGGTTTGTGATAGCTACCAAGTAGACGTATAGTGATTTTAGACATTAGTGATAGTTGCCAAATAAGTGATAGTTGCCAAAAGTTAGTAAATCTACACTTTCATGATAGTTACATGGTAGATGTTTGTGATAGTTACATAGCAGACTTCTACAATAGCTATCTAGTAGACGTTTGTTGTGATCATTACTTGGCGTTAGTGACCGGGATCAAGTACACGTTAATGATAGTAGACGTTGGTGATAATCATCAAGTAGATTGTAGTAATAGCTACATGGCAGACGTTTGGGATGTTTACCAAGTACATTTTAGAGATATTAGACGTTAGAGATAGTTACCTATTAAATGTTCTTTTTAAGTGAATTTTCAACAATTAGACTTTCAAAAATAAAGTGATTTGTCAAGTATTTTTTGCGGTGCAGTGTGCTAAGGAAGCTTTCATTCGATGATAGCTCTACAAGAGTATACATATCGAGGACTAACAGAATTGATTGTATCGATTTGTGCTCGGCTGCATCACAACTATAGTCTATTACATCGATGACGTTAGTAGATATCTACCTGCCACCCGCAGACTGTCCTTTGCCATGTCATGATTCTTATCCTCCATGGCACGTAAAAAAATGGAGTGGCTCAAATTCACGACTAATGCAAAGCAAACTGATAAAAAAAAAATGGAAACAGAACTCCATCGCCCGCTATCTATCATAAATCTGGTGAGGATGGATGGTGTTTGCGGCTAGCCGCCCCTTTGGCTCCCCATCAGAAAGTTCTTGCAAATCAAAAAAGAGGCCAACGTGCGGAAGTAAATTTTTCGATTAAAATTTTATGTTTTTTTTTTCTTTTGGAAGGGGGGAGGGAGAGTAGGGTATAATAAGTGTACGGGAATTAATTGGTTCCCTTGCGGGTTCACGAGACTCATTTTAAATGTTGTTTAAGATTGACCCGTTAGCATCTTTAAGGGGGTCAAGCTTCTGTTCCATTGTGCTATAGTCCACTATTACCCTATTCTCTTACGTAATTATGTATCATTTCGTGATATTATCCCATTTCATTTCATTCCATCCTATTCTTATTCCTTCACATATATTCTATTCTACTCTCTTCTACTTTAATCTAATCTATTCTACTCTACTCTCAATTCTGCTTTGTTCTTTCCTTTTCTATTCTAGTGTGTTTTCTTCTATTCTGTTTCGTTTCGTTCTGTTTTATTGCTTTCAATTCTACTCTATTCCACTCTATTTTATCAAGCTCTATTTTGTTCTGATCTCCTTCCCTTTATTCTGTTTTTATGCCTTTCAACACTGTGACTGTATTCTCCCACATTCTGTCCTACTCTCTCATGTTGCAACTTATTCCACCATGACTCTACTTTATTCTAGTTTCTTGTGTTCTGTAGATTTATACTGTTTGTTCTTGCACCTCTCTCTCTGATTGATGTGTACTGTGATTACACTCAGCGTCGTTACCTGGCATATTATTTTTTAAAGGTCAACGGCCAGAAATGTGGAACAAACGCCAAAAACAAGTAGGCCTCTTTACGCTACCTTCTTCGTCGACTTCTTCTTTCCCCTACCTTTAATCTGAGTTTCACGAGGATTTTAATTTTTCGCTATACGGTAGAGTGCCCGTACATATGTCATCGGTATTGGCTTCAGCACCAGTAGAAACCACTACATAAGGCTCGTTGCAAAATATTCCTATACAGTACAGGCTGATGGACACCGAAGAAGGGAAAGCGTCGGACAACCGGGTCGGGGATATGTAGGTCACTATGTTGGTCTTAAGACGTGATCGAAATGAATCCAATGTGTTAACTTTGAGACTATACCACGATAGTGCAAACGAACAACACAGCGTACAAACCGAGAAGGAATCTGGTCTCTGATGCTGCATATGTACGTCTACCGTAGACGTACATCCACGGCCGTATATCGTCAAGTCAAGTATTCTGCGAAGCAGCTTCAGATTCCGAGACATACTTAATTAAAACTTGTAAAGAGACAGATCCTACAATAGATTGTTAAGGGTTTTTTTTTTCTCCGATATGTATGGACGTAAGAATAAACTAAAGTTTCTTTAACGATCAATGCAGGTTCGACATCGTTTCCCGAGTGACTCTGTATGGTACGGAGAAATGTTCGTCGAACGGAGAAATCTGTCGTAGATTCGTATACCTGCATGCTTTATATAAGAAAGACAAATTTGATTTACTCGCACTTCACTGGTCGGAGAGCATCAATTGATTAAATTGGTCGACTGAGCCCAGAGCTGCGAGGAGAACACGTGCGGGACTGTATTAAGCTGATCTGATGTGCAAACTATAGAAAAATTTAATGTCAGTGACTTTCGTCTTTGCCCTCTATTAGCCCTCTGAATACTCTAAAGTACATTCCCTGAGAATTTGGAAATATGGAATGGATTTCTTGAAGTAACGTTACTCTCGTCACGACGTACAGGTTATCGTGTGCCACACACTGACGTAGTCCAAAAAAACTGTTTGTTTTTTTTTTTAGAGAGAGAGAGAGAGAAAAAAAATGCACCAGTGGCGATCACGCTATGATGCTGGAGTCGATGAAATAAAGTCACGACGACGGTAAGAGTCAATAAGTTGATGGAACGATTCGTATCAGAGATTATGACGTAAATCAACATCCACCATACGAAAAAGAGAGCAGGAAGAACAAATCAAGATCTGATTGCGATGTTTTTGTCAGATCTCTTTACTCAGACGTCCTCACCCCAAAGAAGTCTGACTGAGTAGATTAAAATTAAGTAACGAGGTGCATTGGAGAAATTTTCAAACTGTATTACATAAATAGTATATATTAAAAGTTGAGCCCACCCGAATCCACGAATGTATATACATATATGTATGTGTATGTATGTTTGTTTGTTTGTTTGTTTGTTTATATACTTCCCCACGTGCTTGCCTGCTTATCGAAATAAAAAAAATCCACATAACTTGCAAATTTACAACATATACATGAATGTAGACGGCGAGACTACATGTCAATTCAAAGCACACATTGCCGAACGAAGCACAGGAGAATTCCTTAAATTCGAAGCAGAATTTAGGTCGTATCATGTTCGAAAACATGTTTTTTTTTGGGTTTTGGTTTTGCATTATTCTTTTCCATCGAATGATTCGTCTGGTGAAAAGACTCTCAGTGTTCTGTCGGTAATATTTTGAAGTGGCATAATAACATCGTTAGATGCAAACGTTGTCGAGGAGACGAGGGGGGATATACGTTGTTGAATTTAATATATACACATACGTACCGAGGAACCGATTTACGTACGTCATTTTTAGCTCGCTTTTCATGTTGTGTGGGCGTATAAAACGAAAAGATAGCTCGGGAACTGGCGACAGAGTTTGAATTAGTTTTCTCTCTCTACCTCTCTACTTCTGTCTTTCTCTCTCTCGTTCTCTCGCTCGCTCTCTTCAATCTTCCCTTTATTTTTGAGTCAGTCGGTTCTGAAGTAGAGGCAGATCTCGAAGTGGAATAAATTAGACGAGGTGGTTTATATAAGCTGCCAGTGGTGGTTTTGAGCATGATAGCGAGTCCCTAAATACTCGAAATCTCGTGTCTAGGTAGAAGCCGGAGTCTAGAAGACAGTGACTGCGCGTGATCAAGGCACAAATGGCCTTGGTAGATCGGAATTTACAACTGGTGCGAGCAAAAACAAAATGGAGTTACTGGAAAAGATGCAACGATAATAGAAACAAAAGGGGAAACGAAAACTAATCACACAAGCTGAGTGTTATTATCATCAATAACGTTAAGATTATTTAGATTTCTCATTGCGGTGCTTTTTTCCTTTTTTCGTGTGTATTTTGTCGATTATATTTTATAGGTGCTATCTTGCTTCCTGTATTACTTCCTGTTTTTATTGTTAACCTTTCTTTTGTATGTATTGTGTGTCGATTGTCAATCCAGCTATCCTTAAAGTAGCTTCTTGGGATCCTATTCTTGGTTGAGATTTTTTCACTTCCTTTCGCGTCTCTCTTATTCCTAAATTTGCGCTTTTGTCTCTCTTTAAGACCGACGGTACCTTAAATTTTAGGTTTCATGCTGTGTACAATTCACACCCAAGGGAGGAGCAAAAAAACATTGCTGTTTTTGGCTACGGTATGTTTGTAGGAATATAATCTACGATTGGTGGATAATAATTTAAGATATCATGTCAGTACCACTCTCAGTGACGAAGGATGAAACAAAGAGATTTAATAAATCTCACCCATAAACAAAAAAAATTAAAACAGATAGAACCACTACTATAGGGAAGAGTTCTTAATATATTTTCTGTTATACGTTAGCGATCGAATGACATTTTTCTAAATTACGAATAGACGGTATCTAATTTCCAAAATGGATAGCGTGTCCCTCCCGTCAAAGTGGACGGCTTATGTGATGTTGTATGAGAAATCATGACAACCAGGTTCTCTGACTAGGGGACGATCGTGATAAACTCATACGTTCGCTACAACCGTCAGTGATTGAAGGAAAACTTTGATCCTAAGGCTAAGTAAATCTACACGACGTGGTTCTCTTTAACGTCGTTTTTGGCGTCGCATGACGTTTTGGTATGTATTTTGACGTACGTTCTGTACGTCCTAACCAGCAATCACCACCTTTCTAAGACTTTCTGCGATTCTGCTATCGAAAGGATGTTTTTTTTTTCGTCTCTTCAGCAGGAACATTACTAATAATAACAATAACGTGCGCCTAGCTACATTAGTTTATCGTGCTCATCCACAGTAGATCAATCACTCCACGCGAAACCGAAGAAAATAAGAAGAAGAAATAGGGGGAATACATATGTGGAAGAAGGAAAGATTCGAGAGTTACGGCTATGATCGATTACTTTTGAGAAACCATTTCTCAAGCACCTGGCAGCGACGGAGAACCAGCCTCAACATTATTAGTTCGTCTGTTTTCTAAGCCAAAGTGAGATGTATCAGATAACTCGAAAGGGAACGACGAGAGAGACAGGCCAACTGTAAGCCGAGTGTGGCTGCAGATTAGGAACAACAGACTGAATTTCAAAACTTCAATGGGCATGAGAAGGAGAGAAGGCGGTTTTGCATTCCTCTTATAAGAACTTTCTATTTGTATCCGTCACTAAAAACTTTCTAAGAGATTAAAATTTTCAACAAAAGATTGCTTGCAGATGCGTGTATGACTCCCACTTTGTTTCAAGTTAAGTACATATGACAATTAATGTCTAATATAAATTCGTAATACAGGTACTTGTAATTCATGGGACCATGCGTAAAATAAAAGATAGTGTAGGCTCACTTTCTCAGTTGTTCTACAACGGTAGGCTAACTCCTCAATTATTTCATGAATCCATTTTCGTTACGTTACTTTGATTCTTTAACATGAGTGGTTAGGCACCAACGGCGAAATTCAAATCGTGTATTAGAGTCTCAGTACACAGAAATAGACTCATGTGAATGACGGAGATGCAGTCTGGTAGATTTTAATTACTTCAAAGGATGAGGGAGGAAAATGTGATAATTTAATGTTATAAACAATTGATAAATCTCCAAGCCAAATTTTATCTACTTCGTTGAGAGCGATCATTTTTTTTTTCTTCTTCTTGAACTAAAGTCTTGAATTTATTTCTCAGCTAAATGGAAACAAAACAAAATGAGGATATAAAACAGACTCCAAAAGAGATAACAAATATAACTTATAAGAGCTGAATTAATAATCGGGAAATATGAAGAAAACAAAACGAAAAACTTAACAAACCCCCATTCAGTGTAATGGTACGTGCCAACTTGAAAGCATCTTAGGAATCGTTTACGACACGCCTGCCAGTGGAACATTAACTAAGTGTATCATTGTATCAATTATTAGGAAGATCTGGTAGCGGAGGAACCTGTTGATCCAGGTTTTAATTTGAATTGACAGGTAATTTTTTTCACAATTTGCAGTACTCTTAGTTGAGACAAGTCCATGTATTTTACTAAAGTACTCATCAGTACTCTGTTGATTAAAAAAAAGGAATACAGGTGTGATAACAAGGGGAGGGGGGAGGTGGAGGAAATTTCAAGTCAAAACTTCTTCTGATGGTTGATACCTGGGTCTAAGTACACATGTGCTGTTTTTATTGAAAAAAAAAGTTCCACACGAGACTGTTGTGAAGTTCTTCATTCATGATTCACTTCTGAGACCCGAGCGGCCTGTGCCTATACTGCCATAACTTTACAACTTACGTCAATATCGCCGAATGGATTCCATGTCTAACTCAACACTTATTAACTCTATCCATCTTCAGGCAGGCAGCTTCCGTGACGTCAATCAGCTCTTCAGTATGCGTATGCAGACGGAGAATGAATTTACGCGCCAATTTCTATCACCGTCACTGTGGTTTCACCGGTTCGCTCAAAATCCTCGCATCTTTCGCCTGCATTGGAACGCTCCCAGCAGTACTAAATGCATCAAGCCAAACAATATAGATATCTGTGAAAAGGTGCTTTTGGAATATTAAGTTGAAAATGCATCAACACTGCATACAAAAGAAAATATCAGTCAGTTTAGAAAAAAAAAGGGGTTCTTAATTCGTCACACATGAAGATACTAACGGTTCAAGGGTAAATAATATAATACACCGGTTCTGTTGGAATCCCTTTTGTCCAGCAGGAGCTTTTTTCCCTGAGATTTGTTTGACTATTCTTTTTTAATAGTAAACATCAGCAATAGTTTACACCTCAAAAGTTTATGCATAAAATCAGTCACGAAAAGTGCATCACTTGACTTTTTCAAATATCCTTGAGCAACAAGTAACCGTTGATCTTATTTGGAATAATTTATTTCATTCTGAGTCGGTGTACACTTTTTTTTTTAGAAAAAATAGACTCATTATTTCTGTTAGAGACCCAGTGACATGCATCTAAACAATAGCTGGCTTAACATTAATGCAGATGTTGTGGGGTGAAATCACTGGATGACAATCCGTTGGAATTGCGTATTTATTACAGCTTCAAGGAAACGTAAAACCGTTAACGTGCTTTGGTGTTGCACAGTATCGGTATTTCTTTTGTTAGGCTCATATATATATATATATATATATATATGTATATACATACATACATATATATATATCCTACCTAAACTACTTGATCACTAGGTTTCACATCGGCAAAAAAGACGACAATATATGCTTAAAAAAAGTCCTCGGTCCACTACAATAATCTCAATTTTCCTTGAAAGAAAAGAGTCAAGTAAAAAAGGAAATAACGTAAATCATACCATTTAGCCATTCTCTCAAATGACGGAGAGGGCTATTATTAGAATTCAAATTTGGAGAGACAATCTTTTTTGAGTTACAGAAAAAACCCTCATATTTCCATGAGCAATATTTATGAATACAGAATTACACATTATGCAAAATGAGTTGGAATGATAGTCTTCTTTAGAATTAAGAAATAAGTTTTTAAGAAATACGTTTTTGTTCATAAGTATAAGTTATATTGTTGCTCGAGCATAATTTGTTCACCCAAGCTTCCAAGAAGTCAAAATGGCGTATCGTCTTTTTTTATGCATCGTTTCGAGGAGGTGACGCCTGTATTGCTGATGTTGACTAGTGCGACTGAAGAAAGTCAACAATAATTACAGTTACCTGACAGTGCTTCTCATACCATTTTGGGGGTATTTTTAACGCTATACCTCTCCCTAACGTTCGTTTAGTAATGATATGTTTTCAGTCTTTTATGAAAAACATCAAGTCGAGATTAATCAGCGAAGAATGCCAGTGATCCATTTCGTTCACTCCCCCCCCCCCCTTAATAATCTTTGCGCCTTGTATGGTCTTTGGCTCATTTCGGAGAAACATCCTAATGTTAGGTTTGCTTCCAAGCAGGCTTCGTGTCCCTCCGTTGTGCAATTGACACCTTCAAAAAAAAATATATATAGAGAGAAGATTACTCTTCTCCATGCACACGGAAACGCCAATCCGCTTGTCAAGTAATAACCCTAGCATATACGCACGTACCATAGGCCTCGAGGTGATTAGCATTACACCGGGATATGTTGACGTGTTGCTGTGTTTGAACCATCCACTGATGACATAAAATGGCTGCCACCCGATCTCCTTTTGGAAACCTGAAAACGTGTGGATCCAATCAAAGTTGTTAGCATGTACCGCTGAGGGATTTTGATCCTATAGGCCTAAACATTACCAGTAACAGAGCGAGAGGAAGCAAATACTGTAACTTGTTTCAAATTATCACAATTCTGCTGAATCCGGTTTTTTGGGGTTTTTTTTTTTTGGGGGGGGCATACGGTGAAGAGCAAATGTGGTCTTTGATTTTCTTTACATATTTTTTTCTCTAGTTCTGTTGTTTTCTTTCCTCGCACGAGGGTACAAATTACTTTTAATGTTTAGGAAATAATCGGTAATAATATCGGTGTAGCCATATATATATATATATATATATATATATATATATATATATATATATATATATATATATATATATATATATATATATATGACTGTTTGAAAGGCCTCGTCGAGATAACACTGATAAGTACTGATAATGATTTTTGGAGGGTGCCACCGCGTGAAATTGCTTATAATTAGCATAATTAAGTGTCACATAAAATAATTATGAGAGCTGTGAAAAGTTTTGAATTTTTTTTCTACCCGTTATCTCGTTCTGACTTCGAACACGTGAATTAGCACTATATGTGAAAGGTGTTTTGTCACAAATTTTCATATCCCAAAAATGGAATAATTAATTTGTCATTACTGCTCCTCCGTAGGTGATGTATGTAGATCCTGTTACTTTTAACCATTTGAAATATTACATGTGGATTAAATTTGACAGATCTGGAAGAAATAGCGAATTTGACCACACAACTTTACTGTGCCCTGTTATGTAATTTTTAGTCCGTTTTATCTCTTTTACATTTTCAGTTTAATGTAAGATCTCGTTTATATGCGAACGAATAGAAAGATAAAACTTAAATGCCATTTGATATTATATACGGAAGTTTGAATCAATAGAAACAATAATATTATCATAACTGAAGAGCGATAAAAAATAACGACAGTTATTTTTTTTTTTCTTTGGTGGGTGACGCTCTATGTAAACGAACAACACATATGCATTTAATTTAATTATAAAACAACTTGGATAGACTGTATTAATATTTAATTCAATGCATTAGTCACGACGTCACACATACATGATTACACTATCCACCCGATGAGGCCTCAACGAGAGCTTTGATTCTAGACGTTTCAGTCCCCGGGGACAGACAGTAAATGTTTGGTTCGTGGGTCTTGGAGCTGTTATTCCATAGATGACAGATGACCATATATATTTATTATTTATTTAATCATTTTAGTGAAAGGTTAAGTATCCGAGCTTTAAAAGCTCTTTGTTTAACACACTCATTAATCCGACTTCCCCCGCGGTGCGATGCGACGCAGTTTGTGACGCATCCGTTGAGGTCTGTTGTTGTTGTTTAGTCTGGTCGAGGTCGGCAAAGCATGATTCATATTTAAGAAAAAAAATGCAATAAATACATTTGTCAGGTACATATGGTCTAATGACGGTGGCTCTGCCTGTGTGTGTGTGTGTGTGTACTGTTTCAAAGACTCACGTGTGACGCATTACGGGTACACGACGTGAAAACGAAGACATACGGTCTCATTAGTAAATTAGACAAGGTAAGCGTGCCACCACCGTATATGGTCTGATGCACTGACGTAGTTGTGACGTGTAACTACGTCATCAAAAAACATTCTTAACAAGCTGACAGAAGTAAAATATTGTTGCCATAAGATGCAATACTCCTTTTGTTGAGGGGTGGTGGAACTGTCAGACTGTGATAATTTATAAACCCTAAAATATTTTACCTGTAAGCCGACATGTAACGTTAAACACAAATGCACAAATGCACGAATGTTTAGCAAGGGCTGTATATGAAAACGTTTACCACGATGAGAAAGATGTAACCACGCTTACACTCACAGAATTATTTACCTTAATTAATTTTGGTAATTTAATTTGATTTTGGTAAATTTCACTACATTTTAGTAGAATTGTTATATCATAATGTAAGACTTACATTAACTGTGTGTAAAATTTTACCAAAAAGTTATGGAGTTCTTATTTTACTTTACGTTTTTGTGAGTGTAGGATAATGATATATCATTTCAAAAGAAAATAACCGCTTTTGCATATCATATGCTGATTTAGATGCTCCTATGAGAGGAAAAAGATCGGGGTGAAAATTTTTCGTAAACCAACCATTGCAAGTGACTTAGAGGTTCGGAGTCGGGGGTATTACCCCAAGGCTGGCACAGTTCTTGTTTTCTTGAGTTGTGAACAGAGATGACTTGAGGGAATTATTTTTGGATATTTTCCCCGCAGTTAGAGCTCTTTCCTTTTCTGAATGTGCGAAATGAAAGGGTGATTTTTTTTTTCACCGTCCAAAAATTATGCACATAGTGTTCATAGTGGATATACAGTTATTAATACGATGATTTATTGTAAGTGATTGGCCATTGAAAGCATTGTGGGAAAGGACATCAGCTAGATCAGCATCATAGAATAGATAAACCGGAATTACGTCAGCCATGGAACAATAGGTGACGTCCAAACTCTGTATGGCAAAAGCCGTTCTAATGACCCAACGTAAGAAAATATTCCAACGGAAATTTTCAGGATATTATAACTCTCAAAGCGCTAAACGTCGGAGCGCAGTTCCTCCGAATATCATCAAATTATTGCAAAATATCAGACTTGCATTTACTTAGTTTCCCCTTAAAGTTGTAGTTAAATATAGAACGAACAAATTCTCGGGAGGGTCCTTTGTCTCGGCTAATGCTGAAGACAAGAGCTCTTTTGCCATACAGGCAAAGGACGCCGCCTATAATTGTTCGGCTTCAGATCTTCAATGCGTAAGTAGTTACCCTGACGGCATTCTGGTTTTCTATGCGTGGTTACCACACAAAGAATACACTCCCCTTCCGGGTTTAGCAAACCACACGTTGCTCGCCACAACCCTTTTTTTTTTTTTTGGTGGGGGGGGGGGGGTGTTTGACAGCAATTGTGACTCAGATTAAACAATTCTACGTGAAGAATGTACAGAGAATGATATTATGCCAGTTACGCATCACTAGACCCAAGCTACATTTTCGGTAAGGGGTAAACAGATTCTCAATTGGTTCTGCTCTTCGACTTGAGAGCAAATTCAAAAGATGCAAAGTATATTACACGTTTGGACGGTGGAGTGTTTTGATTTACACATGTGGTCCTTTGTATGCTCACAGGTATGATGTGACATTTAAATCAGAGTGCTGTGTTTGCAGAAGGAGGAGCTCGAGACAACCACAACTTGGTTGTGAAAGGAGTTGGTAGTGAGTGGTTGGAAGTATGTTAACTGTTTATTGCAATGAACAACCTTTCCTTTAAATCGTGAGAATTTGATTCGTTGTAATTATCGCATCGTAAGTTCTGCAAAGTATGGCAACTGCTTGCAGATATGATATAAGTTCCGCAAAGAAGTACATAAATTCGCATCATAAATCTTCCCCATGCATGATTCCACGACAGTCGGCCCCAAAGCCGAATTCTGTAGTAGGCCTATCCAGTTTTTAAGTGAAATTCGACAATTTAATTTTCTCTGACCCAAAAGTTTTAAATATCCAAATGTAAAGACAGCGCGACACAGGCTGAAGAGTGAGGACTAAATAGGTCTTGTGTAGGAGCGTATATTAGATACTTGAGGGGTTAAGGGGAATCATTAAATCTATAACACGTTAAGATTAAATTAATTCCGTGGCTATGGAATACAGTATGCAAAACATATGGATTGTGATTACTTCCGACTAAATTAACGCACAACCCGCTGGTTTGCAATGACACCGCCTGTTGCTTCACATAGACTATTCCAACTTTTTTTTTTTATTCAAATGGAAGAAATGAGTGAAAAGTTATACTACAGCAGATAAAAGAGGAGAAAATTCATAATCACATTCAGACTTTCCACGAAAATGAAATCGATTTAATATCCTGTCGGTAGATTTTTTTTTTTTCCGAGGAACTTGAACTTAAGTCACAAGGGATTGACATGCGCGTAACATAACCATCCGAGCACTGTCCTTGGAGAATGAAATTTAACTACGACAATCTCTCACTGGACATGGTTGTGGGTTAACTTAGGCTGCATACAGTCTTATTATCTCTTGGTAGTGAGGTTAGGCTAGTTTCTTGTACACTAACCCCAGACAGAAAGGAAAACGAGAAAATTGCTAAATACAGCCTTCCTGTTTTTTCTTTCTCCAGTATTCTGTCGTCTCCACGACTGAACTTGCCATGTAATTGCCATTCAATTCCTTCGTGTAGGCTCGGTGTTTTAATAGTGTTCAGACGCGAATTTGGTAATGCTTCTCTGCACATGCATTGGAAAAAAGGTTAAGCACCTCATGTACAGAGAAATAAACACACTGACGCCACCAATTTCAACATGCGTCAGTGACGAGTTCATCAACGAAGAGTGTTGCTCAACGTTTTAAGCTTTGAACAGTGGACCTAATGTGTTTACTTATTGGTGCATGCATATTAGCTAGTAACGCTGTAAGTGTGTACACGTATGATGTTTGAAACGCCTCGCTAATGTAGGCGTCAACAGGTTTATTTCACTGCATGACTGAGGGGTTTAATGCACTTATGTATTATATTGTTTTTACATGAAATGTAAACACCTCAACGCTTTAAACATCTGTTACCAAAAGGCGTTTACCTGTTTTGGAATGCAGCACAAAAAGGTGTTTAACTTTTTTTACAGTGACATTTTTTTTCTACTTATATGTAGGCTACGCGAAGTGTTTTGGTATGGCGTTTCATGCGCCTGTATTGATAAAAAGTTGATTCCTTACATTGGTGTTGTTGTAAAGCCTGATTACGTGTATACAGGATTCAGCCTAGTTTTATGGTTAATCAAATGTTACATACAGTCGTGTAGAAACGTAACACTTCGACTGTTATACTCCTGTTTCCATGAATGATTGAAGAGAAGTACATGTTGCCGTAGCTGTTTAACTTGTCCGGTATTATGTTTTGTTTTGTTTTTTTCATCTAAATATTTTCCCATTGGCTGGCAACTTACTTTGTTAAAAAGCATAAAGTTGTGGGACTAAGTTCCGAACATGGCACATTAATGAAGGGGTATAAATACGTTGAATGGCGGTGCTGTTGCTCCATAAGTGTGGGCGACAATAATAACGAATATGGTGTTCTTGTGTGTAGTCTAAACTGAAAATTATTGTACCGTGAGTGCCCCTCTTGTACAACATAATACAGTTTGTGTTGTGTTCTAGTGGTCAAAAGCAACACGCCTTGTCGTTGTTACTATATTATAACATTACATTATATTCAATATTTTGAATAATCCTTGATTTGAAAATTTACGAGACAGAAGGATTTTACACCCTACTCTTCCTTTCTTCGTAGAATTTTGGCACTTTTTGTGGAATCCAATGAAAAGGCGATTCGTGCCAGCTTTCACTCATGAGTTGCCCAGACTTCATTTCCCTTTGCCATCTTGATTTTCCCAGGGAGTTTACACCAGTCGACCCAGGCTGATTTTACCCAATAGTAAAATAAAACGTAAACTTCAAATTTATCAACTGTCGATTGGTGCGCAACTGGCAACGGATACACGGCGGGAAAGGTTAGGAAAATGTTGGATTTCAATTGCCCCAACTACCATGTTGGAACTCTGTACTGACGTTAGTCCTTATACGGGCTATTCGGCAACTTAGATTCAGTACACGAAATGCAGTCTAAATTATATTTAGCTGCTACCCCTTTACCAGCCAGCCCTTCTCTCCTTTACAGTGTCTCTAATCTGCCATCCAACCGATGAAAAGCTCCGCCTTCATGCCTTATCTCTTTTCTATATTATCATATGTTCCCCTGATGTGTCGGTCACAGGAGTGCTGCTCACCCTAATGAACTGTGGGGGGTGAATGAGCATGCGCGAGACATCTTGTATGTGTGTGTGTGTGTGTATGTGTGTGTGTGTGTATGCTATATCGATATTCCGGCCGAACAGGGTCTATGTACTGACGTTTATCATTCTCAGTTGAATGTCTTTCTTCAGAGCGTAGATCACGTAGATTCTCGCAGCTTTGATGTGACTAGCTCCATGCACTCTGTGACTTTCACTCCATTGGATGTCTTCCTTCAAAGGAGGGGGGGGGGGGGGGTCACAGAGATTCGTACTGCGTGCATGTGACTAGCTCCAAGCACTCTGTGACTTTAACTGATCCGTTAGATGTTTTCCTTCAAAGGGGGTCACAGAGAGTCGTGATGCGTTCATGTGACTAGCTCCATATGCACTCTTTGACTTTCACTTCGTTTGATGTTTTCCGTCAAACGGGGTCACAGAGATTTGAGCTGCGTGCATGTGACTATATGCACTCTGTGACCTTCACTGATCCGTTCGATGTTGTCCTTCAAAGGGGATCACAGAGATTCGGGCTGCGTACATGTGACTAGCTCCATATGCACTCTTTGACTTTCACTCCGTTGGATGTCATCCTTCAGAGTGGGTCACGGAAAGTCGTGCTGGGTCACAGATATTCTAGCAGCGTTCACGTGACTAGCTCCACAATCTCTGACTTCTCTCATTCTCTCTGACACTCCCAACATTTGGATAAAAAACAACAACAAAAAAATAACCCTAATTTTGTAAAATTAGGTCAGCGTACAGAGTATAATTAAAAATCAAACTAGGCTAAGTAGTAAACCACCCTCCTCGCTTGTGGCATTATGTCATCATTTATACCCACGTGACTTCGGTAAAGTCACCCTAACGAACTGGATTTTACGATCATCTTAATTTGATCTCTGTGTGGGTGTTATTTAAGCCATGACAATGACAAAAGGTACATGCATTCTAATTATACTAGATGAAACAAATGAACTATTTGATTCCTTACTTTTTAGGCATAGTTCTCAGTCCCTCAGTGCTCTGTTAAGCCTCAAGTGTTTCACGAATCAGTTCGCCCCTCTAAATCCTCTGTATTTCGATGACCTACTCTGTGAGTGGCTGAGATTTATGGCGACGGGATTTTTCTTACGTCGGTCGTGATTGCATCCTAAAATGCGTAATAATTAGCGACCTACTATGGCGTTTAAACGTGGGGCGTGCTTTTACACCTATACGGTGACATTAAATCGGGCATTTACATTATCTCCGTCGACGAAGTCAAATCGTTAAGAACTTTGAATATATACGAGGAAAGAGTGATAAATGTGTCTTTCCTAAAACGAGAAGGTTATTTACAGCTCTCAAACAGTCGAGTGCGAGAGTGCTTTGGCGGGATACGCTTGTAAACAGATGTATATAAAAATGTACATGATGTGATATGTTGACTGGACAGGGTAATGCACTGTGTAAGTGATAAATAAGGTGAGGTATGGAAAGTGTATGGGACACATCGTATATGTGGTATGCTCTATGTATAGATAATATATGTGCAGCGTGAAATTTGCTGATGATACCCCCCCCCCCGCCCCCCATCCTCACGTTACCGGTTTAATAACCGGAAAAGACGAGCAGCACTTCAGCGGTCGGGTAGATAACTTTGTCAATTTATTTGAACAAATTACTACTGTTTCGAAAACGGAAAGAAATGATGAGAGACTTAAGGGCCCCTCCCCACTTTCTCCCTCTTTCACTTAATGGTCACTCTTGTACAGTAAGTTTTGGTCGTTCAACTAGTTTCTTGGTACATTTTATTTTGGACGAGCCTTAAGTCGACTGACATTTAAAGAAGAAAAGAGAAGCAAAACAGTGATTGTATTTCAAGTTCTTGCGTAAACTGAAGGCGTATATGTTGTAAATCACTTCAGTTTCATTAATTTCGTGCAAATAATCGAGAGTGCGCCCACTTCTTGTCATTAGGCTACCGTATGGTTTTGGCCGTGTTGAATGTGACCTTAATAAGCCATCGTCTCATATTCCGTATATGTGGATGGGGCCCATAGAATAAATAAACTAATGAAAGGCTCTGCTCAGGGCTATTTTAATTTAATTTCTTGTCAAATCTAACCGTCGTCTTCTTACATTTAAAGGAAACAGACGTTTTCTTGACATTTTTCTTTATTCAGCAGCTGTAAAGTTGTTTAACCCTTCTAGATAGTCTTCTTCGGTTTGTAGCGAGTTATTGCTGTCCATTCTTCTCATCTTTTACTCATCTCTAATTACTCTACATATAGTTTGTCATACATCTTACCACATTTTATTTTTTGTACTGATTTTTCTGTTTGCTAACATTTACTTTTTTTTTTTCTTTTTCAGCTTTTGGAACGATCCGATTTTTTATGTCAACATTTACATTTGCATCTTTGAATAAACCTAGTTTGAAATCAATTGAATCGTGTAGGCAAGAGCCTATGCAGGACGTGTAAATGAACACTAGTCTATATGTAATAATAACATAGTTTAGTTTAGTTTGTCTTTTTTTTTTTTTAATTTTTCCTTAATTGATTATTGAAGAACAGATACATCTTTACCATACAGACTTACGGTGCTATTTTTTTTCATTTATTATTATTTTTTTTCATTTCTTTTTTCTTTTGTACTCGTGTGCATTCATAAAGGCATGATTTGCTAAATTTCATAACGTTTGTATTTTGTTTTGGTATGCCCATGCGCCCATGACTGTGTGCAACTCTCAGTGTATACCTATAGCAGCCTACATGTCAATGACATGAGTGCTTGCCGTGGTCCTCTGTATTAGTAGCTCTAACTACGCGGGACGTTTATTACTCATGCATCAGCTTCTGACTGCATTCGTAATACCTCGATCGATTCGGGGATTTATAGCTTACAGTCTGGGTAAAGACTGTAAGCTATTAAAATTCATGCTATGCTGACGTAATCAATTACGCTTAGTAGCAGTCAATACTTCTCTCCCTAAGGCTATGATTATTCATGCTCTTTTGAGCCAATCATCGGACGTTAAAAGAGACTCTCATAAATATAGAGACCATGGACCTTAGCTGCACCTAGCCCTCACAGAATTTCCATGATGTACTAAAATCATGTCTCGAGAAGACCTTTTCTACATGATAGAACATGACGCGATAGCCAGATTTACCATAATGGATCAGTTGTGTCCTCTCGAGAAGTGATAAACATTCATGATATCAATTGAGGGTTGGCTGTAAGATGACACGTATCTTAAAGCGTTCGCAGGTGTTCAGCCGGCTTTGTAGGCCTACGTCAAACGGCCGTACATACCAACTGCTATTGGGAAGGTTACCGAATTGGCTGTAGGTGTTTTAAGACTTAAAAGAGAATGAAACCCTGGGAATATCTTTACCATGAGGCACTTCTCGAGGTTTCATTTAAACCCATTCTTCCCTTCCCAAGTTCAATGCACTTTTGAAATTCAGAGAAGGGGTGCTCCCATTTTTTGTCTCAGTTGAATGTAAAAAGACTTGGGTAAGTCTAACTATGACGTCAAATAATCCCCTCACAGCAAAAATTACATGTAGTTTTTTTTTTCTTTCCTAACCTATGCTTTCCATGACGAAATATACACTTATACACAATTTTGTGTTGAATTACTGATACTTTCATAAAGATAGAGGACATGGAGATTAGCTGCACCTAGCCCTCACAGTAACACGTGCTCAGATTATAACACCACAATCTCAGAATGGCAGAATTATGATTGATATTTTAAATCGCAGTATCTTCAGAAGTAGACCACGTGATGCCCATGCAATTTGGTGATGGTTATCACCACTCGATTGTCTTTCATTTAACATTATTGATGTTTGATTGTCAAACTATACATCCTCCTTTAACGTTTACTGCACCATTTGTTCATTTGTTGAATTTTTCAAATTAAAAGATATTGCAACAGTAAGTTGTCAAACGTTAAATCCCGATAGTCTAATGGTTTTGTTTTCTTTTACGTCCGTTTTAATCACATGTATACCTTAAAAGTGTTATGTATTGTTCCTTTAAACTTTACCCACTGCCGTGCTCACAACCATCACTTTAACTACCTACTTAACTTTACACGTTATTACCGTTACAATATGGCGGTTAATTACTGACAGAACACATTAATAATTCAACAGGCAGAGACCCCTAGCACCCTGTAGTTTGAAAGTAGGTCTCGCTTCACTTGCTCGGGTTTCGTATGCGGTTGTGAACTTTGTAATCTGCCCTGTCGTTTGTTGTTTGTTGTCGTACACAGCAGGCTAGGTATTTGGAGTTTCGTAACGGTTGAATAAAGATAGCCTGCTTGTTTACACGACAGTGCATAAAGAACTGTAGGCTTGAATACTTCTTAATTCAACATGCCATGTATATGGTAATAGCTTATGCAAAGATAACTGTCAGGTATTTTTTTCCCGGGGTTCAAAGATAAATAAAGCTCCATTATCCCGTTGTCATATTCGCTGTTGCTACCCAGACTATTTAATCTCCAATATTTACAAGTTCGGTAGGTATAGTTTTACTGATTAAATATGAAGAAATACAGATTGAGTTTCGGTACACGGTAAACCTACTGACAGATATAGCACTATATACACTCAATGGCTTTGGGAAGACTCGAAAATGGAAAGTAATATCTACTCCTTTCCGTCGCTATGGCGTGTTTCTCACTGAGAAAGTGCATACTGTGACCGTCTGAGAGGGTAAAGTGTGGGGAGGGGGTGCATGGGATAGGCGTGATATATATATATATATGGGGGAGTTGAATTAGCTTTGATGGGGCGAAGGAAATGTGGAGTCTTGGAGCTCATGGGGATCTGCACAGTGACGATAGACTCTTGCTTAAGTTACGACAGGGTGGTGATATATAGAGCCGGTCTAGTCCATTCAGTGCGAATGAAACGCAATTGCAGGTATAACGTTAGGTTTATTATCATGGTTGCCTTTGGATATTGGGTGGAGCTAGGAAAAGTGTACTCTTGATGCGTGGAGAATTTTTTTCAGCCTTATAATAAAGATATTGTATTTGTCCACTAGTATGCGAAAGCTTCAGAAGCAATGATGAGGGGGTGCACGTATATTTAGCATTTAACACGTAACCTTCGTTGTCAAAGTCACCGGTGCGTAAGACGTGATACTAACATCCTATGTGTTTGTCATCTGCAAAGCAGGGAATTTTCACAGGGTGTCGAGTTTGACGACAACGTTACCAAACTGGGGGACGGTTACAGCAGAGATACCGGTATATTACCGGTAAGAACCGTGCCTACTGCCACTGTTAGACAGACATATCTCATCTCGCTCCATAGTTGACCTGCGTGAGGTTTAATAACCCTGACAATACAATCAGGTATAGCATTACGCCGACGCAGTAATACAAAACAATAAAGTTCAACCGAACGTGTTACGCCTTTAACTTACGTGACGTCACTCATCCGTCACAGATTAGTCCTGTTCTTCCTTGGGTGTATTTCCCTACAGCTTGTAAAGCCCTATCGTCATGACTAAACATGTTGCAAGACTGAACGCGGAGGCAGCTGTTATAAGTACTTATCGAACCTATCGTGATATCGGGGTAGGCATATAGCTCGGCGAGTTACTCCGAATAAACACTAAATACAGCAAGCATATCTGTATCCCAGGAACGGGGCATAGTGAAGCAACTCCCAGCGCAGTCCTACCTCTTTTGAAAAAAAAAAAATAACTACACTTTTTTTTTTGTTTCTTTTTTATGTTGTCAGTACTATGCCGATGTTCAAAAGCAGACTCAAATAGTTCCTATTTGAGCATTTCAGCGTTATACAGTTCCATTAATTTGGATCAACTGAAGTACGGTTTGGGCGGGGTGTGGGACTGGGGGAGGGAGTGAAGGGAGGGGATGGAAGAAAGGGGGTGGTATAATGGTCGTAAATATTAAAAATAGTCAAGTCTGCATGTAATTTAGGAGATTATTGTCATGAAACGACACCAAAGACTCAATGTTTTAATTGCCCATACCAGTCCGCGGTTACCTCGACTGCTTTTCAGTGATTCTGTCTCATCTTTAAATGTGACGTCACAGTCTGGTGCGTATAAACTAGAGGTAGAATGGAAACAGCCCCTCCTGTCGTACGTTTTTGATATTTGTTGTAATGATTTTTTTTTATGATATTGTTAGTATTTCCCCGTTTGTGTCCTATAAAATTTAGACATAAAACACTTTGGAAGTACCAATTCCAACGAATACGTAGTCTGGCTATGTCCCTGGTCATAGCTAGTGAGTGACTGGTAATAAATAAAAATGTAATAAAAAATTATCTGATATTCTTTGCTTGCCGTGGATTCACTGTGTTTTCGGCTTTTTTAAAAAAAAAATGATGGAGGGCAAATTCAACGACCCACATTTAGGGGTATGTTTAAGTTGTAATACATATGCATTAGTTTTAATATTGCATAACGTATGACTGTACTCGTTACAAGTGACTTCGAAGGGAATTATAGTCACCTTCTGCATGTCTAGTTCTCACCTATCTAACAGCCCCCCCCCCCCCCCCTCCTCATCATCACACACACACGCCACACGCATACTTGCATCAAACCCGCCCTTACCGATGAATTCCATGTTTTCGTTTTCTGCGTTAAGTTTTGAAACTTCAACATAAGGGAAAAGAGGAAAAAGGGAAAAGCTTTTCCTCAATACTCAAATAAGGATGAACTAAGTCGCCCTTCTGCATCTGGTATACATCTTTCACGCTAGCTCTGCATCCTTAACGGAAGTTCGGAGAATCAATACCTCATGGCAGGGAGTTCCCCTTTCAACCTTAGGGCCTACAAAGCATTCACAGAGGTAGCCGTAACTGTGGCAAAGGCTGTGTTTCTGGTTTGTATGTGGGGAATTCCCCACTAGTGAATGTCACGTCAAAATGTAAGAAGTCGTTTACTAATACTGTATTTAAATCACCTTTGTCTCAATACAATCGGCCTTAATGGATCTAGTTTGGGAATTAGAAGAAAGAAAGAAAAAAAAAAGCCGTGTCTAAACTGAAAACGTAGTATCGTATAGAGCACGCACTCAAACGAATACCTTAATTTAGTTACGTAGAGATGTGACTTAAAGACTACCGTATATAATTCAGCTACTATTGCAACATCGAGTGCAATGCGCATTTGCTAGAGAGGTAGTTACTAATTGGGTACTTTTTATTTGTAGTGTAGTTATGGCGCTCTATATGATTGTTAGAAATCGTAATCACATACTAGAAATGTAACCTTAGAACTACTGAAACAATAGACAGGAAGTCATTGGAGCGAGCGACTTCTGACTGAGGGGGTTTCCTGTAGGAAAGAATCTATAGACCTAAACATAGCCCACGCTTATTACCTTCAACAACGAAGTCAGACTGTCCTCGATCACACGAGAAACCTACCAATACATTCGACGCATGGGTACCTGGATCGTATGAAGAACTTGAGCCAAAAGTCACTGCGATAAAAAATATCGCACTGCTAGATTTTAAAATGATTTTTTTTAACACTGTGTGAAGTAAGTTTAGGGCAGGCGATAGTCGAGGGAGTACTTTGAACGTAAGCAGCAGCTTCTCCCAGCTGTGTCCGTGGACGGGCATTGTTCCTCACTCTCTAACGCAATCCTGCCCTTTTCCATGTCTTCACGGCGTGGTTCGATTCCCCCTCCCAGGGATGTTAATTTTACTGATTAAATTTTGGGGTCAGTCAAGCAGTAGAATAGTTTCTGTCATTTTAAAAATGGTTTTGCAAATAGTGAAGTATAGAGATTTGATCTTTTTTTTTTTTCTGAGTACTGATAAAATGTTTTGTTTTGAGCTTAGATAGTACCCCATCCACCATTTGAAATTAGTCTGGCTGGGGGCTGGGCGGGGTAGGGACACGATGAAACCTCTTCAGCTGACGAGATAGTTGCAGTATCCCAACAGTCGACGCGACAACATGCACATGGACTGTTTCTTTAATTATCTATATGAGCTATTTACATTTTCCACCCTCTCCCGGTGATTTCTTATTAATTAGTAGGTTTTGATTTTCCTCCTTCGCACCCATTTCCTGACACGCCACCACTTCCTTCACTACTGTAAAGTCTTACTTTATTTCATTCCTCCTTGAGTATTCTCGTAGGGTTTGAATTTAATACTGAAATGTTATACGGAGCTAGGCAGGCCTATATGTCTAACATGATGACATATTTCTACAACTCGTATCGGAACGGCGAGTTAAATTTAAAGATATGGCCAGAAGAGGGTCACCCGTAAAATTGACTTCCTTCAGAGATATTATTTAGCCTTCGCTGAACACTAATTGCGTTTCGTTTTTATACGTGAAATTTGTTTCGCACGATCGGACACTTTCTTCCAATCAGTACTCGAGGAGCTATCACGTGCCGTTATCGTCCAATCAAGACCAGGAGAAATTGACAAATGCCGATTTAAATTTGCATATGTTAATTTTTTCCCGACATATGAGAACTCCTGCCCAATCAGCATCCTGGAGACTTTCATGTGTAACGTTTAATCAATAAAAACATCAGTGTCGGGATGAGGGTAGAAGGGGAGGGGGGGGGGGGCCTCGAAAGCGAATTTTGACGAATTGGGAATGTTCTTTATATTTCATGAACTTCACTTTTCTAAATCAATTATTCCATGTGTTTGTATTTTATTCTGAGGTGAATATCAAGTACTCTTCGCCAAGTTTCACTCACTTTCATTTATAGAGGCTGAATTGTAAGTTTCTATTCATAAATTATTATTATTACTGACATAAACTGCTCCCCCCCCCCCCCATCCGGTCGATGGAGCCTTGGGCTAAACCTAGAACAGAACCGTTTTTAGCCGGGCACACTTTCCCCTCCCCCACAACGTTCTGGGTGATGAAATGATCAACATTATGTCACATGTGTCTGTGGGTTCGTTCCCCCCTCCCCTCCATTCCTGTGTTGACCAAACAAAAAAAATCTGACCTGGCTACTAGTCTATCCGCCGACCCCCCCTTTTTTTTTCCTGGGCATATGTATACTCGTCGCCGCCTGAAAGCAATGGACACTGCCATATATGTAAATGTAATTGGCAGATGTTGATTACTTACACCTAAGTGACATCATCATTTAAAAGGGACAGTGAGGGAAAAAAATTGAAAGGGACACAGATTACGTCAATTTTTCATGGCTTATAGCACGCCCTCATTATCTAAACATAGGTCAGGCGGGTCACCACTAATAAACTTCCATTCCTGCTAAAGCATATACTCTGCATGAGGGATGATCAGCATGAGCCCAGCCAGTCGAGCAATGCGACACTTGGAAGGGGGATTGTATTCCTCTTCCAACCTCTTTCGAACAAAAGTTACAATAAAAATAAAATGAACAAGAAACGAACAAAAGTGGGATATTAATGAAGATGTTTCCCATATGAATTAAAACTTATACACTAATTAAAAAGTAAATAATATAAATTTAGGAAGCATTGAATAATCAATTACACAAGCTTAATAACGTCCATTGTTTTATCAAGTACTTTGACTACAGTGCCTATAGATTTGCTAAAAAGACAAGAAACAAGAAGAAGACAAACAGAGCTACCGCGGATGCGCACTCGAACCAATATAAGGCTATACATAGTACCCGGTTTGTCATGTTGTTTTCACTTGTTTTAGGCCTATATACCTGGTTAATTATGGTTTCTTTTAATTTTCTTTGTTCAACACGTCCATCGATATGTGGATAACTTTCTTTTCTTTTTTTGTCCATTTGTTTGATTCCTTGTTATTAGTTTGTGTTTCCTTCTTGTTTGTATGTTTTGTTTTTGTTGTTTTGTTTTCCTTGAGAGTGTAGTGACGTTTTAATGAAAACACACCATCTAGTACACATATCACTTCGGTGCACCTGCGTGCAGTGCAGACCGTACTCTCAGGTTATGCTAAAAATAGCTTTTATCCTCATAAAAACCCTTCTCAATTGCATTGAACTCCTACTGTTCGGTCCAATGGAGTCTATGTGGATGATTTTATCTTTCTTTCTATGCTCTTGCTTCTTTTTTCTTTCTTCTTATTTTTTTTTCTCAAGTTGACGTAACATGTTACACCTAGATAAAGAGTTGCAACTTATAGACTACTCATCCGTCGTGAGTATCACACTGAATTCAGCCTCTACCCCTACGATAAAAAATATTTTATACTTTCACGTGCATCTATATTTCTTGCTTATACATGTCTCCGGGAGATCCATTAATCTTACGAATCTATGAAACTTTGATGTATTCAACGCCTTAAACTACTCGACACCTTATGAAATGAACAGAAGATCGAGCGGTTACTTTGCGTCGATCATGTTATTACCTTACCTTCATATCTATTTCATGAGGATGCTTCCCTGCCTCCCACCTCTTCATGTGATAATAAGGGCAAGCTCGCTGTTTTACTGAGTGCCGCAAGCACGATCGTCTCATGATATAGGAGAAGCGCGCACCTCGGTGTTCCCGCCATAAATTGACATACTGAGCAGACGGACCGATGTTGTCGTCGATGTACGTTGGATGCATACCTGGAGTGATCTATAAGAAGTCACGTGGTATGCATAAGTCACATTAAAAGCTCATTACGTTTGCCCAATGAGGTATTATCTATTCCTAATCGAGTTTCTCTAAGTGGACCTTTTCTGTTTTGTTTTCAGATAATTGCTTTGTCCCAATTATGAAATTATATGAATATGTTCCGTCTAAGCTGAGATAAAGCTCTGCGGATCTCATGCTTTAGCATTGTTTACAAGGTATAGCCTATACAGCATGAGTTGAAGTGACAACAGGATCATTCCTTGTTTACAAAAATGACATTAAAGATAGACTCAGGGTTTTCTTTTATATTCCTGCCAGTGATGTACCCAATACATATACTCATGCGTTCACTTCGCAATTCCAGTTGGGTTCCCCATAATGTACTAAACCTGTGCAGGGTTTCGGTAGAGTTTGCCAACACACTTGCAACGAGTTTACACGTTATGTTTGTCAACTGGGGTGTTTTTTTTTTTTGTTTTTGACGCAACCTATATAACACAGTACTTATATAATACATTCCTATAGCCGAAGTTGTTAAGTTACTTGAGCGTAGATGCGAATTGCATCGATTGGCGGCGCCCTCGTTATCAATAACTCCAGGCGGTACCCATTGATTTTCTCATCTCTGCGAGTGCGTCGGTTCATTACCGGTGTCATTACGGTAATCGATTCTTTCGATTACAGGTAATTATTATGATCTATAGAAGAGAACCGTCACACTGAGGAAGGAAAAAAAAGAAGAAGAAAGAAAGAAAGAAACAAGAAGACATAAAGAAAACACGGCACAACAAAACAAAGTTGAACATGTATCTCTAAATTTAAAAAAAAAAAATCGTAACGACTTTCATGCCTGCTACTATCAGACACATTATGTTGATGTAACGTATTACCAGAAAAAAAAAATGTTGAAAATTAAGTGCACGTTATGACATATTTTATTTTGTCACCTATCATTATTTTTATCCTTAATCTTCTCCCAGACACGTGACGAGTCTAAACTGTGTTTACCGATAAGCAACTCTCTGATTGATGTGGATAGGCATACTGCGCTGTTGTTGTATTATTACCAACATAGCTCTTGAGGAGAGTTGATGAATGAGTACCACAATCTAGTCACACGATGGTAACTTTAAGTTAACGAAACAACGATATTTGTTCTTTTTTGTATACTCCGTGTCCCTGCCTGGAGGAGGGGGGGGGGGGGTAAGGTCTTAGCTTTTTGCCTCAAAAACATGATAATGCTCAGATATTGTTGAAGGTGGTGAATATTCTTTTAAGCAAAGCTTTGGAATTGGAAAGTATACTGTGGCACTTATGATACATGGAGCTCTTTGCTGATGGATGGTGGTTGATCTTCGCCAGCAAAGCAATTTTTACGCGGGTCACATATTAAGTCTTCCATTTTGTTGGTGGATATATAGATATGCGTAGAATATTTCTGAATGCATATTTTTTTATCTTCGCAGAATTCCAACTAATTCATTATTCAGACCCATCATCGATACTGACGATGACGTAGCAGACGAGTCGTCAAAGTTAAAGACGAGTCGTAAATACTGAGGGCGATGTTTCAGTCAGCCAGCGATACTGTTGGCGAACTGTTACTGTTACAATCGAGCCGTTATATGGTCATGATTAAAAAAATATATTCATGTCACGGAAAAGTTAAAGATGCCGGTACGGAGCTAGGGGGTCATCGTTGTCGCAGGCAAGTCTGAAGAAAGTGGAGGAATTTGTAAGTTTTCAAACTTGCACATATAGTCTCATGGCCGCTGTTTCCGATACCGGTCTGCAGTTATCAACTTCTACCGAAGAGTACTGGTCAAATATGTGAAGGATTTGAATGTTGTCCATGGGTTACTGCTGACACAGACTATAGTTACCGATGTCTGCAGCTCGTTTCGTAAATTTAATCTGCAGACGAGTTGCAGAGTTAGATTTATGGGGAGGGAAAATGATACGGCTGCCCCCAGCTCCCTCTCCTCAAAAATGTTGACTTTTCTTTTCCAAATTCACAAAACAATCTCAAGCCCTATTGGATTAAAGCACTAGGCCTATGTGGTGTGGTGTGTCAGTGAAACTTTGTTCCTTATTTTTGGCGTTTTGACGTCACTAGTACTTTCACAGAAGAATTAAGATAATTCTGTTCACCAGAATTGTTGAATTAGCGTAATGGTAATATTTATGCCTTATATGCGCCACATTTATAACCTTGGTAAACCCTTGGACACTAACCGGGCTTCCAGGACTTTTATGCCCTGTGCACTCATGAGCACTATACTGGATTGGATTTCTATAATTTCAATCTATTAGCAGGATGACCAGGGTAGCAGAGAGAGAGAAAAAAAGAACTGGTTTTCACTTTTCAAGACACTTCAACTGTAATTTTCCACAATCTCGAGGTTTTGTTCCCTAACTCTCTGCAACGTTACGATCCTACTCGAGGTGATGGAAATTACTTTGGATGAAATTTACGGCAAATTCAGGGTAATCAGAGAAAGCAAAGTGACCCCTGCAAGAGAAATTGCGATCCTGCTACGTGGAAAAATCAATTTGAAACCTCTTCCACGTAGAACTTTGAGATGACGTGATCAAAGTTGGCATAACACACTGTGAGGTGAGAGATAACAACATCCTTTTGTTCTTCGCTGAATTAAAATCCTAGAGATGCCACTCTCCATATTGCTCCAGACCTCCAGATTGCTCCAAATCTCCAGATTGCTCCAGATTGCTTTATTTTTGAACAAACTCGGCGACAGATCACAAGTTTGAAAGCTGAGTGGCCCATACTACAAGACCAGTCATCAATTCCACTGTTTTTCACCTACCGTTGAACGTGTATATTTTACCTTGTTTTCAATAATTCACTCTTGGTATGTATGACCAAACCTCTCTGTACCTTTTTTTACGATGACATACCCAGAAACGAAAGTAGCACAAAACTCAGACAATTTAAATTACAGTCATCGCACATGAAAAAAAAACAAAAACACTAATAGTGTCGCACCATTTCGTATCTAGTGAGACCTGTTAATAAGAAAAATTCCAAAGAGAAAGGGGGGGGGGGGTACCCACTCAACCAAAGAACCTCCCCCACTGAAGATCATCGTTTTAGTTCAAAGCACCATGACCTGGGCAGGGGTACAGACTGGGGTGAGGAGGAGGCCGGGCCAGATGAAAAAAAATGATAATAATTACCCTCGAAGGGTCTAAGAATGCCATACTATCCTTGGTATATACTTTACCAAGGAAAATGGAAAAGTGAAATCATCACTTAAAAAAAATAAGAAGTCTAAAAGACATACTCAAGCACCAACTGGAGCACCATTTTTTTTTACCCAGACCACCCTACGGCGCGTTAGCAAAGATTTCCAAAGGGGAAGGGGCACCCCCCCCCCATCCAATTTGGAAAATATAACATACTGTAAGTAGTGGAATACCCAAGATACGTCTTGCCTTGAGAAAGCATTGGCTAAAACTCCCTCTTCAGACCTAAAAAATTCTTTCATTACGTCGAGTGTAATAGGGCACTTCGCTGACGTCATCTTCTTACCTCTTACCTACACCTTCCATCAACCAGGCAAGTCAGCAAATCTGTGCCAGCTTATTAACAGTACACCTGCTCTGATTCCCCTCGATTTGTGGAACACGTGTTCTGTCTTGGGATTATTTTATATCGTATTGCTTCAATTCTCCTCCACCATGTTGGCATCGATTTTCTTCCCTGTAGCATGCCATTCTTAACTGTTCTACGTGTCATTTTAGAATGTTTAAACCATATATAGGAGACATGGAAACTAGGAGGCTGTTTTTACCTGATGTGCTTGGGGAAATGTCGGAGGTGGATGCAAAGGATGGGATGCTACTATACGCAGAGAGAAAAATCTTCTTTTTTTTTTTAAATGAAACATTTAAGTGGCTAAAGATGACATTGGTAACCAAAAATTGTTCCTCATATAATACAAATCAGAGCTTACCTCAAAATGTCGCCCTGGCAACAAAGCCAACCAACACAGCAAAAAAGAAAATAGATGGCGAAAACGAAAAGGTTATGTAGTCAGTCACCTGATGATCAATATATGTACATTTATATATATTTTATATATAAGTAAATTTATATATATTTATATATTTACGTTTGACAAGTTGACCATATGTTGGGTCAGTGCATAGTTAATCACTCTATGGGCAGTTTTGACCATAGTGAATTTAGAGTGCATAACCACACTTCCTTCCGGTTATTTTATTTTGGCCTTCTGCAGTCAAAATGAAATGAAACAAGCGAGTAGCCTTCTCTTGAAAGATACAGCATAACAGAGTTATATTACAAAGTACAAAGTTCGAATATGGTAAAACAGCATAGAGATATATAAACATGGAAGTACAAGAGCTGATACATCTGTTTTACTTCCATGCACTTCTGTATGTTACTTATCTGATCGAATAAAATACACTAAGTATGAATGCACCGATTAGCCTGTAAGTAAAACAGCCCGCGCAATCGACGAATTCAAACTACATACGAATACGCATCAATGTGAATTGAATACCCGTACACTTGGTTGAATATTGCTTACTGGCAGTCGGCCATCATAACATATTTAATGACGTATGGGCGGTAAGCATGTTCTTAAACATTTACCAAGACAAAAATCGAGGAGAGCGAAAAAGTGAGGGTAATGGAAAGATGGCAAAAAACAAGTCAACTTCACTCTCTACCTTCTTTCTTTTCTTTCTGTCTCATATATTCGTTAATATTTACGTCATCACGTCAGGTGGTTATTTTCCGTAAATCAATTTCCCTACAACACTTACGTCACATTACGTCATTACATGTGACTATCATGCTCGAATTGTTTATACGCTGGTGAAAAAAAGACACTTCAGAGAATAAATGGCAGTGTTTATATGATCACCTCGCACTGGCGAGCGTCTGCAAATTAGGTATACCGTTGTTTTTGTCTTTGTGTCGATGTTCTACCTACTTTATAGTTCTCAGATGATCTTTTTTTTTTCTTTTTCATTTCCCTTTAGCATAAGCGGCCCGGTGACTCATTCCGAGTTTCATTTCTTCATTCATTTCTCTATTCAGAGTCCTGAGTTATGTTGCTGATATAAAGACGATTCTCCCTATCCTAGTTTACCTCATAGGTATACCAATATCTCACCCGTCTTTCTACCAAATGTACTTTATGCTATTACCCCCAGGCGGAGGTCTATTAACTTTCATTAGCCATCCGCGGTGCAGGAATACAAGACGGTGCCAGCGTCTCCCGACTTCAAAAGTTAAGGCCTGGGAGCCTAACGTATTATGTTAATGAATGACGCGGAATATGCGTGCCTCGTAGCTAAACTAAGTGAGAGCGACCGACAAAATCTCCAGTTAACCACGCGCCCGGGAGATAAAGTTACCAGAAAAGCGTAATTAAATTTTCGTCTTCGTCTAAACTGGGAAAATTTTCGTGAATGTTCCATACGAAGAGATGATGATAGGAACTCGTATGCAAATATAATTGAATCGAGTGCCCTAAAAACCAAAAGAAAAAAGAAAATGAAATGGTCTGAGAGAGCTGGAAAAAAGATGCCAAAAGCAAATTAAATTATTCCGTTAACTGAGGAAGAATTACTGTCGACGAAGGTTTAAGAGTTGAAGGGTTCCTGTTAATTAATCCTTGTAATGACACTTCGCGGCATATACGTATTTAGGTATAGTACATGTAGTGTACGTGTGTGTGTGTGTGTGTTGTTTAAAGCGGATACTGAAAACACCCGGCGTTGGATTTAGTATACTGTCATCTCCTCCAAATGGAGGGATTGTCCACTTGAAAGACTGGTTGGCCAACTTGATGGCAGAGTCTCATAAAAGAGAAAGAAAGAATTAAGGCTCCAGCGAAAACTCCGCTTTGGCAGGTCAAGTGTTTGTTGTTTTTCAATTCACTCTCGTTGTATGCTAATTCCGTTCAGTATAGAACACCACTTATGGCTCGGACAGACATTGAAAGAAAAAAGCCTTAGTGAACCTTTTCTCTTTTTTTTCCTCATTTTTTTTTAGGCCTATGTCTTGTTTTTGTTTCGCAGGCTGTTGCAAGTTTTGTTTTCTTTCTTTCTTACTTCTTAAATCCTTCAGGTTATATTATTTTGGTTCACAACTTTGGCTTAAAATGGTTCTTTTTCCACCCAGTGCATTTATAACTCTCGAGAATTTTTTACCTTTTGTGTACCTTTGAGTTTTAGTGCAACGAATTGTCAGTGATCTTGATGTGCAAACATCATTAACTTAAAAAGACTATACAATGACTGAGTCAAGAGCACGTTCTTTTTTTTTTCTTACAGATGCATGTTTTGCTATATTTTACCAATTCTGAAGAAAGTGTATGTCTTGTGGTTTTCACATTCATGTGATATAGCGCTGTTCGATTAAAAGGGCATTCCGAAAATTTAATAATTTCAATAGAGATGTAACAATTACTGATTGTCTACAAAGGCACAAGGTCACAGAATTTGAATAGGCCATTTATTCGCAATATTCAATCATGATGGTTTGTCAAATGGTGCCTTACAGGCAAGGCAGAATATTATGCGAAAACTCTGGATATCATTAAAAGTCAACATTGAGCAAACATACTGACCCCGGCAGGAAAAAAAAGTTTCCCAGTAAGATATTAACTACCCCAACTTATCAACTTATTATTTTGTTGGCCTGGCATTGTTCCTCAAGATTCAACTAACCTAAAACAAAAAAGACTGAAAAAAGTTTGAATAATCATTTAAACAACTTTACCGGTGCATATTGAACGTGTGAAGTTCTCGCCAACACTTTCTTTTTAACATTTGATAACAATATAAAGTTTTCCGAATGCGTTTTTTTTTTCATTAACGGTTTTGTAGCAATTTGATTGTTGCATTAGGAATTTAAGTTTTTACCATTGTCTTTCTTTAAAGCAGAAGGCAAGTCATGACTTTTGACAATGTTACATGAGAGACTATAACATCTGGTGAACAACAGTACCAAATTTCAGTTAAATACGTTGCTTACTTTCCAAGATATTGCAATTTGAATATTCAGAGAAAAAAATTATCAGGAAGCTGCCATTTTGAGATTGTGATGACATCACCAGACCACATGTGATTGAAAAGCTTTTGTTTTTCTTTATATTTCATTGTCAATAAATTTTAACAGTCACGCATAGATTCAAGTCATAATATTAATGATTTGATCATTGCATGATACACCTCAGTAATTCAACACAAAATGTGTACAAGTGTGTTTCGAATTGATAGAAATAGTAGGTAAAGAAAACAAAGAAATGCATCAAAATTTTTGCTATCAGTGGTTATGTGACACCATTATTCGACTTACTCAAGTTATTTTACATTCAACTTAGGCAAAAATGGCAGCATCCTTCTCTGAATTTCAAAAGTGTGTAACTTGGATAGGAAACAATATCTCTGAATGAAACTTTGGGAAGATGTTTGTCAAAGACTTCTGCTTCATTTTGATAAATACATTCCCAGGGTTTCCTTCTCCTTTATATGCACAGTGGTTTATATAATTAGGCAGTATATCGTAGTATATTGGTCCAAATTATAGACAATGAATGGCAGATGATCCTTACCCAGAGTTTCCCTTGGGCTGGGGTGGAGGGGTGGCACCAAATCACCGATCGTCTTCCTGAGGAGGAGTATAAAGGGAGGTGTAATCCCCCTCCTATCTTGAAAAAAAATTGCCTCTCATAAGATATAAGTCATGACGTATTGTCAAACTCTATGTCGATTTCGGGAATAATGTCCTTTCTGGCGTTCCACAGGCAATGGTCCCTTCAGACTATAATGGTTTCCAGTTAGTACTTGAGCAGACCACATAGCCTACATTATTGTGCCCTCATATTACTTAAGATCTAACTAACCATGCACTTGCCGTAATTATGGTTTGCCGTTGAAGCACTCAGGTAGTTGGTAACGGCATGTAAGTGGGCATATTTGACATACATACTAACGGGGTAAATTACCCGGCTTGTTCTCTTTTCCTTGCTCTTTTTTAATGCTGGCTTTCTGTAAACACTCAATTCGTCAAGTTGAAGTGGCGCCACAAGCCCTGATAAATACGCGCTCACGTTTCGGAGCGAGAAATCCCGTAGAAGGTCTGTATTTACACAGAATTGACTTCCGGTTTATGTCGCTTAATTAGAGATTTGAAGTGCATCCGTCACAATCAATAGCCTGTAAATCTCGTTTTCTGTTGCTTATATGTGGCCCTGGTTAATCATGAACGTACTTCTACATAGAGACTGTAGAATAACCATCATAGAATTTTTCTTCTTTTTTTTTTTTTGTCTAGAAAGATGTGCAGTGATTGTAAACAGGCCTCGCATCTTGCTACTCTTGAGTGAGTAATTGAAATACCAGGTACACTTAGTCATAATGTGTAGGCTGCATATGTACTACGATTTACGATGGCAGATCAAATATGTTTATGTTTTTCTCTCACTTTACACCAAAAAATAAATGATGAAATGAGATTATCCTGGTCCTTGAATTGTTTTTCATTAATTTATTGTATTTAGTTATGAGACAAAGCCTTTCAATACGTAATACGAACATCAACGGAAATGAGCTTGGATACAATTCCCCAAGTGTGAAGCTTGGACGATTCCGTGTGTGAAGGCCGACATCTTTCGAAAGAAAGCAATAATATGAACAGGAAACGCATGTCAGACGAAAAATAGGACCCATTTGTCAGTTTGCGTTAGTTTTTTTTTCTAAACCTACATTCACAGCTAATTAAGAACTAGAATCTGAGCATGCGTACTTCGAGTGCACATGCTACCGTTGAGCGAACATGGATTTGTGACCCAGTTTGACATGTTACATGTGGTTCACGCATGGCGAAGACAGAAGGCATATGCATTGGTATCGAACATAAGCTGATGATTGTCACGTGACCCGCCAGTGACGTAGAGGCTTCGAGATGTGGTGAAATACTTAGCACATCTTAAAATGCCAAGCGGTGAAGTTAACCTGCCAATTAGAGAAAGACAGAAGGAGCGTATAATTACAGTCTCATTCTGTGATCCTAACTTTTGACGAAGAGCAAGTGTTTTCAACTATTATGGGGATGTAAGGAAGTTCTGTGTATCGTTATAATTAGACCCTCCCTTGCATTGAAGTCACATAACAATCTAAGATAATTCTTTTTTTTTTTTCAAATTTATTTATTTCTCAGATAACAGTAGAGGGTCCCACTACAGGATCTCTAGATAACAGCAAACAAGGGCGCCCTCCTGACAGCAAAAGAAACGAACAGTATACATATCGCTAGGGTTAGGGCAGACTGAGGCGCCGCACGTGCAGAGGTGTAAGTGTTGAATTTTAGTAAATTAGACTCGGGGAGGGGGGGGGGGAGGCTTCACTTAGCATTGTAACGTCAGACGCAAGGGGATCAATCGATTCCTTTCATACAATGACACAGTCATACAGTGACGTGGCCTCCCCGAAGATAAATTATATACTAAATTTAACACGCGCACGTTGCATCTCTGCCATTCGATTTGCCGTTCGTTGATATATGCAATGTAATCAAGGGGTGGGGGTCTATTCCCACCTGTCGTAGAGTGTGACGTCATAGAATCATGACTTGCTGTATGATGATGGTAAGATTAGTCAAACCCTTTTTTAATTTTCTTAAGAAAAAGGAATGTGTTGTTATTCATGCTCTTTTACTAAGACAATCGGTCTCTTAACCTAGCCCCTTAGTTCATTGAAGTAATCTAGTCAGTCATTAATCAATCACAGATTAATTTGACCAAAGAGGAAAGAAAAAAATGTATTTATGTGACGTAGTGTTTTCTCTGAATTATCTGTTTTTATTACTCAGGTCTCGAATTGAAAGGACTTACTGTTGGTCTGTTTTTTCGGTTTTAAATTTAGCTATTAACAGTGATGAAAATGCAGCGAGTTTCCTCCACATGAAGGTCGTGGGGGCATCCATTAAGCTACAAGGTTTTTGAAGGATTTGTTTTTTAGCTTAGTGAGTCATACCTCCCGAGTAACCGACAGATGGAGTATAATGTGTGACGTCATCTGAGCCACTATCTGACTATATTCTTGTATCGATTCTGTAAAAGAAAGTTTCGTAATTTTAAGATGAAAATAATTCACTAGGCTTAACCTCTTTTTGTCAGCAGCTATTTCGGTTTGAGAAGCATGCAGGAAAAACTTCATGTATGAGTCGTTTGAAAATATTACTTCACAACAACCCTCTCGATGCTGCTTGCAGCCGAGTTGGGGCGACATTACCATTTTGAGACATTTTAACCATTTTGGAGGAATTTTTTGTTTGCTTGTTTTGCTTTCAACGGCTCATTTCCTGAGATTCAAACCACATACCCGTCATTGGCAGAAGAAAAACATGATCTTAGTGCATCATTTGCCTTCTTAATAAAGCTTTCAGTTTCACAGGAAACAACCAACAGATAAAAGAAGTTTACAGACTTTTTTGTTTTCTTTTTAGGAGTTTGCTTGTCTTCATTTGTTTATTATTTGTTTGTTAATTATTTGTTAATTAGTTTTTCTTTATTTGTTAATTTTTTGTTTTGTTGTCAAGGACAGTTACACAACATTTGACCATAAAAATCTGTTAAACAAAGTCTGTCGAATAGAAGTGAGCTAACTCTACAAACGTTTGGTTAGAAAAAGATTCTCTCTTAATTGACTTGTTTGGATTTAGATACTCTCTTAATGTTCCTCTTAGATAGAAAAAGAAATACAACATTACTATTTTATACAATCCAGTGTCGCCCCCCCCCCCCTCCGATGCCTACTGGTGAAAATGTCTACGACTGTTTTGTTTCCAGGGGGAGTCAGTGGGGCCATCATGGAACGTAAAAAAAAGAAACAAATTACTGAGTTTCATTAGTTTTCCTTCACATATGTAACCGTTCTCTTACTTTTGCCTCAGGAAGTTTACAAGAAATAATAACAATCTCTATTTTTTGGTAATCATCTAGCAAGGGCAATCATTGTTATGATTCATATTTTTGAAAAAAGGCTAACAGTTTAGTTTACCCTGGTATAATTATGGAAGTAAGTTTACCTACGGTCATCTATCTGTAGTTGCCAATCACTGCAGTACGTGGCCGCTCGATCATTTTTAGGTTCAACTTTTTAATCACCGCTCGCTATAGGCTCAAGGGACGAACTTGCCGGTCCAAAGAAGAAAAAAAAACATGGCGTTGCTGTGCCGTCGATCGAGTCAATGCATGACAGATATTCTCGAATTAACACTTTCGGGGGAAAAAGAAGGTAAAAACTCTGATATTTCAAGTTTGACATACGCTACTTCGTATTAATTAACATACTATCACGTCACCGTATCGCATGATCTGCTCAAGAAGAATATCACAAAACAATTGGTCTCTATACTGTAATACACTATAATGTCGCACGGCCAATCATAGCTTACGTGATAGCTGTATGACTGTGTTCTCGTTTCACTCTGTGTGCTTTTACATAGGAGAACAATACGTCACATGAGCATGTTGAAATACATGGCGCAGTGGTATATGTGCACGACATTGCATGGGGGTCAAACTGCCACACTTCATATACCAAAATCAAATGACGTATGACGTATGTGAACGTCACATAGTCAGACGACTGACGTAGAGCGGAGACTCTGTGGACAATCGGGAGTATATATGACACGTGTGTGTATACAAGGTAGATCAAACATTTCACTGAAAATACCAAAATGACGTATGTGACCAGGGAGGAATGTATGTGGACAGAGTGATATGATCATACGTATCACAGGAGAATTGGTATATGTGCACAAGGTGGCAGACCGTTAGACATCATAATAGACAGAATGATGTATGTGGACAATAACAATTGATTAGATTTAACACACAGAGAGGTATATGTGCACACATATGTCAGTCTGAACAGACTTAATATATGTCCTGTGTTCAACGTCTCATGGTTATTTAATACAAACAATAACCAATGTTATATGTGTGAACGATGTTACAGTACTTGGGTGTGTAGTAATAGCACAACTCTTGTGTCTTCTATACATGTCTGCTTTTACTCTCACCTTTGTCATGTTTCGCCTTCCACAGACGTGTGTGTACTAGATCAGATCAGTGAGCTCTCCGTGATCGGAACAGCCGACTGCGGTGTTATTCCTGAGCTCGGAGGGGCTACTCTAACATAGACATGCTATATGTGCAATGTACACTATAACTGAAAGTTTTGTTGGGGTCTGTATGTGGTGTCTGTACGTCGAACAGACTATATGTGAGAGTTCGGACGTGTTGCTATAGTTCCGATATTTTCATTCACAGTCTCCCCCCCCCCCCTCCCTCCCCCGACTGTAACGACTTTTCAAGGAATAATTTTAAGGTGCTGTTTAGTTGGTATTTCCTGATTATGTGGACTATCGTCAGTCTGTAGTCTGCAGGAGGAGGAGAAACGGGGGGGGGGGGGGGGGGAAACAATAATTCCCCAACCCAGTGAAAAGTTGAATCAATAATAGGTCTGTTGCTAAAACTTGTTATGAAATCAATATATCACGCACTTTTGTTCTTGACACAAAGATCCCGGCGAGCAGATATAGTGGCGCGCTGCAGGAACATATACGTTCAATTTGGTGAATTAATCCTCGACTGCAAAGGTGAATGTGCTGCAGTGTATTCATAATGTCTTTTACCGACTTTCAGTGTTGTTTGTTCCTTTGTCGCGAATCAAAGACTGATGTTTTCCGGAGGGGGGGGGGGGGATGAATGAATCACCAGTGTATCTTGACGTCTTCGAGGGTTTTTTTGTTTTGTTTTTAGAAACAATATGACGTGACAGAAGTTTGTATTACGGCTTCGGGAGCATCGAAAATATAAAGACACGGGTTTGGATTCGATTAATGAGAAACAAAATAGGAGATCACTTTAAGAAGTGCAAGCGTTTTTTTTTAATTGAAATTCATCTGAAATATAGATCTTAGAGGATCGGCGTAAAGATGGTGAAAACAGGATTGGGGAATTGACTCTTGAAGGATCAGTGAAATGAAGTGTTTGTTGTGTGTGCACTTTGCATTCTGAATCCATATGGCTGACAACTTGAAGGGGGGGGGAGGGGATTCTGTCACCCGTTGGTAAATAAGTAATGTTCAGCAGTACCAAAACATGTACGGGAAGAATGCCTTCAAACTGGTGTTGGCAGTCTACAAATTAATTGACTTGTATGTGGTACTATGTTGAGTATTGTTTCCAGGTGATCAGCCTTAGTCTTATTGACGTCATAATGTTCTCAGCCGTGAATAATTAGGGGGGAATCGTGGGCTCTTGAAGGTGAACTTTTCGACTGATGTTGTTACTGCAAGGACTTGCACATGCAAACGTTGATGCAGCAACATTTTCCCCTGTCCCATCTGTCGAATATTTACGTATTGTTGCTCACGATGAAGTTTAAGAGAATGTCTATTGCAAAAGGTACAACCAGGCATCGTAATGTGTATATTGCATTAGTCATGCAGGCCTACATGTAATTGAGCGTTAAGTTCAAGCATTGTGAGGACGCTCAGAGATCTGACGCCCTTAGAGAACTGAACGTAGAGGTAATGGGAACTGAATTCGGCAACACAAAGTGATATTAAAATCAAAAATAGCAATATTAGTTATGGTGATCGGAAAAAAAAAAGGACAGAAAATAATCAAATGTGATGATGATGCAAACAGGATGCGTTTTGTTGACCGTCCTCTAACTATGACACCATAAATTATCTGAAACAGCTGCAGTCAGCTACAAGCTGAAATGAAGCCAGTTTCTAAAACCACACATCTCCTTTGTTTTAGTGAGGTAAACATGTCACAAACCCTCAAAAGAGGGTATCAGTCAAGAGGATACCCGAGTACCCGAGAAGGCCCCGAGAAGCCCCTGAAAAATTCGCCCTCAGAACTTTGAAGGAAAAAACAAACCAGTGAGTCAAAAGGCTTTGTGATTCCTTACGGCATGGATATATTGTAACAAATGAGTTATCCACATGACAAGTATGAGATCAACTACAGTTAGGCTATTGTTCTTGAAACACCACACTAATAAGCCTTTAACCCAAAATGATCTTTAGTTTTGGTGTGTGTTTGGGAGGTCAAATGAAAGCAGCCGGCAGGCCCTCGACGACGTAACCAGATGAGACGGGGGAAAAAAGAAGAGAAAACCAGCCGATTGACGGTTTTGAAAATGCTGCTGTTAATAGCTGTGTTGGCCGTGTTTATACAGAGCATACTTTAATATAGAATAGGCCAGTACAACAAGATCCACCACCATCGATCGTTCGTCTGCCTGGTTATGAATTCAGACGGTGACGATAAACTCCTTTAAACATGGACAAAATTAGACACATCGTGATATAGAAGAAGACACACATGACGGACGATAAGGCCCGGCCGCATTTTAAAAACTGATAGTTCCGTATTTGAAAGTAAATTATCGAATAGAAAGCATAATACTTCTACAGAAATTCAAAAAGAAAAAAAAAACAAAGAAGAGAAAAAAAGGAATTGAGTTTTCATATCCAATCGGTTTATGACAAGTAAACGGACCGCGTTCACGTAAAGAACCAAGTTCACGTGACGAATCAAGTCTATGTGACTCGGTGGATGTATTTACATGAACAACATAAAAGACACTGCTGTCACAAGGTGTGTAGCCCACATCAGTCGCAGCTAACCATGGGTAGTCCACATGATTGCTTATCTGCTTACCATGTACATGTGTAACCGACAGCATTGATGATCACTGCTTTAAACCATGTGTAGCTAGCAGCAATGACTGCCACTCTTGTGTAGTCAAAACGATTGACTGCTAGTCACGTGCAGCCAACACCAATGTTAGCTATTACCACGTGTCACCCACACCAGCATTGACTGTCACATGTTGTGTGACCACACCAATTAAAAGAGTTCTGCTAGCTTCAACTTGCTGCGTGGCCCACCCCGTGAAATCTCACAATCGGCCATGCATGATCGTGGTAACCCACAAAATAAGCAGTCATCGGAACACTGATTAAGTGTAGTACACAAACACCAGGAACTTACACACATGTGTGAACTGCCATACACGCGTACATACTCTCTGTTACGGTACATGAAGAGTACAGTAGGAGCGAACATAATCAGGCACACCCTGTCATTGTGACATTGTCCTCCCATGGTGTCTGGCAGCACCATTCCAGGCTAGATATTTGGCAAATGGAACCATGCCTTTATAAAGTGATTTCCCCTACGTAATGAAGCAACACCACACTTTCACCCTGTGCAGTAGCACCATTAATGATTACGTAGGCCTACACCGTGTTCAGCTATGCCCATAGCTTTCAAGCATCGCATGAACATATATACTGTTACATCAATCATTGGCAGCCACATTACTTACTTATGTACCACAGTATGAACCGAACTAGGGTGAACGAAACACACTTCCGCCCCAAGATGAACAAAAAAAGAAGACATTTCCACCACCCCCCCCCCCATCTCCCCATGGATATAGTCTTCAACACCAAATGAATATATCAAACAGTATATCTTACCCAAAGGGAAAACAAATATTTTCATCTGAACAAACGAGACCCCATTGCACCTTTTCGAATGACCTGGATGGCGGTGATCCCATGGCACCCCTCCTTTGACCCAGAGGGTGAAAATGTGGGCAGTGGTAGCAGTATCACGCAGTGTGTAACTGACGGGTAGATAACGGATTACGCTGATTACACAGAGAGATAGTATAGGCTAGTAGCCTATACACGGTACAGCGTTTTTGTATAGGATGCACAGACTGCCAATACAGAGCATGTGCTTTTTACTGAGCCACCGCCACGACTGGCCGTGACCTAATTAACCGTCTCGCATAGAGTACGCTTCGATTGGTCCTAAGCTGACCTGTGCCACCGTCGCACTGCCAATTACAGAAACTTGTGATTATAAACGGTACCATCTGTAAGGGTCACTGATCGTGTAACCACGTGTTCACAAACAGGAACTCGTACGTGATGTAGACGGTGTGTAACTATGATAGCATATACTTCTGCACATGCAACTAACACATACTCTTGTACATGCAACTACCACATACTCCTTTACATGAAACTTACATACATACACTTGTAAATGCATCTGACATATAGATTTATGCAACTGATATAAAGTACAGTACTCACAGTTCATGTAAAAGTAACATATGCTTTTGTGTAGTTCACCTCAACCTGTTTGTGTATCTGACATTAAGTCACACATACAAGTGACACAATTGTATGTAGCTAAGGTATACTTGTGCAAGCAGCGTGCACGGCCTTGCACAGTGTATCATACTGTGCGCCTTATTAGGTAGCTGACATGCAATTCATTGTCTCATCATTACTACAGTAACATACGTCTGCATTTTACCTAAAATGAACTTATACGTGGAACTTACACGAAGCATGCATCATACAAAATTGTAAATGTAACTCACATTTAAAATGTAAGAAGTAACATATGCCTTTGTTTATAATAACTTACACACAGCTGTAACATGGGACTACAGCGATCCAGTCTTTGCACATGCGAATAACATTTGCACATATGCATAAAATACGTGCTTGCACGAGTAAGTGCACAAAAAGTGAACTTACACATCCCAAGAAGGGCAGACTGGCAGCGATGAGAGATTATTTCTGTGACATATCTGCCTATGCTACCAGGGTGGATCAACATAGAGGTTTATTTTTAACCACAACAGGGAATCTTGAAAAACACTTTTTAATCTTTCACAGCAAAATAAAGTCTGCGAACTTTACTACTTCATTGGCCGAAACGAAGTCCATCTGGCAGTAACATTTTAATCACTAATTAAAGTTTCGCCCACGAGCCAAGCTGATATTAAAACTTGGTCATTTAAAAAAGATAATGACTAAAGCAAAATTTGTTGTCCTGAAGTACCCATGATCATCACCACCACCATTATCATCACCATAATGATGATCAATATGATCATCGTCATCACTATAACAATCATCACCATGGCCACTACCATGATCATCATCATCATCATCATCACCATCATCACCATCATCACCTTGATCATACTCATCATCATGACCATCATCATCATAATCACAATCATCATCACCATCACCATGATCACTACAATGACAATCACTACAATCATCATCACCACTACCATCACCAATCATCATCATCATGATCAATAGTGATCATCAGCTCTGCCAGCATCACCACAGCAGTCTATCAACATGAACATCACACAACCATTATCATCACATTGATAATCCCTACGATCATCATCACCATCACCATCTTCATCATCGCAACCATCATCATCATCACCACCACCACCATCATCACCTTGAACACCAACATCACCATGATCATCGGCGATCATCGTCAATGCCACAATCACCACTGCAGTCATCACCATCTTCACCATCATTCATCATCATCATCATCATCATCATCATCATCATCATCATCATCATCATCATCATCATCATCATCATCATCATCACTGCGATCATCATCATAAATGACTGAAAACAAAATTTCTATCACTTTGTCTGATCAAGCCTCCTGGCAGAATCATCCACAAAACAGGCAAACTTTAGCATGTCATACACCATCCACTTTTTGAGTTTATTAAGTTAGTTACACCTAAACCAAGACTGCGCTCAGCAATTGGGAGAAACTGCGCACTGACGTCTAAAAGACTCGGTGGTGTGAACAATGAAATTTCTCTGCCATTAACAAAAAAAATTAAAAATAAATAATTACGTAAAGAGAACATGCATTTTCTGTTTGTCAGTGCATAAATTATCTACACAAAGTAAACATATAAGTCATAGCATTTTGAGGATGTTCTGTTTAACATTAAAATATTATCGAATCATTAATACTATATTACTCTTTCGTAAAAAAAAAGAAACAAACCAACAAATGACAACATGCCTTGAATAACTAACAATGTGAGTGAACCTTTTTCAAATATAAGCTAGTGTATTTAAATATGTGAACTTTTTCTTAGCATTGTGACAACCTTTCAGTTAACGGCGAGGAAAATTGCTGCATAGTGCGTTGTTCCACTATTATTTACCCATTTCACCTCTCTTTACTTCTGTTTCATCTAACAGGGTAACAGACTTGTACTTTGGTTAACATAAAATGGATGAAATAAATTATGATGAGACACAGATAAATTTCACCCAACAGTTTAGCACTTTCCTGGGGGAGCTGGCTAAATAAGCCTATTTGATTCTAAGCGCCATGTATTTAACCATTTTGTACAACTTCTTGTAAGACAAACGAAACAGTCTGCGTACCTGAAGTGGCCACGACTGCAGATTAACAAACTCAAATCATGTACTACCCGTTGCCTTGAGAGGCCAATATCATTTCTCACATTTTTGCAGACAAATATAAAGTTAGACTAACTTATATTTAAATGAAAGATAGCGTACAATTATAAGCTGATGATTCAAAATATCAGGAGCTCACTGAAATCTTAATTCACCAGTCTATTTGTCTACTTTTGAATTCCACGGGCTTGATGCACCTACCAGTTCACAAGACAATAAATATCACCCTTCAGAACTCGACGATGCAATTGGCACACGTGATAGCTCAATTTCTGAATTCTTGTAATGACAGGTACTAAGTTCTCGATTCTACTCTGTCCCTTGGTTGCCCGACCCACTTGGATGACGAGATACTCGTGGTGGCATCGAACAAAACTTTTTGACCCATTACAATGACCTTAGATTGTTAGCTGTTAACTAGATAAATGGCCATAGACATGACACATGGAGATCACGTCAAATGAACGTGAAGATTGATTTGGACCACGGACAAAAAATGACGGACCACTACGGTGATCGGGGTTGGCAGTGGACCACTGGCAGAGCTAAAACCAGTCGCAACCCCCTGAGCACAGGGTTACACATCAAACCCACACATTGTCCATTCAGAGAGAAACAGACACAAAATTACGAAAAATATGATAAATGTTTGGCAGAGTTATAGATGCGATTCGGGAGAGTAAAAATGACAGCCGGTTGATGATATTCCACAGCCCATAACACAAGCCACTCATAATGGATCTCATTCAAGGGTTAACTACTAATAAATCTCATTCGTGCGGGACGCCGTTCCACAAAGCAATGTTTTGTAAACTCAAAAATGCCAACACAGCCATAAAAAAAAAATGTATTCATAATCTACCACGGACCATTACCACACCAGCCTGAAAAGTTTGAAACCACCAATGTTGACACTTTTTTTTTTTTTACAAAAATAGTACATGAAAATTCGTCTTTGCTGAGAGTTGACTTCAGCAGTGATACTTTGCACCTATATTTTAAAGTTTCTGAGAACATAGCGAACTATCTGCTAAGATGCCCGACTTCTTACGTAGCCGATTTGAAAATTGTAAATGGGATGAAACATAGCCCCTGTGGTGTCATCAATTAGGCAAAGATGAAACATTTACCAAAACTTATTTACCTGTGGAAAAAAATGTGATACTCCTACCATGAAATGTGTACAAGCACGCAACACTAAGACCGCAATGAGCATTCGTTCAGATAGTACAGAAATCTGCAGTGCCAACAACATTGTTGACCGTAGGTGTAGACTATGATGGTATTACCCCTTCCTTCCTCCCCCCATATCTTACTGGTTTTTTTCTTTTTCAAATAGAGTATTAAATCTTTCCATAGTTACAATATTTTTGCTTTCATCAACTCTGGACGAGCAACATCATGATCTGGTTTCCAGGGGCTGCAATTTATCCGTTGACGGATGAATCAAATAGGAAACATGTGGTTTTCATTTTTACATGTGGATTGTGGTTACTGCTTTGATAAGTGCCTATGTTACTATTCCACTTTGGCACACAGATCATGCTTGGGTATGCTCGTCTTGAGCTGCAATCCTGCAAGTTTCTAAACAACTTCCAAAACATTTACCACGTGTTATTGGGTTGTTTTGGATGGCGTCATTCAAGCACATCTTAATTCGTAAGTACATGCAAATGTATGAAAATGATATGATGAATGTTTATCACCGATGGTGTGGACGGTATTAGCCTTTGAGGTGAGGGGCATTTTAAACACCTGTTGCCGATATATTTTGACATCATTTTGTCATATTTTGTCATCATTTTGTCATGAATTTCCTAAACTCTCTTGTTCACACTTCACAGTCTTCAAATCTAGTTACAAAACATGTGACTGACTTACATAATATCTGCCCCTCGATGAAATTGCCCGTCGAGAAAAGCATTCTCTCCCCGGGGGGAATGCACCGTGTAAATATCGTAATTGTGGCCTTGGCGTGAGAAGCTACGGAGAGTTTACCTCACCTTAAAGATATCAACAATAGCTGTCTTTCAGTAGCTTGTACAGTCAAGAATCATATTACCTTTGTTGGTTTTAATCCACTCAGACACACACAAAAAAAAACAAAGCTCAATTCTGAAGAAAACAAAAAAAATGTAAAATTTTCCACTTCCGGCCGATGGCTAAACCTACAGGACGACATAATGGAATTTCCAAACTTTTAGGGTGAAGCCTTGATGACATTTATGTGAGCATGGAGTACAATTTTGCAGAATGGTCTGACACAGTGTTGTCTTGTTCTCAGAGGCTAAGATTTGTTCTACCAAAGCTTAACAAGGGTTATCTCATCAATTTAAATAGATCAGAAATGGCAAGAGTGGTGCAAAATTTGACCGGTGGTAGAGGCAACCCTTCAGGAAAAATCTTCGCTGGTTTCCCTCTGTTTGCAATACACACTGAAAAATGTCACCATGAAGGGTACAAGTTCGAATAGTTACACAATAGGTACGCCATGTCTGCAACAAACTTTGTACACTATCCCAAACTTCCATGGACAGTTTGTCCCCTCTCCTCACTGTATGGTAAGTTCATTCATTCATAAATTAGTTCATTCGTTCATCCGTTCACTCATTTCAAAAATTTCCTTTTTTCATCTCGAGGGTGCTTGAAAAACACTGAAAAGCAATGCTCCCTTCCCCAACAGCAAAACGAAAAGCGTACAAAGAGAAGGTGGTAGAAGAGTCGGCATTCCGACGGAACGTATCATGCCAAGGAAGCAAGGTATCAAAGACATGGTTGCATAGAGTGGAGCAAAGGAGGGTTTCCTTTGTTGCTGTGAAAATCAAACACCATTGGAGGGCTTCCCCTCGAACTCGGAGCGTAAACAGGAGAGAAAAAAAAAGAATAAAAACACAAAAAGGAAGAAAGAAAAAAGGAAAGAAAGAAAAGTTACAAAGGTTTAGCTCACAAACACCAGACTGGAAAGGACATACGAGGAATTTAGATCATCATGTCACAGACAGAAGATGACAAATAATTTGTTGACACTAACAGTGATTTTGTTCGATACAGTCCGTCGTGGAAAAAAATGGTCAGCGACCTTCACGGTGTCATTTTGATAAAGTCTCCAAAGTTTGACCGCGGCAGGTTGAATAAATGATTAAATTCTTTCTAGAAGTTGATTGTCTGGTCTCCCCTTTGTAAGTTTCAGGCTGACAACGGACTTCCAAAGGGAAGAGAAAGGACGACCGCTCGTAACTTCCTCCGAGGAAATGTCAATAAGAAGGTGAGCTGCAGTCACTTAAAATGTAAGAGCACTGCTTACATCATTTTACTGTCTGCCAAGGTTGTTCGCTGATGTAGATACACTTACGGCACGGTGGTGCCGTGAATCGACCATGTGATTCGAAGACATCTTTCGTGTGACCTTCCCCCGTATGTGGCTCCAGAACCCTTTGCAACTGTTCCTGGTGACAAAATGTATACTTCCGGCTTAAGGAATTCAAATGACAATCCGACCAATCCTACATTCGGTGATGACGTTTGCCTTCTCCTTGAAGTCTTTCAGCTTGTTCCGCGGGGTGCATGGGTTGGCAAAAATCCTGGCAACCTCTGCTCTTCCCCATTCCTTCCTGTCAAAGCGAATGAACCTGTCTCCAAGTTTCTGTCAGGCCCAATGGACCTGTCCACAAGGTCTCTGTTCTCTCTAATAGTAGGTCCCGCCTACTCGGCCCAGTCGCACGTGCATAAACACCCTTCCCCTTCCATGCCACCGAACTATTTCACCAAACTGACGATGGCAGTGGTGAATCACCGTCTTTTGCGGTGTAATTCCGCATCCATTCCACAATGTTCAATTACAGCGGTCACCAAAAAAAAAAAAAATAGAACAAAACGTTTACTGCCACTTCTAATTTCCCACCGGACAACACATGCATTGTTTTCTACTTCACTATGGTAAAAGTATTCTGAGGTCTATGAGCAACAGTCCGTAAAAAATGCCGAGGCTCGCGCTCATCTGAGAGGTCAGAGGTCGACATCTGAACGAGATTTGACGCTCACATTGGGTGAAGGTGCTGCAACTGTATCCACATTTTCAGTGGACACATTCCTTGGCAATGTCAAAGGTCAAACTGAGTGACACCTGCAAACATTCGGAAACCTCCAAAAGATTCCGGAGTTTCTATTCAAAAGTTTTTGTCTCCCGTTTCTCTGCGAGTGCCAGCTTTTCCAGTTTATCGAAAGAGCACCGAAGGCGTGTGAGAGGTCTTCTACTTAACTGCAAGGTTTTAAAATCAAGCAAGTTTTTTTTTTCCCTTCTATCGCAAAGTTTTTCATTCGTGTGGATAAAAGAAAAATGTCTATGTTCGTAATACTTTTGCACTTTGCTGGTAGCTCTGTGGGTGCATGGGTCCCATTTTGAGCCTTGCCAAATTTTTACGCCCACTACGTCTCTTCTCTGGAGGAGGGACCGTTAGCAGCTGGCAACCTCTGCAAGGCTTCCTCTCTCTCCTGGCCTTCCAGTATACGGACACATCTGAATGGGAAGGACCCCTTCCTACCGGTTCCGACAACTTCTCCTTCCCACTGGCCACTCGTATTCCGTTGAATTACGCGTACCAAATCGCCGACCTGCCGAGGGTGGGGAAAAAGTAACATCTTTATTCTTGGACAGTTGGAACTTGTTGTACCAGGGTTCCTACAACTTAAGGAAAATAAAATTTTGTAACTTTCCCCGATGACTATTTCATGACCTTTGCATGACCACTCCAAGCCCAAATTTTACTTTAAATAATGAAACACAGATTGTGAAAGAAAGTAAATTTTTTGTACCTTGCAAAAAAAAAAAAAAGGGGGAGGAAAGTGAAAAAGAAATTTCATGACTTTTCCAAGGCCACAGGAATCCTGTCATACTTAAAGGTGGTTGGTCATCTTGCAAAATCTCCTATGACTTACATCGGTCTCTTCTCGATAACTGCTGTTACTGTGAAGTTGACTGGTTTCCGGTTTAACTCTTTGCACATACTTGCGTACAGAGAACCAATAATAACGCAACAGGAAAGTATTATGTGAACACACCGCCTACTGATATTTCATCGTTACTTGCGAAGAATGATCGGAAACTAGTGACGTAATTGCAGCCGAGTTATCGAGGAGAAACTTATGTCACAAGAGACATTAACAAGACCGATCACCTTTAAGGAAGTTTGCTACTGTTTCCTCATCCAACTGTTGGCATCTGAGAATCAGGTCACGGAAAGGTGAGGGGTCACCCCCTACCAAAGCCAGGGATTCTGACAGAAACACACAAAGGGGGGGGAGGGATTTATTTATTACTTCTAAACCCCACGTCCAAAGTGATGCTGACCTTGGCCAAAGTTACAAGTGATTTCAGGGGACAAAAGCTGGCATCAAGGGCCCTGTAAGGTGAAATTTGAAGGGTCTAAAAGGCCATTTATTTATGTAATTTCAAAATTGCTGCAAAATTGTCCTCTTCTGAAGTAAGAAACCAAGATATTGACAGTTTTTTTTCTATTTTCGTTGAGTATGACAAGGGGGGGAATTTACCCACCTTCGTATGGGAGGGGGTGACAAATCCCCCCCTCTTTCCCCCCTTGACAGAAACCCTGATATCCACTACAGACAGACAACCTCATGAACCACAGGATATTGAGATTCTGTGGTTTTGATTTCTGCATATCGAAACTAAACATACAAAATTGTCACCATCTGAAGACTTGACTCACTTGCCACGTGAGGTGCCTGTGTGTTCACGTGTAGGAAGTAGTCCTACGCGAGACAAAGCAGCGGGCCATCAGGTGCCATATGAGCGACCTCCTCCACCACTTACAATCAAAATTTTCTACGTGAAACTCCCCCTTTTCTTTTTTTTTCTTTCCTGCAGGTCGACGTTGTCAATGCCCACCAGTCGCATATTGGCGACCCATGGGGCAACCACTGCAGGCACTGTATTTCCACTGTGTAATGATCTATGCGACCTTAACAGTACAAAACCTGAGGGTCAGGGGGCTAACAGGGCATTAAACATAGGTTCTGCTATAACTCTGTGGAGAAGCTGCCTACAAGATCCTTCACCCCACTTCCTTGATTGGACATATCCAAGGATGAAATTAACAGGACACCAGGCACAGTTTGGAACCAAGGCACTATTTGGCACCTGGAACTGTTTGGCACCCATTTCCTTCTAGATGGGCCATGTAAAACCACCAAAAAATGTCAATGGGCACTGCATTTGTATCAAAAGTTGCCCCCGTCGTCCATCATTCTTGAACGTAACCTATATGCATACCTATATAAGACATTGCCACTGTCTTCTCCTTTTCAACAAAAAAGTCACCTGGTTGCATCAAAAACAAGGGAACCAGGAGTCACTTTTTGACACAAAGTGAATACTGGTTCATCAGATGACCTTAATGTTACAATTGGACAGATCCCAGAGGCAGGGAAGGAGAGTCGTGGTTAAATAAAAGTAAAATGACCATTTGCCAATTTCTGGGACCGATTGAGGGGATAGAAGCAGGGTATACTCACATCTAGTTTAAGTTGAGTATAATCATAAGGAGTTGGTATTCTGGCCTGCACTGCCGTTGCTACCACCGGCTCGGCGCTGATGGCGCGGTACTGGCTGCCACACGACTGCGTTACCTTGAAAGCGAGCAAAAGAGAGAGGAATTCGGTACGATATTCGCCGCATTCAGAAAATAAATTCATCGTCTGAGTCCCAGGTCACCTTTGGCATACTAAGTTGGTAAATCTCTAATCATGACTTAAAGCCTGAGGTTAGAGTTTGCAAAACTTAATTTCAAAATATGAAGGTCAAGCAAAATCTCTATAGATGAAAACGAGAGGATGTTTTAGAAGCTTCTAACTTTAATCAAATGTGACCATTTTAGGTTTTAATTGAAATGATTATTCTCCAAAGCATGAATATCAAATTCTATTTCTTGAATGAAATTGCAAATGAAATTCCCATGATGACTGCAGCCCTTACGGTTACCACTTTTTTTTTTAATTCCTTTCCACCCACTGTTATACTTCTTTTGTCCCCAAAATTATCCTACTGGTTACTTTTTTTCTTAAGAAAATGCCACCAGACAATACCTCTTTCTGCCATTTAAATTCCCTGACAAAATCAGCCTCTGGCTTAATTTTATATGACATGCATTGACAAAGTTCTGTTTCAAGCTCCAGAAGATTTATTACCCTCCAAACACTGGGACACTAGTCGCCATCTTGAATCACTAAGTCATCAATATGACTTAATGACAGGAAGTGATGACTGCTTTCTCAAGATGTGAACATTACACAAAATTACGCCGTTTCCACAGTAACGCCGATGCCAACATATGGCTGGCCCGGTGATATTGCAGAACGAAAGTTTACTTCAATGTGCATGAATACAATCAAGAAATCAATCCGAAGGGTGTTCCTTTTTCTTTTCATCAGCATTAAAATCATACATACACACTGATGGTAGCATAGTACTTAGGAGAACGATGGGCCACATCACTGCGACTGCGAATTTTGCAGATACCACCGTGCTATTTCGGACATTTCTCTGAAGTTGCTGTCCAGGGGAACTTTCGGTCCACAAATCAGGCACGTCTGTCACTATAACACCCACCGGAAGGTTAAGGTCAAACACGATAAGGTACGTGACACTATCGACACTACGATTACCTGCTCTGTGTAAGGTTTAGGATACGAGACCTGACGTTACCTGCTCTATGTAAGGTTTAGGTACAAGACCGACGTTCCCTTTTTCGTTTTTCATCTTCCACCAGTTATCTTCCTCTTTCTGGACCAAGACCAGTATCTCACCCTTCTTGCACGGAAGGTCCTCTTCATCCTTACCAAGTAAGAGAAAAAATAAAATCAAACTGATTCTGAGGGACGGTATGAGAGGAAAAGTGAAAACTGGGGACTTGAGACTTCGCCTAACAAACTTAAAAATTTGTTGATTTAATATGAATTCAAGACATCGAGCAGCTGTTACAGCTACGGTACACAAGAAAACTGATTTCAGCGGTAATATGCCATATGGTAATAAACTGACTAGGAAGAATCACGGATTTCATGTTACGAGTCTAATGATTAATGGTCCACTCTAGCACTTCCTACATAAATCATGAAAAAAAAAATTTCCCCAGTAAAAAAAAAACGTTTCTGAAGAACACTTTCAATCATCTACGGGATATAGATAAAATGTGGACAACTTTGATTTAGTACTCTGCAGCAAACATCCAGGTAGAACAGCCGGAGTAGTGTTCACTGCTGGCTGCGAACGGCCATGCAAACCGAAATTGAGAAGCCAATGATGTGGTCAAAATGTCGGTGTCAAGTCACGGTACGGAGTGCTTCAGTTCGCTGGAAGCATTCCAAACATTAAACTTTCCAAGACGCACAGTGCACCACCACATCCTACAAACTTTGTCTCAAGACATTGGTCAAGGCAGCATTTAAAAGATATTTCATGGGCTAGAAGAGACATCCAAGAGAGACAAGCTGCAACTTCCAGGGGGCAGAGTAGAAGTAACCGTTTTGGAATAGATACGTACAGGTGCGCATTTACAGCGGGAGGAGGGAGGGGAGGAGGGAGGGAGGAGGGAGGGCAGGATGGGTGAGGGAAGGATGGGTAGGGGAAAGGGCAGGAAAATACACATGATGAAATTTTAAACTTACAGCATTATTGTGAAAAATCAAAACGAAGACTTATCATTATGGAGTATGGAAAGTCTGAATCTTACTCTTTCAATGCTGACTTCACTGTCTCAAGGTAATCAAGTTCAAGGAGAACTTGGACAATTCAAAGACAGTAACTTTTTGTCTCCAAGAACGCATGGAGAAATGGGAAAGCATACTCGTCCGATGGCCACTGGGACGGCAGACTCGTCCAATGGCCACTGGGATGGCATACTTGTCCAATGCTCGTCCAGTGGCTAAGTGGCACAGCACTTGTAAAGTTTGCATGGTTTGCAGTTATTGACAGATTTCACAAAGTCTATCTAAGCATGCTGTAAACCACTCTGACCCTCGAATGGCCTTTGACCTCCTTGAAACACAATACGCAACTTCCAGAGGAACTCATCGAAGTTGCTACATTGTGTACATGTACTGCTGTAAGAGCAAGTTGCTTCTGATTTGCTGTATAATCCCTACCATGCAAAGACATGTCGCTGATTAGATCTGGTGACCCTTATACTCTGTACAGAGGAGGGTAGTGCTCCTCTAAAAATAAAACCAAAGGTACAGTGTGCTACAAACTTGACATGTGTCACTTACAGGTACATATTTGCCATGTGTTTTGGTCATTTCTTACGGGGACAGACCGCCACCCTATGATACAATTAACGTACACACTCCCTCCGGACGAACACATCAGGACACTTGCTCCAAACAGAGTTAATGCTGGACAGGGTGAAAGACACTGACATGACAGAAAATTATTTTCATATCCATGAAACTCTCTCAATCAATCTTCGAGCAAAAGAATGAGATCTGTTGCCATGCTTGTATGGATCCATTTCAATTTTTACCCACACTTTGTGGGTTGCGTTTAATCAGGAGTTTCTGTCATTTCTTTGTTCTGACATGTAGAGAGATCAGGAAGGAGACTTTGGAGGCACAATACGCCGTTTTGTTTCGCCCACAACGTCACAGCAAGCCTGGTCGACAAACTGTTAACAACAAAAAAAAATCACTGGCGTGTCACGGGGGTCTAAGTTGACCTGAATTTCTACAAACTGGTCTTGCAGGTACAGCACAGTAGAGTACTTCCTGCATGTGTCGTGACAATCTATTGCACGGTACGAACCGTCCCGAGAGGGGATTTCCCCTCCTTCCATGGTGAACAAGTTACTATATTTGGACATAGTAGGCCTACATTTGTGGCTTCAATGGCAATGTGGTTTGCGGTGCAATGGAACACTTAATGCTGTATTTTCAGGGTATAGGGAAGGAGATCACCGTAACAACTACATGCTGGTGAAACAATATGGCCTACTTAAAGTGTCACCTTCAACCAGAACAGTCCAAGTGTACAACTTACCTCAGATATTGTGGCATCAGCCAGTTACCATAGGTGCTGAATTTAAAAGTAACATGATTGGTAAATGGAGAAGACTGAAATTTCATGAAAATTTTTCTCCCTACAGTATATTGGTGGAAAGCCAAACACATAACTTAAAAGCACATGTTCCATTTGAAAGTTATGCATACTTAGAGAACTTAACAGTGGTGGTATTGTGTATTGCATTATGGGGAAAACTGTGATGTCACATGGGCACAACTACTGACTTTTACCATTTCTTAATGATCTCGTCTACCTTAAATAAGCATAACTAGTTTGACATACATTTTACACAACTTTTTACACGTCCTTCCTCCAAATCAGGTATAAAAATATCTCCTTAACATATCTGTGGTAAGAATGATCTACCAATGGCACGTTCTGTCATACAGTGATCCTAAACAGAGAAATAAAAATGTGTAAATTTTTTCAATTTCTCTTACCTTGATGTCCCCGGCCCTGATAATATTCATGAATATGTATTTTATCCCCATTCCTACCTTGAATTTAAGGAATGTTAGGTCAAAGGTCATCAATGTGTACCTTAACACTTGCCAGCAAACAGTGACGACATACAAGTAACAACATTCCATAGAATACAGTACAAGGGAGAGGCATAAAATAATATACTGCACTTATGAATATTATCTATGGGACATAAAGATAAGAAACAAAAAAAAAATAATAAAAATAATAATGGCTTTTCCTCCTTACTTGGGAACTTTCTGATAGAATTTGCCATGTGTAGATAATTATTCAACACAAATCTGTTGAGGAAGTACAGTGTACAGTATAAATTGCTCATACTCGATATGGAGAAAGAAATAGCAAAAAGCCATGTGAAATATCACAACTACCTGGGGTGTCATCCTTCAAAGTGATTGCGTGCGTAGGCAGAAAGGAAAAACAATTAAATTTCATGTCCAAGAGTTTGGTGAGGCTTTTAATTGCCACCATTCAGACAATTTGGGTAAATAAATAGGTTTCAGGTAATTAATTCCACCGTATGATTTCAAGTTATTCGTACAGTACACAACAACGAAAAGTGTAAACTTGAAAATGTAGTGGTTGGCAGTTTTCATTCACATTAACTGTGCTTCCTCGAACAAGACAGGGGGATGTCGTACAGTGGTACCATCAGTTTGTCAAAACAACTCGGGATCACCGATGCCGCAATGATGTCATCAGTTTGCAGTGCTTCTCTTCTCGCCAATGCTACAGTTCCCGCTAACATCCGAGGAGCGGTGATTTGGATACTACGTTTTTGATACACCAGTGACACCTGTGCTGTTGTATATTCATTACGTTGGCACTTATAGCAAGAACCGTTCAATTTCAACTACGATTCTTTTTTTACAATTCTCATACCGATCCCGTTTCTTTTCATAGTACAGTAGTTACTGCCATTTTCATTCATTGAAAGACGAAATCCATCCATACCCAACCTCTCGTGTGCACTTAAGAAAAAAAAAGAGAAATACATAAGGTCAAACAAGTCCCTCTGGCTTTTCAGTACAGATGCAATCACTCTAAAAGGAAATAACATATGATAACCTAAAGTAGTATGTACAGTAACAGATGTGAACATAATATCTAGAACATTTGAATCTCCAGAACGACTTTCAATCCGATCGAATGTGGAGGCAAATGTCAGGGTGAAATTCAGACTTAAATTCAAAGACTAATGTAAAGTAGATTTATTGTAGTACTACGCTGGCGTTCCAGGACACGTTACTGAGCCATGGGGAACCTGGAGATTCCACTTGGCCAGAGTTTTCTTTCTTCTAAAAAGAATAACCGGAGTTGTGAACAAGATATCGGTGTGGGTTGGAAGTGCTTCCGGCGAGAAGATACCCATATTTTATTTGAGAACTCCTTAAATATATTCCTTCATTTTAAATTGCAAAAGGTATTAATCCCAGACGGCTCATGAAACGACTGGTCACATAACAGCCTTTCGAGGGTCCCATGTTTTAGGACCCACTGTCTGAATGACGACAACATTTTGTTCTAAATCAGTGTGATACTGTATATATTGACCAAACACAGATTTTAATTTATCAAAGTTTTTTCAGCGATTTCTACTGTATAAGCTTGGAATCGGGTTAATTTCGACTCATACCCTCGGGTCAACGGCGGCTTTATTTTTGACATCACAGCTGGTATTTCCACGGAAGTACACTACAGACACTCGTCTACACCTTCTCATGAATATGACCACCCATTTTCCTTGAGAAAAAGGCGAAGATGCCATTTTGAGTCATTTGCTGTGTACGGTACTGTAGGTGAAATTTGGCAACCTGACACAGTGTGTCCAAACGGTGCATGGTTGCATTGTTTTTCCCTTTACGGAGGAATAGGGTAGTAATTTTGGATTTGGGTGATGAAATGCCATTCAGATACCCAGGATACCCATGACAACACCATCTTATCAGTTGCAAACTAAACAGAATTAGACAAGAATATATACTGTAATGTAAACAAGTAAGATAACAGCATTTCCATGGCAGAGTAATGCCAAAAAAATTACTTCCACTAATTCCACTAATCATGACAACATTATATTTTGGTATCAACCCAACGTACAGTACAGTGTATTTGAAGAGGACAAACACAGTCTGCAAAACTTTGAATCACAGTACTTGCACGCAGTTTTTCCAAAATGGACGAGCCATTTTGAAATTGCTTCAATTTTCAATGCTGCATAGTTATCAACAGAGTTGTAAAAGTTTCATGACGGCGTCATTGTCGAAAGATCGAAAGTCCAAAGCCATTTCCCTCGAACACGACAGAGAGAAAAAAAAAAAAACACTCTGTGATCTCCCTAGTGTACCGATTGCAGTTTGGCGCTTTGCTGCTTTTTCACTGTGTTACCTGCTGATATTGAAACTAACTGGAGATTATTAAATGCACATTAACCACGCTCAGAAGCCACTGCCATTGTCGTTAAAATAGGTGGAGGCCGTGCTTCGCTTGGCCACTTGACTATGAAAAGAGTGCAGTACAGTATTAGTTAAATGTTCTAGAGTAACAAAGACAGCTGTTAAGAGGTTCGGCATGACGAGCAGAAAAACCGTGGTTGCCGTTAGCAACCGCGCCACGCACATAGGTTAGTGTGAGACGTCGACTCAAACCATGTAGTGCTGTGACTTAGTGCACTTTGATGGTTTGACGATGAAAATTAAGTACATAATGTACATCAGAAATGTCTGATACCTCGATCTGTGCAGTAAGGTTTGCTTAACGTATGGTATGTGGCCATGACTTGAGTTTGGAATAAATTCTGTTACTGCTGCTTCTGAACTTTCGTATCGTATCCTTGAATCTTGGGGTTGGTGTAATTCCAGGACCCATACATGACTGTATGCCACTGAAAATCTCTCGAGCTCGGAGAGGAGAGTTTGCCCGAGCAAACACCTCTGTGTCCTTTGCAGACCTGATTTGTGGTTCCAATCACCGTAAATTGACTCGATAAGTTGTTTCGTGAAATTCACAAAAGTTTTCTAAACCTATCAAGTTTCCTTCACATACTACTGACCTACTGACGAATGCTCAATCTGTAGGGGATCCAAATGTTTCACATACAGAGGAACATTAATGAGTGAGAACTAGTAATGATTGAATTTGGTTTTTGAAAATTCATGACCAGGAACTTTTCGTATCAGTAGTGACTCGTATTCACATGCACACAGTCAGTATACAAGTCAGGGTCAAAAATTCAAAAAGTTCTCATAAACTACTGGATGGGAAACTTGAACAATTATGCCAATTATAAGTGTTGTCATATAAGTTAATACCCTTCAAAATCATCACAAACTTATTGATATCAACTCAATGAGCCCCTTTGCACAATATACTGAAATTTGGTTGAAACTTTATTACGTGAACACCATATAAAACAGAAAACCCTGGTATAGCAACAGACATGTATGTAGAATATTGACTTGGCTAATTGCTATCCTTGACATGAAAAGGCAAAAGATTTTCTTTTTGGATAAATCAGATTCTATAGAAGTACAGAAGTGGGAAAAAAGAAAAAGAAGTCGCTTTTCGTTGATGGCTACCGTTCTTCTTACACTGATTCTCTTTGAAATCATTTTTAGTCGAGAAACAATCAAGCTAAATTCGTGTACAACCACAGCAACATACACTGGGGGCAAAGTTGACAATTCTGTCCCTTCAAGGTTTTTGCAAATCCTTCGTTGACTAAAAAATGTGCCACCTGTCCTCACAAACTGGAAAATCCCGGAAAACTGCATTGCCTGAGACAGCATTTTAATGGAATCCCAAACCTCAGCGACGAAACAACGTGGTTCGTGAAGCAGAAAATCTGTAATTCTGCATACTTCTGAACAGTCGTCATAGCTTTTGCTATGTCAAACTATGGTAAGTTTTAAAAAAAAAAAAAAAATTCGACCACTTTTTGATTTACAGTATTGGCCAAGTGAAGAACCAGATAAAGTTACCTTCGAATTCAAGATCCAGAAAAAAAAAGGGGTGCATGTGGGGACGTGGGACAGAAGGGTAGGGATGATTTCTACTGCCATCGGATGAGACGTATCGTAGATCTATCAAACCAGCTGCCAAAAGCAAGGACCTGTGATACAGCAAAGTGTTCATGTGACGGAAACCAAATCCATGACTGATAGGAGCCCCAGCGAGTTTCCTTTTTGAAAAAGGAAAGTCCTTCACGGCTTCAATCATTTCAATTTGGTTGCACTTTTGATACCGAGGGACGAGTGCTGAAGACAAAAAAGCCTACAGCAGATTTACACCTTGTGAATTTACGATACGAAATCATCAGTCAGTGTCTGACAAATCGTGCCTGCTGAAAAACATACACGAGAAGGTGCCACTTGTAAGAAGCGGCCATGAGAAGGTGCCACTTGTAAGAAGCAGACACAAGAAGGTGGCACTTGTAAGAAACAGGCACAAAAAGGAAGCACTTGTAAGAAGCGGGCATGAGAAGGTGGCACTTTTAAGAAGCGGGGACAAGAAGGTGGCACTTGTAAGAAGCTGGCACAAGAATGTGGCACTTGTAAGAAGTGGGCACAAGAAGGTGGCATTTGTAAGAATTGGGCACAAGAAGATGGCACTTGTAAGAAGCTGGCGCAAGAATGAGGCACTTGTAAGAAGCAGGCACAAGAAGGTGGCACATGTAAGAATTGGGCACAAGAAGGTGGCACTTGTAAGAAGCAGGCACAAGAGGGTGGCAACTGTAAGAAGTGGGCAAAAGAATGTGGCACCTAATAATAAATTTGTTTGTAGAGTACCTGTTATACACACTCTTTTGTTTTTGCTTCATTTCGTAATAAAATTTGAGTCTCAAGAAGATTCATCCTTGCATGAAGCAGTATTACCTAATAAGCAGACATGCATGTTTCCCCGGTTTGGATCTGTCGTCTCCTCAAGGCATTAGAATGTGAAGCATGTCGTGCAAGCACTGGCAATGAACGAAAGTCGACTGTGAAAAGGACCTGCCACAGCTGGAATCTTGAATTAGCCACACAGTGAAGTGACAAGCAAACCATGGCACGGATATAGCATAATGAAACAAAACCAATTGATATGGAAAACATGACTGAAGCAGCTTCAGCAACTGACCACTTTCTGTGGAAAACAAAACCACAGACCAAAAAAAAAAAAGGCAAATCAGAGCGACACATCCCCACAAATCAGGAAAGGAAGCCAACCGTGAACTTTAAATGTGCTATTAAAATGCTATCGATATCATCTGCAGCGGTGCGGTTTCTACGCTTTCAAAATAGGTCAACACACAAAGTTTTCTAAGTTTAAATTTCATGCGGTAAATGACAGCATGAAGATACAATGGCAAATCAGAACGTAAAACTAATTTTCAAAAGCTACACAGACAGACTTGATTGTTTTTCTACTTCATGGGCAAGTCTTCGTCACGACTATTTTTACAACAAACTAGTCGAGCTTATCGAGAGTAAAAAAGTGTCACATAACAACCATTTAGCAACAAAGATAAATGAAAGTGTCACAACATGCTTGAGGATGAATTTTGGAGGCAAGTTGCTTTTACATAAAAAGACAATTTCTTTTTGAAAAATATTGTCTGAAAGGGTGAACTTTACTGAAGATTATGCTGTAAATAATCCCCCTTCCCCCCCAAAAAAAGTCATCTAGTCTACGTTGCCCTTGTGGGATGAATGAAAACAACACACTAGAGTCACAGCAACCACCTACATTAGGTTTTGGCTGCAAGTGTTGCTTTTTTTTTTTTTGACGAGACCATGCAGAGATCCATCTTTATGACATCATCATCATCGTCAGAGTCAGGATAAGGAAATCGCTATCGCTTCGCAGCTTACGACACAAACGTGTCAAATTGCTACACAAATGAAAACATGCTGTAGCGAATTTTTGTACGCCTATCCATTCCACTTTCACCAGTAGTTGCCCCAAAGACCTAAAAGGTCAACAAAATTTACTACCGAACAAAATATAACAATTAGTCCCCCAAAATGCATCTCATCCAGCTACGAATGGCGTTAAAAAGCATCCTTCGTGCCATCACCCAGCAGGGGAGGGATTTCACAACCCCCCCCCACCCGAACTACCCGTGTCAACACATCAAATATTTGATAATCCACTGTTCGGCACTGGAATCCATCGTCTACCAGCCTTTGCGTCCCTCGTAGCTGGCACAATAGATTCTGACTGATCATAATTTATTCCATTGGGCAGGGCCTGAAAGCTTTGAGTGACGCTTAAAAGGATGGTCTCGCCACAAATACAGCTTCGATACGCTGAAAAGTACGTTAATCTGACCATTACAGTGAAACTTCCATTCGATTCCCATGTCTGGTTCCAGAGATATGAGCAGTTGAAGTTGGCACAGTTGTTACTAACAGCTGACTTGAAGCAAGCAGGAGTGACGTCATCTTGACACATAGACTAAGCATTTTGTTTTTCTTTAAACTTTACACCAAATTTAATACTTCAGTATCTAGTGCTATCTATTATGAATGTATGAGGGGTATGAGAGTTTTGCGGCCTTTAGCTAGATCATCCTTTTAAAGGATCTAGGACAGTAGTTCACAATAGACTGGACTCTCCTTAATTTGTAAACACCATCTCCTGGTACTCCATCGCCCACCATAAGAATAACGTAGAACCAAATCAGAACTTCTAGTTGTCTTAAAAAGTGTCCCCCCTCCCACCACATTTTTTCTTTTTTTAAATTGTTTGAGAAGGTTCCCTATTACCCGCCGTGGTGTTAGCTGGTACCCCTGAAATCCACGAGTGACCCTCCGATTGAAATGGATGATCGATCACTACTATCAGTTAAATAATCGACGTGATGGTCATTTTCGGGGACACTACTCACCCCTCCAGTGAAGGTGTACTTCACGATGTACGTCATACTCGGTTGGTCCGACTTCACGGGCTGGTGGGCCGGCGGAGACATCAGGGGCTGCTCCGGAGGCGGTTGAAACTGCGACGTCACCGCTGTCTTCGAACACTGAGAAAAAAAAAAAAATTGAGTAAACTCATTAAATTGTAACAAAAAAATAGCATAAAACATCTGACTATCCACCTGGGGTAAAGTCTTTCTCATAGCTAACTATCCTCCCAGTAAAGTCTTTCTCACAACTATCTACAATATCCACCTGGGAAAGTTTTTCTCACAACTATCTAACCTCCCTGTAAAGGCTCTCTCACAACTACCTATCCTCATGATTAAAACTTTCTCACAACTACCTATCCATGTGGAAAAGTTCTCCTCATAATTGACTATCCTCCTGGTAACAGTTTTCTCCCAACTACCTATCATCATGGTTATGTCTTTCTCATAACTCCCTATCATCATGGTTATGTCTTTCTCATAACTCCCTATCATCATGGTTATGTCTTTCTCATAACTACCTATCATCATGGTTGTGTCTTTCTCATAACTACCTATCCAAGGGAAAGGTTTTCCTGACAATTATCTATCCTTGTGGTAAAGTCTTTCTCACAACTTGCTATTCTTGCCATTGTTTTATTTATATGCATTATTTGCAGTTAATCGCTTTAATAGCAAACAGTTGATGTCGGAGCCAAAGTCATTGTTTATGTTACAACATTTTTGACACTGTGCAATTGAATGTTTGCTGTTTGGTTGTTTGTTTACATGTACTTTGGAGTGAATTATAAACTGTCTCCCTGGTCCAAGATACGGGTATCAGTTGTCTGCGACATGATAACCTCCAGATGCTCGGAGACTTGTTGCCATAGGCTGAGCAGTTACAGTACAAGGCAGTTCACTCTGTAAGTAATGTTTACACATGTTGTAACAATCACACGGTCTCACACTGTAGTCACAGTGCCACAGAAGCTTACAGGGAGGGGCAGCACACGAGGATATCGCTGGAAAAACTGAAAGCGGCCATGCATGGGTTACTCTGTCAGTATCTGCCGGTGGCAGGGACCTGTCCAGTGAGGACTGAGAGCGATAGAATAAAGCTCAGAGCTCTTCGGGGAACAGGAAACAGATCTGTTTGCACATCTGAAGAACCGTGTAAATGGTTTTGATGCAAAATTATAGGTACACTACAATGAAGGCTAAAAAGGAAAGGATCTTCATGGAAAGGGGCAAATTTAAAAGGAATACACAAATTAAAAGTATTCTGCTTCAGGGTAGAATTTGTTACTCATTTACACCAACGAGACACTCGTGTCATCGTCTGACCCGAGTATAACTTCCAAATCTGGTCCAAGTTACAAAGAAGTTGAAACCAGACATTGATGCAAAAATACAAGATAGCGACGGCGATAAAAGCACGCCAAATCCCCAAGAATTCTCCCACCTGTCACAGGCAAAATATTCACAGAGATTATCCCACACTAACAAAAGTGGTGGAGCCCCAGAAAGTGCACAACCAAAAAGTGTAGCCGGATCCCTGTCTCAGTAAATACTTTAAACTTACCATTCTTGTGTCCAAAACATTGGAACGGTTAATGACATGCACACACTACTGACGACACGACTCATTGTAGGAGCGATTCTGTCTTCTTTATATATGGAAATCCTCCAAGCTTTCCCTTCTTGAAATATCGCTCACTTTGCCCACGTCAGTCGCGTCGACAGCAAATGATCTTTCGCCTCCACCGAGATCAATGGGGGGTTTTGTTCCGATGTAATACACCTTCAGACCACCCATGGTATCTCCCAAATGACCCTTCCAGGATGCTATAGGTCACGTTCAAAAGCATCGTTACAACTTCATTCCTGTTTTAAAAGTCCTTGTTGAAGTCATCACCTTTGATCTCTGTCAAATGAACTTTGGGATTTTGCAATCACAGTCGTACAGCGACAGTACGTGATAAGCGATGTGGACCTTCCCTGCTTGAGATATCACGGACCCCTATTAGTGTACATCTCACCACAACAACTTAAAACCCAATATCATGAATGCAAAAGGCTCACCAAAAAATTTGATCACTGAGAAAATTGTTAAGATGAAGCAAAATGTCATCAAATGTCCTTCTATCGAGGGAATGTGTACATCTTGACGTTAAATTTAACAAAACTTGAGAATAAACCCATCTGGATATGTCCCCCATCACGACAGATGTCTGTCATCACGACAGATGTCCGCCTCGCTGAATACACAAAGCTGCCAGGAGATTTCCAAACTTTCACACTGCTGTACATCATTGATGAACGTTTGAAGAAATTTGTTCAAGTCAAGATCATATTCACATATATGACAACCAACATTCATTAATCTGACACTTACTGGTCTGGTAAGAACTGTGGTGTCCAAGTAGTGGACTTTGTAGAATTCGATGACTGCCGGCAGGGTCTGAAAATGAAGCTCCCCTATGTGGTACTGGTTGTCCCTCAATTCAATGATATAATGGGAAACTTTGTTGTTTTCGCTTGGAGGGAAAAAAAAGGAAAAAATGCAAATTCAGATCTGTTGGTACATATAGCGAAGACAAATTCTGGTCAAAAACTTAATACCCAGAGCTCTAAACGAAAGTGACCGTGTTACATAGTTTACTTAATAAATACATGTACCATATGGTATGTACTCTAATTAGTGACCCTTCTTTAACAAACACCCACCCCACCTGTCTCTACGACCTTGATTTTTTTCCGCACACTGCCTGCAGGGAAACTGTGAATTCCTGATAGAATGCCAAGTAAGTAAAATGCTAAACTTGTACATTCATCAAAAACGAAAGAAAACCTTCATTTTGAATCGGCAATCACACATGAATAGCGCTGAAACATTAGGGAGCTTTCGATTCGTGGGCCCACACGGTCGACTGATACGACCGTTACCTCCTTTTTGAGTCTCCGATCAGGCGTCACGTCGTCTCCCTCGTCCGACAGCAAAATCGAGGATGGCAAAACCACAGTTTACGAGGATGGCAAAACCACGGTTTACGCGTCCTCGATATGACCAGTGGACGAGGGAGACGACGTGCTGCATGCGCGGAAGCTCAACAGGGACCAGTTGGATCAGTCGCCTATGTGCACATACAAATTGGAAACTCCCTATTATGCACAAATGTACTGTTGAAACACACATCTCATATAACTTTTTGCATTTTCACCTTACCTGTACAAATAGTGTAAATAAAATTACAAATTTGAGACAAAATTTGATCTGTCAATGGCAAATTCAGTCACAGTAAATAGAAATTTTTCTTCTGTCTTCTTTTCAAGTTTTCTTATGTTGATGTCCCATAAATAATATTCATGGGTATGTGTTATATGCCTCTCCCTAGCCCATACAACGGACATGTATTACTCCTGCATCAGCTCTGACTTGCATTCGTAATACCGACCTCCACGAGCTATCGCCAGGATTCCGACTGAATGTGCCTACAGACTACTAGCTGGTAAAATTCACGTATGGAGACGTAATTCATTCCACTCAGTGCTTCTTTTATTCAGGTTATGCTTATTCATGCTCTTTTGAGCCCATCAGACATTAAAACTCATAAACACAGAGACCTTGGATCTTAGATGAGACAAAGCTCTAAGCGTTCGCAGGTGCTTGGGTTTGCAGGCCTTCTTTAAACGGCCGTACATACCAACACCTGCTGGGAAGGTTAACCTCTTCCTAGCTTTGCAGATGGAGTGTTGTTGGTTAAAGGTCATCTCTGTTTACTCGAAGAGTTTAGGTAAACATTGATGACCTTCAACCAAACAAAATTCATGTACAAGCTGGGGAAAGGCAACCAATACAAGCTCAGTGACTATTATCTCACAGCTTTCGTACTTCTGCAGATAAAATTTTCAATGTGTACGACATGTTGGTGACCACTCAAATTTTGCAGTTTGATATTTCGATTTTTTCGTGAAATTCATACTCTTGCTTTTTGTGTTATATATATATGTGTATGTGTCTTGCATTTTGAGCACGCATATGTTTATGATACTTTATACACATTTTTACACATTTGCAAATTTTTAATATATTTTATCATGTCTTTTTAGAGTTAATGCGATCACACACAATTTCCATCTGTACGTCATGCGGCTGGCAGACTGGCTGAACGAATGATTAACTCTCCCTCTTCATCTCTGCGGTATGAAAAACAGTGCAAAGCTCTCATCATTGCACTTGCATTCAGAAGTTAAACATTGAACTGACTTTATATGCCCTCACTAAAAGGAAATCATTTACAAAATAGCTCTACAGCAGTTATCATCACTTAAAAAATTTTAAAGTAAACAGTTTTGACTTTTAAAAATTTGTGACATTACTGCCCTTTTAGTCAATGATACTCTGCCCCCCCCCCCCCATTTCACTCACTTGCCCCATCCCACAGTCAAGCACCTTTCTTTTCGCCTGCAGTAAAGTACAGTCATCTCAGTGAGACCCAGAGGTAAAGTTGCCCTCGCTACCGAACAGTAATAATAACAAAAGTTAACAAAAATGTCAACTCCATTAACTGTTGGTACTTGTGCGAGAACACGATTTTTATGAGGTTTCAAACCTGACATTATGTTGCAAATTGATTTTACTGGAAAGGAAAGCGAAGGTGCTCTTACATTCACTGGCTGAAGTCTAACTTTTTATCTCCTGTCAAGCTTGTGCGAGTACCATCCTTTAAAATTGACTACACTGTATGCAATGAAATGGACGACATAGAATTCACTGGAACTGTATACTACAGACAGTCTAGTTGTGGGTTGTTTGCGAGACTCACAAATCGTCTTTTCCCTATGGCTTTTAACCAGACAGTTTTATGACATGTCAACATCGGCTGCACAAATTACTGACAGGAAAAACGAAAATCCCCTGTCCTGTTAGGTTACTAAACTGCAGTACACTTTGCTGGTATATTTTCAGTCATGGGGTAAACAGTTATGACAGAACCAAAAAAGTCATCTTTCCTTGTGGAAGCTAACCAGGCAGTTTTATGACATGTCAACAAAGGTTGCACAAATACCTGACTGAGGGAAAAGTCCCTTTTCCCTGGTAGCTTACCAGATCGCAGTTCACTTTGCCATTTCAGTTGTGTGTTAAATGGTTTAAACAGAACCAAAAAAAGTCATTTTTCCTTCTGGCTTTTGACCAGTAAGTGTTACGACGTGTCATCATGAAGTTGTGCGAATACCTGAATGAGAGAAAATTACTTTTCCTGGCAAGGTTCATACTACTGTAGACTGCAATTACTGCATTACAGTTTGCCATTAAAGTTGTGGGAGTATTAAATGATCCATCTTTCCTTGTGACTTTCTACTGAAAGTTTTTTTTTTGTATAAAACTGACCGGTGTTGTGGCAGAGTGAATGCGGTGGTGGCATTTCAGGCAATAAAGTTTAGCAACTGGCAGTTTTCAGGCTTGATCACTGGTCACATCACAGAAAAATGCTTTTTTTTGGTTGCCTTTTTTTTTTTTTTGTTCAAGACTTATCTAAGGTGTTCCCCATCTGAACTGACCTTGTGAAAGAAGATACCAAATTCGATCCAACTTTCTTAAATCTGGTAGTCACCCAAAGTTATTAAGCTGTAATCTTTGTGTGGTTACTTAGCATCATACACTTACTGCCCTTTAAGGCCTGAAATTATTCCTAGAACAAAATTTTACATCAATATCGATTTCACAAACATGCATACCAGATTGTCAAAACAAAATACCCTTGTGGACAGCTTACTACGGTCCTGACAGTTCCCTACTAAAGTTCCAAGTCATATAGCAAGCACCTGACTCATGAAAAAAACAAGTCATCATCACCAGCAGCAGTTCAAGGACATGGCAACTTTGGTGGCAAACCTACCTGACTGAGAGAACAAAGTCGCCTCTACTTGTGTTACTGTTCCTGACCAAATACAAGCCTGGCTCTTGGCCAAGCAGTCTCTCGTCGGCTTCCTTCCTCGACAATTCGCCAAAGAACCACCTGACAAAGAAAAGACCAAACTCTTGCTTGGAGCGCACTACTTTTCAATGACATGCTGAAAAACTTGTAGTAAAACTGCTGTAGGTAAGAATGAATGTTGATACTGGAACAACCAATTAGACCAACCAACATGAATATTTATGAGACATGCATATGTATTAATTGTGGGTTGCCAGGGAAACTAAGTGTGTCACACCACAAAATTTGGCCCGCTGCATTAACATGACTGACATTAGTAGCTCATGATCCAAACTACACAGAATTTGACAGACCTGAATGTTTCAAATTTTAGTAATTCAATATTTTCTTTAAAGTTTCTCAAGTTTGTAAACATATTTTTCCAGCCAAACGTGTAGCCATGTTTGGCACTCATTTTCTGACAGTCTCAGCAGAAAAAACTGAAATGGCTTGCTGAGAGTGCACTGTACAAAAGTCACACGAGAGGGACCCCCTTTTTTAATTTACACTACTGTAATTTGACATCAACTTCTGCAGAAAATGCTGCTTGTATTGAATCATGCTATGTGAAGACAATGGCATTTTTCTGTATTCCCTGATGATGAAAAAAAAATGTTATTTTTCCCTGAATGCCTTCCAGCTTCCAAAGTGACATACGGTACACAGCTGAAGACTTCCGAAGTTCATCGAGAAGGAATCTGAATGGCAAATGACCTGCCCGCAACGGGTAAATTTATGGAAGAACAGGGTCGGTGTTAAGATACAGTAGTTAGGGTTAGGGCTAATTAGAGGCAATGTCAAAGGTTACCAGTTACTTCTGGCTCAGTGGTGGGATGTGCAATAGCTGTGTAGAGACAGGTAAGTGAGGAATAAACTAAATATTGTACAGTACCACTGAATTACACAATTAATAAAGAAATGCATCCTTTAAAATTAAAGGAATTCTTCACCAGCGAAAAAACTTAATGTAATACTTGAGATTTTTTACCGTTGTATCAGTTGAAAGTAACAATTTTTACCAGAAGGAAGCTTCCTTAGATGTGCAATAACGCTTTGAAAGTTGGGCTCCAGCAAGAGCCTGAAAATGTGTGACGTAGAACCAATAAATACTGCTTTCCATTTATTGCGCTCTTCGTGTTTCTGGCAAGGTCTTGCTACGCTAAACTCTGTAGTTCAGAGATGTCTACATTCAGCATTGAGATGGATAGAAAATTTAATTACTGCTAATATTTTAAGACCTACCAAACTGAGTGAAGGTAAACTGTTTAATTGGCTCAAAGGTATTTCTATCGTTCATTCATCGGTTCCAGTTCAATATCATTTATGGGTAACGCCATGTAAGTCAACTCATCCCTAAACAATGAGATCGTTCAGAACAATGCTTTGAAAGGTAGGTTTACGCCGCGCCCTGATGAAACGAAGGCCTTATCACCAAATAAGAGAACAGAACTGTACTGCAACCCAAAGTGTGGGATGAAAATCAACAGCAAATAGTCAATTTAGATTTGTCCATACTACGTTGCAACCGATTGATTTCTGGCACCAGGCTTGTACTTCGAATATTTACCAAAATAATTCCTTTTCCGAATTCTTTGAGACATGTCTGAAAATGGGAAAGATGACTTACATACAAAAATGTTTGTATCTTTTTAAGAGACATGAGAACCGATGGTGGAGAGGTCCTTTACGGCCATGTCATATATGGTGGCATAAGAAATACTACAGCAGGATTTGTTAACACAATCTGGTCGGCAATTTAGTTTGAAAGGTGGAAGAAGTCCAGAAAAGAGTGCACTACCAACTGTATCGTCCGTGGCAAACTTTCAGGGCTCTAAAAATGTTGGCGTCTGCAGTAAGTACTAGTCTGACATTTTGAAGATCGCTTTGAACAGCGAGTATAATCATGCCTTGATCAAACAGATGAAAGGGTCAATGTCATACATATACAGTAGAGTGCTAAAGCCTAATTTCTGTACAGTAACTACTTTTCTTTTGTTCAAACAACCACTTCTGCAAAAGCGAAAGCCAGAAGAGCATTTACTCTCAAACACAAGGAAATAGCACTATCAAATACAGAATACATCAGGATGTCTGGATGACAACAATGTGGAAATTAGGTGGAAGGAGGGGCATTTAAAGAAGACACACAGTATTTGAAAGATGAAAAATTTCAGCAGCAACCTGGGCAAGTTGTCCCCGGCTGACTAAATGTCTCAGTCGCTTGGTAGCAAGAAATGCTAATGCCTCACCCTATCTACGTTTCACGCCTAAATGTCAGACCAACAATATTTGTAAATTAATCAAGTTAGAAAATCTGCACTTGATTGTTGGGTGACATTCATGAGGTGTATCTCCTTGAGCATGTCAACACGTAGCCGGGGGTAGACAGATCAGACTCCTTTACTCACGCTTGTTGATCGAGTGCTTCTGAGTTGGCCATATTTTCCTCTCTGTGTCGTCACTTCCTTCCACGTACGTCATTTATGATCTTCTCATTTCGTCTTCAATACGACCGTGGCAACGCCCAAAAAAAAAAAAAAAGGGAAAAAAAATGGGGGAAGGAGAGAAAGCTTCCCGGAACAGGTACCGCACGGCGACGTTCGTCTGATGTTATCTTTGACGTCGGACCGAAAGCGATTTCAGAGATGGAGTTCTACCCTCCTTCAGTTTTCTTCCACGTTGAACTTTTTGGTCACTGTCAAGAAGAAGAAACAGCAGATGGGACATTATACCAACAAATGAGCCAACATGAAAAATACACCACCATCACTCACATACTGTACTGGGGTTTGACCTGAAGAGGTATGGTAGAGTACAGTACTGAACACTACAGGCCGCTTTAGAGCAACCCCTGATACTGTAACTATGCTGTTCATGTACAGTAACGCACCAACTTTGATTTACCCCAAGAAAGCGCACCTGCACAATCACAACACCTTTTCAAGAAGACCACTTTCCAAAAAAAGAAGTTTGAGAACGAAGGACGTAAGAGGTAGGCCCGCCTAATGTCACAGTTTGGTCAACTCCACCAGAAGTTTCACAAATTACTGCGAGCTACAGTACTGTAATCAGCATAATCAGCTTATATAATCTTCTGTGCCTCCAGTGAACAAAAGCACCATATAAGGCAGTCAGGATTGTTTGATTTAAATCAAGGCAATACAAATCACAATAAAAATTATGGTTTTAGTTGAAAGCAAAAAGCAAGATTAAAATTGATCTATATTCATGATCAAATTTGTTTCACATAAAATACTGAAAGAAGAGAGCCACTGTCGATAAAAAGTTAATAAAAAGTCAATAAAAATGTTTAAACAAAAAGCGGCGATATTCTCCGGAAGAGGGTGTTCCTCGCAGCGTAGCCAAATGCGCAATTGCAAGTGAATAACACGTTTTGGCGCACAAGGTTTTAAGTGCTTGGTATATCTTCTGCAAAAGATTCTGCAAGAGGGAAGCTAGGGAGAGGGTGAGAAGGGTTAAATTGACCCCTTCTAATTTTCATAAAATGGAAAAATTCATTTATCTTAGTTTAATTGTCACATAAGAAGAGGGCAATTTATGGCCATGTTTGATACTTACCAAGTTTTATAAAAGACGTCCTTTAAAATGCACCTCACACAGGCCTTGAAGCAAACATTTGTCCTCCCCCACCCACCCACATGTAACCTTTGCCAAAGAATGCATCGTTTCGTTATCACAGCTCAGGAAAAATAAATCCTCCTCTTCCCTTTTTGAATTTCCGGAGGAATCCCTGGTATGGACTGAACTCACTCCAGTCTTAATGATTGGGATACGCCAGAGTACCAAAGGGTGCAAGTAATGTATGCTTTGTGGCATCTCCTTGTTGTATTTGCATTTCTTTATCTGCAACGGTGCTACCGTACCTCTGTAAAACATGTTTTTGCTTTCCCGTGCCTTCTGGTATACTCTGCTGTACTGTACCTACTCCCGAGTTGGGCAGTAGGCAGAGTGGGTGGTGGGTGGAGGTGACGCCTCACAGGGAAAATTTAAGGAGCGCCTCGAGGGTGAAACACCGCAGGCCCGCAAAATGTGAATTTAAAATTTTGAGGATCAGAAAGTCTGAGGACTCATCGAGGATCTTATACCATGTTGATCGTGGATGAACAACGGCGAAATTCACTTAACTCTTTTTGATCAGTGTTCAAAGGGTAACGAGGCAGGGGTGAATCAGTAATCGCAAACAAATCCAAACCTGCTAACGGGACCTCAATTTAACCTCCCCATCCAACGCAGGAGTGTCTATCAGGCCAGTCATAGCCACTTTCCCAAAGGCAGGGTGGAGTGGATGACCTGCCCATTTAGCAGCCCTTTAGCCGTACCGAGCAACCCGAATGGACGAGACAAACTCAAACTGAAATAAAAAAAAAATAGCGCCCTTAGACCACTGTACAAACAGCTTTACAGAACAAGTAATTTTGAGTACCCAGAAAATTTCCGAGTGGTTCTACCAGGATTTGATCCGGGGACCTAGTGATTGCAAAACAGACACTCTGACCACTAAGCCACTGTAACTCACCACCCAAGGTCAATGGGCGGAAGCCATCGACATCACCCACACTCACTTTCTTGGTGCCTGACAGTTAAGAGTTCTATTCATGAAGTCAGTAACTGAGACTTACAAGCCAGCTAGCAGTTCAGGATATGAGACAACAGATGACACAGATGTGGTTCAGTCAAACAATCTTGACTTCCAGAGCTGGTTGTGTGCCCCAAAATTGGTAAAATCGATTCATTTAGTGGGCCTTTGATTATGACTAAATGACACAAAAGGGGACATCTTAACAACAAGACCACCCATAAAACAGTTTTGGTGACCATGCACTCAATGCACAAAAGGCCTGTGTAAACTTTCAACATTCCAGGACACGTTGCGGCAACACCTCGTTTCCGGAAATGCTGCCGGTGTGTACAGAGCAGTAAAAGTTGGCAACATGTACCCCGACACATATCGACACATGTTGCTCATCAACACATGCTGCTTGCAAAGTACATCTTCTCCATTGTGAATCCACCATCTTCCTTCCAAAATCCTGCTTTCCACGACATTTTTTGACATTTTGCGGACACATGTCGCTCAGTCTGTCACAACATGTGTCTGCATCACATATACAAGGAGTTAGGACAAAACTTCTGTGTCCTCACTGTGTCTGCAACATGTGTCGACACATGTATCCTAAAATGTTGACAGTGTACACAGGCCTTAACACAGCAACAAACTCATTTGATGGTTTGCAAATATGGCATACAGCAGTGTACCTAATGGTACTTAGTGAATAGGTTCAGTTTTCCAAGTCAAAATTCACCCACTTCCTTACCATATGTGGGTGAAAAGCTACTGGATGTGGTGTCAGGTACAACTGCAGAATACAACAGACCACACGGTTTCCACCGTGGAACTGGAGGCACAGTCGCGGTTGATCAACATACCAACAACTGACGCACTAAGGAGAATGGACTCACCGTGACACTGCAACCGTGCCTCCGCTTAAGACACGTTATCATAATAACATACGTGGAAGTGACCGTTGTTGCTGCATCGTTCTCAAAAAGCCCTTTGAGTACATACGGTATGATCAACATTGTATTAATTCACATGACTTTCATAATCATGTGACTTCCCTCACCGTGGCACTGTGACCCCGCTTGGGACACAGTCTTCCTCATCAACCTAAAATGATCAAAGTTCTACCTATGTGATATATCATAACAGGAACACGGTATCGTTATAATATGCACAGCAACATACAAGATCATTCCACTGTGACTCCACGATTGAACAGTAAGAAAGTATTCTTCCAAAATTGACCGTGGTATTCTGCAGTTAATCCTGGTGCCATAGGTTATTTGTGTACTGTAAAGTCTGGTATGAAACCATAACCTTCTTGTGAATGTAAGGGATACTGTAACAACCCTGGCAACGGTTGGCTAATTAGTCCTAGGGTGGGCCTAGTTTAGTGATGAGCTTATGCCACGTACAGTAATGCACAGCACTAATCAAGAGCCAGCCTGCCCAACCAAGGCCCTAAAATTGATACCCGCTGTCAGTCTTTGGGCACAGTTCGAGGTTAGGCATAATAGTTAAACTATGTTGCGTGAAAAATGTCTTTGGTAATCCGTCAGATAATGAGATTATCTGAGACGTGCAATTCATTTGAAAATCTGTGTAGTGTGTTTGAAAATTATATAGGCTAGTGGGATTTTCTTAAAATTTATTACATCTTACAACAATCACGAAATAAAGGGCCAACAACCTACTGTACGACTAAGTCTTAGTTATTTGTTCAATACACAGTCTGGCCTAACTTAACCATAACAGCAAACTAGGACGAGTAGGAAGCCTGCAAGGTGAGTAATTTCGCCTGTAACTTGGCATAGGCTAGCCCAATATTAACGTTATGGGTTAGAAAGGTTAGGCTAGCCGAGTGCAGTATACGATTACAATATATGTAGCATGTAGAGTACTCCAATAGAGTATGTCACTATTTTTATGGCTGAAAATCACGGCACGAATTCCGGTTAACTTACGGAGTCCTACAACCTCGAGAAATCCTCTCAAAGAGATTCGATTGCTGCGAAATTTTTCACACAGTATCAGCAGTACAAATTGATCACTTACAAAAAGTTTCGCGAAGATTCGCCCACGTTCCGCGGTAAAATGGAGGGATAATGCGAGGCAGAAACGCCAGTATTATCAATACAGCGAACTTGCGCGGAAGTAATCTTCTCTATTGGTAATGGGGTGCAACCCGGCCGGATGCGAAATAGACGGATGCCTATAAGAATCGTCGTAATTATTTTGGTATAATGTGGATAGAATCTGGAAGGGGTGGGGGTGATATAATTACCTTCATCACCTACTCTATTGACAAAACGATGAAGAAAACAGCAACAATCTATAGACTGATAGGAGGAGACATTCCATCTTTCAAATTTGGTGCCAAAACTTTGTTAACCTATATGCATTTGTTAGCTGGATATTACTGCAGACGCTGCCCCTGTAGACAATCGGAACATCATACAATATATTTACCTAAAGTCCCCTTGAAGAGAGAAAAAAAATGTTTATCGATATATACATCAATTAGAAGGCAGTTATAATTTTTACTTAGGTCATATTTTGGTCTGAAAAGGATTTTTTTCAAACAATCGCATACTACTGTATAAAACCAGTATACGGGCCTACACGACGTAACGGAAAAAAAGTTCGGAAACAAAATAGGACTGTGGCATTCTGTTCCAGAAATAAGTTTCTCACAGACAGAAAATAAGTTATTTGTCGCTCAGAAATTATTTTTACACCCAAAATATTCAAAACATTCAATTTATTTTCATTCAGTTTATTTTTGAGACTGACTCTACGGTCTAAACAATGACTTAACTTCCAAGTTCATCTTCAGTTGAGAGGGCGGGGAGGGGGGGGGGGATTGGAGGAAATTCTCTGACTGAGGGGCAAATTCCCCCATGTCCTCCAGGTGCCGCCACTGATAAGGAGGGGGGGGGTTGAAGTCACAAAAAGTGGCGTTGAACAATACTTAAAGGAGTTGACAATTCGAAGAAAACTGGTATTTCATGACGACATCATCAGAATTTCCAAAGAAAAAATGCATGTCAATGTTCCCAATGATAGGCTTGTAGTAAGATTGGATTGTAGTTGGCACCAATTTAACGTAAAGTATCGTAAACAGTTAATCCACTGAGTTATGGCCCTCGTTGTGAGTTTCAACATCCGGTCACGATGAGGTTATGGCAACGCTAATGTGCGATAAATAGAAAATTCAAATTTATCCCTCAATAATCCAGGTTTATCGATAACACAGATTTATGACTAGATAGTCATGGATTATCAGTCGATGAACATTGCTTATCAACCGATAAATCTGGATTGTCGAAATTAATGTAATAAACCTGGTTTATATCGTCAAGAATATATGGCCTATTCATAACTCATATATAGGCCTAACCAACTTTGCCCAGATGGGCCCCACATGAGGCCCACGGTGCAATCGAAAACTGGGTCCTGTACTAGCAATCTTGGTTCCACTTATCCCATTTGTGTTCGGAGTCCTACGGCCCCATGAGGGTTGCCCATCTGGGTCCCATTATGTGTCAGTCCAGTTATACCCATCTGGTGTCCACATGGATCGATCCAATGTATTTCGTTTGCTTGGTATACATGTTCTTGCCAATAAATCGCACGTGGAGATAAAAATTATTCCTCCAAAACCTGTGTAGTGAATGTTCTATTCAATGAGTGAACTTTCTTCAGTACACAATCCTTTTGCATGCATAGCAATTAATTTCAATATCTGAAATATTTCTTCAAAGTATGCAAATCTACAAAGTTGTATCAATTTTGTTCATTAATTTCATTCGCATTTCAACTTAAATGTGTTCACTTGAATATTCAGTATCCACAAAGAAGCAAGCAAGTAACATGATATGTCAATTCCAAAATCCTTATAAGTTAATGTGTGAAGTTTATATGGATGACTTTTATTAGAATTATGCAGGGCTGTGTATAACCAGGGCAGTTTTTGTAACAACTCTTTGGTAGTAAGAAGTTTTTTTTCTGTGATAACATTATTCCTAACTTTTAGTTGTTACCTTCAAATCTTTTCCTCTACAAAAAGCAACATTTTCAATTTTATCCTCCTGAGGTTACACCCTGAAACATATTTGTCGTGGATGTTTGTGATGAGATGTAACATAAAATTAAGTCGTTTTCAGAATAAGAAAAACATCTCTCATAGGCATCCGTACATATCTTCTCGACTGCGGGATGAGAGTGTGTGTGTGTGAGCTTAAATTTCGATATGCACCCTCACTTCCTAGAGAGGCTATCTACCGCGTTTTTGCGCAGATACTGTGACTACGTTCCCAGCTGGTGTGTATTTCAGAAATTCTGTCTCTCCACTTTTCACACCATTTTACTCGGAACTTGGATGAATATTCACAAATCTTCAAATAATAATGCAATTTTGACCCACATTTATGTGTAACAGGTAATCCCGCCAATGGATCGTGAGTTTGTTGGTTTGTAAAATCTTCGAAAACTTCACGAAATAAAAAAAATCCCTTTTCAACGGATACATAAACGTTGCCGGCGGCAGGATAACTGAACGCGACAGCTTGTGAACTGGCCGGCTTTTTCTGACGTCACAAATCGGCAATGGTCCACAATTGCTAACTAGTTTTGCGAAATACGAACCCAAATTGAGGTGGGAAGCCCGTCGGTGTCTAATTACTTCAGAACGTAACAATTAAGTTCGTGATAAGTTTGAAATTTGGCAATTACATTTGACAAAACATTTTATTTGTTGTCGAATGTTCATAACGGAATGTAAGATTGACCAACCAAATGAAATCCTCCTGTTTCGGGAATATAAAAGAAAACACGCCTGATTTGTGTCAGCCGCAGGTTCCTTGCGGAAACTCAGAAAGTTGCCTAAACTGACACCATGGCAAAGGACGCCGTCCCCCCCCCCTCCCCCGACCAAAATGTCGGGGTGGGGGGTCCCCGAGACAAACTGGGAATACTTTAAAGAAATTTCCATCGGAATAACGATGATCAGGTAAGAATCAGCTTTCAGAAAAAAAAAAATGTAGTTGCTCCATTCGTTGCTGTTAGAAAATTGTAATAGACCTAGTAGACTTACATAGACCTATTTATGCCCACATATAAAGAAAACCCCTAACTACTATTTAAAGTAAGTCCTCTTACTTACTATTAAAAATAAGTCCATACCTTCTATTAAAAATAAGCCCCTACCTACTATTGGAAATAAGCCCCTACCTACTATTCATAAGCCCCTACCTACTATTCATAAGCCCCTACCTACTATTGAAAATATGTCTGTGTCTATATCGGTGGGTTGGTGCACGGGTTATAATCAAGCTCTATCTTTGTCAAGTCTTAAATGCCGATTATAGAACAAAATCATTTTGCAGTAAGATCACGGAAGAAATGGCAATATGATCTGATCGATGACAACTGACACTGACGGGACGGTGTGACGTCACGGGGGGGGGGTGTTCTTTCGGTTTCATCATCGAACGTGGGGCCGAGAAAATGGGTTTACCTGAGAGCCTAGGCCCTATGTGAGAATATGCGATATGTGTAGAACCAAGGAACGGTAACTCTACTGACGGTGCAGCGCAATGCCGTCAGAATAGACTTCTGGCCCTATGCACACTACTCTCTGCTACAGCGACCACTCTTTTGAAGAGTGCAATTCGATTGAGAGTTTCACTCCACATGAAGTGGTTATACTGACTCTAATTGAGTGAAAAATGTCACTCAACGAAGAGTGGAATGTTATTCTCAGTGAAAGCAAAAGTAAACATCGTAGTCCGACTCTATTTTGTAGCATTTCACTCTTTTACATTTACAGCTGAGTACCCGATCTCGAGTAAAGCCTTTCTGAACTTCCCCGATGGCATACGGGGCTACGTGTAAAAATCTATTAAATCTGTAACTCGATTATATAAGCAGTTGTTGCAAGCAAGTTTAACTTCCATGTCCAAGTTATGCAAAAGCGGAACTTGCTCAGTGTTAGTGGCTAGCACATGTAACTGTTCCCGCACCCCCTCCCCGAACTGAACCTTGTAAACAGAAATAACGTAAACACCAGCACATGCAGGTATACGTAATTCTACTAAAATTTAATATAGACTTACAGCCCATGTGGTAGCAACTTATGAAACTGAAAAAACACCCTTAGCTGCCAATTTGTATTTTGGTGTTTTTTTTCTCTTTTTTTAGTGCTGAAATGAATATGTATATTCATTCAAACAACACCAATATGCGCAATCGCAGAGAGAAGACTTGAGAAAGCAAACAAACCAGCTTGATAGCGGAGGGACTCACCGACCGAACGCTATTTCATTCTCTCAAGATCTAAATCTGCCTTTTTAGGTTTCGAAAATACACAAGAACATCGGTTGCTGAATGAAACGGTAGATATCAGGAGTATAATACCGAAAGTGACGTCACTTATGCCATCTGCAGTGGGAACAGACTTCAGGAAATGAGTGACGCATCCTATGTAAACAACACCCCGTCCTAAATTATCGCTCCAGATCATAAGATTACATGAAGTTTGTCGAGGGAATCCCCGAAAAGGTGATTACATGGAGTTCAGTTTTAAGAATCGATAGTGAGCATATAGCACCGTTAACTGTGCAGTTCAAGTTGTGTGAACATGTGTACACGTATGGATACCTTAGATGTGATCATGACTTGGTTCTGAGAACTGCTGAGCACTCTCAACACTTTTCTTGAATTCACTGGATACTTTAAGCACGCTTCATCCTCACTTTACTATGTTTATGGGATGAAGAAATCGGGGATCGTATCCCTACGCAGGGAATTTAGTACGATTACTATACGGGATAAGTAGCCATAGTCGAGACCCGGTTCCAAGTACCGATCGGTTTTACTTATTACTGTTTTTTCTTTTCTGTTTCTTTTTGTTTCTTTTAAGTTTTATAATTACCCCAATGACTTTGACCATGCATCCAAAACGAGGATAATGATTGGAGTTCAACGCAGCTAGTGGTCAAGGTCGTAAGGTACGAATCTTTTCCTCAACGACCGCAAGTGAGTCGATGTGGATGGTCAAAATAGATGTGCATGTTCATAGAGTGAATAGGGATGTGTACACTGTCGATACGGCTCTGGGATTGAAGGTATGGAAGTGATGGCGCTGTACATAATTAGTTTAACAGATACATTACTCATGTCGCCAGGGTCTTCCGTTGCGGCGGGATTGCAAAGGTACATATGTTTTGAAACGGAAGCTGACATTTCCTATCAAGCACATATATTACTCACACGCTGCCGTGATACGCCGTGCATTTGTCCGCAGGGTGAACAAGGAAGTTCCCAGTCGCATTAGTAGCATCGAGAGCTTATGTTGTGACGGTAAGGCAAAACTCAGAAACCATTGACAACGAATAGAAAGCTTTTCCCCTGGCTTTACGGTTGACTTCCTCTAAAAAATTACAGTAATAGAGCATAGAATGAGGAGGGAGGTGTATGTGAGTGTATGTGTGTGTGTGTGTGTGGGGGGGGGGGGGGGTTGGTCTAGGGACTCACCGGATTTCCCGAAATCGTGAATCACACAGTGAACAGCATGAAAAATGCTCGATACTGGTTAATCCATTAGTGGCATTGCATTATCGTTCTCAGAGTTTACACTTGTAGTGACGTACATGTATACATTGCGATGGAAGTACCACCATCCTGTCAAATACAGGAAATCTCTGGTTGAATTGACAGGATGTGATACTATAGTTGTCATGTGAACACTTTTGCAGAAGTTGTTGAATTGCTCGCTCAACTAAGAACGGAGTGAACACGTTAACATTTTGCAGAGACGTGTTGATTTGTTAAAATAGCATACCTGAGCAATTGATAATTTTTTTTTTTTTCTCGTGGACTGTGATATTGTCTCGTTATCTAGACATTTTGCTGAAAACTGAAATTGTCACCTCATTTAGGCTAAGGTATGGCTCTTTCAAGCTTCCGTAATTACTATACCCACGGGTAGCCATAGGCAGCAGTGACGAGAACTTTTCAGCATATCGATGTATCGAGATTATGGCAACCTGCTGTAGGGTTTGTAACATAGAAATAGAAAAACCAGAATACGTAATCGAACAATGAGTAACGTCATATCGTGGAAGGCGTTCTCATAAAACCGCGTAACACACATCAAAAGGAAATTTTGTTTCGTTTTTATTTCATATTTACAACAGTACATAACAAGATAATACAAAAACAACATAAGAGAAGTGAAAACAGAATTAAGAAAAAAATAAAATGAATCATATAAGATACACACACAAAAAAAAAACACGAAAGAAGGAGAGAGAAGATGTTAAGAATAACTTATATGAATCTCTCCCCTAGACATAATATAACAAAATAGCACATTCCAGAGCAACATATCTCCATCAACGAAATCCAAATGAACGTAGCAGTGCTAGTAAAGCAGTAATCGTGAAATCATAACTGTCAGTTGTCTTTTTTCCGATCTATGAATTACATTATATCGAAGCCGATAGCCTCGATTCTTGGTTTTACTCATGCTCGTTGTGTGTGTGTGTGTGTGTGTGTGTGTATGTTTTATTATCATATTCATCTGCGTCGGTGTCTATGAATAGTTGCGTTATAGGTTCTTGTGCGCACACCCAAGGAACAAATTCACTGTGAAGGTGAACAGTGACGCAGACATCATGCCGAAATTCCTATACGGTAAACAGCTGTTTGGTCCAATCCTCACCTTTCTATTGTTTTTGTGAGGTTCAACTTGTTGCAAACCATCATTGCCTTAGGTCAGCTTTATCACCCCATGCTGTGATAATCCACATGGTCAATTAACCATCGTTCTCGTAAAGTAATTCAGGTGTGTCAATCCAATGTTTAGGCTTTCTTGAGCTTCCTGGCAAGGGGTATTAGGTGTCATGTCCATAGGTAATACATGAGTTATCGGGCATGAAAGAGGGTCTGTTGAACATTTTAGCACGGTCGTAACGTTATGATTTCTACTGCTTTATTAAGTGCTAAGCGCCATTTTAGCCTGTTTGAAAGGCCCTTTGAATTTTATCCTAGCGTGTAACACAGAGTATACCTTCTAAAATATTACCGACTTTCATTCAGGGAAAATAGGGGATTTGATTGATTGCTTTCAAGTCGTTTCTACCTACCCAGCAATACTCTGTTCGTGCTAGCTTCAAACTGGTACTTACAGTCAGGTATAGTCGCACTGGTATAGTCGCACGTAGTGTATTAATATCGCATATGTATACCACCACGCCACGACCAAGGACATATTAGTACCATGGTGGTGGTGTTTCTTCGCTACTTAAAGAAGTATCTTTACCGCCAGGAATTGTTGCTGGCGGAGTATATTAGGCCTAGCGTTACTTCCTCTTCGGTTTTAAACGAGTTTGTAGGTTAATTTAAAAGCAGGCATTACTTGGCATGTGTCAGTTTTCTTCCACTGTGGTGGTGTTATCGGAGCCATGTATACGGCTGTATACGTTTGTGCCGTTATACCATCTAGGCCAGAATTGTGTATACAGTTTATGAATCTCAGATGCATATATCTCGTAGTCTAAGCCCTACGTGTTACTGGGCGGATCTGCAATCAGGGGTTCAGCGTCCATATCCACCGTGCAGTCCCAATGGGCTTTGTTGTACTTGCTTGCAAGTTCAGTTCTTCTAATTTTCTTGATAGCTTTTTTCTTAAATGTATATTAAGTTCATCTTTGAAATCCCTAAGGCAGTATTAAGTTTGTTCCATAGTTTTACACCACAAACAGTCACTAAACCATAGCTTTCATGGTTGTGAGGACGGATACCTGAAAAGAAGTAAAAAGTGGGGGAGGGGGAGGGGGGCATGATGGCAAATTGCTCCCTCTGAAACAATATTTTAGGGAAATTTGGGTAAATAATATTTCCTTTACCATTTGAAATTGTGGGACATTTACCTGCATAATTCATATTTTAACAACATATTTTCCCCAGATTTTGCGTGTCACTGACAGCCGTCCATGAAGCGTGCCTGATTGGCGTTCCACAGAGATTCCCCGCCTCTCTACAGCCGGCCGAAAGTGATTATACTACAAGCGTCTACTAGTTCCAGGACTACTAGTTCAACATTATTCAGCTTAGCCCGCAGAAATCCACAGGCATGAAGAAATTGGCATACTCGGAGAAGCTCTACAAAGGAACATTCATACAGTGACAAAAATAAATAAATGAATAAATAAATAAGTAAATAAAATCATTACTTACAAATCAGGATTTCCTCAGTGGAAGTATATTCACTTCAAATCTAGCATCAAATATAGCACCATTTATGCATCCAATCCACCTACAAAGTAAAAAATGTTCCAAAGGGCTGTCTCCGGCGGATTGCAATCGGTCATCATATATACCCACCATATTACAATTTCAAACTTATGTAAAGGCTTAGACAGTTGTTTGCATGGAGAGGGAGAGGATGGGGGGGGGGGGGGCATTGATAACTAACACAGTGCCCAGTCTAATAAAAAAAAAATGTTCTTCATTCATGAGGGCTTGCATGGATCAGTCCCGGTTGGTAAATTTCACTTGGTATCATGCTAAGTGGTAAATTGAAATTTTTGAACTAAAAACAATGATATACAAGGGCCGTTAAGTGCTATTTCCTGCGATCCGAGTGGGTCGTTGCACCAAAATTTCCTGCCGGGCATGCGCGCCAACTGGTGGTTTAGTCTCTCGCCGGGGTAACTCACTCAACGCATACACCCAGTATAGCGGCCTGAGAATCCCCCCCCCCCCCTTCCTTCCCCTCCCTAAAATTAGTGCTGTGGACCTGACATTCTGAAAGAAATAAAAAGAAATACAAAGATGAAGAAAATCTGGTGACCTCTTATGTTCGATTTCATTTTGTAGAATGCTCAAGATATAAGAGTGCATTTTCTAATACGATTGGCTTAATTAGTATACACTACCATTACGTGGTACTTTTTATCTGGTTATTTTCTGATCATTTTGCATTTGCTCATTTTTTTTTTTATTGAGGTGAATATTTTATTTCAAATTTAACGAAAGCTCAAAATAATGACTGGTTCCACTCTACTTACAAGCCTGAGAAATGCTTTCTCTGGCTGTCTGAGGGGTCCTGATTTTTCAAAACTTTCTATACGATCCGCTCCAACTGATGGTGGCGCTCCACTTAGGCAGCCTCTCGGAAAAATCCCATCTTACGTATACCACTCACATTTAGCAACCCTGTGATCGACACCCCCCCCCCCCCCCACACACCTCCACAAAATCATGTGTGCGCCACTGGGCTGAGGCCAGCTTATGTCCGGGCCCCTCCATGAAAAACTCGTCTTCCACATAAAGCAAGACCCATGCATATAACCTTGAATATATCTGTGGGGGAAATTTCATATCTTTGTCACCTCCCCGGAAAAAAAAAAAAAGTAATCATGTGGTTATAGCCACTGCTGGGTAATGTGCCGTTTGAAGATTTAAAGAGTAATTCCAGGGCTGTCTTAAATGCCACAAGACTCCCGAGCCTTTAAAGTTTGCATGTCACCAAAAAATCGGATAGACTATGTAGTCGTTTAACTAACACTGAGCAGTGTAAACTACTCAGGTAGCTTTCTTCTGACCAAACACAACTGCAATTAACTGATTTAATATTGCTATATATTTTCTCACTCCTTCCAAAAACGTTCGGCTTCATTTTGTGCCGTGGGTGTGAGTTTGTGTGTAATGAGGAAAGGTTGGAATTGCTAAAATTAACATCTTTGGAACAAAGGCATAAAAGGCAGGACTTAATCACAGCTTTTAACATGACCAAAGGAAATATCAAAATCGACTTATGTAAAATTGTTGAAATAGTTGGTAAAACCTCAGCAAGGGGGCACAGCTGGAAAATAAGACCTAAATCATCTAGACTAGAACTCAGAAGGAACTCATACTTTTGTAGAATATGGAAGACTTGGAATGCTCTCCCAGGAAACCTGATAGAGGCACCAACTTTAAATCACTTTAAAAGAGGACTTAAGGACATGGGATAAGTTAATGGGCCTTTGGTCCCCTCTCCCGGCCCATAGCCATTCTCTCATCCAGAAGGAGGGTACTCAAGAAGGAGAGGGGATGGCGATCAAGGTAAATCATGTAAATCAAGTTAGCCTGACGTCATTCTAGTTTATCTATTTCTATGGTTTGTTTTTCAGCTGGTATCGGTATTTCTAGAAACAACTTACACGAAACTGTGTGTACGATGAATGCAATGTAGGCCAACTGTTACTGTACATGTTCATCTTCTTAGCGTTAGGCTCAATGACAACGGCGTTACTGTAGTGTACTGTAGCTCGGAGTGCGTTCGGAACTCTAACGGTTTAACGAAGCCGAGAGCTACGCAGTTAGCGTGATAATACACAGCTGTTGCGGTCCTCTCAGAATACAATTACAACACAGTACTATACTCTATAGTTGTGAAAAGAAAAGGAGGCTAGGAATGATACGCCTTTTCCTCTCCAATATCTCTCTATAAAATAGAAACATCTCACAGGTAAGACGCAGTTACTTTGCAAATGTGATGTATGCTAAGCCTTTGTGTGCTGTAAAATTAGTCTTGGTTTATAACTAAGTAATGTGTAGGCCCTAAAGCATGTTGTAGACTTAGTCATTGTAGGCCTACGGTTACTGTAGTCTTGTACTAGAACAACTGATGTTCAATTTGTCTAACGTCGGAACAGGGCCGCCTGCGGTACGGCCAAGTACAGTATTTTGTGTAGCCGGCCTAGCTAGGTACCTTAAAGTGAATAGATTAGGCTAGGTTACCCCATAGTTGAATGGAAAATACATTATACATGATGTAGGCCTACAGTAGGTGTACAGTTTCTGCGTAGGCGAGATAAAAGATTGTACATCACTGGCAAAATAAAATATTACCGGATTCAATTAAAATGCCAAACTGAAATATTCGTCTGCTTTTTGGTACCAGGTTTGGATTTTTTCTCTCGCTTATGGTTAAGACGTAAATGTGAACGAACTTGAAGTAGGCAAATTACCAAATGTGCGTAATTAGCTCAGTTCAGCGTAGACGAAACTGACGTTTCACTTTTTTCGTTTTAAACAAACTTTTGACTAATCACGCCAAATTTGTGCAAGATTATTGTTTGGAAATGATATGCAAGCAGATTTTGATAATTATTTTGATGAGTGTTACTCTATTTTTTGCAATTAAGGTAAATGATGGTCACTCTAGGCCTACAAGGTTTTGTTTATGTACCGGTTTGGAGAAATAATGATCTAGCGTGGGTGCGGCCATAGTTACCCGGTCAACCCAGGGATGTTATTGCAAATATACAGCATTTTAAGACTTGTTGGGTTGCATTTGTCAGAGTTTACTTTGTAGGCATAAATTAGAGTAGCAGTTAGGCCTTGCCTAGGGCCTAGATTGTTATAGGGAACTCATCTGCAGGATGTTAGCCTCATTACCGAATACTCACCCCACCACTGTTAAGTGTATAGTAACCTTAGGAATGAAAGGGTGCATGGCTTCATGGTTGGCAACATTGTCTACCTTGAACTTAACTCCCGCTGTGTGAACCGATGTTACTGTGGCAGGGGACATGTGCGTATATATCATAGTTTGTATTAAAATAAATAATCCAGTATAGCAGATGTCTCTTATGTCACAGATGTAATTTTACTAAGATACTGTCTCAGAGAAGAGGTGTACGGAAGAATCATAGGTAAGGCATTAACACAGATGTTGGTATATATGCAAGTTAAAGAATTAAAGGCCGTCACTCATTACCCTAAGCTATATTTCTACTTTCCGGAAAGGGATCCATTGTTTTGATAACACATGTGTAGGATTTTAAGACAGGCTGAGGGAGGGACTAGATGTTGGTAGTTGGGAGAATTGAAACTGTCTGGAGTGATGAGTTTTTGTCTTTAAAAGTCCATCAGAATGCCTTGGGGGGCACTAGATTTTGCATTAACATAAAATTTGCGATTTTGATTACAAATTGCATTTTAATGCAGAGTGAGAAGATCAAGTAGAAATGAGCACGCAAATTACAGTGAAAAGAAATGATCAATTGCTTTTTTATTGAACTCATTTTATTTGTATTTTATTTCTGTTCTTGAATTTCAATGCATTGCATAAAGCTATTCAATATTCTTATCACATAAAATGTATAGAACAAAGGGAACCATAGTGAGTCCAGTGTAGTGGCATTCATTACCTTGAGTCACTGAAAAAAAAAATGTTACTAGTAGCCTTAAAGCAATATCTTCAAGTAAAGCAACCAGCATGAGATGACAATGCTCAACTGCACAAGATATGTCAAAGGTAAGTAATGCAGGCCTTGAATTTTGAGCCGTGTGAGTGCGATTGCACACCACCACTGACCTCAAATGACTGTGAGAAGTGCAATTTGTTACACACCTTGATAGAGAATGGGGACTATGATAAATCTATTGTAGTGTAATAAAACTTCACATCTTCCACACTCCTGAATTTCCTGAGGAGTGTGATTTGAAGCACACCTGGAAAATCTAAAACTCAATGTCAATGTCATGACTTTTACGGGGAGATTATTATTTACTGTACATTACAGCACCAGCCTCTTCATCTGTCTGATCTGGTTTGCAATATGTTTTCTAAAACCATGATGTTACCATATCATCCCCTTTCTTTGGTAGGTGAGGCCAAGATTGAAAGCCAGAAACAGGCTCTCCCAGTTTTGAATACAACAACTATATATCTTGGAACATGTCCAAAGATATTAAGATTATGAGAGGATTTGGATGCACTAGGTCTTTATAAGTAGGTTCCCTAATTTAGTGTGGTTGTATCTGTGATACTTGGCATTCGGAAAAGCATTGCATCCTTATCACTTAAATTGCCATGTTCAGGTTGGAAACTAATCTCCACCTTTTCTCCAGAGCCAAAGGTGCAGCAATCTTATACTTATGGTATCCTTTTTGACAACACTGTGTCCTGACTGTATTTCTAGCTCTTTCCCTTTTTTCTTCAATGTATGTTTTCAGTATTTCTCAAATCACTTGAATATTCATTCCTACATAGACGTCCCACATACCAACCACATGTACATGCAAAACTGTTAATCAATGGATGACATCTGCTCTTGAGAGAAGAAATAAAAGGTGTATGATACTAAAAGATTAAGGCCTAAAAGTTGTTAACAGTACTAGTGGGTCTTTCCCAATAAATGTAACCGTTTGATGTGAGGTACAAAAATAAATCTTACAGAAATGGTATCACCTGAATTTGATATTCCACAACAACACTTGTATGAGCGCTGGTCAGTGTCCGTGTCATTTCTGTCCATTTTTATTTGAGGAGTGATTCTATGGAACCCCAAAAGGGAAGTCTATGGATGAAGACTGGTGAAACATCTATGATGCAAAGTTACATGATGAAGATGCAAAGGAATATGTGATGATTGTGCAATTACTGTTAACTATAATAAAAATTCGTAAGATGAAGAGTGAACGCTAGTCAAGTGGTGACAAGACAAATATGATGAATTTATCTTATCTATTTTTTACTTAAACCTTTTTTAATACTTGGAGGTGGAGCTGATTCCCCCTTTTCCCAAACCCTCAAGAAAAACCTAAAATAACGATCAAACAAAGAGTAAAACAAAAGTTAAAGGTAATCGTTATTACATAAAGGGAAGGATGAACTGTTTGTCACATCAGCAGTCAGTATTAGTACATCTCAGCAATGTATCATTAAGGATCTGATTGGGACTGGTCAGTTTGAACATTTCAGAAAGATTCCACTCACCCTCAGGCATTGGAATTGTTAAGTATAAAAGTTAACTAAATTACCAAGTTTGACACCCCAGTTTATTCAGTAGGGTGCAACAAGAACGAAACTTAGGGATACCCTTCGGCTGTCTAATGTCGGGATATTTAGATGTGGTGGTAGTCACGCAGGGACAAGTCGAATTATTGGCCAAATAAACTGTTGGCTTGAAGTTTCCGCGCATAGTCCCAGACCTCGTCTTCATCAAAGAGTGGTTGTTGCTATAAATCTACCCCTTTGGCGTCCCATAGAATTTGGCTCAATACACTTTAGCGCTAGCTTGCACTACGCACGAGTAGTCAAGGTGGCTCCGCCGAACCAGTACAGTAAGCTTAGGCATTTTGAAGACAAAAATATCACTTTCATGGATATCGGTAGATAAAGCAGTTACTTGATGGTAGAAATTACACACTGTTCTTTACACGTGCATATCAAACTTTTGCAACAATGTAGCTGATAGGATCAGGAAAGAGAAAGAGTGGAAAAATTAACGTGCTCACACGATGTAAGTTACATACCCTGGCAGTTGATCATAAAATTATTTCATTTTGGATTCGTTGTAATTCATCAGCGGAATCTTGCGTGGGCACAGTTTTTTTTCCAGTGAAGTACAGCAAGTAATGTTCTTTATATACGCTAAAAGGTTAGTGAATATATCGTGATATATTCGTGTATTCGGATTTTTCAACGGAAATTGGTAAATGAACTCGTAGAACTGATACACCTCAGAAGTGGTATACCTACTGTAGGGCTAGTGTCACACTGAATGTTTAACATGCTATTGTTCTGGCGTAATTTTCATTGGAAGACGAGCTGGTGTGGCATGAGTTGTCAAGGTGCCATGAAACTTGCTTTTTTAATTTTCATTTCATTCTTTAAAGTATAATGGGAATTTGGAACATGTTCATCTACCAAGAGTAGGCGACAGTAGTTGGTACTAATTTGGAATCAGTCACTGGAAGTGACGTGTTATCGCTAAAATCCTTGTTTTTGCCTAATTTCACCATAAACTTCACCCTAACTCTCAATGTTAACCATCATTGGTGGTTATTGAGGTTAAAGCTAGGCCTAAATAGCATTTTACACCTTCAACTTGGTTTATTCTCATCAAATACTTAATCCTAACCATCATCAATAACATTGACTGGTGGTCACTGATCCTACAGTAAATTAGAGCCCAGTAATTAAAAACAAAAAAGATTGCACCATTTGCATCTGAGATTCTGAGGCTCAGTCCTTTTGACGAGCCATAAATTTTCAATCCTAGGGAGGGGAACCCCTCCCTTGTAGAGCCCACCCTGGGGCTTGATAGTTCTCCATTGTTGCATTCAATTGACAAACTGCAACTTCAGTGTGGAAATTGTGAACTTTTCCAGTAGGCCTTCTCATCCAGGACTCTGTGTAGAGTGTCAACTTATGCTACAGTGCTATTAGGCCCACAGGGACTTATGTAGCCCAGGAAACCTTATATTGCTGTAGCACCTCAAAACAGGCTTCAACAAATTTACATCTGGCTTTTCTTGGACGTTTTTTTTTTTTTTGATGTCTGATTGCCTTTTCACCCAACTACCAATTTAACGTTACAACTAACCTGGACGTTTTGCCCAACTTGCTGGATGATTCGCTTCACGTGCCTGAACAACTTAGCTATCCATTCTGGAAGCTTTGCAAATTTCGACTTAATACTGTAAGATAATACGCTGTAGCTGTTTAGCACAAACCTTTGCCATCACCTTTTCTTTTTTTTGGATGCAAAGACGATGTCTTTTTATCTTATTTGTAGGAGTTGAAGCAGCGGCTCTTCCACAGTAAATCGCTTGCCCAAATGATTTCCATCCCCCTTTTGTGAGGAACCATATGACTTGAAAGTCTGTGAGGCTTCATTAATTGAGAATTCTGCTTTTTTGAAATAGAGGAGGCCATTGCACTATTTAAAATTGGAAAGAAAAATAAACCCACGTGGTCGGCGCAGTGGTAAATTGTACTGTAAGTAGCGTAGCATGTTCTAGATCATCTACTGTACGATTTCGAGTTGCGTTTTCAATGTCTCAAAACAGCAAAACAAAGACTATACAGTACAGCATTTACAGTACAACTGTCTTGGGGAATTACGAAATGGATAATACTGTAGCACAGTAAGAAAGTTCACTGTGCACAGCAAACGATCTTACACTGGTCATATCGTTGATCGGCTGGGTGTTTTGTGATGCAGTTAGATGCATACATGTACTGTACTTGTGTTAAACAGTGCATGAAGGTCGAGACATGACGAATATACTCGTCACTGACCAGTTCACTGACCAGTTAATACTTCTCCTCTTTACCACTCTCTAGTAGTAGAGCCTACACTCTAAGTACGGTGTTTCCCTCCTATTGTACCATTAAACACACTAATAGTTTCAAATTCCAAGTTCCCTCCCTTACATAGTTTACGTTTTCAAGTTAGAAAGTGTAAAGCTGTAAAACTACTGTACTGTATTTGTTGTATACAGTACCTCTCTCTTTCTATTCCCCTATTCTCAAATTCCCCACATCCCCCAATACCACTTGCCAAATTGTCCTTGGTACAGTATACTGTACATACTGTACAGTACTGTAGTGAAATGACTTGTCCAAGGGGGCAAAATGCTATTGCTGTTACGTTCTAAGGGGGGAAATGCCCACACAGCTGAGAGTATGAAGTTGGACGATCATGAAGTCGTGTGAGCCAAGCTTTCAGGCGTAAACTGGTTCTAATTAAAACTGTTAACAGTTGATTTCTATTCGCTTTGATTATTCAGAGAATGTGTATCTGGTATTGCATTGCAAGTTGCTACACAAATGTGTCATGTTGCTACTGTCCACTTGAAAGCAGAAATGTGTAGCAAATTCTTTTGTATGCATAACTATTCAGTTTTCACCGGTACTTACAGTAGTTTCTCAAAGACCTAAAATATCCCCCAAATTGCTGGAAAATTTAAACACTATATTAATTCTTTAATTATTGGGAAAAAATGAAAGGTGGAAAAAATCAGCAATATCGTGAAAACCAAAGATAATCAGTGAATATCAAAAACAGTTGAAAGCTGCAGTGAAACACTTCGGTAATGGAAGAGAAATAAAGTTTGTGTAGAGAAGCACGTATTGTATACACATAGTACCCTCTTGTCTCTCCTGGCATAACCCATATTGGGTCTGTGTCTTGAACTAAAATGTGTGAGTGAAATACTGGTTATAATCAAAGTACAATTATAAGGCATCTGATCTTACCGGTTGTACTTTGTTTGAATACCAGTGAAGGCTTTGTGTGAGTCGCTCAGCTTCCTACTGGCTATTGCATTTTAATTGGGTCAGCACCTGATAAAGCTTGATGGATATGATAGTTCAAATTAAACTCAGTTTGGAAGGAAATTTACTGTATGTATTCTTTTAGGCTAAACAGCTAGTTCCACATATACAGTACAGTATATGTGGTAGGCTACTGTATATACTGTAACTTGAATATAGCTCTTGTCCATCCCTGCCATTTTGTCACCATCTTAACTATTTAAATGCTAGCCAAGATATTCTTGCGCGTACCTTTTCGTTTTACAACAAGTCCACTCGCTCTCAAAGAGGAATTACTGTAATTGAAGGGGCTTCACCGAGTTGGTTTGGAAAAATCACCAATTTGTTTTTGTTCTTCAAACCTGTAAAGTTTCCCTCACATACTAATGGCAACTGGTCAAAACTGCAGTACAACAGAATGCCCATGTGTCACTTACAAATGGACGTTATGAGTGAATAATTGTAATTACTATAACAATTCAAGTTAGTTCTTGACAAATTTGTGATCAGACACTTTAGCAAGTACTAATTCATGCATTTGCACATGTATAGTCAGTACAGGGTATTATTGTATGTGCTCCAGGAGGGTTTAAAATTAAAAAATGTTGAGTTTTGATTACCAGTGGATGCTGTGAAAGTTGACTGTTTATGCTAATTACTGTTCTTGTACATTGGGTTCTCAGCAGTTGAGGGAGGTGCGGTCTGGCCGGAGGGTTTTTTATATTTACTCTTCGATTTGACATGCCAGAATCCTTAGGCTTGGTACTGTACATTACAAATAAGCAGTGCTCAAAAGTGCTTTACTCTGGCCAATTTTGAGGCTAGGAAAGGCTGAAAATGATGTTTTTTTTTGTTTTGTTTTTTTCAGTATCCCTCATGGGACTAACTAGAAAATATTCAAATGATGCATTTTGGCACGCTTGATCGATTGAGACACGTCTTACAGTTCATGCATGTTGCGTTGTAGAGTTATGGCTACCCAAAAATGCTAATTTTTATTATTTACACCTGTACCTGTTTCACTGGTGTTATGGTGGCCATTTTTATTTTCATAACCACACAGACGACACTAAAAATATCTCAGGCGTGGCGCACTGTATGTCACGAGAAATTGAATGGTGCAACTCCCAGTCTGATCTGGCTTTCGTTGGTTAAGGAACTTTTAAAAAAAAAAAAAAATACCGTCATCTTGGATTTTTTTAGTATTCTGTCAGATGTACAGTAATTTTCACATTGTTACACAGTGTTGGGCAAAAAAAAAGTTGTTGCATTTTGGAACCAACTTTCATACAGTAGTTGTTCCATTTTGCTCCGAGAGTTGTTAAATTTTTGGACCAAGTTGTTGAATTTGGGCAGTTGTTACAAAATGGGTCCTGCCTGCTCTCAGAATTTTGAGTTCCGAAAAATTTTTCCTGAGCTTACTGTATAGCGTTGGCGATGTGACTGAAGGAAAGCACTCAGTTTGTGATAGTGATACTGTAAGTTAAATGTTCTGTACAATTTATATGGCAGACCAACATTTTACTCGCAAAAAACGTGCGTACAGAACACAAAAGAGCTACAGTGCACCTATTGTTTCGAGGAAATCGGGACGATTTGTCTTGACAGTTGGGGTGCTCACTTTTCCTTCGAAAAATTGGACAATCCCATTCCGTCAGGATGGTTACAACCCTAGGGATGGGGTAGTGGAAATATTTTGCACCTTATTTCCAAATACTGTAGGTCACTGTTAATGACGATATATACAGTAGTCACTGTACATTGCTTACTCCGGCTTTAACCCCTAAACTGACGTGCTATCTTCAAAGATTTCCTTGTCAATGTACATAAATGTTAAAGCATTGATATCAATGTGCCTTAGAAGTTGGTTGCCTGTTTAAGAGAATCCAAAGCACTTGGTGTCTGGTATTCAAAGGTGATGTGACATGATGAAAATGACCCTTTGGAATATTGGGTGCATTAAGCTTTGAAAATGATGAAAATTGCCCCAAATTCCATCCAAATCCGTCAACGATTAACAAATCGCAAATTCGCGAATCACAGCTGTGTCATGAATAAACATTGGCTAAGTACAGTATGCAAATTTGTGACATCAAGAGATGGACTTCCATGATATGTCTAATCTTAATCCTTTGTTTATGTAACCCTTATTTCAAGGAGATTTGAGAATTTTTTTTATGCCCAGAGGGTTTTATTTTGGAAGCATGCATTTTTTCACTTCAAAAATCTCAAGATGGCTTAAACAATGTGAAACTCAGTAATTAAGTAATTAAGAGGCAAAATATACATGATACAGTGTAGGGTTAACAAAAGAAAAACTGACACTGATCAACACTCCATGCCATCTGCTTTGCGTTGTCTTTTCAAATTTTTAAAAGTCATCTAACAAACGGTAATGGATTTAAACAAAATTCCAATGGGTTTTCCCTCAGGATTTTACTTTTGCAAGTTGTGCATGGAGGGTGCTCTCTTCTAGAAGCATGTCACGCAACCTTTAATGGAATGTGGAAAACTCTTGTTTTGCGACATCTGTAATCTACATACCTGCAGTTCCAATATTCCACAATACAGGACTTAGCAGGAGACAGTACTGTACAGTATGAATGCATTGTCTTGCTTTAATTGAAATTGTCATGGTTTAATTGTCATGGTAATTGAATACTGTACTTAGTTACCACCACAGTACTTTGATGTTTTTCTGCAATGTTCCAGAGGTTTTATTCTGTAACAAACTTCATGTACTATAATAAATTGTTTGAAGACTACAGTATGCAGGTACTGTACACCTATAGAACAAAGCAAGACCTTGAGACATAAATTATAGATGTACCGGAATGCAGGCTCACGCAATCATGCAATACCATGCTACTGTACAGCCCGAAACACCTACAGTACTGTGCAGTGTCTGTATACACTGTACATGCAGATGTTGTTGGTATGTACATATACTTTATATTGTGTGTCTAGGTACAGGTATGCTTCACTGCCTAAAATTGCTTTGCCGCCAGTGAAGAATTAATCGAAGCCCATATCTTGGATTCTTGGATTAAATCAGCTCATGTCAGACTGTACATGTGCTCTTTTTTTTTTTTCCTTTCTCTTTTTCGTCTGCGTTTGTGCTCAAGAAATATATGTGTTGGTGCACTCTCTTTTAGTGTAACTGTACTGTAGATTCCCCTTTGAGGTGAACAGGTGTGCAGACATTTGTACTGTTTTAGTGAGTGCTAAACACGTTTGTACTGTAGCCTCGTTTCAGCCTACTTTGAATTTTACCATTGTATGTAAATACCGGGTATCCACTTGAAATTTCACCAACTTGCATGCAGAGAAAATCGCGGATCTGATCGATTGCCCCATGTCGTTTCTATCTCCCTCACGGACACTTCTGAAGCTAGCACAGAAGTCCAGCTCAGAATTTGCCCTATTCATTCTTCCAGAGCATATTGTGCTGTATGTTCAGCACAGTATTTTCTGTGCTTGCCTCAGACTGAAACTGAAGCAGTCGAATCCTGCTACTGTAGCTTCAGTCTGGCACTGACACTTGCAGAGCACCAGATCTGCAGTATACTGCTCTGCACAGCACAAGTACAGAAATGGTTGTTGTACAGTAGTCCATCTCAAATGTATCCTGTGTTGTAGCTCAGGTGAAAGTGCAGTTAATTTTAAATCTGTATGGTACGTTCGAGGTCTTTGACCTTAGTCAAAAAAGCTTCACAATATCCCTTTCGAAACACGTACTGTACAGTACTCTACTATTGTTACAAGAGTACTGTTCAGATGTACACATGGAGCGCTATCTGTACAATCTATCTAAATCGCACTATAAGTACAAGTCCCCCCTCCTCCCCTCCCCTCCATCTGCTCTGGTTTATCACCATGTAAAATTACAGTAAATAGTGTCAAGTTTATTCATAGAATTATTTTCTGATAGTAGCTACAGGATTGTCTTTATTTACACACTTGTTGTAATGTACACACTACTGTAGTAGCTGTGGCAATCTGGCATCTTTCAAATCCATAGGCTTTCTGTCTACAGTAGGCTAAAAGTTCCTTTTCTTTCCTCTTTCCCTCTTCTTTCTTCTTGAACATCTTCATTCAGGTTTGAACAGAACTCCTCTTGCTTGGGTATTTCTTTTCATAGAATATTTTATTATTTTAGTGTTTTGTTGCAAAGCCCCAGGACGTGTGCAGACAGTAATTTGTATTTTGTGCATTATTTGTTTTTGTTGTTTATGCACACTCACAGTGTTGAAGGTACTGCGGATCTGTACATATCGTGAGCAGTGTCTCATCGGAGGCTCTTGAAAGTTCTGTGAAGCTGAACTTGAAAAGAATTAACTTGAGAATTCCATACTGTACATACAGTATATGCTACTACCCAACAGTAATGGTTACGTCAAACTGCTTTCAGGAATTTTATCCTACAAATCACAGCAACATAGTACCATACATAGCGTTACAAAAGAAACTATTTAAAAAATCCCACTGAAGTTTTACTCATGTGCAATTATGTTTTCTGCATTGTGAAATTCATCATCTCTCAGCGTCACGCCGCACCGTACGCCTCCGAGAACCTTTCCACTCGTTTTCTCTGCCGTACAGACGGAGGACTGAGCGTGATCGGCACGTCAGGACTCGACGTTTACCTCTGGCATTTCAAAAACAGTCGACTTTGGTAATCCTCAAACAGAGTTTAATCACTTAGGAACAGATTCTGACATCATTTGGTCGGCCATAGTAACTCGAGAATGAATACACACAAATGAGCCAAAAAAAAAAAAAAGGACAAAATGCAGCAGTACAGTTGCACAGTGTTACCTGGCAGTCGGCAAAAGCTGCTTTGTTGATAAACTACCACAGGTACAAGAGCAAAACACTGGAGCTAGCAAGTCACAGTATATTTAAGATGTTCTGTACGGTATACTGATTTCTGTACAGACTTTTAATCTCAGTCCCTTGTATACAGTAGTTGGGCATCCTGAAGCATCCAGCCGAGATCTAAGTATTGATGATCGTGATCATAGGGCTGTGGTATTCATGAAGAAGCCCTCAGCTGTCTACCGACTATGTGCAGTTATTGCTCCTACCGGTGGTGATCGCGAATGTCATGTATCCATGACATCAGATCGATGCAAAAATGTTCTTCAAATCAATGGTCGTCACAAACTGTTTTTGAAGAATTCATCAGGTGGAGAAATACAATTTTTAGTCCATAGATAGAAAAGGTGCAACATATATACAAAGTACATCAAAATAGAGAAAGCGTATATATAGCAAGATCCATGGTGATATAGTTGATTAATTTAAAAAACATTTTTGAAATTTTTGAAATTTGCCTTTTTGTTTGTTGTATAAATGTGCAACTCTTCCAAAACTACATGCCTATTCTGTACTGTAGCTCACTAAATAAAACAGTGAGGCTAGACATAGTACGGTATAATCGGTGCAGTAGACATGTTTTAATTGCATGTAGTGTACATAAATATAAGCCGGTATGTGTAGACAGTCCCTGTGTTGCTTCACTATATACTTCCTACAGTATGCATGAGCACAGTGGACTTGTATGTTTGTTGTAATGTCCGGTATTTTGTTTGAAGTATGTCGTCCTAGAAGATGTTTCTTTACTTCCGTTTGTGCTCACATAGTGTTGCACAGCATTCATGTTTTTACTCAATTTTTTTTTAAGTCAGTTGCTTGATGTTCAGTACTTTGAGCACAGTAGGCTTTAATCATGGTCGCAGTCAGTCAAATCCTTGTGCTCGCACACCTGCGATCAGGGAATTCTGCCTGCACTTTGACAATACTTGTAGCTAAGGCTGTTCGGACTTCGGAAAACGTTTCCAATTTTTTACTAACTGTCACAGCCTTACTGGTAGCCCAAATGCATTGCTCAAACTCTGTACATAGTTTTGTGCTTGCGCTCACACAGTAGAGTGCTCAAAAAGTCAAGACTCTGAACTGGCAATTGTTCTCTATTGAAGACCCTCTGTCAACAGTTTCACTTGAGACTCAACATTTTGGTGAAATGTTTTTCATCCAACTAGCAATTCGATCAGTAAACATTGGGTTAGTAGAACCTGAGGGGGGTAAATACTGTACTACTGTATACAGTCTGCCAGAAATATTCTACTTTGCAGAAATCTTGTGATTTTTTGGATGTGTGCACCGTGCAATACCCAATAGTCAGATCAACAATTTGTTGCTGTGGAGTGATAACATGTATTGTACAGGAGGCCTATAGTGTACAAGAATCCCCTAGTATCATTCTATCTGGTACCTGCAGTACTAACCACTTCATTTAGGTTGCCCTTCCTTTGCTAAGTCTGTAATTTTGACTGTACTGCTTCATTATATAACATTCATAAATACTTGGGAAGACTCCTCAACTGCTATTGGCTGATTTCAGTCAGGTAACCATGCATTATCCTATCCATAAAACACAGTTAATTTAAGAGTAAAATCATCAGCAAATGAATGCAGCAAAAACATAGATCGACAGTGTTTTGTGGTCTGCCACAGCACTCTACCTCACTCAAAACAAGTTGGGTGCTTTCTCTGTCGCACGCAAACATTGTGAACATGTTGTGAATCTTGTTTGCCTTTTCTGGGGATTGTTTTTCAGATCATGTGATTATTTCCCAACCCAAATTTTCTTTCGTGCCCAGTCTTTTCTATCAAAATCATGTTTGGCATGTATGAACAAGGTTAATTAACTTTGGACCTGTGTACTAACTGTGGGATAGTGCACTTTTGGGCGGTCAACGCTATCGCTGGATGGACTTCTACTACCCCCTCGTGCATCGCTTGCATTAATTCCCGATCGTGCATTATCTTACTGTTAATGCACGGTCCAGGGTTGATTAACCTTTCATTAACACCTGTAGTACAAACAGCAGTACTGTATTTCACACACTGGAAACTCACACTGGCCCCGTTTAATTGATCTACATCATGACAATTTTCTCCTTTCAGTCATCATGATAGTGTACATTTTAAGATGACAACATGTGTATGCAAACATTTACATACAGTATACAGTATGTTCAGTGATGTAGGCCTACAGATTGCCCACACTGAACAGCATCAGTTGCCCATGGTTGTTTGCACAGCTGGTTCATAAATGTTAATACTATGTACCTCCCTGGTCGAAAATACCGCACCTCCGCGCCGTCGTTCATGCAGGCAACGTCAATGTGGTGTCTGCTCAGCCTCCGGTAGAAACACATGTAAAGTGACACAAGGGTTGGATTTCCAGGCCTGTACAGTACTGTAGGTTCTGTATTTTGTGACATTAAAACAAATTTGTAGTACATATAATTACACTGACATACTGTATACACACAGTGTACTGTAGCTTAGTTGTTTTGGTTGGGCAGAATTAGAGCACAGTAGTACTGAAAGTGAGTAATGTTTCTTTCAACAGTATTTTACCACGGTGATGAATCGTTATTTCCACTTGAGTATACAAATGATGTTGATAACATTTGACTCACTATGGGGGACTCCCAGTGTGCACCAAAGGCTTGCGAGACCAAGGGTTCACAAGCAGAAGTTGCATTTTATCGCCTCAAGGGAGTGTGTCTTTTGACAGGTAGAGCTGTGTGAGTTTTATTTTGCCGAGGACTGTATTTTAGCGTTCTGTGAACTGTCAGGTGTACTGTATGCATGTGATTGGTGTTCAAGGGAGAGCAGCACTGTACCGTAGGGTCTGGTGAGCAAACAATTTAAAAACACATTTGTGTGTCGATCAGTGGTTTTTTAAGCTTGGGTGCATTCAGCGCGACCTCGACGACTGCCATGCATTTTTGATGAGATAACTACTTCATCCTCGACCTGTTTCTTGAAGTGAACTCTTCACAGGTCTGTGTCCACTTAAGAGTGCTGTAAACAGCATGTTGAATTATTTTCTGTAAAGGTGACATTTTTCATTCGGTTAATCCAATGATTTGAAGACGCAAAGTGGACATTTGCTGTTCAACAACTTGAGGTTAGCCAGCTATTGAGTTGTTTCGTGAAATTCGATAAATTTCTCCTACCCCTGTCAAGTTTCCTGAACGTACTAGTGACAAATGGTCACACTAAGATGATCTCGGTGTATCACGTACTGTACAAAGGAACACTAACGAATTAATGATTCAGTTTGGTTTCTCAGAATTCATGACCAGACAGTTTTATATCAGTACTTACAGTATTCATGTAGTATATGCATGCAGCTATAAAACTTAAAAAAAAAAGAGTTCTTGAGTTTTCATAAATACTGTATTTTTGGATGTGAAACTTGATTAATTATGCTAATTATAACTATTTTCATGAGTTTATACCCTTCAAAATCATCACAAACTTATTGATATCAACTCAGTGACCCCGGGCTTGGGACATACTGCACAATACTGTAAATACAGACTTACAGTGTACAGTTCAACATGACAGGGCACTCAGACGTGAGAATCTTTATTCAAAAAGTCTTAATTTTATCTCCATTTGTCTCGTATTTTACTCTGTTTCTGTCTTTTCTCCCGTCAGCAGCAGTCCAAAATGATGGAAGATACGCCTGTCACCGATGACTCCTTAGAGTTTGGAGAGGAGGAGAGGCCCAAGAGTAGGCTGGCCCCCCTAGGTGCAGTGGCCAGTCCTCCTGATGTGCCCCAAGAAACGGTGTAAGTGATTCACATACAGTATGACATGAGGAGAGTAGATTTCTCTCTCATTGACTTTGATGTTCGTTGTTGGACAGGAACAGGTGGATATCATAGGGTGTAACAGATGTGTCTTGGATCGCACAGAATATTGGATATATGGTATTCCCACAACAGGGTTTATAATTATCGTAGACCTTCACTCTTTATGGGCTGGAATATAGAACTACAACTACTAGTGAAGGTCATTAGGAATTGACATTAAGTCTGCGACGGTGTCAATACCGTTAGGCCCCCGTACCCTCCAGCGCCTTCCTCGACGAGTGCCACCCCCCTTGTCTTAAATGAATTGCCAAAAGGTGTGACCCAGAACCGTGCCCCAGGAAACCATCACCGATGGCCCCTGACACGAACCAGAGATGTATGCCCTTAAAACCGCTGACCTATAACATATTGCCCAAGAGCAACGCTCAACTTAATAGCACCCGCCACCTCTACGTGAACATGTGACAAGCGCTCCAACAGTATTACAGTACGCCGTATGCTATATCATCACATGTGGGACACAATTGGTCCATGGGGGTCCATGGGGCATACCCTCTACAGTGAAACTTAAGTACTGTATCAGCATCTGTCAGTGTATTCAACATGTACGCACCCTGTATGGCTAACTATATACTACTGTAAAGTGGTAGCACTGTACTGTATATATGTAAACCTCTAGCTAAATCTTCAGTGGTGGGCTTTATCATCAAATTTCTGAAGGCTTCCAGTCATCCAAACAGCAGCCCTCAGTCACCTTTCACAGTGTCCATATATTGGATTGAGCATGGTAAACCCTACAATTTCAATAAAAACAAAATTGTGTTGACATGTCTTTCAGGTGTCCTGTGTTGGGAATATATTATGTAAATTTTAAAGTAAAAATTCTGAAATTTTTTAAATTGTCACACAAGAACTGAGGGGGGGGGGGGGGAAGGCAGGGCTCATTCAAATTTGTTTGTATTTGTGGCAATGATATTGATAATAAAATTGTCTCAAAAAAAAGATCCAGATTAATCTATTGTACCGAATGTAGTGTTGAATTTTCTTCTTTGAATGGTGATTGAACAATTTTTAACAGTAAAAAAGTTGGAAAGATTTAATGAAGTGAAATGTATACTGGGACTGTCATTGTTCTTTTGTTTAGTTCATCCTTTCGTCTGCTTTAACATCCGTCGTTTTTTTTGTTTTTGCCGTCTCTCAGTCACGCCGGTGTCATCGAGCAGCTGAGGCACCTGGAGGATGAACAGGAAGAGTTAAATTCATCTCTTTTGGCGCTGACCAGTCACTTTGCTCAAGTACAGTTCAGATTGAAGCAGATAATCAGTGCAGAACCAGAGGACAAGGAGGTAACATCATGTATAAAGCTATAGTAGTGCCTCAGAGTAGATAACAGTGAGGTAGTGCATAAAATGCATTTATAACTATAGCAGTCAGTACCCCAGACTGGATGATGTAGAATAGTAAACAAAAATATATTAAGAAGTACATCAGATGTTCAGGATGGCAGTGAGGTATGTATATAGCCAAAGTAACAATACCTCATACTGGTGATAGTGAGGATATATGAACAATGAGGTACAGTAGCATCACCTGCATGTATAACTGAAGTAATACCTGAGACTGGGTGAACAAACATGTGGAATAGTATCTACAGTAACTTTACAGACTGATGACAATGAGGTAGCATAACATGTATGACTATTGTAGTACCTCATACTGGATGAGAAAGACTTAGATTAGTATATAGCTCATCAGATTGGAGGTATTTTTACCTATGTATTTTCTTTAACACACTTTCATCTGTTAAATGAAGGGCCTCTGTGTAAGATTAGCAGGCATACACACTACCGATGAGTTTTCACCCTGCAATATTGACATGAAATTAAAACAAATAAATAATAAATAAGTGGCAAAAAGGTAATGATAGTATCTACAGTAACTTGTCAGACTGCATGTCAGTAAGACCTCACTGCATTAGCACCTCAGACTGTATGACAAAGAGGTAGTGTAGTATGCAGTGCAGCTAAAATATAGTGTACTGTACTGTACGTGAAACTGCTGGACGCTGTACACTTGAATTATTACCCCTTTTCCATGGTTTTTTTTTTTTCGAAGAGTCAATAAAAGATAAAATGACAAACTACCAGTAGACTTCTAACCACTGTGAGTGATACACAAATGAAACACAGGATGTTCCTTTTACTTTGTTACTGGTATAATTTATGTCTTGTGCAAATCTGCCGTGGTTCAATGGACTCGACAAGTAGCTCCACTGCTTGATCAGGTTCGAGAAGTGGCGATGTGCAAATGTAAACATAGCTTGAATGTACGTAATGCCGTATGGAACAGACATTCATAGGCCACGGATATGGTACTGTATACAGAAGGTAAATTGATGTGTGTGTAGGGTTGCTACGTAATTCATTGTCCTTCGAGATGCTCAAGGGGGCGGGCAGGAGGGGGGGTTAGTTCACATATTGTTGCTATCGGAGCATTTTGGTACACTTCGAATCAGGATAGTAGGTCAAATTGAACTCCCATTCGAATTGTGGGGTAACCTCAGTAACAATGCGTCTGCAGTATTTTGAAGCTCTTGGTCGAGTTTTCAAGTTTTATAGCTTAAATTTCAATCCAGTTTGGGTCTTATCATCAATCCTCATCCGTCATCGGTCGTCGTGCATGAATTAATAGATTTAGACCCGGGTCTAGACCAATACACTAGTATTAAACACTGCACATGTACAGTACTGTCTGCCTCTTATAGTACATGTATATATATGGAAGTATTCACGTTGTGACCTGGCATTTCCTGTGTCATTCACAGAACCTGTTGAAGGAGCTTGAAGAGTTTGCATTCAAAGGATGCCCGGATGTACGAGGTTGTCGCAGTCAAGATGCCCAGATGCTTGAAAATGATGTGAGTTGTGTAACACAAAAACATGCGCACGTTTGAAACGACAGAGTTCAGCTGCAGGTGTTCGTGAAATGGGTCATTTCTTCGGCCGAGATGGTAGTAGACGTGCAGCTAACATCAAATTCTATTTGATCATGCTCTGTCACTGGTGCAGAACAATGGCCTCCATTTAATTTGGCATTGTTAAATATTTGAGGCAAACATGGGTGGAGATTTGAAGTCTGGTAACCATCGCAACATGCTGTATATATATATCTGTCATGTCTATCGACCTATGGAATTGTGCGGGACGGGTTGCAGTGGGATGTACGTGTCGTTAATTGCATCTGTTGGCATTTTGCTTTAGACACTCCTCTGTAACTTGTATTCATACATGTGCTTCATGTTTCTAAAGTGGCAGCACCTTATAGTCTTATCAGACTTGGTTTAGTAATGGCCAGAAACGGGCAAGGAAAACCTCAAGAAATCTACCGATAGTTGTGTTAATCTTAGTTGCTCGTGTGCAAGCCAAATCAGTCAAATCAGTGGAAGGACAAAAATATCAGAATCAAAATCAAAATATTTTCATTGGAAAGCCGATTGATTTTGACAAGCAACATAAAAATGCTTCACTTTGTCCAAGGGTCGTCTGATGCTGAACAGCAGAGTCTGCAGGTTTGCAAAAAGTCGCCGAGGTTCGGTGACGAAGTCGAAGAAGTGGCGTGCGAGTTGAGGATCATGCACTGAAAATATCTGATGATGTTATTAACCTAGGCAGTGAAATGTCGAGACGAGGTTACACTACACAGGGTTCCCGTGGTCTCGCAAAACCTCAGAATGTCATGAAATTTCGTAAAGGAATTTCAGGAGCTGCAAACGTTTTTAAAATTCAGGGGAATTGTTTGAAGTCCTGGAATAGTCCTTGGAAATTTGTCCAAAGTGAGATTGTTTTCTTTCTCACTCATGATATAAAGATTTATTCTCACGCTTTGAATGAATATTGTTTTTCCCTTCACCTCATACTGTATTGTTGACTTTTGCTGCTATGTTTGGAAAACTCTACATGAGACGTCAGGAGGAAGGTCGGGGAATGCCTTCATTTGGTCCAGGGATGTCTTCATTAGGTCCAGGGAAAGCCACGGAAAGTTCACGAAAATCGACTCCCCAGAAAGTGCAGGGACTCCTACCGTATATTGCACCTGTGCAGTTTCTCACTTCTAGATTCATTCCATGAATATTCAATTGGAAATCGGTGTTGTCTTTGCTAAGGATGCCTAATGTATTAAACAACATGAGAATCATAGATGTGTCCTAACGGGCAGTGCTAATGGTTACAATTTTGATGTGATGACATAGGCTGAAGATATATACAATCGGACAATGTGAATTACAGTAGTCTTTCTGACATGGCTACAAAACTAGGCCTGTGTCCTGGTACATATTGTCGTCTCTCTCATCTCCTCCCAGAAGCAGAACAAACTGATATTGGTCTACATGGTCACCCAGCATGAATCCAGCACTCACACTGAACATCAATCACTTGCCTATTTGAGATGTTCCTTCATTGTCGTGGGTTTTCAGTATCGTGTTATACATGTGCCATTGATGTGCACCACTCGTTTTAACATTCCTATATCAGAATATGAGTTTCTACAGCATTAGATCGTTGCTAGTGTTGTAATGTGCTGTGGCCTTCTTTTGTGTGTCTCCCTTCCCCCATCAACCCAGCCACATAGATCATGTGATCGGGTCGTCTACCGTACGTTGTCAGTGAAGTCGCTAATTACCACAAGCGAGCCCAATTGCAAATTGACTCGGTCGGGCAGGGGTTAATATTTGCTGATTTAACTTAACATTGTGTTTGTTCATCTGTCCGCCTAGTCACAGATTATTCTGACAGTCAAGTTTATTCAGTTTCCGTTCAGTTAATGCACTTTGTTTTTCATTAGCTTTTATATTTATCTGCTCATTTAATTATTACATTTTTCTCATTGTGCAGGTCGAAGTCGAACATGAAAAGAAAATCGCAGAGCAGAGGGAGAAACAGATGGAGCTGATTGGCCAACTGAAGTGCCAATTAGATGACATAGAGCAGTTTGCATACCAGGCAAGTAGTCTCATTCGTCAGCTGACACGTCACGTTCGATGATGTCATGCGTTTTGTTGCCAAGCAAGTCCAACTGATCTATTGGCTAAATTTTAATGGCAGATTCATACAAGGCCAAGTTAGCCAATTGGCTGGTTAAAAGTTGAGATGGGCAACGTCAAAAGAAAACAGCTTGAATCATTGCCAAACCATCCAGTCTCATCAATAAACATCTGTCAAAGCTTCATCTCCTCAAAACATTATGCATGTGATGTGTAACGGAAGATGCAGTCATTTCACTTTTGAAAAGTCTGGGTGAACAAGTGATTGTTGAGCAACAAATAACTGAATTTCTATCTGTGTGAATCTTATTCCTTGAAAAGAAGGCTACTGTCCTCCCTTATTTTGAATAATCTATCATTTTATGTCCACAAATATTGGTTTTAAAAATATGCTTGTTTTCTGCTAAACAAACGCCCCATTTCCCTTTACAGGGATCGTGGTCGAGACCCATGGACAGACTGGTAAGATGACGTTTTGGTAATGTCAAGAAAATTGTGCATGCCATCTAGTAACCTTAATTGGCCACTGAAATATGTAATTTTTATGATATCACAGAGGTAGCTTAGCAGCAAGTGAGCTGATTGGTCAGTATGTTATGCCAGTTTTATGGCTCTGGACTGTAAACCCCAGCAACCGACAATGGGTTCCAGTCTGATGTGAGTTTTATGATCTTTTATACCTCAGTAGGCTGTTGAGTGTTTAATACATACAATTTCTTCCTGTCCCCCTCCCCCCCCTTTTTACCAGGTGAAATTGCCACTACCACCAACAACAATCTTTGCTTGACCCTGGGTATAGTGTTAGGTTACAATGCTTGCATATTGATCTCACTTCACACTTTATAATTTTACCAACAGTGATGTATGTTTCACATACGGATAAATCAGGAGGCACAGAAAAAGTATATTTCAAAACTGGATGAATTGGTACAGGATCGATCTTTAATCATTAAAGCACATACCGATAAACAGAGCCAGAGAACCTCACTGAATGATACAGCAAAATATTATGTGGTATATGGTGTTAACGTTAGGAATGCAAAGGGTATCAGAGAGGGTATGGTGGTGAAAAGCTGAGGGGATGCAAGGGTGAGTTTGGAAGAGTGGGAGAAGCAGGGTATCAGATAAAGGCAACAACCACAGGTGGTTGGAGTAAAGGGAGAGGCTAAAAGCTATGGTAGGAGTGTTAAAATGAGGGATAGTAATGGACGTTTTGGTGGAGAGCTGTGTTCACACTTGAGGCACAGAATTACCGTGAATCTCACATTTTCTCTTGAATCTCACACAAAGATGAATCTTAATTATGTAGGGAATATCCTGCACACTTTTTCCACAGCCAAAGTCGGTAGCTGCAATTGTAAATACACGTAATACATTGCGATAGAATCTTTACCAAGTGACACCCTCCCTCCTTGCTTTTGAAAATCCCTCCCAAAATTTTTTGTTTAGAGAGGAATCACTCTTCCAGGTTCAATTCCTTAGTGCGAACACCGGTGGAGCGGCAAGAGAGGTTAAACTGTTTTCAAGGTGTGAAGGTTGTGAACAGTTGAGGTGGCATTGTGACAGAAATGCTTTGGTTGGGGGATTGCAGTAGTGTGTTATGCAATAGGTCAAAATAAGATGTCGATGTGGCTGTGTCTGAAGGTCATTGCCAGGAGTGTATACGGTTCTTTATCTTCATTAATATCCATGTTGATTTCGTTAATTTGTTCAGGGTTATCAGTTTGTTTTTCTACGTATTGTGATGATAGTGTCGCGTCGCTCTTTATCGTGGTATTGACAGAGAAGCGAAAGAACACTTTAAAGGTAGTATTAGCAGATGCTCTATTTGTCTTCATTTGCAGCTTTTAATGGGTACTTGCAAGTTTTGTTCTTCTGTGTAGGTAGGTCTACTGTACAGTACTTATCAGGGCACCTGTGTAACAAATCACCCATGAATAGCGGGAAACAAAAGACAATTTCAGATAGTTGGAAGCAGAAGTCCACTCTTCTTAGTTGATCTTAACTATTAATTTATGTTTAGTGCTTTGTGAGTGTTATTTTAGGTCATCGTCCATGGGGGGTTTCCGGCATCGTACCGCCCTCGATTAACGAGCAAATGATAGATGTTCAAGTTCTGTTGGAAGAAGTTGAGAATATTAAATTTCTTTCCTCTTGTCTCTGCGTGTGTAGGAGGGCACCGGTATCATTCCACATTCAGTGCTCATGGAGAAGCAGAAGGCCATTATTGAAGAACTGCAGACAAAGTTAGACATGCAGCTGGAAGACTACGAGAACATGAGCACGGACGAACTCAAGAACCTCGTCGACAGCGCCATCGGCAAAGTAAGTTGCCATGCGTGTGCATTGTGTACCTCGCAGTTCTCCTCAGTGGTCTTTCTACGAGGACCATTATCATCGGCGAGGTGTGTCGCTGTGTCTGCGCGCAGTGTAAGACTCACAGCTCACCTCGATGTTAGTTCTACGAAGGTTCCGTACTGGAAAGTCTATTGATATTCAATTCTGCAGAACTTTTTTTTTCACCTTCAAAATGATTTGTTAATTGCAAAAATAGAAACCAGGTAACCTGAAATGTGAAATGGATTTTCTTTCAACTGGATTGGAAATTTGATAGATTGCAAGCTTCTGTTCTTTTTCTCTTTTTTTTTTTTATTAAGTTGTGGCACTGTTACTGGAAACGGTGACGTGTCTTCGTTTGTCAAATAGAGCAGGAAGTGAGCTTTATGCTCGTTGAGAAAGTGAAAGGGTTTAACTGCAACATCCTGAATCTATTTAGTATCGGTTTCACGTCGTTGCGATATGGAAACCGATTCATACCAGTTACACAGTCCTGCAATCTTCAACTTTGAAGAGACATTAAAACAGTCAGAACAAATACACGTGTCATGTTCCATCATCGAGTTTGATTTTCTGTTTAGATGTTGATCAATTGCAATGGTGTGGCTCTTTGTGAACTAGACATTTACACTGAGAGGGAGAGGGTATGGGGGAAATCAAAGGTGGTTTATTTATTCAGCACAGAGTGAAAGGTTGGGGTCAACTAATATTCAGATTGCACATTGCATTTGGCCGATGCTCACCACTATCCGTGTAAATGTCGGATTGGCGAAATTTACACGCCGATGTCTACGTTCAGCGAGCTGAAAATACATTTGCACAGAGGGGTGCGGTAATCCTTGAACCAACGTAGGAATTGACCCATGAAGGGTATTTTCCATCTGAAGAAGTAAAACAAATACTTGCAAAATTTGCAATCATTTGGAATCATCAGAAAAGCAAATGAAAATTTTCCAGGAGGGAACACGCCTGATAGCGAAAATTTTGGATGGGATGTCGGTCGGTGTTGGGATGGAGACATCAGCAATTGGATCAACAGAGATAAACCACATCAGTTAGCTGCATCGGTGAACCTAGGCTGGTAAAGAAAGAGGTGATCTCTTGCCCTCCCCCCCTTTCTTCATTTCTTCTGACATTTGGCTCGGGGTCTCTGGTTTGAGGTTCACCTCGTTACTCCCATCATTCTAGCAGCTGTTTGTCTGTTTCAGTTTGTGGGTAGGGCCGAATAAGACTCCATTCAGATTTAGTCAGTGCTTCTTGCTAACATATTTATGAAGAGACTACATCAGTCCCCAGTCAATCCCCCCCCCCCCCGACAATTCCCTAACCTTTCCTTAAACATAATCCTTTCTGTGAAGGAATCATCAGGGGGGAGTGGTCCGAGTGGAGTTCTCAGGGTCGGAAAACATGCAGGTGGGAATTGTCCGGGGAAAAATGGTCCCTGGGCAATTTTCTGGTCAGGGACTACATTGTCGTAGGGAGGTATGGCATGTTGCAATGTATCTTAGTTGCTTTAATTGCAACAAGACTTATCATTATTCTTCTAGCAGATGAAAAATGGCCAAATGAACCTCTCTGCTGGATTCCATATGATTGCCCATGGGTGCCAGTTCATAAGCAGTAAAGTAGTCGTCCACATTCACTACCAGCAAAGTTCTGGTCTGACCTCTACCTAAATAGTATGATTTATTTTAAAGCCTACGGAATTGCGTGACGTCAGTTCACGGTGAACGGAGCGTTAAAGGGTGACTTCAGTTGAGGGCCGAATCACATGTTGAGTCATGCCACGTGTGACTCATCACGGAGGCTGTATACCCTGACTACTGCTTTAAAAAAATTTATATTTAGTCGGCTGATCACAAAACGTGGAATTTACGCTGTCCGTACTTCTGTGCTGAGCGTTTGCATCTGTCAGTTGAGGATAGTTGAATCCAGTCAATTGAGAAGGGAACAAAAATATCCACAGAAAAATTATTACTATCCATTTTTACCCTTCTTTGACTCATGGTTTGGTCTTTGGTTTTGGTGTGATGTGTTAATTAATATAATTTTGATGATGGAATAGAATGGTTTCTTTAATATCTGTGGAGGGAGGGGGGGGGGAGCATGGAAGAACAGGAGAGGGTTAAGAGTGTCATATTTTTATTGGCCTTGATAGACTAGGCAAAGCTTTCCTTTTGTAATCCCAATGCATTGAGTTTATTGTTCTTTAGTATTTTCCAAAGTTGGTTTTTGTCATGAAGGTTTCTAAGCAGAATGAAATATAGAAGTAATAGTGACAAATTGTATGAACTGGGTGTCACTGGACCTCTCTCCCCCACATATGCCCCCACCTTCCTCTCTCTAGTGTGTCATTGAAGTTGCCAAACTTGTTACGGAAAGTTAACTTACACCAAGCAGGAGTGATGTCATCCTCCCGATATTGATAAAGCATCTTACGTTTTTAGTCAAAATAATAAATTCAATAATGAAGGAAACAAAAGACTCTTCAGCAATGTGAGGAGTTGATGTCACTCCTGCTTGCTTCAAGTTCACTGTTGGTAGAAAAGGGGGTAACTTCAACTGATAATATCTGGAGAACCACGCGTGGGAAGTGTATGGAAGTGTCACCGGAGTGGTTTACAGATTAACTCACTCTTCAACATATCAAAGCTAAATTTGTGGCTGTACCGTCCTTCTTACTGCATAGTTTAGCCGCTACTTCCTGTGAGATTATTCTGTTACAATTCATCATGGTATTGTTTCTTTCTGCTGTTAGATTGTCAATCCTGCCAAGGTCAAAGGTCAAGTGATTAACCAGCTCAAGAACCAAATCTGTGACCTGGAGAGGTTCATATCCTTCCTCCAGGGGGAAGCCCAGTCACCTGGACCGCTGGGCCATGCCTGCACCTGTCCCGTGCACGGTCCAGTAAGTCACACCTCGGACATCAAGGCACTCGAAGAGCATGTTGTGAAATTGTAATGTTCTGTTCATTCTTGTCTGTAGTAGGGGAGTGAACCCTCTACTACACAGATGGGGTCCCAGGTTGCTTTGTGTTTTCAGAGAATATTCGTATCTTGTATTACATGACCTAAGAAATGATGGAAAATGCTTCAGAAAGATTGAGGTATTCTCAACATATATGCAGCATATTTACAACGTACTAGGACGAGAATGGATAAAAGGCATCGTTCTTTTACACGTAGGAACTGGGCAAGGATTTGTAACAATTTGAAAGACAATGAGAGATTCTGCTCCTTTTTGTGTCCTGGCCTTGTACCATAGTTGGATGTTCAGTCTGTAGGTAACTCACAGATAAACTACTTTGCACAACATATCCTAGAATACCAGATCTATCGCAGGACACATTCCGTCACACATAAACAATGGTTTGTCTCTGTATGACGTTATGTTGAGAAATTGGAAAAAAAAAATACAGAAAACAGCAAAAAGTAATAAACATGTCGGAAAATATCAGTGCAAAGAGACTTAATATGGCAACTTTCTTTCGTCAAAATGACCAATTATGGAATCTAGATACTCCATTTCCCCATCCCCCGCTCTTTGTTTTTTTTTTTTGTTGATGTTAGTATTAGTTTGATTAGTAGATTGAATCACCTTTTGAATGACTGAATTTGTCTGTGATCTGAGATGCAATGCCATATATCTCAAATACAGTATAGATACCAATGCAATTCCAATGGGTTGTCATTCAGGGATTCACTCCGCAACTTGTGAAGGAAAGCAGCTCTTTTCGAGGTGGATGTCACTCGGTCTTTCAGGAAGAGGAGGTACAGTGTAGTGCCCAAAAAAGAAAGAAGGACTCAAATAATTTCCCTCATTCCCTTAACTTGTTCTTCCTTCATAATGAACCTTTAAACCTGACACCCTGCAAAGATATTGTATGATTGGCTAGTGGATCAACAGCCGTAAGTTATGCCCAAGACAAAAGAAAAACAAAGCAGACATTCCAGTTTCTTTTTCAATTGGGGGCAAAAACTGGGTGAAGCTGGATTTTCTGTCACCCGAAGGACTTGACATTTGACAGACTTGAAACTGTGTAGCAAATTTCTACCCCTTGATCTTTGCCTATTGCTTCTTTTTAAAAACCCTTTTTTGAAGAAGGACCTCATACGTTAGTACGAGAATATCACTCTCACCCCTCCTTTTACTTTGGAAGATTTGTTATAGTTCAGTCTTTGTCTACATATCCTTGCAAATCAGGATATTACAGTAGATTTTCTTTAAATGACTTTTCACTTCAGATGGGATCAACAAAGGACTCTGGACAACAGAAAGAAAGCACTTTGACAGAAGAAGAGAAAAAGGTATGTTTATGGGAAGAAGGGAATTGCTCAGAAGTTCTCCTTACAGTTTGTAGCTAGTATCCTGTTCTTCTTGTGGTCCAGTTTTCATCTACTTTGGGACGTCTTTTTGGTCCCCCATCTTTCTGGTCCCCCGTCTTATTTGTCCCCCATTGTTTTGGTTACCCCTTCAATTCGGTCTGCTGTCTTTTTGGTCCCCTGTTTTTTTAGTGCCCCGTCTTTTCAGTCCCCAGTGTTTGAACTTGTGACATTGCAAATAATCCCATTAATATGTTTGTACAAACATGGCAGTAAGTAGAATAAAGCCAGGGCAAGTAATGTTTGTTGGCATGTTCCTTTTGTTCTTTATAGTATGTTTTCCCTTGCCGTTCTCATTCATGTAATTACATTCACACACAACAAATTGATCGTAACGCCTATCGTGATACTCCCCCACTTGTCGATCTCAGCAGTCGGGAGGTCCGTGTTCGGCCTCCGTATGTCTCAAAAACTCATCGGTGCATCTGAATTCTTTTTCATCATCTCAGCAAAGAGACGCCAACATATCAGCGATGAAGAAGGCCCTGTCAGTGCTCCAGTACATCGCTGTCCAACAGCTGGGATGTGGAACCGACCGCATGAAGGAGAGAAAGCAACCAAAGAAAAACGATACAGAATTCCAGTAAGTCTTCAAAATCTGGGGATCCAGTTGCGGCCTCATCTCTAGTTTGCGGCTTTCAAAATCGCCGCATTTCAAACGTGTCGTCTCAGAGTTCGTTTGGGTACCTGCAATGCAACGTAGATATATCGTCGTGACATGCATTGCATGAAGCTCATCTCGGCGTGTCTCCAATGATAAAAACTTACCGATATGAATAGAATTCCATACATTCGATGAAAAAAAATGAAAAAGTACAATGACAGGAAAACAAGTGATAAGAAACTTAAAAAGAATAAAAAAAAAAGAAAAACAGGAAAAGAAATTTCAGACAAGCTGATGAAAATGAAGAGAGAGTTGAGGGAAGGCTTAGAACAAACTTTGAATGACTGAACCGAGCTACATCCAGTCCATAGTAAAGTTACAATGAAAAAGTCATGGGAAACTGACAAAGAGGAGAAAATTAATGGCAAAAAATGATAAAAAATATATGTAACTGTTTTACACAGTTTTTGGTGCCGTTTTGTCTGGAGTGATGTCACACAAATGTCTCTTGCTGCACATTTAAGAGAAAAATGGTCTCAGGGGGTGAAAAAGTAAAACCCATTTCGATCAATACTGTACTTCGTGCCGTGACAGAAATACCACAGTTTTGTTTCAACATTGTCCGTAGTTGTAGAAATATATACACACAGGGGACTCTCTATCATTTTCAAATGTGAGGCCTTTGAGTAACATATTTTTTTTTTTATCATCATCATTAATCTGTTTAGGACCATGTTGCAGAAGCTCGATAGAGTGGTCACGTCGCTGATTCGCAAGGAGAAACAGAGGCAGCGCGAGATGATGGGAGTGGATGAGGATTACTCCAGTGACGATTCTGATGTGAGTTGTCTTCCAGCTCGCAGATACATTTCGAGCTTAATCCTATTTTGTGGTCCGTTTTCTCTAACATGGGACGGTTACCATTCATTCATTTTCCTCTTATTCAATTATCTTTTGCTTGTCGACAAAAGTTCTCTCGAGTGACAAACGTACAAAAAGGTGTGTCAAGTGATTTTCTTTGCAAATCCAGGAGAAACTGTCTCCTCTCCATGAATAAATTTGGAAGGGATTTTTCGAAGAAAGAAAAAAAAGGGAGGACAAACATTATACTATTCATCCCCCAAACATACGCTTCCTGATCGATCGCCTCATCCTATCTGGTGGTGCTGGGAGTAAATTTGTGTCTGAGTTAAGATTAGTGCCGAGGTTGGTGAATGGCTGTCTGAAACTTCAGATGACTGGAAAAGACAACTACAGACCAGATCCCATACAGTGCATGCAGTGCACAAATTATAACATGTTTGTCACTCGCAGGACAAATCAATTTAGGCTGTCTTTGACTGTCCGACAGAATTCTTTTTTTCAGGTGTCTTGTAGGTAGTGAGTGATTTGCAGTTCAAGCCCATTTTGACACCAGTTACATTTGGGGGAGGGTTTTTTTGGGGAGGGATGTTGTTGGCTTTACAATAGAGAATCACTCAATCCCCCCATCTTAGTGACAACTCTTTTCGTGCTGTCTTTTTTCTGATTCTTGGTCCGTTTTTTGTTTTTCTTTCTGTCTCAGAGTCCAGTGAGCCGTCCGTTAGATGACGTGACCATAACCGTGAGGAGAGAATTTGCTCCTATTTTGAAGCATTTCTTTGAATTTGGTCTGTTCAAGGTAGGTATCAACTTTAACGGGGCCAGTCTGCGATCGTTTGTAACTTGTAGCATGTTACCAAACACGGAACAGAAAAATCTCCTTTGCCATTTTACTATTTTCATGGGTGTTTCTATCTATCAAAATTGCTAGTTATCTGGTTCTTGAGGATTATAGTGTTATTGGCAGAATATCGTGATCATCATGGTGTGTGATATCAAGTATTACAATATATGATATCAAGTATTATGGTATGTAGTATCAACTATGAGGGTGTTTGATATCTAGTATTACAATATGTGATATCTAGTATTTTGATATGTAGTATCAACTATTGAGTGTGTGTGATATCTTGCATTACAGTATATGGTATCAACTATGATAGTGTCTTTACATCAGGTATCATGATGTATTGTTTCAGGTATTTCCTATACATTGCTGCCACAATGTGGATGTGCGATATTAAGTATTATGATATCAATGATGGAGTGTGTGACTGATAAGTGTTAAGATGATTAACATCCGGACCGTTTCATCGGTAATCTGTAAGTGCAGCGTCGGAGCGTTCGCAATTACGCGACCGTACCCCAAGTATGTTTGAATATCATTTGAGCATCGGTTATTGTGATGTGTGTTAGACATATTATATCAAGTCTAATGTTATAAATTGTGAACTTCAGCTGATGCATATCAAATGTTATGATGTATGATTCCTAGAAGGACATCATCAATGTTGAACCTTTTCTGGCCATTCCCCGCAGACAAGTGGAAGTCGAGTTCTGATGACACCGATCACAGCGTGCCTCTCCCCGCAGGTCAGGACCAACAGTCCTAAGCCTCATGCGTGGGATATCTTTGAAAGATACTATCAGATTAAGGTATGTGGCGTCTGCTATAATGATGCTTCACATCTGGGTAAGGATAGTGGAGGAGCGGGTGGTGCTACGAGACCCTTTTTGAAGTCAAAGTCAAACTGGGTCAAACTGCAGATGTCTGGAATTGTGGGGCAGGAAGTGATGTGAAAAGAAGAATGAAGGAAGTTTTATGGAGAAAAAAATATAGAGATGGGAGAAAAAATATAGAGATGACTGAAAGCTGTTAGTTTTGTCCGGGGGTGGGGGGGGGGAGGAATGTAAAGATACATGTGATCATGGGAGAAGAAGGGAATCTACCAACGTTTGTCATAAAGTAGTAACGGGGTGAGGGGATTAATGGCTTCTTAAATGGAGGTGATGTACTGATTCAAAGTGAGTTACCTGGAGTTTTAAACAGGTTGCAGCATCACATACACTCATACAGTCGCTGTGTGTCACATCAGGATCGTCAGCTGCCTTTGATCTTCTTTCCCCTAAGCACGGCAAGGAGTTCTCCGAGTCGCCCGCGAGGTGCCTGTCGCAGGCGTTCGACCTCAACATCGTCGGCGGGACTGCCATCACCTCCCGCCAGATCCTGCTGGCGACCATCCATGCGATAGAAGAGACCCACCTCCCATTGAAGAGGAGTCCGGAGTCCAGATTCAAAGCCCTGATCTGCGAAGCCCTGAAGTGAGTGTGGGATTCAGGAACGATACAAAATTAAGATGCGGGATCCTGGGGATTGTTCACGTTCGGTGATATTAATAGATAAACTATGCATTGCTTTGTGTTACCTTTACCATAGTGACTGGGTGACTGCAGTGAAGAGAGGATTCATTTAGAGGAATTACGAAGGGATGAATTTAGAGGACATTACTATGTGATTCTGTCGCTGACATAATATTTTTTTTTTTCGTCTTTGGCAATCTGTTTTGGATCATGTGCTCGTCAGCTAGGTTAGGTTACACAATCTCAAAGCCAACACCTGTCATGTGTTTCTGTTGATGTCAACAAAAACTAGGAAGTACGTTCAACAAATGTTGAGTTATATTTTTTCTTATAACGTACAAATGAGGCTGTTTTTGTTGATGTTGAACCAGATGCATCTTCAACAATGCCCAAGTCGATTGTCCTCGTCGTGGTATGTGTTACCACCGATGACAACGTAGACCAGGATGTTCGTTGAACGAATCTCGAGCTGTATCTTTTATGTGATACCATGCAGGAAGCTGTTGCAAGATTTCATCATTAACCAGAATATGTATTCAATATCGTGTTCAACCGACCACATCTCTCATGATAGTGTAACTGGTTATGTCAAAATAAACTGTTAAGTATGGTCAACAAGTTTTAAGTTACATCTTTACATAATAATCAGTACATACAAGGCTACTGACGTCAACATCAACCAGAAAATATTTCAAGAATGCTCAAGCTGTTACATCTGTCATAGTAGGTGTCACTATCGGTATCCTCACATTCTCACGGGTATCTTTCTTGCTACCATTAATGTTCTCATGGCTTTTCTTTGGTTTATTACCCACCCCCCACCCCCCACCCCTTCTTGTTCTCCTTTCTTTCCTATCTCTCTTTTTTTTCTCTCTTCCAGTCAAAGGAAGTTATCTGTCTGGTGTAAGCACATCTACAAAACCAAATACTTGGTCGACAACAACTACTTATCCTGGAGTTACATGGCCACATCGAGTAAGTGTTATGAGTATCCATCGAAAGATATCAATGAACATTTCCTTTTAGACCCACTGCTTGTCATACGTCAAGACCAAGCCTATCAGAACATCATGTAGTGTGACATAGGAGGAACACTAGTCATTCTTGAAAAGTTCATTTGCTTATAGTAATTCTGTCAGTCTTTGATACTCTGTAACAAGAATCGGATCCCTCAATTGGTGTAGACCTACAATCTTGGACAAAATACCTTGCGACACCCCGCTCCCCCTTTCAATGTTGGCTATAGGATTACTGTTCAAAAAGTACATTCACTCCTGTAACGCAACATTGGAAACTGGTGCGGGGTTTCGTGTAATCCTCTGACCTAAAATTTGGTATTACATTTGCAACATACGACAAAGTATCCCTACAATTTTGTCCAAGATTGAAGGTATGTTTTCTGTATGTTTCTGTTGGTCCACGAAGGTCACCCTGCACTGAAAGCAAAACCCACTGCTCTTTAATATCATATCGTCGTGTGGCAGGGACCAGAGCAGCTGACCCAAGTTACCACAAAGTCATGATAAAATTGGAGAAATGCTGGTGCTCCTTTTGAAAGAAGACTTTGTACAATTTGGGGGACATTTAGACATGAAATTGGATTTTGTAGCTGGCTATCCTTCGTTTGTATGATGGTCAGTTGATGTTCAGTTTGTTACTGTGTTTTAATGTTTGACGTGGAAAAAGAGGCATTGAAAAACCTGAATCTGTAAGGTTATCATATCATTTAAGGATTAGTTTTTATCTCCTTAGGGACTAGATTGGCTGTCAGGTACTATTTGTTCTACAGGGATGTGGTAAAGTAAAATTGTTGGACAAACCTTTGCTAAGAGTGTTTACTTTCATGTCACGAATGATCCTTTCCTTCGACTGTCTCTGTGATCTCAAGGAAGTCCCTACGTTCCTCGTTTCTTGATCTTCTCGACAGAGTTTGACAGCGTACTGCAAATCCTGGACAAGCTCAACGATCTGAAGTTTCACCTGCCGGCTGACCTGGCTGTCAAGCAGTTCAACGCCATCAAAGATGCCTTCTGAAATGTCACTGCTGCTTGTCTCGGTGGACCTGCAGACTATAACGAGACTTTGATCTGCGGATTCTTATTGGATAATGGAGGGGGGGTGTAATGTACATACTGGTCAGGTATACCCACATGAAATGAATATGCATGATACAGCCATGGGATCTAAGGGGCATTAGTGTGCATTGTATCAACTAATACACACTGGTTCCATATCACCATGACAACCATCCCATGTTATGGTTGGTGCACTGGTCAGATATCTCCATGACAACCATTGGTGTTGTAATCACGTCAGTATTGACAAGGGTCTATTTTTAGTCCACACTTTCAATGTGTTGCCATGTTAATACTGGTAAATTAATCTTACTGACAACCATTTGTGATGTTATTCATTTAAAATACTAGTGAGGTAGAACTGGCAAGTGTTGTACTACTTGTGATATTAAGGTTGTCTACACTGGCATCAGTAGTGGAGAAGCCACATAAGCCAAATGGATTTGGTTGTCAATAATCTTGCATCATCAAAGGTTACAATATGTTACCATGGAAACAGTTTTTTTTCTTGTAGGTTAAATCGTACTAACACAGGGGGAAGAAATTGATCGGAACCTTGTAGGTCTCCTGTGAGAGTGATATGAATGTGGTAATTAGCATTGTCATTAGTACCTAACAGACATTCTGCATTCATGAACTGTCCTGGTTGTCATAGTTTTTAAGTGGTTCGGCTATCGAGCCACCGCCACCACCTATATATTTCATTATCTGTAGTGCCCATGTGATCGTCACGATTGCGATTGTCTTTTCTTGTCTTTTCCAAACTAAAGGTATCGTTGCTTCCAATTGTATCCAGAGATGTATCCCAGCTAGGTGTCAATCCCCCTCCTGTGGCTATTGCATCTTGGCATATTCACCTTTTGGAGAAATTTTATCTTTCATTATACAGTATCGACGTGATTGTATCCCGTGATTGTATCCCGTGTATGTCCCCCGTACCTTGGTGCATCCAGGATTGTACACCAGTCACGGTTCATGTCTCGCAACCATTGCATCTTTGGGATATCATCTTTTGAAGTGATAGAAGCTTCTTCTTTTCTAGACAGCATATCCCAGGATATTCATTACTCATGTCAGTGTCCACCTTTAAGCAGTATATCCTGGGATATGTCATGCCCACATAGTAATCATCTGACACTAAGCGCAGAAGTATCTGTGTGTCGTATTTTGTCAGAACTTCGATGAAATAAGTTGTCTTCTGAAATTGAAGTCGATCTTCATGTACCATATTGGTATAGACAAAACTGTGATAAGGATGTTAGGAATCATATCATACATTTTAAACATTCCACAAAAGCACATAGTTTTGAAATCTTCTATAAATCACAAAATATATTTCTGGATTATTAGGTGATGACAAGTTTAGCATTTAATCAACGTTACTTTACAAGGGCTTCCATTTATTTAAGTTTTTGAGCTTATCTCGTCGTTTCTAGGAATCGGTGGGCGGATTCATTTTAAGCCATTCGTGCTCCAGTATGCTCTCTGATTGGTCAGTGAGGTGTAAATATTCACACAGTACATGACCAGTTATAAATATTCACGTGGCTATCAGGAAACACTGTCAGGATTATCATGGAGATGTTTTCTTTTTTTTTCATTCTAATATCTTTTCATGTTACATTTCTGTAACAATTTTTTTTTCATCAGCAGGAGTATATTTATGACAATTTAATTGTATGGCTATTTATGACAATTTAATTGTATAGCTATTCTAGGCCTACGGTTATCGTGTCTATTGATGAAGGATTTCACTAATCACTCGTTAATTAAGGTAACTTCCTAAATCAGACACTTGTTTTAAGTTTTCCACCTGTTAGCCAACTGTTAGAAGATAAGTACCGCCGACATCACTAACCCGTAAACATGTCAGATTGATAATCTGCAAATCGTTCCCGAGCGCAATTAAAATCACAAGGTAAGAGTGTACGGACGATACTACTGAAAGGGTTTCAGTGTGAGAAATGTTCCAAATATTCAGACCAAATATGGTCAATCTGTCAGAAGTCTATTCTTTCCTAGTTTTCATGAGACTGGATTGAAGAATTCCTAATTACGAAATTCCAAAAGTTTTCAAAGATCAGTTCTCATAGATCTCCGTGACAACACTTTTCCCTGTAGGAATCTGCATTTCTTTCTTTCTTCTTTTTTTGTTTGTCACATAGACTCAGTTACTTTTTTCAACGATCTGTTCATCCAGCCTCTTCTCGTGAGTAGAGCTGGGACTGTTTGCTTCATTTAATATCAAGACATTGGTCTTTTGCAAGATTTGACCCATTTACCTCATGAGCTGCAATTCTCAAAATGTTATTTAAATATCTATTCTGTTAAAAATTGTCATTGACATTATAATAATACGTAGTTTTCGGTGACCTGTATATTTTCTTTCAGTCCTCCCTGGCATGACTAGATTCCTTCAGGGTCACCGCCATTCCTAGTTCTACTTTTCACCACCAAGTTTCTGTATCTTTTTCTAATTCCTCTTGTACATTGCCTTCATTTAATTTATTTATCCATTGTCTCTTCTGGCTTTTGGTTTTCATCTTACCGCCTCTCGCATCGGAGGTGTCTCGCGTCTTGTATTCCCGGGGTCTCGTGCAACTCACAGCCGTTCTTTCTTTCACCGGTACATTCTTTTGAACTATTTATTCTCCATTCATTCATTCCTTTGTAACATTCATTTCCAGAGCAACCCTAACCTTCAGGTTGAGTCGGTAAAAAATTAAGGCAAATGCTGACAAGATTCAAAATTATTTATGACTAAATATAAATTGCATTTAATTATTATATCAATTACTATCAATGCAGGCAGTGCAACCATTTCCAAGTTTCATTGTTGCTACGTTGTTTTATGGTGTTCAAAAATAAATCAGACATGGTTTAAAAGCAACTGCAGAATTGGCCATGAGCCAAGAGACGTAGTTGAAGATATGTCCTTCAAGAACCATGGTAGCTTCTTTTCTTCTTTTTATCGGAGGGTAAGTAATTACTTTGAGTTGATTGAGAATACTTCTCTGTCCATTTTCCTTCAAATTAGCCTTGATGTTTGCATCTTGCAAAGACTGTCAGCAGAAGGAATTGTCTTCACAGTGGAAGCCCCTACCCTTTGTACATAGTCTTCACTCAAATTTTTGTAGCTGTTACAAATCCCACTCATCAAGAAAGTTTCAAATTGAAGTTGTTTTACCTCTTACAGAGTGGAATTACTTCCCTTTTTCTTTGGAAATTTATGCTACCATTTCAGTTTCTTCCTTCAACCTTTTGCTGGGTATGACCGTTGATTGCTTTTTTTCTTTCTTTTTTTTTGGGGGGGGGATCTCGTGCAGTGCAGTAGGCAGGTCAAATTCCCGGTGGAGGTTTGATAAAAAGAAGCTTGGGACAATGGTTTGATATTTTTTACGACCTCAAGAAGAAGGTGGTGCCCCCCTTGTCCCACTCCCTTGAGGTAGCATCCAAAATTTGTAGTCATTCTAGCAACTACCTAACCGCCACTGAAAAATCCAGTTAAACTGGCTTGAGGTTTTCTCTCTTTTTTCCTTTTTTCTTCCTAAGAGGTCCAACACAGATCATAATACAAATGTGTAGTACTAGGAAAGTAGTAATAAACAGTTTTATAGGTTTCTGGTCACTTATTTATAGCTGCAGAAGATCATTAAGTTTATATTAAATTTTTATTTATCTGTGAAAACACTTGACTTCTCTCACATATGTCATAGAGAGTACTAATATTAAAATTTATCGCTGAAAATGGCTTGTTTTTTGCAGAAGTAGGTGAAAGGTAACCAATTTTGCAGAATAGCTAAATGGGTTGCTAATGACAGAGCAGCTTATTGGGCTACTAATCACAGAGTAGCTAAATAGGCTACTAATTAGAGTGTAGCTCATTTAATGTTTTAAGCTGCTTCAGTCTTGTTTGCCTTCATTTTTTGTTTTTTCTTTTGATTTTTTTTTTGTCTTTTCTTTTGGTCTTTTTTTTTGTTTTAATGAAGTAGATTGATAGCTTGCCATTCCATTTTTCTTTACTTTTGTCCATTAGAAAGCGCTGGTCATCAGCATATGTATTTTTTTTTTTTAATTCACAAGATTAAACAAATCTGTGTAACATTGTATTCATTATTAACCTTCAGTGCTATAGGTATCAATGTTACTTGAGTACTTAATAATTAACAGTTTAATAGTATCGTTGTCTGGTATAGTATAAAGGGGGTTTAAAGTGCAATATGAAAGTTAAAGAGAAATATAAAACACCGGCCATATTTCAATCGTTAATCTGTGTTTTTACGACTCATCTATGGTTTTGTATCGTTCAGTTTTCAAACATTACAAGCCATCGCATACATGCCCTGTAAATTACGACGGGTATTTAAAGTTAGTAATATCCTGCCTTTAATTATATTTCTTGGCCAGAACTCATTTTCCTTGATATTCCTACATTTGTATTTATTGTGTGCCCGAAAAATCTTTCACCATGTAACATTTACAATATCAGGCCTTGAAGGACAGTGATCTCACGACGTCAAGCGATGCATGCAAGTGTGGAGTACCCCTGTGGCTTACATTTCAACTTCTCATCCGGTGACTACCGCCTGAACAATTTCAGGTCAAGTTTGTTATCTTTTTTCGCAAGATGAGTATACTGACCGGAGAATCTTAGATGACGCTTAGATAAAATTCGGCAACTTGTTTCTGGGTGCTATCCCCGGACCAATTCAAGGATCAAATCCTAAACCTCCCAGTTTGTCATGCCTCATTGCTCCAAGTGCTACCACCTCTGTCCACTGGACTACTGTCCAGGTACATCGAGTGGTTGTGCCTTTGCGAGGTGTGTGAGATTCACTTTGATGAACAGGATTGCCTCTTGCAAAATTCTTCCTCAATTCCTCCTCTTCAAAATGAGTTGGTCGAGGTAGATCGACGTAAAGATTGATAAAAGTGAGAGTGGCTAGTTGACCGGCAGCCTTATAGTTTTGTTGAAATTTTCGCATTCCAGTGAACTTAAAACAATGACAGTCACGTTTGCCTATATTTATTTTTGTCATTACATTGTGATGAGTATTAGATAAAAATAAAAATATCACCATTTTACATTTAGGGCGTTGTAAATTATAGCCCCCTCCCCTTCCACCCTTCAACCCACTGGACAGTCTCTTCTCAGTAGCCGACATCCAAGAAAATAAAACCGGAGCTCTGTCAATTAATTGAAAAAAAAAATACTCGTGTGTTCAGAGTAGGTATATTCAGAATGGTGAAGAAGTTGGCTCTATCAGTCCTACATTCCCACCGGTCGCCACCCAGGCCGAACAGCAGCTGTTAGGATTAACTTTCGCCCAGAACTATGACCACAGGGAAAGACATCTCTGTGACAAAAGGGTTAGTAAATTGCGTTTCCAACCAATCAGCAGGCTAAAAAGAGTATATCAGTTTTGCCTCTAAGCATGTTTAGCAACGTGTGATGCAAGTTTACCCAGCAGCCGAGGATGATGGCCAGTGGCCTAGAAGGTTAGGGGCCGGGCCAATACAGTTGCAAAGTAATTGTTTTAGTATGGAATGTTAGTGCTGTCATACTACAGACATGTGATTTGACATCTGCTTGAATGTCTGCTTGAATGTGCTTGAATGTCTGCTTGAATGTGGCTGGCTAAACTTTTTTTATACCCTTTTATGAATTATTACCCTAAATACCCCTTGTATGAATTACTAGCATGCCACACGCCACAAGACTTCTTCCTAGTGATCTGCTTCAAGATGTTAAATTTGTTCGTGGTGTTGATAATTTAGTTTTCAATATTTATTTACTGTTTTTTTTTTAAGTGGTCTAATTCGACTGAGACCACGAACTTCTCAACTTTGAATTGAAAAGAATTTTTTCTATGTTTGATGCAGGCAATGAATTAATGAGGATGGTATGCCTATGTATACAACGGCAGCAAAAAAAAAAAGCGCCTGTCAATCGTTCAGTCATTTTTCACATTTAAGAAGAATTTCAAGCGACCTTTGTCACAAGTTATGAATGTGTTATACATTACCATGCACCCAAATCAATAACATGACGTCATGCATTTTGAAAAGTCTTAAAAGAGGCTCATTGAGTTGCTTTGTGCATGGTGAAATTCACTAAATTTTCTAGACCTGTCGTCGAGTTTCCTTTGTATGCTAACGACGAATGTTCGAAGTAAAAGAAAAATCCCAATCTTTCACATACAATGGAACATTAATGAGTGAATAATTTACGATTTCATTTGGTTTTTGAAAATTCATGACCAGACACTTTTCACATTGGTGCTATATTCACATACACACAACCGGTACAAGTAACACGTCAAAAGTTGAAACTTGTGACAGTTTTCATGACACTTGGATGTGAAACTTGACTAATTATGCTAATTGTAAGTATTGTCGTAAGTTTACACCCTTCAGAATTACAACAAAGTCTTCATTGATATCAACTCAATGAGCCCATTCAATAATTAGACTTGTACCCCCTAGCCTTTTCCGACGTCTGTGACAATAACCTGTTCTTTACAGGTAGGCCCTTATCAGGTGTGATACACATATCTCGAGACAGCAATGTGATACCTGACAAAGCAAAACTAATGGGCTTGTGTGGTAATCATTGCCCACCTTAGGTCGCAACTGAGGTAATATGTGACGTATTCATCTACTACCGATGTTGAAAGAAAATGTTCAATTTTATAAATATTGATTCCCAGCATTTTCATTCATCTACTGACTTCCGGGATGATGACGTCAAGTCGTTGGTGGCTACCGTGGATACTTTTGTGATTTTCTCAAATGTCTGTTTTCTGAAATTTCTGTTCTTAGTTTACCTCCCGCGTTCTGATCCGACGTTTTACGTCACGGTATTTCGACAAACTGATGGACACAAAATGTTCTAAGTTTGTTTGCTGCCCTCTGTAGCATATGTGTTCCAATGGCATTTCGGGACTGTTTGTAGTTCTTCGGATCAAAAATTCGACAACGTTAAAATAACAGCAATGGTGCAGTAACTACTTAATGCTCCCATAATAACACCAGAGAACAATAAATGGGTAAAATATTAATCAACAGTTCAAGGACATACTGTAGGCCTAGTACGAAAATAATTAGTGTCATAAAAAAAAAGCCTTCTCTGTAATTACAGAATCTATATATACGGAAGTTATAAATATATATATTATTAATAATATATATATATATATATATATATATATATGTATATATATATGTATATGTATATATATATGTATATGTATATATATATATGTATATATATGTATATATATGTATATATATATATGTCTATATATATATATATATATATTATATATATATCTATATATATATATATATATATATATATATATATATATATATATATATATATTCCCACCGCAAGCTACCCATGTTAATTAAGTCTATAAAAGAAATTTTACAACATTTTAATGACTTTTTACATTTGTTCTCACCGTAAGGTCATCTTTCAATTAACACCGTGCAGAAGGATCCTTATGAAATATTTGTAGGGAAAGCTTATATTTGGACTTTTTTTTATATATCAATGTATTTTAACGTCTATTATATCGTCCCCACTGTAATACCATGGTAATTAAATTATAATTATATTAATTGAGTGGTGGAAAAATGACATCATCACATACGGGGACTTTGTAATCGTTGACTTACATCGAGGTCACCGAACAGATTTGCATTAAAATTCACTCTTTCAATGGTCCATCAGCCAGGATCGTTTCTGAGTTTACTCCTTTTTCTTCTTTTTTTTTCTTTCACTGGGTCTCATATCAATTGCTTTGATTTTACTAAACGTCATCAAATCTACTTTTCAGTTTTTAAAAACTGCCAGCCGCAGACAAAGCAGGGTAGCGTCTATACATACTAGCATTTTCGCTTCTTGCAAAATTCAGGGCCAACGCCAAGGCGCTTACGATCGTTAATAGCAATTTATATTGATGTGGTTACAGATAATGATGAAAGAGAATCCTGTACGTACGTCCTTTCCGAATGATTTTAAGCTTACCGTGAATGTTACTCACTGCATGAAGGGTAAATAGATAAAAATTATTACAAAACACCTCGATAAAAAGCTCTCTCGACAAACAAGTTCATTATTTATTCATATTGCCGTCATTGAGCCAGTTCCCCCTACAGACCGTAGACGTGTTAGAAACGACACGATAGATTAGAGTGGCACCTTGGAGTTGTTTTGCGAAATTGCAATCAAACTTTTTGTCGAGCCTGTCAAGTTTCCGTCACATGCTGCATGTGAGGACAAATGATCAAACAAATAGTCAAAGTTAGCAACGGTTCAGTCTGGTTTCCAAAAAATGTGTTGACTAAGGTGACTTTTTTTCTATCAGCACTGGCTGGTTTCTTTGACCGCTCGTCTATTCCCTCTAAACGACTTCCAAAAAAGAAAACAAAATAAAGTTGTTAGCCGACCAGTCTCGAACTTGCAGAAGGCAAGCCGTTTACGCAAATAGAGACAAAGGAACCGATACCATCGGATGTCCAAAACTGGTTATCCTAGACTCCATGTTGACAGTGGGGGTGGGGTGGAGGAGAGACTACAGTGGATCAGACCTTCATCGCTCTATGAATAGCCCCCCCCCCTCCGTCCTCGACTCTAGTAGCAATTTTGCCCCCCCCCAAAAAATGAAGTGCATGCATTCTTTGATTTCCCTTTTTTGATTATCATTGCCCCCCCCCCCCCCAGAAAAGAAAAACAGACGAACTGAATTTGCAACAATTTGGTCTTTTGTTGCAACTTGATAGATCTAATGTTTTGATTTGAACGCAAATCGATGCTTTGACGGCCAGGATCATGAAAGTATACTACGTTCTTGGTTTACTTTACGAAAGCATGGGTGGATCGGCTCCAGAGATTGGTCTACCATGCAAATTAGGTATCGGTTGCGTTTGCAATTTCCTGATTGGTAATATTATCCAGCATTATGTTCCAGAGATCACTGTGGTTTGTAGCAGCTCATCTTTTGATTACCTCTGCATGTGCTTTAGCTACCAAGAGCACATTTCACAACAAAAATCGACTGTTACCGTTATGCATGAGAAACTTTGTGTGCATGTGAATCAAGTTCTGAAACGTGGATGTGCAGTCTATTTCTTCAGTGTCTGCCAGTGCTGTTTTGTGGGAAGGTGGGGGAGGGGGGGGGGCAAATATGGCATGGCGGGTGGTGGGGTGCTCCGCTTTAACATCCACTTCCTATAAGCATGTTGCCAGCTTTGCCGATGATGCTGGCTATACTGTTTCAGAACTATCTAAGTCCTCGTTCCTTGCCTCTTGGACTCAAAATTTATTGAATCTTTACAGGCTCACAAAAAATGCTTATGACCAGCTTGGGACATGTCACATTCCCTGTCTTGTTTCATGAGGTGTCTAAATATTTTAGGTAACATGTATAACATTCCAACACGCTCCCCATATGGGTCTCATATACACGAACAGATGGGGCCTGATTTCTTTACACCCATGATGCAACGGGCCCACGTGTTTCAGCCCAGATAACCCATGTGTGGTAGTTCTGTGAGGTAGTTATCCCGAATGGTTATCTGGGCTGGCCCACATGGCCTCTTACAGATCTTAGGTGCCAAATCATAGGGCCCATATGGCTTCAACTGAAACTGAAACAAAAGCCATGAAGAAATTCAACAATAGCTTTATTTGTTGTTTGATAAATAATATGTTTACACCCGGAAGCACGCCATGCTTTGACAAGGCGTTTTTAGTTTTTATTCCAGAATTAGCGGTACAATTGAAGCTACCTTTCAGTGAGTTAAAGATGTCTTTGAAAGGATTTAAGATAGGCCTATCTGTGATCGAACTTATTTAGATATCTGTAAAGGAATCATACACATCTTTAAATGAATTGCAGATATCTTTAAATGATTTTAGGTATTTTCAATAAATAAAGATATCTTTAAATAATTAAAGATATTTTTAAGTAATTAAAGAGAACTGGGGTTTCTTCGAATAAGTTTAAGAGAATTCAAGGTATTTTCAAATAATTAAACATGCTTAATCAGCCCATTTGGAGATATCTTTAAAGGTACCTTTAATTTTGAAATAAAAACTAAAATAGCCTGCGATAGGATCTGCCGGGCTACCCGATACATCAACGTATAGAGAAAGGTACATCAATAATCTACGGATGTTCGTCTGCCTACGATAACGTTGATTCCCATCAAAACTACAACATTCAGAAACATTTTAGGAAGAAAAAAATCATCAGCTACGTAAATACGGATGACCTAACCCATAGCATGTCACAGTGTATCTATATTTAAATAATTGTACATCTTTAGCACTATTTTCTACTTTTTATGTTCGAGAAATTAAAGAGTAGAACATAGACTTCCCTCATTTAAATAGCAGTGTCAGTGATCCAATGCAGAACGAAGTAATTAACTTGTACACCGTAACGTATTACCGTATCGTGTGCACTTATGTACAATACATGGTACGTGCAAGCAGTATTACGGTACATGTACGGTACGGTACGGAGCCATTAATTACTATGTGAAGCAGCCGAGCTTGAACGTCCGTCGTTGCTGCTGCAGAGTTGCGATCGTACCTTAACAAATTTCTCCCAAAATGGGGTGCGGCAACAGCTCGGAAGGGAATGGGGATGATAATGATAAGGGATTCTTCCATCGTAGACCGAAGGTTAGCATTAGGATTCACGGGAATGATGTGCAAAATCTGAAATCGTCGAATAAGCATGCTCCCGTTGTGTTTGTATTTGGTGAGTATTTTGTTCCAGGGTATCACTTACCCTCTGTATCGTAATCCGTCTGTTGTTGTCACTGTCAGCCAGAACTTGGTTACACTGTGTTCGTTGTGTTAATTGTTATTATTGTGGTAAACACTGACTTTTTATCAATGTAGGCTAGACCAAGGCCTAGGCTATACTGCATTAGTAGGCCTATGCGGTATGCCTAGACAAGAAGCCCTGTCTTGAAACAGCTGGTCAGTGAGAAGTGAATTCTGTTGTCCTGTGACTATAGGCCTAACTTTAGTACTATGGCTAACTGGCTAAACGACCGCACCAGAGCTGTCACTTGTATTTGTAAGGCTGCAACATAAGGAAGGCTGAGGTTAGAGGTCTGTTGATAACACAGCACAGGCTGTACAGAAACCATAAATTCAACGTAAAAGTAAACGAAACTGGAAAAGAGTGTTGCGGATAGGACATTACATTTCCTGGTACTGTAGTAGTACAGAGTGGTGCAGCAACTTAAATGTTTCTGCAGTTACTGATGATTATTCTAATTACTGCAAATTGAAATGTCCCATCTATGACACTTATATATTACTTATATATATATAATATATTATATTTTTCAATATAACTCATTAAATGTCGCTTGGATTTTTTGTTTGTTGGGGTTTCTCTCACTAACTACAATGTAACATACATGCCCATGAGTCCACCTCCTTATTAATTAATGAAAAATGGCCCGTCTGCGACATTTTTCATTGACTAGTGTATGCATTGCAGTACTGTACTTCATCCACTCCTTTCCTCCACATGAATTATTACTGTACTCTATGACGCTTAGGGGACACTTGTCAGATTATTGCGCAAGTGCCATTGAATTTACACGGGTTATCTTGAAAACATTCTTTAGAAAAAGACTGCATGGAACCTATGAAAGCTTAGTCCTGACCATGATTTATCGTAATGTAGTCCTGGAGAAGTGGCATCAGTGTAGTAGTCTTGTAGCGGCTTCATTGAGAAGTCACTATATTGTGAAGCCTGCCCTCATTTCTGGTGTCCACTTTGTAACCATATTCTCGGAAAGTTTCCATGCCAAGTTTTATGTGCGTACATTCCTTTGTTTCAGTGAATGACTAATTATGCATCAGCGGAAACTCCTACTTCACACGCAGAGATGAACAAAGAGCTTATCACTCTTAGTCCTACTTCTCAACGATTAGGTACGAGCCTTTGTCATAATGGAGAGTAACGCATGTTTCATTAAATGCCTGATTATTGATGCCAGTAGTTCCTGCACATTCCTCTTACATAATGTTATCCCATTTATCTTGTAGTTCAGCTGGTGTTATATCACAGGCTGACTGATGTTTATCACTTCTTATACTTTCTGGAGAACTCTTTCAGCTTCCCAGGCAAAGCCACATGGATCGCGACAGGAAAGCGAAAAGTTTCTCTACAAGTGCATCACTTTATTAATTTGCCAATAAAATTCAGTATCGATCCAGACTGGATGATTTGACTATGGATGTATCAAGAGTGATTGTGTAGAAACGGACTTCAGATTTGATTTTGAGCCCACTCCTGATTTCCTTAGTCGGTCCATATGTAGTTGCCCCCATACTCTCCTAAAGCCTTACGAGTTACCACAGGACAAGGGGAGGGAGTTGACCATATACTGTACTGCACAGTATTTATATTTTATAGTGGAGGCTTCATACACCTCATGAGTCCACATTGCTTGTCGTTGGTTATGTTAATTATGTCAAAGAGACCCCCAGAAGACTGGTACATTAATGCTATCCTGTCTGTGACACTGGGAAATGTCCCGTCTGCGACGCGGACTTTTTTGTTGAACAGGGAAGGTGTTGAACAGGCCCATACGCCACTTTTTCAGTAAGGGGGGTTCGATTTTACCACAAGTGGAACATTTTTCCCGACAAAGCTCTAAGGAGGGACTAACAAAATTAAAACTCATATATGTTACTAACGTAGGCCTACTATCATAGGCTGCGGGGAACTCCAGATCTTTTGGGGGGTTAGTCCAAATGCCCTGAACCCCCCCTGGATACGGGCCTGTTGAACATTTATTATTTCACAGTGCAGGCTTCATACATGAGCCACACTGCTGTTCATTGCTCATGTGAATTACAGTCAAGGGGACACCTAGAAGCCTGTACATTAATGTTGTCTCGTCCGCGACTCTGGGAATGTCCGTGATACTGGGAATGTTCAACTTTATGTAACCCTTTGAGTTGGAAAGAGAATCCTGAAAGAAATTTGCTTACCAAAGTGACCCTACCATACTCCCTATTCAGATTGATTCCAGTTTTTCTTTAACCCTTGAAAATCTAATGTCCATTTTTTGTCATAAGACATATCATAGGAGTCCATCTCTTGACATCACAAATCTGCATACTTTAGCCAATGTTTATTCATGCTGCAGCTGTGACACTTATTTGCCTGTAAATTGGTCAATTAGTCTGTGACGGACTTTGATGGAATCTGTGGGTACTTTTAATATTTTCAATGCTGAATGCTCCCAATACTCCAAAATATCATTTTCATGTCACACGACCTTGAAAGTCAACAACACAAACTACTGTACCTGTAGTGATGGTGGGGAAAGAAAGTGTACAGCCACTGTATGCAACCACAAGTACTGTACAGTACAGTACAAGTATACATGAAGTTGTTTCTTCAAAAGCTTGAAACTGGAGCGAAACTGCACTGTTGCCTGTTGGGGCTACAATTTTGTTCATGGTACTGTAGTCCCAAAATGCAACCGAGAAGAGTCAAGAAAATACCAAATACTTTTGTGTCCATGTATTTTTTCTTTCAATTTCCTGTCCAAGTGACATCACTTTGTCATTCGATTTGTCTTGGGTTACCTTATTATGCAAAGCTGAAAGTGGAACATAATCCCGAACATGTTTTCGAACTGAACTGGAGAAGGATGTTATGGATGGTGTAACGAGACTTTTTCATGTGAGGGGGAGGGGGGATTGCGGGGGGCTTAGCCAGTAGTGCCACTGCCTACAGTGAGGGAAGCATCATGGGTTGGCATGTACAAAGAAAATTTCTATAGCAGAGCTTTGTAGATTGCAGGAAATGGCACTTCCCAATCTTTGTGGCCTTGTAAGTTGATAAAAGATGTGTTGTCATGTTGTGAGTACAAAGGGCAAACTGACATGCCTACTGCACAATGGTACATTGCAGTGCTAACACTGATACGTGAGGCCCATGCATACATGTGTCAGTACGGAGCAAACTGTACCAGAGTTGGCAAAAAGCTATTCGCAAGGGGCACTTGGTAGCACATGAGAAGTTCAGGAATATTCCCCTTCCAAAATCCCTTAAAATTTTACCAACTGTGTTCCCTAAAGGTTCTGGGGGTTTCAAGTGCAGTTAAGCCTCCTTACTGAAGAGTGCTCGATCAAATTGTTAAGCATGTCTTAAAGCAAATGAATTTAAGTTGAATTTAAGTGAGCAAGCGGATTGTGAAACGGAATATTCATTGACTCGTTTCCTGGCCTAGACGCTCCCTTTACCTTTGAAAAATTGGACAGCCCCAATTAATCAAGACAGATGGTAACGCTACAGTACTGTGGGTTTGTGGCACTTGAAACTTGTTACTTTGTAATCTTGCAAATGGTTCAAAGTACATTACACTATGTTCAGCTTCCCTAGAATGTGATTAATGTGATTCACTCATTTTTTGAAGCTTACAGTATGTTGAGATGAAAGTGAAAAAGAAAGTACAGTGGAGATGGACAATGTTTGCGAACTGTTCACCCATGATACCAAAATCCAAGGAAATCCACAGCACAGTAATCCAAAATAAAAAAGAAAAAAGCAATCTCGAGAAAACACTGAACACTAGAAATGAAGAAGTCGAAAAACCGTCACTCTTGCTGGCTACAGTATCTCAATGAATTCCTTTGATGGAGGTGTTTTTTACCCAATTTCCACATCCGTTCTGCAGAATTTGCTGAAATTTTGTGATTTGTTAAGTCTGTTCTGTTAGTGTGATGTGACAGATGCCAGCATGCCTCACTGTCATTATCGATACGTGGACTCTTGAAACTAATTGGGCGACGTTGCAGTGGTGAGTGAATCTCGAGACTCGAACGGCATTTGATGCCCTAAGCCCAATACTGCACATACTGTAATTCGCTCTGTATACTGTAATGTCCAGAAACTGTACCGTACACTGGCAGAGTGCTGTGCATATATTGGTGATGTGTTGCTTTAATATTAAAGGACGGTAAACCTGCAGCTACCAATTACTTACATAGTGTACTTTACTTTGAACATTGGCTGCACATGTACAGTACAGTATATTTAGTAAAGCACTGTCCACGTTGATGTCACTGTAGCTGCAACTAAATCTGCAATTTTGTTCGAAACAGACAAACAGTACAAGGGCAGGAAGTCTGGTCCCACCTCATCCTCACACCTAAAAGAAGTCGCATTTATTTCTGCACTTGTGCAATATATAAAATTTATTTGTACAGAGCATGCATGTGCTCAGAGTATGGCAGAATCATTTCGCTTTACTCCTAAACGTTTGCCCCACCCTGATAGCGTATATATACTGCATATGGATTTTGTTTCAGTCATATCTTCGAAGAGGGATTTATTGTCAATGAAATTTAAGTTTGCAAATTCACATCTACAGGAGTAATTCATCAAGTCCGTGCACAATTTCCGTCTGTCTGTGCTGTTTTTATGGCTAATTGAAGTTTGTCACACTGTGGCAAAATTGTCCCAGTGTGACGTCGTACCTGCAGTGTGACATCCCGTTGCCTCGCACACAAGTTTTCAGCAGTATAGTTCGCTCACGAATTTCTCTCGGCATCTTTGAATGTTGTCGACTCGTAAGCAGTTGTTTATCATCCCTCACCACTTTTATCGTTATTTGTGATTAGATTCATTTGTGATTAGATTATTTGTGTTAGCGTAAATACTGTAGCCCCCAATTGCCACACCGTGGAACTATTAAAATTTAACACATTATATATACAGTAGTTCCATGGTTAGACACCAAACATTAGCTCAAACTATGCTCAAATGGCACATTTACTTGCATTGTGGCAAAATAATTGGCAACCCTTCATAAAGGCCTGTTCCATTGCAACCAACCGTTCTACTGTACTGTGTGTGTGCAGATTAATACGAAACAGCTCCTTCTTGCAGACATGATGGCACTGTACGTACTGTACTGTACTGTACGATGGACATCGAGAACAAAGGTTTCAAAAGTCAACTATTAAAGAACTGCAGTACTTCAAATGAGTAATACTGCTACATGCATTTGAAATGGAGATGGGTTTGTATTCAAATTCAGTCGACATTTTGTGGCCTGTTTCAATGTTGTAGTTTTGCATCCCTGAGCTAGCAGTCGATAATTTGAGATGATCCAGGTACAGTACTTTTCTGTTAAGTCTGCCAACACCAGAATTGCCAACCCCAAGAATGGCAAACCTTGAATCAGACAAGTGAAAGAAAGCCTGGAAATCACAACCCAAACGTGGAGGTTTTGAAAAGGGAGCTCGTACATTTACCGCGTCATGAGAAGTGTTTCCTACAGTATGCTGCAGTGGGAGGAGATTTGACTTCTGCAGAGAGTTGTTTCGCTAAATAAGTCGCTTTCTGACGACGGTGCTTCTGCTTCACAACAGCAGTGGAATGCATTAATCTTGGCCTACAGTTCTAAATGAGAAAAAACCCTTCACATTGCTCCAAAGCGATTGTGCGAAATACTTGGTGCAGTGTGTTCATGCAATGTCTTGTGAAGCACACTCAAAACTTCTTTTTTCATTTCAGGATGTTTAAAGGAGAATGAAATATAATTTGTAGAAAGAAGACTTCCTTTCTGGAATGATTATAAAGATGTCGTGCACAGTGTAATTTCAATGTAACATATATACAAGTTGTCAGTATAAAATCTACAAATACATCTTCTTTGGATGACTCAGCACCCCTTTTGAAAAATTCTTGAACGGTAGACTTTGTTTTTGCAGCACACTGCGAAAGAATTATAGATCAAAATCTAACTGTATTCTGCTCAAAAGTATCGCATTTTGCCCCTGATCCTACGCTTTCTTTCGGTGATAATTCTCGAACCAATTGTTTGTAGGTTCATTAACAGAGTCTCATCACAGTGTTGTGCTATTTACTGAGCGTGAGCTCAGCGCCACTGCGGCACTTCTAATTCTATTATCTTTTAACTCCCATCTCCATTTCGCCAGGAGATATACGGCAGCTCTCAGTCGTCACGTGGGCTGTACACCTCGTCACGGTTTTTATCGTCGCTCGTGCTCCGGCGAAGTGGAATCCACTTTTCGCTGTGAACTTCATTTGCAGACGTGTTTTCGAATTAAATTTGGATCAGAAGTGAGGTTAATGTGGCACATGCCATAAACTGTAATGTGTGCAAAGTGACCGTTAAAAACAAGGTTTTTGCAAGTACAGTTTATTGCTGTTTTCATGTTTTTCTGTGGTTTACTGAAATATTCTCCTCTGACACTTGACAAGGGTCGTGATGTAGGCAAACTTGTCAAAAAGTCATTCTTTTTTTTGGGGGGGGGGACAACTGACTTGGCAGTTATGGTAGATAATATACTGTATATTTTATTGGTTTGAACATGATAAGTTTTGTAAACAAATCGTCATTATACCACAGTCGTGTAAGTCTTTGATACAGTAGCTTTATTCACTTATTTTTGCTAGCTTTATTCGCACGTATCAGTTGTAACAGACTGAGAGCCTGTAAATTTAAGGAAGCAGCTTTTTTTATTGGGACAATTTATGTACAGTTTTAACGACCAGGCACTGACGAAAGAAGTCGTACCCCCCCCCCCAAGGTACTGTAGCCAATGTAGATCAATGGAAATGTCATACTGTACATGTCAAACATACACTGTACATACTGTACTGTACTCTGTCTACATTTAACTTGCACAGGCATCAGACAGTTGTTAGAGATTACACATGTATGCATCCCACTAGTAAGTAGTGCACTGCTTGTGTCTACCATTTAGTGTTATTGTATGAGGAGGGACAGTAAGTACCGTATGTGTGTCACTGTACTAAAAGGGAGCAAAAATTGTAAGGCAATACATGCAGGTCTACAGTGTATCAATATCAATGTGTATTTATACTGTAAGTATATGGGCACTGAAAAATGATAAACCCAAGACTTACAGTATTTTAGATGTACCAGACCTTGGATTATTAAATTTATCCACAAAAGGACTCTCATAAGTTGAAATTTGCAGTCTTACACTTTTCTATGTGTGCACAGTATCCATGCAGGGCTTTGTCATACATGTACTGTAGTCTGTAGGTGTACATGTGTGAGATTCTATTGTAGCTAGAACAGAGATACCCACATTTACTTTCACACATATCTATTACATGTTGTTTTCTCGCCTCGAGATTTCACTGTTTGTCCACAGATACAATGCCCATGTGGGCCAATACCACAGCTTACCAATGTTGTTGCCAGAAGTGTCAAAATCTATAGACACTGTATCTAGATTAAAGATTTATCCTTGATTTATGGGAGAATTCACTCTGGATATATCCATATACAATATATCCACACTTGTTGTCACACAGGCTGGGCGATAAGGGTGCAGTGACCATGTTTTACTAAGTGCTGTGATTTTGGGATTACGAGGAACATGTCTCTTTAAGTTCTGACTAAAGATTTCACTTTGTGACAAGTATGGCAGATGTGTACAGTACTCTACAGTATGTCTACAGTAACCATAGTTACATTTAATTAGTGACAGGATACTCCCTAAAAAAAAAACAAAAAACAAAGACAAAGTAATCTAAAAACATCAATTCAAAATGTACCATACTGTAATTTTACGATGGAAAAAAATGATTAAGTGTAGTTCACTTAGCGTGGCTGATGGGGTACTGTAATGCAAAGTTACTTTAATTGGGCTACAAAACTGGGTCTTCATACACTAACTAATGTTGAATTTGAAACCCACATGGTCAGGTACTGCACATGAGTGTGAAGGTCTGTTAAATCTGCTAACATTAATGTATCATCGTACATTCAGAGGTAACTATAAAAGTGCTAATTATGTTCTGTCACAGTCAGGTATATTTACAGTCTATTACTATCATGCAAACTGACGTACAGTAGCATTCTAGATCAACTGTATAGCAGCAAAATCATTTGAAGTCATGTATTTCACCTGCTGTATTGCCATAATTTTCGAGCATGTTTAGCAACATATTGTAGGATTGAACAAATAATCGCATTCATGGTTAAATGAAATATTCCCCAGTGTGCCACATTTTTTTTTTCCAGTATCGTATCCCAGAAACACTGCACGTATAATAGGAGTTACACGTACGGTATTCTTCATGTGGAATGTTTTAAATCAAAAACATATATGTTAAAAAAAAAAGGTGAGATAAATGATAAAGCTATAAGTAACCCAAGACATAAAAAAAATTACCATCCAGTGTGAAGAAATGACATGGAATGTAGACAAATTTCCTGAAACATTGAGAGTTGTTTTGTGATCAACTCCACTGGTGCTGTGAAAAAATCTCCAGTTGAACATGTACCTGTACAGTCAAGCTACAGTATGCTGTATACTGTAACAAAATATTGAACAGTGGCCTTGTCTGGTGTAAACTAGTTTACTGGGGAATGCTTGCAAGTTCTGAAGTAGACCAAGGACTCTGTGAAATTGAAAAAAAGTGGGGAAAGTCAAATTTATCATGACACATTCTTGAGAGTATTGTATCCAGTTCAGTTTACAGTAAGACCATAATAGTGAAAAACAGTCTCAGTAAATACATTACTTCCTCTACCCACATGTGTTCCTTTTGTTCCCCAAGAAGATTTAAACTTGATAAAACAGTTGGTCTTTTTTCACGACACCTGCATCTGGTTATTCAATTTGAACACTCGAAATCGAATAGTCTCGTCTAGACCCGCGGTTCCGAGACTGCTCCTAGATCTTGAAAAAAGCTCAGTTTCAGGCACAATGTCAGGAGATGATTCGAGGTAGGAGCTACGGTACAACCACGTATCCGTGCCGAGCTTAATTGCTTGAACTGCCCGCCTGGTAAGGTACAACCTGGAATGGGTCATAAACACGTTTAATGCGAGGCTCTTCTGGGGGAGTGTGTTGTCTGAGCGATTTCTCGCAAGTGCCATGTGAAAGAAAACATGCAAGCACTGCTGATGCAAACACATATTTAACGTCTGCATGACTTTGGGACAATGTTATTGATCAGTGTGCGATACAGAAGAAAACCAAATACCTTTATGTGTGTACAGAACAAGGTGAATTTCATACACCAGGTCACTGAGGACCTTCAGCTGAAGTTGGCTACTTTCTTGATTTTATCGATCCTGTGCTGGAAGAAGGCTGGAAGTTTTCTGTACTCCGGATTCTACCAACTAGCTGTAGGAACATCTGTACTGCTACTGTACAGTGTGCAGTACAGTGATTATTTATTCAAGGACTTACTTTAAGACATAAGACAGGTCTACCTGTATAATGCTACAAGTCCACTAGTGTGGCCAGTGATACAGTAGTGTTTTTATCCATTCTGAAAGCTTGGAAATTTGGGGTAAATTTTCTTCCTCATACCTTGGTACCTGACCAAGCTGGCAGGTCTCAGTGAACATTAACATACACTAGCAGTCGGTGTCTCCACAGTACCGTACCTGTATCACATTTGTGTGGAGGAATCTCACTAGTACAGCACATACACTCACCTGCACCTTATGGATAGAACTACTGTACCTACTTTCCTTGAGAAAAGAAGAAAGTTCATTTTGAGCTATTTTCTGTGTATGGTACAGTAAGTGAAATTTGGCATCTTACACCGTGCTTTCGCACAGCGATTGTGTCGTTTTTCACTTTACGGAGGAATCGGGTGGTAATTTTGATCCGTGTAAACTGAAATGTCTTTCGGATACCCGGGTTACTCGTGAAAACACTGACACGATGATATGCAGCGAACAGGCCTAGTACAGTAAACAAAAGTGCTTGAATGACTCAGTCACGCTTACGATGTGTTTTCAAATTCCTGTGAAAAGAGCCAGGTTGTCCTGATGGAATGAAAACCATTGCAACGGTGTGGACTCCTTGTTTTCTTACTTTTGTATGAATTCTGCAAATTTTTAGCATAATTGGAAGCTGTTAAAGGTTCTCTTCATTGCTCTAAAGCAGTGTTTCCTCAAACTTTTTCCGACTTTTGTCATTTTGGCATGACTCAGTGTTCCCCCCCTCACTCTCCTCCCATGCTACAGTATCTCCCGATTCCATGATTTATTGTCGGACGTCTCAGGGAGCAATCGGATTTCCCAAATGTATGTATGTAGAACGCTATATGGAGGCAGCAACCCATTTGAAGAAGAAGAGCTGGTGTTATAGGCACACCTGTGCCTGCTACCAGAATCCATCTATGTATGTATGTATGTATGGTTGTAGTCACAAGAAATGTCACTACTACAATGAAACATCCTGAAGCATTTTGACAGGAGTCCTTGAATTCCAAATCCCCCCCACACACAAAAAGATTCGTTTTTCAGGCAGATTGGATCGGAAATTCATCTTTTCGAACCCAGACCCACTGTGTGCCTTCGGGGGCCCTATATCGCTGCATTGATGTATATTAATAGCCAGGGACCCCTAAATCATTACCAGTGCCCCCCCCCTATCACTCCTAAACTTTATAGCGCCCACCTGAAACTTCTAAACTCCCCAGGGGAAGCGGTAGGGACCACTTTGAGATTAACCACTGCTCTAAAGAGTCGTACATTGTTCTGAAAGTACTGCACTGTACATGTATGTGCAAACCAAAATTGGTGATTGCACTTCATTAATTTCCTCTCCTCACTTACATTCCTCACTTGCATTCGTGAAAGTCCACCGTCTTTGAAGTACATCTGCACTGTACATGTCCATTATTAGTATACTGTATACGGTTTGTACTGTATGCAATCCCAATGCTCTGTGCACGGTCTAGTGCAAAATATTACCCTATGGTATACAGTATCTGTAATGACTGTCAGTACTTCAGGAGAATGGCCAAAGTGTTGAAGTACAGTTGTAGTGTGGAACCCCCATTCCTGTTGTCAACAATTTATTTTGGTCAGATATTTGACAAAATTTGCCAAACCTCTTCTAAACACTGCAGGTGTGTTTAATATTTCATGGTTAAACACTTTCACCCGAGGGCCATTCTTGTTTCTTCACCTTTTGCAGGTGGTCCTGGGTCCAGGAAGGGGCGAGTCGTTGATGACCTTGTACACATGTACGGTTTCAAGCCTCTTATAGTGGAAGACATGATCATGAGGGAGTTGCCCAAGAAGGTACAGAATGTGATGGCGGTACAGAACACCAAGGGACTGGCACAGATGCTAGTGGTAAGTACTGTATTATTCACTGCTTTTATCTTGTCTCAGTACTGTATGGCCACAGAATTGCTGTGCCAGAGACCTGTGAAAAAAAAAAGAAGGAAAAAAAAAAAGAAATTCAATGTATCAGTTTCTGCTTGACTCCATTTCAAGCAAAGGTATTTTATCTTTCAAGCTGTAAAAGCTCAAATATTTACTCCATTCCTCACTTTCCCAGTCCCAAAACCAAGGGTGAAATTAAGGAGAGCTGAAGCAAGAGCCACCTTCTATCAAAAGTCTCTCCTGTTTTCCCTTGCTTTTGGTGTAACCATGCGACACCTCGTGTCGAAAAGGAGACTCGTACACATTTATAGGTTATGTTACTGACCGATGATGGGCGCTAGATTTGGTAAAAACGTGGTGCCTGGTACCATCTCTGGGGTCAACAGGCCATAGCCGTCTGGCAGGAAATGGGTTTCAGACCTTGCCTGATACCGGGTCGACATCACCCTCGAACCAAACATGCACTCCCAGGTCTGCGGTACTGTGTCAACAGTACTGGTAACGTTTTAACACCCCCTGCGGCTCTGTCTGCCTTAAGGCTGGACCAGGGTCCGCCATCTCATTCCAGTGTTCCCGTGTTTTCAAATATATCTATCTGGTTTACACTACGGTGGTACCTTCGATTGAAGTTGTCGACTTGAAGGTCGATAGTTGTTCAGAACCACCATCACACTCAGCCATAGTGCCAGCATGATCCAGTCATTATGTTGTACAGGATCGAATGTGCACGACTCCTGTACTGTTGACCTCACTGACTAGGCTTCATACACTGCGCATACCTGTCCTCTTCTTCGTCTTTAGCAATTATTTGCGAAGACGGCTCATTGTCATGACTGCTGGCAGTGTATGGGTCATACTGGTTTTTACAGTGAAGCACTATTGACCAGCATATAACAAAAATGGACCGTAGCTAATGGTCCAAAGGAGTGGTGTTGTAGCAGGTTACTGTAGCCTACAGACTAGTGTAGATCTAACATCATCACGTAGATACTGTGAATGAGTGGATCTTTCAGTGGCCTTGAAAGTTTGAGTATATTTTGTGCACTCAGTGCACACTTATCAATTGCTACTGCAGGCAAGTATTTAATAGGGCACATCTTAATTTCAGTTAAGGTGAATTTAGGCGCACTAGTGATCATGTGCCTTAAAAGGCAGGGCCTGTAGCACACGTACTGTACTCACATTACTGCATGTGGGGGATATCAACATGAGAAATGACAGAAAAATCTTATTGTGTTTGGAAGAGGTCAAAGTCATCTTGGGTCACCAGAGGTCCAACACTGAAAAGTTTGTTAACAATCATTTATCTCAAAAAACTTGTTACAGTATGTAGTAAAGTGTAGAAGAATCCTATTGTTTTAGTGGAGGTCAAATGTCATCTGAGTTCACCAGAGCTTAAACTCTGAAATGCTTGCTTTATACAGTATTTCACGACAGGAATCATGAACACTTTTGATACTTAGTATGTGAAAGTGTTATATGAAGTACTGTGGGTGAACCCTCTTCTTTTGATGGAGGTCAAAGGTCATCCTACAGCAGGTCCCCAGAGGTCAAACACTGAAAACTTAATAAACCCATAGCAGTCATGGAAACTTTTGCAAGTTTGATAATGCATTGCATTCAAATCTTCTGGTTTTTAGTGGAGGTCAAAGATCATCTGAGGTCACCAGTGGTTAATCACTGAAAAGTTTGTTAGACGTGTACTGGTGTCTCAAGATACTGTAAGAATCATGGAAACTTTCTATACTTTGTATGGACTGTAACTCTGTTCCTGTATCAATCTTGTTGTTACTGTATCAGTCTAGTTGTTATTAAAATTCATCTAAGGCCAAAGTTCATCTGAGGTCACCTGAGGTCAAAAACTGTTCACACTTTGTTAACATAAAATACAGTATCTCAAGTTAGACATCTGGGAAACTGGTAATACTGTAATTCTTAGCATGATAATGTATTAATTACATCAAGCAGAACAAACCAATTGTTTTAGATCTAGGTCAAGGTCACATCTGAGGTTATCACAGGTCAAATACGGCACCTAAAACTAGTTTGTTAACGCAATATTTCAGGATGAGAATAACGGAAACATTTACAGTAGTATGTGGCATGTATACGTTAAGTAGTTCTAAGGACTCATTTGTTTTTGGTCCAAGAGGTCTTAGGATTACCCGAGGTCACTAGGGGTCAAACAAGTATGTTAACTGAGCAGTAATTAACTCAAGATCTGTTGGAATCATGGAAACTTTTGATACAAGTTTAGCATTCACATTTCATCAACTTAGATGAACCCTTCCTTTTTTTGGAGGAGAAGGATAAGGAGGAGGAGGAGGTCAAAGAGTCATTGCAGGTCCTTTGAGGTCAACACTGATAACCTTGTCAACATCATCATGAATATTTGTTTGCACAAGCACTGACTGAAACCTGTATACACTTGGAAGAGTTTGAAGATCATCGAAGGTGTTAAAATGTCATCAGAGCCAACTGAGTCTCTGGACTCTGGCTAACAGCTCAAAGGATGGTGGTGGTGCTGTGCAGTAGGGGTGGAAAATGGCATGTGGTTGTAGCATACAGTAAAAGGTACATTTAGAATGCAGCTGCTGAAAAGCTTCTCCTAGCTGTAGAGTCGTTGACCCCTCTAAGTTCTGGTGTCAGTGATGTAGCAATAACATCTGCTTGAAGACTGAAGTCCCATTGGAGAAAAAATTTTTGATTGATTTGCAAACCATCTAACAGTACTGTAGGCCTACTGTGCTGTACATACTATACATGTCACTGTATAATTGTATTGCTCTTAGACTGTTGACTTCAAACAGATCTGCTAAAATGTCCCGTACCAACCTGAATGAAGAACAGTCAGTCTTAATCGATGGCATCAGATGTTATTTGCATATATATTTGCATATATATTTGCATATATTTGCATATATTTGACAGACTTGAGTCTTCTCTTGCCATGAATGCAGATATCAGGTAGGCTAGGCAAATGTATGGCACTACTAGCTGTAGTGCATGTACTGTAATTAACCCAAGGCACCGAACGGTCTGAATATTTTGACAATGTACAATTTGTTTGACCAGTCCCTGTTTTGATATCAGAGAGAATTTTCCCTTCATACCCAGGCAGTTTCGTGGAGAAATCACCTGAAACCAATAATTTCGCAGGGATTTTTAAAGCAAAAAAAAGCAGGAAGCAATTTGCTCTAAGTACTGCAGTGACTGTCGAAAGGCACCAACCTCATCAATTTAACATTTGCTTGAGTAGCCGCAGAATTTACTCGTGGAGAAATTCGCCGGTCTCTCCGTACGCCGACGGTGACGATGGTGTTTAACGGTAACAGTGGAAACGGTGTCAGTCTATCAGGCGTGAATGCATGGATATTTACATTTTGACGACATATTGAGTGCTTCATAGTACCATGTTATTTACATAGTTCACATCAATCTATTGTAAAGTCTGCAAAGTGCCTCACAGAGGAGCCTTTTATTATTTGTATACATACACCGTTCTGTGATGTGCAGCGTTGCATTTTACAGTACTGTACATGCACTGTGCTGTAGTATGCAGAGATACAGTATACTGTACTTGTACACCAAGTTGCAGTTCTGCAAAGAAAGATCTTGGTGTCCATTCTACGCTATTGGTGTACAAAAGGTTGACATGGGTGGTGGAAAATTGGAGTCCTCCGAAATAAATCTTTTGTTACAGTACTTATTTGATTGGTAATCTCATTTTTTTTTATTTCAAAATCTGCAGTAGACGGTAATTTTCTTCATCTACTGTATCATCACAAATTGTGCTTTGCATAATATGTACAGTACAGTGATGAGGATGGGCATGCAAACATCACTCACAGCAGAAATCTTGGAAAATTGTAATTAATTAATCCCAAAAGTTCACTAGTGTTAAATAAACAACATTTTTACTGAAATTCTATTACCAGTAGGAAGGTCAGATGGGAGATTTATGGTAAACAAGACAGGTCTACTGTACATACATACGAACACCGTATAACCAAAGTAAAATTGAAAGTTCAAGAAATTACAAAATTAAAATGAAAATAAATCACTTGAAATTCTTGAGTGCATTTTTAATTTTACACTGAATTTTCTTCTTTTTTTTTATACATTTAAACTAATTATGAAATGTGCTGGCGATGTCTGTCCCTGTGTGCTTGTAGTAACGTCAAGCATAGGTCAAGGTAAAGCACTGCTGAGACACTGGACAGGCATCGTCTTCAAGGCCCCACTGTATAACTTGAACTTCAAAAAAATTTCTTGGACATACTGTAATGTGGACAGGTTATCTGTGAATGTGGTGGACATGTGTGCTGCGTATGGCAGTGTAACTTCTTGACACCTCTTTCAATTACCCATTTCATGTTTGTTGGAGTAAAATTTTGTGCGCCACTGGTTGGTGGCTCACCATTTCAGTGACATAGTGTAGACACATGATGGTACATTCAGCAGTATGTAGATTGCATACCTTCCAAGTGACCAGCATTTAGTGGGTTTGACCCTCATTTGAACACCCAAACCCGCTGACTCGCCACGCCCTTTGAAAAACCCACATTTCACATCTCCGTAGTAGGCAAAGACGAAAAAAGGAAAAAGATGAGCAGGCCAACAGAACAGATTTTTTGGCGGTAACCTAGAGAAATTGTGCTGACTTATTTGTCCAAGAAGAGCTACCATTTTGCATGTAGACACTACTCCTAAAACTTCATGACAAAAATTTTGAGGGGGACACCTGCACCCCTTAAACCCCTCCCCCAGTTCACCATTGGACAGATTACTGTACTGTAGGTATGGACCTGCATCTACCCTCTTGGAACTTACAGTAGGAGCTGTGAGATTGTGTACAGTGCTCTTTTCAACCTGAAAGAGCAAGCCTTGCTGGTCTTGACAAAAGTCTGGCATCCCTGTATGGAAGCATGGAATTTATGTCAATTCTGCACTGTATGCTCAGCCTACAGTAAACCATTACTACTGTAACTGTTTGTCGTGCAGTACATGCGTGCACAGTCCTGTATGGTGTAGTGTTCTTTTACTGTACAGCACGGTATGCACATGCAATGCAAACCCACATCTGTAGCTCAACTAGTTGACCGTCCAGTTACTGTAGTTGGTATTTTCATACCAAAAAAAAAAAGAGGTCAGTGCCTTCACAGCTTGCTTGAGAGGAGTTTGCCTGCTGCAGGTCAGTTTTAATTACTGGCTGAGTACCAGGGCAAGGACAGCTGAATGGACTGGTGCACTGGGATGGAATAAAGAGCTGAAATTTCTTGGATGTCATGCAGTACACTGTCGATAGATACTGTAATAGCACAGACAGCCCAGAGATGGTGCACACACACCAATTCTCAAGCGTGTATATAGGGTCGTAGCTTCGGTGGACGGCAGTTGTTGGCTTAAACCGTTACTCACCTACTGTACCTGTACTGTAGGCTGACCCACCACAAGGAGACAAAAGTAGAAATGCTGACCATGACGAGAATGCAAAGATGCGACCACTGTTGCCAGAGTCCAATATAAATACATGGCTCATGGGCTTCTTTCGCTTTCCAGGGTCTACGAATTAGTCAGTGCTACCTTTTTTTTTCTTTCCAAGCAACCACCACTCCATTCTGTCTAGCTACAGTACGGTACATTACTGCCCAGGTGTAAGTAAGGTCTTTACAAGTATTTGCAATGGTACTTGCTATAGTACCATGGTACTGTGTGTTGTTTAATGTCTTTATACCATTGGCAGTTGGCCTATTTTTTACTGGCTATCTTACGTTAAGTACCCCTCTCCTCTCATGTATTATTTTTCTTTATACTGTACATCTGTCCTGTATTTTCATGACATGAGAAACATGTTGATGAAATAAACTGCCTCTTCCTCTATGTTAATACAGTGCAGGTATCTAGACCAGTGGTTTTGAAACTCTGTCAGACTACAACCCCCTTTCATCATCTTGAAGTGTTCCAATGGCCCTTCTTCTACCCTCTCCCTTATCTCCCCCCCCCCCCCCCATTCCTCTTCCCTCCATCCTTCTGTTCACAGGTAGATACTCATGGTTTCTTCCCACAATTTACTTTTGCAATCTTAATGTAACAAAAACCAGAAGGGCTGGCAGACATACAATATTTACTGTAAATCTGGTATGGAGAGCCCAAATACAGCTCAGTCTATAGATACAACGGCTGACCTTGTTGAAACGCTGCCCTGAATTCATCACTTTAAAGTGATGTGTCGTAACCCCCCCCCCCCCAAGCATACAGTATCAGCGGCAACACCCTCACCCCTATTCCCCATACACTGTAGTCTGAAGTTCCCACCCGGCATGCATGTTTCACAGTGCTGTACCATGCAATGATTACAAACTGTGTAGCTCATCTGACCTGCACAGTATTATTCATGTAGTACTGTAGATATTGCCAAAGTGTGGGTTGATGTAGAGCCAATGTGATTTCAGTACTGTATATACTGTACAGTACCTCTACATATATGTGTAACTGGAGTTCACATTTTTGTCAACACCACAGCAACCTCTCCATCTCACTTTACCTCCATTTTTTTCCCCCTACAGTATATATTTGTGTACATTAGTGATGTGAAAATTTGCAGTCCTATTTCCATTTTGTGCCATGTACAGTTTACCTCTACTTTTCCTCCAATATCAGATAATACTCTTGTATTATTGGCTCTGTCTCTTTTGAATATATGGAGCTATATTACTGTATACACTACAGGAAGGTCATTACCTTGATATGTTAGTTCGTTGCCATGGCAGCTGGCACACATTAGTCTACAGCAACCTCAAGGATAATGCCAGAACTTTCTGTCAGCCCTGAATATGATACCTTAATTTAAAATCATTTTTCAAGTACTGTACAAGGGACTCAGTCATCTACTTTTTGTGTAGGTATAGTACAACTTAGCATTGTCTGTGACTGATTCACACATGTACAGTATCGTACACTGCCATTGTTTCACGACAGATACACATCCATGTGCAAATGAAATGCCTGCACAGTATCCACTGTATACATGTATGTGTGTAAATCAAGTATTGTTACAGACTTGGTACAGTATGGCCAAACTTTGCTTAATTAACATACAGTACAGTAGCTAAGTCTGTATCAGTATTCAAGCAGAAGTACTGTACAGTATTTATTAATTTTGTATGGATCTTTCAACTGTGTGTAATAGTACACTGAGTGTATGCTGTGGCAACTTTTTAGTGTATGCTGTGGTAACTTTTTTTTTTTGTTTTGTTATAAATTCTTAAATACACTTAATTGACACAGCTCTGCAGCTATTCCACAAAAGGTTGATTGACAAAATCCCAAAGGTTGCTGTGATGAAGTTCTTGCACTTTACCTTGAGGTACTGTACTTGTCAAGGCTTCATATTTCTCCCCAAAATGCTGATCTGTTCAACCTGGTCTCAGTAAAGTATTTCACCCAGGACTCACTTACCTGTCCCGACTGCATTGTCACACATGTATGTCGTAGAGACACCTCAGAAGGAGATGCGAGCACCAGTGTCATCTGGGTCAGATGACTTTTTGGGTGATGGCACAGTAGGTTTTTGTCACTCTGGGCATCCGTGGGTATTTGTTGATCTGAGGTCGGCAGATGAGTGAGATTGTGTATATTGCATGTAAACTCTAAGAGAACTTGGGAATTCAATCTAGATATACTGTAGAATCAGCCTTAAAGTACTGTACAGTATATAGCTGTCTCGTACATTGCACTTATACCGCATTGGTCAGTTCGTATGATACAGTATATAAATTTCCAAATAGCTTGTTGGTGTTATCGTTCAACTAATTGTTCCAGCAAAGCTTCAGGTTTGATAGTCTCAGTATATATGCACTGGCATCAATTGCAGTTCACTGTCATTGATCCACAGCTCTGCATGGATCCTCCTCTCCCCCTGTCTCTCTCCCTCCCTTCTCTCTCCCTCCCTCCCATCTCCCTCCCTCCCTTCTCTCCCCATACTGTATTCCTCCAAGCTAGTGGATCATTCCAGGAGAAATTTAAAAAAGCAACATACTCTTCATGCGGAGAAGTAAATTTGCGTAAAAATTTGAGAAAATAAAAATTGTCTACTGTACGCATAGTTTGGAAGGGCCATACTGTATTTGTTTGACCCACAGCATTAGAGCAAGTTGTAATGTAACCATGCACACCCCGACTTTGGATCAAGTTTTCGGTGACTCCTGCAAAAATTTTTCTTGTATCCAGATCTAAGGAATCTGATGTGCATGTGCAGACAGCTAGAGCTGCCAAGAGCCACAAGACTGTTTATGTTGACATACTTAATTCATACTGTACATCAATACATGTCCAGTGTCACAGGCAGTATATATACTGTCGCACCAGTGTGCAATGAAAATAAAATTGCATTAAATTTCAGTGCAAACGAAGCCTTTCGTCGTCAGTTAGTGCTGTACAGTGGAAAATGCCAGCTTAGCACTGGTGTCCATCTACAGTACTGTGTATATACCTCGATTTTTTGGAAGGGGGGGGGGGGGATAGGGGAAGGAATTTCTAGTATTTTAATTCTCATGGGTTCTTTCTAATTTCGTGGAATTACATTATTAATGAGCAGATTCAACTCCTGATTTTACTCTGTTTATGAAGAAGGAACGAAATCTAGATCATATCCTTGTAAACATTTGTAAAAGATGGTCTGTTGCTGGTAATTTTGGAACGTAAAGTTTTATGACTGCAACAGTTGACCGATTTTGAAATAGCCACGATTTTGAAAGCACCGGCATCTAATGGTATCCCTGCAGCACAGTTCAAAACAAATTTGAATGCGAAATTGCTTTGATTTCGATTCTTTATGAATATGTACAGTATTTTTTTTTTCGTCCTTGCCCATGGCAGCTTTATTTCCACATGTTCCTGTTATCAATCTCAGCAAGGCACTGGTATAGTATGCAGTTTCATATTACATTTTGGATCATAAAAATTTAAGGGAAGTTGTGTGACCTCTGAAAGGCTGTGAAATAATTATTTGGAGTGTGCAGTTCACAAGAGTTGATGCGAGATGCAGTATGGGCATTACTCTTCATTTAGGACTTCCTCTTTTTCTTTTTTTTTTGTGACAATTTGGTATCTCCTACTGTGCAGTAGCTGTCAAAACAAGTACTGTAGAAGGAACTGGTTTGTTTTCATGAATTTGCTCTCTTAAAAAATGTGTCAACGTCATATTTTTGTAATTTGTGTCAATTGTACCTAAACATTAAAATTGCTGTTTTGCATTGCTGTAGAGAAGGTTTAAAGCAGCCTTAGCAACAGAAGCCCAGAAGACCACATACCCCATACACACAAGTGAGACTGTGTCCCCCCTCAGAGGGGTGTGATGGGGTGGAATGGAGGGTAGAACAGGTGCAGCAGTGTCACAGAATCAGCCCTTATAGAATAGTATTTTAAAGTAGAAACAGAATTGAATTTGTGCTAAATACAGCATGTAACTGTACAGTATACATGTACCTGTACAGTGTATGCGAATGCAATTTTATGTATTCCAATGAGCTCAAAAGAGCCGTTTCTTACAACAGTATATATATGTTTAAATTTAGTCAAAAACCGTACTGTACCTTGCCATTCTGTCCTTTGCTGGACATTAATTGGCTCCTTTTGCGGTGCAAGTCAAAAAGTTGGTTTATTAATATTGTAAAGTAAATTGCACTGCACTGCTGTCTGTAGTAACATTGCACTCGCTGTGACGGAACTCTTTCACTGAAGCAAGGTTGTGCAGTTCACTCATTCGCTTCACAATACAGGTTGTACAGTACGTGGACTGCACACATTGCAGTGTAGTGCATGTGCCTCTTGTGTACAGCACATGCCACAGTACATGCAGTGTGTTGTAATGTTTCATGCTACTCCTTTGAGTGCAGTACCAGAAAGACGCTCGTCTCCTCATTAACTCTCAAGTCGTGCACCGGAGCATGCACGGAACCTCATCTCGACAAGACGTCTTCAAATTTTACCAGATGTTGTGATTGATCGTGCCCATTGGTAGGCTTTTATGGGCTATGGAACTGGAACTTTGGTGGTAATGTTGCAGCACACTCGTGTTCAATGATGCAGTATTCCCTAGAGCTCTGTATTTAGCTAGGGCTCGAGCATCGATCGGAGCCTGTTCCGCTTGATCGGTGCTGATGAAGTTAAAGTCTGATGTGTTTAGTGACTGGATTACCAAGCATCAAGAAGTTGATAAAACTGCAGCATAAATTTATAAACTCTAGTGCTGTTCAGTTCTGTACCGTGTACAATACATGTTCAACAGGCCTATGGTGTTGTGTAGCAAATATGTTGAAACTTTTGAAAACAAAAAAAAAATGTGAGTTACATGTTCATATAAATTAGATTGACAGCAAGTTGAAACTTACTTTGATTTGATCCTCGTTCACCTGTTTCAACGTGATAGCATTTTCCTTATGACGTGCTAAGATTGCTGGAAATCTTCTTCCACATCACTCAAAATGTCATCTGGCAGTAAACTTGACCAGTGCCCCCCTCCCATTCCCAGTGCCCCCCCTCCCATTTTGCTAACTTTGTATGCAAGATTTGAGGAGATCCATGCAGAATTTGTATCATGGGTGCACCTCCCTTTTGATTGGTTCGCACCCCTTGAAAAGTGTAAAGTACAACTTTCACACACCCTTGTAACATCCATGTAGCTCGAACGGAACGGCAGATTTCAACGTTCTGTAAATGGGCACCTTTAAAATGCTATTTCTTGGGCACTTAAAACTTGTGAACCTTTACAAAAAAAATATGTCACACATCCACATTTATTTTTGTTTTTTTTTTTTTCCATTTAGGACAACCCGAGTGTCCTGGACTTGGAGTGGGTTATCGACATGTTGGTTTCTGAACTAGAGCTGGAACCTAAGAGGTTGCATCTCATAGACCTGGTACCAAACCTTAAATTCCTGCTGAGGTGCGAAAACTTCCTCCAGGAGCCAGATTTTCATCTGAAAAGATTCTGCGAAAAGGTAATCCTTTTGTCATTTCGAACGTGTTTTCATCGCAGTGGGTGTCTGTCTCCGCATGTTCTGTCATCCATCCCTACCCCCCACCTCCTGCACCTGTGATGCAACTTCATCTTCATAGACCGATACATTTGCAGCCAATTAAGGTTTACTGTGCAGTTTTGTGTACACACAGAGCAATATGTTGCTTTAAGGAATCTTTCGTTAATGAAACACTTACAATGAAGCTTGCATTATCAGCTCTCATTGAAGCTCGAGAAGAAAAGAGTTCCTAAGATTTGCAGTGTATGCGCTCAAATGTCGGGTGTTATTACAAGTCGCAGTGCATGTAACACCATAGAACACGTAACAGTACTGTACTGTAGGTCAGTTATTGCCAAATAGGTGTTTCATCGGCCTCAGTTACGCTCAGAGCGAAATCTCGGACAGTGGACATGTCCATACAACATCAACATTTAACACCGCACGTCCATCAAAAGGAGCAAAATCCCTCCCCCCTCACACATTGCACCTGTCTGTGATCATGCGCTCCTTTTCAGCACCCTTTGCATCTCACAGAATGTTTCGTCGGTCTACAGACTGTACTGTACGTACCACTTAGATATTAAATCATTGTACATAAAGCCTGAACAACATGCATGTACTCTAGGAACATAAATTTTCACATCATACCTCACTTACTTGTCTCTGCACAGCAGCTGCACCCAATCTACCGTACTGACGTTTTCGTCCTGTTTGATGTAAATCCGCAAGGAAAGAATGCACTCACTATTCTTCAAGCGCACCGTTGGAAGACGTTTTCTTTTTTTTTCTCTCTTCGTTGCATTACTCTTCACCAAAGTTTCCTGACTGCTTTGCCTTAAACCTGAGTATCCCAGAACAGAAGGTGGTCAAAGAAGTCATGGCCCACGGAGCGAAACACCCGGACAAAATGAAGGAAGGAGGACAGAGCGATGAAGCTGATTCCACTAGGACACAAGTAAGTAAAAATAAATGATGGCTGTGATAATGTCGTGTGTGCCCTGTCCTCCTTGCACGTAAGTTTGTAGCTAGGATTTGGTATAGTCCACGGTGTCACTTGATTTAGATGAGTCTTCAGTTGGATTTGGCCGATGCTCGTTCGTCATCTCCTACTTGTAGCGGTGGATGTCTCGGGCATTTGCTTGCTTCACTTTGCACAAAAAATCTTGACTTCTTTCAATTGACTTTGTGTATCACGTAATCAGCGGCAGCACCGATCGTAGGTATTGATTGAAACTGTACTCCCGTCACTTTTGTCGTACAGTGCTTTTGATCTTGTGATTCTAATTGTCTGCTACTTTATTGAGAATTTTCATCCCACTTGTATCAGGACCACTTTTTGGACTGAGCCAACTTGCTATCCTGTATAATACACACCTATCGTACTGCTCTTATCTCTCCCAGAGACGGCATGCCATCTACGCCCAGAGCGTTAAAGGATCCTTAAATTTTTTCAAGGAGAGGAACAGGCTAGTGGTGGTTGATGTCTCCTGCGGTGTCGGGGACCTCATTTGGCACCGGGTCAGCGACTTCTTCGGACACGACTTGGAACTGATCCCGGACAAAACGGTCAATACGGTCATATTGTTCGCGTTTGGTGAGTCGCTTAACACAGACATCGTCGGTGTATATCAATACTTGTGCAAGTTTCTCCTAGAGAATTAAATGCCATTTAAAGCCCAGATGGAAAAATGAACAACATTGTGACAAGAAAGGTAAAATGCCTTTCTTGTAAGATTGATGGCTTATTGGCTTACTTCATATCATCCTGGAAAAAACCTTTTCTTGTGTTTCTCATGTTTTTTTTTTTCTTTCTGCCTTTCATGATGGTTAAGCACCACTCTCCCTAATGAGTCTCACTGTTAATCCCCCCCCAAAAAAAATTGGTTATCAGAACTGAAGATACTGGTAATATCTGTTGAAATGAAAAGAAAGTGAGCAGCAATTGTCTTAACGGCTTAATTTTTACCAAACAGAACTCCAGTTTTTCCGTAAAAATGGGACGCAAGCGTCGAAGGATGTATGTTTATGTCAAATTTTTTTTTTTTTGGGTTTGTTAAGGTGACGGAAATTTCTGCCTAACGTCTTTCTCTTTGTGCTCATTGTGAGAAGAATCTTAAACATAAAGCTCAGTTAAAAGAAGATAAATACAAGTACCCATAGATACTCTTTGAAATAAAAACACTGATATTGATTTCCAGTATTTTAGCAATTAGCAGGTCCCCCTGCAGTCACTCTGAGTTGATGCCGTACTACTTTTTTTTTCATGAAATGTTGGCTCATTCTCAAAACCCTGTGAGAAACATGTATTTAACCCAAAAATTGCCTGCAGTTCAAAAATGCATAATCATCTTTTTCAGTGCTAGTAGACAAGTTTCATCTCCGATTGCACTGTTTAATCTAATTCTTTGCCAATATCGTGGATTAATCACAAAAACCATTCAGATCGAATTGTAAAAGAGAATGTTTGAAGGAGAGAAACTTTGCTTTGCAAACTGAAAGAAGGTGCAGTCTTTTAAATTATAGTCTTCACTGGTTGTCCTCATGGAGTGTGATCTTTCAGAAAACATCAAACCTGATCTCGGAATTTTGAAGTCAAAATGTGAGAACCCTGTGGGGGGGGGGAGAGGCAGTGTCACGGCTAGGTTTCATAAGTCACTTATTTTCATTGCTGACATCAAATCATAGTAGAAACAAGTTCAGCAGGCCTTGAAGGGTGGGTACTTTACGATTGTAAGCAACCACACGATTGTGAAGGAATCCTGTTGCTTGTATGGTGCAACATCCCATCAGATGACTACCTAATGTAACAAATTTTGATCAAATCTGGTAAAATTTATTTTTGCAAGGTCAGTTCAGTAGGGAAAACCCTACGAGTGACCCACCCAGGGTACAAACCCCAAACCTCTCGGTTGCAACGCTTCATTGCTTCAAATGTGACCTCCTTTATCTCACTCAGGCACAGCATTTCAAAGGAAAGTGAAGAACACTTTTCAGTTACTTTGACTTGCCTCTTTCCTGTTACTACCTACTTTCACCTCCTACCATTCCCCTGCTTTAACTGACGTGGTCATCTGCTGGAACTCTGGCCCTCATAAAGCCCCCCGCTCAGACGTGGACTAGTAGCCCCTTCGCCAACCATGCAAGTCAACAAATTATGCTTCGTTCCCGGCACGCCGACAGATTGAAATACGACACCAAACCATCAACCAGAGATTAAAGTAGATCCTGATTCACATGCTCTTATTTCGTTCTCAGTGTGAAAAAAAGAAACGTGATCAAGTTCTTGGTTCTTTTGTGCCCTTGTGCTCTTGTTGATACAGTATATACAGTATGTCTTTACTTTTTTTAGTGTAAATTTTGAAGGAGAAGTTACAAAGCTTTCTTTTTTTTATATGTAGATGACCATGCTTTCACAGACTTGGATTTAGGGAGATATCATATGGAACAACTTAAACTTGCCAACCTGGTCGATAAAAGCGATGCCCCATTGGTGAGTAACGATCTCGTTTTGGGTTATGATAAATGCAATGACACCTTGCAAGGTATTCTTTGATATTGAATACATGTATCTCCTGATGTCCTGTCAGTAGGCATTACTGATTGACTTGAGTTCAAGAAATAATTACTGGCGCCATGCGAAGTATGCAGTATTTCTTGGATTTGGAATATGTTTTTATGTGTATGTGCTTATAGACTATACTTTAAATATGGGCTTATCTTACGAAAAGTATGTATTTTGTTTCCTTCTTGAACTGCATTCTAAGTATGTCCTGATGCACCATTAGTATCTATTCATTGCCTTGGATTAACATACACTGATACCCAATGTATTAGGTATCCTTTGACTTGAAATATGTTTATTCATTGGCTCTTTTGTTTTTAAATTATGCGCTGATGTTATGCAAAAACAGTATATTAATTTTGTATTTCAAGAGAATTGTTTTAGCAGGCCTGTGCCCTATTCCTTGGCTGTATATTACACTACAGTATACATGTTAGAATTACTCTGATCTGGTACTACCCAGCTAGTAGAATGTATTCTTTGCACTGGAGTCTGTTGATGCAAACACTTGTCACTGAGAAGTACTCTTTGGCCTGAGTATGTATGTTAGAACGTTGATGTCCCAGTGGTGAACGGCATTTTTTGGCAGTTTGCAGTTCAGTTGATAATGTCCAGGTACATACATGTGGCAATCGTGCCAATTGTGTATTTTTTTTTTTTTTTTTAAGGAGAAACTGATCTCGGCCCTCTGTCACAAGGTAGACACGTCCGCCCCACTGGCCGAATCATTTCTGGTTGACTGCACCGGGACCACGTTGAGCCGCTGCCCTGTCGGTGAGGTAAGAGAGATTGATGATTATCGTACGCCTTTATACACCTGTATGCATTGAAGGTTTAACGGAACGGTACTGGAAGCAGAGCTGAGTATTCTATACAATTACGACATCCAGGGTTGGCAGTAAAGTACACCAAATTGTAAAACATGATTATTCATTTGCTACTTTATTGTGAGAAGGAACCAACCTGACTGCTTCCTTTGGGAAGGCCACAAGCACTCCGAAACTCCAGTCGCTCATGATTGACAAGAAAGGAATACAATGATACTGGCATGCTAGCTAAGTTTGTGAAGTCTGATTCGGTACTTATGCTGGTAACTGCACTGCCAAGCATGCTTACCACTGTGTCAGATTGCAGGAATGATAGGAAAAGTAGGTCGGTAACTAGACCGTTGCTGGTATTACTGGAGTGCATGCCGCCCAGGTTGGAAACTAGATGGATGACTCCACTGGCAATTACCGTGGAAAGGAAACGTGGCCGTTAAATAGTCGGTAAATATTCTCGAAACTGCTCAGGCGATGTGGCCTCGATAAACGTGGTTGGTAGCGGTACCTGTTGCTGAATTGGTGGCAGGAATGGTGAATAGCAGAGTGACAACACATGACACTGGGTTGGAAACATAGTCTATAAAAAGGTTATTCATTGCGCCTGTCACTGGCTTGGTGACGTAACTGGTTAATGAATCAGCTGCTACACTTGTTAACCCAGACTGGAAATCTGGTGTGACTAGGTTGGTAGCTGTGGTGGAAACTTTTATCATTGTTGGAAACATGGTAATTGGGTCATTCAAACATGCTAGTGAGCAGAATTGTGGCAGGGTTGGGTTACTAGGAACCCTTCTGTCGAGTAACCAATAAGGAGACATAGTAATTATTATTCTTGTTACTGTATGGCAGCTAGGTTATTAGCACTAGTTAGTGATAGGCAGAGTTTGAAGTTAGTTGGAAATAACTTGGTTTAATAGAAACTATCCGTGTGTATAAAATGGAAACCAGGTTGGTAAGAAGGCTACAGACAACGTCGCAATGGGTTTGCTTGTGAGTCAACTGTGTAGGCAGCTGGCATATTAGTTGCAAGAAAAAACAAAGGTAAGTCAACAGAAAAAAAAAAAGTGTTTGGAATTTCATGCAACTCTTCTTTACTTCCTGAAACAGAGACAATTTCTTCTTTTCCTGTTTCAGTATCACAGAATATTATGTTAAGGGTGCAAACCTTTTGTCTGAGTTTACCCATGCTGGGGTAGCCACTATCTCAATGTAAATGAAAACAGGGATTGAACAAAAGAATTAATGGAAATATGAAGAAATTGTGAATTTTGTGGAAAGTTTCATTCTGTAGAAGTTACCTTTGCTTGGAACATTTACCAGCAGATGAAGCACAAATTTTACTTTGTTGTTCGTTAAAATGATCGCCAATCATGTAAAAGTTAAAGTTCTCTGCAGAATTGTCATCACACAAAAAGTGCTTAATTGGAAGACAATCTTTTTTAGCTTGTTCTTGAAGTCAACTGTCATCTCACATCGTGAACGATGAACCTTGGTGAGGGTGAACATTCATCGTTCACGTTCGTGTAATTGCTGTTCACATTGACGTTCTTGTCTTTCCCCCATGACAGACCAAAAGACAGATCAAGTTCTTTGAATCAGAGAACACGTACCTGGACAAGTTTATATTCATCAGCAACGAGAAGAAGGACCGAACTCGCAAAAACAGCCTTTACCCGGTGATGTTCAAAGCGGTAGCCAGCACAGAGAACGAAGTCTGTCTGTTCGCGTCAGACACAAACACGGACCTCTGTCATAAAATAGCGGATCTCATGAGCAAGGAGAGAGATCTAACTAGGTAAGATGGGACATTTCAGGGCACCTGTCGAAAGAGGACCAGCCCTCAGCTTTTGCCTGGCGGTTGTGGTCTGCTATGTTTTGCCTCAAATGCACTTACCTGCAGAAGTGGAAGAAAATGGAGGGTGCACTCTCAAATTTAGACAAAACAATTGTTTCACTTTTTGACTGTTAGAGAGAAAAAAGCCTTAATCATGCCTCAGAATTGTATAATAAGGTAACGTGTACTTTAAAATCATCGGAGAATTGTAGTGTTGTTTGTGGTGTGTACATCACTCCTCGCTTAACTGTCTCAACGCAACTACTGCACCCCCAGGTACTGTGCCAAGAGTGCTGGTGGCCTTTAACACCGCCCTCTGGTCTTATGCCAGACTAGCGCCCTCCTTCCCACTCTGCTAGGTAAGTTTTGGGATTTCTCTTCAAACAGGAGATGGAGAAAATAGAAGTGCATACTTATATAAGGTTTGTCCCATAGTTCTAAGGAAAATGCAGCAAACATTTTTAATTTATAGAAAAAGGAAGAATAAACACCCAGGTAGGGTTTGCTGGATTTATCCCACCAAGAGGCTAAAGTAAATTTTCCCTGTTTATCGTGCATTTAGTGAACAAGTGGACAAAAACTTTACATATATACATCACTGTCAAGAATATCCATCATAATTTACCGTCACATGGAATCGAGCAGCAGCAATGCTGTAGCCAGCATGCTGCAGTCGGTGAGAAGTTGCCAGCCGGACGTCGCCTCATCCGACTCGTGCCAATTCCACCGTACGTTTTAGGCTTCGGCGACTCTGGCAGTTTTGGAGTTGAGTGTTCTCGGCCAAGTGGTCATGACTCTGAAGCCACCCCTGACATCTACTTGGTATTAGTTTCAATGACAGTAGTTGTGACTCCAAGTACAGTGGAGTCGGGTCGGGACTCCCAGCCAGGAGTCACGGCTCTGGAGTAGGGTCGTGTAAGTCGCCCAGGTCTGCATGTCTGGCTCGTGTCGTATTTGAGAGCAATTCTCAAATATGACCGTACAACCTTGTTTCTCTCTAGAAGCAATTCTGAATTGAAAAAGAGTGGAAAAGTTGTAATTTGGTTATTGGCTGTCATTAGTGTAATAAAGACTCAGAGTACATTTATTCAGTCTCTAGACGTGCACTTCCTTGACAAGTTGACAATCAAGCTGACATCAGGTTTTGGATGTTAGTTCTCCCCCCCCCCCCATATCACCGAATTTCTTCCTTGAACCCTTTTTTCTCTTTTATGCTTTTTATCTTTTCTCTTCAGGTCCACACATCAATTAGGAACGTCATAGTGATGCTGTCGTATGGAATACCTCACCAGGAGGAAGAAAAACGAAAGAGGTGCAAAAAAAAAAGTAGAAATGTGTTTGTTCCACGGTAATTACTTTGCAATAAACTACCGGGATTTTGAAATACAGTTACTATTTTTTCTGTCGTTAACGCAGTCATTGGATGGCTGTATTGTGTTTGGTGTTTTTTTTTTCTTAGACTTGGAAACTTTTCAGTTTTAAGACAATGTTAGATGTGTTCAATACACTTTCTTTATTTTCTGATGATATCGCTTTTGTAGGACATAAGGAAAGCTGTAATTGTTCAATTTTGAGCTTCGACTGTTTTCGATCAAATGTTTCTTTTTTTTTGTTTAGTTTATGCTTTTCTTACCATGTCTCAAGCATGTCTTGCTAAAGCAAGTGGAGAGAAAATGAGCGTGCAGAAAGTGAGTTTTGTTATGGTTCCGACACGACACCTTGCAGTTGTTGTCCTTGTTTTCCATGAATTTGTGGACACCTAGGCCAAGTCTGTTGCCTTGGTAACTTGCATGCATTGTGGGTAATGCCATCAGTGAATTACCCTTTTTTAAAGAGGAGTACAGGCCTCACCTGAATCTGTGCCCCCCTGACTTGTGCACTTGGCGTGGACCAGGGGCCTTGGAAGTCGTGGAACCTATGTGGATTCATGAGCTGAGAAAAGAGTTGGTAGTTTTACTGCATCACCAGAATGAGACAGACATCAGTATTTTATGGATGGAGTACCAAGCAATATGGCATTAAGTTTGGTTTGCAACAAAATGGAAGCTCTGATGATGTAAAGGGGCTGAATTTGTGTTAAGTGCTGTTTTGAAAACTCTCAGAAAGTGACTCAGAGGTGCTCTTTTTAAGCTGTGGTTTGTTGCTCAGTTGCTGTTGCCAACTCGGGTAGGGAAGGGGATTTGTGAATCCTCAAGTAAGGGTGTTTTTATATCGGTTATTAGTTGCTTGGGATATGTCTATCGGGGACTACCAAATTGATAGATGACCCAACCTGTACAAACAACAGCTGGTGAAGTCATAGCAGAAGGGTCCTCTGATAGCATCGGATCGCTTCGCCTGTGGGTTGCCGGGATACTGCTTAACAAAGTCAGTTCGGTTTTTTTTTTGTGCATTGATATTAAAATGTAATCCATTGATCGTAGGCAAACAGAGTTTGTTCAATGTGAACATTTTATATTAGTTGAAACAAAAGTATGGTCACTTTTATTTGTCAGTCTGTTGTAAGGCTAGTAGGAATAAGTGGAAACGATTGTGTACATTGACCTGCTAATTAGCAGAAAAGAAAACAAAAAGTCGGTCGTGGTTAGGATATTAAAGGTATGTTTAGTATTTGGCATAATAGGGACCACCATTGTGTACTTCTGTAGAAGCTTTGTCCATGGTAAACTTGTTCCAGTTTCTTTTCGTGATGGCGGTGATGACCGGGGTTATCGGTTTGTGCACATAAGTCTTACGATAGTTTAGCAATCAGTCGTTCAAACCAACCGCAGGGGAGGGTTGGGGGATTAAACAGCTACTCTGTAGCATTCAATCGTTTTTGACATGGTAATTTTGCAATCACCATAGAGGGACTATTTATCGCTCTTTGCAAGCGGCATGCCGTAATTTTTCACGTAACCAAAGCCTCAAAATGACGAAAAGTTGAGCACGTGCCGTCGCGGCTCTAGTTATCGGGGTCAGTGTAGCCGCTATGTGCGTTACTTTTGTAGCACTCCTACATGGAAAGTATTAGAGCTCATTTTAAATGTAACGATGACACAGATACAGGTCATACGTTAACCTTTTCGTTTGTCAAAAACAGATTAAACGATAGGGACATAGCCAGAAATATTTCATGTACATATGGATAGCTCAGACAACTTAATGCCCGAAACAGCTCATCCAGCATAGTACTTTGTTGTTAAGGTCACAGAAACAACTCTGTTTGTGTATGATCGTAAGGCGCCCCCTGTATCGATTTGTACCGTCACAACTCATGAAAGATACACTATAGTGTTTCCAGTCGATTTACTCACACTTTCCACGTTTCGCTTTTTTTTACTTATCGGAACACCCGTGATCGAAATACTCAAAACGTAACCAAGAGTTTCGGTTTTCTTACTTCTACCTCATAACAAAAAGCAATTTTTGAACCACCTGTTGATACCTAGTATCCTGAATTTTGGTTCACCTGTGCCATGGCCCAAACCGAAAGAACAAGAAAACGCAGATGTATTTATCCGTAAAAAAAAAAAAGTAGTCGATACTGCTCTGCTCGACGCCTTTGAGTCGGTGTTTTGATTGGGTGATCCTTAGGTTACCTGTATGGGGAAGGGCAAAATAATGTGAGAGCGATTGTTCATACCCTCAAACTGTCAAGAGATGTAAAAATCCGGCAGATTTCAAGAGAGAGGGGGAGAAAAAGAGAGAGAGAGAGAGAGATGACCACCTTGTAAGATCAGATTGTTAGCTTTTTAACCACCCACAGGTACTGTATCTTTGTATTCAGATTTACTGTGAATATCTTCGACCAGTTTTCAAAACTTCTCTTGAATCTTGCCTTGCCTCCAAATGAAATTTCAAAGAAAGGAGGAGGGGAAGTCAGTAATTTACATAAAACAATATCAAAGTAACCATGAATATTCATGCTGCCTGTGACTGTACGTGCTATTGCTCTTGAAATTATCGTATTAAACTTACGTACAGGCTGCTCGATTTACCACATGTACATACGCATCTTTCTATATACTGTGTCTGCTGAAAACTTGCCATTATTATTTTTTTTTTTTTAAACCTGTACAATTCTTTATGGACCTGTACATACGTAGGATTCACTTCGTCGCCACTGCCAACAACGTACTGTGTTCACTGGTTCTATGCAATCTGGTACAAAAGTAAGGCTCCGTAATAACTGCCATAGGCATCTTACGACCAATGTTAACCAAAAACTTTTTTTTTCTTTATTTACATGTGAACCAATCTCCCTTGGTATTACCCCTCTGTTCTCCATAATTTGCTCAAGATTAGGCCAAGAATAATTTGCGAAATGCTGGGATCCGCATGCCTGCTCTCTCCGCATGATTGCCTACTGATGCGTTCGGGAAAGTACGATCCGAACGAAATAACCGAAAGGTACCGATGGTAGTATTTGTTTGAAAAGTTTTTTTTTTTCAGTAAAAAATGCAATGTAGAGTATATCTAAGTTTGTAAATATCACCACTCAGAGGATCTTGTGGGGGGGGGGGGAATGATGGTTTTGGAAGTTTGGAAGTAGACCTGTTGTCTGGACTCGAGGGGAAATCAGACGCTTTGGTTTGAAACTAAGTTTGTGGACATTTTATATAAAATGATGCATAGGAGACTGCTGGCAAACTCTCATAGAGCTGCTGTGAAGATAACATGTTCCTACAAACTGCTGTGCAGATTACATGTGGCTGCGAACCGCTATTAGGATGTCTATACAATGTCATGTATAAGTGGCGTGTCTGCAAACTGCCATGTAGGAAAAGTGTGTCTGCAAGCTGCCATCTAGGTAAAATGTGTCTGCAAACTGCCACGTAGGCACAGTAAATCATCTACAGTGTGCCATGAAGTGAACGTGTGTCTTTGAACTTCCGTGTAGACAAAGTGTCTACAAACTGCCATGGAGATATCATGTGTCTACAAACTGCCTGGTAGATGATGTGTCTACAATCTGCCATGTAGATAAAGTGCCACATAGGTAAATTATTTCTACAAACTGCCTGTCTGCAAACCTCTGTGTCGATAGTGTGACCGCTAATCGCTAGGTAGGTAGGTAAGGAGTGTCTGCAAAATGTCTGCAAATACTGAGACAAAAGATGATGCAAATAGTTTCAGCTCCCTCGAAAAAGGAAATGCAACACAGTTTGTTTCTGTTTGAGTTTTCAGTACTTTACATTGTTTTTTTTTTTATTGAAGTTATGGCATGGTAAGTTGGTGCCACACATTTACACACTGTGTTTGCACTCTTCACTGGGAGAGGGTGATATGTCGGGGGGAGGGCAATGAAACTGTTAGATCTATCTAATGTGCGAGAATTATGTTATCATACCCATTCAGCTCTGCTCATGGTGAGACATGAAATTACAGAAGGAGTTTGATAATACCATGAAAACTGAAGTTTAGCTCTTTCATGGCTGGAATCTTTTCTGCAGATGTGGTAAGACACTTGCCTATGAGTGGAAAGATGTAACTTAGATATTCAGTGGTACAGCAGTACCTACATGTGGTCTGTCTCAGCTTGTTGACTATGCAAAAAGTTAAAAAATTTCGAGCAAAAAAAAAAAAAAAGCTACAAATGTACAGGGACTTTATGAAGCCTTTGAGTGTTTCAGCTGATAATTTGAAAGCATGTAAACAGTGTCGCCTGCCAGATAGTTTTGTTACTTTTATTATTGACCAATTTGAATTGTGTTTGTACTTGCTAGTGAAATGCTGATGGGTTGCAGTTTTTTTATTGAAGACATGCCTACACTTTTTGGCATGCATTTTAACCCTCTGTTGTTAGGTGTGTGTCGCTGACAGCGTACTAATTTCTGTATATATTATATAAATATATTATTTGATTTTAGCAATCACAATAACTAGCTATGTATATATATCAATGTGTAATATGATTATACTTAAAAGATTACAGTACCTTTCTTTGTACTACAGTATTTATTATAATTTTTGCCTTTGCTGGGCTTTGTTGTCAGTGAGTGAAGGGGGTAACTTTCTCTGGCAGTGCTTGAAAATCTGTCCAGCTGCAGTCAAGTTCTAGAAACTTCTGTGCAAAATGCAGTCATTTAATTGGTTAACAGCGTAAAAGTTTGAAGAATTGCCATATTTGGCTGTAGCACGTTTCAGGAAGGAAACTTTACCCAACTGCAGGATGGATCTGCAGTTGTTGTGAAAACACTCTTACACAGACCACAAATTAGGTTGCACCGTAGCCACATTGAAGAGCAGTGTCAGGTGGACCACTTTGGGGGAGGGGGGCACAGAGGAAGATAATTGCATATGTTTCGGTAAAGGAGCTTGATGTTTAACATGAAGAACAAGGAATGTCGTTTTCACCTGTGTGATATGACATAATTCAATATTTTAAAAGTAGAGTGGCTCACTGGAATATGGAATACGTTTCACAGTGTAGCCCGCTTTCAAACCTTGAAACCAGTTTGCTTTTAACACTTTAAACTTGTTATACAAATCTCCAGTCCAAGTAGTATTAGTCCGTAAGTAGTATCATATAAAGCCACCTTTTCCTCTAGGATGAAAATCTAGGTGAGAAGTGGTACGCCGCTTAACTTGGAAACTGTTACACTTTGTTGGTTATACTTTCCTGTCACATTTTTTTTTTTGTGAAAAGTTTTGTGAATCTTTTGTGTATGCGTGTGTGTGTGTGTAAGGTGCTAATCAAAGTAGCATACAAACCTCTCTGTATTGGGGGGGGGGGAGATTGGTAAACATGCCAAGCCCTTTTCCAACGGGAGTGAAAAATCTCGAGCGCTGGCAGAGAACTGAAGTTAGACATTTGTCAGTCAGATGGGGATGAAATTGTTCATTCTGTTGCAAAAGTTGCACCAAAGAAGAAAAAAAAACCCAGTAAACTTAAAACTAGTCACCTATCTGAAATAAAATAAGCTGCTTCAGATGTGGGCAATGTGTAGACAAAACAGACCAATGCCACCGGTGTGTCCATGTTGTCATGGTGACGCTATCGTCAGTGTCGAAGTGGAGTCATGTGCAACGTCGACGCACCGTCGCTGTGGCACTGACGGTGAATTTGAAGCACGTCGATCGCACCTTGCCCTCCCTTCTTTGCCATAATAGAAAAATGTGCAATAGTGAAAGGTATATCCTCAATATCCGCAATATGGACACTGAAAATGGCCGAAGTGGAACCCACGAAGGTCAAAGGTCATTCTCTCGCAGCCGCACCATCTTGCCGTACAATGAATGTGTTATGCATATGTGTGTGTGTGTGTGTGCCTGCTCTCATTTTCCTGTACATACAAATATATAGATGATGTCTGAAAACAAGCTAGAAGTATCTTTAAAGTGTAACTGATGTCTTTATGAAACTAAACTGCTCCAGAAAAAAGAAATGAAATTGTAGTAAAAAAAAATCTGATTTTTAATGAATCTACTGCCTTCAGTCTTCCAACTTTCCTTTCAAATCTTTTTCTTTAATTGATTTCTTTTTCTGTTTTTTTTTAAAGTGTATTTCATCTTTTTTCTAACTGAGACTATGCTATGCTTTTTCTTATTTTAACTGTCAAATTGTTCGTCTATTATTTTGTATTCTCTTTTTTTTTTGCATATTGTTTCTACTATTGTGTGGCTAGCATTCCTCCATCTTCCTACGTCTGTAGCCCACGTTCCCGATACTTCGGTTTAAACAGCATACTGCCAAACATTCTACCCAGTGTTTCCGATAAACACTTGGCCGATCAGAAGTGTCCCAACCGTCCGTCATATTCAGCATGGAGGTGTTGTTATATTGGAGTTCTGACCATCATTTTGTCCTTGGAAACTCCAGGCGTGCCCCCCTGATTTTTCAGGCGTCTCAATGTGGTATGCATTCTGGAGTTTGCTCAACATTGTGTCACAGTTTACCTGCTGTACTTCTCCAGGAACTGCAACCGCTGTTGCTAGTTTGTTCTACAGACGTGTCGAGCTTTGCATGAGGGTGTGCTCATGCAGCTTTTCGCTTACTTTTGTTCGTCTTTACAGCAAAAAAGAAAAAAGAAACCAATGTGAAGCAATTAATTTTGTTTAATTCTCATTTTGGTGACGGCAAGTGTCAGTCAAAAGAAAAATTAGGGCCTAGTGTTCAGGTTTAAGTCGAAACTTTGTCTCAGTTGGACCTTGCCATTCTCATTTCTAGGTGATGTGTAATCGGAGGGATCCTTTGTGAGTACTTTCATACATTGAATCGCATTTGCTTGTGAGAAGAAATGAGGCTGTGCATCTTACCTGACACGTCGCCTCCATCTTATTTTGAGCGGTAGCACGTACGTGCAACGCAACCAGTCGAATTGTTTTCTTTGTTTTTCTTCATCTTTTGGAAATGAACGCCGTTAAAGGCTTTCTCGGAAATTGAAGAACCTGCTTTATCATTGTCCAACCACAAGAAGCATAGTGATTAGCATTCGTAAGTCCTGATCATTACAAAGGTAAACACTGATTTCAGTGTCAAGATCTCATAACTGGACTCTTGCATTAGGTGTTTGTCTCACAATGTTTGCTCCGGGGGCAAATTAGTTGCCCACTTCAGCTTTGCTCCCTGCTTGACAAGCTCTCCTTTCGATCACTGGAAACCATCTCGCTCCGTGGGAAGCGTCAATGTCGGTGTTTTTTTTCTTGTCCTTTTTTGCTTGTTAATGATCTCTGTCGATGGTTTTCTTTTGTGTTCTCTGCTTCCATACCGGCCATCCGTTCCCTTTATTGTCATGTCAGCCAGCTGCCTAAAATTTCAATTTTACAGGTGCTTTACTTGTTTCAAATTTGTTCATGCATTTTTTGTGTGTGTGTGTGTAGGATAAAGGTTGCTAGGAAACTGAACCTGCTCTCTTTCATAGCTGGTATTTAATGTTGGCACTGTACCAGTATTATCTTTCTCTTGCAATTTCAGGCCTACATGCCAAGTTTGCTTTAATTCTCGGAATGAACAACAAAAGAATGAGAACCACTGATCTAGGTCCACAACAGAGGGCAGCAGACAACTCTCGAAAATCCCAAGTCTGCTAAAGTGAATCTTGACGTAAAAGATTTCGTATAAAAGTGTGTCATTTTAATCAGATGTTTTTTTTGTTACATTGCAAAACAGGCAATGACACTTTATGATCCATTCGTATCTGTTTTGGTCTTACTTCTTTGTAGATATTCTGTTAGGATCAGTACTGGGGATACACAAAATTGTTATGCCTTGTCAGAAAACATGCATATTTATTTACCCCCATCTATCAGTTTCATACCATTAGCAGTGCTGAGCATCATACACCAGTAACTTTGTATTCAGATCTCCTTTTTTTTTTTTATTACATATGTCAACTCCAGGACACCTTTATTACTGATCAATACCATTCTTTACTGTCGCAAAAATGCGAAAAAAAAAAAATTGAAACGGTCATCCAGCCTTTTAATTTTGGTTGATAACTTTGCAAGAAATACTGTAAATTATTAGTTTGATACCTGTCTGAGAACTCTCAAAGTAGATTCTGTGTCGCCCTTAGTCTCAGAACTACTGGTGTGGAATAATAGGGTCTGAATGACCTATTCATGGTAGTTACAGTACTTGAGGCAGGTAGTTTCGTGCTCAAACTTGCAATCCGCTTAAACTGCGGAGTCTAATGGTGGTGACTCACTGGTCTAATGTAATTTGTTTTTTCTGCTTCTGCATGAGGTGCCTCAAGGTGCCCATGTTTTTTTGTTTTTTTTGTGTGACAATTCCCAACCCGGAGAACTCCCCTCAGGCAATTACCCTCGACAAATTCTAGCCCCCCATCCAGAGATTAGGGTTAAGGGTGGGTGGACATCGCCTGCGGGAAATTTGTCCGAGCTGGGAATTGTTTGGGGGAATTTTTCCGGGTGGCAGTTTTCAGCCAGAAATTATCTGGGGAATTGTCTCGAGGAAGTGGTCCGGACTCCATTTTCTTTTTTTTTGTTGTTGCTTGTAACATCAGTGACACATCTGATGTGGGGTACTTAACATGCTGACATGTAGTAACATGTTATGTTTCATTGGCTGGGAAGCATGGGGTGTCATATCCTGGAAGGCAGGACACTCCCTTTAAGTTTCTACCTGTTATTGTTGCTAAGGTTTTTAATTAACTGCAATTAATTAAGAGACTTTCAAAGGATGTTGTACAGAGTTTGTTTCTTCATGATGTTAAGAAGCTTGGCATTGTTTTAATTGCTACATGATATTTACTTTTGTGTGTGTGTTTTACCTCTGTGAACTTTCTTAAAATTTCTGTTACACACAGCACAGAGCTTTCTTACAAGTGTTGAATAGATCACCGTAGGGTGAGACATGTTCTCAACGAGGATTGGAGGGGGGGGGGGGGGGCTGAGAGTTGTTGTGAATGAATATAACACCAGATGAATCAAATGGTTTTGTGGAGGTAAGGCATAGGTTACGGCATGTATTTGTGAATGTCAAAAAAAAAACTGATTGCCATCCATAAAGGAATTCACCTTTTTTTTTTTTTCTTGGGTCATGTTCCAAAGTGGAAGCTCACTTTTGGAAGAGCTACCCTATGGTGGAGTGTGATGAAGTGGGGTCTCCTGATTGGATGGGGGATGGGGAAATGTCTGTGTCTGGAGGTGGAGGGGTTGGGAGGAGTGAGAAGTTTAGAGAAGTCAGTAGATGAATGATACTGAAATAGTTGAAGAGTGACTGGAGTATACACTTAGCCAGGTTATTTAAAAAAAAAAACCATGTTACCATTTTCGAAGGTACTCTGTACATCAGTATCATTATCTCTTATGTACATGTTTATCTGATACTGGGTTCAAGTACTGTAGTGTTTAAACAGAATTTTATGTGATTTGCTGTGTGATATTGCGCTATTATATAGTTACTCTATTTGCAACATTTGTTGAAGACACAGTGAGGTCTTATTGCAAACTCAAAATTTTTTTTTCTTTCTTCTTTTATATATATATATTTGAAATATTTATTGGAAATTCAAAAAAGTTATATGACCAAGCAAGTTAATACATTATATCATTATCTTTGTCCATATTAATTTTTCTTCGTCCTCTTTTTATATTCGTCTCTCCTTGTTTTCTTGGTAGGTAAGTTCTCAAATTGAACCTGAGGCAGCCGATATATATGGGGGGTGATGGTTGCATGTATGCGTGTGTACATTACACACTAGTTAAACCGATAGGCCTATGTAGTCCAGGTGTCGACTCCCTGGTCAGATACTAGTCCAGTCGTCATCATCCATGCTCATATGGAGTAGCTGGAGTGTCCATAATTCAGAGGCGTATCTAGCATTTTTCTTAGCAGACGACGGACAGTCCAATTTGGGATGGTGGGAGGGAGGGGGGTGGGTGAGTATCATCTGCAAATATATATCGAGCCCTACTTGATGGCAGTCTTAAAATACCTAGCTTGTAGCGATAACCTTAGGTTTCCTGTAAAGGGGTATTTGTGTAGGAACCCCAGAGATAGCCTATGTGAACGAACAGGGCAAGTTCACTTTTGTATTGCATGTTTGTATATTAGTGCCATATTTCTGTAATCTGCGAGGACATTACTTTATCGAATATTCGAATGTAAGTCCCTCTCGCCAATCGATGGCGTCACCGCGGGAGTATCAGTTCTGTCAAACCACATCAAGTTTTGTCCCCTCCAGCCTCAATCCTCCCCCAAGAAATAATATCGTGGGCACTCATCTCACTATTGCCCTTGTAACTGTAAATTACAAGAACGTTCGCGTTATCAGAAACCGTTGCAACGATCTCGGATGCCTTATTTGGCGGGTATGATCAGACTCCTAGGAAAGAAGCGGATCATGAGATGGTTCACACTTTTGATTCCTATCACCCTAGGAAGGACGTCCATTATCGACACTGTGCATGGGCTGAGTCCGTCGTCCACCGCACGGACCAAAGCTGTATCTGTGACAACCGGGAAACTCCCCCACGTACTTGATGTCTGCACGAATGCCGAAAAATCTGGAGAAGGATCTTAGACTCATGAGGCATCCTGTGCTCCACCTCTCAAGTCCACAGCATGCGATCAACTTTTCGTCGTCACCTGCAGTTCATGCCGTACTCAAAACCCGTAGCTGTCGCTGCATTTGTCGGTCTGACAACGCTCAATCCTGCAATTTTAGGAGCGTCCAAAATAGCCTGTCTTTGAACGTTGTAAGAACCCCTCGGTGCACTTATGACGGCGTCAGTGGACTTTGACCCTAAGTAGGCCGATTCCGTATTAGTTCACTCGTGGGGGGGGGGGGGCTCCAACTTACTCTGTCAGGAGGCTACACTATGGTCCAGATTGGGCTTACTGATCTGATCAGGACTGCATGAATAGTTACTGGGCCAAATGTGGCTATTCTGGTTGTTCTTTGGCTCAGAGATGGATCTTGACAATGTGTTGAGGATGGGACACTTGTGGGGTTGTATGGGCATCATTAATCTTTATTAGAATTTCATGTGTAGTTGAAACAGAAACTGGAAAAGGATCCAATGAGAGGAAAATACGTATAAAACGAAAAATGTAAGACCCATGTGCGCCTTTTTATTTTAGGACATCAAATGAAGACATTTAACTTTTTTCTTTGGTACGCTGTGATAGTGTATTTAACATGCTGCATACCTTACTTCCTTTCAAAATGGTATAATTGTTGTGCTAGGCAATTTCTTACATCGCATTGGATATACTCATATTGAAACTTAAAAAAAAAATAAATAAAACACATTCCACATTGTTTTGGGTACAATTATAGGCGTTTGACTCTGTCGGTATTATGTTTCCTTATGATTTGACCCATTAATAATTTGATCATGCTTAGATAATTTTGTAGAAGCTCATACAATCGATGTATGCTGTCTTTAGTGTTATCATGCACCGACCAATCTGATCTTCCCCCCAATCACCGCCCTTCTGATGTCGACCATAGGAACCATGCTTTTACCGTATATCCTTTCAATGATCGTGGGCACGGATACACGTAATACTATAGCAGCTACAAAAGTTGTGCCTTTTCCGCCATGCTGCGTATCTCGTCCTCACTTAATCGTCCATTCTCTACCGAGAGATCATACTTCGAGTCTTGCAACGTAAAATCGCAGATCCCGTTGTGATGTACTTCAAAATTCACCGTTACTTCGAACCCTCGTGGTTGCCCGGGAGGGAAGCCAGAGATCCTGATAGAACCAAGAAAGTGGTTTAATTGATTCCAATCGCTATTCCCCTCATAGACATCAGCTAACGTGACATCTGCGTCATCGGAAGAGGTTGCCAGTGCCTCAGATGTAACCCTTGGAATGCTAGAATATCTACGTATGATGGGTATAATGTTACCGTCTACACCTTCGATTCCTATCGTCCTAGGCATGACATTCATCACGATTGTCCGAGGCATCGCTCCGGTTTGCATCGCACCGACCATAGCCGCACCGGTGGCCACCGTGAACTCCCCCATGTACTCGATAGCTGTATAAGGACCGAAGAAACCGGAGAGCTCCCCAGAAACAAATCGCATTCGTGTATTTCCTCCCACTACAATAAGACGATCGACCTCTGTTTCAAAGTGCCCAGTAGATGTTATAACAACTTTCATTTCCACGAGGAGTTTCTACATTACGTCAGAGGTAGCCTCTTTGAGAGTGGCCTGGCTAATCGGCACACTCATCTCCCTAGCTAGCGCTGGAAGTAATGGTAACCATGGTTTCGTAAGCAGACGACAGTGCAATTTTGGCGCTCTCAGAGACTGTTTTCAGGTGTTGTACCGTTGCGGTTGGCGTGTCAAGTCTACGTCATACTTCTGTTTGACTTTGTGGACAATGTCTTCCATTATATAGTTGTCTATGACGTCACCGCTGGTAGACTGGGCAATACTAGCTATACCATCTGTATCGAAATATTCGTCTCCCATAAACCTGATATTAAAATCAGGAGCACCTCCTCCAATGTCTGCAACAGCGACCAATTTTTCTTCCTCACCTGGATTCATGCTACACACGATAGTACGGTCGTACGTAGCTGTCGCTGCATTTATCAGTCTGACAACGTTCAATCCTGCGATTTTAGCAGCGTCCAAAGTAGCCTGTCTTTGAAGATTGTAAGAACCTCCAGATACGCTTATGACGGCCTCGGTGACCTTTGACCCTAAGTAGGTTTCTGCTGACTCTTTCAGTTCGATAAGAGGTTGAGCCGTGACCTCTTCTGGAGTGAACATGGTTTTTCTACTTTTGTAGTCGACCTGGAATGCTGCCCTCCCATTGTACTTTACCACTTCGTATGTCGTTATCCATTCTTCTACGTCTTCGTACATATTTCCCAAGTATCGTTTAAAGGAGTAAATCGTGTTTTCGGGATTTCTGTTGGAGAGGAAAATGCTTGATTTGGATTTACATATATCTCCTGAAGTAGCTAAGGATACTATGCAATCAGCGGTAGATTCATGATGGTTACCCCGACATTTAAAAGAATGCCGATTACGTTTTCAGCAGCGACAAACACACTTTTTTACACTGAATAGCACAAGAGATATTCTGTAGCCGAACATTTCTCCTCTCCGAGACACACAATAGTTAATCTTAAAAACTGTATCTGGGAAGGCAACTTAAAAATGATGAGAAACGCAAAGGTGAGGAGTGAAGGCTAATGCTACGTATCAAGCCGAGGGGCCCTTAACAGAGATCTAGGCATTTTAACTGAGTTTGCGAGGTAGGATGGTTATATCGTTTGCTTTATTACTCTGATCAGGTCTCTAAAGAGGAGGTAAGACCTCGAAATATCAGACCAGGTTTCAATAATATGAAAGGCACTATCATTCATTTTATTCTTCGCTGCATATATTTATACACTAACCCACGGGATCTTTTGTCTCACATGATACTCACAATCAAATGATAACAGTAATAATGATAACGACAATGATGACAGTAATAATAATGATGATGATAATAATCATAATGATAATAACAATAATACTGGAAGAGATAATAATAACTCTAACAAGAGTAATGACAGTATTCTTTTTGCATGTATCGTGACTAATGTTAATAATCATTTTTAAAAAAAAAAATTATTACAATGTCGTTATTACTGCTAATCACAACATTGATAATTATGATAGCGATATACTCACAAATGAAACTGATCCTTCGCATCATCACCCCTAAGGACAGATGATCCAGAGAACGCCACATATAGCTCGGTGTATGGAGGTTACCCCGTTTGTTTGGTATGATCTCTACCTCACCGTTACGGTACACAGCTACCCGTGAATAGCTGGTGCCCAGATCGATTCCAATCACGTGACCGGCTGTGGACGGAGCGCGTAAATTTTAAATGCTTAGACTAATATATGTAGTACTGCATAACGTGCCATGCTTCAAAAAAATATCCTTTGTCGGTATCCCTTGTACTGCTGCAACGATTAAATTGTGACAAATGCTCTCTTATGTTTTTATCATCTAATGATATTAAGTACTGTATTTTCTTTACATAATTATGTCATTAGTTTGTAACAGAATGGATAATCCAGGTAATATTTGCCATTTAATCATATTCCAAATTTCCAGTGCTTTGCTTGAATTAAGCAATTATTATGATCAGGTATAAGAAACATGTTTTAATCGATTAGTGATTATTACGTCATGGTATACGATACCGGCGAATGGTTCATGTCGTTGGAATATGAAATGTATTCTTTCCCCATCAACGACTATCGCGAACTCCTGGAAATGCTGATGATATCATTGATGATATAATTTTAATATTGTGAATGTCGGAAATCTGTCCTAAAATTACTCTGCCATTAAGTCAAAGAGGAAATCTGTGGGATTTTCTGGGAAAATACAAGACCAACCTATCAGCAAATAACTCTGAGACTTTGAGTTACTTTAACCGTCCTTTACGGAGTTCCAAATGTTTCATACATGTCGAAAAAAGGGAAGTGACTTAGCAAAGTTAATGACATGTCAGATTCTATATCGGCATGTTGAAAACTTGTATCCCACCATGTACATGTAGTTTTCGTGATATATATGTCAGTTTACGTCACATGTACATTTCTCGAAGTTAAGAGATGCGACAGAAAAAAAAGACCCCACCTCCGAGAGAAACAACGAAGTACTTTCAAGTTAATAGAAACATGTCTGTATGTTTGTTCTACTTCAACTAGAAAGAGCCTGAATAACCTGAGAAGCTACCAAAAATGCAATCAGATATACATTTAAGGCTGCATCCTCTAAAATGTCCAACTGTTTGTCAATATATATTTGTTTTTGCAATGTAAGGAAAGAATCCAACTTTCTGTTGTGTTCTCTGAAGAAAGTAAATTTAATGGACAACCTTACTTCGGTCAAGAGATGTCTTTTGACAACAAGCTTTCTACATATAAGGGGAAAAAAAATCATGTGAAATGGGCGTTCTGAATGTGAACTTTTAAGAAGAAAATTCGTCGCAAATGATACTACGTTTACTTATCGCTTCGTTTACACGTGAAAGATACTATTTACTGGCCTGTCTTCAATATTGTTCTGGTATGAAAATAATGAGCATACTTGATTTTAGTATACGTCACTGAACCGCTTGAGAGCTGGCAATTTTATAGCTCAAGAATCTAAGGGGACCTTCAATGAAGAGTCGAATTAACTCAAGCAAAATTCTTTAGACATTAAAAGCTCACCAAAAAAGTAATGCAAGCAGGACAGTGACAGTGACATTTTCGTTTTGTTTTTTGTTTCTTTGGGTAAAATCATTCCAATGAAACCTGCAGTTTTTACTCTGTGCAAACGACGAACGATACCTTATGATATTTGATCTTTCTCTTATTGATCATTTTTGTTCGTTATTCTCATTATGTTACATGAATTAGAAATCTGACTATTTATCATGATGTTATGACTGTGCTAAAATATTCCACAGATCATTTCCATGCTCGATTACATTTGACTATGTACGTGACACATAACGCCCTCCGCCATGCAGCTCAACCAAACCTCGTCATTGCGTTGATACAGTTGGACTGTATACCAGCCAACGAGAACGATATTTTCTATTACCTGTGTGGATCATCACGTCTTGAGGAGATAGACCTGACCTGAGGCAATGAAGTTTTTCAGAGAGTTCCAACCTCACTAAAACTAAGAAATTGTGTGGTTGCAGAATTCGCATGTAAAGTTCCGCAGATAGGCATAACATTGATTGCCTGATCACTTAAAGGAACTTTCCACCAACGAAAAAACTTCACACAATAAATGAGATTCTTTACCGTTCTATCAGTTAAATATAACGGTTTTACCAGAGGAAGCTTCCTAATTCTGTTAAGTGTGAAATGACGCTTTGGGAGTTGAGCTTCAGCACAAGCCTGAAAATATGTGACGTATAGAACCGACAAATAATGTTTTCCATTGTTTTCTTTTTTGCACTCTTCGTGCTTCTGGCAAGGTCTTGAGATGCAGAAGCTAATTAGTTCAGAGATCATAAAAACCACATGAGCGTCTACATTCAGTAAGATACATTTCGCACATGAGACCAGTGGAGCTGTTATTGTGGGGTGGTGGCGGAGGGGTTGGGGTGGTGGCGGAGGGGTTGGGGTGGTGGCGGAGGGGTTGGGGTAGTGGCGGAGGGGTGGGTGTGATGGAGGGGGATGGGGTGGTGGAGGGGTGAGGTGGTGGAGGGGGATGGGTGATGGAGGGGATGGGGTGATGGACCGGTGGCTGTTCCAGTTAAGTACATACATGTAGAAAGCTGGTGAAATATTAGCTACCATTTCTGATGACAGAGCGCAACTGTAGGTTCCAGACAGAGTACCGGTATTTAGAAGGAGAAACAACGGTAAGTTTAAATAATGCTAAAACTTTGAGACCCATTAAATCATGTAAAGATAAGCCGGATAGTTCGCTCAAAAATATTTTCTTTCTTTTATTCGGGGGCTCCGGTTTAATATCATTCACCAATTCAATTCAAGCGATATCATTTAAGTCAAGAGATAAGTCCTCGAACAGACTGTTTTACTGAAATAAATCAGTGCAGCCATTTTATCGACGAAAAAAAAAAATCCTATGCAATGAGCTGAAGTGACAAAAGTTTAATACCCTAACAACTAGATGGAAGGTTTCCGAAAATTTACCGAAATCGCCAGATTAGACTTGTTTTTAATAATTTAATAGACACCCAGACTAACTCTTATAATGTCCTACGTCATACTGAGCGAGGAAAGGCCTGATAATAATTTACCTCCCACCAAAACGCCGTGACGGAGTTGCCCAGAGAATCTCCCGGTCAGATTACTCCCTGATCTTTTCCTGTTTCTAGACCTTGTTCCATGGTGTCAGCAGGTGAAAGAAGACTCAACCCGGTGGTAGATCTACATTACAAAATATCCCCTGGAAACCGCAGACCCCGATTCGTATTCTGTCGATAATAGTTAAAGAAGCATGACTTTACCAAGGATAGCTACGTCGTTTGAGCTAGTCAAGGGCGTTGACCTTCATGGTGCTGTTTTCGCCTTTTCGTATAGGTGGTCCTGTCCACACATTGCTTAGTTTTAGTCTGGGAGCATAGAGAGACATTTAGTGCAGTCTTTTAAAAGACTGCAATGCCACAGTATGCATCCTTCATTTTGTTTGGAGCGTAATATTGTCATTGTCGATTGACGCTTTTCAAGAACTTACGAAAACACGAAAAATGTTTCCAAGTATTTCCTTTGTGCAAAAATTAGTGAAGACTTCTTGGGGATTAATGGTTGATAGGCATAAGTGACATACACCATACAATACCGACGCTTTGCTATCTTTTTCCCTTTCAAGCAGGGTGTAAGGTACCTCAACATATGCGTGATTCCAAAAATCATTTACAAATGGCAAATTATCTCCGAAAGTAGTCAGAAGACAATAATAACGACTTCGTTGACGTCCCACACCCAATATTCATGAGTGTGTCTTCTTATGCCTATCTCTAGTTTTCACCATAGGATTGATATTGTCTTTTTTTTTAAAAAGATTATCTATGTTAGCCTGAATTTTCAATGGATTCTCATTCCTGAGTAAAACAGTCACTTCATTTCATCCCCAGTACCACCTGATCGACACCGGTTTGTTCATCGAATTATGGACTTTAAAACGATCATAACGTTGTGATTGTGCTAAAATGTTCTCTGGACACTCGTCCATGCTCGATTACACCTGGTTTGCTTATCGACGTGACACCTAGCCCCCCCCCCCCCGCCCTGCAATACAACTCAAGAAAGCCTAGACATTGAACGAACACACCTGAACTACTTTCATTATATATATTTAATTGAGCATGTGGATCATCACGATATCAGGCGATAAAAAAACAGGCCTAAGGCGATGGGGATTTGCAACATGCATGTTGAACTGTCGGTAAAACAATGAAGGTAGGTGAGGTTAGAGGGACTCTCATTTTAGTGTAAGATATGCGGCATGCGGTTGGTGATATTATCCCTTATGTTATACCTGTATCAGCACTGAGAGAAACGTATGGTATGATATCATCATTTATGTTAAACCTTTGTCACCAATGGGAGAGTGTAATGGCATGACCAGTGGCGGTTCCGTTGGTGTGTGTCCAGTGTAACCTTGCCTTTCCTCACGTGCTTCACACCACAAATGCAACATATATGTGGCGTCTCTTATTTTCGCCAACAGCCTTGTCCCATTACCACTGCGTGTGTGGTGTTCATCATGCTTACTGGCGATGGCAGATGAGGGGTATGAAAATGAGAATTTATACCCAGGGGGGAAAGCAGAATAGGTATTCTTTCCGATGAAATGAGACGTTTAAATTATGTCATCAACGGTAAATGATTTATCGTGTAGGTACATCCCAGGACCTTCTTTATACTCTTACCCTCTTAGATTGAATAGATTTGTAATAAATGTTCTATTCGAGACAAATGAAAACCGACAAAATGATAGTATGATAAAAGTTACACAGTAACCTCTTTCAAGTAAAATATATACAGCAGCAGTAATTAGCTACTACAGTTAAATATTGCAGTGCGGTAATCACTGCAGTTAATTAAAGGGGCTCATTGAGTTGATATCAATAAAGATTGTGGTGATTTCGAAGGGTATGAACACATACCAACAATTAGCATAACCAGTCGAGTTTCACATCCAATAATTATAAAAACTACCAAAAGTTTCCAAGTTTTGACCGTTACTTGCACTGGTTGTGTGCGCATGAGGATATGAAGTGAAAAGTATCTGGTTACGAATTTTCAGTGTATGATGTATAACCCTGGGTGTTCGATCAAACTCTCGCTCGACAATAACACATGCATGTAAAAGAGCGAATGATTATAGACAAAAGGGATGAGATGCAACTCCATGGATTGCCCTCTTGTTTCAATTTTCAATCATCACCGTCATTTTTTTTATCATTTGTTTGAATTCTAATATTCGAACCAATCTCTCTGGACCTTCGTTTATCTCTCTAGTGTAACGAGAACTTTCTGCACCCCGCAAGGGCAGTCATACCACTACAGTAAAACCCATGAAACCCACGTATTTGAAAATGATATCATACTTGCCCCCCTTAAATTTTAATGTTGTGCTAGACATCGATATAGAGCATGGATAAATTCATGCTGAAAAGATGACAACCATGTCATATTGACATTGACTTTGAGTGCAATTTTACGGGTTTGAAGATGTCCCTTTATGTTTGTATTACGATTTAGTCTACGTCGTTACATAATTTGGTCATGTATGGATAATTTATTACAACCTTTAAAACCATAAAACAGGTCCTTCAAATGAGATAATTAAAATAAAAGACGAAGTTATGTTACTCATGCAGATCATTAACTAGCATGCGTAGCACCGATCTGTGGCTGCCGTCTCTGTGTGGCTGCCGAGCCGAAGATCCTGACGACGATGGCCAATCCTTTTTATCTTCACAGAAACCAAAAGTCGAAGAACGTAATATTCACTACAGTTGGGTTTATCACTCATGAGGCAGGGCGGTGCTCAGTTACTCAAACTATTGTTAGTAATTTGTTGTCTCTGCATACTCTGTACCATTTACAGTGTGTCTGTTCACCTTGATCTACTCAGCGACGTGCGATGGTAGCAGCGTTTCTCTTTAGTTAAAATCACTGCTTCAGCCAATCGTCCTCGAGACTTTGTAAGCGAAGTTTGGATTTCTGTGTAGTTGGCAGAAATAAGCTTGCGTACTTTCTGAGTTTGTTTTGGAACGAAAAGCTGAAAAAGACCAACTTTTCTGCCATGGGAGTATATCAGAATGTAGACCTTCAGGCACTGATTAAATAAAGATCTCTCGAAAAACTACCACCAGTATAATATCGACCATCAAAACCATAGTTTACTTCCAATTCATAAACACGCTTTCAAAAAAAATCTAGGAAATCTGCATACGTGATGCTCTTTCCGCCATGTTGCGTATCTCATCTTCGCTCAATCTGCCATTTTTCACCAAGAGATCATACGTCGAATCTTGCAACGTAAAGCCACAAATGCCGTTTTCGTCTATTTCATACGTAACCTCCACTTGGAACCCTCGCGGTTGACCAGGAGGGATGCCAGAGATCTCAAGAGAACCGAGGAAGTGGTTAAATTGAACAAAATTGCTAGTGCCTTCGTAAACGTTAACCGAAATTACATTTTCGTCGTCAGAATTGGCGGCAAGCGCCTCGTTTTTTTCATTTGGTATTGAAGTATACCTACGCCAGATGGACACACCGTGATTATTTGCGTAGATTCCTATCATCCTGGGGAAGACGTTCAAAGTAATCATCGGAGGTGCGATCCTGTTATTGATCCCACCAAGTAACGCTGCACCGGTGACCACGGTAAACTCCCCCTTGTTCTCAAACTCTGCATATTTCACAGAGCCAAAAAAACTGGAGAGGAGCTCAGAAACTTTGGGTATCCCCGTGCTTCCTCCCAGGATGATAATTTCTTTAACATCTGATGTACGTTTGTGGATGGATAATAAAACATCCGTGACTTCATCGATGAAATGACTCGCTACATCATCGGCAATCTCTTCTACCGTCTCTCTACCAATCGTCACACTCATGTCTCTATCGCTGTCGGAAATGGTAACCGTGGTTTCAAAAGCAGACGACAGCTCAATTTTGGCATTCTCGGCGGCTGTCTTCAGCTGCTGCACCGTGTGTGGTTGGAGTGTCAAGTCTACGTTATAATCCCGCTTGACTTTGGACACGACGGTATTCATTATGTATTGGTCTATGGCGTCCCCACCGAAAGAACGTGCAATAGCAGCTACACCTTTCATATTGCAAAATTTAAATCCTAAAATTCCGACACTGAAATCAGGAGCACCTCCCCCTATATCTATGATACCGACCATTTTATCGCCAAAAAATCTAGGATGCTGATATCCATGCACCATCCCAGTTGCTTTCGCTGCATTTATAAGTCTGATAACGTTCAGTCCAGCGATTTTAGCAGCGTCCAAAGTAGCCTGTCTTTGAAGATTGTAAGAACCGCTCGATACACTTACAACAGCGTCGGTGACCTTTGAACCTAGATAGGCTTCTGCGGATTCCTTCAGTTCGATGAGAAGTTGAGCAGCGACCTCTTCTGGTGTGAACGTGGTTTGTTCACCGTTGTAGTCGACTTGGAATGCCGCCCTCCCATTGACAGTTACCACTTGATATGTTGTCGTCCATTCGTTTACTTCGTCATACTGCATTCCCAAGTATCGTTTAAAGGAGTAAATTGTGTTTTCAGGATTTCTGTCAAGAAGGAAAGGAAGTTCAAGGAGCCAAGGATTTTACAAAGTTAATGATGCATTTATTATTTATTACAGTGGACATTTCAACATATCTGAACGAACGTGACTTGCAAAAGGAGCCGTAGTTGACACAGTTTTCCTTTCCTGAAAATCAGTGAAAGCCAACAGTACTCTCTTACCTTAGAGTGCGAGAATAGGGATGGCTCCAAAATTCAGAGTAAATATTCACTGTAAAAAACTAAGAATGACCGAAGAGAGTAACCGTTCTTACTGTTTTAGAGTGAATATTAACACTCAAGGTGTTCTGTACATGATGATTCTCAACCAAGTGATGCTTCAAACAAGTAGGCCAGCCCACAATATGTACATATACACATAAATACATATATATGTATTTATGTGTATATATACATATATAAAAGAAAATCTGCACATCAGCTGGGAGAAACCTAATCGAAACAAACAGCTCGATTGTCCATTGTTCACTTTGTTCCATTAATCTACTTTTCTCATTTTTTTTTTCTCTCTCTGCAATTTGTCACAAATTCAATGCATTAGAGTTCATTTCAATTTTTACTGTGAAAGCAGTGCCTTTCGAAACATGTCGTATTTTCTGCATTAATTTGTTCACTTTTTAAATGTACTCCTTCAAATCTGTGGTGTTTCCTATCCTTATAGGCCTATATATATATATATACATGTGTATAGCTAGTGGTAAGATCGTAGCAGCTTACTTCCTCAAAGGAATAATATTATTAATCATTACAAAAGATATACTCACAAATGAAACTGATCCTTAGCATCATCACCCCTAAGCACATATGATCCAGAGAACGCCACGTAGCTCGGTGTATGGAGGTTACCCCGTTTGTTTGGGATGATCTCTACCTCACCGTTACGGTAAACAGCTACCCGTGAATAGCTGGTGCCCAGATCAATTCCAATCACGTGAACGGCTGTTGAGGGAACGTGTAAAATTTGAAATGTTTTCCGTGCTGTTCTGCATATCATGTAATTCTTCAAAATGTAAATCTATACCAGTATGTTTTATAAGTTGCCTATTTTGTTCGGGAGGCCATCTACCAGGTAATATCAATCGGTTCATTTTACTTCCAACTTCCACGTGACTATCAGCTACGAATGACACATTTTACGTTGATTATCCCGTCACCAGATCCATGGAAAAATAGCTTGTGTCGTTGGAGTAGGAGAATAATATCTTCCTAATCTAATTAGGACTTACTTTAGCGAAGATCGATTACTGATAACAAGCTGCTTATAACGCAAAAGAAAAGAAAAATATCATCATTAAAACTGTTCTCCGAACACTATTATTTAAAAAAGAAAACTTGTGGCCATCCTAAAGAAGATACGTAGATCTCGAATGCCACAAGACTTTCGTGGTATCAGGTGACAAAATTCCCTACTTCCCCCCCCCCAAAAAAAATAGACTACTGACAACTAAAAAATGTCCATTTCAACAAAGATCTTGACTCAATGCATGGATCATGTTCTGTTTCCTGTTCGTTTTGTTTTGTTGTCTTTAGGTCCGTTTTGTGGTGACGTCGTTTTCGCCTGAGCAAACCATATTTGATCGATCGCTTTTCATTCGAATGCATGGTCGGGACTTGGGGAGATCATTAATTGATTAATTCATCATTAATTCATCAGTATGCAAATTTGTGACGTCGAGAGATGGACTCCAATCATATGTCTTATATTAGTTCTTTGTTTATGTAACCTTTATTTCAAGGACATTTGAGAATTTTATATGCCCCGAGGGTCTTATTTTGGAAAAATGTATTTTCTTCTTAAAAAATATCGATATACAAATTCAACATCACACTCCCTATTTGGTGGAAGACTTTTTCCTCTGTCAATTCTTGCTTTTGTTTTTTAGTATATTACACAAAGGAAATCACTTGTCAAGTATTAAAGTGACGACTTAGCACAGTTTCAGCACATAGCCTAAGCTTCACCGATCACTCAAACAAAACAACTTGTCTAACGGAAACGTCTCAATAAAAACTGAAGAAAAATACAAGGGAATATAATATATGTAAAACAATAAAAAACAAAGGAAATATCAATTAGCAACACAATTGGAATCTTGTATAGATCTTGTGCATGTAACGGCTAATACAGTACACCATCACAGTAAATATGTGAATTCATTTGATTTATGTTTATGTCTAAGAAAAAAACAAAATAGATACCTAAAAATAAATGAAAATAACACAACTCACCTTGTACTTCATATCCTATCATGAAGATGACAGCCAGTGTAAACTAAAAGACGAAATGTACAAAAAGAAAAACAATTTACTAAAAAACACAGAATGAACATAACAAAACAAAAGGCTCACCTCAAGATATCTTTTCTTCAAACGCATAATGTGGGGCAGGCTTACACAGTTCGCATTTCATTTAAACTTTTAGAACAAAAAAAAAAAGTAGTCAAGTTTGCTGCTATGAGAATTGGTAGATTGATTGTAAGTCGGGGGTAAATCCTTTCCTCACCCAATCCCCAACCACCATCCCCACCCTAGCGCGCACTCTCCTCAAAGCTGTCGAATTTCCCGTGAATGTGTATTTCTGCAAAACCTTGACTATAAATGGCTGCCGTTTTAGAACGAACCAATGCTGTTTTTCGATGAAAGGAAACTAGTGGCAATCTTCAGCAAAAATTAAAAAAAAAATGCTATGCTCACCAACTTATTGCACCAGACCATTGCGGTTTAAAAAGAGAGTCTTCGTCTGGAGTCTTGGGAAAATGAAACAGAAGTCAATGGTTTACACCAATGAGCTGAAAACAGTTGTAATTTGCTGGTGTCGACCGATACTAAGTATATAAAAGTCCAACTGGGGTAAAAAAAAAAACAATGACATGTGAGCAGCCAATGTCCCCGAAAGACCTCTACCCGCATACAGCTCAACGTTTCATGATGGTTGACAGTGTGGCAAGCTTAATTTTTTTTCGAAAACTTTTTTAAATGACGTCATAAAATGCATCAGAACTTCTTCTTGTGCAGTACGAAATGTTTACGATGTGCAACGCACAGGAATTACGATGCATTAAATCAGGTGTACCACAGGCTTTAGTACCTTCAATCTGTGTGGTTCAAATTTAACATATTGGTACCGGTGCCTGTATAAATATGTTTTTAATAGTTCGATTCTCCTTCTCTGTAATATATAAAAAAATAGAAAATTACCGACAGACTATGTGGCGACACACGCTTGCAAATCCCGCAATGAACACGTTCCCTTTTTTTAAGAACAAAAAAGGGCGAGACTTTTACGGTGGAAAAAACCTACCCATTCATTCTGACTATTCAAGGAATCCCTCCAACCCCTCCTCCCCATGAAAAGGCCTTCAACAACCGAGCCTGCAGTTTAGAGACACCGCGAAATATCAGTTAGAATTGAAAGTTCATGTGACCTGCATCTACTGCATCTAAAAAAGGAGGCTGGCTTCATTCAAAGATAGCAGACTGAACCCTGAATGAAAATCCGTTGCCATCATGTTAATATCTATAAATTGCCGTTCTGGGGACGGTGAAACTTTTTTGCGTTGGGGGAAAACAAAAACCTACCCATTCATTCTGTACATTCAAAGACCACACCGCAATGAAAAGGCATTCCACAACCGAGGCCCCAATTTAAAGACACTGCAGAGATAAACTACTCTTAAATGTTGCCAACTTTAGTTCTCTGCTTCAATATACAAAGTAACCGTTTCTGCCTTCGAAGGTCATTTTCATGATGAAACTGTCCCTCTTAAAGTCTGTCACATGTTCATTCTCTGCTTGATTACATATTACCACCTCTGGGAGAAATTCTCGTTGGACTCCCATGGGATAGCTCATACTGGTACTGTGAGGAATAATTGGACATTATCCAATATGTGCAAAGGTAAGGGCTTGTCCACTTTGTTCACATGGAAATGTACTGGACAAGCCCTCGTGCACTAAATCTGGACTACGTCGTGAGGAATACGGAATTCTCATTGGGAAACATCTAAGCGATAACATGGGAAAATGGTGGGTTTTGATTCTAATTAGGGATTCATTTGGGAAACATCATTTCGGGCAATCTCATCTGAACGAATGATGGGTCGACCAATATATGTACATTTGAGGCAAATCGACGATGGATGCATAGATTTCGAATACATTTTGAGTAAGTGGTGTAAGTGGGAAATATACGTAAAGTTTCATATGGCGGGTATCTAATAGGGGAATTGAGATATATGGGTAAGCCATCACAGGGACTGTACGTATGAGGATATCATTGAAGTTGGTACATATCGGTAAATCATAACTGCACGATCAGGATAATGCACGCCCACCTGACTGAAATGGGCCAATAGCCGGCCGGAGTTGACGATCCTTTCCAAGTATGTATGAAATGTGAATGATTATAGCGTTACACGATTTACATTGTGCCCACATTATAAACAATCAGGTTGCCAAACTGGATAAAGTCATGAATTTCCCAATTCAGGAAAACACATATTAAGCAAATATTAAAAGCAACGCAGTTTGACACCGTGGAACTCTCAGACTTTCACGACACCCAGCCTTTGAGAAGAGCACCCATTACTTCCAATTCAGTTAACAGAGATCGTGGCGTTCATAAAAAAAAATACTGAATACAATTTTTGTTTGATAAAACCGCGTGATGTCCTGACTGGCAAACACCACACCAACGACATTCACATGCATGAATATTCATTTGGTCAGAGGTCAATTCACCGATGTATGTATTTTGACAGTGAAATGCTTGGATGACCTTGAACCTTTAGATTGAGACTGAAATAAAGTTACAGTTACAAACGTATAAGCAAGTAGTAAAAGCAGCCGTTAGAAGAGCACCCATTGCTTCCAACTTAAGTAAAAGAGATCGTGGTGTTCATAAAATAATTGAAAACAATTTTTTGTTCGATATAACCACTTGATAACCTGACTAACATGCACCACACCAACAACATTCACATGCATGAATATTCATTTGGTCAGAGGTCAATTCACCGATGTATGTATTTAACATTGAAACACTTGGATGACCCTTGAACTTGAATATCACTATACCCACATCCTATAAGAACTAAATGACTGATTGAACTGTGCGGCATATCGTTTAAATACTTTTGTCTGCGGCTATTTCGTAAACTAGAAATAATTGAATTTGGAAACAGTATCAAAAGATTTTATTCTTATTTTTAATAATCAGACAAATCAAGTCGTTTAACATTCCAAGTCCACAATTTACTCCCCTATCTTTTATTGTACCGTGTTATATTCTCTTACCGTCAAAGCTTGTCTTCGGGGTTATTTTGTTTACGCTTCTGCAGTATTAATGATGCTGTATTATCGTGCTGCAGGTCTAATCTAATATTCAAAACATTAATGTTTGGACTTTTTTATATCGTATTGGATAGACTCATATTGATAATAGAAAAAAAAACATATCGCATGATTGCATGGGCACAATTATATGAATTTGACAACACTTGTTGAAAATATTATCTATAAGCCTATAGCTATACATTAAATATACATCTGTCCATAATCTGGTCATGACGAGATAATTTACTACAACAGTTTTAAGACAAAATGTATCATGCTAATTACACAATCAATGAAAGTTATGTCGTTTCTTCAGTTAATATGGCCCCCATGCACCGACGTAACTAAGGCCCACTACGGTCACCATTCTAATAACGGCCATTGAAAATGGGGTTATATTCATTTCAAGTTCTTATGCAAGTTTTTCCATAGTCTGTCGCTTCTACAAAAGCTGTGCTTTTTCCGCCATGCTGCTTATCTCATCTTCGCTCAATCTTCCATTTTTTACCAACAGATCGTAGGTCGAATCTTGCAACGTAAAATCACAGATACCGTTTTGATCCACTTCAAAATTCACCTCCACTTCTAGTGGACGTGGTTGGCCATGATGGATGTCAGAGATCTCAAGAGAACCGAGAAAGTGATTATATTCTTTCTTAGGTCTGTCGCCCTCGTAAACGTCAATCGAAATAACGTTTTCGTCATCGGAACCGATCGCAAATGCCTTCGATTTCACGATTGGTATTCTAGAAAACGTAGGCATGACGGTCAAATAGTGGTTATCATTTTCGACTCCTATCGCCCTAGGAATGACATCGAGTGTATGCATAGGCACAACACCTTCATATATCACGCCGACTAAAGCTGCACCGGTGGCCACGGTAAACTCCCCCTCGTAATTGGGTTCTGCACGATAGCCGAAAGAACTCAAGAGTAGCTCGTAGACGCTTGGTATCATTGTACTTCCTCCTACTATAACAATTCCTGTAGTGTCTTCTGACAAGTAGGAAAGAGATATAAGTACCTTATCGATGAGGACGTGGGCTACCTCAGAGGCAGCCGCGTCCAAAGTTTCAGTGTTAACAGTCACACTCATGTCTCCCTCGCTAGAGGAAATGGTAGCTATTGTTTCCTAAGCAGACGACAACGCAATTTTGGCATTTTCAGCGGCTGTCTTCAGCTGTTGTACGATGTGTGGTTGGAATTTTAAGGCTACGCCGTAATCCTGCTCGACTTTGGAAACGATGGTGTTCATGATATGTTGGTCAATGGCGTCGCCCCCGAGAGAACGTGCAATGCCAGCTGTACCTTCTATTCGACAATATTTCCATCCTAGAGTCCCGACATTGAAGTCAGGAGCACCGCCACCTATGTCTACAAAAGCGACGTCTTTCCAGCCAAAAATGCCACGATACTGCCATCCGTACAAGATAGCTGTAGCTGTTGCTGCATTAATTAGTCTGACAACGTTCAATCCAGCGATTTTAGCAGCGTCCAAAGTAGCCTGCCTCTGAAGATTGTAAGAACCTCCAGATACACTTATGACGGCGTCGGTGACCTTTGACCCTAAGTAGACTTCAGCGGATTCAGTTCGATGAGAAGTTGAGCAGCGACCTCTTCTGGTGTAAACGTGGTTTGTTCACCGTTGTAGTCGACTTGGAATGCCACCCTCCCGTTGTAACTTACAACTTGATACGTCGTTATCCATTCGTCTTCCTCTCCATACCGTGTCCCCAGGTATCGTTTAAAGGAGTATATTGTGTTTGCGGGATTTCTGTTTGAAAAAAAACAAAAACAGTTGATTTGATCAGCTGCTGAAGGAGTCAGAATTGTAAGATTTTAATGGCCAATTTATTATGATCATGATAGTCGACATCGTGACCGGACAACTTCTCTTCGGAGAATTCCTAGCCGGACAAATTCCCCCGGGCATTTCTCCACTCTGGCAACCTCCCCTGGAAATTCCCACCGGGAGAAATCATTCCCAAACCGAAGAATTTTCCCTCGGACAACCCGCCTGACAAATCGTTTGTGAAAAGAGGCAGGGTTAAGTTTAGTGCGGGTGGGAATTGTCTTAGGGGAATTGTGCTAGTTGGAAATTGTCTGAGGGGTTCTCGTTCGGTAACAATTCGACATATCTGAATAAAGTTGACTTGCAGACGGAGCCATAGTCTGTGGCGAAGCTAGCAGTTTTTTTTTCTTTTCTTTTTTCAGCTGCGACGAAAACGGCTTTTATAGGGTCGCTGCATAAAAGAAATACCTAACTGTTCTTCAAACACATTAAGGAAGGGGAGGTGGGTGAGTGCCAGCAAAGATCTATTTTCTTCCGCCCCCTTCTCTTTAGGAAACACTGAAAAGGACACCAGTAATTCATTTGTGTCGGTCGGTGTGAAGGGGGGGGGGGGGGCGGTGGTAGCCCCTTCACTGGTCATAGTATACATATATTATTTTCTTCTTTCGCTTATTGGAGACCAGATGGTCGAGGTACGCCAAATGCCCATTTAATCAGCTCATTTTCTCTCCAAATCTACCAGACGAGACCGTAGGTGTACTTGTTCGTAAGGATATTATCGACTAACGCTGAGTATATCATTAGCATTCTACCGACCCTAAAATATTCACGACTTCAGCGAGGTGGCCACAGTCAGTTGAACAAGATAACTCGAGATCCTTCTCTGAATTAACAAACGATTACGTAAACGTGTAAATCTGAAGTAAGCCGGACAGTAATAATCCCCGTTTAACTTTAATAACCAAATAAATTATAGTATATTAATCCTATTATAATGTTAAGTATATTTGTCACATTAAAGAAAAGCGATCAAGGCAAGAAAATATATCACCCTTGTAATCATGCTAACGCTCAAATAATGGAATAAACCAACAAATGTAATAGTAATATGATTTATCCCGATCACTAGTGTATTCATCCTAATAACTTGATACTCACAGGTGAAACTGATCCTTAGCATCATCACCCCTAAGGACAGATGATCCAGAGAACGCCACGTAGCTCGGTGTATGGAAGTTACCCCGTTTGTTTGGGATGATCTCTACCTCACCGTTACGGTAAACAGCTACCCGTGAATAGCTGGTGCCAAGATCGATTCCAATCACGTGACCGGCTGCGGGAGTTACATGGAAATTTTGAAAAGTGCATGTGAACTTAGTCAATGTTAAAGTGAACGTGTCACACTGCTATATGTACTATGAAATCGTGGTGTATGTTATTTCTTCGAATCCATATGGGTGTGTCTTGCGCCATCACAATTAAAACCATCTGCCATGGACAATGGGCACCTCATGATATCAAAATCAAATGCATCTCCTTAACTTGTAAGTGAATATTTTGTTAAAGAATTATTTCAGTGTTGGTGTGATTATCACCGGATCAGATATGAAACACAAATTTTCCATTGATTCGTGGTCACTTGGTAAGATACACTAAGAGAATAACGCATCGTCTACACCATCGGATATAGTCAAAGCTTCGACTAATATAATGATATTTGGAAATCGGGGAAAAAGAAATGTTGACAATATCCTATGATTGATTCACACCAAATATAGTAACTAATCATTTAAACAAAACGTTTTAATCCCTAACGGAAAAGTTTATAAACAGAAAGAAAGGAAATCAATTAATAACAGAATTGTTTAGGCCTATTGTCATGGAGTTTTTCTATGTAGCAGTCAATGTTAACAGTAATGCATTGTCATTTATTTATGTAAGCTCTGTTTTTACTGCGTAAGAACAAAGTGACTCGAAAAATAGAAACTTAAAATGATAAAAAGAAAAAAAAAATTGGTACAACTCACCGAATGCATAATTTTGTATTGCCAGGATGACGGCCAGAATAAACTGCAGATAAAATATACAATAAATATATATATACGAAAAACTATACACAAAAATAAAATGCTAGAAAATAGCGAATGTACTAAAAGAAAAAAAAATCACCTCACCATATTTGCCTTAAACACACATTATGTGTTTTTGAAAAAAAGAAAGTTGTGTTTCATTTTAAACTTGGCATGCCGTTGTCAGCTTTTATAAATTAGCTAGGTGAATCAATTATTCGCAGGAAGCAAATTTCTTCCAGAGGCTGTGCAACCTCCTGTCAAAATAATATATTTTTCTGCATACGGTATACCATAGATGGCCATACCGTCACAGGACGGAACCGACACCGTTAAGCAACTGCCGAACTGAGACCGTTTCTCAATCAAACACCTTTGGGGAAAACTTTTTGGGGGAAATCTTTTTGGGAAAATCAGCAGTTAAAACATGCTTACCAATATTTTGTACCAGTCCATTGTAGTTTGACGAAATATTTAGTCTGAGGTGCAAATCAGTGTTTTACCAGGTTGAGTCGAAACCAGCTGTAACTTGAATGGTGTTCGTCGATACTGAGATATTATAGAAATCCAACTGAGCTAAGAACATGATCGTGTGTGAGTGAAAGTCCCTGACCGATCTCTACCCTCATATAGCTCAAAATCTAAAAATCTCCCGATTGCCAGTGAAGCAAAGTGTAACTTTAATTTATGCTTGTGTAGTGTGGAACGTTTATTTTCCTCAATGCACAGTTGTTACGATGCAATAAAGTAGGCCGTTAGTTCAGACTTTTACATCTCTAATCTGCATGGTTCACGTTTAACGTGTCGGTGCCGGTACCTCTATCAATTTGGTTTTAATAAATCGATTCTGTTTCTCTGCATCAGATAAAAAAATAGTGATATTCCCAATGGGACAAGCGCAATGGGGCAAAAGCACATGCAATAAAATACGTCGAATATAAACTTAACACTCGGCCACATCAACGAATGAAAACGGTGATTAATGCGGCTGTTTTTTTTTTTGTCTGTTTGTTTCTTTTGGGTTTTTTCCAAAATCACTGATGAATTGCAGTGTATTGTAGGTACTTTTCTAGGGTTATCAGATTAGGACGTAAATAAAGGTCGGCTATAGTTAGCAGGCCTTACTTTGTGCGTGCGTGCGTGTTTGTGTGTGTGTGTGTGGGGGTGGGGTGCATGTGTTTGGAGCTTGAAAAAGATGCATCTCAATCGGAGCAAGCAGAGAGCTTGAACCATCGTGCAGGTTTATTTAGGAAGTATTTCTAATCCATAAACGTTCCTCTGAAGCTAGGTCGTATAGGGTACAACCGTGACACGCACTGTTAAGTCCCCTCCCACCACGCCTCTTCATTGACGGTGTTTAATTACTGTATATTTCTTGAGATATAGCCTGGTGTGTTACTTTTAGTCGATTTAATAGCCCGATATTATTAAGAAAATTCAAAAGAAAGATATAAATAAAAAAATGGAAGGTGTCTGAGACGCATGGAGGTAGGCCAGTTTAGGTCGGATCCACTGGTGACGTTCGAAGTTCACAATACAGTTTTTGCTGAATCTAGAAAATATTGATTACACATATTTTATTTCGAAACAAGTTGGTTGAAACAAATGCATTTATATAAATCATGGACCTCAAACGCGAAAGCGCGAAATCGCAATGTAGTATGCTCAGCTTCACAATGTCTCTAAAGACTGTTCTTACAAGGATGCCTTATTTCAATTACGGGGAGAAAGTTAACCATTGTCAAGGCTTAGGAAGCAGATAAATTGAAATATCTTCTTGCATTTTTTTCAGTGACGTTTCTTCTAAAAATTTCTACATAGATACCTCATAACATCAAAGGCGATGTGGGGTATACCGTCAGATGTCAAACTTGTCACCTGATTGTGCACCCCCCCCCCCCAGTGTTCTAGAATTCCTTCTGCCAACGATGCAGAAATAATGAATTAATAAATGCGAGCAGAAGCCACCTCAAATAACTGTATTTGTTGTTCAGGCTGCATGTGTGCCATATTAGAGAAGGAACATGTAACAGAATGTAAGAGGGACAGTGTCACCTTGGTGATTTTTATGTCATTCGTGGTTGGATCAAACACTTATTGAAGTCTAAACTGATAATAGATTGATGGAGAGCCGAGGACTCATGTTGCTGGAAAATAGATTCTGAATTGTTGTCAAGATGTGTCGATACATGTCGAGGTACATGTTGCCAACTACTTTTGGTCTGTATACTCACTGTCAACATTTTCGGAAAAGTTGCCTCAACATGTGTCAACACAAATGTCCTGAAATGTTGAAAGTGCATGTACACAGGCCTTTAAGCATAAAAAAAAATCGCACTCCACAACCCTGCCTTTTTCTGCTAGTGGTATATTTTGGTATAAATTGGTATACATGATATGTGAATACAATCTGTCGAATTTCATACGTGACCCACACGAGCGGACGCGCTGGTTTACGTCTGACACTTTAGGCTAGTCAGAGTTGCGTTATTGGATGGTATTGTAACTGGTTATGCATAGGATGCAGTATACTCATTAGTTCTAGCGTCGTCAAGTTTGATACCTAAAAGGTTAAGCGGAAGCCTAGTGATTGGCACTGTTGAATGAGGTTGAGAAGACAGAAATAGAGAAACAGAGAACGTGGTTACCGTCATCACGTTTTGCCTTGAGAGATTGACTTTGAACCTCAATATGACAGTCAGATCCCCTACCTGCAAATGTGACGGTTCGAATTTAGTTGCTGTAGGCCTATTTCGACAATTTTGCAAGGTCAATGGAAAATCGCTTTAACCCTGCCAGTGAAATTAGTCACAACTGCATTCTTTACACGTTTCACTTCTTTTGATTCTGTAACTGACTGCCTTTGACATGCGGAGAATGTCAGACTGCCAAAACACTCATTGTTTCTCGACTTTAATATATGTTTATTACTTAATGCTCGATATACCCATCCACGAAAAGAGTCTTTTTGCTAATTCGACCCCTTTCCGGTAGGTTTCCGATATTTCCGACATGTGTAGGCGATAAATGAAATGATTAGTCCCAATTTTGATACCCAACAATCAATTGTAATAATAAATTTAATACTCCCCATAATACTATTTTGAACGAGAAATGTAGTAGGTGACCCAGCATACAAAGTAATAATTTTCAACTATAAACGTCATAAGGAAAAATAGTATTGCTTTAAGAGGCACGTTGTCGTGAGTTAAAGACAACGTGCCTCTTTAATGAGTTCTAAAAGAAATCCAAATTCTTAAGAAGATGAAGAAATTGTCGTCCATTGAGACAGGATGTGACCAATCAAATGGGCATGTTTGGAACAATGTGGGTGTATAGTAAAGATTACACCCCATCGTACGGTTCATCGGTCGTAGTGATATCTTTAAATCAGTATATGCCAGTATGGCCCCATTGCCAGGTTGACATGTACCTCGTGACCCACACAAAAGGAACCCCAACAAAATTATGAGAAACAAAAGGCGCACCATAGTTAGGATGTTATGTACGTCACACTTCAGTGAGATGATGCTATTGTCATGGTAAAATCATCTAGGCTAATATATTATTGTAAGCGTTCGACGTACGGTTCATAGGTTCGGAAGCGTTGAAGGAACATGCGAAAGAAAGAAAAAAGAACTATCTCGGCAAAATGACAATTTTTGTAGAATGGACATTTTACGACTTAAATAAAGTTTCCAAAATGACATTTATTCGAAATTTAGCGATGTAATTAACTTATCAACACGTTTAAATTTCGAACTTGTCATTTTGCAACAACAGCTACAACATCTCGTCAAAGTAACAAAAATAAAAAAAAAAAAGGTCACTTTGCTAAAATAAAATTGCAACATTCGGAAAATTGTCATTTTTCTACTTATAGAACGTCTTGTCAAAATGACAAAATTCCGAGAATTTGTCATTTTGCCGAGTTCGAACATCTAATCAAAGTGACAAAAGAGATCAATCTACCATACAGTTCGCCGACTCAAAATGGTGTTCTTATTTTTGTTTTTCATTTTGTTTTAACTCTCATAAAAGAGGGCAATACTTGTTTCACCAAGGCTGATCTTCCCTGTACAATGTGTGAGACATATATATATGAAGTATAGGAAAATTTAAAACAAGACATAATTAAGACATTCATTCAAATGAAACGTTACTATGAAACATTAATTAAATGAAATGTAAGTAAAACTACAAAAGACAAATACGTACAGCGGCCAGCATGGGACGTGGGAAAAGATTGGAAAAGATCAAAGTACATCAAAAATGATAACAGGGGACTAATTCACGACATAGAATAAGAATCGGCTTGTAAAATAAAACGTATTATTATGCCTGGTTGGTTGGGCAAAAACAAGAGAAAAAAAAATGGTCTGTAAGACACGTGATCGCGAACCAAGTCATTATCCGCAATTAAACATGGTGATGGCGCCAATCAGAATATCTGTATATTTATTGTATTGTTTCACCAATTCAAATAAAAAGTGCTCTGGTGGGTGTTTAACTTCCTCCATTGGTGTGTGTTGCTTTGTGACGGTGGGGGGGGGGGGGGGACGTTTGGACAAAAAAAAGTAACACCGAATGGTACAGTACTTCTGGCCGGGGATGGTCAGAAGGTATTCAAGGAAATCAGAACAGTACAGGGTGGCCAAGCTTATAGATGGAATGGGTGCTGAGATGAGGAGAAATCACAGGAAAGATCGGAAGTGCTCGCGAAATGACAAATGAATATAAGAAAAAGGAAGAAAAGCAGGAACCGAGCATTCAAACAAGATTAAAAAGAAACGATTAAGGCTCTGAAGTACGGAATCCCTAAACAAGGGGACAACAAACTTTTATTGTCTTTAATATCCACATTAGTATCACTGAATACTCACCTTAACTTACTTAAATATTCACTTAAACTTTGTTGAATATCCACGTAAACTTCCTTAACTATACTCACATACCAAACTGAATATTTGAAAAAAAGTTCGAATAGATACATGAAAGTTAAAGGGATATTTCAGATGCCAAAATGGATATTTAAGGAAGTTAAAGTGTATACTGAAGAAAATTAAAGTGGATATGAAGAAAAGTCAACGTGGATATTAAGAACGTTACAGCGGATATTTCAGGAACTTGAAGTGGAGAGTTAAGGGACTTAAATTGACCATTTAAGGGAGTAGTTGAATTTATATATTCAAGTATTTCCATGCACTAAATATCTACTTTAACTTCCTGAAATATCCACATAGCGTTCTTAAATGTACTCACTTTATCTTTCTGTCACTTTAATCTTGTAATTTGTATTGTCTTTAGTATCCACATTTACTTTGTTAAATGTCCCCTACAACTTACAGATCACTGAATGTGAGTATTTAAGGATATCCAAATGAATATTTTAGAGAAATTAAAGTAGATATGTCAGCAAATGGCAGAACTAATACCGCTTTACCAGAATACCCCTCCGACCTGCAGCCCATGGAATTAGCGAAGACAGTGAATGGCATTCACAATCATGTTCCGAACACAGTTCGTCCACTGACCACATTCGTTTCCGAACACATGGGAGCTTAATTAATGGTACACTCACTGCGGCGACGGTGTGAGTGTACCATCCCAAAGGGGGCCGGGGGCCCAAGCGGCGTCGTCCACCGTAAGGTGCATGATGCCAAAGATCACTGAGATCGGCTCATTACAGCACTATACATTACTATACATTTTGATGATACCTTAGATTGTTGGGAAAACTACCTAAGCTTAGCATCGTCGTTGGCGCAGAACGCACTAGAAAATGATTTGAAAATAATAGAAATAATACCCCCTTGATTGCTGGATTGAGAGGAGTGGGTATTTTTGAAAGAGAGGCTGTTATTTTTTGGGGAAAAAAACACGTTCTCCATCTTAGGCATTTTCCGACATGGTTTAGGATGCACGTAGCCTTAACCCACATCCACATGCAAAGAACGTCTAACCTATCCATCTGTCATAAAAAAAAACTAACAATTCTGTAAATCGTTCCCTTTCAAAGTTTCAAAGGCAAAGTATTAAACGTTGTCACTATAGAGACGAGATATGGCAGATATATTTAGATCGAAGGTGAAAAACAAGCCGGGATTCGTTTTTCAAAAAAGATAAATATGTAGCTGGTACAAATGTAATCTTTTCGGTCAAGTGCGTCTCTCGACCACACGTTACCTAAATTAAGAGACTGGGGAAAGAAAATCAATAAAAAGCTACGCGTGAGAGCAACATGAAACGAATTTAATTGTACAATAATAATTAAAAGATATTTGTGGACATATATATATATTTCATAATCTGCGTTCACTATAATTTTGAAAACATCATCACTCTTGCTTTTTACTGGTGAAACTCGTCAACTTGTTTTACAACAAGAGTTGGGGATAACAGCCACAGCTGCATACTCTTGTACTGTGTTATATAGATTAACCCTAGGCTGGTGTCAGATTTTGACTTCCCGCTTTTTTTTTAAGGAAACTGAAGACACCCCCAAGCATGAAGTTCTTTACCACACCCTTGCAATAACGATTAAATGAATCTTTCTCACTATTCGATATCATTTTTGTCGTTGGCTTGCTAAATTAATTTGTAGCATAACGACTTGCTTACTGCAGTGCTGATATTCGGCAACGCAGTGAAAAAAAAAATATTAACGAGAGAAATGAGACGAGAATTCTTTACTTTGTAGTAAACAATTAGCAGCGACACTAACCCCTTGATTCAATGTTCTGATGGTTCATGTTTCCCTTCGTTCTTACCATTACCATGCTCTAATATCATATCACGTGGAACGCTAAAGGGGGTTAGCAAATGTGTCACGTGATAGTTGATGTCGTCAAGACATGTTTATATCGCATCGGGTGTACTGATATCAGTACTATGAAAATCCCCTGCACTAATATACGCTTGGCCATGCATGGATGAATTCTGACATTATTCAGAAAGGAAAAAAGGGGTAACTTATCAAACACTCGGTGACATGTTGTGATTTCTTGAGATTATAAGCCTATATCTTTCTACGTATACATATACATACATATATATATATATACATATATATATGCACATATATATATATATATATATATTACATGCACTGATTATGTAAAGGTCTCCATAATTCTAACTTTACCATTCAAATCATTCTTGTTTAATTTAAACTGCGTGTACACGTTTGCCCATACTTCCATGCATGGCATCTACAAAAGCTGTGCTCTTTCCTCCATGCTGCTTATCTCATCTTCGCTCAATCTTCCATTTTTTACCAACAGATCGTAGGTCGAATCTTGCAACGTAAAATCACAGATACCGTTTTGATCCACTTCAAAATTCACCCAGACTTTAAACCCTCGTGGCATTCCAGGGGGGATGCCAGAGATCTCAAGAGAACCGAGAAAGTGGTTAGTTGGATTCCATGCGTTATTGCCCTCGTAAATGTTGACTGACAGGGCATTGGCGTTACCAGAAGCGGTCGCGAACGCCTCGGATTTCACAGTTGGTATCGTGGCATACATAGGCAAAATCGGCACGCTGAGCTCGTCGACACCTTCGAGTCCTATCGCCCTGGGAATGACGTCCAGCATCAACAGCGACGACATGACTCCGTCCTCCATCGTACCAGCGAGAGCAGCCCCGGACACCACGGTGAACTCCTCCGAGTCCGGGATCTCTCTGTATGCACTGAGGCCAAAGAAATGGGAGAGGAACCCAGAAACCTGCGGTATCCGCGTACTCCCTCCCACTATGAGAAATTCATCGATATATGATTTGTGGATTTGAACGGATCTTAGTACACTTGTGACTTGAGTGACAAACGCACCAATTGGGTCAGCGGTGGCCCATGTGACAGTGTCCCTGTTAATCGTCACGGTCATGTCCCCATCGCCCGTGGAAATGGTAACGGTGGTTTCGACGGTGGACGACAAAGCAATTTTTGCATTCTCGGCTGCTGTCTTCAGCTGTTGCACCGTGTGTGGTTGGAGCTCCAAGTCTACGTTATACTTCTTCTCGACATCGTGCACGATGGCTTTCATGATGAGGTGGTCTATGAAGTCACCGCTGAACGAATGTGGAGTATCAGCCGCACCCAACATATCGCAAATTCCGTCCCCTACGAACCCGACACTGAAATCAAGTGCGCCTCCCCCAATGTCTACAATGGCGACGATTTTTTCCTCGTAACCTGCAGTCATGCTATACTCGACAGCCGTAGCGGTCGCTGCATTGATCAGTCTGACAACGTTCAATCCAGCGATTTTAGCGGCGTCCAAAGTGGCCTGTCTTGGAAGATTAAACGAGGCACCCGATACACTTACGACAGCGTCGGTGACCTTTGACCCCAGATAGGCTTCGGCGGATTCCTTCAGTTCGATGAGAAGTTGAGCAGCGACCTCTTCTGGTGTGAACGTGGTTTGTTCACCGTTGTAGTCGACCTGAAATGCAGCCCTTCCATCGTTGTTCACCACTCGATAAGTTGTCGTCCATTCTTCTACTTCGCCGTACGGCATTCCCAGATATCGTTTGAAGGAGTAAATCGTGTTTTCAGGATTTCTGTTTAAAAAATAAAAATGTTTGCTTTAAATTTTCTAGCTGCTGAACGAGCCAAGAATTTCAGGTAAGTTAGTAGTAAATTTGGCGATGGCAATAACGACCATTTGAAGATACCTTAGAACAACTTTGTCTCGCAAACGGAGCCGTGATTAAAATAAATTTTCTCTCTTCTGCAGATCATCAGATGCCAAAGGTACAGCATGCATGTATATGGTATATTACTGTTCTTTAATCAGCTCATTTCTCCAAACTATTCGACGTAACTTTAAAGGGACACATGCGCGAATATGAGGGTGGTGGTGCCCTTCAGCTACTCATATCAGCGTCTTTTCTTGAGCGGTGTACTCTCTCGTGCTTGAATATGGTCTCGTGTTTGGTATATGTATGGATATGAATATTAATAACATATAGATACAGAGTAGCCTACGTTTTGTGTGCAAGATGTACGGGGCTTTTTAAAGTGGATCTTCCAGAAAATTGAAGCTGACACCATCCACACTTTTCCGGTATGTGGCCTTTGAAGTGCACTAAGTCATTGACGACGATTTCAAGTACCTGATTGACATTCTACCGACTGAAATGAAAATTTTGGAGATATATCAACTGCAAATGTTCCACGGCGGTATTTTTTTAACGTCTTGGTCCGATAGTTAAACAATCACGTGACAGATAGAAGAGTCACTTGACACAGAGAACGTCACGCCAGATATCTTTATAGTTACGTAAGAATCTGTCCACCTTAAACACAGGATTGATGTGTATGGGTTAAGTCTGTGTCCATCATCACAGCTTCGTTAATACGGTATACGTGATTATTTTCAACGGAATTAAGCTTTTTACGCAAACTAAGTTGACAAAATATGGCGAAGAGGCAATCAATTTTAAGACGATAATGAAACAGTTACAATATGATAATGAACATAATTCAAATGACAATTAAAGCAATGTGAAGAAAAACAAAATGTGAACATAAATCACAAGAGTCACATTTATCACGTGAATTCGACAGTAATAATCAAAATTATGCGAGCCTTGCACAACGTACATATTACGCTAATTATCATGATATTACTAACTATAATAAGTTGGTTAATGGCAAATATACTTGTACTAATCATACTAACAATACTAAATAAAATATATACTGTACTCACAAATGAAACTGATCCTTAGCATCATCACCTCTAAGGACAGATGATCCAGAGAACGCCACGTAGCTCGGTGTATGGAGGTTACCCCGTTTGTTTGGTATGATTTCTACCTCACCGTAACGGTAAACCGCCACCCGTGAATAGCTGGTGCCAAGATCGATTCCAATCACGTGACCGGCTGTGGGCAGAGTAGGTTACTTTTAAATGTGTCCCACTTATGTAATACATAGTATGCCATTCATCAAAACACAAACTATGTCGGTAGGTCTTTATCAGTTACCATTTTGCTCTAGAATTGATCTATCAGGTATCTGCAGGTACACGTACTTAAAGCAGGATGTGCTGTTATTCCTGCACTTGTCAAAAGTGCACCAAAAGACTGGCTATATTTTCTATAGTTGTGAAAAGCTGTACAAACTACCGTGAAGTGGTTTCTATATCCAAATAAAGCCTAATTTCCTGAAACAATGCGTTATCGTAGTGGGGTCTTCGCACGGAAGCGCCTCATATTTACTACAGGGCCTGGTTTCGCTAACTTCTTAGCCGAAAAAAAAAATGAATCACTCTTCTTTCTGCCGTAATTAACAATCTAATGAATGGAATTTCTCCTGAAAGAAACATATCGTAGATGGTATTTTCCAGACTGCTATCGAATGGAAGAGAATGATGGAGAATAAATGATAAAGGTTATTTGTTTCCTTCAAACAGCACATTCTACCTGCTTTAAGAGAACAGAGGTCAAAATGTGAAAACCTTGCAAACGCAAAATCTCATGAACATAATGTTGTACCGATATCGCATACTATATGCTGCTAAGGCCCAATGAGCGCAAGAGCTTTACTGTACTTATTGTAGGGGGCAAAGGTCATGTGAGACCAACGGATATAGAACTTTAAAAAACATTTTTATCACATTTTATCAATAACGTACGCTTCGCTTTTGCTAGACCACGTTTCCACAAAACTCTCCTGTTGTTGGTTTAGGTCAAGGTTCACGTGGACACAGCAGAGGTCAAAGGTGAAATGTCTGTGAGTGCAATACTTGAAGAACGCCATCATTTCATCTGCTCTCTGATAAACTACGATGTGCCTATTGCTTTTTGGGTTTAAAGTGATTGCGTGGGTAGGCAAAAAGTAAAAACATTGAAATTTTATCTCCAAAAGTTTGGTAAGGCTTTTAATTACACCAGTCAGACAATCTGGGAAAGTAAATAGGTTTCAGTCGGTTAATTTTGCCATATGATTTCAAATTCTTCTAACATAACGACAAAAAGTGTAGAATACGATAATGTAGTGGTTGACAGTTTTGATTCAAATCACCGGTGTGCTTCTTTGAGCAAGTCAATGGGAAGTATACTAGTATTGAATATTCAGTTAACAACTCAGGATCACTGACGCCCCGTTCAAGGTTGTGCTCAGTTCCGGTAGGTTATTTGTAGGTACAGTGTTTCCTTTCACCAAATACTACAATTCCCGATACCTACCTAAGAGCGACGTCTTGAGTAGTATGTTTTGATACACTAGTGAGATCTGTACTGTTGCATATTCAATAAATGTGATTTCTGTTTTTTACTGTTTTTATGCCAATCCCCCAATGCCTTTCGAAGTAGTTACTGTCATTTTCCTTCATTGAAAGACATAGTCCTTTCATGTACAACCTCACGTGTACATTTAAAAATAAAGAAAAAGTCGAGATCAAATGTAATCGTATCTTTTTAGTTGTTCAGTACACACGCAATCACTTTAAGTCAGTTGATTTCAAAGTCAGCTGATGACTAAACTCATGGTAACCCCTAAAAGTATCTCGATAACGTTAGCTATGCCATGGAAGCTTCCACATTGACTCAACATATTTAGTGTACCCTACATAAACATATACAGGCCCCTAGAATTTTTCTTTTTTATGGGGGGTGGGGGGTGGGGCAGAGATTCTTACCCCTAATTTCGTTTGTTTCTCATAGCGGGATTACTTTCTAAGTAGGACGACAATTAATACGATTGCCGTGTAGTGTGCATGAAAATTCGGGGTTTTACAAACCCTCATGTAGCAGCTAATGAATTACCCGAGAGTTCTGGGGTACATATGCACTGCCTTGAAATAAGGATACCATGTCTGAAACTTTTTAAAAAAAAATCTGTAAAAGAATGGCAATACATATGAGTTAATTTCCAGTTATCGGAAATCTTCAGCGAAACGTTTAGACTAAAAAACAACTTTAGTCGGTAAGGCAGAATGCAAACAGAAATTTACCAGAGATGCAGCCAGGACCTAATCATTGGTGGACACATATATATTGCCATACGTCATTGATAAGACATCTCAGGCACCTATTACGACCCACCCCAGTCTTCGGCAAGGAATGAAAAAAAAAAATGGATTCATCGTGAAAAGCAAAGTAGTCAAATCTTCCAACTAATTTATACCATTTTTTAAGAATGCAAAAATACCTCAGTTTTACCAACAATTTGGCCGGTTGTGTCACAGAAAATCTTCTAACCTATGATTTCCTCTCTTGTAATTTCTACAAATAACTTATCCTGACTATGATGATCAGATATATAATGAGCAGGCTGACTGGTACCAGCGTAATGCAAGTGAACATGTTGTTGCAATGTCCTTTAAATTCAGTCACATGACATTTGCACGTAAACCATTTTATGGCTTGTGAAAGGTTGAAGTTAGTGAAAGTGAAAAGTATTTGTCAATGCTCTTGTTACGATCGATGGGAAATTCGATACTACCCATGACATTCCTTCCCTGTGCTACGCTACCTAGCCAAAAACAATAACTTTTCTAAAATTCAGGGATCAAATTGCGCGTAATCACTTATTGTGATGAATTGTCCATCCAATTAAACATCCCAACACTATGTAAGGTCTAATGAAATGATCCACCAAATACTTCGCAAGTATCATTTCATGAATCACGTGCAAGAGAGATGCCACTATTTTGACATGGAGGTGCATATTTTGCATTTTTTTCCTGCTTTGGTGCATGGCGAGAAAATTCTTGGTTTAGAGGGGAAGTACATAATGCCTTCCTTATACACTAGAAATTTGTATGTCCTTGGAAAGTGCTTCCGAAGCCAGTGGTTTATTAGAAGACACGGCTTCTGAAACAGAAATTCACATTCTAAAATGAGAAGTTCAACTCTTCTTTTTTTCAATCTTTGTCCTAGTATTCCAAAAAGAAAAACAAGCATAGAGAACTCATGATGAATCTGCCTCACTTAAAAATTCTAAAAGCCCTTTTCCATTCTCAATTACATACACAATTTTGGCCTTTACGCATGACGGATAATATTGCCAGCGAGTTACAGATCATGCCAAGAAAACTGACTTCGTTTGATGTCTAATTTTACATTTTGCGACCTACGTTAGATAGAATCACCGAGAGAGAAGTGATATAACTGGCATACGTCATGGATGAGGTTGGTAGGCTACCGAGAATTACCCCACTTGTCTTTTGCCTCAGTTTGGTATGAAGTGGACCTCTATTTATCTAGTATGATATGAACCATCTTAATTAAAGCTTCATTGTCAAATCATCAAGTATTGAAACAAAGAAATATCAGTACGAACAGGTTTCTGTGACCTTGTGTCACGTTATCGCATGTGTTCTATCTACTTCTTAATACAATGCGCCGTCAGGAGTTGAATGTGCTTTTTCCTTTAGCTAGTATATAACGTTACCAATAAAAAAAGAAATTCACTCAACTTACCGAGTGCTTTCTGTTGTGTCGTTAGGATGACTGCGAGAAAGAACTAGAGAATGGATCGGAAACAAAACAATCTTAAAAGTGTAATACACCGAACTTACAACAAAAAAAAAAAAAACTAAGAAAAGCTAACTCAAAATATGTGGGTTTTGTTTAGTAATCTACATTTATTTTTAAGACTTACCTTGACATTGTCGGATTGGACAAAACATTTTATTGAGAGTGACCACATAGAATGCTGTGAAGAAAATTAACCTGAACACTCTATAGGGTCACGTGATGTGAAATTTCCAATGAGACTGTATATATCTTACTGCAATCCTTTGCACCGTTGGTACACAGGCCGAACCAACACTGGTTCTCCGTTAAACAAACTTAGTGGAAAAAGGCTATGTGGAAAAAATGAAAAAAAAAAACAAAAAAAAACTTACCAAACTACTGCAACGCCAGTACATTTTGGTTTGAAGAACGCCTTATTCTGGAATTTTGGTATAATAAAATGGTAGGCAGTGTTTTCAAGTAGTGGTTGAAAACATTAATGAATGGTATCTGCCGATATCAAGTAATATATATATAAATCCATCATCATCAACAAGATAGTGAATTGCGTGCAAACGAAAGTACAGGACTTATACCCTCATGAAACGCAAGGTCATAGATTATTGGCAGTAGGGGTTTTAGGACAATAATTTGATATACATATATAGTTTTTACTTTTTGTTTCAAATTTCCAAACGAATGCGTGCAGTTCTCGCACCAAAAAGTGCAGCTGAGCTACAGTTGTTGTTGTCCATCCCTAAGTTTTTAAGATGTGCAATGGACAGGAAATTAACTTGAACTAATGAAATGAGATTTAATGAGGTACAAGTACTATATTTGGTATTTTTAATCGGTATGGTTCATAAAGGAATGATTTTATCTGGAGCCTCTATGAATTCGTCCCTTTTTTTTTTCAATATTTTGATACTAGTAAATTTAATCAGAACATATAAAATTAGTAATATTCCCAACACCGGCAGACGATGAGGCGACAGCACATGTAAATATCAGGGCAGTCGAAAACGTCAATGGCAAGGTCATTTGGAATGATTAAGTCAATGGCATTTTCCCATGAATAAAAGCCTTACGGTCAGATTCAGTGTGTCGTATACATTTAGTTAACAAATGTGCTTCTTGGCAGGCGTGGTGTGTGACGTGAAGGCTGATCCAGAACATTTATGGTGCTAGATACGATATGTTGAGATAACCCTTTTTCTGCATTTAGGATTCATTAAATCGGTGGAAATAAGCGTCATCGGGGCAAGCTTTCAAGCCATGCGTTTATTTTCCAGTAGGATGGCAACTCGGTCTACGAACTTGGAGTGCGTCCCATGTAACAGAAAAGGCTTATTGATTTCTTGTCATATGTGGATATTTTGTATCAGACGTGAATCATCGACTCGTGACAAGTATGACTTCTCTCCCTGTTATCCTTCTTGAGTAGTCATCATCATCATCATCATCATCATCATCATCATCATCATCACCATCATCATCATCATCATCATCATCACCATCATCATCATCATCATCATCATCATCACCATCATCATCATCACCATCATCATCACCATCATCATCATCATCATCATCATCATCATCATCATCACCATCATCATCATCATCACCATCATCATCATCATCATCATCATCACCATCATCATCATCACCATCATCATCATCATCACCATCATCATCATCATCATCATCACCATCATCATCACCATCATCATCATCATCACCATCATCATCATCATCACCATCATCACCATCATCACCATCATCACCATCATCATCATCATCATCATCATCATCATCATCATCATCATCATCATCATCATCATCATCAATCTTGTGATCAGCTTTTTCAACACTGAAATGACCCTTGACCTCCACTAAAAACGATAGAAGTGATCTGCGTCTCCTCAACTTCAACAATTAATCAAACGAGAGATCCAACCATCAAAAGCAATAGTGATCATTCACTCGATGTGTGCAGCGGCGTAGCTACTGTGGGAGGGGAGTGAAAACATGGGGGAACATTTCGGAAATGAGATAGCCTATCTTTTTCCCATTTTCAAAAAAATTTTGAGATAAAAAATTGTGAGACATACATTATTCGTGTTTTCAAGCAACATGTTCCCCCATTCTTAGTGTGTCACTGCGGCATAAAGGTAGCTTGAATCAAGTTTCACAGGGATTTGCCCCACCCCTCCTGCAGGTTGCATTTGCACCCACGGAAGCTGCTTTGACATGCCACGCTCGCTAGCGAGAGCCTTTGCGCGCAAGTCCTTCTTAGGTAATGCGGAGTTAATTAGTAACTAACGTAGCTGTCCGAGGAGGAGCTGTCACCTTAAACCGTGAGCCCATTCTCTCTTCCGAAAACCACGCGCTGCATGCGCTAATCGGGACAAGGGGAACTAGAAAATGTGGTTACGAAAATGGCAACCACCTACTATGATTGCTCCTGCGGAGCCAGATTACTTTGGAACGTGCTAGCAGTTCCCTTATTATAACAGTGCGACTGTAGACTATATGGCTACGCATCATGGTATTGTCAGAGATGTGTGCTATGTTGCATATAGTGAGCTAGCGTCCGTAGTCTCTGGGAAGGGTCTTCGACCATATAGCCTACAGAGGTTTGCGATACACGGAAGCAACGATTAACACGCTCACGGCTTGCAAGTACAATATACCCTTTAAAGTTTGACTTACTCAAGTCTTTTATTTGCGAAACAATAAAATGCAAAACGAAAATACGTTCCTTTCTGGGAGTGGGGAAACAGTTTTCTTTTTTTTTTTTTTTGGGGGGGGGGGAGGGTGGGGGAGGTCGCAAGGATGAAAAGGACGTCTTTGCAAGATAGCGAGGTAATTTCCATTGATCCAGAGGTATTTGTTTCATCTAAAATTTTGGGGGTTCGCTCTTTGTCAACTGATGGTGGCGTTCTGTCTTCCCACTCCTGCAAAGCTCTACAGCAGTGGTGTTAGTCTCACCATCACTCACCATTATTACAAATGGTGTCAGTCTATTATAACGTGAGCTAAATCTTTACACAGATGTCCCACAATGCGACCTAGGGCCAGGACTAGTGCAGCAGAAAAGGAGCTATCCTGAGCACTGTAACTTTTGCTGGCAAAGCACACATATACAGCAGTATATGAAATCATCCATGGTTTTGAGCTACTGTGATACCAGTCATGAGACCAACGTAATTGTGTGCCCTGCAAGCAACAAAGGACAAACTCATTATAGTTGATCATGTGCCCTGTCCTTTTTCAGCACTGCTTTTCATGTAATGCTTTCATATGCCATAAAACTGATGGATACGTTGCAGCTGCAATGCCACGACACACAAGACCGATGTAAATACACATTTTTTTTTTTTACATCATCATAACTTTCCGATCTCGTCACAAAACAAACATCAACTACCCGTCTTCTCCTGGGGTGATTGTTTCTACGACATTCTCGCAGATCCACGAGCGCCACTATTCGTCCAGAGTCGCCCTCCTCAATCGGCGAGTCGCGTCAATAGTCCCGCCTCTCGATCCACCTGGGAAGTTGACACCTTTCAATTATTCCAGAGATCTGGAGTAGCTAACTTCAACATGAAAAAAAAAACCCCCCTGTCTCCTACTTATACCTTTTTTTTTCTATCAAGCTTATGTTACCACATATTTTTATTACTATTTCTGTAAACAAAGTTCACATGAAGCACACTCACAGCTTCCGGCATGTGGCTTCCTGATTTCACCTCGACAACCAAGTTCACCTATGACAGGAGTACCCTGTGCATCCTTCATTCAAGTTCCTGCTTACCCATGATATACATGTTAAGTACCAAGCATGACAGGAAGTTACAACTTGATTGTAAAGTAGTCACCGAGTTCACACGTTCCATGAAGTCATCATGTTCCGACTAGTTGCTTCTCATATCTTTGCCACCGAGTTGTAACGTGGCAGAAGCTATCACAGGTTTCAAGTAGGTTGCTTTGCTGTGGCATGACTTCTTATAAGTCGGTTGCAGTTTGCATATGGGACAGGCAATCTAACAGAGAAACAATCACTGAGTATATGTGAGAGGACTTCTTATAATCGCTCATTTAATTCATATCTAACAGCAAGTGTTACCGCATAAACCAGTCGCTGAGCTCACATGTGACAGGACTTACTATAAGACTGTCACTGAGATCACATGTGACAAGACTTTCTAGGAGTTAGTCCGTCACTGAGCCCATCACATGTGACAGGACTTTAATTACAAAGTCAGCAACTGAGCTCATATGTGACAAGACTTTTCATAATTGACTTTATGCCCAGTTCATATATCTGTGACAGGACGTCTCATGAGTAAAATGACTGAATTCGTTAAGCGGCAGGGGGGACACTTAAACTGAACTGCGTTACTTTGAGAAAAGCCGACTAGCTTCAAAAGGTTTAGAGAGAGTGCTGCCAGTTTAAGTACTGTGATTTAATGAGTTCAACTCAACCATGGACCTGAACATCACAAAGAGGGTGGTACTGTGTCAGCGGTGAGGTATACAGCAATGCGTACTGTGGTATTTCGTAGTAAAAATCCATATTCGATGAGTTCATGTAAGACTTCCACACAAATGGTTACACAGAGAAAAAAAAAGGAAAAAGAAAAACATCGCATCTAATTTTTCTACTTATAGAGCCAGAGGGTCAATACTTTCATGTACTGTATATACACATAGTGCGCTTTATTCCATAAAAAATTCACATCAACAAAGTACGATAAAATCACACGTCTTCGAGTCTTCGTAAGGATAGTCGCTCTCGATGGTTTGTACGTTTGTGCGTTTGCCACAGGAGTAAGTGTGAAACAGCAAGATGGCTGCCGGGATTGAGGACTCGCACTCACAGCACTTGACCCCTTTTTTTAATTTGACATTTAATCTATTTACAAAAAAAAAAGGCTTCTCTGATAACTTGAGAGGTTTTGATGTCTAGCAAGATTAAAACACATTCACGATCAAAATGAATTTCATGCTCTGTTGGATTGACACTGCTATGAATAGACAAACAGATGTATTTAAAGAAAGAAGGAAATTAAAGCAAGAATGTTTAGAGATTGACAGCTGCAGAAAATCACAAGGTTCACGTGTGTTGAATCTTGAATTTGACGTCGACACACATATAAATCTTTCAAAAATTTCAAATGCTTCGAAAATGACAAAAACTTGCTTGCCATCATTAGAGTACTAGATTGTAAATTAAGAATAAAAGCCAAAATTAAAAAACAAAAGAAGGTACATCTTAATATCAAAATGCAGTTTCAAAGCAGTAAAAGCAATTACATACAGTAAAGTACCACTTTTATACCTACAGCCTGTTAAAATATACATCAAGCAATGCACGTCAGACTTCGTACACAGTGGCTCAACATTAATAACAACATTCAAAAAAGAAAAAAAGGCAGTTTAATTACAAAGAGGCGCTTGTAGTAAACCAAGATTACATGCAACACCTATTGCCTGCCGCGTTCAATAATAAAAATGCAGCATACAAGACATATTACGCAGTATCTGCTTTTCTGATTTTTTTCTTTCCCTAACTACCAGAAAAAAAAAAATTCACCGTATGTCAAAGGCTTTGTGAATGATAAGCTTGTCCTCGGGGATAAAACTGATAGCTGCATAATTCATGATAACCTAATAAAAGACGGTTATTCATTGCACACTTTGACGTTTCCTGAAAACTAGCCTATGGTTGCCTATATTTGCAAACACACAAACACAAAAAGCATGCAAATTATTTACCTAACACACAAGTTACATCCCCAGGTGATGTAAGTACCACCAATCCTGTTAGGGTTTCTTTCCCTTTGTTTGTCACACTTGAATAGAACGAAGCCTGCCCATTAATACTTTTACGCTACAAATCACAGTAAACTTACATATATGGTACATAAAACATACACAGTGACTACATGACTATAACATTTGATCATATGGACTATGGTTGGTAACTAGGTTATATTTGGCATGTTGATCCAGCACACCTGGTTGGGTCATCTTTGGTTATTGTTGCTGTTTATGGATCAGCCATTACGTCATGTACACATGCACAAATGCATAAACTGAAAGAAACATGCTGCAGTACTTGTTGGGTTCCATTATGTTAAACATTGCATGATAACACTAGGCTGAACTACATAAACGAATTCAAATCTGATAGTCTAACATTTACAATACATGTTAATCAATACAATCAATAATGTACTATAATACATGTTAAACTTCTACAACTGTAGATGCTACTACACTGAAGACTGTTTACGGTGCCTAAAATTGATAGCTTGAGCAAGGGAACCAAGAAGCATGGGCAAATGGCATATGCTTTGTTTGCTACTACACTTATCTAGCATCAACCTTCAGCAGCACATAATGTTTAAGCACCATTTGGCTTTCCTTTAGACCATATGAACTTGATTGTAATCTTGGCAATTTAATGAATATGCATGAACTTACCCCTGCAATGACAATTACAATTTCTGATAGGCCTTAAAATTTGTTGAATTTGATCACAAGTTTGTGGAAGTGACAAAATCTGTACTTCACGTGGAGACGATTTTGTCATTTTACGTTTAAATTACTACAGTAAGGGGAAGGACAGTGAATTCATCAATTTGCCTTTATAACAATTTACATTCACAAAAACAAGGATAAAATCTAATGTACACATCAAACAAATACACAGCGAGTTATTTCAATTCGTTCCAAATTACAGATGACAAGAATTGCAACGAGGAAGTCTGTCCTCCCCCTCCCTTGATTTTTTTTTCAAGCAATGCAGAAAGCCTCATGCCTATGTCCTGAAACGATGAAACCGGATTATGGTGGAACTTTCAGCCAGTTGTAGGAGCGCGAATCATCTCCCCAATTAGCATCTAATGATAGGATCCCTTTGGTTGAGTATGTAATGAGTATGTTCAATGCAGTGATACACTCATGGCCTCTTGTCTTATCACAGAAGTATTCATGTTCTTCATCGCTATAGCAAAGTTCTCGCAAAAGAAAGACGCAAGCTACCGAAGGAAACTGGATCCAACGACTTGGTCGGGCGAGTGAAACATTGAATCATCTTTCAAAAATTTGGGCAAAGTACTGATAAAATAGGATAACTCAATTGCCTGTGTCAGCAAGTGCTTACACTGCTACTGTACATATCACACTATCGACCGGTTGGTGGGTGAATGGCAATAATTACATCACTACACCCCTCCAAGCCCTATCCGTTCCATTCACCTCTGGATCACTGCAGACAGTCCTAGAGGAGCTTCCTCTTCCCCTCCCTAACCGAGATTGCAAAAACACGCTTTAGTTCCCATCAATGCACTCTCCCCTCTGGTAGCACCTTCTCCTTCAAGCGATCTGCTCCGTCGTTTCGTTATAAACCTTGTTCTCGCCGTCTCCCTTCACCGCGGAGTACGAGGCCTGCGCCCCCGAGCTCGTCTTCACTTTTCTGTCGTTTTTTCTCTTCCAGAGGTAGAGGAGGATCAAGCTGCCTATGATGACAAGCAGTACGATGACGATGATCACGATCATGACTGCGAAAGAGCAATGGGAGGAAAGAACTTCAAAGAAAAAAAGGGTCAAATTCGAGGGGGGGGGGGGGCGAATGATGAAGAAAACTCACAGCAGGAATTCAACGTTTTTGAGTTGAGAGGTCGTGAAGTCGTGATACGATAGAACATCGCTTTGCAGTGGATAAGATATAGACATGACAGTGGCAGAGTTTTGGAAAGGTAACTCTTAAACCAAAATGGCTTTGGATGGAGGGGTCAGGGTGGACAGTCGGACACAGTTGGTACCGTTGTGCCGGAACGAATTCCGTGGGAAGGGGATTGACCCAACCGACAGTGGACGGGACGATTCTGGGAAACGACGGTCGACTGAATCTGAAATACCAAGGTCATCCATGTGGTCGTGCCTCAGTGACATCACAAATTAACCAAAATGAAATGAAAATGAATCTTCTCGCTTAAAGGAAATGTACCATTTATGAAATAGAGACTTCTTTAAAAATTGCAACTTCCAAACAGGACATGCTAATGAGATATGGGCTTCACTAATAAACGATAGAGAAATATATTGTAATTTCTGTAAAAAATATCAATTTCCATATGAGTGGGGCCATCACTCAAAAGAAGTCAAGGAAGGGAGAGAGAGGCAAAGGTGAGGCACTACGTGGGCAGTCGATACTGTCACTCCAATTCATGGAGGGAGGGGGGTCTCAACTGAATTTTGAACCTCTAAAATGACATGCTCACATAGGACAAATTGATCACATGTCCATGCAATATTAACAGCTTCACAAAACCACAGCAGCGTACTCTCCGCTCTTTCCTTAGTAGTTCAGGGAGCAGGCGAGGTTTGTGACGATCAGGGTGGAGAAGGGCTTTGGGGTCTCGAGGGAGACGAAAATGGGAACGTTCTAAAAAGAAGACAACTGTGTGGCCATGGCAACCACGACTTACCAACACTGCTGCCTTTGGGTTCTTTCGGATCTTTACCGCCAGTCCCGTTGTCTGTCCTCTTGTTGTCACTGTTGCCCGTCTTCGAAGATGGAGTTGATGCTGAACAATTAGGAAACAAAAAAGAAAAAGAAAAGAGAAACAAAAAAATAGGATGAGAAAGAAAAAAAGAAGAATGCATTATCTTTAGTAAGTTTCACTGGGTGGAAGGAAAAAAAAAAAAAAAAACTATGGTAGGTCCTCGGCAGTGCAGCAGCTCGAAAATTTCTGATACATTTGTGAGAATTTTTGAAGAGTACTTATTGAAGGGTAATTATGGAAACTGCTCTCTTTTTACCGGCTGTGTGCACATGAAATACAACTATAGTGTCTGGCCACAAATACTCCAAAATCAAAATCAATCATTCATTACTCGCTTAAATGTTGCTGTTTGTTTATGCGCATGTAACACATAGGGGCCCTCTAAGTTCCACCATCCACTTAGCCTACGTGATGGAATTTAAAAAAAAATGGAGGAAAAAAAAAGTTGCAGGATTTCCTGAAAGAACCCAAAGTACCCCTTTAATGTCTCTATCAATATACATTTATAGACCCCCCTTTTGTTTTGTTTTTTCAGGCAATGTACAGTTAAGAGTTAGTAAACGTCTGACCAATTGTCCCATTATCCATGCATGACAGGGATATCTGACATGTTGTATGACACTGGGAAGGAGTACAAACATTTTAAAGTGGATCTCTGAGTTGATTTGTAAACGTCTGACCAATTGTCCCATTATCCATGCATGACGGGGATATCAGACATGTTGTATGACACTGGGAAGGATTACAAACATTTTAAAGTGGCTCTCTGAGTTGATTTGTGATATTCACTAAATTTTTCCAAACCTGTCAAGTTTCCTTCGTATAGCAATCACATATATAATCTTGGATCCCAAATTCTTGCGCACCCTGGAAGAACGGAAGTCTCTCGTACATTGTAATTGACTTTCAACATCACGCAAGAACCTCCCTGGGAGGAGATGTACTTTGAATTTTTTTTTTTTTTTTTCACAGATTTTCCCAATGTTGATGGCTATTGACTATCAGCCTTATCTGTTTTGTTCAAGGATCATTGTGTCCAAGTTTCAGCAATGCTTGTTGAAGCAAACTCTCAGACAAAACTAAGTTTATTTGACCTCTTAAACTATGTAAACGATCATGGATTCCAAATGGTTGAACAAACTGAAATAAGGATTACCTAAGGAACGCTGTGACCTACTTTCAACATCATGCAAGGTTCTTCCTTGGAAGGATGCAGTTTTCACATTGGCCTTTAAGGACTCCTACAGCAAACCTTTGACCTTGACTTCCTGGTGGCAACACTGTTTCCGCAAAATTTGTCGAGGAAATGAGTGCTTGAAAACAAGTGTGAACACACATGATAGATGAGCAGACAGACAGAAAGACAGATAGGATGACCAAGGTAGATCCTGATAGACAGATAGTCAGATAGACATTTAGACTGAAGGACAGACAGACAGACAGACAGACAGACAGACAGACAGACAGACAGACAGACAGACAGACAGGGATAAAGACAGATGGTCAGAAGGACACAGACAGACAGAGGGACACAGACAGATAGTCAGACAAACAGACAGGGACACATACAGACAGATATACAGACAAACAGAGCAGACCATAGAGATCATAACACAAGCTCAGACTCAACAAAAAGCAACTGTTTGATCTCATCAACAGAGTAACATGACCAAAGTGTGTTCTTGCAGTCCACTAGAATGCAGCCAGACCATCTACCTACACCAACCCCAACCTCCACCGACTCCCACACTTTCCGTTTCAGTCTGAATCTGTATCGTCAACTGAAGTACAGGAACCATGCGAACAATCAAAATCTTGACTGGGAATGACCAAAAATGTTACAACCTGTTAAGGTCCACCCAAAGTCCTCATGACTGGTCATTTCTGCAATCAAATCACCATCGGTTGGTTATGTACGAGATCACCAACCTGTGTCAACTCCCAGTGTTGATGTATTGAGAGAGTTTTGCCAGATGAGACTACCCAAATACAACCAGATAACAAAAATTTCATGATAACTCTTTGTTTCTAAACAGAGGCAGTGAAAGACATCTCAATGAACAGCTGAGCATTTCACAAATTTAAATCAAAAATAGGGAACCGTCTTTACCGTGGGCTGCATCATCATCGTCCACTACCGTGATGGTGGCGTTGCCGCCGACGGCAGTCAGCGGCCCAGGAACGAGAAACATATCCAAAGACCTCTCCCCCTCGTTCATGATCTCGTCGTCCTGGACCGAGATGTCTATCTGGGCCTCGAAATACAGGGCTTGAAATTCCAACTCCTTGTTCGCAATCTGCAGTTCCTCTTGAGTGATTCCTCTCATTTCAGTCACAACTTCTACGATTGTTTAACGAGACAATGGGAAAAAAAAATGGTTAAAAAAGAGAGCATAAATAATGAGTTAGTAATCAGTGGTGCAGTTGAATATCAGTGCAGCATGCAGTTATGACACAATCTTGCTGTGGGTCAGTATGTCCTTTTGAGTCCAGATCGTTTCCGGATTTGAGTGACGGTTGATACGCGCAATCTTGTACCCCAATGTAAAGAACGATGAACTCAGAATGTCAGAAGTTCGAATAAAAAGTTTTTATTTCTAACAATGTCTGCGACTGGCCGAACTTCTTTGTATGGCAATTTAGCTATTGCCTGTATATTTATGCCCCACGAAATGTTATCTTGAGAAAATGTTAACCACATCGATTTGTATCAATAGCTAGTTGAAAAAAAAACAACTTTGAGCCGTAAAAGTATTTTGTTGATAGTATTGATAAATCTGTGATAATGTGTGGAACTTTTGGACTCCTTAAAGTAAGGGATTGCAGTCAAGAACAACGTTGCTAGATCTCTTAAGTTGGCAGCATAGGGTAAAATACCCTTTGCAGTTGCAACGCACCAATTCAGCGAAGCTAGACTGTCGGAGTACCAAAAACACCCCACTTGGTGAAGAATGCTGAAAACATTAAACTAACGTGTGGAAAAGACCCTTTAAAGCTAACAAACGGCAGTGTATTCACAGTCTTTAAGTACCACGTTTTTTCATAATAGTTAATTTTCTTCACAGTGGCTTCAGAATCTTGCCGTTGCTCAACATGTACACACATACCAAGATCCTAGCCAACATGTGTTTACTGAGCAAAACGGCATCTCTGCTACAACAGCTGAAGGATCAAAGATTGTCAAATAATTTCTCCTAAAATGTGTTAAAAATGTTCAATATGTTGTTTAATATATTCCTGGGCGTGAAATGGGTCAAAGATGACAAGATGGCACCTTTTCACATTTGTGATTTTGGGGAATACCTCCCAAAATTATTGTCCGGGTGGAGCATTTTCTCATTGGTTTGTGGTAAAAAACCTTGTTGGGAATCAAGCGCAACGACATCTAGGAGTAACTATGATACACCATGCTTGAACCTAACACTGTATAAACTATGTAGAGCAGTTACTGAAAGTTTGTGTACTAATTGTGCAAAAACAGTCATAAAGTCGCTGTTAGCCCTCCCAACTGAATACGCATTATCTCTGTGAAGCTGCCATGGCAATTTTCACCTGATAACAATATTACATGTGTAGGGGACCAAAATGATGTGGGGCCGCTAGAACATACATGATGATTTTGGGACGTATAGAAGGAAACCACTTCTGACGGACCGTCCCACACTAGTCCTGGATCAATCCTTAGGCATTTATGCATCCCCTTCCTGGACTAGTGGCATAATTCAGGGAAGCAGTGTTAAGATCCCCCCCCCACAGTCAGATTATTTCCTCTTGCCTATAGTGCCGGAGATGTTCGATACCGTAGGCATTTTTTCTGCAAAGATAATATGTTGAGAAGCGAGGAGCTTTAATTCCCGCAATGGGCATCTCCCAAGTGAGTCACAACTGAATTAGGCCTATGAAGGCACAGTAAGGCAGTAAAAGTATAGGCTCATACTAGGCCTACCGTACAGCTGTATAGCCAAGTTCGGAAGGCACAGCTATGGGTAGGCAGAGAGTTTTTAAATTCATTCTACTTTCCATGACAAAAGAATCACATTTTATGTTTTGTAAATGCTGGACACTCATAAAACATTTACCTGTGCGAGCAATTCTCAAATGATTAATGGTTTTTAAATGTAAGTTTTTTCATTCATCCGGCAACCCCTCAAACAGGGTACGGGGTAACAATTACAGTGCATGCGTTGCTCACTTAAAATTGATATCCGCTACTCTAACTGGTTGTATCGACTTCGATCGGTGATTGGTCAGATGACGTTCGAGCCAATAATTGCAATCATTTGCACGAACATGTTTGGGGGAACACCCGGAACAAAAAGCACATTAGAAGCAGTAATTTTATGCCTAGGCCCAGTCATGGACCCATGATAAAATATATACAAATGGTAACTTCAGGTCTACACTTCCCCCACAAACATGTTTCGTTACATGTTTGGATTACATTCTAATCCCCTGGAATCTCTTAATACTTCCAACACACTGAATAGAAATGTTTGACCATTAGCCTTTCACATTAATGTGTAAAGGCCTTCTAGTGCTGCGGTGTGGCCAGGTTATTATAGGCCTAGGTTGTAGGCTTATGACACTGCAGATCAACAGACAAATGTCTACTTCTAATCTAGGCCTTGCAACTATTTGGACTGATTTGATTTTCAATTTGTAGGAAATGGATGAACCATAACGCCAAGATTTACTAGTAGAATTTTGAATAAAGATGCAGTGGTTGCAAAAATCATGACACATTTGAAGCAAAAAGAGTACTTAACTAGAGAACTTGGGAAAGAATTGAAAGTTGCTATCAGCCAAACCTTAGACAAAAAGTAAAACAGTGGCTCACTTGTTGGCAAAGAGGATTCCAAGTCTCCACCTACACGTTGAATGGTTATATGCGTCTCCCCGACGTTCTCCTGTATGTTGTACATTTCCTGTGGGAAGAAAACCCTGGTTGGATTGCTCTCTGGAAGATTGTCTGAAGGAAAAGGAAGAGAGACAAACATGGAATATTTTTACACACAGGAGGGCAAAGGAGGGACGGGAACGGTCTGGAGTTGACACTTTGCCTTGGCTGTGATCTTGTGGCTTTCACTGGATGTCAGGCTTCGGCAGGTTTGTACAGTTTCAGAGTCGTGATTCCTGGCCAAGAGTTATGACTCAGCTTCACTTTAATTAGAGTAGTGACAATCGAGGAATGTCTTAAACTATGTAATCCAGAAGTCAAATGACTTTGAGATTCCTTGACCATAATTAAATAGTCACTGACAATATATAACAATTTTGAAGTTCAAACACCTTTACTCTTTGTGGGATGCCATTCTTACAAGTTTACAAACCATTCAAGATCTCTGCTGACTTCAAAATGACCGTTGACCTCCAAGAGAAGAGAGAAGAGAATTACGATGGTAAAATCTTTTACAGTCTTTTTTCTAGTTTCCAATAAGGCCACACCAGTCTACCAACTTGGCAACAAGCCCAACACTATTTGGGACCCTACAATTGTCCATAATGTAATTCTACTCAAAGGCATAACATTACATATACGCGACCTGCTAGACATTGCAACGTACCAAGGTAATTGTTGATGTTTGTTAAGTCTTCGCATGTACCCGTCACTTGGTTTGACTCTCTGGCATCACGCCAAGTTCTCAACCAATCAATGTTGGCATCGCAGGCAAGAGCGTTGCCTGTCAAGATCCTGCCAAGACGATGGAAAAAATAAAAAGATTGGAAGAGAAATGCCTCAATGTTGCATTCACCTTTGAGATACAGTGCTTTTCCAGGTACAGTACATCTGCAATTCGGTATGTAAGCACTTCTTCACGATACCGTATGAACCAACCAGTCAAACATCAGACTGGCACACTGCAATCGCAGGCCTGCAGGAATTCTGCAAAAGGGAGTACATTAAAGGGGGGGGGGGGCGGGATTTGTTCTCTCCTTTTCAAACTAAGTGGGGGGGGGGGAGAACTGCCCAAAAGCGTGTAAAATTTCAGTTCTATGTGTTTGTTAAGTTCTCAAGAAAAGGACACTTTTGATGCAGCAAAGGTTGCATCACTGTAAATAAAACAGTTTCCAAAAACCTTCAAATTGCACGTTATGCATACAGTAAGGTGAGGAAAACATTCATTGCCCTGAACTCACTTGTCACATTTGCCAAGGATAGCAATTTAGAATCAAAGGTTAGCTTAAGAATGGCAGAAATGGAAGGAGGCGCTAGTGTGGGACCGGGCAGGATGCTGATAGTAGCGGGGTCAAAAGTCACCAGTACACTCTTGCCACGGTAGATGAGAGTGCACTTGTCAGGATGAGACAGGTAAGTGAAGAGTTGTGTAGATATACAGTACTGTCAATTTCATTGCCCCCCTCTCTGAGATTCTGGCAGGATCCCTTGGGGTACCGACAATGGTAGGGTTGGCCCATTGTCGAAGCTCAATTTGGCTAGAAAAAAAAAACGATCAGGATAAGAATCATCTGAAAAATATAACGCTTTTATCATAATTATTCGTACCACTTGGTTCATCCAGAAACTGGGCAGGATGTAGCTACTTTTGGACCTTACAATATTTTTTTTCAATTGTTTACTTTCATTGTATTTGTGTTACATGCAGTTTCTTCTTGCCTCACAGCACACGGCATCACCATAAATTGTTCCGATTTGTTCCCCGAAGTCATTCTACCACAGTGATCTATCTTCATGCTATATACACTTTAAAGGAGAAAAAGTCAGAACGTTTTACAATAAAACATCACTGTCAAATGAAAGACTAACATGTGGTGATCACCGTCACCAAATTTCATGTGCATATGTGGTTTACTTTTCAAGATATTGCAATTTGAAAGTTCATAAAAATCAATCAGGATGCTGCCATGCTGAGATTGTGATGTTATAACCTGACCATTTGTTATTGAAAAGCTTTTGTTTTTCTTTATAATTTATTGACAAATAGTTTTAACAGTTATGCATCTATTACAATCAAAGTATGAATAATTTGATCATTGCATGATACACCTCAGTAATTCAACACAAAGTTGTGTACAGTGTATATGCATTCATGGAAATTATGAGAAACAAAAAACAAAGAAATACATTAAACTCCTGCCATCATGGTTTATGTGACATCATAGTTTGACTTACTCAAGTCTGTTCACATTCAACTGAGACAAAAATGGCAACACCCTTCTCTAGATTTCATTCTAGAAAGTGCATAACTTGGGAAGGGAAGAATATTTTTTAATGAAACTTTGACAAGTGTTTTGTCAAACACTTCTGCTTCATATTTTACAAAGATATTCCCAGGGTTTCATTCTCCTTTAAAAACTCAGTTTATATGACGGCACTCAATGACATCCTCTGCCACTGGGTCAGCTGTCCAACAGGTTGCTATTCAAATGCATTTTCATAATACGATAACTACAGTATATATAAAAAGGAAGTAATTACAAAAAAGACACAAGATTCCCTTTTTTGATACAGAGTAGGCTGCTCACAATTGCAGGCTGTTTTAGTGTTTGCTAATGGCTGTTACTCACATCAGGACATGTTTTATTATGTTCTTTTTTTTCTGCCTTGGAGTATCAACAAATTGGTTGTGTAGGAAATGGTAATTTATGAAGTCACAATAAAGACCTTCTTAAATGCCCAAAATGGTTTCAACTGTTTTTTTTTTTTTATTCTTTTTCCTGGCATGTGGGAACACACAAACACAATTTGAATTCAAACTGTTCAAGACTCTTCATGTTCAGAACTGTGCAGTTAGTCTGGATGTCTTGTGGCTCATGATCACAGAGACTGAATGCAGAACCTACTGTATGGTACCTGTATAACACACTTACTGTAGCTTTGCACATACAGTTCTGACTTTTTACTCAGCTACCTTGGACACAAATTGCAGGCACAACCTTACTGCCATTCTCACTTTAATGGATCCCCCTGGGCTAGACTGCACTTTTGGAACTCCCCCAATGACATGTACAAAGAAGCAGGCAGATACACATACATACTGTACAGATAGACAGACAGACAGATGGACAGACCCACACAAAGATAGAGAGAGACATTCTGCACAGAGAAATACTGTACAGAATACATTAATACATACAGACAAGCAGAGACACATACAGGAACAGAAAGGCAAAGACAAGTATCAATTTTGTAATGTATGTTGGTTGAAGAGATAAAGTATATACATACAATGATGTCAGTTCTGGTAGAAACCTGAAGCTCTCTAAATGTAAAGTAGCAAGTCCGGTATTAGTGAGTGTTCTACAAAACAAGAAAAATAAAGCAGTGGGTTAAAGGATACAGTACATCTTAGGCAGGAAAGTACTGCACACAGCTTTAAAACAAGGAGCTACTCACTCCTGACAGCCTTCAACAAGTTGCGTATACAGTATTTGAAGAATGAGTGCGTTATTGCCTACTTTAAGCAATTATATGACAAAAATCCGCTCCTGGTGAACCTTGCAGTTTGAGGGGGAAAAAAAAATCTCCCAAACTCATAACGGTCACAATTCTTTAAATCTGTTTGTGCCACAAGGCACCAACAATGAGTTCACTTATTTTTAGTTATTATGCTTCTACTGTATACTGTAGCTCTGGCATCATTTACTGTGGGTCGGCTACGGTAATATTCCAAAGAATGTGTCAAAATTCTGTTTTTGCATTCATCTCCTTTAAGGACTTGCTGTAAAGTATGATCTCTGTGACCGGCTCATGTACCAGAAAACAATGTTGCTCTTTCATTTGTCAACATTAATGGTTGAAAATGTAAAATAAAAAAAAAAGAATATGGGTGTGTGAGGCTTGACTCCAAGTCTGTAATGGTTGTTTCTGGAGCAATTCCACGCTAGGATTACTGGATTAAAATGCCTTATTGATACTTTGATGGTTATCATAACACTGATCTGAATTTTATCAAATACTGTAATGTTGAAGTTCCTCTCAATCACCAACTAATATTGTACTCAGATAAATATAAAATAAAATATACTCAGAGTAATCCAAGGCCAAGATTAATTGCTGCTGCACATGGGATGCACAAACCTCACAAAAATTACTCACAAATAGCGAAAGAGACCTATTAGTCTCACATACTACTGTTGTATAGAGATGGTCATTCTACCCCACCGTACGCAAAAGGTCGTACAAAGTTCAGTCTTCCGACGTTTACCCCAGATTTATTTAACTTTTTTTATTTCCCTCAGACAGTCAGATTAGACAATATAATACATTAAAAAAATACTAAACTTAGACCCTGTTCTCAGAAAGGTTGCTCAATCCTTTCCTGATTGGTTGATCACAGATGGCAACCGCCCCACTTAGTTACGTAGGTCAACCATTTGACCTGTGATTGGCCAGTGTCGGCAATCTATCCCGTGACCCTTAGCAGTTTAGCGTGGGTCAATCCATCGACCTCGCCACGCTGCCGGCACTGGCTCTCTGGACGTCAAACCGTAAATGTCGTTCTCTCTGTACAATATGTAGGCCTCTGTCATCTATCTCTCCGTCGTTTTTCTCTCTTTCATCATCTTGATTTTTGCTTAATTTATGTGCCAGTCGGATCAAATAATAAATGGAACTCTAATCACTAAATTTTTGTTCTGACGTCTCTCTCGTGTCAACAACTCGCCGCTGGGGCAGTCATATCACGACTGTGAACCCCAAAAAGCCTTTTTGGGGTTCACAGTTGTGATATGACTGCCCCAGCGGTGACTGACTGACTGTAATTCAAGGGTCCGTATCTTAACAATGCACATTACATTAATTTTTCCTGCTCAAGGTAATGTAAGTTGGTAAAACTCAACAATTTGAAAGCTTTGGTTTAGATAGCAAGCTACTGTATTTCTACTGTGGCATTTCGAAAATTTGACAAATTTCTCTGAGATGTCAAGTTCCCCTGAGTCGATATCTCAATATGTTGCAAAATTTTGTCAGAATTGTAAAGTACTGTATGTTATTCCTAAAACGGTATCTTGACAATTCGACGAATTCCTCCTAGCGTTAGCAAAAATTACTACTGTATCTCAACGATTTGCAAAATTTTGTCAAGATAACAAGATAACCTAACATCTGTCATGTCCACCATACAAATCAATATGTTGTTAGCACTGTACTGTACTGCTGTGTTGCATGCAAAAGAGGTACTGTAACATTTGCTGCACTGCACTGCAAGTCAACCAACCAATCACAAGGCCAAGATCTTGCAAACAATGAAAGGTTCAAGGTTGTAGGAAATCTGTGATAGATATACAGTATCATGTTCAGTCTTGGCAGGCATTCCAGGCCAACGATTGAAACAAACTGCTCTAAGTAACGCAGAATCTTGGTCAACGTTGGGGGGTAGGACGGTTCATCGATCGAATCGGCAGTGAACCTGTTCAGTACAATTACTTTTAAAAATAACATTTGATCAGTTTTGTTATGATAGCTTTAGAGTCACCGCAACAAGACTGACTATTCTTCCTTGCGAGTGACAGACCGTGAAAGCTTTCACGCAATCACAGCCTGGAAAAATGTGGCAAACCTGAATTAATGTACTTCTGGGTTACTATATATATACAGTACAGAGGTGGCAATATTTCTGGAGTTCACTTCCACAAAGTCCTGTGTATGGGCTACAGTCTGGGGGGATTTGAACTCTTTCGTTTCAATGTTGTCATTTGCCATTATTTAGTCTTAACAAGTGTTAGCTACAGAGCAGATTACTGTATGTCTGCATATATTTAAATCTTTCAGTTTCACACCATGCCTCAAACTGTGATGTTCGTAAAGCATTCAGAAACTATGAAATCTTTGGGGGAGAATTTGCAATTTTGTACATTACTCAGCAAGAAATGTGAACACTTAGTTTTCACATTACGAAAAGTATGTATTACAAAATTGTACATACTGCACATGCTGTGCATGTTAGTATATTTCCAACAGGTCTGAAACTCAGGGACCCCAGGGAGTACACAAGGGTACTGTATGGTCTGTCAGTTACCCAGGTACCGCAAAGTGAATTCAGTGACTACGCTACAAGTTTGTTGGGAAGTTCAGTGGTGGGGAAAAATTTGCTTTTGCTTTTCTTTTTTTTTTTTGTCACATGCACAATATACTGTACTGTCCATTAAACTTAATGAAGAACCCAGGTGGCAAATTTCAAAACAGTGCCATGACACTGTTGGTCTAGGTGCAGACACTCCATTGCAAAATATTGACCATGAGGTCCAGTAGGCTGTTCTGTTGGCAATGTACACTATCACCAGGGTTGCTGATTTTTTATTTAAAAAAAGCAATCATGATTTTAATTTAAATCGTGATTTTTTTTTATAAAAATCACAATTTTTAATCATGTTTTTAATCAGCTCTATTTGAATCAAACAACCCTGACTGTCATAAACTTGGATTCCAGCTTCAGACCTTCATACCGCACTGTCTATTCGATACAATTGCTCCATTGCAGAACATGTGTTCAAAACATACTCACAGCTCATACATAAAAGTACTGAACTTACTGTACTGTACTCTGTAACCTGGTCAAACACAATACTTTACATGTTGGATGGCTGTCACTACAATGACCCTCCATTGTGAAACTGTATTTAACTCTGTGTTCATAATCAGGCAGGGGTTCAAGAGACTAACCCTACTTCCGGCGCTGCACACTGTACAGGTTGTTGCACAAGTTCCTAATTAATCGGAATGGAGTGGCTGAATTGAAAGTGCATGTCAAGGACATACTGTAGATGTTTATGGCAACTTTAACAAACATCATTTCTTGTTTCACTTTCGATGGAAAATTCAGAGACGATATCGATGCTCGTACTGTACCGTGTGATTACAACATGTTTACTGTTAATAGACCTCAAAAAGCCAACAAAAAGAGATAAGATTCTGACAAGTACCTCTAATAATGTGCTGAGCTTTAGAGTGTCTTCTCCTTGACTTTCACTTTCCTGCAACCGTTAACTTCACAACATTAAAAGGCAGTATGTGGAACACATAATTATTACTTTCAGCAAGGGCACTAATTATACCAAATTTGCAATATCTGGAGCGTCTAAAGGAATATATTGTGAAAACATATAAACTGTAGTGCATGCCTGTAGATCATGACTTAAAATGTTTTTTGTTTTTTTTGACCGTGATCCGCTTGATACAGTACCAAGTATGATAAGGTGTCTTTGACAACACAGGATCAAGCGCAACTAAGTGCATACATACCTGGCTCATATTGCTGGCTACACTCACTGTTAAGTTACTGTATAACATCTACTATGCAGTTTCAAGCTTTCACGTACATAGTATTGTACATTGTAACTTCCTTTGGGCTACGAGTCCATTATGAAGACAACAACTTGCTACATGAACATTATAACACCATGTACAGTTTCTCACATACAGGCATAACAATTAAGCATTCATTTTGACATACAAGCCGAATTTGGTCGCAAGTACAATACAAGGTACTGTACGTTAAGAAAACGCTGGGTCTGGTAAGCAATTTCAGAACTGGGTCAGATTCTGCCAGATACTGTAACCGGTTAATATCCAGTGGAAACACCAGTTCAGAAGTACTTACTGTTTAATATCACTCACCACATACCACTACCATACACTAATTACTGAAATAATTACCCTACCAGGACACTACATTTACTAACTGTGCTGTACATCATAACTACAGTATATGTAAGTGGTCTAGGAACTACCCATCAATGTTTTCTGTTGAGAGGAAAAACCTGAACGTCATGACAAAAGGTTTCCCAAGATGTGGTGAAAAAAAAAAAATTGGAATGCTTTGAAAAATGAAATGGAAACTGTCCAAATATTCTAAGCACAGTTCCGAAAGAAAGAGATACAAAAAATTGCATTTAAGTCTTGGTTTGTTTTACAGACGAATAGCTTTAGTTTCACCTCTTCTGCTGACCGAAGCCTTCTTTGTTGGTTAGTCTTGCAAAACTTTTACCACTTCTGAAGTTCTTATTTTTTTTTTTATTTTCGTAAGTACTTTACAGAATGCTCTGACAGTACCTGATAAATTACACTTTCATGTCTTCAATAAATTTTGTGCTTAGTTTACTTCCACTGTAAATTTCTTATCACACACACGTAGTACTCCTTTTGGTGTTCGCAGACGTCATGGAAGGTATGTAAGCAAGTTTACTTCCGGGAATGAGAATTTTAATGAATGTCACGACTGGACATTCATGAACCGTGTTAGCCTACAGTATGCATACTGTAAGTGCAAACATATCTACGGTTTACTTACATCGTCGTCAGCCTCGGAAGGTCATTGAAGTAGCTTGTCGGTATCGTGGTGATAGATGGCGAATCTGCTATTGACCTGAAATTTGGTGAGAGAGAAAAAGTAACATCCCGACGTGTGAAGCAAAAATTGGTTCTACCAGACCTGCAGTACTCAGATACATCTTACTGTATATTTCTGTGTTGGAACTTATTGAAATCATCCAAAGATACCTGTACACACATACATGTACCACATTTAAAATTTTTCCAACAGGCCTATAGAGAGAGACTGACCATGCAAGAAAAGCAACTATCCAGTACAGCATAAAGTTGCTCTAGGTTTTGGTAGGGTACAGCATGGGCCTGTAGATCATGCAGGTGAAAAACAACCTAATTATGCCGGTACAGCAAAGACTGATCATTTTCAGTCTTCGCTGTACCGGTAATTCACAGACTTGTCTGATTTCCAAATGGTGCAAGGGTATAGAGCTGCAGTGGGCGAGGCGATATGACTATGGACTCTACTTTATTCCTGCAAGGCATTTGCAATCACTTTACATCCTACAACCTGGCACTAACTTTACAAAATGTAGTAAATTATACAGTATGATGAGAGAAACAGTTCGTTGGGTTAACATTCAACTTTGCCATGACCGATCTTAGAGTGCGCCACTGTAAGAGCGCTGCTCCTTGGACCCATTACTTGGGAGCCTTGCCTCTGGGCTCCACTGTCACCATGGGCCGGGCAGGGGGGACCCATGGATCTCACCAGAGGTGGCTGGTTCCCTTGCTTCAAGTCAGGAACTAACATGTCCCTGCTACAATCCTGGAAAGGTGCTAATTTTACTCTAAAAGGTGGAAATTGTTGGTCATAGTACGTAGCAAACGACATACATGTATGAAGGTGAGGATCACGACGTTACTGCACATCATACGTCCATTTTGTTCCAGGTCTAAAGGCATTATATCCCACATTCTTTTGAAAGGTATTGAGTTTCAATTTCTTACCAAGTTTGTTAATTTTCAACCTGTGCATACAGTAGCCCCTTTGAGAAGTGAGCTCTTTATACAGTGTAGACCACTGGTTAAAGTACTGTACTCCTACAGCAATAAAGTTAGCACTGAAGTTCCTGTTTCAGTTGTGCTAAATGCACAGTACCTACTGTATGTACAGGCACAATGTACTTACTGTGTACACTGTGATGTGAAAAAGTGGTCACTTTAGCCCTTTGAACATTTTGAAAAATAATGTCAATAAAAAAAAAGATTGAAAATATTTGTTCTTAAGATTGCTGTGCATACAGTATATGTACTGTACAGTGAGTCACTGCACAGGTAACACGCTGCACTGTGCTGCTAACAATGCCACCTTTTCGCTGTGGGACATTAGTTTTGTTTCTGTCCTCTCCACGTCAGATTGCAAAATTTGCTTTTAACTTGCATTAAGATAACGTTCTACAGGGTCACCTGTACATACCTGGACTAAATTATAGAATCTGGTTCACTGTGATGCTAGGGAAGTAGCAGCACTTACATGGTCTACAGTGTACATGCATATGGCTGCAAAGTCTCTTCTAGTGAACAGTTACGCTCTGTAAATGCAATGGCTTGTACTTAAAGCTGTATGCTATGTACAGGAATTGGCTATTTGGATATAATTTATACATTCACAACCATTTCTGGAAGTGTGCGAAAGACCGATGTATGTCAATCGTTTAGGGTTTTGGACACCAACATTGCAACAAGAAAAAAGAAGAAGTAAAAAGTAGGGAGGGAGAAAGAGAAACAGTTAGAACTTACTGTACTGTAGGTCTACTACGCACTGTACTGTATATGGGGGCCTATTGAATTGACTTTCCTTCTTGAAATACTGTGACCATGGTAAACATGCAATATCTACTAATTTGATGAGACTCTTCCATACTGAAAAATTGTACTACAATCTGTCAAAGTTAACGTACCGTAGGCCAAACACTAAACTGCGATAACATTCTTCCACTACTGTATATTTCTCATACCTATCACCATTATAATAATAACAATCACCATCATTGATCATCATCATCATTATTGATCATCATCATGCAATCATCACCATTGATCATTATCATCATTGTTATCAATCATCATCATCACTACCACCATCATCATCATCATCATAATTTACCGATTTACCGGAGCCCACCGGCATCAAATGTCGATGGGGTCGTGAGAACTGGGGCAGACAGCCATCTCTGGCTTATGTAGAGCCCCCTTCTATTCTGAAAAATAGGATCGATAATGTTTTTAAATCCATTGACTGTTGTGGCAGTGACAGCCTCCCGTGGCAGATTGTTCCATTCACTAATAACCCGCTGACTGAAAAAATACTTCCTAATGGATCATCATCATCATTAATCATCAACACTATTGATGATCATCATCATCAACATCATCATCATCATCATCATCATCATCATCATCATCATCATCATCATCATCATCATCATCATCATTTTTACAGACATTGTTGGCCTGGTGCCATTTCGAGTAAGCTATCATACAGTAGGAAGCACTGTAGCTATTTTATGGGCAATTCCAATGCAAAGAGGACATAGACGCTGTAGATCATAAACAAAAGGTGCTCATGTGAAATAATTTAGCAGGAATGGAAGGCTTCAGTTACAGGTCTGTAACAGACTTGATCTTTACATAAAACCCCCATTGCCCTGCATTATTGTTAGTTATGCCACAGCATAGATACATCTTGGCCCCCACCCATAGAGCATTTACTGTACTGTTTGATTTTTACCTAGCCTACTGCAACTTGCTACAGACTGTACAGAAATCCTGGAAAACTCTTCACACGAATTGGCATCTAGCTAACATGGACTGATGGTGCTGCATCATACTGTACATTTTATGAGAATTGGATTGCTCTGTCGTGATTTCTCAGGGGATGTCGGATTACCAGTTCAATAACGACACTGTGCAAGTTGTGTTAGGCTTTGAACCTAGTGCTTCAAAGGCACGATGACAAGATTTGCAGTACGCTTGACACTTTACATAGCGTACACACCAAACACCGTGCATCCCTAAAAGAATCTTATTCGCGGTTTCCGCTGAATGTTACAAATTTTCAAATCATGATTTTGACTCTTCAATGGAATTTTTCCTGGCCATTTTTGTTGCTAGCTTGTTCAAAGATTTTTGCTGTAGGCTAAGACACGGGATTTGTTCAAAAGGACACTCTTTTTGTAATGATTGTCACGGTAACGTTAGTGAGGTGAGCGAAGTTTGGCGGGTTTAAAATAATCGTATCGTTAACTCAAGTAAATGTTGGTTAAAATAACAGATTTTGAGGTAAAATTCCATAGCATATTGGATCAAAATTCAAATTACTAAATTAGTAAAATTGAATTTTCGACTTGCGAAAACAAGGTACTTAGATTTGTAGGGATTTTGAATTTCCAGCAGCTAGAAATTCCAAGGTTTTTAAGTTAGATGTGTGAAGTTTTATACATCCATCATGCTTTACAGAAGTAGTACTAACTAGTACTGGCCTATATTATTTTAAGCCTAACGTTGCTTGTTTCTTGATTTCTTCGCCTGACACTGTGACAGTGTACTTACACGGTTCTGATCTGTGGATCAACGAACAACTCAGAAGAAGGAGGGAGGGCATCCAGACCAGTGCAAGAGATGCCCGATGTCGGTGTATCCTCGCAATTCGCGATTGACTCCACATCGGTTGCTAAAAAGCACAAAAGCAACGAAGCACATAGTACTGTCTCCATCTCCACCGCCATGTTGTAATTGTACGTACTAACTTATTCTGTAGCTGTACGAGTACGAGTGAAGCTATTTTTCGGGCCTTGCCACTGCGCTGTGAATGCAGGGCAAAACGACTCACCTCAGCTGAAAGGTCACGCTCTTGTGACGCAATTGGGGGATATCCCCAAAGCACTGAACTCATAGACGTAGCGGAAAATCGCCCACAGATAGTGGGGTACGGTGTTCGGACAACGCCAGAAAATTAGGTCGGTTGTTTGTTCGCCAACCCCTCCATATTTTATCGAAACGTTTGGCCGCAGAAATTGCCAAGTTACTCGGCCGAGTGATAAATCCTATTTGCGATTTAAGTTCACACGCAGTAGCCGTAACTGTGTGCCATATTTAGAATGACTGCCCAGATGGCGCAGCCAGTCACCCATCATATTTAGGACGGCCTGCTGAAATCATGATATACTGCAATCCTGGACGGAGTGAAAGGAGGACAGCTTTCCAGTGGGCTGCCGGCCAATATCCCGCCATGTGCGCCAGGCAGTTGATCATTGATCTCCAACGTGTCTGGCTGTGCCCTGGGAACAACACTAGCAGATGACAACTAATTCTCAAGTTATAATCAGTTAAGACAAATTTCAAAACCTGGCATGGTGTTTACATAAAAACGCCTACGCGGGTTTTCAAACACCAAAATTGTAATAACCGAAAACGACAAATTTGTGTTAACAAAAGAATTATAAAGCAAAAGCAACTTAGATTTGTTCAAGACAAAAACCCATCACCCCACACAGTTAACTCCAGTTGCCCCAACGACTTACTGTGTGTCTAGTCCCTCCCTCGGCCTGTCCTAAAATTCATTGACACCCGCGTAATCAACTGAAACGATAGACCCCTGTGAACGCTGTGTAATACGAGCTTCATCTTTTGCATTTGCTGTCAATCAAAGAGTAGGCCTAGTATTGTAACTTATGACCAGTTGGGAATTTTGCTCTCCGGAAGCCAAAAATATAGCTTAGGCTGATGAGTTAAAGGGATAGGGCGTTCAGAATACACCAACATGACATACTAAAAACAAAAAATAGCTTTAGTCATTATTAAACCATTCAGTCTCATCAATAAACGTCTGCCAAAGCTTCATCTCCTCAAAACATTATGAATGTGATGAATAGAAGATGCATCATTTGAATTTTGAAAAGTTTTGGTCAACAAATTAGTGATGAGCAACAAATAACAGCTAGAGCTTCTATTTGTCAGAAACTTATTTCTTGAAAAAAAAAAAAAAGACTACTGTTCTTCCTTATTTTGAATAATCTATCATTCTGCATCCACAAACATTGCTTTTAAAAATATGACTGTTTTCTGTCAAAGGGAAATAAGGGATTTGTTTGACAGAAAACAACCATATTTTCAAAACCAATGTTTGTGGACAGAGAATGATAGATTATTCAAAATAAGAGAGGACAATGGTCTTCTTTTTAAGAAAAAAGTTTCTCACAGATAGAAATTCAGTTATTTGTTGCTCAACAATAATTTGTGCACCCAAACTTTTCAAAATTCAAATGATGCATCTTCTGTTACTCATCACATACAGTACATGTTTTGAGGAGATGAAGCTTTTGCAGATGTTTATTGGTGAGACTGAATGGCTTAACAATGATGAAAGCAATTTTCTTTGCATTTCATGTTGGTATATTCTAAATGCCCTATTTCCCTTTAAACAAACACCCTGTATCCCTTTAAGTGAACTTGAACTATTTTTTGTGATATGTTAATAAACATTTTGCTAAAATTTTAGGTTTTTTTTTTTCATGGCAGCATTAGTCTTCTGAAAACGTGAGCTTGCTGCATGCAACCGCATTAACACATTAGAAAATTTAGATGAAAATGATGTTGACTACCTTTTTAAGTAAAACAAAAGAACCAAAAACAAAAGAGGATATTAATTGGTTCTTATTGTCCAACTAGACCGGTTTCTGCTCTCATACTGGTTCCGGTACAACAACTGGTGAAGGAGCTCCATTAGAAAGAATTGAACCATTTAATATCCTACGGTTGGCTATAAAGGTCTGTAGTCTGTAGTAACCTCACACAACTACTCGACGAGTTCATTCTAAGCTGTATAAAGTATCAACTAGGCTTAATTGCTTTTCAAGAATCAAATTCTGGCTAAGGAAATGGAGGAAACAAAGGTACACTTACTTCAAAACTTTTTCGTCTGTATTTTTTTATGGGCGATTACAGAAATTCATTATTTTCGACTGGGGGCAGATATTTTGCCAAAATTACCTTCAGCGATAAATGTCCACAAACTACAGGCAGTTTTCTCTCCCCAGTGTGCGGGGAAGACTAAATTGGAGGAGGGCTCCCCAGTCTCATCATGGCCCAGTCTGGCTGTGACGACCTCCATTCTGCTCATCTCAGATGATCCAAAAAGTCATGACGACAGATGCAAGAGCTACCTGTTAATTGAGGAGGAAACATCTTCTTTCTTAAAGTGATTGCGTGCGTAGGCAAAAAGAAAAAAAAAAAACACTGAAATTTCATCTCCAAAATTTTGGTAAGGCTTTTGATTACACCATTCAGACAATCTGGGAAAATAAATAGGTTTCAGTTGGTTAATTTTGCCATATGATTTCAAATTCTTCAACCATAACCACAAAAAGTGTAGAATACGATAATGTAGTGGTTGACAGTTTTCATTCAAATCAACAGAGTGCTTCTTGAGCAAGCCAATGGGAACTATACTAGTAATAAATATTCAGTTAACAACTCAGGATCACTGACGCCCCGTGCAAGGTTGTGCTCAGTTTGTAGATTATTTGAAAATATAGTGTCTCCTTTCACCAAATACTACCGTTCCCGACACCTAATAAGGAGTGACGACTTGAGTAGTATGTTTCTTTTTGATACACTAGTGAGACCTGTACTGTTGCATATTCATTATGTAGGCGGTTATAGCAAGAACCGTTAATTTAAAATATGATTTCTGTTTTTTACTGTTTTTAAGCCAATCCCGTCGCTTTTCGAAGTAGTTACTGTCATTTTCCTTCATTGAAAGACATAGTCCGTTCACGTACAACCTCGCAGGTACATTTAAAAATAAAGAAGAAGTTATGATCAAACACAATCTTATCTTTTTGGTTTTTCAGTACACAGGCAATCACTTTAAATCGTTTTTTTTTTTTTAATTGACCACTTCATGAGGTGTTTTCCCAGGTCAGGGACTTGGGAACAGCTTGCACCCTCTGCCTTCTCTGTTCACTCTATTCCAGCATTAACTAGCTGCAATATAATCTGTCTGGACAGACAATTGTTTAACTGCACCATGCAACAGGTTCTGTGGAGATGTTTACTTTGTCAAAAGCATGAGGCATGATGGTGAAGGACAGTAAGATCAAAACAATCCTTACCAATAATGTCAGCTCTGGAAGTCAAGATCAGTCCTACTGAAGAGTCGCCTGATTGGTGGATATTGAAGAGAATTTGAGTATCCATGGAAACAAGGTATGGTAGAATATTACATGGATAGTAACCTTCATGACTCCCTTCCCTCTCATTTTTCATACACTCTTTTCATATTTCAAGTGGTTCAAAACAGGGTTTGGGGCCACATGATTCCCCTCCACAAACCCCATTTAGCCCACCGGGCTGCAGGTCAGCCCCTGGGCTGTCGTTACCACGGTGATGGGTTTTATTGCAAAGCAAGGAAACAATACAAAGAAGGCATCAAAAAGACAACAGATGAAGTTTTACCATCACATAGCAGTTTATTTTGAGAGTCAAAGGTTTGATAAAACAGTCATTTCTTTTTGTAAATTATAATAGTCACTTTACACTATCACCGTATATAATGTAAGATATACAACTGTGTTGAAAAAAGAGGTCTTCAGGGCCAAGTGTCTGCAATATGATCGGCCACACACAAAAAATGATCGATGGATTCAGCCCAAAATTGCCATGCACCTCGCACAAAGATGATGCATGATCAACTATTCTGCACTCAATTTTGAGTTGGATAAAGCATACATAAACTTGTGTTCAGCACCATGAAGCAGATGAGTTTTCATTCTTCAGCTACTTTGCTCAAGTACCTGTGGTGCTGATTTGGCCCACCACGACATGCGGTCCGAACCCGAGACCCACGACGATGTCCTTCGGGCCAGCAAATATCCCTTCCGTGAACGAAGGATCCAGCTTTGCTTCCGCTCCAAGGAAAACATACGGCCATTGTACGATGCAGACAAATACTTTTGGGAGAGGAAAGGAAGTTTTGGCGTTTTTTTAAATTTGAAAGAAATTGAAAATCCACGCTGTACGTAAGTCTGCAAGTAATACAAAGACAGTCTAAATCCTCTGTCAAATGTCTTCTCAACTTCAGCACCCACTGATTTTTTTTTTTTTTTTCTCTTATGGAATGTTTGATCAACTGCATACATGGTGCAGCTGATCTTTTATTTACCATGAATCCACCTCAGTCATAAAGTCATGTCACGCCACCGGCGAAATTCGAGCAGGAGGTGGAGGCGAAATTGAGAGATATTACTGTAGCTCAGAAGTTAGAGACATCAATCGAAACAAGTTGTGGAAGAAAGTATGAAAAAAAAAGGTTGCATTTTAAAACAAAAAGAAGCTTCTTTATTCCAACTTGATCAAAAGATTTACTTCTTTCATTCAAGCAGTACAATCACCAAAAATATTGTATACATAATGATCTATACATAAAACATATTTACAGCTTTAATCTGCATGAACATTTTGGCACAGGAGCAGCGGAGTGGAGATAACTGTACATAAATAGCTCAGGGCCACTGATTTCCACTATTCCAAGAAATTCTGAGGCAACGAAAGAAATCAAAACCAGATCACAAACCAGGGAAAAAAAGACGCTGATGGGATTCTTTTCACATGTGTACATTCTTCCCCTTGTTCCAGAACTAAATTACTCTTAACAACCACACAAAGTTCTACAAATTAAGTAAAGGCAGGCAACAATAGTGCACATTTCAATGCAAACAGTCCCAGGCAGTCACCCACAAAAAAAAACAGGATTTGCTGTTCGTAGGAAACAAATTTTAGCCTTTATCAGTGGGCCATCTTTCATTATTCCCTTCAATTTGATACCAACCTGGAAAACAACATTCACGCCACATTCCTTTCAGGAAAACTTACTTCAAATAGAGTGCTTAAATTAATTACTGTAGACAGATGCATGATTTAGTTTTTAGGGCTGAAAGGTCAGCAAGAGAGAAAGTTTAGCAAGAGAGGGCCCTGTGGGCACTTTTGTGCGAATACTATCACAGTGAAACCACTGTAGAAATTAGGCTATATCTGGATAAATATATCATGGTACTATAGTTTTTTTTTAATAGTTTTTACAAGAAGTATAGCTGGTCATTTGGTGTACTTCTCAAAATGCAGGAATAACAGCACACCGTAATAGGAAACTCTCTAAGTTTTAGACAGTTTGGAAGGATAAGATTTTTCTCATCGGGTGAAAGGCATCAAATCGTATGCAACGTCCTCGTTCCACACCAACATTTAATCAAAGAGCAACGACGAAAAGTGATCAGAAAGCACGCAGACCATAACTATGTCAACAAACTGGATCATGGCAGACATTTGGCCCCACGCATTATCATACTGGATCGACTGTCTAAAATATCCATTCATATACTGTAGAATGGTAACATCCATAAAGTATCAAAATGAATATTCATATGGTGCTATACAATGAACATTCACACAGAGTTACATAAAAAAAAAAATCCATATTGGCATAGCAGTGAAAATCTACATAGAATAACAACTTATTCCTACAAAGTATAATGAGGAATTGATGAAGCACACAAATAACATCCATGAGTAGCATGATAATGAATATTCATACAGCAATATATTAAACAAATATGAATAATCAGTAACAAACAATGAATATCCACAGTGCATTTAACACATACGATTCACATCATATATATCACAGCAAACGTTCAAAGGTAAAAGTTGCTTTGATCACGGATGAGTATCATGAAGTAATTAACTTCGCCACAGTGAGTTCAATTTCGATCGTTGGGACAACACACGATCAATAAGCAGCAAAACAAGTCCTTTCAAAATTAAGGCACAATCCAGAAATGTTACAGCTACAACATCGCACACAATTCCATCGCATAAACTGAATTCGAGGACTGTCCTACCACACCAGATAAATAAAAATATAAAAATGGCAATGACCAAATTAACCATTAAATATATTGAAAGTTCAATAGGCAAAGTTTGTTCGTTGCAAATTGACCCATGCCACAGTGTGCATGAGGACTGTTCACTTTACCGTAGGCTATGAATCATTACGGATGGTGTGACGTGGACCAATGACACAAAGAGACCTGTTGTTGGTTAGCTAAGGCCACATTTAATGCAGTCTTTTTTTTCGTTTTCCCCCATTAGGGACTTGGTTTGCACCTTCTGAGCTGTCGACTGACTCGAGCTGTCGACTGTCGACTGACCGCCCGACCTAAATCACAGTGATAAATTTGGCAAAGCATAAGAATTTAGCAGCATGTCAACTTAAAATATTGACTTAGACCAGATTGTAAGAGAAGCACTTTAACAGCCAATGAGTGCAGCAATAATTGCAGCTGTAATAATGGCAAGGACGGTGAGGCCGGTGATCGACAATATTGTTGGTTTAGGTCTCCAGGTTCTTTCTACGTGCTACTGATTAACATACCCACTATGAGTTAGCTTTGTGGTATCGACGGCTGGGCACGTTTGGGGGAAAGGAGAGACATGGCCACTCTGCCTACGATACATTGACATGAGAGTAAACACTATGCCGGTGTAACCCTCCTTAAAATGATATTTAAACTACAAAATCAAACTGTGTATTTGTAATCTCCACGTCAATGTGGTTAATTTACATGCAAAGTAGAAAGAGGGATAAAACAAAAATGACGTATCTTCATAACAGTATCAAAAATTAGTCATGTTCAGATCCTTGTTGATAATGGGAAATAGATAATCACAGAATAAAATATAGGTTCTCAGCCTTAAATACACCAATAAATGATTAAAAACAAGCTGCTTGGGCAGCCCTCACAACTTCCACATTAAACGTACTGACAGCAGTTTTCACACATCACAGTCTTAAAGTTTCATTTCGCAATTTCATGCACACCCCTGACCTCCGAAAAAACAAAAACCCAAGCCCAGAGAAAAAATATACCCAGTATGAGCATCGAGGAATGGATCAACAAATGAGGCTAGCACTTCTCATCAATGGCTTGAACTTTGACCAACAGTACATTCATTTGAACTGCATAATTAACGACACCTGCCGTGTTCTGTGTTTGCTTGGGTCTCAAACACGACACACACGCTCGCACACGTGGCTCGCGTACCCACGCAATATGTCTGCTACGATGACTTTATATGAAACTATACTACTTTAAAGTGATAGACTCCATCTATGCCCCGTGGGAAAACAAAATCCTGCAAACACCCTCAAGCAGCACGGCAGGAAGATTTACATGACTGACTGTTGGAACTTCATGCTCAGCATCTTCAAGAAGCTCGAGCTGGACAGTTTTACGCGTTTTCAGGTGGTAACTTACCGGAAAACCTATGTGACGTGGACTTTTGACCGAGAGCTTTTATCCCACCTGCAAATGATGGCCAACGTCAAAAGACCACCACTCTGTCCAACTTTTGAGACTGTCAGACGTACGGTTAGCTGAGCAGCGGGATCCCTTGAAGCACGTAGAAAAGGAGTGGAGGTAATAATGTACGCAGACAAACATGGCGGTTGATCACGAGAGCTCGTACCTGCGAGGCGGATTGAGCAAATGATCGACTTGTGCACATGTCAGTGCATGCGAGTTCACAAAATCTACTTTTCAGTGTTAGAAAATGATTCCTTTGATTTTCGGGGGGACAAAAATACGAGGAAAGTAGGGTCAAATTTTCAGTCTCCTGGTCGTCTTAAGGAATGTCTCTTCAGCCACATGGGTGAGGCACAGTTTTAAAAATGTTATGATACAGAAGATGACAGCCAGCAGCTAGTCCATGCAAAAAAAACCCCAAAAAACTTACACTTACATCAGAGCAACAGTCAACTTCCAGCTATTCTGTGGACCACAACCGAATCGGGATGTGGTCCCTTCCAGCAACACCGCGACTGACCCTGTCGCCCATGGAGCCTTTGAAAGACTTACACCAATCAGGTCCTCCCAGAGTTACACATCGTTAGTGGTTGTCGGATTGTAGACTTTGTCACTCACCGGAGAATACGCCACGTCTGGTTGCTTGGGTTGCGTGGTTTTGTCCTCCTTGCAAAAGCACATGTACACCAAAAAGGCAATTGCCGCTCCAACTGCGATTATCACTGCGATTGCTATAAACGCCTTCGCGACAGCTGAAAGACAAATAAACCGACACGTTTACACATACTGTAGCTACAGCAGGCATAACATGTGTACATACCAACAAAATCATAGATACAATTTAGAAAAGCATGAAGAATTGAACTCACTGTTCTCCATAGAAGGGAGTGGTGTTTGCATAGTGATACAGTATTTTAGGGAGTATTACTGCCCTGCCCCAGAGTATATATGACCACTCCCTGAAAAAAAAAAATAACCCCTGTGTGTCCCACCCAAAATTCAAATTCAACAGCCCAGGTTTGCAAAAAAAAAAAAGGAAAAAAAAGGTGATAAGCCACTGCCATTTAACAGGGAGAGAAATGGTCTCTAAGTGGCAGAATTTTGCATTCCTGTAATTTACACACTTACAGTAGCATCTTGATTGTCAAAAAGTTGCGAAAGAGAGGCTGAGTCCCTCTCTCTCCGAGCGATTACTTCTCGATCGCGAACACACTCCCCGTTCTTTTAAAAATTGGAAAAAAAAAAAAACCAAAACAAACACTGTAAGCAGTGCACATTCCACTGCATACTGCATGGATGCATGTTACAAATAGATGGAAAAATGTTGAAGTTAGGAAATATAGCTTGCAATGTACTGTACAAGGAAGGGAAGGACTCATGGTGGACTCGACAGTGCATATTAACGATAAGCATGTTTAATAACGACAGTACTGTATGTGGAAGGATATCGTATATTTCAAAATCCATATCGACTGAAAAATGAATATGAGTTTATAGTAACCAATTGCAATAAGAATAAAGGCAGAACTAATAGAATTAACCAAAACAAAATTTAAGTTATAGCCAGGTCAAGCTTACCATCGCTCAAAAAAGTGGCATTAACGCCATAAGAAAAGACAGCCTCTTGTTGATTTGATGCAGTGTAAAAGTGGAAGGAAGCAATTAAGGCAGGCAGCTCTATATTGCACGTCTTAAAAGAGGTTATCTAATTTCACTATACACATTAATAAGTAGTTAATTAAGTCCACAAAGAGCATTAATTGCTATGGCAGTCTCTTATTAAGGTGACTTGAGTAATAATGCAATGTGCAGAAAGTTCACCTCTGCATGGCGCAAGTCTGTACTAGTACAAATTTAACATCTGCTTCACTATACCACAGAATCTATAACAAACTCTTATCAAGAACGTTGCAGTATAATGTGTTGGTTTAAAAAAAAAAACAAACCACAAACAAAACCAAACCAAAAAAAACAAACAAAAAAACTATTTTTATCAACATAGAAGGCTAGAGTATCCAAAATAAAGCAGAGTAGGGTACAGCAGTCTTGTTTGCAAGAAATAAGTTTTCTGTAGATAGAGGTTCAGTAACTTGTTGAGCTCAAGAATTGTTTGTTCACCCAAATTAAAACCAAAAAAATTCAAAACCATCTTCTACGACTAATCTCAGGAGAATTTGAGATGAAACATGAAAATGAATGGTATAAGAATTGATGAAACTTTTTTTTGCCATATTAATGCATTTTAAATGCAGTGCAGTGTTTCCCTTTCAGGCAGCCTCTTAGGTGGCTTGAGTTTTAAATGCTGCAATGTATTAAAGTGCAGCTCAGCTGGCTCTGGTGAAACTACACTGCATATGGCTCATTTAAGCACAGAGGTGCAATTGAGACGGAGATACAACAGGAAGGTTGCCTCATGCTGCAGTAACCCTACCGTATTAGATTCACTCTGGCTTAATAATTCAACGAAAACACAACACAGTAGACTAATTCAATGCCACAAACTGAACACTAGTTACATGCACAGTGCTGTGCGCCGGCCCATACTGTATATGTGGTACAATTGCATCCTACTGTACACGATGAGACACCCTCACAATTTGTGCGATGTGTTCACCGGCTGTTTATTCATTGTGGAGATGTACTCTGCAGCCAATTACTGAACCTCACACCAAACTACTGGATGGAGATCCGCCGATGTACAGTACGGTAAAGCTGTTTACACATAAAAATACAGTGTTACCAAAAATGCCAGGTGCATGTAAACTACACTCAGTGTGCACATACACTCGTCATTTCCTAAATTCAAAAATCTGTGGGTAGCAACCTTCCTTCACTACACCGTAGCATGCACGCTACATATTAAAGAGTAAATAACCAATGACATCACATGCTGTGGAACAGTATGGTACGGTATATACTTCATTGCCTTGTGCCATAAATACACATGTATTAATTCACCAGCTTAATGTGACAACTCTTGTTTTTCACTTTATAGCCTACTTTAAATGTATATATGTTACACACAAACAGAGCATAATCTGTAGGCCTACACTCCCTTATCTGGTACACGTTTCAGGATGTTGCTAAAACGCACACCAGCCTGTGCTTTTTCAGTAAATTTATGGAGCTTTCAGTACATTTTATGGAACAACAACAAAAGAAAATAAAAAAGTAAAAATGGTGGCAGGCCAGGCAAGAAGACAAAACGTTTGCATGAAAACGTTTGCGGCAATTAAGGCAAGACCATGATACCCATCTCTTGCAAGAACATAGCATCAGTAACGGTTAAAGTCAATCGCAGTGAGACAACTATATACATCTTCAAATAAATTGAACAACACTATCAGCGAAAAGTTTTCACTTGGTTTTCAGAAGTTTTCACTTTGGCATATTTAGAACAGCTGCAGATTTATTATTTTTTTTCTTTTTGACATAAATTTTTTTTTCCCATAAATTCTGTGTGGGCAAATCCACACCGCCTCCCTTGCACATTCTCTATGAAAACGTGAGTTCAACAGTTTGAATGTACCACCATTCAGGTTATCAGTTACACTGTAAACGTCGGTTGTGTCATTATGCCTCGAACTTGGCAAGCAGTATTCGGTCATTTCCAAGGTGGAAGAGATGAAAGGGCAATATGAACCGTATGAACCGTCCACCACGGTTTATGCAAGGTTTATGTTAACGTGATGTAGTGAAAATGGAAATTACATAATGAAAATGTATATATATATAAAATAAGGAAACAAGATGAACTGCTAAATGTCAATGTTGTCCATTTCTGTGTATGATTTCATACTTATAAGTGAGACCAACTCATTTTTCCCTCTCCTACTATCTCAAAAACAATCAATCGCATACAGTCCACAAGCGATAAAGACCGTAGCATCCCCTGTGGCAAAACTATCGTACTGTACATAGCAGCGATTCTGTACCACCATAATAGCATGACCACAGCACCATAATAGCATGACCATAGCACCTAGATCACATAGCGTGAAAAAAGCAACATAAAGCAAGACAATGTAACTCTCCATATGGTAAGATACTGTACAGTGAATTACTCGACCACACAGCGGCAGTTCTATACTGTAGTAGTAAACTGTAACACCATAACGACATGGACATAGCCCCACACTTGCATATCCCCCTGTCCCCCCCAAAAAACCATAATGACATGGACATAGCACCACACTTGCATATCCCCCTGTCCCCCCCAAAAACCACAATGACATCGACATAGCACCACACTTGCATATCCCCCTGTCCCCCAAAAAACACAATGACATGGACATAGCACCACTCCTGCATATCCCCCCTGCCTCCCTCCAAGAAAAAAAAACACACACTCTGCAAATCACCACATAACTTAACTAAGCACACATATTGTGTGAAGACAATCAGCTGCCTATTGGTTTTGTTGCTTTTCCCTGGGACTCGTGATCATCGAACTGCCTGCCCGGTATTCTACCGTGCGTGGGAACGCCAGCAGCAGTGGAGGGGATCAGGTCAAACCCTACACCATCTGTTTCTTTTTCAGGAGGAAGACCAGGAGGGCGACCATAGCCAAGATCGATAGGGCCAGCACGACACAAATCACAGCTATGACGAAAGCTGCAGAAGGAAACAGAGATATGTACACCCCATTATGAGAGGCTATGCAACGAATCTGTAGACTGGCGATGAGGTATTACACTGACCTACGACAATACTGCATTCAGCAGTGGATGACTCACACAGATCTTCTCGCAACGATTACTGCAAGTAATACGGACTCCATTGGTGGCAACCACTTACTGTTATTTATGTACTGACTAAATGCTTCTCGGTAATCTCGAGGTAGCTTTAACACAGGTACGTACAGTATGGCAAATAGCAAAACTTTGCAAGCGGAGGAGGGTAGAGAAGAGTTCTGTGATTGAGAGAGAAACAACCCCAGGCTGTAAAAGACAACAGATCAATATGGCCACAGCTCAGTGAGAAAATACCAAAGTGCGATACATTTGCCGAGAAACTGCTACAGTTCAGAGATCAGATTTTGCACTTAGCAAAAAACCACAGTGTTGTTTCTGAGTGCAAATCACTAGCAGACTGCCAGAGCACTGTCGCGATTATTGGCTAGTGCTTGATTACCGCAATTAATCAGCCTTACTGTACACTAGAGGGGCTGTAACAGAGAGACAGACAGGGAGCAACTCCCACACTCTCCACCTTGCTATTCAAATCCCCATTAGACCCTCTCCTCCCGACCTGCCAGGGACAAGTCAGGGAAGTGTAATTAGTAATGGTCAGTGACTTCAACATTCTGTGGTTTCTCCCTGGTATTTTACACCCTGCTTGTACCTACTCAGTATATCCATACTACTCACTTGAGCACACACAGGGCAAATAAAGCTGAAATTGGGTTGACACAAGAGATACTGTAAGTTGTGGTCACTTATTTATAATTTTGCCTCACATCATTTCGAGAGAATCATATCGTGACCTGCAACCGTCATACTCCACTTGTTCAGGGCAACGTACAAAATCGCAGCTACTGTATGAAAGTTCCGTGCACTTCGTCGTCAGCGCGCATGCACCTGTTACATGTGTTTCTACAACCAAAGATATTGCGATGAGACATGCGGTTTATCAACCAATATGTATTAGCATGTAACTACTTTTCTACCATCATACACAACCTTTGGACACTACACCACAAAGACACACTGACAGACTACTGCACCGCACAAACAGCCAAACACACTTACAAACAGCTGTGCATGTTAGTTTGTTGAGGCAAACCCAGTCCAAAGCAGCATGGAATGTGTATGGTAAACAAATACAGACATATCACTATACACTTAGTACACATACACAGTACTTTTATTTTACTGTGTATTACACCAGCAAAATAATCTGTACATACACTGTAACTAAAAGAGTGCAGTATATGCAAAGAAAATGCAGAATGGTGAGTTCAAATCCTGTTCACCTTTAACATTGGGAAATAAAAACAGAGGAGCACAAATTCTACAAAGTGCCATTTACTACTCGCTTCTGCTTGTTTCTGTTTACCACAGAATGACATCGGAGTGCTGGCCGTTTGATATGAAGGAATAGCAATTTTTCGGCAGGCTTTCCGTAGACTTCCGTAAAAATGCGGTCACTGAAATCTGCTTCGAGGTTAGTATGCTCATCTTCAGTAATGGCATTGTCATTTGCTTGAGCTTACATAATAATATTGGAGTCGAAATCAAAAGAAATAGGGAAGGGGTTGGATTTATCCCATGACTGGAAAGTTTTGCAATATGTTCCATGATGGACAAATGAAGGAAGAAAAAGGAAATGAACATTCAAAGTAAACACAGGCAAAAAGTAGCACTATTGAAGTGGGATGATAATTTTTCAGTAGACAGGGGAAAATTAGGATTATGCAGATCAAAAGCAGGATATATATTAAACTAGGTCTTTGTTCTGGCTGTAGGGTTTTTATTAGTACCTACCATCAGTGTAACTGAACTGGCACTTTCTGATAGCAGTAGCGCGTTCTTCCATCTCCTGTGTTCCTGGCTGAGACACAACCCTGAACCTGAAACTACTATTCACTACTCCCGTTACTAAAGCCATGAAATTTATTATTTGCGACACGAATGTGTTATGACTGATTAATGGAACAAAAAAAAAAAAAACTGCGGCTAGTGTGGGAGGTTCTATGGAAGAATATATGATATAACAGTGCAATGAGCACATGTTAGAAATATAGGTATATGGTATTATGTTCTAAGGAGCATATATGGTATGAGTGATGTTATAGGGTGTAAATGATGGCACTGTATATGGAATAAATAAATTGTACGGCATAAATCACTGGGTATACACGGTATAAACAAAAAAAAGCAGTTCTACAGTAGCGATTACGGTTCAAATAAACCGTCTATTCTAACTGTGAGCTGCATGCAGAAGTTAAGCTTCTTAAAGTTTACAGTTATAACCTGAGATGCGAGATGACTTTGTTAAGGCCTGTGCAGTTACGGCACATGCTTTATGAAAATACATTGAAGCTAATCAACGACACAAGACAGATTTGAAGGAAGTAATCGAACCTGCATTATCTATTTTTTTTTCGTTGAATTTAGGCCAAGCATCTTTCTTCGAGTGGCATATGATTGCCAAGTTGTATTACATGTATTTAGGCATGTTGCCAAAAAAAAAAAAAAAAAGAGAAAAAAATTAGTATTCCCTTGAAATTGTTGAGATTTGGTTCACAGTGAACACAGCGAGAGGGTACCGTATAAACTGTTACTGTAATTAGCAGGGATGTCGGATGCAAGGTCCTAAACACTAAACTGTTAGTACGGTGTAGGTGAATGCAAGATAGTACAGTATGTTGCCATGGAAGCAGTGATGTACAGTAGGTCAATTTCAAAATGCCGTATCAGTGTCGTAATGTAAGTACAGTACCGCTCAACAGTAACCGATGAACCCGCATCCCGTTTTTCACAATACGCAGCAGCAGGATTAGCACGGCAAACCTTTTCTTCCAATGAGCATGCTCCTCGCAAAAGTCGCAGGGATTTACAATTGAGTTCTGTGGCTTGAAATCTGGGTGCAAGAAACTTCTCTAGCAGCAGGATAATCAAACAAGTTATAGCACAGATGTAGGAGACTGAAAGTTAAAATTTTACAACAAATAATTCCTTGTAACTCGAAAACAGAAGGAGATATGGACGTTTTCCTTTGGTTGAGGGAGTTCGGAAAGTATTTCTAGTACGATACTTCATTCTGTGCCACCTCTGTGTTAATTGGAGTTTATCTGATCGAATTATGATGATGTGCACCAGTGCCATGATATTCTCGTACAGGACTTGTCGGATGTAGCATATTTGGTTGCGATTGTCCTTAATGGTTCACTCTGGAGGTAGGGAAAAATTTATCCAGTATCATATATTGCATTCATCCAGTATCATATATATCCCCAACTCGTAGTAGTGATCCGACTCAAGGCAATAACAAAAAAAAAGTGTTATGATGAAAGGTTTGGAGCAGGAAACTAGTCTATCTTTGTGTTTTTGTTGCTCCATTATCGAGACTACTGTAGGCCTACTGGGTGGCAGCTACACAGAACGTTATTATAAGGCCAAGTAAAAAAAAGGAACTAGTTTTGTCATACCTGTTTGTGCAAAATTTTCCTTCTGCACAATTTTTTTCTTTACTAACAGTAGTGGGATTTCTAACTAAAAATGCCGTTTCCCAACCACAGAAATCATCTCTCCAAGTCTTCAGCAATGTGTTTGCAACATAGCCCTCATTGATACAGTGATGAAGCATGTAAAAAAAAAAAAAAAACAGTTGGCTATGCTGCCAACTGGCCTCTGGGGTTCCTGCATGCAAAAATGGGCCTGCACGCCCAATTCTTTTGATAGGTGTGGAAACCAGGAATGGTTTAACTATGCGAGAATTTAGCTAAAAGTTCAGTTTTGAAAGAAAAAATAATTTAATTTGTCGTTTACTTTGTGTTCAGCTGAAGGTAACCTGAGATGTTCTGTTATTGTTGATGAGAATTGACATAACAGTACTGTGGTAAGCTGTTGACTTCGTGAGTAAAATAGGGCAGCGCAATGGGTAGGAAGAGTGAAAGGATCATACTCCGTTTGAATTGATGGGCTTATTCATCGTCTCCCTGCCTTTGGAGAGGATCATCAGATGAAAAACGCACTCTAATTTCCTTGGTTACTTTTGAGCGGTACTGCAAATCACGACACGGTACATTGCCCTGTCTTCAGCAATGTAGGTGAAAGCAAACGGTACAATGTTCTGTGAGTACCAACATGTAAGCAGATGCAAGACTGTTACCACACACTGCACACTCTGTGTTACCATATAGGATGTTACTGCAAGATGATTATTGCCATATGAAGCCAATATCTTGGTGAACCGTGCTTGACACTGCAAACTGCCTCATTAGTAGCGATAAACGAGGATGCCAGACAGACTTGATGTACACTGCCATGCCAACAGCGATACAGACGCACCCTTAATCTTATTTTTCCTTTCCTGTCTACCCATTTATTCACGATCATTTGATTTAGGGCAATTTTGAGCAATTATATTAAACTTGTGGAATTATTACCATGAAAAACAAACACATAACTTAAAACAAAACACAGAGAAGTTACAACCCCCCAAAGAAGCAACAAAAAAAAAAAACAATCAAACAAGCAAAGAAGGACAAACGCTACTTCCTGGAATAGACAATATGCTATAGACAATACACCAAGACAAAGAGATTAGGTGCATGTACTAACAGGCTAAAGTGGTGAGACAATAAAAATGAGGGACTGGACAATGAAAAAACAATATCACACCAAAAATGTAAGACAATGGACATGAGAGACAGACTGAACAAAGAAAAAGCAATACCAGGTCAAAGTGATGAGACAATGGACAAGGGACTGGACAATGACAAAATGATACTAAGACAAAATGGGAAGATGATGGACAGGGACTGAACATTGACAAGAAAATACTAGGCCAAAATGGTAAGACAATGTAAATGAAGGACTGGACATAAATGAAAAGACAATACCAGGCCAAAATGGTAAGACAATGTAAATGAGGGACTGGACAATGACACCACAATACAAGGCCAAAATGGTAAGACAATGTAAATGAGGGACTGGACATAAATGAAAAGACAATACAAGGCCAAAGTGGTAAGACAATGGACATGACGTAATGGACAATAACAAGACAATAAAAGGCAAAAATGGTAAGACAATGAACATGAGGGACCGGACAAGGACAAGACAAAACTAGAACAAGACATTGACAACAGCAGTACAATATTAGGGACATAAGATTTATATATAAGAAAACAATGTAATGAAAAGACAATTTATTTACATACCAGCAGGACAAAATAAAGGACAACATGTACATATACAGTATATTGTATACTGAGGCAAAAACACAGTCAACTAGACAATATAGCAGGGCAGGGCAAAACACAGCAGGTATGACTCTGAGATGATAGGTAGTAACATCGAGATGACTAGTGGTAATACTGTGATACCACCTGCCTCTGTGATATACACCAATTGCTCCAGTCGCGTCATGTGCCCCCACCCTCAAAACCAGGAGAGAACCCTCCGATAGTTTAACATTGAGCGCCATGTCCTCGCGGTTAAGTTTCAGGAGAGGGCACTTTTAACCTGATTAGACCAGCAGCTGAAAGGTGAATATATGCCAGTTTGAAAGGGTGGTTTTTACCAGTCACCATGCAGCAAGTTGGCGAAAAGGGAGGAAGGTATGACAAGATACGTAAAAGAGGAACAAACCTTTCAAGACTATTCTGTAAAACATCAAAATACTGTTACGTTCCTGAGATAATGCTGCCAGAACTGCAAAGGTGCAGTATCATTCTAACTATATCTCTCTTTAAGCACCATGCCTTTACAGAATATTTCTCAAATTTATTCCGTTGCAGCTACTTCTGTTATGACCTGTTTCTCTGTCCCCCATGTAAGGGTGCTTCCCCAGACCCCATTGCTTACGTGAAGGTCCTGAAGGTTTTCCCCCTGGAGGTTTTGACATCGTCGTTGGCTCTGCAGTCGTTCCACGGGGTCGAGTGGTAGATGCAGGTGATTCAGAGGGCGCTGCGGTGGTCGTGGGTTCTCCAGAGGTACACGGAACATCACCTGAAAATCAGAAACAAAATTTGACTTTCAGCAAACCATCCACACGTCTCTGGACCTGTTCATATCATGTAACAAACCGACTTCCATACGAGTGCATAAATTACACGGATGTATGATACACATGCCTGTAAAGCACCGGAGGGCGGGGCTTGCTAGTCAAAATCCTTCCATAGACAAAGTCATGGGTTAGATTTGAAATTTTCCTGAAGACTTGGACACATGTCTGAAGGAACTTTGAACTTTAAAATTGCTCTTCCCTTAAATTGTCGGGGTTTTTTTTGGTTTTTTTTTTTCTTGTTCAATTTTTGCTAAGAGCCAAAATATCGATAAGCTGGCCTTAACCAGTATCAGCAAGTATCAGCATAAAACTTGTCGAGAAACTCTCAGATTTCTAACAAATTTTGAATCATCTGGAGTCCTCCGACCAATTAGTCTGACTTTCTGACTGCAGTTGAATGGCACAGAACTGCACTTGTCGGGAAATCCACTTTTGTCTACAACTACTGCAAAATAAGTACTGTACATCGCCAGCAGACTGATGATAACTTCACGAACACAGACAAAAATTTCAGATCACAATTTTGTAAAATGGCAAACTCAAGTGTCCACGTGACGATGGAGTATCGTATTAAACAGCATAGGTCTGTGAACCTCAGTCTTTGGCTTGCAATTAAACATGCTGTGGTGCTAAGACTTTTGGACATCGAAATGATGTCTCAAATGTCTGCCAATCGGGAGATCAAATAAGGAGGACAGTCGAGAAAACGGAGAAGCAGACGGCTGATGTCGAACACATCCTGCTAGCAACAACATGCAATTGGGCAAAGCTAATCGACATCTAATTAAAATTATAAATAACTTCAAATGGCAAAAAGAGTGCACAAATCTTGCAAATCTTAGGCTATAGGCAAATCTCAAAGAGGCCATGATGAATCACAGTGCACAAAAGAGTCCTGTTTCTCATATCGTGATAAATTTTAAAGTACGAGATACATCAAGTGAGATTACCACAGCACCGGTCTCATCACCTCACCACCCTAAGCTAGACAACTCCGGTAGCAAACAATAACAACATCAATTACAGTAGACACAAAATGCCTAGGATTTCTTCAGCTATCTTTCACTTTATGACAGATATTGCTTGTCATGTGCATGGACATGCAAACAAAAGTGCAACTGAAAAGCAAAGGTTTTCTACTTCTTTTGACAACGAAATTTCATCATGGTGGCTTTCATTACGAAAATCTGTCACAATCGAGAAAAGAAATTTTTCATAGATTTCATCTTTGTCGCAGCAGGGGTTCTCAAACTTTTATGAATAAGATCTACTTATCGGGTAGCCAACATCCCACGTTCTACCATCCCAGCGTCAATGTCATAAACTCACACACGTTTCCAGCTTGCAGTCACACGTACCGATTTTACGCACTATAAACGGTCTGGAGCATCAGCTAGGTTCTAAATGTTTTTATTTAAGAACACAACATTGTACATTTAACACATACAAAATTTTATTCATTATCTTCTTTTTTTGTTCATTGTTTCTACACCTCTTGCAATCGACTCGGGACCGCTCTGCGGTCTATCGATAGACCTTGATTAACTACTTTAGCACTCCTACAGGGGAGTAATTAACATGTTACATATTCAGGGACCAGATGTTTGACGTAGTGCCAGCGTGCTGTTCACGAGTCTTCACGAACAAAACAGATTTGATCATATTCTGCTGCATCCCTTTAGACGACGTTGGCAGGTCTTGCATGATGTCTGGAGGAAACTACAGAATTCTCAAAAAATTAGGGGAAAGTTAAATCGAGCCGACATTTTTTTGCTCGCAGAAATATCGATGCCAAATGAAGAGAAAGGAACACTGACCTACAATTTGCATGCAAAAATGATGAAATTTTAAACGTGCTTGCACATCAAATGTCTTGCACAGCAATTCTATCCCGTTTTGTCCCCTGTGCCAAATGGAAATGGGGTTTAAAAAAAAGAAAAAAAATACTACAGCTAGAAACATTATAGATCGACTGGCTATTTCTCGAATCTAAAAAAGAAAAGCCTCAAAGTCAAAGATGATCATACGATTCCAATATGTTTTGTAAAAACAGTGAGCGATCGACAAAGAAAAAGCACGATTGATGGCTCCACTTCGGAAAACAGTCCACCTACATCACAAAGGCAGGCATTAGAGGTGGGGGAGGGAGGAATATCAAACATCACCATCAGCAATAACTTAAATTTGTAATAATTTTTCCTGACACCAGAGATGTATGTGGTCCCTTCATCTTCTCGAAACACATCTGGCCCGTGAATTTGGCGCACGCGGCAAAGTACTATGACATCGCGATGAGGTGGACACTACCACAGAAACTTTGTCATAAATCTCCGATCAAATGACACGATGGGATTGCACATTTTCGGTAAAAACACCATAATGTCCCAAGATTTTAGTGGTTATATTGGCTATTGATTGATGATTCCAAGCTGACAATCATGCCTCAATTTATCATTTGGAGTAAGCTGGAGCAGAAAGAATAAGGAAATAAGGACTACGACTTATCTCCTGAGTCGACACAATTTCAGCTATGTGTATACTTGCCCTGTGCACCTGCAATCAAGCAAGTAGTGAAGACAGTATTATACTAAGTACCGAGTGGGTAGAAGCAGATTGTAAATTGCAAACAAGAAATCACAGAATGACATGCCGTACCTCTTACACTAAAACTGAGAGACCCTCCAACCTCAAATTTTCATTGTTTTACTGAGGTTCAACTTGTTCCAAATCCCCATCGCCTTAGGCTGTTTTATCACCTCATGCAGTGATGTTCCACTCGATCAATTAAATATCGATCTCGCACAGTAGTTCAGGTGTGTCGTCACTTCGTTGCCTATAGGCTCTCCTGAGCTGCAGTGCGGAGGGTATCGGGTGTCATGTCGAGCATGGAAGAGGGTCAGTGGGATATTTTAACACTCTCATAACGTCATGAACAGAAGAGGAGTCACTTATCATCAGATAAATACTCTTTCATAACTTACAAGAGCCTACCAGGTTGGGGGAAGGAGAGTCTAATGGGCATTTGAATAGCATGAAAAACACCCCTGCCGAGCCTACTCCATTGATGATCTCTCAAAATTTCTTTCCTTTCCACTTGCACACTACATGTACGGTACATTTAAAGAAATTTTATTTTAATGTATACCCAGTATTTAATTTCTAATACCAGAATCACCTGAAAATAGTCCGTCGCCAGAGACAGAAACGACGAGACGTTTCTCTGATTCTTGGAGAGAGTTATTTTTGCTAAATCTTTCACTTTCACCTAGATTTTTAGCATCGTAGATATAGTGCTCACAGATGCAGTATCCCTTTCAGACAGTTTTACAATAGCCGCCAAAAAAATGAAGAATGTCCAAGGTAGGGTTGCCATATGTTGACATAATTCTATCGCTGTAAATGGACAGTAATAGTAGAAATGTTGGAATACGGCAACCAAATGGCAGGTTCACTATGGTCACAGAAGCTCAGGAAATTCATTGTGACAGTTTTTACCAAAACAAAAGAAATAACTGGAGAATTAATCTTCAGAAGGCAGGGCCACCAGTCAAGGTGGCCAAACTCAAACAGTTTGAACATGCAAACAGAAACCCAAAGAATGGTCTTGTCCACTAGGTAAGGTAGTGGCAAGCAAAATCATAAACAAAAAAGTTGGCCGTGCAAAGAGAAAAACAGCAAGAATCTTGTGCACCTGGTTGACTGGTCTTTGGAGAGTATTTTAAAACACTGCGACTGCATGCAGGGAAGATCAGCGGTGGGCTGGTGCATTTGCTGTTACAGTAGCAATTTATTTAAACCAATGTGAAATGAAAGCTAGGGTCTGGGAGGGCTTTCTTATATTTATAGCATTCAATGAAACAAAAAGGAAACAATGGTTTGGGGTGGTTCCCAGGAGGTCTGTGAATACTTTAACCAAATTGCGAACATGCCACAGAATTAAACAAGAAAGACTTCAGCTTAACTACTCACGTACCAAACAAATGAAGCCAAACAATAAGAGGCTTCACCCTTGCCTGTATGCAAAACAACTCTGCTTTCAACCTTTGCCATGTACCATGCACATACCGTCTGAGAATTTGTTCTTTCGATATCTGATTATATCTTTGGAGAAAACAGCAGTTACTGCAACCGTTAGATTTGTTTGTTAAATAACCTGATGATGCTAAGGGAAAACCGTGGTCCAACATTTAGCTGTATTCGCAGGCAAAATATCTAAGATTTCCGTTATACAGTTTCATGAGAACGCCATTTTGCCATACAGGGTTTGGGATTCACTTGTTGTACCCTGATGTCATGTTGGTTCACTTATTTCTATCTGTACTATACACAGAGGCACCTGGGAATGGACAGTGTGCTGGTTTATTTGTCACAGCAGTTTATTTCTTCCGTTGTGACAAGGACCAGAGTGAAATCTCCACAGGTTACCATAGCGAAGTGCTCTATAGCTGTCCAGTGATACAAACAAAAACCCGGAATGGTCTGGGTTGGATCAAAGGTCTCAGAGGTGTGTTTCAACCGTTGTGACTGTACATACAGTACTGCCACCTGGAAATGGTAATTGGGCTGGTTTATTTGTTTACAGCAGTTTAATTCAATCACTGTGAGAGAAAACTACCAGAAGAGGAGAGTATAATCTAGGCTAGTTCCCATGCCAAGGCAGGATGAGCAACCAGGAAAGAAAACATGTCGGATGTGCGAACATAAAGCAGAATCATCTGGGCTAGTTCACTAGTCTTTCTAGTGTATTGTGACCATTGTGGGAAGAAGTGGCAAGAAAATGTAGACTGGTTTTGATAAAATTTGGGAGCCACGATGACGATGATGATGAAGATGATGATGATGAATACGGTATGATGATGATGATGATGATGATGATGATGAATATGATGATGATGCTTGCAGTTTGTTTCATGCAGAATGAAATCTGGCAGAGAAAGTTCTGCTCTACAAACTGAATGGTACTGGGGAATAATATCGGACGGTTTACCTGACACACTTGCAGAGAAAGGCGAGAAGCACGTTTTTGTGTGAGGTGTGCCACGGCTTAAAACATCCTTTTGCCGATTTGTTAAACTTGACAGATTTTCTGTTGCTACCAATGTCTGATGTAGGTTGCGACTGTATTCCTCGACTGACAGTGAATCCAGACAAGAGAGGTACTAACCAAACGTGACACCCAGATGGTCTGTCCTTACTCACCTTCTGCATGTTCCCTGGGGGTCGTACGCCCCTTTGGACGATCATCGTCGTCGTCGTTGTCGGAGGTGGGAGGAGGAGTCACAGGTTCTGCAGTCGGACCATGTGACAATGTAGCGCTAGGTGGCGGTCTACTTTGAGGCGACGATGATAGACTGCCAGGTGCCACTACAGTGATTGGTGACAACGTAGTTTGTGGGGTGCCAAAACTACATTCAGTGGAATCTATTTCAGCCACGATTTGGATGGTGCAAAATAGCCAAAAGTATGATGAAACTAATAAGAAATGTTTTAAGCTGAGATGAAATAATCTTTTACTGATAAATCTACAATTTTTGTTTTAATCTAAGGCTTTGGCTACCAACATAATGGACCAGCATTTTGGGTCCCTGCGCAGCAGGAACCGATTGGGACACCTCAACGGATTGCCATCATGTGAATTTTCTCCCTTAAAACACCAGTCGCACACTACCAGATCAGTCCAACGGATAAACGGATCACGATCTGTCAATGTCCGCAAGATGCACATTCTACATTCCGTACATGTGCTCTCACATTCTGTCAGATACCTGTGTTTGTGCTCTCACAGTCTGTCGGATACCTGTGTTTGTGCTCTCACATTCTGTCAGATACCTGCCTTTCGACGTCCCACAACATCCATGTCCCCCAATATCCTGCAGATCATGCCCAGTCCGGTGAAAGTTTTGGGCAGAAACCACCGAACAACACACCACAGTATAATGTGGGGTACACTTTGGTTTTATCTGGTATGTACGTCCTGCATTTATTTGTCACTTGCCAATATGTGTTTTGATATATGTTTATGGGGATGTCCGTCGGTGACGTTAACGGATTGACTACAGTACGTCCTGTGGAGATCAGCTCCATTCACCCGCACCTACGACACAATGTGACGACCAGTCTTGCTACGGGAGTTCAGTTGCCTAGACCAATGACGTCAGTAAAACACATTTGCAGTCCTGGGAGATCGCACACCAATTGATGAAACATTGGAGTGGTGTCATTGTGGCTGGTTATTTCGGCGTTACCCACCACCGACGGTGTAAAACCCATCATCAGTTCAAATCAGCGGCTACCAGTCAAAGTTTAAACTGTTGTCTAGCTAGGTTTCAGTCGACAAAGACCCGCAGGCCGTTGAGATGTCACAGTCACCGAAGCTCTGTGCATGTAGGATAGTCGCGTACAAGCCAGCCACCACCCACCCACCCACCAGTGCAGCAGATGTGGCAAATTAATGCCAGCATGGGTACTCTATCTCACAGATAGGAATTCAGCTATAATTGGTAGCTCAAAAATAATCTATTCACCCCCAAACTTTGCAAACTTCACATGATGCATTTTCTGTATTACTCTGCTTTTACTGTAAGCGTGACATTTTAAGGAGATGAAGCTTTTACACAGATGTCCATTGATGGGGATGAATGGTTTAAAGATGATAAGAGCCATTTGCTTTGTATGACATGTTGAGGTGTATACAGTGGTTTGATAGAAGTCCTAATTTGCTTCTAAGTATTTTTCATAACCTCTTTGATGTACCTCAGACACAACCCTTTTCAGACAAAAACACACAGGTTGAATCTAGGCTTGAATCTAGTGCAGTGGTTCACAAACTGATCCCTACCACACCCAGGGAGGGGGGGGGGGAGGCATTCAAAAGTCTCAGGTAGGTGCTTCTGAGTGCATGTGAGAATTGGGGTGGGGGGATTTAGCAATGATTCAGGGAACCCTGTTCACTATGATTCAATACTGGGGTTTCTGACCCAGGAACCAAAATTGCTCCGAATGACAGTGCCGGAAAGAAAACTTTTAAGGCAATCTGCATCTCTCCTCCACTACGATGGAAACAGACATTTGGTAATCTTCCAGCGCTACACCATGATCAGCCTTCACACTGACTCAGCTAGATTTGAGCTCTGTGTACCAGTTTCACAGTATACTGTACGCTGGTTTCTGATGTTCCAACACAAACAGAAGCTCACAGAGAAAAAAAATTATGCCACTGAGCACCAGGCTAGTTAATTGTATAAAACTATGGGTAACAACAATATTTCACTAGTCTCAAGTAGCTTCAACTCATCTATTCTTTTGCACTCTCCCTGGGCAAAAGATTACTCTGTGCCAAAATAAACACCAACCAATCAATACCGGATCTAGCATAGATAAATATTACACGTGATGGAGGACACAGGTAGTGGAGCAATGGCTGTGACAGTTTAAAAAAAAAAAAAATAATGAAGAGAAGTATGAGAATAGGACAAGTTATCGGATTGGGAAACTCCAGAAGATCCAAAATACTGCTGCATGGATAGTTTAAGGCAAAGGGAAAAAGATGCAACACCACGCCACTTCTTTACTAACTCAACAGTACTGACTCCCTGTGACTTACAGAATTAAGTTTAAAATTCTTCTGCTACCTTTCCATGCCTTACAGTTTCATGAGCCTATGAGTCTGTCTAATCTCGTCTCCCGTAACAGTCCGGCAGAAATACATTGCTCTTCTGCTCGATGGATTCCACCTTCTTGTCCCGAGACCTCGTCTCAAAGCCTACGGTGTTGGTACATTTACCTACTACTCTGCTGCGAGTCTCTGGGACCAGGTTCCTCCACATATTCGAAATTGTTGTGACTTATCATGTCTTAAAGCAGTTTACTCGAGACTCACTTTTTTTTTTCATTCTTCTCACAACTGTCAATTACTCTCACCGGTGAAGTGCCATGAGCTGCTCCACTTAAAGAAGCATGACAAATCTAACCCAAGATCATCTTAGAGTGAGCTGTTGAGATGCATTGTAATAGGGATAGCAACCAGACAGTGATGAGTCGTACACCGGTGCACATATCTCCTTGTCGGTCCTACAGAGCCCATGCACTGGCTGTTTGCACCGAAGTGTGCGGGATATGCAGGAAAGCAGTGTGTAGCTGTGTGGGTCTAACATGATCTTACTGTAGGTTAGATTTGTGAGGCTTACCTTATGTGGCTGTAATGGCGCTGTAGAAACCCTGTTTATTATTGTTTATATTAAGACGGGTGGTCGGGCTGTGCCTGCCTAAATGCCCATGTTAGGAGCAAAACAGTTATCTTAGACGGGCTATAATCGCCAGTCATGATTTTGTGCCATGCAATGTTTTGCCCACCTCAATAATGCATTGCCGAGGCAGTAAACGCTTCTACGTTTTCAGAAGGTGATGAAAATCACATCTCAGATTGTCACAGGTTGACAAAGATAGGCAACCATTGCCCTTCTGTTAAAAACCTCCCACCAGGCCTGCCTGTCAATCCAAGTACTGTCATCAGCAACTGAGATAACAATCTTTCTTTCTTAGTTATAACAACATTTCTTGTCTACAATCCCCGACAAAAATGATGGGACACTTTTTGCACAAACGTATCAACACTCAGAGAGATTAGTTGATGTTCCAGAATATCCCCCTCACCCAACCCCCGATAAATGTTGTCAAGACCAAACGATGCTCCAAATTTAAACAATTTCAACATCCAGTGGGGGAGCCGTGGTAAGTGTCAAACATATATTTGTGGAGGATTGTAGCTGCTGTAGGCTTACATTGCGGCAAAACTTTACATCACAGTGCACGTAGCCCGCAAAGCAGGAATTTATCATTGTCTCGAGGCTAGATGCAGTCAGTTTAGCTCTCTCTTTATGACCACACATAATGGGCCGATCAAAGTATGGACACACACATATGGACCAGTCTCTGTTCACACCCCATCATGCAGATCCATCCACAACGACTCCCCCATATGTGTTGGTCTTACAGCTTACCAACAAATCCAGAAAGAAAACGAAGATTGCCGGGTACTGTCCTTTACTACATTGGTCTACACAAATCGCTCGGGCGACTCTGGTATTTTTGGAGTCAGCACTAGCAGCCAGACAGGCGAGACTCTCCGTATACTTGCGGCTCCTACTACTTATAGCTGTGTTTAAGACATCATAACTGCCCCCACACGTAACATCACGGTAAACTGGGGTACCCAGCAGTAATTACTGCATGGACCATGCTGGGCCCAAAACATTACTGGTGGGTAAGAATGGGGTTCTGACTCATAATCTGAAGTCATCAGACATCTAATCGACTAGGTCTAATAATTGTGGAACGAGGAAAGTTAAAACGACGACACCTTGATTTTAACACTACGATTTTTGTAAACTCGCAAAAGTCATGCAAAAAATGATCTTCACATACGGATTTTCCTTTTAAAGTTTTGAAAAATTCTGCAGGGATCGTGACCCCGAGGAAACTGGGCGAAAAAGTCGGGTTGCAACTCCCAGCCGGGAGCCAGGAGTCACCCGAGGCTACTATACTGTAGACGCAACCGGGCTGATTCCATACGTACGATCAATGCACTTTGTATTAGCCGCTTCCACTGGGGAAGTCAGTCATGCTATGTAGAGGCAGATGCAAACATAACGACCACAGGCAATCCACCATTTCAACCATTTTTCGACTTCCAACTTACCATTGACAAGATGCATTTTTATCACCATGAACTCTGCTGTGAAATACTTCGGGGTCACCGTCAGCGAGTACGCCCGGTCCTGTCCGCTGCCTTGGTTGACCACCCTGAACTGTATCACGGTAGACGTGGCTCCTGTCGGTATGGTAACTTCACTGTTGACCAACTGCAGGTGATCTGCAGTAGACGGGTCCCCTGGGGTGAAAGTAATCACTACATACAAAGAAAAAAAAAGGATTAACCATGATACCCACCACTTCAACACTTCAAGCCATTGACAGGGTTTCTGCAACTTGGGGGAAAAAAAAAATTTCGTGACTTTTCAACGTTACTTTTACACATCATCACTCAATTACCAATTTGCTCAGAAATCCGATGGATGAATAATGATACGAGATAACAGTGATGAAGTTTTTCGACGTGTAAATAATTAGACCTTTGTTATAAATTTTCTCACTTTTCTGTGACTTCTGTGATTTCGACAAACAACTCGTGAATTTTCGGGGCCCAGAGAGGGAAAACAAAATTTTAAAATGCTGCATGTTGTCGACCCTACTGGCCCTGCGGCGGATGAAGTAGAATCTACCCAACGGTGGCATACTTTACAAGAATTGAGCAGAGCCATATATAGAGAGAGTTTGGCCAACTGGGTAACCGGTTTGGATTGGTCGAGAGGGGACAACGCCCACAACTGGACCTAATTTTTGTTCAGTCTGTAGTTGCTCTTCATTACAGATTATACGCACACGTTATTTGTATGGGGCGTGGTACGGCGACGACGTTAGCGAGCCTTGGCCGAACCAAGAGGAAAAAAGTGACGCACATAAAATAAAAATACGCACACTCACGTATGTGTGTTTCACAGATCAAAAAACAAAAGAAAATGATAGAAAAACATACGGTTTTCACAGACAAATAAAGAAAAGCACATAAATGTGTGCTTCTCACATATACTTTGCAGTGCCGCCTGTTGATGCAGAATGAACGGCTCATTTTTGTTTGTGATTTCATCGTGAATGATGGTCAATCAATGAGATATCTGAAAACAAATGTTGAACAGAGCAGACGTATATGGAATCACTTTAGAGTTATGATGATATTTGTGTGCAACTTTCCAAAATGCTTTGTTGTGCTGCATGGAGATACAGCAATCGGACAGAAAATGGGGTTTGTTTGTATTGTTTCCCAACAAACCTTGCAAAAAGGAAACTATGGGAGGCAAAACTAAGAAGAACAAACTGAAAATCAAATGAAAACAACGCGAAAGTCTGTGAGGTAGACCTTGGCGTACGTTAGACATCTACAATCTTGGACAAAATACCTTGGGACACCCCGCGCCCCCGTTCAATGTTGGCTATAGTATTGCCGTTCAAAGGGTACATTGACTTCTATAGCGCAACCTTGGAAAGGGGCGCAGGGTTTCATGTTATCCTCTCACCTAAAATTCAGTATTATATTTGCAACATACGACAAAGTGTCCCAACAATTTTGTCCAAGATTGTAGCTATGACCAAATTAAAAGTCAAATACTTTGCTAAATTTGGTGTTAAAATTTAGGCACACCTGTGATTACGGCGTCGGTAAATCACGCTCCATCAAAAATATTACCAGAAGGCCTTTGTTAACTTGCACACTTAAATTAGACCTAGCTGCTGTTCGTGGATAAAGTGTAATATATATGCCAAAGTTAGGTTAACCTGTAAAACGTAACCATTGCCAAATTTACTAACTATGAACATTAAAATCGACACAGCTAGATTTAGTCAAAGAGTAGACCTGGGCCTACTTGCTTTCATCTAAACGGCTGTCTTGCAAACTTAGTGAGTGCAGGTTGAGGGTAGACCTAATCTAGGCAGCATATATGGTTTATAGGTATGCCAACTTTTTGTCCTAACTTTTACAGATTACGCTTGTGTAGTCATCACAACACCACACATTCACAAAAGAATCAATTAGGCTTAGTCTATGCCTAGATGGCTAGACTAGCAATAGATGGAAATATAGGAGGCAAAATATACTTCTAGTACAATTACGTCAGTGAAACAATCAAACAACCTATGAGCCAGAAACGAAATGAAATTTAAATGCATCAAAATACTAGGCGTATAACGACGTTAAGTCCTTAAATAGGTCTTCACCTAACGTTACACATTTCACAGTAATTAACTAGCGTTAGCCCTAACTAGTAAGTTAGAAGCACAGAGAATAACATTTACGCAGACACACGAACAACGCACATAGGAATATGTTGGAGGGGGGATACTATGCTGCACGAAACAGAACTAGCTCTTGACCATGATGTTAACATCACTAACAATTTACACTAATGACGGCAAATTGTACTATTTCCATCATTTCGACCAACGCAATGCTGCATGGCAAATAACAGACGTAGCCGCAAAGACACAGCTAGAAAACGCAGACAGGCAGTAGAAGCACAAACAGGCAAAAAAAAAGTCTGGGTGGGGACCACTGCTGTATAACTGCCCGAAATATACTTTATGTTTTGCTAAAGACCATGTTAAAGTAAACGATGATGGTGATGGTAAATGGCACTGTTTTGAAAAACAAAAAAAACGTCACATATCACATGGCAAGTTCCAAATTGGCCCAATGAAAAAAATATTTGGATCGATATTAACTAACCTGTGCCAGCGCATAAGACCACATTGCAACACACCAATATCAACGAACATGGGCAAATCATTTTTGAATGAAAGAACCAACCTACACAATGTACAGAACTAATACAGAGGAAACAGTACAGCTATGATTTCTACTTACATACGAAAACAATGAAATAAGATACAATCGCAGCGGAGGTACACCCAGGAATAACTATACAAAGAACAGTTAAGCAAACCACCCGTACAATGGCATATGCAGTACAGTCTAGTTCTATATGAAACAAACACGTGTTTACATCATTCCCAAACAATAGGGCTAGTCCACTTTATCAGACTGTACCATTGGAAAACCCCAAAACAACTTAGTGATGTCAATCCAAACTGCAGCAAAGACTGACCTCAGGTATTAAATTATTTTCATGAATGAAAATTCATCTAGGATGGTTTTCCCTAATGCCAAGTCCTCCTACAACTTGTGGACTATGGTTCACTTCATTATTTATCTATCCTGGGGTCAATATAAGTAGCTTAATCAAAAGTGTCTCCCTTTATATTTTGGGTAGAAACCTGGATCTGAAAATTGTTTATTAAAATCAAAATAAAAAAAAAACTGTAAAATAAAATCAGAAGCAAGTTTTCTGTACAATGAAAGGAAAGGCCATTCCAGAGAGGATGAGGTAGCAGCATGCAGGTGTCACAAGTACAGTCAGAAGTGCACACCACCCCCCTTCAAAAAGAAAACCTTAAAAAAATACTGCTACTGTATATTCCAGATTAGCACGTTACCGTCGAAGTGGCAGTAAGTCAGGCACTACATTCTTAGATTACTTTCACATCGATATTTGCACTTGTCATCAAAATAACTGTTTTTTTTCTTCTATTTGTCAGACTTCAGTCAGTTTTACGGGCACATAAATCCCTAATTCGTTAATGGAATGCCAGTCTTACTGTACATTAATCTGAGAAATATAGTACTTTCGCTGAGTGCTTTACAAATCAGGTATTTAATTCCACAAAGATTTGCCTGCGTTCTACGCAAGTAACGTGTAAGTCCCCGCAATCCGTATACTGTGTGCATACGAAAGTTCGTATTTCGCGCAACTGGTAAAACGGACGTCGCGCAACTGCTACTACCTGGACCTCTTTTCCTCACTTGTGACGTCACAAAATGCCAGTTGGCCAAACTCTCTTTATATACGGCTCTGGAATTGAGCGCCTCCTCTATCATACTGTACAGATTTACATCAGAGCCAACGTCAGGAGATTTATCTTTGCAGCAATTCCCCACACTGACTTTATCCTAAGAGGACGGTGGAGAATTAACGGCAATTTAACAATATGGCAATGGATGTGAAATGCACTCACGGCAGCAATTTGCCTTGGAGAAATACAGCAACTTATTTGCCTGGAAATAGAAACAAAATGGAAGCCTTCTCAGAATTACTTGTCTTGAAATACTGTAAACTAGAGCATCAAGGGTGCAGGCACTCACACCTGAACACCCTGAAGGTACCATTTACATATCATTCAGTCAATTCATATATCGTTATAACAAATCATCAACATTGTACAGTACACGGGAATCTGTAGGATTGCACAATTTGCAGGATTTCGCAAGCACAGACAGAGCGGAAGTTCGAACTTTGTTCATACAGTAAGTTTGTGGGAACTTTGATAGGTACTACCAAATAACGATGCTTATAATTAGCATCATTACTCACACCCAATAATTATGAAACTGTACATTTTTATTTTTCTCCATAGTTTGCTCTGGAAGTGGGTTTGTGACTTACTACTAATACAGAAAACTGAATGGTCACAAATTTTCCAAAACCAATTCAAATTATTAACTACTCACTCATTAGTGGTCATTTGTTTGTGACACGTCATGGGAACCCTCTCAGTTCGACCATCGATCTTCATTAGAGGCCTATATTTACGTTAACGAAACCTGACACAAAAGTGACAGGTATGGGAAGACTAACTGAAGTTCATAAAACAAACTCAGAGTGGCTCTTTAATGTTCATATACTGGTCAATATAAGGCAATACAGAGTTTCAGTTAGTACACAAACTGACACTGTCCGATCGCACAATTATCACACATGCATACTGGAGATATTTGAGATGTCCTATGACAGATCAAAGGGGCACTTTCGAAGTAGAATCAGAAGCATTTTGCAGAATTTCAAAAAATGGGCAGAATTTCATAAAATATAATCACACTATATGAAGTCATATATAACTTGATGAAATACATGGTCAGATATGCATCCATGACATTTTGATCGTCATATCAAGCCTGATATTATTTGATGAAGACCATTCCAGAGTAAAATATAAAGTTGTACAGTATATATAGACAGACAGACAGAAAAAGAGACAGACCTACAGACAGACCGATAGACTGATAAACCAATAGTCAGACAAACAGACAGACACATAGACACAGAGACAGATAGATGGACAGATAGACAGACAGACAGATAGATAGATACATAAACAGATGAGGCCTGTCACAATAGCTCACACCAGTTACATGGTGTGAGCTAACAAATGACAGCCCCTCCCTTCATATATCCCCTCTGTATGGTTAAACATGCATTTAATGAAGTTGAAAAACATCTTGCAAACACTGCACTTGCCTAAACGACTCTTTAATTTTCTCCTCACTGCTGCTTTTGGGCATGCAGCAAATTAACACATTTTTTTGTACTTTAATTTCCACTCCTTTATTACTATACCGGTATATTTATTAACAGGATATCAAAACTGAGTGGTTACATAAGCAAATGCCAAACTAGCGGTTACTTGATTTGGGGGTCGAGAGATGATCATCACAGCTGTACATATTCTGATTGTACGGGCAAAATGAACTAACATTTGTTTAAAAGCTCTATAGAGTGTACCTGACAAGTCAACCTGAAGAAATAACACAACCAGGACCAAAATGAAGAGGTTAAATAGTGACAGTACTTACTACAGCAGATAGGAATTGATGCAAAGTAAATGATAACGTTACCAGTCATTCAAGGTTCCCCCCCCCCCAAGAAAATATGTAGCTTAAATTTTCAAAATATTGGCAGATTTCCCCCAAAATGTAAAATCTTCTGGGGATGATCAGTTTAATGTTTGCCTGGTGGCCAAATTGTTTTTTTTTTTTAATAAAACATTCAATTTTGTATTACATTGACAGACATGTGTACTTACAGTACTGGGACAAAAGTGTAAAAAAATCTACATGTGTCAGATATGCTGGAATGTACCATTTTATGAATGAGGTTTAGAAAATTCAGGTCATGGATGGATATTTCTCACTTTTCAAACTTTATGGAAATTATTACATTATTTTTGAACTTTTCTTAGTTTTGTGTGGTAGTATTCAAAGAAATAATCTTATTTTACAACCACACTGAATCTAAAATTAATACATTGAATTTACATAATTTTGTCACATGACTGTTGACATCTGATGCAGGAATGTCCATCAATGATGCAGAAAATTGAGAGGAGATTTATTTCCTTTCACTGTGACAATTATTTAAGCAAAAAAATGTTGGTAAGATACAGTATCTCTCTAAAAGATGTACTTGAATATAAATTTGTTTGATAAAAGTTTGGTGATTCTGCAAGCGGAATATTAAAGATGAAAACATCGTGGACGGACGCGGCGTCTAATGTCTGTCCATGACAAATATATTCAAGCTACATGACACACTCCTATCGCAAAATGGAATAAGCAAGCAACAAAAAGTGGGCTTTTAGAACAAAATGTACAAAATGTAGGTCTACATGTACCAATCATACACAGCCTCTCAGTCACTGAGAGCAATTCAGCTGCAATTCACAAAATAAGGGCCAACATTTTTCCTTTTTATTCCACCAAAAAAGTCAAGATCACTAGGAAGATATCATGTTTTGATTTCACCATAAAATCTTGCTTGTTTGTGTTGTACATCTATTCTACCACAACGACCATTTTTTTTAAAGTAAAGTTTCATAAAGATTCATTTTATGTGTATTGCAAAAAGCTGAGTTGAGATTAAAGATGAAAAGGAAAGTATGATCAGTAACTTTTTGACCGCAGGGAATGTGCACATGAACTTGTGTGCACATGTGACCTGCACAGAGTGATGACACAGCATCTACAAGTACTGTAAAGTACAAAATCTTGTCACCGTATCATTTTGACATTTGTAAATTTCCAGTATGGTATAGTAAGTCATATGTGATGGGAGCTATAAATATGAAAAGCATTTACTTAGTTACTTTCACAAACGAAATAATCCATATTGATTATTTATTCTGTTATCAGTTTTTATCATTTTGGTTAGTGTCCTTCCATGACAGGATATGCATCCGTCCATGGCAAATGCAGTTTGTAGTTTCTGTCATCCTGGATGCTAATGGATTTTTCCACAGCTTTTTATTAGACACGACAGAGCTGATAAGTGCCTTCCGACTGACGACATTTTTTTCAAATCAATTTGACCCTCTGGTTAACCTTAGCTGTCCGTCCGCAACGATCGTCCACGACACTGAGGAATACTCTTGCATAGTTTAACAGACAAAAACTACAGTAGAGCCTTTTTAAAAAAAACATGTTGTGTCTAGTAAACAAGATAACTAACATAACTTAAGTTTGTGTGTAAAATTAATAATGAACTTGCACTTAGTTTATATAGAAATGTGTTGAGAATACTGAAAAGTGAAATGAGATAAATTTATCTTGTCCGTCCATGACACTGGACATTCTTTTGATTCTATTTTTGTAAACCCATCATGGCAACTAAATACAATAAGAAACACTTAAGAGTTGAACATATACTCTCCGACCTTAAACCCATAAATTAAGTTAAAGTCTATGCAAATCTTTTTTGTGTGCCTCCACTTTATCAAAATTAAAAAAAAAATGCCCATCCCTGACAAACTGATCAGCCCCTTCTACTGTAGGTGAAATCTAGGTATCCCAGAGCAGAATAAGGCACCAAAATACTAGTTGTTGACACTGACAAAGAATTACGTTTCATAACGTGCCATTTGGCGTTTTGTTTCAGTCTACACAAACACACCTCCGAATCCAGAGAGTACTAAAGTACTTTTTCATTTTCATATGTCAGAGTTAAAAAAAAAATACAAAATGTTTTTTTTTTTATATAGGTTTAAAAGACTACCAGATGAAGGGACTGAAACAAGATATAGGTCAACAGACAATTTGACCAAACCTCTGCACTCCAGACACATGAGGATAGCAGAATGGCAAGGGGGGGGGGCGTTAGTAGGGTATTAGATCGGATCGACCGGAGTGCCTTCGTTACGCCGAGGCAGGTAAGCGAGCAGTGTAAAAACACATGCTCCATATGGAGGCTTTTTATAGGTTTCATATGAATTATAAGACTAGTTCACTTGGATGACTGCGACGTCACTCAACATCTATCCTCATCGAGCCTGCAAGTACCACAACACACGACAAGAGTTTTCAGCAATCTCCCTCGGTTGTAATTCTCTAGAACATTTCAATAAAAAAACAGAAAGTCACGCATACGTACAGATCTTACGGCACGTTATCATGACGAAGTGTTGACAAACCTTTAGAGATTGTTTGCTTAAGAGTGATCACCCCACATGAGATTTTCTCAGCTCTTCCTGTAAGCACTTCCCAGTGTTTTTGTTCATCCACATGGAATTACAGTAAAACTAAACCGGCAGTTTATTTCCCGATGAACGACTGGAACAAAGTTATGTGTGAACTACTGGGAAATTACGAAATCCTGGCTCTCTGACGTGACCAAAAAGACCCTTTTTTCTGCACTAAATAGTTGGAATTACCACATTCCATTTCCTTAAAAGTACGAGAAGTTGAGACAACAGACACTAAGTGCACTAGCGTATGACCGTCCGCTTACCGACAGAATATAGCATTAAAACGTCCTGGCACACTGATAGCTTGCGAATGAGTTTCACTATTCACGTATAATTTACAGTGTAGGTGGGTCACGCTCTATTATACACTCTACAGAAGGTTTGTTCGAAAACAGGCACACCGTATTATGTCCTGACGCTACAAAATCGAAGCTGACAGTACGGTCAGTTTACATCAGAGAGCTACGATTTAGAATGATACACCTGAAAAGTTTAATTCATGTTAATCCGGTTTGATTTTCTTTGCAAGGATAACAGATTCTATGATTTATGAGGAGTGAATATGGCTAAGAGCACCATTTTCTTGTGTGCATTTTATGTTCTAGCTGGTAATGACAAGCAATCCCTGATTCACACCTACTGAGTATCCTATGAAAATGATCACACAGAACGATTGATGCTGTGATACAAAGGTTATTGCCGACTGCTATGGACAAAATTTTCAAATGCAACCTACTACATAGCAGACAACATGAACTCTGCAACTACAGTACCTTACAGTATGTTGCTAATGTCCCTCAAGCACATTAAATCTGCAAGTGACGAACAAAACGAAAATGCCTTTGGAGGCGACTACTGTAGGTTGGTACAAAGCAAGCAAATCCATCCCTATTTGAATACTGTGATTGAAGGCTTAATCAAATTGTTGGCAGTTGCACACTTTCACAGCAATATACATATGGGGTTTTAAAGGTTTCATTCTATATGTCTATAAGTTGAGTTATTCCAGTAGCGAGGCAGGGGTGTCCGAGGCTGCTGCATATCGTCAGTTCACCCGGTTGAAATCTGGTTGAATGAAGGACATATTCCAGGGTTTCCCCTGGTACTTAATTGTGGAGGCGGCCGCCTCGCAACTTTTTAAGACCGCCTCGCCAAAAAATGCCGTAATTACCGCCTCACACGTTTATATCCAGGGCTGGAAAAAGTCGGGAAGCCAGAGGCTCCTTCCCGGGAAATTTTGTGTCTCGGGTGGAGACCTGCTTCTGTACTTCTGGCTGTGTTTATCTTGTACATACCATTCTTGTTTTGAACTTTCGATCACTGAATGGTAGAGATCACACATGTGGTTTCCTAAATAGTTACGTCTGAACTGGTAAATAAATCCATTCAAATGTGTATCCCAAATGCCCCATCCACTTTCAATTTTCAACAAAAATTGAAGTAAATTACTATTCCTGTAATGGAATGCCCTTATTTTTTACTCATGATCAATATTTTTCAAGTTATTTATGTGAAAAAACAACGTTGGCAAATGTTTCCATGATTCTACGTATACCTCCTTTACTACATTCAATGTCATTTAAAAAGCATAAGCATAGGTCTGCCTTCGGCTGGCCTGCATGCGCAACAGCTAGCGGACGTATCGCAACCCACAGAAATACACAAATGAACGCATATTTCTATGTCCCAAACCCTCCATGAAACCAATAGTCTGCTTCTTCAAACCTTTAGTCTAAACCTTTTAAAGTGACATTTCAACTTCAAAAATGTATGTAATACAGTTTACTCTACATGACATGTGCAACATTTCATAGAAGGTTTTGATTTTGAAGCAATATCAATGATTTTTTTCAGATCGAAGTATCGTACGTGACTTCACCCTATACAGTAACATTTTTCAACTTAAAGAGTTGTAATTTAGCATGGATTTCAAATGATTCGGACACGTCTAAAAACACTAAAATCGCTGAGTTTCCGGGCGCTTTGCACCCTGGTCCATGAGCTCCACAAGGGGCCCTATGGCGGGCCCATTGACCCCACGCTGGTATGACAATTGCTTTGCTATCGAATGATGCCTACAGCGCCATGTTAGGTCTGGTGGGGAAACTCTGACTATACTGTAATTAGCCTCCCGGGAAATGTACACTTTTTCCGGCCCTGTTTATATCATGGTCTTCGACAGGAGAACCTACAGTACTACTGTAAGTACGGATCTGAACCCAAAATCCATGGCGGCGTCAAGTAATTCGCCCTCGCCGCCTCATACTCTGAAAAACCCAGGGGAAATCCTGTATTCTATATATACCGGAAATGAGAAGAGGTTGCCCATTGACCGCATGCAACATCCAACCCACGAGACTGCACGAGACCGAGTCCCAATCCACCGTAATGGAACGTTTGTGCGCGGCGTTCCAGTTTGCACTTAAAATGTGAACTCATGCAATCAGAGGCAAAGGGGTACCAGAAAGTGTTAAGCGCTCTGATCACCAAAGCCGCTTGCAGCGGTTCTACTTACTGTACGTCAGAGGAGCGGTGGCTGGAGCATCTATGAGGAGATGGATCGACAGTTTCTCGCACGCACTTCCGAATCTGAGATCTTCGGTGGTACCAAACGACGTATCATAGAGCTGGGAGGGCTTATCACCTGACAAGGAAGTGTAGAGTTTGTTTGTAGAATTATTGGCAAAAAAAAACCCCCCAAAACATAACACTTTTAAAAGTAGAGCCACACTGAAAAATTCACATCTCCTGGATAGTCGAAATGAAACTCACATTTACACAGAGGCTTCTCTAGAGGGCTTTCGAGATTTTTGCAGGATAAAGGAAAGCTTGATTTAAACACCAAATTTCTTTCTTCCCATTAGAGGAAAAGTTTTAACTCATATGTTCGGGCAGTTTGGAATGGGATCAACAAACTCGCAGCACAGACATGCCCTCTGATCTAAATTACAATGGTCCAGGATTGGCAAATTATACATATTATTAACTTTCTTTTCACACAAAATGGCAGCACAAAATTACCCCTACAGGATTGTTGCCCTCATCTTTCTACTACATTTTCCTAGCGCAAAGGATTATCAACTGAGCCAATGCTCTTGATATAAGCTTGCAGGAATGTTTTTGATTGATTAGACATTTGAGTTCCACGTGACTGCCCACATTTACCGTAGAGCGAGCATTATTGTTCACACTGCATCATCTTTACCAACATCAAACCTTCCCTTGGGCATTCTTTTTTTTTCACGAACATCTGTGCATCGCAGTCACGAGTCGTAGTGGTTTGGTGGATACACACTGTTCGTTAACTACTGATCGTTGCTGTACATTATATGCAATGAAGATTGCAAATCTTGCATCTAAATTATGGAGCTCAACAGATCTAATGATGTCAACCATTACAAAGACTCATCATCTCCAAGAGGTTTCCATTGTTCTAACTTAATACATCTAGTCCCTCCCACAGTTTGCCCAAAATTCCCACATATTGGTAATCAAAACAATGGGTCCCTGTGTATGCTGGGTAATATGAGCTACTCTGAACCTTTCAAATATGTCGTCAATCAAGAGCAGAACCAGAGGGGAATCTGCTGGGGGGCATCACGCTCGATTGAAACTCACTCAAGTAATCCCCAATGGTGGCTCCAGTCCCTGCACAAGTCCCAACGACGGCGTTTTCGTAGTAAGATGCCATCCACATCGCCAGCCAGTCAATATTTTCATCGCAGACGATATCGTTACCTGTTAAAGTTCTGCAAAATCCCGAAAAAAAAACGACTAGTGAACGAGAAACTCTCCCGCAATTTCAACCTGCACTGTAGCAAGAATGTTGTCAAGGATCACAAAGTTCTAGGAAAAGCAGAGGGTGTATGTGTGGGGGCGGGGACGGAGAAGCAGGACTGGAGTAGGGGAGGGATGGGCTCGTAGCCTCAGCAGGTGGGTAAATTGGAAGAGCTAATGCTACATGCATCCATCATACATGTAATCATGCAGTAAAATTAACATCATATATACTTACAGGATGTGCAGTAGACCCTACCCACTTATCTCGATCACAAAGTGCGAATCTTTAATCACCCGAGGGAGAAATCGGTCGATCCAACCAAACCAACGAATCATTCGATAAATTCATCGACTAGCCGATTGATCTATTCATCGATCAAACGATCGATCTCTCGGTCAATCAATTCACTCGATGAATCCACTCTACTGTACAACAAGAATGCTGCTGATCGATTGACTGACTGACTGACTCCCTGACTAACTTGCTACTGAATGGCAGACTGACTCAGTCACAGACTGACTCAGTCACAGACTGACTCATCTGGTGAATGACAGATCGTCACATCAGCTGAATGGCAGACTCAGTGGCTCAGGTCGCATTTGCTGATACTTAGTATAATGCTGTTCACTTTTCCCATGGATACACAAAATTTTCTTTCCAATTAATAAATCAGTCACCAAGTTTGCATCAAAATAGAACTCTCACGTAATGTACTGTACAGAGTCGTTCCATTTGATGTCATTTTCATTACATTAACATTCCTTTTCACTTCATCCTGTGATTTGCTGGTTACCGAAATGCAAAAGAAATTAGCAAGTAAAAGAATTTCGGAAGAATAAACTTAAACTACGCGTGTAATTACCGACGATCGGATGACGATAGTACAGTTAAAGGTGGAGCACTTACATGCTTGATATGCTTGATGTATACTCGAAACTCTCCATGTTAAGCGATGTCAAGCGGTTGTTAGACAGATCTCTGAAGAGAAAAGACAAAACAAAATGACATTTATGATAATGTGGATGTAGCAAGTACACTAGCTACAGTATGTATTGGCAGCCACAGAACATCATTGCGAATAGCAGCATTTACGGCTTGAAGCTACAAAGAACATCAACGAAGATGTATGCTTGCACAGAGACATGTTGAACGCTACAGAAACATGTAAATGAACAACAGTTGCTATGTATGGAAGCTACAGAAATAATATGGATGTACAGGTAGCAAATACAGCAGTTATGTAGCAGCTATATGCTACAGTACTTAGCTGTACAGAAACATCGGTATGGATTAGACAGCACGTATACTTGCAGTCATTACTGTACAGCAACATGTTGGAAACTAGAGAAGTTTCTTTGAATTCTTGAAAGTCTTAAATTCTTGTATTCAGGTCTTGCATGAATTCTTGTGAGTACTGAATTCTTGCGAGTCTTGACTTCTTGTAAACTTGTCTTTGAATTCTTGGAAACTTGTCTTTGAATTTTTGAAAGTTGTAAATTCTTGTATACACATCTTGCATGAATTCTTGTAAGTACTGAATTCTTATGAGTCTTGAATTCTAGTAAACTTGTCTGCGAATTCTTGAAAATCCTAAATTCTTGTAAGTCTTGAAACCTTGTATGTCTTGAATTTCTTGAAAGTCTTCAAATCTTGAACCGTAAAATTATCTTGAATTCTCGTAGCGTTGTCTTGAATTCTTAGAAACTTGTCTTAAAATTCTTGTAAACTGATCTTGAATTCTTTTCAAGTCGTGAACTCGTTTAAAAATATTTTGAATTCTTGTAAGTTCTGAACCCTTGTCAGTCTTCTACTCTTAGTCTCAAGGCATATTTCCTGTCGCAATGACTCATCGTACAGACTGAATACATCTCGTGGACACAAAAAGATTAAATTACAATTCACACTTCCTTGAAGTGCGCCTTTCACTTTAACACTACCGAAAGGAATAATCATGTCAAGCCAGCGTTCCTGTGCAAGTGATCTGGGACGCAGGAAGAGGTCTCAGACGCAAAGTCTGCTTCTATCAAAATTAAAATTGCACGTTGCAGTCCAGTCATGTTTATGGTGCACAGGAAAGTTGTTTTTTTTTTTTCATTTTCTCCATTATGTCCTTGTTTTTAGCAATGTATGATGTAAACTGTGCACTATAACTACACTGTTTACATACTGCAGTTATACTTTGGAGATTTCCTGGAAACTGGATTGATACGGCCGTAATCCACAGACACTGCAAGGCAGACGTTGTAGGAGCCTATTATAAAGGAACTACTGTACGGCTAATACAAGGCAGTCGAATTACACCTTTAGCGCTCCTTCTATATACAGTAGAGTACTGCACATAATGTGATATGGAGGCAGTGTTTGTACAGGGTATCTGACTGAAAAATGAAAGGACCTAGTTCTGAAGTCCAAAGTTGAAATGTCACAAATGTACATATACTGTATGTACAATTCAATTCAAATTTATTTCACAAATGATTTCATAAACAGTACATAAACAACATTGATATAGATAACAAAGTAGCAATAAATCATTTGAAGGACACTAGAAAAACAGAAACCTGTTAACTAGGCTAGTGACCTTAATGACAAAAAAAAAAGAAGAAACATATAGGAAGGAATACATGTTAAGGAACGGAATAGTTAACCACATCTAAAGGAAAAAAAGGTATGTAAATACAGTTTCACTGTACAATAAATAGGTTACTTATTAAGTATATAATGTTTTAATCTATTTTGGAAAATGTTTAAGGATTTCAATGATTTTACGTCGGGCGGTATGTCTTGCCATAAACGGTAACAATAATTATTCAATAACAATCTACCATGTTGTGTATTATGATGAGACACTGTAAAAAGATTTTTGTTTCGGGTGCTTACAGATGTTGGCCTATTGTGAACTGAGTTACGTAGAGGAAAAATGGCAGAGGAAATTGAATTAGGTAACATATTATTACAGTATCTATAGATTATTTGACACATACAGTAAGAATGGATGTCACTTAACATAAATAAATTATACTCGTGATACAGCTGCTTGGTGGGGTGGTGTCTTGGTTTACCTGTTAATAACTTGAGTAGCTTATTTTGAAGAACTTGAACGGGCTTAAGAATTGATGCTTTTGCGGTACCATAAATTTCAATAGCGTAACGAAGTTTGGAAAAAACAAAGGCATAGTATATATGTAAAGCAGTTTTCTTGGGGAGCAAATCCTTTAGCTGATAGAAAATACCAGTGTACTTAACAAGTGAATTACAGAGATCTTTTGTGTGTTCTTCCCAAGAGAGCTTATCGTCAATAATTAAACCTAGATACTTGGTGCTAGAGGACTTATTAATGGTACTATCCTTATAAACAAAACTGTTACAACATGAGTGGTCTTTACTACTAGAATGAAATATAGAGTAAGTGGTTTTACCCAAATGCAAAGTGAGTTTATTTGAGTCAAACCAATCATGAAGTTTACTTAATGTATGAACACCTTTTTGGATTAAATTAGTACAATTTCTATCGGATAGGAAAATATTTGTATCATCGGCAAAGAGACGGGTAGAAGTATCAGGAACAGCATTGCATATATGTCATTAATGTAAATGAGAAACAGTAAAGGTCCAAGAACGGAACCTTGGGGAACTCCAGTGGAGACTTCTGAATAACTAGAGAAGGTATTATTGACATAAACACATTGTTTACGGTGTTTTAAGTAGGATGAAATAATGCTATGGGCTTTTCCACGGATACCATAATGAAGTAATTTGTCTAATAAAATAGAATGGTCTACAGTATCAAAAGCCTTCTTAAGATCCAAATATAAACCCAGTACATTTTTACCATTATCAAGTTGGGATCGAATAGAGTTAACTGTTTCTAGTAAAGCAAAATTAGTAGAATGACCCTCCCTAAAACCAAACTGATAGTCATAGAAACACTTATTACTGTTAAGAAAGTGCCTGAGGTGTTTTTCAATTACCCTTTCCAAGAGTTTATTTATACAGGGTAATAAGCTAACTGGTCTATAGTTTTCTGGTGTTCCATCATCTCCCTTCTTAAATATAGGAATAACTTTTGCAATTTTTAAATCATCAGGATAAATACCACTGTGAAAAATGCAATTGAAAATATGAACAAGAGCCAGGGCTATTATATGCTTGGCTGACTTTACAAGATTGGCGGAAATACCATCCAAGCCAGGTGCTTTACCTAGAGAAAGAGCACTGATGCAATTAAGGACTTCACTAAGAGTAATAGGGGTAAGGAAAATACTCTGAGAAATCGGATTACGAAGATAATACAGGGGATTGACGGTAGAATGGATGTTATCGCTAAGTTTTTCACCAACTGTGGAGAAGTAATCACTAAATGCATTAGCAATATCAAGATTATTAGAAAAGTTGGACCCATTGTGTAAGATATTCTGAACAACTTTTGGTTCACTATTCGTTTTACCTTTGATGAGGTCATTAATTACAGTCCACTGCTTTTTAGATGAATTATGTCTATTTGTTAAGATAGAGTTATAGTAAGATGACCGTGTGGATCTAATAATACGATTAAGAGTACGGCGATATGCAACCAGCTTTTCTTTTAATACAGAAGTAGGGTTATTAATATATTTACGGTAGAGCCCATTCTTATAAGAAATCGATTTTTTAATACCAGGAGTTATCCAAGGTTTATCATTCATCTTTTTTCTGGACAATCTAACAAGAGGGAGGGAAGGAAGAATCATGAAGAGACTGCAATATGTTGCTAAGTAAAGTATAACAAACATTTACATCATTACTGTCATACACTGGTGAGAAATCTGTAGCTTCTAGAGCAGAAACGAAGTAATTGAAATTTTTTGCACTGTAAAGTCTAACTAATGGTCTCTCCTTGGGGGGAGGCTTATTGCCGTGAATAATGCAAAAGTTGGGTAGATGGTCACTAACATCGGTAATAAAGTTACCAGAAGAGAGTTCATTGTCGATAAGGTCATTGGGAAGTCTAACAAAAATATTGTCAATGATTGTGGCACTTTTGGAAGCTACTCTAGTAGGTAATGTAATGGAAGGCAAAAAATTATAACACATCATTAACTTAGCAAAATCACTGTAAGTAGGACATAATTCAACCTTTAACAAATCTATATTAAAATCGCCACCAATTATACAGAAGGGTGAGATAAAAGATGAGTCTAGAGTTTTTTCAAGAGAATGGACAAAGTGATGGATATTACCTTTTGGGTGACGGTAACAAGCTGAAATAGAAAATGATTTACCCCCAAAGCTTAAACCCAACCACAGGTCTTCAACTTGGCAATTAATACACGAGCAACTAGCATTTGAGGAAATTAACTGTTTCTTAACATAAGCTTTTGTGAAAAATGATCTGTAGAAGATACCAACCCCACCACAATTTGTGGAGCAAGGGACGTAATCAAAGCTATAATCTGTTAAAATGCTGCTAAGGTGATCAAGGTTACTATGTCCCACTTCGGTGAGAATTACAATATCAAACTTAAGACGTAGCATTTCAAGAAAGGCAATAAGTTGAGGGTAGTTTTTAGGCAAACTTCTGATATTAAGGTGGTAGACAGAGAAATACACATTTTTGTCGCAGATGAAATCATTGAAATCGGTTTCATTGTAGTATTTGCTAAGGACTAAATTTGAAGCATAGCTATCATTTACCGTTTTTTCGAGATATTTTACAAAGGTGTTGTCATTTCTAAAAAGACAAAATTCAGTACTGTATGTATGCCTTCAGAACCATGAACTATTCATGGTCAAACCCATGGCAAGTACATTAACATTAGTCTTACTAAGACCCTAGCAATGCAGTATCGCAGGCACTGTGCTTCTTTTGCACAGAGCTGACTGCGCCCTCAGCTGTTCCTCGCCGATATTTACTGTACTTCACATGTAGGGTCTTCTACATTTGCTACCAACTATCTCAACTGTTTCTTTATGTTACGGCCGTTTTGCTTCAAAACAAGTGAAGAAACTAATCACATTTGATCATTTACTGTAATTCACACCCTTCAAGTTCATGTCTATTCATGATTTCTTGGGAAAGAACAACCAATCAGGAAAAACAGTGAACTCCCTGTGACGGTGTGAGCTTGCTGTACACAAGCGACTGCGTTATGACTAAAGATCGCGTGTTTTGCACATGGTTACGCCTCTGTTGGGTACGGAACTCGCTTGTAAACAGCTGACGAACAGGGTGCTGTTAGAATAACAGCATGATGGGTATGTTACAAGCAATGGAAACACGAAAGAGAACGGAAATTACAAACGTCTTGACCAAGAATACATTAACGCTAGTATATTGTGAAAATTTCAGATCCTGGCACAAGAAGTCCCTGTGCAGTCAGTCAGGTACCTGGGAACCCCAAAATATAACTTCCACTAGCCTACAAGTTCATTGTGAAGTCCTGATATAGCGAGACGTGAAAAAGAAAAAACAATTTCCCTAAACTTTTGAATACAAAGAGCCAGGTCCATGATTGCTGTCATCTTTTATTCTTGTCAATTTGTTCTGACCCCAAAACGGTGAGAAAGTAAGCTATCTCTATTTGCACATTGAAGGAAGACAAAAGTAGAAGACACATGTTAATGATCCCAGGTTTACCAAGCCCTTAAGTGAAAAGTGGAATATGCACCCGAACAGAATGTTGGGCAAGTCTCCGAAGGTCATACATACACAGCATTGGATAACGTCCTAATTAATGCTGCGTACTGTCTACAAGTCAAGTCAGCTACTGTATTCTGGTGCTTACTGCAGCCATCCAGGCAATGGAATGAGCCAAGCCATACTAAGCTCTCAGGGTACTGTATATATTCAAACAGAGGACAACTGATATTTTTTTTTTCCCCTATTTAACCACAAAACTCCGAAGACACCAGAAATTTGCTACACCAATTTTGAGCCCTGGATTACTGTATTCTCTGATTTTCTGCTTTAAGCTTGTCGCCGAAATCTTCTTGGATGCTACTGCATTAACCATTGCTGGAACTACGGTAACTTGAACTTGATGGAAAGATAATGGACTGAAGAACTGACTTACAGTACAGTGGCAGTAGCCTATGTCAGCAAGGCCTTTATTCTAAGAGGAAAATGAAGGACTTCAAGTACACAACAGATGTACGTTTATTTACTTTCCTCCACTGTAGATTTCTCATAGATGCGACATCACACGACATTTCCAATTTTAGAATGAGGATGTCTTAATTGTTAAAACTTCTGGAGCTGAGCTACAGCTTCCTCCTCACAACCTGTAGGTTGCGGTACTCTTGTCCAACTCTTAAATCTTACTCGTAGCTCGCCTGCTGTACAGGTAGATGCTGGAAGGAGGAGAATCGCTGTCAGATAGATGTAGATTTTGTGCAGGGGACCTTGCAATATTTAAGAAGAATAAATCAACCTGTAGCTACGGAATTTGCCCTAGTGTACACCTCATGCAGTACCTACACTTGAGGTATGAACAACATGAAGCCAAGGAACAAAACAACAACAACAACAAAAAAGAACAAAAAAGAAGAAATTCAGCAGAAAAGAGAACTTACAGGATCTTGCAACATGATTTTAAATCCAATGAGGGAAAATTATTCTGAGGAAGGGAGAGGCTAATCAAAACAACAAAATGCGGAAAACCAAGGCATCGTTGGAAGTTCATTATTTTTTGGAAGGTCAGGAGGTGGTTTTCCACATTGAGCACTTGGGGAGGGGGGGGGGCAGTGGGAAGAGTGTCATGGCAGGTCTTAGGAAAGGTGACACCCCAACTGCAGGCTCAGGGTAATAACTACCAGATGCACCCCAGGTGACACTACAATTTTGTCCGAGACAGATAACGTTGTAAATGTCATATTCCCTCTATATGTACGTATATATACTTACACACTGAGCAAGCTGCTTATGTTGAAGTATCCATCTGGAATAGCCGAGATGTTACCGTCGGTGATAGATCTGAGAAATTACAAAGAATGACACAATTTACATAAAAGCCACAGTAAAAGCATCACTAATTTTTGTTCACATACATTAATACATTCACAAGGTTTCTTTTAAGGCACCCATTGAACATGATACCCTTTGAGTTAAGTCTCTACTGTAGAAAACCCATGCCGATACTGACTTTCGGTTTGCCTTATTGGCCACATTTCTATCTGCTACACAGCTACAGTACAGTTAAGTCGCAAATTGCAAAAGGTTTTTTTAAACATGGTTTGCCAACGGTTAATCTTAAAAACGGTGACAAAAATCAGGTAACACAAAGTGATTTTGATCGTTAACGACTCCATCACCGTTGCTTCACTTGTGGTGTGGGATCTTCAGAATCTCTTCGCTCGATCATTTACCGTACAATCGACTGATGAACAGTTTACTCCTGAAGGGGGTGTGCCATACAGTATGTGTACCACTATTGTAAATTTTGCAAACCAACTCAAAGGGATACTTTGAATGAATCCTTGCTGATAATTTTCAGAAGGTACTCTATGGTTACTGTGAGCTAACAAAGATGTCAAGGATGTCTCTGGCAAAGAAAAAAGGCAACTTTGTTAAGGAAGAATAATATGTTACACTTGAGAGAGCATGTACAGTAGCATACTGTACAGAACTGTCATGAAACGAATGTGTTCCGTGGCGCAAAACTCTGTACCAAACATTCCAGAATAACAGTTAACTGCGTATGACTAGTATATACAGTATTCGTCACATGTCCTACTCTTCACCCATTGCGTAAGAGTAAAAAGTAAATTACTGTCAACATTTAGCATTTATGACAGGAAAGTCTTCTACCACAACCTCACAATCTATGGTACTGCAGGGTTTTCCCTGGTGCTTAATTCCGGAGGTGGCCGCCTCGCAACTTTTTAAGACCGCCTCGCCAAAAAATAACGTAATTACCGCCTCACGTGTTTATATGACAGGGCTGTAAAAAGTCGGGCAGCAGGCTCCTTCCCGGGGAATTTTGCGTCTCGTGGGAAATCCGCTTCTGTACCTCTGGCCGTGTTTATCTCGTACATATCATGCATAACTTGTTTTGAACATTCGATCACAGAATGGTAGAGATCACACATGTGGTTTCCTAAATAGTTACATCCGAAAATAACAGTTAAATAAATCCATTCAAATGTGTATCCGAAATGCCTGATCCACGTTCAATCTTCAACAAAAATTGAAGTAAATTACTATTCCTGTAAAAGAATGCCCTTAGTTTTTACTAGTTTTTACTCATGATCAATATTTTTCAAGTTATATGAAAAAACAACGTTGGCAAATGTTTCCAGAGGATTCTACGTATAACCTCCTTCACTACATTCAATGTCAATTAAAAAGCATAAGCTTAGGCCTGCCTTAGGCCTGCCTGCATACGCAAATTATCTGCAGAATGACAGCTAGCGGACATATTGCAACCCATAGAAATACAAAAATGAACGTATATTTCTATGTTCAAAACCCTTCACCAAACCAATAGTCTGCTTCTTCAAATCTTTAGTCTAAACATTTTCAAGTGACTATGATCAATGAACAAAACAATAAAACTCTGAGACCTGCAACTTACAAAATGTTGGTTGTTCCCTGTTATACGGAAATATGAATTGCCAGGGTGGTTAGGCTATTCAGTGTACACCCACTGTGTTAGGATATGATTACTTAAAATTTTCGGAAGGCTGCACATGATCTTACCTGATTCTTTTCACGAAACTTTTAGGGACATTTCAACTTCAAAACGTATGTAATACAGTTTACTCAACATGACATGTGCAACATTTCATAGAAGGTTTTGATTTTGAAGCAATATCAATGATTTTTTCCTGATAGGACTATCTTGTTTTCACCCGTTACAACTTAAAGAGTTGAAATTGAGCATGTATTTCAAATGATTCGTACACGTCTAAAAACGCTAAAATCGCTGAGTTTCTGGGTGCTGTGCACCCTGAACCCCTACCGGAATGGTCCATGGACCCCTCAAGGGGCCCTATGGTAGGCCCATTGACCCCACGCTAGTATGACAATCGTTTCGCTACTGAATGACGCCTACGATGCCATGTAAGTTGCGCAAAATCTGACTATATTGTGACTACCCATCTGGAAATTTACACTCTTTCTAGTGCTGTTTATATCATGGTCAAAATCCTAGAATCACCCATTCTTCGAGAACCTACTAAGTACGGATTTGAACCCAAACTTCATGGCAGTGTCAAGTAATTCGCCCTCACCACCTCATACTCTGAAAAACCCAGGGGAAACCCTGCTACTGAACGCTATAACTAGTAGTACTTCATAGGCTATCCTTGTGTTTGACTTCATGGCACAAAAGTATGAACATGATCACACAGAACCACCAACCCTGGTTATAAACCATACAGAAGCTAGAAAGGTGTGCAATGGGTATTGTACACCAAATTACCTTTCACTTTAAGACTTGAACTTTCTTCCCGCACGTGAACAAGTTCCCCTCTTTTTTGTTATGCATGCTGTTAATCATTTAATACTGAGTATCATTTTTGCTCCGGCATAAATTTTGCAGCATACAGTGTGTAACACCTTTCTCGTGGTGCTGATATTCAGCAACATCATGAAAAATACTTACATGAGAAATGAGAATGGCTACCACTTTTTCCATTCATCTAGATCTAGGCCTTGAACAGGGCTGTGCATTACATTACACTGCCTTTGCTCATTGCGCTCGACATCACAGCCCTTGTGCGGCTAACCCAATTTTTAGCCCGTCAGCCGACCTTCTCCGGGGTCCTTAACTCTGACATTCCCAAACAGTTACGTTTCCTTACCAAACTTTACACACACGATCTCTGGTACCGCATTCACCTTTCTGCCTAAGATTTTTACCGAAGTATGATGAGGAAATGGATGAATTTTTACTTACTACTGTTGCTGAGAAAAAATTTCTTTAAAAACTGTTTCAGGAGCACTTTTCCCTCAATTACCAAACGATATCATAGATGCAAGCTGGAACGGAAGTACACCTAAATAAATATGTGTAAAACTATGGATAATGAAACTTTGTTTTCATACAAATCAAACTAGTTCCATAAAGTTCAGTACAACCCAAAAGAGTGACTTATTGTTTCCATGCTATTACGCATGTGATCCACATCTCTCCTAGAACGTATTTTTCCTCAAGTGTACAGACCAGGGTTCTAGCCAGCTCATTTTAACCGGGCGGTCCGCCCGGTTTGAATTCAGTATCGCTTCTCAGCGCCCGGTTTGAAAGTTTTCCGCCCAGTTTGAAAAGTTGTGCACCTAGTTTAAATTTTAATCAATTCTAAAGCATTACCAGAACATGCGGACTTCATTAAAACTAAAACAAACCAACACAACATAATCACAAAAACTTGAGATTAATTTCGCTCACACCAGCCCGATTTCAACCGAAACAGAATAACTTTTCTTTGGGCCCGACTCATGTATGACTGCTAGCATTTCGCGTAAACAGTGCCTAGCCTACACCTAGGTACAACTGTACTTTACTCACAGTAGTTTGGACACAATGCAACGCGTACGAACGAGGCCGATAAGACTGGTTTCCTTAACTTTTCTGTGTAGCCCGGAAGCAGTGGGCATGGCTATGAACACAACTTTTGATTGGTTGGTTTTGTACAGGAGCTTTTGTAAGCCTCACGAATGACCAACATAATGATATGTTAGGCATGTTCAGTGTGTAGAAGCCTTTGGCAATGCAACTGCGATGTTTAACACACAATGGTACATGTGCAGCACTGTGCATTTGAGGCCGTTCTAGTGTGCATGTAGCGTAATAGGTGTATTAAAAAGGTTGTGCAATGTGCAGATTAGATTTTGAAAGTCTTATTACATCGATCCTTAGCCTATTTCAGGGCTGGAAAAAGCCGGGAGGCTCCTTCCCGAGAAATTTTGCGTCTCGCCGGAAATCCGCTCCCTGTACTCCTGGCCGTGTTTATCTTGTGCATACCATTCTTGTTTCGAACTTGCGATCACAGAATGGTAGAGATCGCGCAAGCATGTGGTTGCTAAATAGTTACGTCCGAAAATACCTGTTAAATAAATCCATTCAAATATGTAACCCAAATGCCCCATCCACGTTCCATCTTCACCAAACATTGAAGTAAATTACTATTCCTGTAACAGAATGCCCTTATTTTTTACTCATGATCGATATTTTTCAAGTTATATATGTTTAAGAACAATTTGGCAAATGTTTCCAGAAGATTCTACGTATACCTCCTTTACTACATTCAATGTCAATTCAAAAGCATAAGCTTAGGCCTGCCTTAGGTCTGCCTGCATATACGCAAATCATCTGGTGAATGACAGCTAGCGGACTTATCGCAACCTACAGAAGTACAAAAAGGAACGCATATTTCTGTTTCCAAAACCCTTCACGAAACCAGAAGTCTGCTTCTTCAAACCTTTCGTCTAAACATTTGCAAGTGACTAGGATCAATGAACAAAACAATAGAAAAATCAATGTTCCTTGAAAAACTGAAACCTGCAACTTTATAAATGTCGGTTGTTCCCTGTAATACAGAAATATGAATTGCCGAGGTGGTTAGGCTATTCGATATACACCCACTATGTTAGGATATCATTACTTAAAAATTTTCGGAAGGCTGCACACGATCTTACGTGATTCTTTTCACGAAACTTTTAGGGACATTTCAACTTCAAAAATGTATGTAGTACAGTTTACTCTACATGACATGTGCAGCATTTCATAGAATGTTGTGATTTTGAAGCGATATCAATGACTTTTTCTTCTGATCGAACCATTGTGTTTTCACCCGATACAGTAACATTTTTCAACTTGAAGAGTTGAAATTTAGCATGTATTTCAAGTGATTCTGACACGTCTAAAAATGCTAAAATCTCTGAGTTTCCGGGTGCTTTGCACCCTGGATCCCTATCAGGATGGTCCATGGACACCACAAGGGGCCCTTTGGCGGGCCCATCGACCCCCACGCTGGTGTGACAATCGCTTTGCTATCATCGAATGATGCCTACTGCGCCATGTTAGGTCTGGCGGGGAATCCAACTTTATTGTAATAAGCCTCCCAGGAAATTTACACTTTTTCCATGCAGCCTGTGTCCATCTTCAAAAGTGTTCTAATCCAGTCTGTGTAGCGTTATTCTGATACTTATGGTGTAGGTATTTAATACGGCCAATGAATTCTAGGCCGCTGGCAATTTCATGTAGCATTTTAGTGGGTTGTATAAGAACCACCGATTTATGGACAGTGCTTCAGTCTTATTTACAGTGTAGCCTACACTACTATACTGACGATACGTAGGCCTACATCCTCCTAAATATCATACTGTTACAGTAGGGAGAGACATGCGTTATAGCGGTAATTGTGTACTAAGAGTCAGTCACGTACGTTCATACAAAAGAATCTGTTTAACGTGTCGAAATTATTCGCAAAAGAGCGTGAATTTGAAGCAGTTTACAGCTCCTAAAAAACGTAAAATCGCTGAGCCTAACACTGACTGAACTGAGAAAAAAAAACACCAAAACATTAACAAGAACTAACAATCGTACACGTGCTTGCAAATTGCATGCCAGTTGGAGAACTCACAGGAGAAAATAAATACAAAACAAAAAGCATACATCGCTCTTATTTCGCCTTGAAGAACTGGTAACTCTGCAAATCCCGTACACTCCACGAACTCGTTGTTGTCCCCTCTGCAGTTGCAATTTTCAGGGCATAACGTTAGGACAAACGTAGGTCCAGCTGCGAGAGCGAACAGAAAAAGGAACGTCGAAAACCCTCCTACATAAGTCATTTCGATCTATTGAAAGTTTATCTAAGATCAAAAACAGTTTTTGAAAGATCAAAGGCGTTACATCACAGTAAAATGTGTTTGTCTGACGGCTTTTTCACGGCGTTTGATTTCAGCAAATGACTCGATTACTGTTGCATTGAAAACAAGACTGTTGTTTGGTGTTGAGAGTAAGCCGTAGCCAGAGTAAACAGGTTACAAATTGCTAAAAAGTAAACATAAGTTGTGAGTGGTAATCCCTTCTTGTTTCCCAAATCCGCAATATATTTGACCTTTGTGGGTCATCTTCTTAAATTTTATCCATCAAAAATGGGGAAGTTGTCTTGGGAAAACACGCAAATGCGATCTTCTAGCTGTGGAAAAAAAAAAAAATAGCTACTCCACCCATGATGTCATCAAACCTGGGATTCCCCTTTTTCAACAAACGGAAGTTTAGAGAGGACATTGCTATAATATAAAACAATACATTTACATTACAACTACAGAAGTTTTATTACTCCTGCTATTATGCCAGACAAGTGCTTTTGTAAGGTGAAATGTATGAACTGTCAATCAAAACAAAAGTGTAATTCACGTCAATGGAGACACACACGATGATGAACAATGAGCGTACGTATGATTAATACATTTATCGAATAACTGCTGGGTACGTAGAGGGTCCTGTAGACAATTTGCATTTTACGTTATAGGGCGTTTCAAAGTAAATGTTCTATAAATAACTCTCTCTGTTGCACACCCATGATAAAAATAACCACTTCAGACATTATTCACTATTTCATTTCTTTAACCATTAAGTTACGTCATATCATTGTGATGAAAACGTCTCTCTCAAATTATAATCGTCCACAGTTTAAAGGGCCTACCACAGACTAACAGACAACACCCAGCGTGTGGGTAGGCTACTAAGTTTCGTGAAGCCAATACCGGCCCCTGTCACAAGTAAGTCGGGACGGGTTTACAACTAGTTCCGGACGCATTTTTAGGCGCTATCGGGCGCCTAAAGATCTCCTGACAGATGTCGGGTCATTTCCGTGAATCGGGCTGGCGGATTCATTGAGTTAACTTAGGTCACATCTAAAGCAGGACAATGATGCGTTGTTTGAAGGAGCAAACATAGCCTTCATTGTCTATTCTCCATCATTCTCTTCCATTCGATACCAATCTGGAAAATACCATCTACGATATGTTTCTTTCAGGAGAAATTTCATTCATTAGATTGTTAATTACTGCAGAAAGAAGAGTGATTTTTTTTTTTCGGGTAAAAAGTTAGCAGAACCAGGCCCTGTAGTAAATGTGCGGCTTTTTCCGTATGAAGACCCCACAACAAAAACACATTGCTGCAGGAAATTAGACTTCTTTTGGACAAGTAGGCCATGCCACGGTAGTTTGTACAGCTTTTTACAACTATACGAAATATATCCAGTCTTTTGGTGGCCTTTTGGCATTGCAGGAAAAACAGCACATCCTGCTTTTGACCAGGCGCCTAGCCGACTTGTCTGACTTCTAGGCATCAGCTGGCGATTACGTATCGCAAAAAAAATAAAAATAAAAATAAAAAAACGGCCGATAATGCTTACTTGGTCACATTAAAATATGGTCCCTATTGGGTCCGTTCGGGACCCTGTCTGGCCGGTTTGTGATGGGCCCATTGCTCTGGATATGTACCCAATTTTAAGAACGGTTCCCGCTGTGTTCGGCATGTACTTGTCCGATACGGCCCCGGCACTCTTACCTGATGCCCTTACGGTATTCGTCAAGACGCCGAACGAGTCTTGAAGATCAGACGGTGCCCAAACGGGCATCGGTATAAGGCGCATGACAATTTCTGGGTGACCATGCAACGACTGGGCCATGATGGGCTAGTTTGTGCATGTAACATACAGTTGCATGATGAGCGAACTTCTCGAGAGTCCATCGGCTTCCCAAGCAACTCTACGAGAAGAAGCGAGAGGAATATGGTAACGATAGCGCTGAGAACTGCCTGGAGAACTACAGTATTAGCTCAGCCAGCATCGAGTACTTTAATTTGTTACAGATATCGATAATTGCTTAGCTTTGGTGACAGAAAAAAAAAAAAAAAGAGAGGCCGTCACAAACAAATACTCAAGCTCAGAGGAAGATGGCCGGGGGCGCACCTGGCTGATCATGGCGCGTGCTCATGAGGAAGGCTGTGTGGGAGCCACCCACAACCACAAAGGAACGGTACTTCTTTCATACTTCAAACACGTTCAGCACCGGTCACCATCACCCAGACCCCGTCGGTGAAGACCGCGGAGTGCCGACCTCTTTTTAACGTGACCATGTGAGCGTTATCGGCTGATTTCCTCTGATCTGTAAACGCCAGGGGATGCCTAAATGCGCCCACGGGGTTAAATGTGACCTATAGGCAAAAGGCATGAATTAACTAGTTTCCGTGGTTTCTTTACCTAAAGTCAAGACCGAGCACATTAGAAGGAGGCCGTGGGGTCCAGGAAGTTTCAAAATATGCATTTTCCAACTTCGAATTACAAGGAGAAGGGAAAGAAGGGTAGGTGAAATTGTTGGCCAGTTTTGATTAGTCTTCCTAAAGAATGTACTGCGTGCCACTGATTGGACTATCTATTGCGCAACCTCAAAAGAACGTCGACCGGATACGATATGCTGTATTGTACGTATATGCAGTAGACGAACAGACGGACCATAGGCAAAGGTTTGAACACAATCCCTTTAAGTATTAACTGATCATAGCAAATAACATTTACGTGAAGCCCACGCACAGTGACATGGGTGTGGTGTTTTTACAACAGTTTATACTGATTTCGTTCCACCCAAAGTCTCTTAATTGACATTTAATTAAGCAATAATTACATTTTAAATCAAGATTTTGAACAGTTCTCGCGGGATCTTCTTCTACGGTGGATTCTTGAGGCCATATACGTTACAGAAAGTTTTTTTTTTTTTTTTCTAGAAATTTTGAGGATTTTGAGGATTTCCGACCACCTCACGTGGTCGCTGGTTTGCTATGTACTAACCGTTTATCACAGATTGACTTTCAGATTGCCGACGTGATATCCCTTTATAAAGACAGCCGGATGCATTTCCGACCTAGAACAAAAAGGGGGGAGGGGGTAGGGTGCTGCCATCAAGGCGCGCAGACAGTCAAATTTCCAATACAGCAGTCCTTTCATAACACGCTCTATAACTCACGAGGGCGCTCCGCTCTCTTCTGTTTGCCCCTGAATCAAACGTGAGAGAGTTAAGTATGCGTCTTGTGTCGCTACTTTGACTCGTCATTGCTTGAATTGAAATTAGGATTTGTCTTGTTACCTTAGAGGTCGATTACATGTAAATATGAGTGCCTAGCGTGCAGATGAACTAGTTTCACTACTTAAAACTGGGACAAAATCCAAAGCAATAAAATCATTCATAAAGGTGTAACTGAAGGTAACTGAAGGTAAAGACCAACCAGTGGGATGAGTAATCTTACTCACCAAATGACTGGTATCGTAACTGGGATCTACATTTACATGCATGCTTTGATATGCGAGTTTTCTGTGTAGTAATTCCTGTTAACTAACAAACAAACTTGGGGCAAAAATATCTGCATTCCCTCCCCTTAAAAAACAATATTTTGGTTCACGTATTACTTAATATGTCTGTGGGGGGGGGGCAAGAAATTATGACTGTAGTGCAGTTAGGCCCGATCCGTCAGCCCCTCCCTCCGCAGGTATTCTTATACCTCAGTCACAATTGTGTCCCGATGGGTTTACGATTATTTTCCGACGTAATTTTAGGCACTATAGGCCGTACGCCTACGGACCTCCTGCCAGGTATCGGGTCATTTTGATAAATTGAACGGGCGACGGGCTCATTTTAATTTCGGAGTTAAAATCAATCAGGACGTCGTGCATCGGAAAGTGATCGTCAAAAAAATCGGCGTGATGTTCAGACGATGTCCGGCCAGATATCTGGCTTATCGTCCGGGCGCCGGGTCAACGTCGGTTAAAAATTAATTGATCTATATATCTGCCAGGTGCCGGTCTGTTTCCCATTAGGGTGACGGCCGGGCCCCGCACTGCGATTAGCCGACTACCTGGAGATGGGTCTAAAATAGGCAGGCTCCCGGCCGATGCTGGCCGGCCACCGTTGATTGTACGTGAATATCGCTGTCACAATTGAGTGATTACAATTGTATCAAATACAATGTTGCCTTGTGATTCGAAACACTAACGCTAAAGCTGTGTTACATGGTGAAGTGAAAGGAAAGGAGGCAATGGAAAAGGGAAGTGCACACAGAATAACAAACAGAGAGAAAATAAAATCCAAATTGAGCAAGTTAAAACGAAAGCAAACGCTGTCCAGCTTCTTTTTTGTTAACGTCGCAGGTTTCATTTACTCTCTTATGTGTAACCTTTTTTGTATACTTTTCTTTTCCTCATTCACCTCCTCCATATTTCCAAAATAATATTTAGAGTTGTTGATAACACCAAACATTACCTCAAAAAGTAGTCATTTTTAACTTCATTTTGGAATTACTATTGAAGTCTTTGTTTTTCATGGAAAGCCTGTGTTTTATTTACTTTGTTTTTCTTCAAGAGACATCTCATAAGATTCTGATAGTTATCATCTGAAATAGATCGGTGTGGTGTATTTCCATCTTCAAAACAACGTAACAAAAGCGTCGTCATTGCCAACAACTTCTCCCCTCATCCTAAAATTTTACCTGTGACATGTGCAATATATACAATGCAATGACATTCCATTGCAGAATTGCTCGCGGTTGCCAAAATCGAACACTGTTATCATCACTGTTGGACTTGTCTGAAGTATGCGGTCTCTTTCCGTTTGGTTTGTACTTGGTCCCAGTCCCTCTCAAGGGTCGCCTCGTCAGCCGCCACTTTCTTCTGCAGGGCGTGGATCTTTCTTTACGCCCGCCTCTCTTCTACTGTCACCAAAGCAGTACCTGTTACGAAGTGCTCGATGCAAACTAGAGCCAATAGTTTTTCTTTTTCATCGCAATTCTCAGGGTTTTTAGAGGAATCGACGCCATTTTAATCTCGATTATCCCCATGGTAATCTTTTTCAAGAAAGAAGTTGCTCCGAGTTCCTATACATGTAGCGATTTCTCATATGCACAAACTGACCGACTCGAACCGGACTCCGGTCGTTGTTTGAACGTTGTTTGTAAATAATAATATATATGAACGTGTTTACGTATTTTAAATATTTTGGGACATTGTGTCGAAATCGAAAAGAAAAATCATGCAAACAGTGATCAACTGAAAACCCTTAACGATTTTGTTAAGGCGTGTCCACACAGGATGCGTTGAGTTCCGATCCGGATACGACACGGAACGTCACTTTTATCACTTTGCACGTAAATCAATGGAACCGTCCACACAGGATCGCGTTGCGTTCCGTTCCGTCACGATCGATGCGGGAAAAAAAAAATGGACGCATCCTTCCGGATTTTGGCAAAGTCCATGTGCGTTCAGAAACAGAATTGCCGTACGGAAGCATGCGTCAACTTGATTTGTTTCATGTTTTTCTTCCATGAAATGCAATTTAATGGGATATGGATGCAAAATGTTTGAGCTTAAAATCACAATGAAACGTCAAATAAGTAGAAAAGATCATTTTTTGGCATTTTTTTCACAACAAACTGAATGTGTTTAGGAATAAAATTAAATCAAATTTTACATTTTTTTCACAAAAATTTCACACCTTGTGTCGATGACTGCTGTACAGCATGAACAATGGCAAGGGCGGCTATCTAGGATGTATTTAATTCTCAAATTTTCTTGGCGTCCTACGATTTAAATGCACCTTTTTGTCAATCAGCATGCATTGTCATTGGAAACTGCACACTGCATCTCAAAGTGACGCATCGAAATTGACGTAGTGTAAACGCATCTTGTAGAGACAGACATGCGTCTTGACGGAACGCATCCTGTGTGGACAGGCCTTTAGAGTTAGCTGGTTGTACACTGTTACCCTTGATCGAATATATAGTGTAACGCCTCCAATGTATGAAGGTGAAGACAAGTCTCTTCCGGAACAGACGGAGGAAGGTGTGAGAGAAAAAAAGGAGGGGGGGGGGGGGGGAGTAGATGGCACAAATACGAACTCAGAAATTACCAGAAAGCAGATCATGTACGTTTGTAGTTATTATAATTGCATCTCACTCAACGTTTTACACTTACAAACAAAATAAACTGTATGCTCAGGGGTTTCGTACGTAAAGTAGGACGTAATACGGTCGGACTCTGCCTAAGCCTTTACAGCTGCAGTCACATTAAACCATAAGCGCAACCGTCGGGCACTGCGCAAATGCTGGGCACTCCGCAGGTCTCCGGCAGCGCAGGTATCGGGCACTGCGCAGGTGTTGAGCGACGAACGGATTACGCAGATCAGGAGGTGCACGGGCTGAGCAGGCAGGTTTTGAGCACTTCGCAGGTCTCGGGCAACTCAGGTGTCTGGCACTGGGCCGATAGGAATAGCCTTTCTTTGGACTTAGGTTTTTGCAGCCGCATTGCACACCCGACCAGAAGGGCTTAAAAACCCTTACAACTTCGGTCCGACCCACTGACTAACGAACTAATTTCACAAATGTCTCTTCATTAAATACCCCCGGAAATTGGCCAAGACAGTCTTTTTTTTCTGTACCTAAACTGCAGTAAGGCCTCAACCAATCACCAGCGTTAAAAGTGAACAGGTCTGCAGTGAGCTTCGACCAATGAGAACGCATCTTGACGTTTAGAAATGAACTTCTCACAGAGAACGGGACATGTTTGAACTTCCCGCCCAACAGAGTTTCTAACCACTATGCATGTATACGAAGGGTGCGGCCACTATTGCGTAATTGACCGAGATCTCTGTGGCTTGTGACGTAGACGACGCCAAGCTCTGATTCACAGTGACCAACCCGATTGACCTAAATGATTATTACAGGAAATGATAAGGCTGTCATGAAATTGAATGGGTCAACTGAACACAATGATAAGAGAAATTTCTCATCAAAATACAACATTATGTAGCTTATCCTGATCGGACAAATGCTCAAAGTTAAGAAAAACGTGATCTTTGCTAAATACGAAGAATTCGAAAGTTAATCCTTTCCAAAGACAGAGCAATAAATCTTCTAACTAGCCATTATCTAGGACAATCGGGTTAGTTGCCGTGAATCAGAGCTGGGATGTCACAAAGTCACCAAGATCACGGTCAATTACATCATAATAGCGGCGCCCTTGGTCTCTGTGCATAGTGTTAGAAACTCGGTTGGACGGGGAGTTTGAACATATCGTGATGTCTAAGAGTAGTTCATTTCTAAACGTCTACATTAGCCAGAATTGTCTCCCAACCCTCTCTAGTACAAATACGTAGATGCGTTCCCCCGAAGGAACTGGAACTTTGCTCACTTCTACAATTAGTATCACGTTATTGAGCAGGTGCTCTCTAGAAGATCTCTTGCGTGGAAAGCTCTAGCAAGTGACCTTTGTGTATACACCCTCGTCGAGTTTTTGAAGAACAGAGTACTTCCACCGATCTGAAGAAGACCTCTCCACCTTCCCTGTGTGTTAACTTAGTGTCTGGGTAATTTAGCCTCCCCAATAGAGTCAAAAGTGACTGTCATAGACTCATCGCCAAAGCCAGCCTAGATCACACTCTCTGTGAAATTTAAGCACTCAATACGTGCTTTAAACGTGTCCAAAACAGCGCCCTCTTTCGGGTGTTCTAAGTGCCCTTTTTGCACCAATTTGAGAGTCTTAGAATATGTTGATCTGTTATCAGGGGCATGTCAAATATGCATTTGCAAAGTTTCATTGATGTACTCAATATGTGCTTTAAATTTTCCCAAAAGAGCGCCCTCTTCCATGTGTCCTTAAGTTACTTTTATATCACTTTGAACTCTTAAAAATTGCTGATATGTTACCGGGACATGCAAAAAAAAAAAAAATGCAAATGCAAATGCAAATGCAAAGTGTCATCATTGTACTCTTTATGTTATTTAAAAATGTGAAAACCAGGTTTATTGAGGGCGTTCGTAAATGCCTTTTGCACCATTTTGTCCACTTATGAACATCAGATCTGCAATCAGGAGCATGAAATTGACCAGACTACGCTAGTTTCGTGGATGTACCCAAAGATGTAATTTAAATGTATTTTTTTTTTGGAGGGAGGGTGGGGGGGGGGGTGTTCAACCCTCTCCAACCCAGACGCATCATTTTCAAATCGTACGAATGTCCATTCTTATGTTCCCCCATCACCCCCTTTCCATTCATGCAATCAAACCTTTTGCACTAGAGATGTGAATTAAAGCTAGCGGACTATCATGGAAAAAGTAAATATGAATTTCAGATAAAGACAGAAAATGTCATAACACAACCGGTAATCTTGTTGACATGGAGTGGGGGCCTTATTACAACTCTGAAAACCTTGGATAAACAATTTCTCTATCATCCTACAACACGGAGAGTTCTCACTTTCAGTAGCCTATGTACCTGACCTGCATTAGGCCTAAGTTAGCTCTGAAATTACTAATAGTGTACAGTTAAAGGGAAATAGGGCGTTTGTTTTAGAGAAAACATCCATATTTTTGAAAACAATGTTTGTGGACGTAGAATGATAGATTTTCCGAAAGAAGGCAGGACAGTAGTCTTCTTTTCAGGAAATAAGCTTCTCACAGATAGAAATTCAGTTATTTCTTACTCAACACTAATTTGTTCACCCAAACTTTTCAAAATTCAAATGATGCATCTTCCACTACTCATCACATGCATAATGTTTTGAGGAGATGAAGCTTTGTTAGATGTTTATTGATGACACGGAGTGGTTTGACAATGATTGCCGCCATTTTCTCTTGTATGTCACGTTGGTGTATTCTAAACGCCCTATTTCCCTTTAACACTACTGGAAACGTTACTATCATTTTATTAGGCCTAGAAATAGTGGAACTGCTCATGCATAGTTCGAACATAGTTCTAACAGGAGTAACTTCGTTAGGAACGTTTTCGAATATTTGACGTGTACCCTTGTGATTATTTGTCCTCGAGGACGAGGCCAGACGATATGCTTATAATGAAAGGCTTGTGCAGATAAGACTCAACTTACTCCTAGACTGCAGGAAGATACAGTTAGGCCAAGATCTGCTTTAAACTCAAGCAATTTGCGTATGATTTCCTGATTTATTCTCACTAGGCAACTATATGGGACGGTATCGAATCTGCTGGCTAACTTTATTGAGGATTAATTTGTATATTTTATTTCACTGTAGATTGTATCTTCGGCAGAGCCATTAGTACAGCGTATTTATTGATCATTCGTGCATTAGTTAACCTTTGTTTTCAAAATGCCAATACGAAATTGATTTGTCTGCTACGTTAGTTTCGATAGGTTTTGAATTCATCAACTTCTTGGCACACATCCCATATCCTCGTTAACAAATTGCGTACATGCCTATGTAACTTCCCATCAATATTTAGTTGGTGTGGCACGAAAGAACCTCATGCATTTAAAACTTTCAACCAATCATGGCAGAAGAATTCGAGGCCGGTTGGATTGGTGGTGAGGATTTTCATCATGATTATTATTATTATTATTGTTTGTTGTTGTGTGTGTGTGTGTGTGTGTGCTTTCGTCATCTTTGCTGAACGTTGCTTCGGTTTCAAGTTTGTGTCCGAGAGAAACGATAGGATTTAGAAAAAAGAAAACATTAAAATAAACCCTCGTAAAAAAAAAGCTTTGTAAAAAAGTCTATCAGTATATTAATATGTATTTAGATAATACGCCATTCGTAAAGTACGGAATCTTCTCTCCAGATATCGTAATAGCACTTTATGGTGGCATTTTTACTTCTTCTCCGTTGACGGCCGTCATCTTAATTCGTACTTAATGCCAGTATTTACTCATCTTTGTTAGGTTCATATGTTAAGTGTAGAGGTTAGTAGTGTATAGCTGTAGTGGTTATTTTCTTTCTGAAGTGTGAAGACTTACTGTAGTTAGGTCATTGAGGTATCATAGCAACTATGTTAACGTATGAGAGCAATATGTATTCCTCTTTGGTATCATCTTAAGTTTATGTTTAACAATAGCTGGCATAAATATAAGGCTTGGAGTTTTAAAGACCAGAGGGTACATATTATAAACCGAACAATAGACAAAAATAGCCATATAAGATTAACAGACACCTTTGAATGGTAGTTTACATGCTAGACCCCCTATACGCCATAAAATGTATGGGAAAGGAGAAGAAAGAAGTACACCATTTAAAAATACTTTCCCCCAAAACGTGTCCCCATCTTATGATAATAAATTCAATAATAATGGGCTTAGTAAGGTTCTCAAAATTTCCAGTGCATGGAGACATCATCGTTTGCCGGACAAATTCGTCGCCATGTTTAACTCAAAGCAAATGAAAATTTCTCTTTCAGTGCGCGAAAGAGATCATGAGTCCCGTTTCCTTTTTGATCACCGTTTAAAATAGCCTCAGTATACAGGCATTACTAGTAGGCTATACGTACAGTATAGTAATGTCTATCAGCCTGCAGTTCGTCGAAGAAAGTAGGAGATCAACGAAAATTAATGAGGCATTCCTTTTACTTTCGTATCTTCGTTTGATGAACAGTTAACGTACAACGCAGTGCATGTGATATATAACCATTTATGTTATGATGCATCGATATTCCAGAAGTCATTTCTCTCTCTCTCTCTCTTCCTCCACCTCTCTCTCTTCTCTTCTCTCTGTGAATCTCAATTCAATCAAACAGGGTTGGTACAGGTGGCAATAGGGCATCCACTGGACACGATAAAGGTAACATATACGAAAAAAATCCTCCAATTTTAGTAATGATTCATTTCATGTCATGATCGTTACCGAATTCCACAAACACGCAAAAAGTATCTTGCATGTATTTTCTTCACAATTTGAAGAAAAGGGTCCAGTCTGCAAGTAAACAAGATTTGTGGAATATTTTTCCTTCCGGATCTTTTAAGAAAATAGCTTTGAATGACATTATAAGGAGGGTTTGAAATTTCATGTATGAAGATGTGACACAAAAATAGTCAGACAAATTAAAGGATAACTGTAGGATTGTACGTCATATTTGGGTGATTGTGGAAGTACGAACCGTGACATGAATGCATGGAGAGTTTGCAGGACTGCTAAAAAGAAAAAAAAAACCCAAATGTGTTATGGAGTCATTAAGAAAGTCACGGAGCTCCACGATGAGCATTCAATTCCATGCAAAAACATGTGAACAATCCTCCACACGAAATGGGATAATCCACCTGTTTATATGATGCCCTCGTACATTCGAATAGTAAAATAGTGCGTGTGTGACTAGGTGAAAGAGTATGTTATAATCCCCCCTTTTTCCTCATATTTCTTTCTTTTTTAAATCATGTATAGTGGATATGTTCCATAAAAATGTAAGCGCACATCCTTTTTTTGGGAGATCACCCTTAGTCTCCCCCACAGAGATCGATCAAACTATATGACGATGAGCTAGTGCAACATAGTAACCATGAGATGTATTAATTGCTCCATTAGCTTAATTACACACTAAATCATCAGAGCACTCTTAATAGGTCTTGTGTTGAAGGTTTCCCAATGTTAACTTTCTCTCTTGCATTAATGTACCAATGGAAAATAACGGAAGGGAACAAACGATTCCTAACACTGTAAACATGAATGTTTTGAGCCCTTGTAGAGATCATGGTTTCTCTTTTCGTTCTTCTGCTTTTGCTATTCAATCACTTTCCTCCAGGTCAGACTTCAAGCACAAGATGGCGTCAAAACCAAATACAGAGGACCGATTCACTGTATATCGTCGATAATACGTCACGAATCCGTAAGTGTTTGGTCCCCCCATCCCCAGGCCCTCGCCCTTACTGCCAACGTGATGACTAGCTAGCGATACAATAAACAAGGAATTGCATGCTGAATCATATCATGTAACCAGCGTAGCTCCGGTACGAGAAGTCGTATCCACTTATAAACCTTAAGATCCCCTTTTGGGTCCATTTCTGAAATATAGAATGCTGAGACTGAGGAAAGGGGTGGGGACTGGAAGCATATCAAAAAAGAAGAAAAAAACGTTGCGATCAGGGAACCTCGCAAATGCGTAGTAGTGTGCGTCGGCACATTGTGAATTTTTGGAGTTTTCCTGTTTATGTAGTATTCGGGGTTGTGTGTTTTAAGATCTGGCAATACTGATTTATTTTATTGGTGTTCCTACTGTTACACCCTTGAATACGCTCTTCTGACTGGGCACACCTCTTTCCTTTCGTCGTAAATCATCAATTTATGAGATGGATTCATATATGGTTATAGAAAAAGCGTTTTTCATCCCAAACATGTGTAATTTAGATGATGAAATAATCTTGGTCTCAAATATATTTACACAACTCAACACGTTATTGTGAGGTTCCTAACATAGGTAGCAGGTGGGAGAAGGACTGATTTTATTAAGATCTGTAGTTTCGTCGAAAACAGCAAAAACGCAGTTAGTATGGGCATGATCGACGTGGCATCGTATGTTGGAAAATTCCCCAAATTATGACGTCCAAAAAAAAAAAAAAATCATGTATTTCGAATACAAATCGGCATTTCCACGAGTTGTTTCACGTTAGACATATAATTTAGAAGCAAAACCGAGTAAGCTTACCTTTTGGGATACCTAACGTTTCGATAAAGGGACAGTAGGGGTTCTGGAAGAAGTACTAAGAACGGAAAATGCCATTAAGTGACACAGTGATTTCAGGAGAATACCCTACACTACGTTTTGAGTGACAACCGTTTCTGAGAGACAAACGTTTTTGCTCACGTAGTGCAGAACTTTTGCCAGTGGCGCTAAGAACTTCATGTGGCCAAAAAAATGTACGAAGAAGGATGCATCATGTTGATAAAAGTGTGCCACCGAACAATGACCTATGACTGCATAATGAGTGTTGAAACTTTGTCTGTGTTACAATTACATACAGTTGCACCTCTCACTTTGAAAATGTGATTAACTTATTAAACATTTTCACGTTTGGATAATATTCTTTCCCGATACACAGTATAATGTTGACATTAAACATGTACAGAGCTCAACATTTTTATGGATATTGTCAATGTCAACTGCTTCCGTGGTCTAATTCATAATACAAAGTACCGATCATAACTAATCAAAATTTGATTGAACGTGCCCCAAATGGTGAGACATTGATATCTCCAATTCATCAATTTCTATCTTGAAATTATTTTTGTACGCTCCTTCATACCTCTCTCTTAACGTCTCCCCGTCCCCACTATATATCCGCAAGTGCACTGCTTCTTTTTTCCTCACTGCGTGCTTGCGTCAAGTGGTTTACTACCATTGTCATTTCATTCTGACAGGTCTTTGGAATGTTTAAGGGAATGTTGTCACCACTGGCGAGTATAACAACGATCAACTCCATTGTTTTCGGGGTTCGAGGGAACCTTTTGAAATATTTCGATTCGCCAACTCTGCCGAGCCACTTCCTGGTGGGCTCGGCGGCTGGAGCCGCTCAGTTGGTCGTTTCGTGTCCCTCCGAGCTGGCTAAGGTAAGAATGCAGATGAGCGGTGCTGGAGAAAAGACAGAGATTCGAACTTACAGAGGATCCGCGAGAACCTTGGCTGCAATATATACCACGGAGGGCCTGAGAGGTTGTTACCGTGGGCTGGTGGTGACCGCTATGAGGGACATACCCGCTTTCGGGTTTTACTTCTCAACCTACGAGGCTTCAAGGAGAGAGCTCTTGAAACGTAGTTTTCCCGATTTACCAACAGAGGCTGTGGCCGGCGGAATAGGCGGTGTGTGCTCCTGGGTCTCGACCTACGCCGTGGATTCAATTAAGTCACGTGTCCAAGCCGATGGCGTAGGAGGAGTTGAAAGATATCAGGGGCTACTCGATGCAATCTACCAAAGCTGGAAAAAGGAAACTATTTTTGATTTGCATAAAGGAATGGGAGTGGCGACAATCAGGGCATTCGTTGTAAATGCGTTTATTTTCCCAGCGGTGTATTTGAGTAGAGAATATCTCGTGGAGAAAAAGGATAGTACATTTTAATAAAGCATACAAATCTTAAGAAAAATGAAAAAAAAAAAAACCGTTGCATTTTAATGGACGAAGAGGGTGGTGTTTACAAAAGACAGCCAACGGTCATTTACCAACGAACGAGTTATCATTTAGTTATGGCTTAATTTGATGGAGGCACAGTAAGAACTGATTTACTTTTTAATGACTCACTGACGACAATCAAGCGATTCAATAGTTCAAGCAATTGGCCCTAACTATAATCAAAGCAGTAGCGTGAAAGATCTTTTTTTTTGCATATTTCCCGTGAACCACTAATTGCTGATGCACACTTGAAATATAGCAACCATTGCAAATTCTGTTTCTGCGCAAAAATATAGAGCCTGGAAAAGGAGAAAGGAACTTAAGTATACTCGCAAGAGATACTTTTAAGGAACAGGATACATCGTGACTTTTACACAAGGGAATAGCAATGCATGTGTGCTATATCATTGGATACCTGATTGCACACTGTGTTTTGAGAGCATTTAAGGTTGGATAGAAGGAGGGTGGAAAATTAAAAGATTCATTTGGCACTGGTAATTCCACAACAAATCCTTCAAATTGACAAATTGATCATCTAACATACTGAAGTTAAACAGATTTACAACGCATGTGACTTGTGAAAGACAAATACAACTTATATAACTTATAACTTATATAATCACAAACGAATATAGTTATACAGAGGGCAAGTATGAGCAATAGCTTAAGTAGTAACAATTAGGTTAAAAGCAAAATCAATTCTGCAAGTCATTGCAGAAGAACGACGCTTGGTCTTGCAATGTGTGCACTGTGTATAACATGTATTTAGATCCACATGTACCTAACGTCACATCATTGTATTGTGTAGTACAAGACCCCTTACGGGTACAAATCCTTGAGTGGAAGTACAAATACAACGTGTTGAATTGATTCTCAAACCCTGTGAGTACCAGGGCGAGTGCAATCTAGTGAGTACAATCAATCCCCGATCGAGTTGAATCTCAAATCCTGTGAGTACCAGGGCGAGTGCAATCTCGTGAGTACAAGCAATCCCCTGAACACTGGCACGCGAGACCAAGTACAATTTTATGAGTACTTTCATGAAAGTACAAGTACTAGACTATGGGTTGTACTACATTCCTGTAAGTACAAGCATGAGTACTTTTTTCACTCATAACTGAATAAGTGAATTTTCTTCTCTTTTTTTTAATCCTTTGATTTTGTTTATTAAGCAAGTTTGCGATAAGTCAGTCAATTTAATTACGTCTCATAAACTCATGTAGTACAAACTCATGTGGTTAACAATGTGATGCTGCTCTCAACGAAGATAAAAAACAATTTCCATTGAAGGACGAAAGACGTTCAATAGCACGTTCAAAGCAAGAAACACCAATTATAACAAAATTGTTGAGAGAAATTTCCCAACCGCGGTCCTTTTGCACTCTTTACGTCAGTGTAACTAAGAAATAGATCATAGATTTTTGTTTGAAATTCATTGTAAAACGACATATTAAACAGAAAAGCTCTCTGAACAGGTTGTCTATTTTTGCTCTGGAGTTTTATTTCCTTTTTGAAGAAAGAAAAAAAAACTTCATAAACTGGACGATTGACTTTTATTACATGGTCAGTTGAGTTCTACTATTGGATATATTCATGCAATGTTGGGGATAGTCGGGAACAGTTTTATCAATTACTAAGCAAAAAACCTGAGAGAACGAGTTTGGAATTTCGGTTCCATTATTCCACTCGATTTAACCTAGAAGATTTCATGTCCGAAAAAATGATTCAAACTCCTGAAATCTCTGGTCAGTCACAAATATTCAGCCACTTTGTTCTTGTGTTTTGGTAAGCCGCTGTCTGGGTTTACCCACCGTGCTCCTTTTCTTCTCTCTAAGTTGGACTGCTGAAGTGAAGTAAAGGTTTTACTACTACTTATTTGATCTTATGAGACTAACGAGCAACTTGCTGTGATATATAAAGGATGTTTACTTTTGCACTGGTGCCAATAGTGCAGCTCCTTGTAGTTTATCATGCCGTTGACATGGTTAAGTGTTACATCTCGAGGTGCGTCGTCATCTTGGAGTGTAAAAAAAAAAAAAAAAAAATGGCGGTTTAGAAACAGCTAATTACGGGAAGTCTAAAGTCAGAACAGACCATTACCAGTGAAGCGTTTCCATGAAATTGAAAGTAGATTACGGGAACTGTGAGTTGCAGAATAATGTGTTTATAATCATTTTTATTCAAGGAAGGAAGTCAGGGGAGGACAAGGCCCATTTCGCATAGGCCGAACATTAATTTTCCAAGGTCAGTACTTTTGTTTCGGTCAGTTTGTCTTGTTTTAAACTTGTCCGTTCACATTACGGTCAAAGGTGAACTCTAACTACCGTCGTCATAGAAACATTTTCCAGCATCAACATCAGCGTAATGGATGTTAAAATTGTACGCAGTTGAACACAGACATGGTAAACTTCAGTAAAAAGGAACAAAGTCAATTACGTTGCAAAGGCCATTGAGACAACTTCTGTGAATGTTGCTAAGAAACATCACGTGTTTAAGCCAGGAGAGCCAGGACACGTGGGAGGGGTAATATCTGCAGTCAGTACATGGCAGTGGGACACTACTGCCTGCATACTTGGGTTGTGCATGGCTGGTTGATTTTTACTCTTTCTGTTAGGATAATAATCGTTGTCGCCAGTATTGAACTACAACAATTTGTCCACAAAAGTGGCCCTATACAGTACTTATGAGGCAGGTGAATCGATATCCTGGGGAAAACTCTGTAGTACCTCATACTAAGCAACTTGGATACAAAATGTCTCTTGGAAATGTTAACATATAGGCATTGATCTAACATTTGGACTCACGGTTTAAAATAATGTCATTAATGATAATTTTCGTTGATAGCTGCTATCGTGGGAGTGTTATTGTGTGTGTGTGTGTGTTGGGGGGGGGGGGAGATAAACCTCGAGTGTGGGTCACAATTTATAGTTGCTCTAGAAGAACATTGAGAACACAAGAAACAAAAACAACAACATTGGTATGGACCATCCAAGACTACATGACTAACTTTGCCACTTCTGAGGCTCATGAGGGAGTGGAACGGAGGTACTAGATCAACCGCCATCTCCATTTGTCCTTAAGCGTTTTGACGTTATAAGATCGGACCCTGAAACGTGTTACCAGGATCGTAAAGTTTGAGGGTAGGTTTTTGTTTTCACAATGTATCGAAGTTTCCAATAGACAATACTTCTTTACTATTTTACTTGAATGTACTGCATTGAAGGTAACGATAGCCTATACTAACATTCTTTGCCACAGTCACGCTTTTACAGTGAACGGGTTGTGAGTGCATTTTTTTTTTATCCTAGAGATAGTGCCTTTAGCTTGTCATCATCTATACCGGTGAATCTCGTAGATACTGCCCTCAAATTGTAATCTTTCTTTTATTGTAATCTTTTATTTCGAAAGAGCCTGTAACTTCATCTCGAAAAGGAGTCAATAAAACGCGCGATTGCGTTAACTTGTGCATGCGTATAGTTGGGTATAGTGCGCAACCACCTATTATGAGTGTACACTGCCTTTACCCCGTATAACAAAGACATAAATTAATTAGGTCAGTGTTGCTGACCTTATAGAGGGGGTTTCACCAACGTCACGTGATAGCTTCTTTTCTTTAGTTTTCAAGTTGGAGAGCAAACAAGACTGGCAAAAAATTTTAGACGATTTAAAATGCATGCGAACTGGTGTTCAAATGGCTTGACTGTGAAAATGAACGTTTTGAAGGTGTTCCATCAGTTTATCCTCTGTAACGTCATATCATAAACAAAATGACTCGTGATTTATTGGGTTTCAATGGAGATTTTTCTCACTTACATCACGTAAGACTGCATGAAATACTGTAACGGCAGATGAAATACTGTTGTAGCCGTTACTTTTTTATAGGCCTACTGTATTCAGTATGACCCCGTGTCAACCAACACTTCAGTGTAAAGTATTTGAAGTTAACATCCTAGGGAGACGCTAAGCATTTCCTGTCCGTGTTTCTAATTTATTATTAGAATCAGTCCCGTAGAGTGCAGTCATCCGAGCACTTGTCGCGTAAATGTATTTGATTGGTCAATTGTAGACTGGGAGTGGCTTATACCTATTTACATAGGTTTAAGCATTGTTTTACAGGTTATAGGTATCGGAAGATTGTGTCGTACAAAAGTTCTCGCAAGGAAGGATTAGGCTGATATTGCCAGAAGAGTCCGGATTCACCACCTAGATTCAACTGCATCTCCGAGAGTCAACGAATCCGTCGAGGTAAAACTTCGCCGAAGTCCTATACTGCTTCTAAGTTCTACATCTGAGAGGTCCAACTTATCCGCCGTTCAACTAGGCCCGAGGCCCAACTACGTTGACGTTCAATGACATAGAGGTTCAACTGCGCCGTCCGAGGTTCAACCGCCAAGGCGCGCATCAATACAGGGATTCAACTGCTATGCCGAATTTCAACAGCGCCCTCCGAGGGTGTAACTGCATGTCATTACTATGTGTTAAGGAACTCATTGTTTTTTTTTTCCCTTTTTTAAGTGTCACTGAATATGCAATGCACACTTCACCTTTTGATGTTGAGATATGTCAATAGACGTTGCAATCTTTAATTTATCTTGTCGACAGTTTCATTCCTCGACTCCCCTGTCTCTCCTGGTACCACGCTCTCCTCCCTCCTCATCCTAGACTGCACCTTAAAATACCGATTGAGCTACAAAACTTCCCACTTCACCTATATTGAACTTAAAAGATCTTTGAATGGACAAAAAAATCCCCCAAAAAACAACGATATGTTTGCACGTTTGTAGGTTATATCAGTGTGCCATTTTATGATTCAAATAAAAAATAAACTCACCATCACTATCAGCAGATTGTCCATAGTCCATCTTCTGACATAAACATCCCACGTATTGAAATGGTATGTTATTAATCGCTTCGCACATTATTCAGTACTATCATGTCATTGAGTGACGATGGTGTACCATGGATATTATCTATTTCTATATGTATTATACACAGTCAGATCATTTAACTGAACGCGGTAGTTTCGTGCCATACGTTGGCACTGTATTGGAACTCCCCCAGTGCAGGCTGCCGTGAGCTCTGTTAATTCGTTTGTGCAAATAACCATCACTCATCCTAGAGAAAAATCACAGTTTGTCCATGCTTGGTAGCTTATTATTTTTTTTCCCCGGGACAAAATTGGGGGTAAATCATGACAACGGACGAATCAGCTTCCTTGAAATAGGCCACACCCCCTAATTCCAAAATGAAGACACCCCTTTTTTTCATGCTGACTGAAGGTTATGAAAAGAACAGGACAAATATCCTGGTCCACGTAACTCTAATAGATCATAAACCTAACCTTCATATATGTACATAGATACAGAGGTCTCGTCTAAAATGCTTGTTTCAGCATAACGTAAAGGTACCAGTATTGTCCTTGGAAATGTCAGACGATGGACTAATTTATTTTAAAAAAAAAAAAAAAAAAAAAAAAAACAAGGGGGTGGTGGTGTGACGACGGACAGTATAAAATGTGCTCGCTATAACTTTAGATCAAATATGTAAATGTTAAGTTTGTTTATATTATTTCGCTATGACTGCTAGACTTTGTCTTCAGCCCAGATTCGGTACTATGGCATATCTATGCATCCTTAGTGCAATAGGTAAATTTTCTTTCTCAAACCCTGGAGAGGGTTCAATCAACTAGTTTACCACGTGATAGGTTTAGATAGGTTTAGAATTACGTTTTGCCCACATAGTCATTTCCTCCTCGAGTATGCATACTCATTAAAAACACACACTTTGGGTATATCCTGATACTCAGTGAATGTTATGTTTTCTTCACTTGAACATTCCATCTTCACATTATGTAGCAAGTGCTATGTGGTCTTACACAGGAATAAATTATACAACTTCCTCCGTGATTTTCAGTCTGTATCGTCTCGAAACTACCCCATAGAACTTTAAGCCAATCATGACAGAAGAATTTGAAGCAGGTTGGATCGGCGGTGAGAATTTTCATTGTTATTATTATTGTACGCGCATGTGTATTTTTTTTATTTGGTATATTCTTTGCTGAATGCTGCTTTGTTTTATATTCCTTTTTGTTCATTGAATGGCTAAATTTAAAGACATAAACAAACATGGAAATTATTGGTTGTACTTGTTGATAACGATTATCGATGTAATTACCGACCTGCGTATAGTGCATATATGTTTCTTTATAGGTACACCATAATTACATATTTATGTAGGCCTAAATTTGTTAAATTCGTACTGAATGTCATTTTACTCTCTTTTTTGGGGGTTTCGTGAATTCGTCATCATGAATGATGAAATTGATAACGAATTCATTTTTAAACTAAAATTAAAACCTTAATGTTTAAAATTCCCCACCCACTGTACCAAATGTCAGCGCCACACATCATTTGAATACCTAAATATCAATGGTCAATGTTTTGTCATGGCGGCCATATTGAAATTCAAAATTACGGACAGACCCGTTGGTCAAAATTTTTGAACTTTTGATTTTAAAAAAAAAAAATACCCCAAATTTGCACATTTTCTTTGCCGGAAGAGAACATCTGCACTAATTTTTCGTTGCATAGTACGTAGTCAGTAATACCGCTGCGTGTACAGTAGTGAAGTCTGTTATTTGCAATTTTGTCGAAGAATTATTATCAACCAGTATCGATGAGGCGTTCGCTTTACTTTTCGTATTTTCGTTGATCAGTGGCTAACGTGATGTATTGTGTGCATGTAACGATACAACTATATACACAAACAAAATTAGAACTCTTCATCCGTGCAATGTGGTATGTTTAATCTATGAATATTCTGACATTTACGTCACTGATATGCGTTCTTTTACCCACATCTCTCCACCTTTCTCTCTCCACCTCTCTCTCTCTCCACCTCTCTCTCTCCACCTCTCTCTCTCTTTGAAACTAAATTCATTCAAACAGGGTTGGTACAGGTGGCAATAGGACATCCACTGGACACGATAAAGGTAACGTATACAAATAATAACAGCTAGTCCCATTGATCATTCATTTTTGGTTGCTTGTGTCAACAAAGGAACCTATGCAGTCGAGTCAGAGTGTGTGCGTGTGTTTGTGCGTGTGACGCCATTGGAACGCGAAGTAAGTTGCGGGATAACTCATTGATGTGCTCAGTTTTGTTTTTGCATTATTTTTCTCCTTCTTTCTTTCTTAAACTTAGTGTGTAGGTGTATCACATTGAGTAGGCGTGCCCTATCGTTTTGGGTGCTCATATCTTGCATATTAATTAGTGAGCGGCTTTTAATTAGTGAGTAAATGGCTTTAAATTTGAAAGGTGGGTGGCACACACACACAAAAAGAAAATAGGTCAGTTAGTGTTCTTACTAGTGGAAACTAGACTCTAGTAGTCCCCTGTCAGTGTTGGGTTGTGGAGTGTGTACAAAAGGGAATAGAAGAAATAAGCCTTATTGCAATTTGCAGAATTTCTTCTTAAGGACGTCAAATGGAAGATTCACAGCTGTTTGTGCTTTGTAAAATGAACGGAACAAACAAATATTGTTAAGCTTTCACATCACATAGCCAACTGTTTTCCTCGAGCCCCTAATGCTCGAGCCCCTATTGTAGGACTCAACATCTTGACTTTTTTATATTTATGAAGTCCAGCATATCATTTTACGGTATGTATATTCCAAGTCCAAGGAACAATATTGCCCTTGGGCTGTTGTAAAATCATGCAAAATAATCCTTCTCCTCCAGATTGTAGATAATACTGTTGATGGTTCGACACATTAGTGCTGTGGGAATGGTTCCATCCTTTGTGTGTGTCATGTTTGGGGTCCAGTGTCCGAAATGGGCCATATGGGTCCATTTTATAAAATCGTAAAATGTGTTTCTTCTTCTACAGCTAGATGTTACATTACAAAAGTGAGAGTTCATGGTCAGAAATGGGCCATATGGGCTATTGTACAACATAGGAATGCAAAATGCTGCTTTTACGTCATAATTTACATTTCTGTACATCTGCGCAAGGAACCACAGTGCCCTTGGGCTCTTGTTTACTATGATAATTACTTCATACCACACACAAATAAAAGTTCTGCATTTACGTCTTCATAAATTGAGGAATTTTAGTGGATTCATGTGGCAAATCAACATGGATTCGTAGCGTGTTTTCTTCCTGGTCTTTAAGGAAGAAAGCTATGAATGACATTGTACAGCGTTAAAACTAGACAATAACAAGATTGCAGGTCACTCGGCAATGTTTAAGATTATGGAAGTGTGTGTGTGTGGAAGCCACAGTAATACATCGAGAATTTGCGTAACTATTAAAGAGAACACCAACAGGATTATGTGGTCATTAAGTCACGAGGCTCCATGATGGAGAATAGAAGTAAGAAATGTGGAGGATTTGTGACTTGAACTGTGGTAATCAAGCTGTGTGTATGACGATCTCGTTCATAGTGCATGTATAAAGGCGAAAGATTAATTAAAAATCTCCTTTTTCCCCCACATTTTGTTCTTTTATTGAAATGATGTATAAAGGATTTTTTGTTATAATAATGCAAGGGATACAGCATTTTGGGAGATGACCCTAAATCTCCCACAGACGATCTATCAAAGTATATGACAATGAGCGCAAGATAGCACACAGTCTATCTGTAGTAATTGCTACATTGGCTTACGCACTAAATCGTCCAAAGTAATGTGGTCTCTTTAAGGCCTTGTATAGAGGGTTTTCTACAGTTAACTCCTTTTCTTGTATTAATGTACCGATGAAAAATAACGGAAGAGAGAGAGAGAGGGAGGAAAAAAAAAAAACGATTCCTTACACTGCAAACATGAATGTTTTGAGCCATAATCGGTTTCTCTTTCTCCTTTCGTTCTTCTGTTTTTGTTCTTCAATCACTTTCCTCCAGGTCAGACTTCAAGCACAAGATGGCGTCAAAACCAAATACAGAGGACCGATTCACTGTATATCGTCGATAATACGTCACGAATCCGTAAGTGTTTGGTCTCCCTCCGGGCCCTCTCCCCCTCACTGTCAACTTGATGACTAGTAATACAATAAACAACTAGAATATATCTCGTCGGGTGATAGCATCTTGCCAAAGTGGCAAAATTCACTGACGATTCGATCACAAAACCTCACAAATGCGTTACAGCGTATGGGCACATAGTGTATCTTAAGGGTTTCCGTTTAATTTGGTATTCGGGGTTGTGTTTTAAGATGGGCGTGTAGGGATTCCACACCCAATGAATACTTTTTGAATGGTCAAACCACTTACTTTCATAGTAAGGGAGATCGACTCTTATGGGGAAAAAAGAAGGTTTTTTTACCCAGAACTCAAAGTGATTACGTTAGTAGGCAAAAAGTAAAACTATTGAAACTTCATCTCCAAAAGTCTGGCAAGGATTTTTATTGCACCATTCAGAAAATCTGGGAAAATAAATAGGTTCCAGTTAGTTAATTCTGCAGTTACGATATCAGATTCTTCTAACATAACGACACAAATTGTAGAATAAGATAATGTAATTGTTGACAGTTTTCATGCAAATCAATGGTGTGCTTCTTTGAACAAGCCAGTAGGGAAGTATACTAGTAGTGAATATTCAGTTAGACAAAACAACTCAGGATCTCTGACGTTACAATGTTGTGTTCAGTTCGTAGGTTATTTGTAAATACAGCACTTCATTTCACCAAATACTACAATTCCCAATACCGACCAAGGAGTGACGACTTGAGTAGTATGTTGTTGATATACCAGTGAGACCATGTACTGTTGCATATTCATTATGTAGGCGCTTAGAGCTATAGAACCGTTAATTTCCAAATATGATTTCTGTTTTTTACTGCTTTTATGCCAATCCTGTTGCTTTTAAAAGTAGAAGTACTGCCATTTCCCTGCAGTGATAGGTGTAGTCCGTCCATGTAAAACCTCACGATAACATGTCAAAAAAATAAAAAGTTAAGATCAAACATAATCTTATTCTTCTGGTATTTCAGTACACATGAAATTGTTTTAAGTAACTGGAAAGATTAATACTCATAGTCACAAATACTTTTACACGGCTAAACGCGTTTCTGAGAGCTGCGTGTCATAGATAGCAGGGGAAGAATTTGGATTTATTAGGATCTATATAGTTTTTCGAAAATCTCCCGTGAGTGAGGACATGACGTGGCACATTATTTTGCCAAAAATTCCCAAGGTATGACGTCAAAAAGTTTTGGAATGGTCACTCAGAAATCATGTAGTTCGAACAAAAGTTTGACATTTCCATGAATTTCTTTCATCTAGGCGTATCACTTCGAAGATTAACCGATTAATCGGAACAACTGAGAAATTTGGGTATAAAATTAAATGAGCAAATGATCGTTTTTAAGAAAGTCTCGATGAAGGGGAGGTAGGATTAATGAAAGAAAAATTATGTGATACAGACTTAGATCCGACGTGGCACGAAGAACTACATGTAGCCAAAAGATTGAGAATCTCATTCATGTTGATAACAGAGTGTCTTATGACTGCATAATGAGTTCTTATACATTGTCGGTTTTGGTGTTCCATATAAGTGGAAATACCTTGAAATATGTGATTACTTTATTAAAATTTTCACGTTCAGTCAGGATATTCTTTCGTGATAGACAGTATAATGCTGACATGAAAAATAGAAAGCATCATATTTTCATTGAAATGTTCCATGTCAGCTTTTTCTGTGGTATGACCCACAGTGTCGCCCATATCAATCAATAAATCAATCAATCAATCTAAATTAAATGGAACTTTGCGACTGTAGAGATATTGATATTTGTAATTCATCCCCATTTTATAGAAGTGTGCATATAGTACATTTTCGTTTTATTCATTTTTGGAGGGCAAAGTGTGTTTTGACAAACTTTACAGGAAAAAGTCTACACCTTCCATAAAATTCCCACTGCCATTGATAAGGCCTTATTAGGTATTCAAGTTCTGGTGAATCACCTGACTCCCTAGCTCACATTTCCTATCGCGAAATATTTTTTGTACTCCCCGTCATACCTCCCCTTAACGCCCCCCCGCCCCCCTCTCGCCAATTCAGCAAGGGCAGTGCTTCTTTTGTTCTCACCGCATGTGTGCTTGCGTCAAGTGGTTTACTCACAGTTACTCGTTTCAACTCTGACAGGTCTTTGGAATGTTTAAGGGAATGTTGTCACCACTGGCGAGTATAACAACGATCAACTCCATTGTTTTCGGAGTTCGAGGGAACCTTTTGAAATATTTCGATTCGCCAACTCTGATGAGTCACTTCCTGGTGGGCTCGGTGGCTGGAGCCGCTCAGTTGGCCGTTTCGTGCCCCTCCGAGCTGGCTAAGGTAAGAATGCAGATGAGCGGTGCTGGAGAAAAGACAGAGATTCGAACTTACAGAGGATCCGCGAGAACCTTGGCTGCGATATATACCACGGAGGGCCTGAGAGGTTGTTACCGTGGGCTGGTGGTAACCGCTATGAGGGACATACCCTCTTTCGGGTTTTACTTCTCAACCTACGAGGCTTCAAGGAGAGAGCTCTTGAAACGTAGTTTTCCCGATTTACCAACAGAGGCTGTGGCCGGCGGAATAGGCGGTGTGTGCTCATGGGTCTCGACCTACGCCGTGGATTCAATTAAGTCACGTGTTCAAGCCGATGGCGTAGGAGGAGTTGAAAGGTATCAGGGGCTACTCGATGCAATCTACCAAAGCTGGAAAAAGGAAACTATTTTTGATTTGCATAAAGGAATGGGTGTGGCTACAATCAGAGGATTCGTAGTCAATGCGTTTATTTTCCCCGCGGTGTATTTGAGTAGAGAATATCTCGTGGAGAAGAAGGATGCATTTTAATGAAATCCGTATTTCATGTAAATCTAAAGGAAAACGTTGCTTTTTGGGGGCGGGGGGATATTCATAAAGGAGGCAAGTAATCCATATGGATAACTCCGATTTTTAGTAGCATATTGTACAAATTTCTGTACCGTGACGTTACAGATCATTCATTTGTAGGTCTCAGTGACGCATAAGAACCAAAATCTGTTCGAGCCATGCATTGCGGTAGAACGAATCTCTCCGCGTCTTGCAACTTTATCAAGTAACGAGGACATCTGAAGTACACACTGCACATTAAATGTTGTTATATCCACATGTCCTATCTTCAGATTTGCAATGTGAAGTACATGAGTGCGAGCACAAGGTCTCGAGTACAAGTACAAAGTGTTGAGTACGGGTATTTGATTTTTAAATCCTGCGAGTACCAGTGCGAATGCAATCTCATGAGTATTATCAATCCCCCTGAGCACGAGGTGAATGCAAGTACGAGTACAAGACCATGAGTTGAAATACATTCCTCTGAGAGAAATTTAATTGGCCACCATGGTGCTTTACATTCTTGAAATCGGTGTGACTAAGGAATGGATCATAGGTATTGTTTGAAACTTATTGTAATAAGTACATATTGAAAAGAATAGCTCTAGCTGTAAACAGTTGGTCCAATTTCTTAATTATAATTGCCCACCACACACAAGAGGGTGGTGAATAGATAATCAAAAATAGCAAGGACGTCACACAACGAAGAAATTGTGAACCCTGAGTAGAGGTGTGTGAACTCTTGCGTTCGAGTACTGAAGCCTCAGATACTAGTACAAGACCTTGAGCACCATTCCCCAAGAAAGCATTTCCAGTGAAATAGATTAGGGAACTGTAAGTTGCAGTTCATTAATTAGGCGTCATTAAGGAAGGAAGTCCGACAACGCCACCTTTCCTGTTTCATAAAGGACATTAATTTTACAAGGTCAGTACTGTCGTGTAGTTTACCTTCTTTTGTTTCAGACCTGTCAGTTTACATTACGGTCAAATGTGAACTCTAACAGTCTCCGTGATCGAAACCTTGACTAACATCAACATCAGCGTAATGTGTGTTTAAAATGTACGCAGTTGTACACAAACACTGTGAACTTCGGTGAAGATTAGCAGCCATCACACATAGCAACCGAAGAAAGTCAGTTATGGTGCAAAGGTCATGCAGACAACATCTGTGAGACATCATGGATATAATATCACGTGGTTTCTCCACGATCCAGAGCACACGGGAGGGGTTTTGTCCACAGCCAGTCTAGCTGTGTGCATGGCCGTGGGATACTGTACTGCCTCCATACTTAGGTTGCCGCTGGTTGACTTAGGATAATAATGTACTTAGTCAGTATTGAATTACGACAATTTCTCCACAGAGTAAAAAGGTAACCCATTCTAGTTATGATGCACGTAACCCACTCTACGTATGATGCACGTAACCCACTCTACTTATGATGCACGTAACCCAACGCAAGTTATGATGCAGACGTATCGATGCAAGGTGTGATCAGGGGAATACCCTGTCACATTAAACTAAACATTTATTTTTTGAAACATAACCGCACCAACGTGACGTCATTTGATTTATTTTTCTCTAAACTTATGCTATGTGTTTACTTTCCTACTCGAATATGTAAAACTCAGCAAGAGAATACATCGTTGGGCATCGAGTGTTCAATTCCGTCACTTTCTTTAGTATTGCATCGAGTAGGTATGGCCACCAATCGGCCACTACGGGTAACTGAAGTTAAATGAACCACTGAGCAGGTTGGCAGATTTTTGCCAAATATCTGTAAGGAAAAATTTTTTAAAATATGTAAAAGTTGCGTTATGATAGTAAGTTTCACAACACAGCTTTAACATGTTTTAAAAACGTTCCGTGTTCCAGTTCTAAAACGATATCCAGACAATAATCATATTTGAGAGTCGACTCTCGTAGAAGCCAAAAAAGAAGCCAAAAATTGTGGAGGGTCGTAGTGGAGTTCATGCCAACTGGATCACCGAGGAATCTGCGGTAACTGATTACAACAATAAGAACGAGAAGACTATTCCACGGTTCTTATACAATATCTGGATATTGATAACAATTTCGCTGTAATTATGCCTTTTGACGTCTTTTACTCCCTTCGCGGTCTAATGCGATTCAGTTGCTTCTTTTACGCGTGTCTGAACACTTCAAGTTTACACGTTTAGGTGTATTAATGTATATATGTGTATTTATGTTGGTCGGTATACTCCAGGCCTGTATGCAGCCTTTTTTTTCAATAGGGGGTTCGATTTTACCACAAGTGGAACATTTTACCAACAAATTAAAATTCATTATATCACAGGCTGAGCGGAACTCCAGATCTTGTGGGGATACGGGCCTGTACTCGGTGGTTTGGATACGAAATGTCAATACATTAATTATATGTAAAATTTATGGAGTTCTTATTTTACATAATATAGGTAAACAGTATATGTAAATTCTACATAATTTTGGTAAAGTTTACTATATTTTAATAAAATTGTTATATACACAATGTAAGACTTACATTGACTGTGTGTAAAATTTTACCTTAAAAAGTTATGGAGTTGTTATTTTACCGTTTCGTTTTGTGAGTGTTGCACCCGATGCGAGTGTCACTGAATATTATTCTAGAAGAAAAGCTATCGCGTCCCATGACGACAGTTGGAAACATGTAGCCTAATGAAATACCGAAATCTCTTTGACAGTACGTTCTGATCTCGGTTCCGTGTTCTGATCGATGCGTTTAAGACATGTTCGGAGGATGGAAAAAAAAAAAAACATCCCGAGGTGGTATCAGGATGAAAGTTCGCATGCGCCTTTTTCTTAGCCTGCCAAGACAATCCGTCTGAACAATGTCATGTTAGTTGTTACGATTTAGGAGATATTCCGTGTAGCACAATTATGCGCACGGTGTGGCTATTTTAAGATGAGTGCATGGGGATAAGCTTTTTTTTTAAGTCTCGTTGCAAACTTCATGTATAGCTATTGTAACGTGTAAAAAAAACCCAAGTGTTGTAAGTTGTAAGCTTTAGCGTCCATCGTCCATGGAAAAGTCGGTACACACAAGCAGCAACAAACTTAACAGTGAAACACACTGAAAACTAAATCATCAACTGGCAGAGGCGTTCCCAGACTTTTGTTACCGGGGAGATGGCACAGATGTACAGATTCACAGATGTACAATTTATATGATGAATATTAACATGTAATCATCATTTATGCTGCCTGCCAAACGGGGGAGGGGGCTGCTAGGGGTTTAGGGGTAGGTTGGTCATAAAGATTCCAGTGTTCACTATACTAAGTCACTGTGTTTCAACGTCTCTAATTGGACGTGTCGGTGGTCAGTCTTTGGTTGCAACGTACCTGTGGCCCACTGTGCCTTTAACCTGTGTATGATCTATACTCGTCAACGTGTCAACAAAGACGCCCCCTATGTATTTGATCATAATGTGTTCATTGTTTTTACAATGATGAAAAGTTTTGCTTTGACAGAATCAAGATGTGCCATTCTTGCTATTTTCAAAAATTAAAAAAACATAAAACAAAAATCTGTTTTCATTTCAATTGTTCAATTGGTTCCTCTTTCATTTTCATCTTGACTATATTCATCTGTATTAAACTAATTAAGCTCAACCTACGTCTTTTTGTTTTAAGTAAAATAGACTGTATTAGAAGTAGTTTTTGCTCGTACAAATTTTGCCCTGTAGTTTTTTTTAACCTTAGAATTTTATTTGGCCTGCTCCCTTTTCTACGAACTTTGAATTCTTGCATAGATGCACAAATGAACGATACGCTGGCGTGTCATTTTTAAGTTGTGTACTAATGCGTGCATGAAATTTTATAATTGAAATAAATAATGAAGTCAACATCACTTTCACTGAGTTTGTCATTAGTCGTACTGGCAAAGTCATCCCACCAATTTGGTCAGTCGTGGGCCATTAATCGCCATGTAGGCATATCATGCAGTTCTATCAAATAATGTTATATCACGATAGTATATACACCATAGAACTGATCTATCGCTACATACACAGCCAAGGCTATTACTAAACTGGCGGCAGTAACATATTGCCAAACATTTAGTACTAGAGGGCGAACTCCGCAGATCAGTATGCAGCCCTTAGCTCCGCCCATTTATGCAAATAACACTCGTTCGTAGGAAAAACATGTTGCTGTCCGCCAACGTACGTACGCCTGCCAGTATCACTACCATGTATGTAAGTTCATGTGTAACAGTGATGTCTGCGAGTGCGTCAATACGTGCACTCTCATAAGCAGGGTCATCACTTCAAATTACTTCTTTAGTATGCTTCGTGATTGCATCTGCTGGTTTGTATCGATGGGTAAAATCGGTGCATTAGTTAAGGATAAGCCGGCTATTATTATCAATTACTTTTGTGGACTGAGGGTGACACTGTCGTGGTTCACGTGACATCGTATCGCAGGTAGATTGGCGTTAATAAATCATTTCTTACCGTTGCGTCTCGTCTACCGCTCAAATTTTGTTTACATTTGAAGGAATCGCCTGGGATCCCTGATGTTACTTGTTTGAACATTATACAGCGTGATGATCCAAATCTCTTGATTTTAAAAGGTCAAACAATTGCCACAAAAAGATTCTCATGGTAGCCTACCCTAAGGGTTACGTCACGTCAGGGTTAGACATCTCCTCAGTATTTGTGTCCGTTTTCACGTTTGAATTTTTTTTTCTGGTCGCTACATAATCATCGTTAACGGTATTACATATTTCTAGGAAAATGTCATCAATTTGATACAGTAAAGTGCCAGAAAATTGGCCAAGGAACGGATTAAAAATGCAGGGCGACAGAGTTACAGGGAGCACGTTACCTCTCGAAATATTCTGTCTGTCTTATATTGTTTTTGACATGGTTTGCTCAGTCCTGTTGAATGGGTTAAGCTTAACTCTTAACGTTAAACTTGTTACAATACAATCATTGTTATTTGAACTGTGAATTTTTAGCTGTGGACTTTTAGCTGTAAGTTCAATGAGCGTTCAGGAAGGGACTACAATAATAGTTCCGGTGTCTTGTGTAAAACTTGAAAACCATAGTACACAATCAATTTTGACCTGCTTTTTGTACAATGTCTAATATCTAAAATGTTTACATGACGAGATAATAATTCTCATCATCATCATCATCATCATCATCATCATCATCATCATCATCATCATCATCATCATCATCATCATCATCATCATCCTCCTCCTCCTCCTCCTCCTCCTCCTCATCATCATCATCATCATCATCATCATCATCATCATCATCATCATCATCATCATCATCATCATCATCATCATCATCATCAAAAAAAAAAACAAACAAGAGGGCAATCTACGGAGTTGCATATCTCATCGCCAACTTGCACATTGCTTTCAATACAGGGCCTGCACATGGTAATTTGTAATAGTTTATTGCTAAGTACTTACAAAACCTGAAGTTAATTGGTTTGATAGTTCTCAAAATATGCTGGAAATAGCAATTTTAGGGCAAAAGTGGATTTTTTTTCTAAAAATTTGTCTCGATTTACCATTACAGTAATATTATGTGGAACAATGTGTTCTCAGGTAAGTACTTACAAAACTGTAAGTAAATTGATCTAATAGTTCTCAAGATATGCTGGAAATACAAATTTTGGGGCAAAATTGACTTTTTTTCTCAAAAATCAGCAAATTTCAATTTTTTTACTACAAAAGTAATATACCTTGAAATTTTTCATTCTCAGGTAAGTTTTTGCAAAATTTTGCATTAAATTCTCAAAGCATTTCTCAAGATATGCTGGAAATAGCAATTTTGGGACAAAATAGACTTTTTTCTCAAAAATCAGCAAATTTGGCTCGATTTAACGTACAACTAATACATCTTGCACGTATTGGACATCATGCACAACCTTACCAAGTTTCAACTTTATCGCTCATATGCTTTTCAAACTATTCTGGAAAACCACAATTTGGACAGGTTCGGACGCGCGCACACACACACACACGCACACATTGGCACGGACACGTTTTCATTTATACCACCCAACAGGACCCTCCTGTACCCATGGTCACTCTAACATGGGGTACCCCTGGGGTGTCGCTACTCATCCACTCCCAGCGTTTCCATGGCAACCATTCTCTCATGGGTGCACAGTACAATATATAGCTCCACTAGCCAAGTGACTACAATATCTCATCTCGCCCCTATAGGGCGATGAGATAAGAAGAGACTGAAAAATGAACAATTATTCAATTGAATTGTCTTTACAAGTAAACATTTCTTTGCAAAAAGGTTAACCTGTTTATACTTTCTTCTCAGTGAATAATTCCAATTTTTTTTTTTTTTGGAAAAATGTTCCTACATTTATTAATCACATAGTGTTTGCTCAACAATTTGCCGCAGAGTGCTGACTTTTTCACTTTCTTCCTGTGTGAGCAACTGTATCAAATGTTTGAATGACTACGTATCATACTTTGTCATTTCATCAATTTTCTGCAAACATGTCCACTTGTGCACTTATAACATAGGTAACGTATACATTATATATGTTACCCTTACCGTCTGAATAGTTGATGACAGTGTACAGGGGTCAGTATTATCATTTGAGATATCAAACCTGTAGTGCAGGAAAGGGGGGAAAGAAGATGAAGGCAGGACATTATTGATACTGCTTGCTTATATTAGATCATCAATAAAGTTTATTTTGTTTACTTTATTTCTCTACGACTGCTGCTACAATTCACTCTTCAGCAGAACCCTAACTATAGCATATTTCTGCATCATTCGTGCAATCGCAATAAGTAAACTTTTTCGTCAAATACTCGTGAATGTTAAATTAATTACTTTACCACACGATACGTTTTTAGTCTAGTATTTATCATTATTCTTTTTTTTTTGGCACATAGCCATCTATCCATTTTCTCTTTACACTTTTCGTGTACCCGCATTACTCAATGAATGTTTTGTTTCTTTCATTGAAGCATTCATCTTCACATATGCAACACGCATATGTAATGCGTTGCTACGCAGAAGTAAAGTACACATATTCCTCCATGTTATCACTTTCGTATGGTCCAGAATCTACCTCTGGAACTTAACACCTTCATGGCAGAGGAATTTGGGGCCGGTTGGTTCGGCGGTGAGGATATTTTATTGTTATTATGTTATTATTATTGTATGCGCACGTGGTTTTCTATTTGGTGTACTCTTTGCCAAATTTTGCTTTGTTTTCATTCTTTTTTTTCTTTGAATGGCTAATTGACTAAAAGCAGGGAGAAACATTGGCAATTAGAGCTCGTATGTGTAAAGAAAGACGATTGATATAATTCCCGGCATTCGTACGGTACATATTTGTTTCTTTAGGTATACCACACCTACATTTTAGGCCTATGACTACAATTTTATTACCTTCATCAACAAGTCTCCATTTTAAATTCTGAATTAAATGTCATTTTTACCGTTTTGTTCGGTTTATGGATTCAAGAGGAACTACATGGATCATTAACGAGATCGAAGAGCCGTGGAGTAGGTTCAAGTAGGGTGCTTACGTTTTTTGAGGTTGACAAAGATGCGGGTACATCATTTAACGTGCAATCCTCAGTCACAAACAGAAACGAGGCAAGGAGTGGATTCATAGGGAGGCGGCGGAGAATGGGGGAGGGGGGGGGGGATACTATATATGGCTGCATTCTTTCTCATATATATGAATTCCAACTATAGCTAATTCAAGCAACCGAATTAATGAATTTGATATCCATAGTACATTCTTAAGAACGCGTCATCTCAGTTGGATGATGTCACAACGTTGACATACATACAGTGAAGTCAGATCCTAGCGTTTAGAAGAACAAGGGTGACACATGGTTAAACGTATTTTTAACACATTTTTTTTAATTTTTTGACACAATTTTAAACTGTGTAAACTTATAAGTAAAAAGGTACATATATTCAAAGAAAAGGAAAGCAGCTACATGAAAGTGGAGAAGAGTAAAAAAAAAAGAAGAATATGTGTACGTTTCGTGTGACATGTACCGTCAACGTTAGTGCCGTCTTACGCATTAAATCAATTTAGAGGAGAAAAAATACTAAAAATATCTTTTCCCTCAAACATTTTACAAATACACGTTATAATATCATCGACAACAATAATATGACGCAGGGACCGTATGTATCACGTGTCCCATTACGGTCGTTTTTCAGGTTTGCCAATCTCTGACTTAGACAGGTAAGAGTGCATCTCAATCTCCCAGCCTTAACTATAATGAATTATACATCCACAAGAACGTAAAGTAAAATAAGAACGCCATGACTTTTTAAGGTAAAATTTTACACACAGTTAATGTAAGTCTTACATTATGATGTAACAATTTTACCATAATGTAATAAAATTTACCAAAATTATGTAAAATTTACCAATACTGCTTCCATCAATTTTACGTAAAATTCATGGAGTTCTTATTTTACATAATTTATGTAAATAATTCTCTGAGTGTAGAAACTGGAGGCATTGTTTCCTGAACAAATTTGCATCCAAGTTTATTCCGAGGCCTAAAAAAGGCTTTTTTTATTAAAGAGTGAAAGAGATTGCGAATCATACTTCTTTTTAATTTCCGTTTTAAAGAGTCCCAGTCCATATTAGTACAGGCCACGTATATATTAATAAGATCTCTTATCTGCACTTTCGTCAAAGAATTAGTTACAACCAAAATTAATGAGGCGTTCGTTTTACTTTCATATTTTCGTTGATATTTTGGTGAACGTGTGTATAGTTCGTGTAATGTATGTAACCATTAAGTTTTGCACAAACAAAATCAGGTCTCTCCATTTGTGCAATACAGTAAGTTAAATCAGTGAATATTCTGACATTTACATCACTGATGGTCATTTCTCCACCCACACTTCAGGCTCCACCTCTCTCTCTCTCTTTGAAACTATATTCATTCAAACAGGGTTGGTACAGGTAGCAATAGGACATCCACTGGACACGATAAAGGTAACTGCATATCCCACTTATCATTCGTTTTTATTATAGATGTTAGTTCATTCCACAAACACAAACACACACATACAAAGAAGTTGAAGGTATTTCACCATAAGTTGAGAAATTTTAGAAGATTCATGCAGTAAATCAACGGGATTTCATGAGTAGCTTATAGCCTTTTAAATCCTTAAAGAGAAAAACATAAATTATGAATAGCATTATACTTGTGTCTTTGAAAGATCATGTATGAAAATGTGAAGAAATTGCAAAACAGTTGAAAGACAATTATATGGATTGTAGGTGAGGTTTAAGTGATTGCGGATGCATAAAATTGCAGAGGTATAGATAACGACAGGTTGCAGTTAAAAAAGAGAGCCAACTGCTTAGACGAAAGCCAACAGTATTTTGTATACAGTATTGTAAAGACAAGGATCGAGCTCCGTGACAGCGTATACATGTAACAGACCTGAAGACTTCTCTGCACCAAATGAGACGATCCTGTCTATTATGGCTTCGTATAGTCCATGGGATTGGTGGAAGTATAGCCTAACGCATATATGAAGGTGAAACAGCTTCATAATTGTTCTCTTTATTCTCTTCACTTTTTCAGTTGTTATCTCAATAATGTAGAGCATCTATTCTTTAAAAAAGAAAAAAGAAAAAAAAACATGTTAGGGCACAGCATTTTTAGAATGACCTTAAGTCCTCCCCAGAAGTATCCATCAATGTATATAACAGTCAGTACTCGATAACAGACACACTGGCTGTGTTAATGGTTCCATTGGCTTCTACACACTAAATAGTCAAAGTATTGTGATTTACATAGAGGTTTGTATAGCTATTCCCCCCCCCCCCCCCCATAGGTATTTTTCTATGTTGTATTTAATGTATCGATGAAAAGTATAGAGAAAGAGAAAATAAATTCATTTTTGAAAAACATTAGTGTTTTGTGAAAATTGTTGAAGTCCCTGTTAGTCTTTTTTCTTTTTGTTAAAATTTATTGTTAGTGGTCCTCGATCACTTTGTTCCAGGTCAGACTTCAAGCGCAAGATGGCGTAAAAACCAAATACAGAGGACCGATTCACTGTTTATCGTCGATCATACGTCACGAATCCGTAAGTGCTTGGTCTGTCTCCCCCGTCACAGTACCGTCAAAGTATATTTCAAGTAACACAGTACGATGAATATGGGCTTGAATGTTATATCCTATTGCCACGTAACGTAGCTCTGGTACAGAACTTCTTATCCTCTACTTAGTTATTTAGACCCCCTTTCGTGTTAGGTCCTGAAATCCATAATACGGAGAAGGAGGGAAGGGGAGGGGTCATGATGGGTGGGGATGGGAGTCAGTTTTAATGGAAGAAGAACTAAGAAGTGAAAAGCAATTATGTGACACAGAATGAGGATCTGAGAAGCATCTTTTAGGACTGCATTAGTGAATTAGCAGCAGCCGTGTTGGAATTCATTCTGAAAGACAACAGAAGTTGACCAACATAACTTCAAAATTTCTCAAGTTCGGTGACACTAAAATAATATATGTGGTCAAAATATGTATTTAGAAGGAGAGTGCTGTCATGTTGCTAACAACGAGCCACCAGAGAATGACTGCATACTGAGTTTTTAAACTTTGTCCGGTTTGGCGTTCCGAACAGATCCACCATGACATATGTGATTACTTCTCTAACGCTGTTTACGTATAGTTAGGATTTTACTTCATTACAGAGTATACAGTATACTGTTGACGGTCGTACTTTCATGAATATGTGAGTTCAAAGCAACGCTTATGTAACTAATTGTAAGCTTGCAGAGCTTGCCAGATATCGATATCATTCTAATTGTACAAAAAAATGTGCGTACGAAGTTTACTTACTTTTCATTTTATTTTTTATTTTATTCTTTTTGTGTATTTTTTTGCAAACTCCTCTGAAGGAGTCTATAAATTTCTCACACTGCATACTCATATCGATGAACCCTCATTAAGAGGACAAACTACAGGTGAATCCTCCCGGATCCCTAGTTCACATTTTATCCTTCGACACGTCGTCAATATTTGTACTTCATACCGCTCCTTTTCGGTACACGCCCACCACACGGTCCCACACAGGCGCACTGTTCCGTTTGTTCTCATATTTTTTGCTTGCTTCAAGTGGTTTACTCACAGTTACTCGTTTCATTCTCACAGATCTTTGGAATGTTTAAGGGAATGTTGTCACCGCTGGCAAGTATAACAACGATCAACTCCATTGTTTTCGGAGTTCGAGGGAACCTTTTGAAATATTTCGATTCGCCAACTCTGATGAGTCACTTCCTGGTGGGCTCGGTGGCTGGAGCCGCTCAGTTGGCCGTTTCGTGCCCCTCCGAGCTGGCTAAGGTAAGAATGCAGATGAGCGGTGCTGGAGAAAAGACAGAGATTCGAACTTACAGAGGATCCGCGAGCACCTTGGCTTCGATATATACCACGGAGGGCCTGAGAGGTTGTTACCGTGGGCTGGTGGTGACCGCTATGAGGGACATACCCGCTTTCGGGTTTTACTTCTCAACCTACGAGGCTTCAAGGAGAGAGCTCTTGAAACGTAGTTTTCCCGATTTACCAACAGAGGCTGTGGCCGGCGGAATAGGCGGTGTGTGCTCCTGGGTCTCGACCTACGCCGTGGATTCAATTAAGTCACGTGTTCCAAGCCGATGGCGTAGGAGGAGTTGAAAGATATCAGGGGCTACTCGATGCAATCTACCAAAGCTGGAAAAAGGAAACTATTTTTGATTTGCATAAAGGAATGGGAGTGGCGACAATCAGGGCATTCGTTGTAAATGCGTTTATTTTCCCAGCGGTGTATTTGAGTCGGGAATATCTCGTGGAGAAAAAAGATGCGATTGAATAACAAGTATATCGGGTACGTATTGCCCTCGAAATGTAAAAAAAAAAAGTTTTTCTTTTGTTGGGAATAAGGGGGTACACAAGATTATATATCAATTGTTGTAACTTGCAAACGAATAATTATTATCACTTTTTTATGGTTAAGCCTGTTTAAAAAAAAATTAATGACGGATAATGAGTACTTTTTTAAAGACTAATTAACAACAATTGTGGAGACTGAATGTTCAAACGACGGACCCTAAAGAAATTCAAAGAGTGATGTGAAAGATTATATGTAAGCAAATTTCCCCTGGACCCAAAAGTGCAGATACAAACCCCGAAGACAGCAGACATTGCAAATGCAGTTTCCTTGCAAAAGTAGGAAGACTGTGGGAGAGAACATGAAGCCGAACTACACCGGTCAGGGCTGATACTGGGTAATAGGATACATCCAGGACCTCTCTTATACAAAGGAATGACATTATTCATGTTATTTATTGTTCCTCTGTTGGCATAGCAGGACATAAATTTCATTCTAAAAACCCATAAAAAGATTCACAAATTAAAAGGAATTGTTTTAAAAAATAATATAAATTGGTACCCACTGACGGTATTGCACCTTTGATTGCAGTGGTGACTAAGGAATAAATCAAAGATTCTTGTCTGAGACTTATTGTCAAGGAAAGATTAAAAGAGCAGCTCTAGGAACATTGGTTCCATTTCCTGATTAAAAGTGCCTTTCACTCACGAGAGTGGTTGATAGTTTTTAAACATCATGCACGTCACACGACCTTATGGCAGTGTTAAAATGTTCAGGAGGCCATCTTTCAAGGTTAATTACACGTGTTTGGCCTTTCGACATGACACTTAAATCCTCCCCAGTTGCCAGCCACCTCAAGAAAGCCTAGATATTGGATTGACATACCTGAACAACTTTCCGAGAACGATGTTTAATAAACCATTTGGATCATCACAGATAAAACTGAACTAAGGCGACGAGGGCTTGCAACAAGTTAAAATTCACTAAAACAATGGAAAGACGGTGTTGGACAGATTGGCTGTTTAGTGTAGGAAGTTATTCCTACACTACACGGATTGACATACAAAGGAATGGTTCTTGATTTTGAAGTCTTGATTTTGAACATACATTTTCGAATACGATTACAAATACCGAGCTTTGATTACGAGTATGAGCGCAGGATCTTTAGTATGAGTACGAGAACAAGATTTTGAAATTTTGTGAGTTCGATTACGATTACACTGCTAATAAGAGTCCAGACAATGTGTTCGATTGCGAGTACCAGTACGAATTCGTGTACTGTCAATTTCTGTTAGTCTCGGATTTCTCGTTTGACAGACCTTACATTTCTGGAACCAAGCAAGTAGACGGCTTCATAGTAAAATAATGGTCTTACTGCAACTTAGTTGTCGTTAAAGGACTAACGAGCAAAATGTTCTGATGGCACTATTGAATTTTGCATTGCTGCAAAAGATCCTTCCAGTACAGCAGCCGTTTGCCTATTGTACCGGAGTGGTAGTAAAGCGTTAATCCTTGCGTACAAACAACGGGCACTTCGCCATCTTTATTGATATGTTCAACGTTAAAAGAAAGAGATGAAGGACAGAAACAGATACTTTTACTACGAGAAATGAAACATTTGCATTGCCTTAAATCAGGGAAGTGTCAGTTGCATCTAACGGTGTAGATGTGTTTACAATTATTATTAATATTATTATACAATCAAGGAAGTCCAGGGGTGGCAATGAGTCACTTTCATATCCGACATAAATTTTGCAATGTTTGGACAGTAATTACTTTAGTTCAGCGTCACGCGCTAGGGATTCCCTAACATATTCGTCTGCGTAATGTGTGTTTTAAATGACTGTATAATTGTCAACGAACATGGTTAACTTCGGTAAAAGTGAATCACATACATAAGTCAATAATAACGCAATTGTCTTGAAGGGAATTTAGTGACGGGTTGTTAAAGAACATCACGTGGTTAATCGAGCAAAAAGGGGGCATAAGAGGGGTACTGTCTACAGTCAGTTAATGCATGGAAGGTGGGACACTATACTGCCTGTATACTTGGCCTGCCGTGGGTCCACTTTTATTTTTTCTGTAAGGCTAGTTAATAATCACCGTCTCAGTGGTGAACCACTTTGAACAATTTCTTCACAAAAAGATGGGTGACCTCAAACTCTAGTTATGCATGTTAATCGATTTCATGTGTGGTTACCGGTGTTGCTCTGTCACCTCATACTATATGTTTATAAATTTATGTGCACTAATCTGACGTCATTTACTTTTTCATTGATTTTTAAGCCTATGTGTTCACGATTCTAGTAGGATATGTAAAAATATGTAGTTGGTACCGAGTGTCCAAGTTCGTCAACTTCACTAACGTTGAATTGATTACGTATGGCTGCCAATCGCTCAGGTAGTTGCTCAGGCACCTTTAATTTGCAGAAGTGCAAACAATTCTTCATCCATGTATGTAAGTGAAGTAAAAACATACCTCTGAGGTCACTTTAAAATATCACTGGAAAAAAAAAAACTTCGCAGAGACAGAGTTGTCTGAATTAGATTGCAAAGAGCGTGCAGAGATGCACTATACACATGATCGATGAAAAAATAAAAACTAATAATTTTCATGGTTGAGGAGCCATATATGCACGCATGATCTTGTGAAGTGTGCTGGGGTGGAAAAAGAAATTGGGATGACCAAGAGAAGCCGGACTCTTGACAAAGGACAATTTGGGGAATGAATCGACGGAAGACGAAAGAAAGGTAACATAAGAGAGGTACGATGGAGCAGAATCACATAATCTTTTTAGTTTTTGGAAGAATTGCAAGAAAAGGAAACTCCGTGTCGTTGACCGGGCAGGATCCAACCCACAAACAGTCGACGAAGAAACCTTTGTAAAAATCGACCAAGATTCCAATTCATATATTCGTTGTATCACAGTAGCAGATGTGTGGGATATCCTTAAAGAGAGTTGTTGGTTAACCAAGCTTTTCTGCTTGACAGTCGAGGTATAGATGTATAAATACCATCCTCACAGATGTCCTTTACTCGCCAGACTTTTGCCCAAAATATTGCACAAGCTTTCGTCGATGACGTCTCTGCCCTGTTGTCGATGACATCCTTAGTTACAGCACAAGCATCATGCAGCAACTGTTTTCCGAGGAGTTTCTGGCTGACTGTACCCTGGTTGGTCAAGATACTAGCGTCCGATATACGATAACGGCAAGTTAACGAGCTACGAGTTTACTTCTCTCCTGAGAGATAAAACTAAGAAATAGGATTTATCACTGATTCTTTGAATCGAGCCATCAAAATGTTACGACAAAAAGTTACCAGCTCACTCTTTTTTGACTATGACAGTTGTAAAGGTGGTACGAGCTAACCTCCTCGGAGACTTTGGGAAGGAAGGTATGCCTGCCAAATCTGGGTCCAACATCAAGAATCGCGGACGCTTTAATTGTAGGTTACAGACAAACGCTGACGTATTTGAGGACGTTTACGTCACCAGTCTCAGCAGGATATACCTTGCGAATACCTTGCGAAAACGTCTGTGGGGGGGGGGGGGGGGTTCTCACTGAGAAGAGTGTTGCTCCTGAAAGGAGTTGGGGTCGTGGTGGGGGAGGGACTAGGGGTCCAGATGCCTTAGACTCTTCAAGTATCCGCCCATGGAAAATTGATATTATTTTGTGCAATTGAATAATCCCATTAACTTTTGTATTAATGTGATACTGACTCTTTAGTGACACAATATTTTAAAAGTATTGGATATGAAGAAAGAGATTAAGTTAGTTTGGTTGCTGTCAGTACTTATGACTGATGTGCAAACTAAGAAAATCTCCATGTGTCACATACAATAAAATGATCACTCAAAAGCGACTTATTAACTATTTTCCTTTTTGGCTTTTAGAAATTCATGATTAGACACTTTTTCACCGGAATATTAATTCATATGAACACAGCCAGTACAAGAATGGATATAAAGAAAAAGAGATTTTTCATTACTCTTGGAAGTAAAACTCGACTGATTATGCTAGTTATAAGTATGGTCATGTGACCGTTGGTACCCTTAAAGATCAACTCAATGTCCCGGGTTGTCTCCTTTATGTTTGTTTCATACCCTGAGCCTGAATTATATATTCATTTGTTTGTGTGTTGGGTGAAGCCCACGCTCCTGCATAAGTGTCTTCATAATCCCGAGAGCGCATGCGCAAATACTCACAGTCGGAAGATAAAAAACTGAACACGCCCTAGTACCTAAAAAAATTGTTGAAAAAAAAAACTTAGTTCATTTTAAAGTATATTTAAATCCTCCTTTTTAGACCAACTGCTAGCTTTGAACTTTGAGCTTCAATTTCTTGTCTTGAACGACTCTAAATCTGCCTTTTCGTTGAGAAAAAAAAAACAAACGAAAGAAATGAGTCATAGTTAGTCTTTAAAGTGTATGCATTCTCACGTTACGTTTGGCGAGAACGATTTGGCTTATCTCACTTGCATGACACGAATTCCTTGGGTGAACTGAGATTAGGGAAACCCTCAAATTGCCGATAAATAAACGTATTCCTCCATGACTTGTGTTTGAGCCTATGAGGAATGTTCCTGCACTAACTGCAGATATTCGGGTAGCGGCACGTTTTGCTTATGTGACAGGAAATGTCTATGAACACCAATAGTCCCTGATTAAAAACATAGCAGGAAATATGGTCATAAAGCAAACTGGCTGTCTAGTAATTTGTCCCAATGAATACTTGCCTCGTTTGCGTTGTACATATCGAAGGAAAGCGTCCACTATCTTGAAACACATTTAGGAAGATGAGAGAGATGAGATGAAGGGAGGGGTATCAAGGAGAGCCTGGGGAGAACTAACAGCGGAAGAAGAGGAAAGAAGTCGATTAAGGATAAAATAAATAACAAACAGAATGATACCATGGTAGAGAAGACGACGAGAGGAGGAAATAAAAAAAGTAAACAGAGAACATGGGATTGTGAAAGAGCCTTTAAAAATGTAAATGTACCTTATATCTTTAAGGGAGTCCACAATATCCAAAATCACCCCAGACCTTGGGATAGCAAGGAACATGTCACCCTTCCATGGTCCGGCGACTTGTTTATACAGCGAAACAATATTTGCAGGCTATGAATCCGCTGAGGGTATACTAAGTGTTGTATCAATTCACCGGTGTACATGGTGTGGTACGGCTAATTGCTTTAAATGAAGCAGTGCAGGCGGCTTACAAGCAAGATTAAAACCAGCGGAAATTTATTTTGCTGAAGGGTTTATTAGGAAACACTCAGCATGCCATCGTGCACGCACTACCGGTCGTGTCGGCTCCTTGCAGAGGTGTTTGACTGTTCTCAAAAACAACACTCAGTCTGGTGTTACTAGGTGAACCGTACAGAAAATAACGAAGGTGATCCCTATGTACTAAGGTAACAGTCAATGGCCCACAAGGCATGTAATTGATCAGAGAGTAAAGGGAAGTTCCCTTCCAGTCCCGAAGGGTGCAACGGATGAAAAAAAAAAAACAATGTGAAGGCACATATAGGCTGACGATTGCCTGTTTCCTGTATACACACGTACGGAGTGCCATTTTACTTTGCTACCTATACATGTACGTATGTGTGATTAAACATGTATATACAAAAACACTGGAAGGAAAGAAAAGAAAAGAAAAGAAAAGAAACGTTCATGTAAACTGGTCTTTGTCAAGAAACTCCAGGAAACAAAATATTTATACAGCTCTTGCTAAGCCCCCTCCCTTCAGTTAAGTGACACGAAGCAACGATGAATGATGCAATTGTTGTGTTCTACCTTAATAAATTATAACTAATGAAAGACGAAATAAACCCAACTTCTGTTACTCCGGATAAATGTATTAACAAATAACGACAGTAAATAGTTCAGAACAATCAGCTTAGCTGCAACAACAGAATTCACTAGGCACCTTGACTCCTTAGTTTCCTTTTTTTCTTCCATTCACGGCTCCCCTCTAACTTATTTTCTTCATTCTAAATCTCACTACGTTTTCTTGTAACTGAAGGTCGAATGACCGCCGCCGACGTTTTGGGCCATCATTCGTTGTTATTTGCGAGAGTCTCGAAGGTAAATCCCCTCTCCAGGCTCGTAACTACTGCCCGAACATACCGTCACTGAGAGACGGTCTGTCAAATCACTACGAACATGTTTCACCACGGTGAAAAAGAATTACCCACGATTAGTATAAGGTTATAATTTTTGCCTCAAAGTCGTCGCTTTTACATGTCATGTAGCTTCTGCAGTAAAGGGGAAAACACCAGGGTAAAAAATACTCATGAATTACCCATTTCAATGTATTTAGAGGTTGGGAGTGGAGGTACACCCCAAGGCTGAAACATTTCTTGTTTCCCTGAGTTGTGAACCTAGATGTCCTATAGAAAGTTCAAAATTTATGAGGGAATTATCTTTGGATATTTTCTGATAAAGGCCTTTTCATCGCGATACCTTTTTTGAATGTGCCAAATGAAGGGGTGAACTTCTTTCAACCAATAATTTCACCGTTTCTCAGAACGTAAAGCTGTGAAAAGTGTTCCTAGTGAATGAAAACACGGAGCCCGCCCTCTCTGCCGGCAATGACGCGCTGCGAGGCCCTAATCGGGAAATTCCAGTGACTTTCTTGCCTGAACTATCCTTGTGTGCGGCAATAAATGCGAGTAGGTGTGTGTGTCTGTAAAAACTGTCCATTTTTCTTGATGTACAGTACTGAAAGAAGCCCAGATGTGTGATCGGTTTAGAAAACGATTTGACTCAAAACGAGCGTTTGCTCCTCCCAACCCCCCCCCCCTCCTCTTGGCGACCAGTGACAGAAAAAGAAGAAAATAAATGAAAGAGTACTCTAAGAAAGTGTATTTACGGTACATCGTGAAAGTCTGTGTGACATGCTTGTAGAAAAGCGCTCCGTTCATTCAGAAGTTGCAAAGTAAAGACCAAAGTGAAAATCCGTTGGAATTTTGTTTACATCTTCCACATTTTGAGATATGATTTTTCAAAGCTTTAGAAAACTACAAAGAAACAGATGACTTGGAGTGTTTTCAAGTGTCAGTATTTCTTTTGTTTAGCCTATATATATTGTCTCTTAATTACATAATTACTGAGTTTCACATTGATAAGTGATATCGATATTTATTGAGAAGAAAATACATGCTTCCAAAATAAAACCCTTGGAGCATAAAATAATTCTCAAATGTTCTTGAAATAAAGGTGACAGAAACAAACAATCAGCAGAAAAATATTCATAGGAATCCTTCTCTTGACGTCATAAATTTTCATACCCAAATGTTTATTCCTGATATATTTGTGTGACTCTAAAATTCCCTGTAAATTGGTCAATCTTTGACTGGTTTTGATGGAATTTATGTCTAGTTCTATATTGTAAATGCTAAATGCACCCAATACTCCAAAATGTCATTTCCATGTCACACGACCGTTAACATTTTGTCATAATTTCAAATTAATGGCAGTAAGCAAACATTGACAAAACAGTCAACATAGGTTGCTGACTTGGGTTTCACACACGATTTGTTGGTAACGTGCTTAAGTTGGTCGTGACAAATAAAAGTTAAGCAGCGCCACCTATTACATTTAAGTGGATAACATGTGTAGGCAAATGCAACAAAAACATTAAAACATCACGTCCAAAAGTGAAGTATGTGTTTTGATTGCGCCATGCACACGATTTTGAGAAACCAAAAGAAAATAAACACAGGTCTCATGTGAAAACGTTCCTATATTATTTCAATTCGTGTAACACTACGATGCATGGTTGAATAATGCAAAGGTTAACTGTTTTCGTTCAAATTAACTGCGCGATTTGAACAAGCCAATGCTAAGTCTAAAAGCTATAGCAGTCCATGTAATATACAAGCTATATTAGTCAAAAGAGATGATCTTTGTTGGGGCAATGAGACCATCAGTTTGTAGGTTATGTGTAAATACAGGGGTCCGTTTCATTAAATACCAAAATTCCTAATACTTACTAAGAGCCGTCGAGTTTAGTTGTAATACGTTTTTGCTTCACCAGTGAGTCTAGGAATGTTGCATGTTGACCACATAGGCGCTTATGATCGTGAACATTAATATACTGCAAATACAATTTCTGTTTTCTCTCAGACCTTCCTTCTTTGGCGTTTTCGTTGATTGTAGTAACTGTCATGTGGGTTAATTGAATGGCATATTCCGTCCATGAAGAGCCTCGATCTGAAAATGGCTTCAGATCAAACATAATCTAATCCGTCTGGGTTGTCCGTTTACCCGCAAATACATTAAGGCCTCTAACATGAATTGTACTGATGGCAAACGCCTGGCCGTCTATCTTTGTTTCAGGGAAGAGAAAGTAGGGCAAAAGATCACCTATTACAAATCAGAAAGAGAACTATGCACTCATCATCCAGATACGTGAATATGAAAATCATCTCGGCATTTTTGTTGGCCCTTCAAAATCAAACCCTCCAAGAGAACATGGCAGCCTGTCACCGTTACTTGAGATGAAAAAAACCGATGGGAATGTTTGTGAATATTCACGTACGCAAAAGTGGCTCTTAATTTTTTTTTGTTTTTGGTGGCTGTAACATATTCTGTAGAATTGTCTTTCACTTATAAATTTTCTACCCATATCCCAGATGTAGAATAAAAGTTTATACGTTTGCGTGCACTGCCGGATCGAGGGCATGTGTCTGCCATAATCGGGTATGTAGATATTATTTAGGTCTTGTTTACCAAAGTTGTAACGCCATCACGACGCTGTTGACAAACATTCTACGGAGACTTTCCACACAACAATACATTTCGTTCATGTACTAATGCCACATATATGAATCAATTTAAAGGATCGACCACGGTGCCATTGGCCATACAATATATTTACAACTTCATTTCAGTCTTAATCAAATCATCAATCACAAAACGCCTTCTTGTGTCGGATTATACCCGATGTTACAACACGTCTTCAAAAAAAAGTCCCCCAAATCGTTATTCAAGTGCATTTTTCCCACATTTAACCAGTTAATGACTAATATCTCTTTACTTCCTGTAAAATACGATCCAGGGTTGAGTCGATTATTTTATATTACCTCTAGAAACCAAATCTACTTGTTTGTATGATTAAAAAAAATCGTTCTCTTCAACCGATTGTAAACTTAAGATAAGTAGCGAAATCACCAAAAAGAAAGAAAAAAAAATATCGATAATTCCGTATGTGAGTCAATACTATACAATTAAACTGTCGAGTTCAATACTGTACAGTCCGTGAAGATCCCGTACTGATCCACTCATGGATCAACAACCCTGACCCGCCTTCCATATCATCATCATCGTCTTAAAGGCGCATCCTTCATCGAATTTATCATTCAACGTCTTCACAGATTCTGATCATAACGAATTCCAACTCCTTGAAAAAGTGTTTTTACACGATAATGATGATCTAACTTAACCATGTTGGAGACGATTGGCGCTCTCTACTCTCAATTTGTAACACGTTCGCTTCAGCCCACGGGTCTCTGTTTCATGAGGAGGGTTCTAATGGGAAGGGTCCTCCACTCTGACCCGATTCAAGAAATCAGTCCTTCGAAGTTTGCACGTTGGGATGGGAATTCTCGCCACGATTGCATCTAGACAACTACCACGTTGAAACAAACGTCGGGTTACATGGACACCTAATGGCAATTCAGATTGACTATACCTCCAAAACGTCGTTGGAAGTTCAGTTTCAAACATCGTTTGGGGAAAGTTCACTCCCCAAATGTACGATCATTGCTTTACACGCAATCACTTTTGAAGAGTATCACAAAGTTAGGTTTCACTCTTCACATTAATGTCACTGTAGGTTTTATCTCACCGCCTTCATGGCTGTCCATGCACAATTGTCCGATGTGAAGTGCGACGGCATTGGATTCCTCACGGGTTACATGTGGGCTATGATCCGTAACTCGAAGTGGGGGCTGCTACTGCGAAACTTTGTTCCATTGGATAATTTAAAAAAAATACCCAAAATAATACTTTCTCCAGTTTTGACCATGATAAACGCATCAGTTTATCATTGACGTTTATCAGTATCTTGGACCAAAAATCGAAAGTTGGGTCGGGGAAAACTACTACCAGATCTGTGCCGACACGCCAAAGAATTCACTAAAGATTTTACACAGATGGCAAGAAAAGAATGGGAATAACCCAAACTCGAAGGACAACTTACTGTGTGCAGTGTCCAGGGAAAGTAATATTGTCCATGTTAGTGCAGTCAAGGAACAGCAACTGGAATGTAAATTATGTCATCAATGGCATATTACCTATACTCATGTATCAAAGTTTTTTCTCTTTCCTAGTCTTTTAATCTGTCGTCCTCTCGCAACAACTGACAACTAAGTTTATACATATACTGGTCGTCATTGTTTCTGTCTTCAGTGACAAAATCGATACTTTAGTTCTAATGTAAACGAGACATATTTGACATTACAGAAGCTGCTATTCGGTGTAAGAATTAAAATTGCAGAATTAAAAGAAAAAGGTTGCAAAGTAGCATTCAGTATTGATATTTATCGCAGCAATGTCATTTCTAATCTTCCGTATAGTTTGACGAAAGTAAACAATTCACGCATGATTACCTTGCCATATTTCATGACGAGTCGCAAGTACTTGGAGAGTTTTCACTGTTGGCATGTTAACTGGCGTGTTACATATTCATTTTCTACGTACTAGATAACATCTAGGAAGCAACGGAGAACTAACAAGTGCAAGAACAATATTTTCTCTTGCAAAACAGGGGAACAGTCACAGTTTTTTCAGAATTTTGTCGTAAAACTACAAATGTATTCTTTATTGTCCGTTTTCGGGGCAAGGATTTCTTCAAATCAAACTGCTTGGCAAAGGCCCTAGACGAACAAGCTTTGCTGCAATAAGCCCTTTTTTTAAATCCTTCAAGATACTGTTTTTGGTCCTAGATAAACATTTGATAGATCGCAAAGACATATATAAGAGAGAGATGTGGACGTTCCTTATCCTATTCGCTCTCGCAGCTGGACCTACGTTTGTCCTAACGTTATGCCCTGACAGTTGCAACTGCAGAGGTGACAACAACGAGTTCGTGGTGTGTACGGGATTTGCAGAGTTACCAGTTTTTCAAGGCGAAATAAGAGAAATGTAAGTATGTGTTCAGTGATTAATGAACACTGGCAAATACTGATATTAACGTTACAAACTTTGTCATATGGTAGCCGTGGCTCGAATAACAAGTAGAAGGGTCACAGACCACACGCACACAATACATGTACTGTAGACACTCTTGAATGAGAGCTCATAGTACTAGCAATAGCGAATATAGCGTAGGGTTATAAATACATATATCTACCATTATATGGTTGGCGTATATATTACTTGGGTAGGGGATCGGGGAAGCATTACATACATTTATCTACACCCAACAACGTTAACCGAATAACGAAGTGGGTTATGCATATGACTCTTATGTGACTGTTATCTTAATATCCTTCATTCAAATCCTCTTCTAACCTCTTTCCTTTGCCGGCAAGTTTCCCTCGTTTCTTTCCAAAGGTTTTCACAGGTCCTTTCCACAGATCACGTGTGCAACGTTGTGAGACTAAAAGAAAAACAAATCAAAAAGTAGACAAATACCCTATAGTAACTGTTTTAATTGTAATAGAGTTGCTTGTGAATGGAATAGTCTACCTGATGAGTGGGTTGTCAACAGGACAAATAAATCACTGCATCTCGCGATACAACTGCAGCCAACTCGGAGTTCAAACATTTCTGCATATAAAGTGTCGTCTTTTTTCAAACAACAAACCAAGATAATTAAATAGTTACGTTTTGGTGGAAATAAAAATTGGGACTTTTGACCGCCTTCTTCTTTAAGAAGATAGGGCTCCCTATCTACGCATTATAGCACCGTAAATTTCAGTTTTAAAATGTCTGATGGAGGCTATCGACAGGTGATTGATCTTACTTTATTATTGGTAAAAAACATTTCTCAACTAGCATGTTTCTTTTGGGAGTAATGAACTTTAAAGGAAATATCTCCTTTGAAATTGACACATTGCTCTGTGGGAAATTTGCGTTGCCGCACAAGTGACGCAAGTATTTCAATATCCACTGAATTTCTTCATCATCTTCAGAGTCTCAAATATGAAGCGTGACGACAATGCAAGGGGTGGATCGTTTATTTCCACCGACAACGTATTAAGTTTAATCTGTGAAGCCCAATCTACCAGTTTTTAACTGGTGTAATTTTTTTTTAGGTTAACGTTAAGCACAACTTCCAAAAAACGCCGAAAACTTCTTGCCATAATATCCAGGTGTTACATTACATGGCAGTTTGAAACTTGGAGAAAACTGGAAATACTTTCCCGACGAGAGGAGACTTCCTTCACACCTTAATGTACTGATTTACCGAGTTATGAACAAGATATATATCGGTGCAGGATTTGGAGCGTCTGGAATAAAAATGTCAGTACTGTGTGTATCATGGAAGATTCCACTCACCGGTCAGAGGAACATGTATTTAACTTCACGATGTTGAGTACTGTTTGTTTTAATTGGTGGTTTTCCAGGGGTATTGAACAATATAAACTGTAGTACCGTTATGAGGGCCCTTCTGACTGCACTGTACACTTATGGTGACCATCCTCATAGTACATTAGCAATCACTTGAAGGTCACCACCATTGGAGTAATTGCAGAATACCCCGCAACAGTTGAATAACCCCTCTAAAACGTGCGGCTTCACGGTTGGAGTCGGTGAATGAATTCTTTAACTATACTAGCTGAACGAAATACAGTTGCCTACTCAAAAATAATCTAAGTCCAAATAGTCTACCTCGGAGTGGCTTCGCGGATTCGACGTCAAAGTCGGACCTGTTTTTACTTTTATTTTGAGAACGACTCATGCTGAATGCATTCATTTTCTGTATGGAAATTTAGGCGAAAGTAGTCCAAGTCCAACTAGGCTAGGCTAGTCTACCTCGGAGAGGCTTCGCGGATTCGAAGTGAAAGTGGTGAAGCCGTGTAGTTTATTGTGATAGGAGGATAAAAGGAGGATTAACCGTGAAGTGATAAGCCGGCTTCGAGGTGGAAACAACTGTTGCAGGGGTATTCTGCAATTGTACCCCACCATTGCTATCAGATTTCCCTTCTTTATGGCGGGCCTCACCCTTCCATGGCAGAGGTTTGTAAAGGCATGTCTAACAATTCATGCCTATTACAACTTCTCGGCGACTCCTAAGAAAGAAAACATTGGCTCGCCTTACAGGCAATCAACAACTTATAGTTCATTTGGCCACTAAATTTAGGAACATCCGGGAAGAAGATAACATGAAACTTATTAGCCTTCCCAGAATAGGCCCAATTACCGTTACAAAAACAATGACCAACTTCTAATTCCATTCCCATTGATTTACCCCTCAATATTAGCTGCAATTGTTACAACATCATTAGACGATGGAAGTAAAATTTTATCTAAGAGATGTTCATACTGACTTTCCTTACTTTTACATCACGACTATGTATGTCAGTAAGTCACCTGTTACTAATGCTAATATAAAAGGGGAAACACTGTGCCACAGGTAAGTATTGTCTAAGTACATACTTTTCTCTTTTGTGATCTGAGGTCACATATTTTCTTAGGACAAAGACTTGCACGGATATGTGAACACGAATACCTATGAATCATTCTGTTCCAATATGGGGTTGAATGGGATTTTATTTACTCGGAGGTGTTATTTGGAACAATCATATGTGGATGAAATTTAAAATGGTAGCCAACAGTATTTGAGGCTTACAACCAAAATGCCTCCGCAATTGTCGATCGAGTGTTTGCTCAGTTGAAATCTTGAAACATACAGTGTGTCAGTTTTTAAAGCCTGAGAGAAGATTGTGACAAAAAGTGACAAACTTGTAAATTTGTCTTCTTATTTTCTTCTTGTTGGTACAGAATTGGGTTAAGGGTTGTGTTATATGCCACAGGTACTGTATTGGGATTATAATCTTTTTGCCATTGAAAACCATACAAAAAGTAATCGATTTTTATTCCGTTTCCGAAGGAGTAGGGAATACGTGTGATGATGTTGTGTGGGTGCTGCGTGTCTACTTTACGATACTGTACCGGCGTGTGCGCCTTTGGCATGACTTGCTCGTTCACACGATATCACAAGAAGAGTAATTTTGAATGGTCTCATACTCGGTGTGTTGATTGGTCACCCTAAATAGATGATCCACCCTGTTTTTAGTGGAGGTCAAATGTCATTTGCGGTCACCAAAGGTCACAATTTGAAAGTCTTGTAAACACAGTATTGCAAAATCATTTAACTTTTCGTTATATTATAATTCGTGTGTAGGCTAAGCTAACCTCATTGAGTAGATAGTTTTGGTAGATAACAAAGCAGATATCAAACTGTAGATATAATTGTAAACATTATATCTACAGTAGTGTAACTGCTGGGAATCTAATCTATCCGTGACTGTCCCGTATTAAGTAGCTGAGTCGGCCTTATTTTCTTTGGTGGAGGTCAAATTTATGTGCGGTTATTAAAGGTAAATGGTCAAGACCATTAAATCTTCTGCGCAGTATCACTCCTCAAGTAAAGGAAATGTGAGGTGTTCTTTTAATTTACATGTCTTTTGCTCAAATTCCAATAATAATTTCTTTTGAGTTTGGTAGAGGCCGAAGATCATCTGAGGTCACCAAAGGTCAAAATATAGAAATCTTGTACCCTTAAACACTTCATCGGAGGAGGGGTAACTTTGGCGGACTGATCACGCACGTGGGAAGTGGATTGTCCATCTTGAGTAAATGATCTACATCTTTTTGGTTAGATTACAAGGTCACTTGGGTGACATGAAGTGAAAAGGTCAAAAAAATGTGAATAGCTTTTATATCTCAAGAGGAGTAACTGTGATGGGTCTCATACTTTGCAATTGATCATATTTAATAGTTGTAGCTGCTGCTTGTTGTGGAGGTCAAAGATTATTTGCGTTCACTGATGATTGCACCAGATGATTTGTATGGCAAGATCAATCTTTGCTGAAAAAAGTGGCCTTTTTTTGCTCGATTGTGACAGCTGAAGTTTTGAAAGTAGACGAAAAGACCATTTCTTCAGATTAACAGTCAGAATAAGCGAAAGTTGTCCTTTTATGCCAGCTTTCCCGATTCTGAAGTTGATCGATTCTGAGGTTGGACTTATGTACTAAAATGATACTTCATAATCGCGTCATTTATGGTTTCAATTTCTTCTTAATCCTTCAGATCTATCACTGATGGTACAATCTCGAATATTCCAGATGGATACTTCAACATAAGTAGTTTGGAGAGTGTGTACGTATATTAAAAATAATTCATTTACAACTTTACTCGCCCAGGACTGTACCATGATTTAATTGACCAGTTACCTCTTACACAAAAAGAAAAGAAAAAAGAAAGAAACAGTTTCTTTTTTTTTTGGTCCCACTCCCCTCAGATATCCGTGTGGAATAATGTCTCTTGATCTGTAATCACAACCCGAAAGATTTCTTGGCATTTCTTTGTCTTTTCTGCATTTCTGCATTTTACTGTTTCGATTTTGAAGTCTTCCTCGGAGTGTCTTTTCACCGAAGTATTTCCATACTTGTAAGGTACAGCGCATCCATATTACACCACTGTATTGTATATGTGCCCACTGCACATACACTGTACATGTAGTGCTGTAATGGCACTGTATGTACTGCCTCGATTTTAATGTTACTATAGCGCAACATGATTGGCACTCTACAGTACATGTAAACCAATCATTATATACACATTATACAGGTATGTTACCTGTACAGTAGATAACGCTAACTGTATAAAGAAAAACGGAAATGTCTCCTTCGTAGAGTATGCAGTATGCAGCTACGTTAATGACTGGTTCAGTACGAGTAGCTTTCAGTACATAGGTACATTAATTGCTACATCAATGTTGATGTGTTTGTAGCTACCAGTGCATACACTGTTGAAAATGTAAATTGTAAGATGTAATTTTACTGAAAAAATAAAGAAATACCAAAGGAATAGAGAAACTGTTCTGGTAATTAGTTTCTAGACAATTTATGTTATTCTTATTTGTTTCGTCGTGTTATTTTCTGTAAATTTACAGACATTTTTTACAGTGTAGCTACAAGTAAATAATATATCCACATTGATGTCTCTGTAGCTTCCAGTGTATAGGTACAGTAATTACTACATTCATAGTGATGGGTTTATAGCTACCAGTGCATAGCTACAAGTAAATAATGTATCCACAAATTTGATGTCTCTGTAGCTTTCAGTACATAGGTACAGTAATTACTACATCCATATTGATGGGTTTATAGCTACCAGTGCATAGCTACAAGTAAATAATATATCCACAAATTTGATGTCTCTGTAGCTTTCAGTATATAGGTACAGTAATTACTACATCCGTTTTGATGGGTTTTTATCTGCCAGTACATAGCCACAAGTAAATAATATATCCACATTGATGTCTCTGTAAATTCCAGTATATAGCTACGGTAATTCCGACATCTGTATTGTTTCTATCGCTTCTAATATGTTTCTAGATCTGAGTAATTGCTGCAAAGATATGAAAGTTTCTTTCTGTCTTTTTCTTTTTCAGAGATTTGTCTAACAACCACTTGGTTGGGGTCAACATGGAAAGTTTCGTGTATACACCAAGTATAGAAACAATGTAGGCGCACTGTACCCTAAGTTGTACTGTTGTACTAAGTTGTACTGTACTCAAATATTAATTCTAATGAAAAGGCATATTAACGCAATGACAGGATATGGCACTACTTGACAGCAAACGTGTTGGTTCATTTATTGGGAAGGATATTTTGTCTGTTTTGGGGGTAAAATGCAAAGCATTATACCGATTATCAGCAAATGTGACCTGAGTCTTACTGAACAGTCTGTCGTTCAGTTAACGTGACAGACTGTCATTCAGTTAATGACTCTGACTGTCAATCAGGCAATGGGTTAATCTGTCCTTTAGGCCAAAGGCTCAGTATGTCATTCAGTCAATAGCTCAGACTGTCATTCAACGAATGATTCAGTCTGACATTCAGCCGATGAATCAGTCTGTCATACAGTAATTAGTGAGTCAGTCTGTCATTCAGTCATTGGCCCAGACTTCTATTCAGCAAAGTGAGTCAGTCTGTGATTCAGACAATGAGTCAGTCTGCCATTCAACCAAGTAGTCAGACTGTCACTTAACCAATGAGTCAGTCTGTCATTCAACCAAAGAGTCAGACTTTCGTTAGGTACGCAGTCCATGATCTTTACCAGCTGGTTAGTCACAGCTTTATCGTTACAGGTCACAAAGTGCAGATGTGACGCTCGTACTCTTGACATTCTTTTTTTTTTCTCTTTATTTTGAAGAGTTTTAACCGACAACAATATCGTTTGCGATGAAAATATAGACTGGCTGGCGATGTGGATGGCATCTTACTTTCTAAACGTTGTAGTTGGGACTTGTGCAGGGACTGGAGTTAACATTGAGGATTACTTGAGTGAGTTCAATCGAGCATGATTCCATCAAAGTTTTCTTCTCAAAAATTAAACGAAAGCCCAAATTTGTATTTGGACCTGGGCTGTAGCACCTTGTTAGTGTTGTCGAGAATTTGTTCTGTTAATTTGTTCTGAATTTGTACCTATTGGCTCGGAAACACCCAATTTTACTTTTGGCACCAATTTGAAATAGAGCCAGGACTTTGCTTCAGAGCAACTGCATCTGCGGTCTTGATTAGAGAACGTCTAACAATAATGAAATGAGTTGATAATTCTTAATACTTTGACTACTTTGTGCGGGAAGCAGCGGTTATGATTGTGTTGATTACTCCTGGCAAGATACAAAAGCAATACATCACATACATCACTTGGTGAAGCGTACATGGACAGTTGTATATATGTGCCATTTTTATATTTTCTATAAGGAAAGAAATACCATACATAAACATAAAGAAAAAATCAAAATATCGTCACCCGTTGGTTGTAAGAAAAGTTTCCATCTCTGTTTGGACATTTCAGAAGAAAACAGGCCTGTAATGTTTGTAATACGAAGAGGGTGAGGAATTTCACACACATGGAAGAAAGTGTCGAACACAATAAAGTAAAGACTGAAGTTCACAAAACTGTGTAAAGAGGTGGTGAGCTCATCACCGGAATAAGCTTACGGTATATGGCAGTGCTTAGATCGGGAACTGGTCACTGAGTGACACAAAATGTGATACATCTACACCACATTTTGTTTGAAATGAAAGCCTACGTCATCTCTTATACCGGACTAGGTTTTATGTGGGATGGATCTTCGTGTAGAGCTAAGTTCGTGTCTTCCACATTTCGCATGGGGAAAAAATCCTACATTCGGCACACAGTTTACTAGTTTGGAATGACTACATCCGAGGTGTTTGGTTATATTGAGATATTGGTCAAGCTTGGTTGATGAATCGCGTTACCCCATCGGTGACAAGTTACCAGATGTGTATTATGTGTAACGAAGAATTAAAGATGGAAGGTTAAAGAAAAAACGAGAATGTCATGTAACTGGAGAAACGGAACCATGGCCAATGGCGCATAAAAACAGAACGTTGACGTCACTGACCTTCAATCATTACACTTCTCCCAAAGTCCCGGTAAGGTCAGGAAAGAGCAGTTACGGGAATTAGCGTAGCATGAAGACACACGAAACATCAAAGAGGATCACGATACTGTAGGGTCATCCTGAATTGAACTTAAATAAATTGATTATGTTGGTCGACATCATTAGATCTGTTGAGGTTCATAATTTAGCTGCTTTTGTCATCTTTATTGGATGAATATCACAGCAACGATCAGTAATAATTAGCGGTTTTTTTTTTCGAAAATTCAATATAAGAATATGATATATTTTGATGCAGCGAGTTGTAACTTTCATGGAAGCTGGTATTTGTAGAAGAAAAAAAAAGGAGGGGGACAGGAAGAGGGTTTAATGTTGTTTCTTAAGTTGATGTTGAGCTGTGCGTTCGCACAATAATGCTTCCGCCACATGTGTGTACATTTAAACGAAGCTCAAACTTCTAGTCAATCCGAAACATTCTGGTATTGAGTACGTTGATCCACTCCTGTTAATCCTGTACGTTGAGTCGTTTTGCCGCCTTGTTGCACTTTGGGAAGGACGAAACAAGAAAACCAATCGGGTCGCATAGAAATTGTTTTACACAATTAGACTATATAACCTGGATCATTGTAATTTAAATTATAATGGGTACTTGTGCTACGAGTTTGTCGATACTCTTTCAAACTGTATGAAATGGTGTGAAATGAGATGTATGAAAGTATATATGAGCAACTATGAGACTAAACTAGACTATGAGGAATTTGGTGTTTAAATTGAGCCATCAAAGATTTTGTAAACATATTCGAGTCCTGAAAGACCTCTGTATTTTTTGTTGTTCTTATCTTGACCCTCTACACGGTGCTGACTTTTTCTGGCGTTCTACTGTAGTGTAATGTTTCGTTTTTCCAGTGTTATTTTAAACCTACTCTGCATTTTCTTTTCAGGTGGTAAGCCATCCAAACTCTTTGATACATCGTTTGGTACTTCTGATAATCTCAGATTTGGGAGTGCTTGCGAGGAACTGTCCATCAATCTCCACGTAGACGCCCTAGCCACGGAGCCTCTGATGTACAGTGAGTAACCTGATTTAATAAACTTCAGTGATTAACCGTTATGCTTTCTTATCATGTTGCCTTTGGAGGCACAACTTCACACTGTAAACCTAAAGTCGACTGCGACTTGCACTCAAAGCTTTGGGAGGTTTGCATCCGGTTCCAGGCAGTCTTGTTCTTGGTGGAATCTAACACAAGCGCGGTTAGGATGTCGTGACTTTTTTCTTTATATCTGGAAAAATTATGACGTGGATAAAGACGGCAGTCATGAAATTTAGGACAAATTGCTGCTTTTTGTTTCGTTGATCTCAGTCTAGAACAATTTGGTTATGGAGTGGTCAGGTAAAGGATTGAAAGGTGATAAAATAGTCAAGTCACGGAACAATTTAAAGTGCAGAAGTGTTGAAGTGGTTCATATCGCAGTTGACCGCCCGACTTGTTAATCCGTCTTTTTTTCACATAGTGGTTACTTTTATACCAGAGGACCCGTCTACCGCAGATCACCTGCAGCTGGTCAGCAGTAAAGTTACCATACCGACAGGAGCCATGTCTACCACGATACAGTTCAGGGTGGTCAACCAAGGCAGCGGACAGGACCGGGCGTATTCGCTGACGGTGATCCCGAAATATTTCACCGCGCAGTTTATCGTGACAAAAATGCTTCTCGTCGATGGTAAGTTGGAAGGTGGAAAAATCAAAGAAGAGGATTTTTGGTAGTTGTTATGTTTGCATCTGTCTCTACATAATGTGATTTACTCGTTTTAAGTGACTGCTATTAAAATCATTGACCTTTACGTGGACCTTTGTACTAAGTTGGTATCACTTAGGGGACTAACTTGATTTTTGGGAATAGGAGTTTGAATTTACAAATTTCAGTTGGCTTTAAATGTCACTGACATAACACACTCTCATGTTAAGCGAATGGTTTCTCCTGTTTAAATCTTAAGTGATTCGATTTAGTCGGATTTACCACCATTTCAGACTTCAATGGCTTAAGATATGTGTATCGCAAGTGTATGTAAGACATCACTAGAATAGAACATCAACTTCAGGTGCTTATCCGGAATCTGACGTTTTATAGATAATGAGCAGTGATTCCATTAGCACTGTGAAATTCATCCCGAAAATCACCGCTAGAACAACTAATGACTTGTAAGTTCGTACGTACGATTCGAACGGTTTTAATAACGGTTCGTAACACTTACTTACTCGTTGTGTCTTTAACACATTTTTCCTTGGTATTGTTCTATCTCTATATTTTTTTCAAACGTCCTCTGCGTTCACAATTAAAACATTTGAAGTTTTTCATGCGTCAATTACTTCAAATGTGGCAAAAGTCTTCCCACAACACTGAAGAACACTGTAGGTTATGAACATTCGGAGACGTCTGCACCATATGCTGGGCAGTATATGCGGTTCACCTTTTATCATGACAGCCGCAATCCCTACAAGCTGATTCACTTCTCATTGCGGTCTTAACTGATTTGTCTTATGTTCATACATAATCTTCTGCCGGAAAGGAGTTCCTCCTGAAAAACTGTATCGAAGAGACCGGAGACAAACGGACCCTTTTTTTTGCGTCGTTTAAAAATCCCCCAAAATTTTAAGGTAAGTCGTCCTAACTCTTCAAGATCTTTGGACACACCCTGAATATGTTTGCACAGGCAAAAACGTTCTGAAAGTGCCAGAGGATTCGGATTATAGTAGCTTCGTAGCGTAAACGTCTTCAAATATACGTCGAACTGCGACGTCGATGCAGTTTTAAGGCAGTGGTCGATGTCTTCAGCAAACTGTAACACTGTAAGCCCCGATGCATGTGGGTGACCGGGCAAAACGGCAACCCTCTCATCCTTTGTATAACAACGTACGTTGGTCTGAGACTAAAGAAAACTGGATAGTTCATTACTTAGATGATTCCCAAATCTGGATCATAATGTTCAACTTTCATTACTTCTGCCATAGTAAAAAGAGTAAGGGTGCAAGGGAAGAATCTATTCACCTGCATCATAACTCGTTGCCGACGCTTGCAGTTTGTTCCTTCTTTGTCATTTTCATTTTCATATTAAAAATATATATGTCTTTTATGATAGAGCTCGTCCTTTACCTTGTTACAGACCTTCAGATATATATGTAAGAGGAAATTCCATTCTCGTGTAGAGTTGTTGCGTCGGTACCACCCGTAAATAACCCAGGAGATGACTGTAGACTCCCGGTCGAAGTCTGGCGCTAACTTTTCTGCTAAGAATAAGCTCAAAGTAAACGCTAAAGCAAACAACACGTATAACCAACCTCACCATTCGGATGATATGCAAATAAAATGCTTCCTGGAAGTAACCCTGTACACTTGAAGTAGAACACCAAAGCTTACACAGGTCTCATTAGATTCACTGTACTTTTCATGTTTTCTTCTTCAACACACAAAGCTTCGTTAAATAGATTCCACCTGACACTTTAAGCCGCCGTCGCCACTGCATACCGTATTAGCACCTGGTAGTGCGTCTCCACACTTCAAAATATTTCACCACCTAACACTACATTGTCCCACGGTACGTAGGACTACGTACAGAACCTGTGGCGCTTTAGACTACTGAGAACGTTCGTCAAAAAACAAAACAAAAAAACAAACGACCACTCAGAAAAAAGGTCAGTATAATGAAAGACCTTTCGGGAGTTAAATTCAATTTTTACATCTCTTGTCAGGATTTGCTGTCAATGTTGCAATACTGGCACAACCTGCATGGAACGTTGATAGCAAAAGGAAAAGAACTGTCGAATCTAGCTGGTAGTAATCTGGTAGTTTGGATAACTAACAATGCACAATTCAGATATAAACATGCATATGGCGCTCACCATTCTCTGTAAGTTGACGCAATTCACCGGTACCTCAGATACTTCACCACTGTGTCAGTTAAAAAATCACATCTTATTTATTCTCAACCACCAGTGATTTATTTAACAGCGGTTAATTTATGTCGGTAAATTATGGCAGATTTCGATGGGGTATGAAACAAACCGTTCGAATTACAATGTCGGTATCATCATTGTCATCGTCACCATCATCATCACCGCCATTGTCATCATCATCATCATCATCATCATCATCATCATCATCATCATCATCATCATCATCATCATCATCATCAAACTACCATCAGAACGGCTCCTTTAATTTTAATTTTATCCAAACGAATTTGACTGTTCCTGCCACATTGCCCCACAATATGATCCCTACGTCAGTGAATCAACCCAATGTGCCATTCCATTTTCTGTTTGCACATTCGATAGGTTTTTGCTACCTTGCCAATGGTTTAATTTAACTGCTGTGGCAATGAACCAACCAACTGCTCATCATCTCATGCCAGTTCTGTACAGTCTAGATGATTGGAACACCAGAAAGAACTTAGATCATTATGTTTCCTGTTTGTGTTGCTACATGCTATGCTTGCTATTTCACAAACATTCCAGAAGACTCTCTGGTTCCTATCATTGTTTTTAATTACACTTCTGTGACAAATGAACCAACTCACTGAACATTCTCCGGTGTCTGCCTATGTAAACTTATTAGACGCGTACGAACCAACTAGCGTACCATTTCATTTTTCTTTGGGTGTGTAACTGTCATGTGATATAAGTAGTTTGTCTGGACCATTAAGCGACGGTTTGTTTGTAATTTTCAGGAGATGTTCCATGTGCATCCGGGGAACTTGCAACATCGGTACCGTCCTCCGAATCAACTTCATTCATCACTGACCCACCTGAGAACACCACGATGCCTGAAGATATGGAAGCAATAACAACAAAAGGAGGAGGAGGAAGATGCACCGGTGGTAGACTTTTGGGTAAGCTATATGGGGCAGGGAAAGCACCCTATGAAGGGCGTCCAGAAAATATGTTGAGAGCCATAACAGCTACACAACAACAACAAGGAAAGGGAAAAAATATCCCTATTACGACCACATGAACTCGGTATGTGTACCATATAGCTTTCTCCCTAACCACCATATAACCTCTTATTTAAACAATATACCTGATGCAAGATACAGAGATACATCGCTATATTTTTGTTGCAGAATCATTGGTAACGTTGATTAAGATAAAAACATGAAGACCTGTTGAAAATTGATGATGTGAATACATGGCACAAGCTGCTTAGACGGTCTTATTCCATCTCACGTCTAAGGACGAAATCAAATTAGTTAGTGAATGAAACCGGGTGTTCAGACAGTAATATCAAAATTATAATCCCGATGGCATATTAGATGCAAGCTTTACATATGAATATTTGATAATAAGCAAAAGTGTAATAACTTCATTTTCTTAGCTATCGGTTAGTCATCAGTTTTGGGGAAGTCTCTAAAGTATAAAACTGAGAGATGACCATTTCATGGTAATATGTCACAGATGAATTGATTTGTGCTTAAAGCATTTTGTTGGTACATAAACTATTTGATGCGCGTGCATTGTGCATCAGCCTGCAACAAAAATGAAAGAAACAAGAGAGCGGAGAGGGACAGCAGGGGCAAAGAGGGATACCAAAGGTATGGTATATCTTTGAATTTTAAAAGAGAAAATGACAAAAGAAAAAAAAAAAGAAAGTGGAAACTCTACTCCAAACCAGGAGGTGGGGTGGGGGCAGGCAATGTTTTAATATTACAATAGTGACAACAGATTTCATTCGAGATTAGTTTAGATAGGTCATCAGGGTGTAGGAAAATACTTAGAACTCGACAGCGGTGATTTCTCCCTTAAGAAGCTATAATTGGTAGGTGGGAATTAAGTGTTGAGTACTTCAAGTCCGTTTCCCTTTAACAGTGCCGTGTGGTCTGAATTTGCGCGGATTGCTGTAAATTGATCACTGGCCAGTTACCGTTAGTCTGATAAATCGTACTCAAGGTAGACAATGTCGACTTTCCCGACTCTAAAAGCGAAACTTCGACATAAAAGTAAAATAAATGAAATAAATGACTTAGACCAAAAGTCCATTACTTACAAACTATTCCTTACTTTCTGGGTTGTGGTCATTGTTTCTACACATAGTTTATCCGTCTACTGTCGTACTGTTGTTTGCTTTCAATCGCCTAGACGTTGTCTACTGCAGCTGGGCTGTCTTATCCGTACCTCCAATATCAAAGTTTCATTTTTTCATCTTACAACCCGTTTGTAAAATCTACCTTGTGTTTTCCCTTGAAGCATTCACTCAATGGATGAATGATAGTAAATTGCTTCACCACTGAGGGCAGCCTCACTATTCGCAATTACGAAAGGCACTGCCTCAGAAATTGTTCTGCGTGTTTAAAGAAATGTTTAGTACACCAGTGAAAAAATGATTAATGAAAAAAAAAAGAATTTCTCACTGATTGCAATATAAACTCCACGTCATTGCCTTAACATCGTTCGTTACTAAAGATATTGTTGTACAAAGAAAAACTTATTTGGTTAAGAAAGAAAGATTGACAGTTGTCCTCAGGGTCATAAAAATGTTACGCCAGAGTGGCAAATTATTGCACTAAGTGACGGTCGCTCTTTCAAATTGAAGCTCTTGCATCACCTTGAAAGTTTACGCCAGTGAGAAATTTAGACTGGATTTACTGTAGAAGTATATTAAAATACTGTGAAAATTAAGGTCTTTCAAACAGAAAAGATTGTATAGAAATACAAAGAATATGCAGGTATAGTTGCGCCTGTGTGACACCACGTGTTTCATAATGTATGTTACCAGTTTGGAATAAGATATTTTATTAAAAAGTCGCAACTTCCAAACAGAAAATTCAATCGAGACGAAGCTTTCACAAATAAAGAGTTAAAAATATCGCAACGTTTTTAGGATTATCAATACTTTTCAGTGGCCAACATCTTTAACAAAGGGCAAACAGCGTCAAGCAGCAGATAACAGATTGGTTGTTCAACCTCTCACAATCAGGTGTGCATATCCCTCTTTTCTCTCTATCTCTGTTTTACCACTAGTCCAAAGATTGGTTGCATAGTCTTCTCGTAATGGAGTGTACGTATCTCTGTTTCTTCTCCAGCTCCCGTGATAGCTGGGATATGTCTTGTACTTGCCCTGTGGATCTGAACTGTGGCCGCGGTCCTGGTATTCCTCTTGACAAGAGGAAAGTAAATCAACAAATGGCTAATAGTTTGACGAGATCTACTCCTGTGATGGTGCACCCATAGTGGAGTACCGACCAGTTCTTTCCCGCGTCCACTCGCAACGAAGATGCACCAACAAGGGTCAGCTGATCGAGCTCACAGTATATGCATGTGCTACGGTACTGTGGTTACGGTAGTCCAAATGATTGAAATGTGTTATGTGCCACATCAGTACTGCTACCAAATCCTGCCTCAAAGTCATCTGCCAATGTGAAGACGCAACCTACATTTACAGGCAGTAACTGAATAGCGTCAATTTCAGGCTGTTCAACAATAGTTATTAATTAATGTAACGAGGTTTGAAAAAGCCAGGGTATCAATCTGCGTTTAGTTATGACATTCGCAAAAATTGTATTTATTGCCAATGCAGCTGTTTGTATTAAGTAGCATAGGACAAAATTGCCTGAATTAACTACCATGTAATTCTGCTGATTTAGATAAAGTATAACTTAAAATTAATGTATTTTAGAACTTTGCATTGTCATTCATTTTTGCCAGTGTTTTCATTTCCACGTGGCTTTACAGTTGCCACACATATTTTTATGCAACTTTTACCTAGTTTTCAAATTTGTTAAGTTGGCAACAGACTGTTTCTTCCTACTGCACAACGTACATTGTTAAATAGTTCAGGAGCTATATTTTAGAGAGTGTTTGTTTGACGAGATACTGAAAAAAATCAGTTCTCGATAGGTAAGTTCATGCATACTAACATACAAAAGTAAAGTGTAGCCTATAAAGGCAACAAGCAGTTAACAGTAGTTATAATATACAGTATCAACACAGTTTATGTGAAGAATATAATTTACTCTATAATGTAATATATTTACTCTTTATTACGCATTATAGAGAATGCCACTTTACAGTGAAAAAGTCTAACAGTACTCCCGTTGCCCTAGCAAATTGTTATTTTTTCATTTTGAAGGACAATTCAACTTTCTAATAAGGTTTCCTTAAGACAACGAAGTCATTAAGTGGCTGAACCCAATTCATTAATTGTTTGTAAATATCTAAAATGTGCAATGAAATCACAATGCAATGAGTCTGCCTTGTAAATATATGTTGAATGGTACAACCTGGAAAAGTGTAACTTCATAAGAAGTGTAATAAAAATTCCATTTTGGATAAATGCAATTGAATTTTGCCTAGAACAAACTTTTTTCTTACACCTTTAAATTTTAAAGTGTCAAAAATTGCTCATTTTTCAACATTGTTGTACAGCATTTGCACACGTACAGTAGTGTTGTTTGTATGTGGCATTTTTAGATTTCTATTTTGTATTTGTTGCTTTGGTGATTAATGCAAAGGGACTTCCCCCATCCAGTTAGTTGGTGGACTTCTGTAAACAACTGCGGTTTCGTATCGCCCACATGGTAACATGGCACAATACGATGGCTTTGCGGGGTGTTTCATTATATGCGCAGGATGCTACTGAACCCTGTGGTTGTATGGGTGGGAACAACCATTGTGTATGCAATAATATGGTGTACAATACTGAGTACTTTGTAATTCAAATCAACTAAATAGCAAACTTATTGTCACGTGGAGGTGCGAAACTGCATTCACTTCTCAGGGACACTTCAGTACTGCGCATAGGATACAAAGTGCACTGCATGAATACACTCAGTAAAGTATATATAGGTGTAACCCTGAAGCATTGAACTATTGTTAGTTGCGTTTCATCTTTACAACTGCCTTTTGACGTTTATGCAGACTCATGTTTGTAGTGCATTGTCCTACTTTTAAATAAGTCCAAGTTTCTAGGAATATTGCTGAGAACTGTCTTTATTTCAAATGCTGTATACGGTACACCAAATTTCTTCATTGTTTCCGATTTGTTCTAAAAAGATTTAGTGGGCGACATCTTTACATCAATGCCTCAGCCACCCTTAAAAGTGGTCGGTCTGTCTTCACATGTGAATCTCTCTAATTAACATAGGCTACATGCAATGAAAAATTGGTAGATTCCGTTATGAGAAATAATCCCAGCCCCATCCTAATGACTTTTAGTAGTGGTGTCAAGTAATGTTGCAGGAAATAAGGGAATTTTGTTTTGCATGTATCACTCCTCTTTTGTAACATTGTAGTGAATGTATTTTTTTCATACGTACTTCAGAATGATTTACGTCTGGTTGACTCAGAAGAAGTGAATACCAATTCATTTTATGGTCAATGGATTTTTTTTTTATAATCTTACATTCAAGAAATGATAAGATGTCTGATGGAAGTAGTACAAAGCTATGGGAGGTGGAGAGAGATTTTACAATGGTTTGCAAAACTTCTAGAATTAGAGAGACAATGACATCTGCCTGGTGTCGCAGACGGTACAAATACAAATATATGTTGGTTTTACTTAGGAACTTGAGATTTGTTGATGTTATACCGTTACAAATAAAGAAATACAAATGTTGAATTACACCCTCTCTCTTTACTGCAATAATATATCTATGTAGGGCGCTGTTGATAATTTCACAAGAAGAGAATTTGACAAGACGAGATATTTATTCGGGCGAGTACATTTGTCATTTATTTTCTTGTGTCTCCATTTCTCAGTAATAGCATTCATTAAGATATAGATTTACGGTGTAATTAAGTGTAAAGTAAATTGACGATGAGTTTTGGAAATATGTAATATGTCAGCAGAAGCCGAGTATGCTGTTTCCGTGTAAATTCTAGAAATATGCAACGAACTCGTATAGCTCAACGGAAGTTATGCCCTTTCGACCAGGTGCATAAACTGAGATTTCGATTTAAATAAAGAGAACGTCGAGAGGTACCATAATCACCTTCATAGAATTAAAAAAAAAATGGATAAAAAAATGTTGGGTTTAATGATACTGTAACATGTGCTCTGACAGCATCCCCATAGCTTATAGATCAAGCTCCATATAGAGAAGTATTTGTTAATGTCCTTTAACTATTAGTCCTTGTTTTAGCAAAACAGTTTCCAAAACAAGGATTTTCAAAATGTCTTAAACCGTAACGTGGCTAACACTAGGCTTAACATAAAAATTTGTCTTTCAGTAAGAATACTTCTGTTTGTTCTTCACTTGCTCTTTTCGACTAATATTTTGAACAGGTAGAAGGTATGAACACCATGATAGCACTGTTGTTGATCATTTATGTAGTACACATAGCCTATGCTATATAAGTACGTGCGACCACGTGACCCCTGTAATTGTCCCTGCGCTGCATGTGTCACTACCAATCTGAAGCTAGCATCCACAAGGTGCTAGTGGGGCGATGGAACGAGTTGAGGCAATCAATCAGAACCCCTATTTTCCTCGGTGATATTTCGTGTTGCACGGTATTCAGTGTTACACACGATGATTACATTGAAAATGGGTATCCGTGAGACTGAATTTTGTAGTGCCAACAAAACTATCGGGACGATTTTCAGATTCAAATAGGCATATCTGAGACATGGAGGTATAGCTTTCTTCCAGATTTTGTGACAAGTGATCTTTTTCCCTAAATAATTTCTTTTCCAAAACGCAGATGCAAAGGAAGAGAAAAAACTTACACATACACGAAGGACTGAGTAAAGTCAAGAATAGAAGCCAAGGGTTTCGATTAAGTACCACCAAAACAACCGAGACGATGGTTATTATTATTTTTTTCATGCCATAGAAATTTTATCAAGATGAAACTCTGAAGGTGAGCCTTTCGAAATAAATAGGTCAACTTCAAATCACAATTTCTTTTGGTACTTGGTAAGACCAAAAGCTTTATTTTGTCAGGCACATTGAGCAAAATAAATTTCTTTTGGATGGCATCTAGTTCATTGAAAAAAAAATGTGGTGGAGGAGCCAGATTGAATAAACTATAAATTAGCTGCTGCCACTAAGTAGATCAAAGTCTGGGAATTATGAAAGAAAGGATATTTTCAATCTTTTCAGAAAGTGGTAAGGTCTCTGTATGTAGCCCCGGCGATTAAGATAACTTTAGTTTAGAAATGCATTTGATCAATAAATTCAACGGTGATGCAACACGTAGTATACAAACGAGTAGAGATATTATTCAGACTGGGAACTAGGGGAAAAACCTTCATAACGTGCAAAGAACCATAATTCATGGAATTCTCACGACACTACTGGTAGAACCATCATACACCAGATCAGTACTTAATCAGTACATCAGATCAGTACTGAATCAGTACATCAGATTACTGCTTTATCAGTGCATCAGATCAGTACTTAATCAGTACATCAGATCACTGCTTTATCAGTACATCAGATCTGTACTTAATCAGTACATCAGATCACTGCTTTATCAGTACATCAGATCTGTACTTAATCAGTACATCAGATCACTGCTTTATCAGTACATCAGATCTGTACTTAATCAGTACATCAGATCACTGCTTTATCAGTACATCAGATCAGTACTTAAACAGTACATCAGATCCACTGACTTCCAGCCTGTCACGTTCTGTGCATATTTCCTAAATTTCGTTACGTCCTATATAGTTATCAGAACAGCGTGATTGCCACGCCCCCTTCTGGAAGCATCTTCCACTGAATTCCGTTGTGCCTGAACTAGAAAACGCCCTTTTAGTTTTTCTTTGAAGAATTTGGAGCAGAGCAGTCATTCCCTTGTGGTATCACAAAACAATAGCATGTATGACGTTACACGTAGAGTTCTTTGAGTTATCAAATCCGTAGAAATACCAAAAAAGCTGATTTACATTTTATTAAAGAACAATGGTTTGGTAAATTAACGCCATACCAACTTTGCAAGAAAGACGGTTTATATTGCACACTAAAGCAAGAAAAGTTTATCTCAGAGATGGCATTCCATAATTTTAAAGGAATTCTTCACCATATTGCTTCCTATGTTTCTCCGAAAGTTACAAGTTATCTTTAATTTTTTTTTTAGAAATATTTCACAAAATTATTTTAAGTACGAGTCTTTTGCTAGAAATATAGATTGTGACCTAGTACTGAGAAATCTTTGTTGTACAGCATGGCCTTAAAGTTCATTTTGCACTGGTTTGCATTATGGTTCTGATCTCGTACTTGGTGATTGATCAATAGTTTCACCAACAAAAGTCTTAAATTTATACGGTTCTTAGTCAAGCTGATTGTTTTTAGGATTAATTGACTTACAGGACGTTCCTCTGCGAATAAAATGAACAAAGGAAATTCAGGTAACATTAGGCCCGTGTAACACATGGGCCCCGTATAGGTGAATCCGTATGGGATCCATATAATTTTGTACACAAGATCTGTATGGGGCACATATGGGCCAGTCCAGATAACCATATGACCCATACCACGTGTACATACCATAGGCTACATGTGAAGGTAGTATAATTTAAAAAAAAGTTATATGTGTAACTCCGACAGTAGGCGCTGACATATAAGGCAGCGGTTGGGTCAAGGCTCATTAATTTTAAGTCGTTACATTTGTGTTAGTGTTACCTGTAAGTAACAGAGAGAAACTGGCAATTCTAGATTCAATAGACTGAGTTATACAGCCAGCTGCTATGTTGGTTACTTGTGCACGTACTGTTTCATGTATATATTGTGATATGTAATCCAATTGTATTTAAGTGAGCGATCGTGTGTCATTTTTCAAACCCCCATCTCCGCATTGTTGCAAACCATCTGTCCTGTATTTCACTTATATCTAATTCAACATAGTCAACAAAATCAGTTATTTAAGAGGTCAGAAGACCTACATCAGCCTTTCAAGCGATCTCCTCCGTTGTTTCGTTATAGACCTTGTGTGGGCCCTCTCCCTTCACCGCCGAGTAAGACGCCTGCCCCCCGGAACTCGTCTTCACGTTTCTCCCGGATTTCCTTTTGCAGAGGTAGAAGACGACGGTGCCGCCCACGACGACGATTACAACGACGGCGATGATGACTGCATAAGTTGGAAAAATGGAAATTGAAGTAAAATAAGACTTTTAATTGATATATCCTGGGAAAAGGTCCAATCTGCGAGTTGAGGGAGGTGCTATTACCATAGGCTTACGGGAAGACATTTCACAAAGTGGAGGGGGGGGGGTGGAGAATGTTTGCCCTGAAAAGTTTGCAAAATTTGCACTGATTTTCCCCTTTTACCACGTTAGCAATCATGACGGTTGTACAGGTATGGAGGACACTGCAAGTTAAAGCGAGAAAGAACAGTGAAGGAGAAGCTTGGTTGGTGCACATTCTGTGCGCGCTTAAGATCTCTGATTTCGTAACCAGACTGATGTGATCTCTTAGAAAATTCCATAAAATATTCAAACCGCCAGCAGCGGTGGGATGGACATTCAATACCCGAATGACCATATCGCGTAAGAATCATCGTCATTTTCCGATCTTGTCGTGCAAGGAAGATGCAGGAATATACCACATCGCTGGCCCGGCCGACAAATTCATTTTACGATCAACCTTGGCAAATCTAACCGGAAATGTTGTAACGATAATGTGAAAATTACTTTCTAGCATTTTCACTCAAAAGTTCGAAGCATGAAAGACAACCGGACGTGGTGGTCTGGGTTTGGTGGTGCCAAAATGTAACTTTGGGCCTTGAATACAACACCGTTTATCTAGCTATCAATTTGGAACCGGTATTTGAAGTGAATGATTATTTTGGGCCCCTGAATGGAATGATTTATTTTGCTATACATATTTGCTCACAGAAATGTCACGCAGGACGATTAAACAGGGTAGTAAATTTTAAAGGAAGTAAAGGTTTTTAAACATTAAGAAACAATGTGAGCCTTATCTAAAAGATGGGATTGAAGCTGATATGGGTTTCGCAGACCTTTAAACATATTGTTTGGGATATAAATATACCTTCAATAAAAATGCGTTCATAAAGAAAGTCGCTTAAAATGTAGAGCAGGACTTTCCAAATATGACCCAAAATGAACATTCAGTAACAAGTTATGCGAAATACATTTTAGGCTGGTACCAAAAGTAGAACGTTAATCACCTCGAGTTATTTCTTATGGCGTATGGGACTAAAATAATGAAACAAAACATATTATTGTTATTGTAATATAAAATTATTTTAACCAAAAATAATCACCGAGATTCGTAAGAGATGCTAAACCGGAGAACTCTGTTGGAGTGACTTTGTCTTGTACTGCGAGTACGAAGAGAATAGTAACGAAAAATGGTAAAAGTGTAAAGAATAAAACACCAAACAGAAAACTGGAGAAACGTGAACCAATTTGATGTGATATCAATGGTGAAGTGTACTATAATAGCTTTTATGCTATGTTAGTGTGTTGTTAATCATATTTTATATCAATAAACATGAATTTCACACGGCTAACATGACTGTATAATTTCGTAAAGACATTATGTCTGCGGAGACGGAAGGGAAAGGGTGAGGGTGGGTGGTGGGTTGAAGGGTGTAGGGTATGTCAAATATCAGTATAAAATAGCTTTTCTCTTCATTGTTTTACAAATGGAAATTGTTCCTAATTATCCCCATGAAATCCGTCCAGTAAATTGTTTTCGTTGTTGTTGTTTTTTAATTGGTTACGGTTTGCGGATTATAAATCCTTTATTTTATTCTATCTTTTATTGGACAAACGTATAAAATGTAATGAATTACATGAAATATTCGAAGCTATTCGTCAGAGTATTTTAAGTCTACAAAGCCTAGTTTATTCACTTTTTAGGAATAAAATACGTCATGAATATGATATTACCATTAAAGTGGCATCGAAAAACAAAACAAAAGTGGCAATTTTTTATGAACAACGAGTGATTTCTACAGCACATTTCAGAACGAGAAAGTCAACTATCCAAGCAACTATGATAGCTTACCTGTAATCGAAAACATAAGAGAATGTACATTATCGTCACAGTCGTGATATTCCATTGTGTAAGTGTCTTCGTCATCCATCGTTACCTCATTAAATACGAGGAGTCCTTCTTCTGTCACATTCCGCCTTCCATATTTGACCCCCGATCCGCCTTTTACGCAGTTATCCTCTTCGCACGATTCTGAATAAAATAGGAGACGATGATATAGTATATAGAAAAACACGTGTCTATCTATCAACATCTTAATTGACATGGTATATCCTAATGGTAGAGCATACACGATGTAAATACTCACCTAAATCAATCAGCTCGGTTCTTTATAAATCTCCTCCAGGTGGCTAGAGTGGTATTCGTATATGGTTTGAATATTAGTTAAAGGAACCACGAGTAGAAAACGAACAATTTTTCCAGGGTACTTTTGTAATATCATTTAATATACCATGTGATACAAAAGTAAAATATACATTCCATTCTCTTCCATGCGTTGAAACACCGAAGAAATCGTTTGGGGAAGTTACTGCAAAGTTATTGAAAGACGCGCAAAACTTTATGAATCACAATAATTTGTGTCGTATCAAGCCACAAAAACCACCACCACCAAAAAAAAAAAAACAAAAAACAAAAAAAAAAACAGTAAGACGTTCAAAATGGAGAAAAATCAAATTTCTCATGTATTGCAACTTCTTCGGTGTATTAGAGAATGCAGAGACTTTATAACCGTTCTTCCGATCATTGGAATATGTCTCAATATAGACAATAGAAAACAAAAGCAAACGACACAGCGATGTTTGGGGTATACCAACCACTTGGAAACCATTGAACCTCCCCGTCTGCCTTCGGGACAAACAATGTCGTTGATTTTGTTTAGTTATACGTGATTTAAATTAAAAAAAATATTAATTTAAATCAGGTAAATAGATTTGAATTATTTGTTCCATCATGATTGTAATAGTGATTTGGTCGGCTTGATTTATATCAAACGACCCTTATGATTATATGACGGAGGATGGAGAGTGATCAGAATCGAGGGACCATCGTGCGAGGAGTCTCAAACGATGTCTTAAGAAAACATCTGTCCCTCTCATTACAAAACAAAAAAGTAATGAACGATGTATCGAATTTCGTTAAAATTACACTTTTAAAACCTAACGAGGTAAAATTCACTTCGAAAGGAGCTATATTTCATACGTATGGAGTGAAATATTTCTCTTTATGCCTTGAATTTTCGTTTCATTCTGGGCGAAATTATCACGTACCGCAAGAGTGGCACCTAGTCTGTTCACTCTTTTTTAAGAGTGAATTTCTATTTTTTTTTAAATTTTTTATTGCAATCAAGATCGTATAAAAAAACTGCTGATTAGTAGAATTCAGAGAGATACTTTATCGACTTTTAACACCCTTCCGAAAAGCTTGGGGAATGAAAAAAAAAAACAGTTTTTGTGATTGTTGAGATGCATGCGTTGAGCTCTAACAAAAGGAAGATAAGAAAAAGGAGATGTTTACAACCAGAGAGGACAGTGTTAAGCTTAAACCGGGCCGGGAGATTCAAGAGTTCTCCGGGCGAATCTTAATTGTTAATTAAAATTAACGAATAATTTAAACACATGCAATTAGTCCCTACCTAATTTTTCACATTTTGCGATCAACAGTTTTTCACTTTCCTTTATGTAATGAACACTGCGCCACAAGTCAGTAGATGAATTACACTTCACCGTAAACGTGTCTCCAAGTTTAGCAGTCTGATCGCTGTGGCAATAGAATGAAGCATTGGCTACACCTGACCAGAAAATGAAAATAAAAAAAAATCTATCAATCTATATGTCTTCGGAAATGTTAGACGGAATAACGTATCCCATATAATTAAGATACACAATTCACTGGTAAAGGGGGTGAGGATTAAAACCAATCTGAAAAATATTCCCGTAATAATATGTGAAGTTTGCCTAAAGTTTCTCATCCAACGAAAGATTATCATTTTATATTGTCAATTATTCTCCTTAAAACAATTCCATCCAATATTTTGTTTCCTGTTTGAGCAAGTTAATCGTAATTTTTCTTCCAGTTTTCATGATTTTCTTCTTGATCATGTATTTTACGATTTTCGACGTACGTGTCACGTAATAAGCAGATCGTTAACTCAATGGCCAAGAAAAAAGTGTGATCGAAATTGGTTAATAGTTTCCACCACACAGTCTTAATAATTAAGAAAAAAAAAACAACTGAATGAAACTGAACTTCTTATCTTCTTCTTTATCTGTCTTAACAGATTTGATATCATACCAGGAGGATAACCTTACTCAGATAGATGCAGACCAGATGAATAGTTGATTGAGATTCTAAGTTTGTTTGTTTATTTTTTCCAACTGAAGTACATAAATAAAATTTATACAAGATGAAGTGTACATAAAAAAATTAACGTATGTATCAAAGGAAAAAAAGGAACCAGATGAAGCTAAGAGCTTTTCTAGTCTGGTTCAATTCAAAATTAACTTTAAATATTACAAAACATGTTACCTAACCATCAGTCTATTCATCGTCTTTCCCAAGTTGCTCTTCCCATAAAAATATCTTCTTTTATGACATCTTCAGTTTTTTAAATTCACTCACATTTCTTTTTGGGGGGTTGGGACTTTTCTTTTATTCTTAAATTTTTCGTGTCCCAAAATTATACTCTGCATCACCGATTGTAAGCTACCCTGGATATTGCGAGCAAAATTTAAAGAAACTAGATCACTTCCCGGCCAGCAATATCTGGCGGATGATACATGATGCGTCACAGGTTTTTAACCAATCACCATCGATCCACCAGACATTTCTCCGGCTGACCAAGGGAGTGGCCGTCAGACGTCCATCGTCTGGACGACCAAAGTTTGCTATCATGTGTTTTGAATTGTCTTCAAGTTTTTTTTCTTTTCCAATTTTCTGGAGGAGATTACAAAGAAAATTTTGTCCTGCATTATTCAAATATCACTGCATTATGGCTAATTTCAAGAATAGAAAAGCGGGAGTCACTTTCATTTTATTATCTGAATCAGATATCTGGCAACGACTTCCTCTATCCTGAAGCAACCAACCTTCCCCCAAAAAGTAATATCAAAAAGAATTCTCTTTTGAAAGAAAAAGATAAAACAATAATGTTCTATACAAGAAAAAAAAACATTCTATAAAAGAAACATTCTACTGAGTCAAATAATGTACTCACATGATCGGTAAAGACAGAATATCACGAGTAAGGCGGAATATATCATCACTGACATGATGAACTGAAGGTTCTGTCCTGTACGAAATCTGCAAAGATACACATCTCCTTCTTTGGATAATCACATCGCTATATATGGTAAAAAGGGGTAATTTTGATATTCGTTGCTTTATTTAAAATGAGAAAATCTGAAAAAACAAAAACTCTCAATTAATCCGTGGAGTAACTTGTAGGAATACATCAAAATGTATACTTTCACTTTAATGAATTATAAGAAATGCCCCTGTAGGCATATGCCCTTGAGTATATAACCATAGTGTTACTACGGTATTACTTCATGGTGTACATCGCAAGGCAAAATTGAAAAGCAATCGCAAACACACAAACAGCTGGCCATGGTGGACAGTCTGTGAAGGATTAATGGGAAAGTAGTGATCTAAACTGAGATGAAATGAAGATACCGTGATGTGATTATTTAAACCATATATGCAGTAAGTTAGACGTCATGCAATGCGTACATCAGTGCTACGCAGAATATACCCCCCTCATAGCCCCCAGGCGCACGACAAACTGACTAATGCGGGAAGAAAAACAACATATCTGTAAGTAATAGGAAGAGAGAGAGAGAACTCGTAGAGAACACGTACCTGGATTTTACCACAGGTTATCGATACAGAGAACCAAAATGGCGTACCGACACTTTTCCTCCAACGACTTCTTCACCATACGCAGACAGTACAGTGAGCACGTTATCGGTGAACAACTAATGATCAGCTTACTTTTCGTTGATACAATATCGAAACCTCGTCAGATGACTGCGGAATGCGAAACGTTATTGAACTGTGTACATAAAAAGATAAGTGTGTTTGCTTTGGAACCTTTATTCCAAGTTTCAAACATCTGTAAGGTTACAAGAGTTAAAACCAAATAAGAACTATATATATGTAAATATCTTATGACCAAAGTTCAAAAAGGGGAACCACTTCTATAGTTTTCAAATTGGCGAAACCCTTCGCAAGAAAAAGGCTGTCCTGTGAGGCTGGACTTTAGTGTCAGAGCATTCGTTGTTACCAAAGCTTCTCTGGATCTAACTGAATATTTCCTATAAAGGGTACCCAAACTCTAAAAGATTTGTATATGTTTAATCAGCATTTGGATGTTATGAAGCTTTTGAATGCCAGGATTTGCACGAAGATTTATTCCATATACTCATAGATGCATAAATTGACCTTGCTTGCGTGATATATATCCAGCTGTAAAATATTACTTAAAAAACTTGCTCACTACTCATCAATTTTTTCGATATATGAGTGGAGCAAAAATCGGTGTAGTTGGTGGGAGGAACCACTGTATATCCTGTTTTAATTGATTTTCCTTTTGGTAAGAATGTGGTGCCAGTTGAACCAAACTTAAACAGAGTTTATTAACTTGGAGACGCAAGTATGAAAACAGAAGTGATCCATGAATCTTCAAGGTTGTGTGACATGCTTCTAGAAAAGAGCACCTTTCATTCAGAAGCTGTAAAGTAAAACCCTGAGTGAAAATCTCCTAGAATTTTGTTCATATGTTCTACCGTTTTAGAGATTTGACTTTTCAAAGTTTGAGAAAAACGCGAAACAGATGACGTGGAGTGTTGCACAGTGTCAGTACTTCTTTTGTTATGACTATATATATTTTGCCACTTAATTACTTATTTACAGAGTTTCACAATGGTGTTTTTGAAGAAGAAAATACATGCTTCCAAAATAGAACCCTCTGGGCATATAAAATTCTCAAGTGTTCGTGAAATAAACGTTAAATCAACAATGTCAACAATGGTGAGGCTGTTATGAACGGGAAAGAAACTCTTAAGGAAGTAGAACTTTGCCCACGCAGCTGTGGCCTTTAGCTAGAAATACTGGAAAACAATTGCAAGGGTTGACTTGTAATGCTATTGATGTTATGGAATGTTAGACGTTATACGTACAAAGGAAACGGTACTCCAACGATGAAACATATTGTTAGGTGGGGCAGAACTATTGCCAACTCAAAAGGTCAAAATAATAAAATGTTTCAGAAAACAGTTTGACGTCAGAAAATGCAATAATAAAGGAATATTTCAGTGACAGGTGAAGTCGCACTTCATGTTATCCACTTCATTTCATGTTATCATGTCATCTCGTCATGTTGTTCTCAACATGTTGTCCCAAACTATTGCTCTTTGAAGAAAGAATTCTCTTGTCAAGGAAGATTTTTAGTTTCCTCAAGTTATATATAAAAAGAATGTGACGGTAGCATATTTTTACAAAAGTGTTTTGTTGCTAATATATTGTTTAACCTGACATTTGACACCATTGAATAATTCACACTGGGTTAATTGCAGATTTACCTTACAAAATTGTGAAAATTCAAAATTAAATCTCTGATCTATCGCAATGTTTCTTCTGGGACAGATGATAAAGAAGGAGTTACTTCTGTGTGCAGCATGAAAAATTTCTCAGTGTTATGTACTATTTAAAAAATAGATATTTGTTTTAAAATTCAGAACAAACCTAACATGTCATTGAGATATGGTTCACACCAATACAGGGAGAAAGATGTTAATAATTTCGTGAGTTATGAATTTTCTTCTTGGGCAAATCCCTTTAAGGATGATCCATAGTTCACATCAATGGATTTGTATGAAATACTAAGAACTGACGTCAGAACTGTCCTCCCGAAAACCTCATTCTGGAGACTGAAATTAACCATTAATAGTACCATAAGAATGATGTCAGTTACTCTTGTTCATTATACATTCATAATTATTAGTTTTTTTTTTAATGAAAGAACAATATTCCTGCATATCTTGTTCTTAAATGTATTCCTTCGATCACAATGCTCACAGAATTTATCGCATATTCTTTCAGGAATTATTCATGGTGACACTGTCCTTCTTAAAGTCTGTTACATTTTCATTTTCTCATTGATTACACATTACCAACCTCAGTGAGAAAATAAGTCACACCGCAGCCTGAAATCTGACACAGGTATTTGAGTTGGTTTCTGCTCAATGAAGCGTTTGTTAATTCCTTATTTATGCATTGTGTGGCAGAATGAATTCGAAAAAAAAACCGGAAGGCACATTTCAGGCGATATGTTTGACATCTAACCATACCGCACAAGTTCTTCTATGTGTGTGGGGGGTCTCTATGTAGAATTTTTTTTTTCTATAAGAACAGTCACTGCATGTTCCTGTCACTGAAAAGTCACTGAATATAACAAAAGTGCTTTCCTACCAGAGACCTTATTCAGTAAGTGAATAAACAGACAAAAAATGCTGTCAAATCCGGTCCCGAAAATCTAAAACGTGAAGGAATGAGAGTCGGGCAGGGCTTATGGAAAGAATGATCGAGAGAGAAAACTGTCTTTACTCTGCAGAATGAATTAAGACTTCTCATTTATGAGTGTTTGAGTGTTTGAATTCAATTAATGATGATTGATGAATTAATGATTTTTGACAGTCAATTGTCTTGATAGACAATTGATGTCAGTCGTCTGTTCTGTGGCACGAAGTCTCCGGCGAAGAAGGTATTAAGCATCAAACATAATTGCGTCACAGAAAATGCACCTCTGATTAATGACCTATGGCAGTCGCGTACATAAAGTTCGGAGACATTGTTCATTTCTAATTCCATGACGATGCAGTTTCCACGACAGACAATTGCTTCACATACTGTGCGTTGGTATACCCAACTTTTCACCGTGTGTTTATTCTGTTGACATGGAACTACAAAAAAGCTGCATAATGGCTGATCTTTGGTGTTTGATCCTTCATTGTGTTTCTATCCCTGGTGCGACATACTTTAACGCCTTTTTAAAACCTCGAACAGCCTTATTTAGATCAACCTTTATTCGGAGTTCAAACTCCCATAAACTACCAGCTCCCTTCATTTGCACGGTTTCAATGTTTGCCCCAAGAAATAAGTTGCTTTCTTATAGGCTCTCATATACCATGTATACCCATCTTTACACGTTTCAATTTTTATCGCTTTTCTTTTTTTTTCCCGGGCAGGAAAGTGAACAGCATATTGCTCTATTCGTTTTCGATATCTGACTTTATGAAGTGCTGTAGAGAATTAAAGTTTTGTTGGAGCAGTAATGGATATGTAGAGTTTCGTAAGTCCCTAATGTAACACTGTATTCTCCACATCTGGCAGAGTTGATCATTTGTAACGTTGCTGTAAAATAGATTTACAGAGAACATATGACTTCTGTAAGACAAAACTGTGAGAAAATGCGCAAAGACAAAGCGGACTATTAAGAAATTTTTTGTCACTTTGGAGTTCTTGCATTGTAAAAAGATATTTCTTGTGATCGAGGTCACAGATAAGGCAATGTGAAAAAAAAAAAAAGTAATGACTCGTCGTTCATCCCATAAAAGAGAAAAAAAAAATCTGTGAGCCCATTCTGTAGGAAAACAAAATTAATGGTGTACAGATTGACCAGCTGGTAGTACTCCTAGGACATTTTTATGTTTTTTGTTTGTTATATGTCATCAGGTAAAGGCTGTATTGCATCACCCTAAACTATATTTTTACCTCCCTGAAAGGAAAATTCTCAACTGGTTCTAAGTTACAGTACTCTTAGATTGCCAGCAAATTCGAAAGACCCAGAGCAGCTCGTATTACACAGCGTACACAGGGATCCATTGTTATGATTACACATGTGGAGGAATGTAAGACAGGCTGAGGGAGGGACTATAGGTAGGTGGTTGGGAGAATTCAAACTGTCTGGGGTGATGCATTACAGCCTTTAACTTGAGGCAATTGCATAAGAATTTGACTTGTTCAAAGAACAGGAAAGTTTACGTTGTAGAAGCGTATAGTTCTATATGGAATAGAATGGCTGTATCCGGGGTATGATTGTCTATACTGTGACCTTCTCTGTATTCACAAAAAAAAACACCTTCATATTCGGCAGTAAGTTAGTGCAAATAAGGGAAACAGCTGAACGTCAGTCACATATAACCCTAGATATCTAGTTTGTCCTGATGGTCGGAAAAAAATATGATACGGTGACTAGATTGGTTCTCTACTTGGTTCACTTTCAAGATCGTGAACTGAAGCCCTACGGCCTCGAGCATAACTAAGGTGATTATGGACAAAAGCCTCTCAGAAACTGAATTTTGTTCCCCTATTGAATATTCCTTTACATCTTGCATCTTGCAAATTGTTTCTGGCAACCTACTTCCCACTTGGAAGAAAGAAACTTCGAAAAAAGAAGTCAAACTGTTTTTGTAAGGGAATACAAAAGGGTACTAAATTAACTAAACTAGTAGGAACATTGTTGACTGGAAAGTAATAAATGGCACAAGCTAAATCTAGAAACATGATTAAATGTTGGTAATATAGCCTACTGTTTCATTAGGTCCCTAAGAACCAAAGGCTTCCTTAAACAGTGAAAACGGTGACGTAAGGACATTTCTGACACCTTTCGTAAATATATCATTTTCATATGATGAAAATAAAAACAAACATAAAGCACAAACTGAAAGTAAAACTAAAACAAAACTGACGAAAAAGAATCTGACGTGATTTTAAGCGATTACGTATATACGGTATCGCAAACAAGGAAGATCCCCGTTTGCAGATCGCAAAGTGGCTTTGACTTTCTGCAACGAGAACAGACGAGAAGTATATAGTTATGTCTCAATCTCTACCTCAAATGAAAGTTACCTTGACATAACCTACCATAATGTCTGAAGAGACCTTGTGAAAAAAAAAATACCAAATCTGATCAGAAATTGTAAAGTGAGATGATGAATTTTCCTGACTTTTGTTTTAAATGAAAGATAATAATAATGAACAAAATTTTACATAAAAAATAAAACAAAGCAAAACTAACACAAAAAGAGAAAAAAACCTTTGAAAATTTGTGTTTTCGAGAGATGAACCAAGTCAGTATAGCTACATTACAAGGTAAAAAAAAAAAAACAGATTTATTTTTTTAACTCCGTGATGTGTCACTATGAAGCATTATCAATAATGAATACATCCTACGAAAAGTGAAAAAAAAGGTTCTTTATTTGTCCTGAGAGAAGAACCCATAAATTTCTAAGATAAATTACAGGAATTACTTTGAGCTGAAATACGATTTAACCGGCCAATCGCCTGGTCGTCTAATTTGTCCTTCTTCAGTGTTTCAAGGAAAATAAGGTAGGGGAAAAGGTCACCCGTCATGAACTCTGAAAGAGAAATCTGAAGAATGCACTTATCGTCCAGATATTTGAATATGACGATTGTCTCGACATTTTTGTTGGCCCTACAAAATTTAAACTTTTCAAGAAAGAGTTAGCAGTCAATCACCGTCACTTAAAGTCAAACAGGAAAATTGGAATGCATAAAAACATTCATTCAAGGGCATTTTTGTTTGCCCTTGAAAATGCAGACTCTCCAAGAAAGCATAGCAGTCAATCACCGTTGCTTGAAATTCCTACAGAGAAAATGGAATGGATATGAATACCGTATTCAATTATAGATGCTAAAATGGGACTTGAATGTTTCTTCTCTCTTTTTTCTTTGTAGTGGCTATGACATATTCCTCGGAATTTGATTTTCACAAACAAATTTTCGACTCATATTTTAGCTTTAAGAGAGGAAGGTGATTACCTTTTGTCCAGCAGGTATTACACGTGCAGTAGAATTCCGTCGTTTGTCATTAGCCCTTTTCTTATAGAGCTATGACATTCCTATTTGTAACTTATTACCATTCAGTCTCCTCTGCCCATGCAGTAACATTCGTCTCATAATTCTGCTTATATAATGCATACTTAATGGTTTTTTTTACGTACCCATGTTTTCCTTTTTCTTTTATATTTAGTGTTATTTTTTAAGGGGTTGATAATCTTTAAAGCGCGCATTTGTTTTAAACTATAATTATACTCGTCGTGGATTTTATTTTTCCATGTTCGAATTCTACACATACCGCAGTTCGTAGTTTCTGAAATAAATGGGAATAAACATTGATGTAAAGATCACCCAAAATAATATTAAAATACACAATAAGTTCCGGCAACCGTGACGACTCTCCTGCACGTCGTCCTTCAACTCGTCATCATTCTCCTGCACGTCGTCCTTCAACTCGTCATCATTCTCCTGCACGTCGTCCTCCAATTCGGATTCGCTCTCCTGCACGTCGGCCCACGTGTCGGGATAGCTCCCCTGCAGATCGTCGTTTAGGTATGGAGGCCTCTCCTGCACGTCGTCCCGAACGTCTGGAGGTCTTCGGGACACAGTCGGACGTCTTTCCCGCAAGTCAGAATCATTATAGGAAAAACGAAACGTATGACTTAACTTGAATTGTTTCTTTTTTCAAGAACATCCCGCCACACTTTTAAGTTTGTGTACTAATGGGGCAATCTGTATATTTACGTTTAATTTCGCCTGTTCAGTTTGAATGACCACTCAGATCACAGAATATTCACAAGTAATCCTTATCGTGTTTTAAGTTTTGTTCTCGATGATAATAGTAACCTTTGCAGTCACGATGGTGTGTATGTATTTAAATCACTTTGCGTCCACTCATGACATCTCAAAAAGGGAAGTTTTGACAAATCACATGGCTGTTTGTTATGTACCATATTAAAATCAAGACCTCTACACCTTGTGGTGGAGATCAAATGTCGCTTAGGGTCAACATATCAAACTGTGACATATCTTAGACACAACATCTCAAACAAGGGAAGCCTGGGCAAATCTAATGTTCAGTATGTATGTCTATCTCAATGAATACAAGAACACACCCCTACTGTTTTTTTATGAAAGTCAAATTTTGAAATGTCAAAACAGGTATCAACTTTTTAAAAGCCCTCTAAACACAATAAATCATAAAGGAAAACTTTTCAAGACCCGGTTTGTGGTTATCCTGATTACGAATTATTAACATTTAAAGAAAAATAACGAATTATTAAAAATTAAAAAAAATGAAAAATGAAAAAAATTAAAAAGTATAATTCCAAAATTCTATTTTGCATACTTTCTACCGTCGTAAGGAGGATGGTTAACAAGTTGGTATGATCATCTACAGAGACGATAACGCACCCCACCGCTGATACCAGCTGGTGGTTAATCCAGTCACTAAAACTCAACTGGTGTCTCTCGTAATTTACCTGTAGAATCTCATGTCTCGCCCTTCCTGGAAGAACGAAGAAAACGAGGAGACCAGATATTTCAGTGAAATAGAAATCTTTAGAGACAACATTCTCACACAACAACATTGAAATAAAACATGCTGGTGACACATTTCCACCTCCTTCCTTGAACAACCTCTTTGAACCAACATTTGCAAGACTTCCAAATAAGTGATGATCCCTAGGTTAGGAGATGCCATTGCGTGTATTGCAGTCGGCTGTTGTATTCCAATAAGTGACACGATAAATTACTGTAATATTACAAGGAACAAGCATGTCAAAGAACTTAAATCCCACCGGTGTATCCCCATCTTAACTATAGTCTTCTAGTGTGGGGACATACTCACAAAACATGTCTTGATAGTTCACACAAACTGCAAAAGCGCATTGCACGTAATATTTGTAACGTCAGTTACTGCAGTAGCTCTACTCCTCTTTTTAAGAAACTTAAAATCCTTGCTATTTTTGGTATGTGTGATTATTATCTTGGAATATTTATGTACAGGTTATATCGTCATTTACTTCTGGGTGTTTTCAATATTTTTAACCAACCAATGCAGATTTTTGTTCATTCAATACACGTAATAGGCAATCCTTAGTTCACCCTTATTCTAGAATAAGCACAACCAAAAACAACTTCGTAGCGCTTGTGTCCAGCTCTGGAATTCACTGTATCATGATTTAATGCGACTTTCTTCGCTAAAGGCATTCAAAAGGAAATTCAAGCAGCACCTGCTTGACAGATCTCACTAGTTACTCGTTCTGTTCTTATTTTTATCTATCATATTATAATGATGGTTTTGCAGTTTTCCTACTTTTCCTTTCTTATCCAGCTCAATTTGTTTTGTATTCCTTTTCTTTTTTTTCGAGGGGACAGATTCGAAAAGTACTTAATTTACTTACTTATGGTCCTTACACTCCAAAATAGCTTTTTAAAATCACGACCAAAGCTCGGGAAGTGAGTATTTAAAGCTTTCCATAAGCAAATGATCTCAACACGAATTGTTACATGATAAACTTCCACAATAGGCTCACTACGTAACTTTGCCGTAATAAGATGTAATTACGTAGTGTCAATTGCACAGGTTTGCCTGCATTTGCTCTAAAAGTTTCAGACTGCTTTCTTTCCCAAACTGGCACTCATTGAATTTTATCAAATTGTACTGACTTGCTTTAGCAATTTTTCTGTTAGTTCTGTAATATGTTTCGTTTATTCCAACCTCACCAAGTCGCAAGAGCAATACAGTCGCTATAGGCACCAAAATACTTTCAACCTTAATTTACGACAGGCAATGTGTATTGTCTTAATTTACCAAGCAACTTACCATTTTGTTTGTTGTCGATTCCTTAACATCCCAGCATTATCCTAGACAATCAAAGGTAGTAAAATGAGCAGAATGACTAGCTAGTCATGTTAAATAATATGGGATTTACAGTGTAATTAAACACGGTATCCCAAATAATACACATCACCTTCAATATAGAATTATAGAGCCATTTAATTTTCGTATCCAAGAAAAATGTTAAGTTCTAATTAGGTTATTAAATATGCACTAATTTCAATTTAGTTAGGCCTACTTGTTTTTGCTCACTTATAATAAAAGACCGACTTAAAATGTAGGCAGATACATACAAAGCAATGGTGGATCGATATGTGAAATTCAATTGAGAGCTCTACGCCCTGCCACTCCGTGGTTGCTGAGTTGGAAATTTCCAACACTGGGTCCCATTACAAGTTTTTAATCTCATCCATACGAGTAGTGTACAGGGAGAAAATGCATCGAGCGGTTGTAATCGACAAAAATAACACTTAAAGGGTAGCCCACCTTACATCTCTTGTGGTATTCATCTGAAGGGGCAAGTGGGCAAGTAGGACTAACCAGGAAGTACCTCAGTATCCAAATGACATGTATTGATATTAGCGATTGGGGTTAAGATTGTAGATTGTCTTGTGGTATTCAACTGAAGGGGGCTGGGAAGTCTCCAGATACGCGAATGCGTGTTTTTTGTAGACATTGAACTTGTCCAAGTCGTTTCAATTCGCTGTAAAACTTTTTGCCAAAAGTTCCTACGAAGCCGTTTCTACGTATTTATTTTGGTGCTCTTAACTTAAGATAACAAACTCTATGTAATAATATAGTCGCTTTCATTTTCTTTTTTATTGACCCTTGACCTCATGTCACCACGATCTTATTATCAACATTTTCGACTTGTTACAATAACTCTTTACCTCCTAACCCTCTCTGTTATCGATTATTCGTCGAGGTGTCCCTTCGTCCCCAAACGTTTCGTGGTATCGGGCATACGTTATTCCACCAATCATGTCACATCTCACCGTAAGCATATATCATGTCATTAATTCTCTCGTATTGATTGTTCAGAAAAGGTGAAAAAAGGGAAGCAAGTTGCTCATTTTAACCGCTGTGACTAATGAAGCTTAGCATACTTAAGATTAATCATTCTATTGTTTTATGTAAGAAGTCAATGATTCCAGTAGCATTTATACATTAAGATCTGCAATATTTTAAAGCTATTTAGACTATCGTAATATGTACTTTGAACTTGAACTGGTAACTATGAAGAACAGAATGAATACCGTAAATTTACAATTGTGAAAAGAACCGACGGCGTAATTTTACAAGCATAACACTAATTCTTCCTTTTCGTTAGTTCTAACAGGAACCTGTTTCTAATTGTGATTCACCTACATAGTGACAACGAAGATTTATTAATTATTAATAATTACTGCGCTGTCGCTCTCCTTCCAAGCTAGGTGTTGGGAAACCACTTTGCACCACAACCCAAGATACGCCTGCGTTATTGGTGTTATGCAAACGAGACCAACAGGTTACAATTAAACACCTCACGTTAGGATGGAAAATAAAGCATACATTCACTTACAATAAAGATAACGAACAAACTTCAGCTATTTTAACAGATGTAGAAAATTCACACTTCAAGTAAAGTAACCTCAATGTCATCGTGTCAAAAATATTAACGAGTTGTAATTAACACTTAAAAACGGTAATACAGGATCTTGAGTGAGAATTACTACTTACTTCTGTTTAACTGCAAAGATATTTTTGCAACTCGCACCTGGAATCACAGAATGAATACCGGTCTTTCTAACGTAGTTATGGTAGGTAGCTGACGATGTTCACGTACCGCCTTTATCATTCGTTTATTCCCGCATACTCCCTTTCAGGTAAACTAATGATCGAAAATGTGTAAGTCACGCAATAGTAGTTCTTTTAGAACCGCACTGATGAAAGGGACTGCTATCTGAATAAAGAGTTAAGTTTGGAGCAGTGCCACACACGTATGTCTATTACACACTAGACAATGAAAAAAAGCTGTACTTAAAAAGGGGAAACAGGAAAAAAAGACAGCATATAAAGGAAATGTTTCCATGGAACAGTAGTTTTTTCAATTTGTGTCTCGCTAGCTATATTACGGTATGTCATAGATTTTTGTCTGCAATTCATTTCAACGATATGCGTACACTGCAGTGCGTTTAGTAGATTGATGTCAGAAAGAGCTGATGCAAAATGGGCAGTTCAATAAGGTACACACGTCCTAAATCACTGCTGCATGTGGGGGTCCTTGGTATAACGTGGGAATCGGTTCGACTTTGATCCTGCCACAAGATTATAATGCGCAAAGACACGTAAGGAGGGCAATTAGGGGCACTTTCGTCCCCTCCCCACTCGAAATGATCTCCTGAGGTTCCCTTCGCACGTGCATGTAAACATTGCCGACTGCGAGTTTTACGCAAAAACTTTTTTCCACATCTTAGAAGAATGTCACCATCGGCTGCAGAAAATTTTCGATAAGGTACTAGTCAGATCCCAAGAAATAGTATTTTCGCATGCTCATTTTAACACGAGAGAATTATTACACCCTCCTTTTAGAGAGAACAACTAGTTAGAATTGCTTGTCTATATGTTAAAAAAAAATAAAATCTTCACGCCCCATTAACTGGCCCATATAGAGTACTATAAAAGGTTGGCAAAACTACGTTATTTTGGACACCAGTAAGGCACCTCGCAGTCCCATTTTCAACATAGCGTATTCAAGCGTATTTAAAGAGGATAGAACTTGCGTGCTTCCTTTTAGGATTGCATATATCGATATGAAAGATCAGTTAGGAGTTATATTTGGCAAAAACGGTCATATCAAGCAGTCAATATTTTTCTGCTAATAAATCTTAGTGTACATGTATCCATATGAACAATATTATATGGAGATTTGTTGTCCAAGTCGGTGGCGGAGAAAGCACTTTCAGAACGAAATACATAAAGTACCCCCCCTAGCTTGGCGGAATCGCCCTTCTCAGCCCCAACAACTAATGCTCCAGAAAAGGGTATTAGCAGTATTTTCTTGCATATCGAAAAGTTGCAATCATAAACCTCCCAAATACCTGCAGTATGTGGGGGCATGGTGTATATATATCAAGAGTTTTCGCCTAATGTAGTATTCGGGGTTTTGTTCTAAGATATGGCTAAACTGGATATATGGTGTTCATACTATAATACACACGCACTGAATACTGTTTAATTGGCTACATCCTTTACTGTTGTCTTAAATCATCAATTTATGAGAATGATTCTTATGAGCGAGAAGGCGCTTTTCATTCCAAATTTACCTAAATTACAGGATTAAAACTTGTAGTTACAAATGCATTCACACGGTTGTTACTTGAAGCTGTTTGTCATAGGTAGCAGGTATTAGTATCTAGAGTTTTGTCGTAAAAAGGAGTGATATTTTGACAGGAAGTTTCAAGTGATTTTGGAGAATTCCCCAAATTATGACAGTCACGCTACAAGACATATCATTTCGGAGCAAAACTGATTAAGATAACCTTAATAGGAAGAATTTAGTAATATGGAGATAAACGAGCAAATCATTGCCTTGTGTACAGTACTTTCCGATATGGATGGAAAATTAATCTCATCTCAGGGGAATTTCCCTCTGACAATTAAAGTCTGATCAAATTTGCTCCTTTTCATGATTAATACCGTGATTGCTTTAATTTTAAGGCGGACAATTGTCAAAACTATAATCATTTTCTTTCATTATCATCATCTTGTTTAATATTTTTTCCTCTTTTTGTTGAAAAGCTGAAAATGGAACTAGCAATCTATTTGAGTCAGTCCGGTAACTCCGGACTGGCACTAGCCTCTAGTGTTGGACGTATCCACCATTTCTAACCCCAGTTTTGACGCTCAAACCAAGGAGGTGCAATTGAGAAAGATGTACAACGAAAACTGATTCTTTTGAAGTAGCCTTCTTTCCGTCGATATCGCTCTTTTGTTCAGCACTCACAGATTCAATTGGCATATTAGGAACTTAACAGGAAAAGTTCATGCCGTCTTCTCCTGTGTAATGTACCGATCGGATATTTTGTCTATTGCTGTAACATTACCAGTCTTGATTCTTGAAGATTATTCGTCAACCTCCTCACGCGTTCTATGTCTATCACAATAGAAAAATGATGTTGTATAAATTGCTGATTACGGAGATACCTTCCACGAATTTGGAAAAGTTTGCGAAAACTGTTAAAATGCTACTATAAAATGCAGTCTCACGGTCTCTTGATTCCAAAGAGTTAACCGATTGTTTTGATTGTGAGACAGTGGTTCTGATTTGACTATCCTCAACGAATCCCCTATCAAAGCTTTCTTCTACGCAATCCTTTTCAAAGGTAGACTCTACAGAGTCTGCTTGGCCTGGAAAATTTCTGTTCCTAATCTTGGTTCCGCCACCTCTGAAGGAACATCTCTTCCTGAAGAGTTTTTACTCCCCTCATTGATCGCTGCCCTCGCAGACTCTACACTCGTTTTAATTATGCACACAACTTTAAACTAACACCATTGTTTTTCGCTACCAAATTCGGTAGAAGCCAATCACGGCCATCGTGAGAAATGATGGGAGTGAGGATGTGGAAAGTACCTTCGACTGATTAGTTTCGTAAATATCATGGTAACTCTTCAACTGTTCTCGGTCTCTCTTAGCGGTATCCTATTTCGGCCGTAGGCAAATCTCTTGATAGGATGAAAGTTAGCCTAGGTACCATTATTTTCTCTCATTGTTCGATCGCTGCTATTGGCACATTTCATAAGACCAACGCGTAGTATTTTACTATCAGCCTTGTCTCACGCACCCCGCGCTCAAGGTAACACCGTGTTACCTCGCGCTCGATTAACCTGTCAACGCGGGTTTACCTTTGGTCGGTGTGTAAATTTCGATCCACCTCGAAGCACAGGTTTCTGCCGTTTTAAACACCGTGTGTATGGTAATAAATCAAGATAACATGTGTTTTACGACACAGATGACCAGTACGTCCGGTTCAGGGGGTGCACATCACAACAAGAGGCTAGCGGCACTTCGTATAGTAATTGGTACGTGAAACGCGCGAGACATATATGCTGTGGCCGAATTTCGCGCGAAATATTTGACCCCCTTATTATGGTAGCACAACCAATTCAATTTTACTCGCGGTACGTGAGAACACACGCTGGAAAACACGGTGTTAACCTGCGGTCTTGTCCTTTTGTAAACACTGGGTTTCAGTGCCTGTGTTGCGGTACGTATCAACCGTGACGTCAAAAATGACTATTCATGTGTACATAATTATATCGAGTGTCCAAAGTCTTTCCGGCGGACGGCGATCACAGGGAAACACAATTACTAGATGAGTACATATCCTCGGCTGGGTGTGAGTAGGTTGCAGCTCAAATTGTGAGGAATGCACCACAGGAAGGGAATTTACCCACCGGGAAAGACTTTGCAAAGTCTATTTCAAAGGGTACAAGCAAGTAACTTGGATATCCATGGAAATAAAATACATCACACAAAAGCAAAACGGTGCTCTTAGCTGTACTCATCCTTTTATGAATTGTAAGTCATGGCGACGAGGAAAGTCTTATTGGATTAGCATAAATTAACCTTCCTGTTGTATCTCATTTTCAACTGGAAAATGTAATAAGTTACACCTCCCAGCTCAAGCTGGAATATTTCTACGTTAATTTCTGAACACTTGGCCAAATGCCTTATAGGGCAAACGGTAAGTGCAGGTGACTATATTCTTAGGCAGCTAAGGATACCCATTGCTCAAACAATTCCCTCGTACACTACATAATTTCACGGATTCTGTCACTGCCTTTCACAATCTCTTTTCCTCATAAGTTCCCTCTATTTTTTTCTCTTCCTCCTCATTTCTGTATTTTTCTTCTCTTTTTTTGAGCATATGTCCAAATTAAACAATGAACTTAAAAGGCCAACACGGCAATTTCTAAATCGCCACTAAGGCCAGTCCGAATATGCATGTCCGACAAAAAATAGCGCAGATGATCGTCACAAACTCAAACATTAGTAAACTGAAGATAGTGATTCTGTATCATGCGAACTACCATAAATCTTAACAGTCTATGGTACCATCTTAAGAAATAAAATGTAATATCTGACCAAAGGAAAACAGTTCATTATCTGTAGGTCAGACATAGCCACCCTGAACAATAGACAGGAGTTATGATCAGCCTGCAGACGTAGTAAGAAGAATATCTTGTACAGCTTTAATTCAGACTAAAAATATAATTTACTATTGAATTTTTATCAATTTCAGTTTTCAAGATCATCGCAAAGAATTCACTGATTTTTATCACAATATTACTCTTTTCTAAGAAAGTGTAATATGAATTACAGTAAAGAAGAACATATTCGTTTCAACTTCACGGTTTTGGAGCAGCCATAAAGTACTCAAGAGTCAATAGTTACCCTACGTAAAAAGCAACAATCAACTTGGAAACTCAGTGCGGGAACAGTTGAGAATAGTTTGCGGGGAACTTTAACATAAAAAAGGCTGGGCTGAAAAGGTTGCTTGAGTTTTCTTCGTTATCGGGTATTTTACTTCTTAGGCAGTTAGTTAGGTGTCCTACAGTAACTGTTGATATCACCTTCGTTGGGATTTTCTACATTTGCGGTTGTAACAACGATGTTAACTGCATAATATCACATCGTCACGTAACATAATCACATAACATCCAAACAAGTTATCGGCAGGATTTGTTGATTTGAGATTATGATTATGAACAACAACAAAGCAGGAACATTTCTGAATAATGGTTTTTGGTCTTGCCTATCTAAAGGTTACAAATTAAAGAGGCTCACTGAGTTGTTTCATGATATTCACTAAATTTTTCTAAACCTGTCAAGTTTCCTTCACATGGTAATGCCAAATTGTCAAAGTAATACAGTCTCAATATTTCACATACAATAGACCATTAACGAGTGAGTAATTCATGATTTAATTCGGTTTTTGGAACTTTGTGACCAGACACTTTTCAGATTAGTACTGTATTTATATGCACACACCCAGTACAAGCAACGGTCAAAAATTCAAACATCTTGACAGTTTTTGTAACTATTGGATGTGAAACTTGACTAATCATGCTGAGTGTAAGTATTGTCATGTCTTTATAACCTTCACAATCATATCAATCTTTATTGATATCAACTCAATGAGCCTCTTTAAGGTGGGACACCAAACCTACTGACATCAGTATTCATGGAATCATATGTAATCCATTTTTTTCTGCAGAGGTATGAAAGTTGTAATAGTTCAAGAAAACTGGCAGGACTTTCTTTCATTCTTTCCATCGCAAATTTCTAACGAGGTTTTCGTCCAAGATATTCTGTTTTTTTTTTAAGCCTAAACCAACTACGTGAGTTCCAGCATCTATACTTTATTCAAGAAAGCTGTTACACAAAGGTCTCCAAAGTATTGCTCACAGGGTCTATGAATGTACACTGATTGCGGTCTTAAGAGAAGACTGTAAACGTTGTAACACAGCGGAAAAAAAAGGGAATGATGCACTTAATGGGGATGGCTACACACAACATAGAATAAATTAATGTACAACGGCTTTATATATTTTCTTACTCTGCTTACGAAACCAACCTCGCATCCTCAACTGTTTACTGTGCGGGACAAGCTCCTTTAAATGTTGAAAAATATAAATTTATGGGGAAAATTAACCTTTTGACAATTTGGAAAAGATGTCGTATACTGCCCTTGCGAACCTCATACCCACTTTAATTACTGGATCTTGAATATGCCTTTTCGTAGTGAAGCTGAGGATTTCTTTTCATTTTCAGAAGTTTTCCTTTTAAAACTCAGTCACACAGAAAGGCAACAAGACCAGTGAGTCTAGACTGGTTTTGAAACACCGGATGTGCAGTCTTTATGCTTTTTTGTCGGTAAATGGTGCAGTTGCTTGTCTGTAAATATGTTTATAACGGTCTGAATAAAAAAGTGTTAGTTATCACGTAGCCCCTCTTTTTTGGGGGGGGGGGGTTTCAACCTTTTATTTCAAAGATGTGCAACTTGCTTTTGATTTCAAACAAAAGCGCCAATCTGTGGAATATTCAAGATACTTGATCCATGTTGGACACTGCATAGATATATCTTTTGGTGTGGGAACTCCAAATGGCCAGTGTTTATGTTCATTTTATCGGTAAATGGTCTAAAATTGTCTAAAATTACGTTTATAGCGTGTGGTCTTAAGAGGTGGATATTATTTCCGAACCCTCTTCAGAGTCGCATATTTCATACATACTATATCGTATTCATCACATACTATATCGTGACAACATAGGATAAATTCAGGTTAAAGGATTTCAATGGACAACCTTGTATAAGTGTAGCACAATTGCAAATGTAACACAGACTGTACGGAGTGCCAAGTGTATCATAAATACAGAAAAAGAAAGTAGGGTATCAGGAAAAAAAATCCAGTATATCAGAAACAAATCCAGTATATCAGAAATATATCCAGTATATCAGTAATACATTTAGCATGTTAGAAAAGAAATCAGCTTGTTGAAAACCAAATCATGAAGTCCAATCATACAAGTGATGTGCCAAGTGTATCATATAAGAATCAGCAAGTCGAAAAAGCATAATCAGGGTATCAGAAACTGGTCTACAGTGATACTGACATCGCGATATCTGTGCTGAACTAGCACAGTGGTATCTCGTGAGAAGTATCGTGGTATCGGCAAAGTATACGCAGTTTTTTGTATGCCATTTTATTTGGCGCGAGCTCCATCACACCTGCACCAAACATTCGGCAAATGCATCACAGGAAACAACACTCAACAATCACCTTTACTGTAGACCTAAGGCTAGCTACCACCGATAATTGACAGAAAGCCCTTGATGAATCTGGACAGATGCGGTAATTTTTGTTGTCGCAATTTATGGCATAAAGAAGAACTTGGTTTACACGGAGGGTATCGTCAAGCTGAAGGCAGCTCAAGATCTGATTGAGCAACTGCACTGTGTCGTCCACTCGTCTCAACATGCGTTGGTAGGCAGTCACGTCCGTTTCAAGTATAATCCGGTTTATTTCTGTAGCAAGATTTGGAATTGCCGAAAAAAACTTCCCCCACGACTGTATCTTCGTTACTGTTTTCATAGGAACAGCCTTACAAAAATTGCGAATTTTGTGTACAATGCTCCAGTAGCTCTCATAATATGCTGGAAATACAAATCTTGAGGCAAAATTAGCTGTCTCAAATATCAGCACTGAGATTTCACTGGATTTACCATTACATTAATATTATGTTGCACAATGTGTTCTCAGGTAAGTCCTTACAAAGCTTTTAGTTGATTGGTCTAATAGTTCACAAAGTATGCTGCAAATACAAATTTTGGGGAAAAACTGTCTTTTTTCCTCCAAAATCAGCAAATTTCACTGGATTTACCATTACAGTAATCAAAGGTTAAACAATGTATTTTCAGGTAAATCCTTACAAAACTTTAAGTTAATTGATCTAATAGTTCTCAGATATGCTGGAAATACAAATGTTTTGGGAAAATAGGCTTTTTTTGTCCAAAAAAATCAGCAAACTTCACACTCTTTACTACAAAAGTGATATACCTTGAATATTTCATTCTCGGGACAGTTTTTGCAAAATTTTGCATTAAATACTCAAATACGTGTCAAGATATGCTGGAAATAGCAATTTGAGGCAAAATTGGCTTTTTCCCCAAAAAATCAGCAACTTTGACTCGATTTACCATTACAGTAATGTTATCTTGAACAATGAATCTTCAGGTAAGTACTTACAAAACTGTACGTAAATTGATCTAATTGTTCTCAAGATATGCTGGAAATACCAATTTGGAGGCAAAATTGGCTTTTGTTCTGTCAAAAATCAGCAAATTTGACTCGATTTACCATACAACCAATACATCTTGCACATATTGGCATTATGCTTATCTTCTGTTCTTTCTTCCTCAACCCTAACCTTAACAATAGATTGTCTATTATTAATCTTGAAGGGACCGGAGAAATCTATTGAATTTTCTACAGAGGGTCCCACCCGAAAACAAGGGCACCCACACACGCACACACACACACAAATTTGCACTGACATGTTTTCATTTTTACCATCCAACAGGACCCTCCTGTACCCATGGTCACTATACCATGGGTACCCCTGGGGTGTCGCTACTCATCCACTCCAAGCGTTTCCAAGGCAACCGTTCTCCCACTGGTGCAAAGTACAGTATAGCTGCACTAGCCAATGAGATGCTGCAATAGCCAATATAGGGCGATAAGATAAAAACAGAATCGACAAAATTAAAGTCATTGCGTGCGTTGGTAAAAAGCAAAAAAACATTAAATTTCATCTCCACAGTTTGGTAAGGCTTTCCATTGCACCAATCAGACAATCTTGGAAATAAAAAGGTTTCAATTGATAACTTCTGCCATATGATTCCAAATTCTTCTAACATAACGACAAAAAGTGTAGAATACGATAATGTAGTGGTAGACGGTTTTTATTCAAATCAGCGGTGTGCTTCTTTGAACAAGCCAATGGGAAGTATACTACTATTGAATATTCAGTTCATCAAAACAACTCAGGATCGCTGACGCCGCAATATTGTGATCAGTTCGTAAATTATTTGAAAATACAACGCTCATTTCACCAAATACTACAATTTCCGCTCCCAACCAAGGAGAGACGACTTGAATAGTATGTTTTTGATACACTCGTGAGACCTGTACTGTTGCATATTCATTATGTAGGCACTTATTGTAAAAACCGTTAATTTACAAATACGATTTCTGTTTTTTACTGTTTTTATGCCAATCCCGTTGCTTTTCAATGTAGTTACTGTCATTTTCCTTCATTGAAAGAGGTAGTCAGTCCATGTACAACCTCGCGTGTACATTACAAAATAAAGAAAATGTTAAGATCAAACATAATCTTATATTTCTAGTTTTTCAGTGCACACGTAATCACTTTAAGCAAATTCCCTTTTGCCGATATATGACTGTGTTTACAAACCTGGAAATACATTTACACAGGAGTCGTATTGATACCTGAACTAGGTTAGGAAGAATAAAATGCCCTATCAAAGTTTTCTTTTCTATCTGAAAATGAGGAAATTCTGCGAATGTGTGGAAGGAAAGCAGAAGGCTTGGAAGGCTTTGTAAGCCTCCACACTCATCACTATGCTGTAACAATGGTAAATGGTGACTCTACATGGACGAGGGAAATTATTGTGGCAACCCCTGTACCGTCCTCTTTCAAGAACGGCCGTTAAATTAGTCGACGACCGTTCTGAAAATCAACATGCAGGACGGAGGGGGTGTTGGATTTTGCCCATGCGCAGTGCAATTTTTCTTCCTCTTTGTCTACCTTCCTGAAATCGAGAAGTCCATCAGAATATAACTTGACTAGCCCTGTACTAGCACTACAGTGCAAACCGTGGGGTCATTGAAAAACTTAGTAACTCACAGAAGTCTGGCCCTGTCATATATTTCCTCTCTGTACACAGCTTTACGTACCATTCAGGCCAGCGTATTGTTATTTATCTGCCCCCAAAATGATCCTTTCAAGACTCACATGAGTAAAACGTGTGAGTCTTAATGTCCAACAAGTGCCTCTAACAACATATGTAAAGGTCGATTTCAAAGTTTTCAGAAAGTACACAGCGACGGAAATTGCCCAATCCATACTATGTTAAGCCCACTGCTCAGCAATAGTATAGACTTCATGAATGTCATCTTATTGTTTTATGCATGAGAGGATTTAGTGAAGTACCGTTTTAAATATGTTGCCCTAAGCTCTCTCCACTCAGTTACATCCTCCACAGATTTGTTAATAGCGTGTATTTTCTACAAGGTAAAGATAATTCCGCTGACGTGTGCGAAATTATCCAATGGCGAGTGAATGTATACGATGAGCTGACAATTGGTGGGATGGTAACATGAAAACAAGTTTAAGTGATGTAAGTGTGTTCAACGAAACGAAACCCGAAGGGGAAAAAATGACGTTGTTGTTTCTGTACCGCGTATTTCCCCCACGCTCGTAACGGACTAGTTTTAATCGTTTACTTTGGCCCTTGAGGAGCATTACCCTTCGGTATCCACTGAACCTCCATCTCTAGTTGAGGAAGTCAAGGGATTTTCTTCTGGGGCTTGATTGTTTTCCACAGATTGGCGTTTACATTTCCGTCTGTGAAACAATACAATCATAATAACGTCACTAATGAAAAATCATTGGATATCACAGGATTCGTCTAATAGCATATAATTATAATTACATGATTTAGTATGAATTAATTGATTGTTGATGTCTTGGGCAATCTAACCAGGTGAGAGGAGATGTGAACTGGACGGTCTTTTCTATCGCACGGTAACTTCAATGCCCAACTTAACATCATATACATGCTTCACCCCCTCCCCTTAAGCCGGTAAATAGTGAATAATACTCATTAAAGTCAAGCTGCGTCAAGTAATATCTGTAAATCCCATTGACGTAATAGTTAGTCGTAAATGTAATAACCACCATAAATAAATAAATATACATATATATACATACATACATAATAGATAATAATAAACAGAGAGAGCTCTAAGGAAGAAAAAAAAAAGGAACCAACGCTCAAAGTTACGATTTAAGTTATGATATACTTCAAAGAGGATCACTACAATCAATGTGGTGATGTAATTTATGTCGGACTATGTGAGGAGATCATTTGGTCTCACTCTTGTTTTGTAGGCTTTCCTTTCATTGCAATTCTACAGAGCTGATTTATAGTGTGTGTCTCTGTATGTTGGGAGGGAATTGACTAAAAAAGTATTTCCTTGCATAACTTGAGCCGCTGTAGTCTTTTGGAAAATCACAGTCGAAGGCGAACAATTACACGTTTTTACCCAATCCCCCACCTCCCCATGTAATTGCAGCACTGTATTAAAAGGTGACCACTGAGTTAAGTGCAATAGGCTTTCTAGTGTGACTGACTTCTTTGCATAAAGTTAGATGCAAGTGGAATGGTGAAATGAAGAATTTTAGCTATAAGGGAATGTACTCTGAAACAACCGCGTTTAATTTGAGAATTCTGGGCGTCACTGTTGAGTGGCTTCGATCATTTCTGATTCCCCTGAAATAACACCCCCCCCCCTCCCCACACACACACACACACACACATTTTGATCAATTACCTAAAGAGCATTAGACCTACCTAATTGCCTAGATCTCCTCAAGCAGAGACTCAAGCCTCACACTCAAAAGGTAAGTTGGTGACATGTGGGTCAGAAGCCATTTGGTCCTCCTTAAGGCTAAGGCTTAGCGTTCTTAGAATTTGTTACACTTATGGTTAAGACTTATTACATGTACGGTTAAATCAGATTATTGCAACTATGCTTGAAAATTATTAAATTTACGCGTACATCTGTTAAACAATTACACTTCACAAACGTAAACCTTGCAAGCTGCAAATGTGAGGAGAGTATGCACTTACTTAGATCTACGCCACCAGCAGCAAAAGGCAATGACGGCAACGATGAGGAGGAGGAGGAGGACCGTGAGGACGATGAGGACGATGACGACGACAGGGAGGACAACTGCAAAATGAAAGAGATGATAGAAAAAGAAGACAACTTAAATATCCCTCTCTGCCAGGGACTAATTAGATAATTATTGGGTACCGGTATGGGATTGGTAATGAACATCAACGTTGCTGGGTATTGTCGAAAGCACAAATTGTGAGCAAACTAAACAAAGTCATTGAATGTGATTATTATAGGTTGTTTTGCAAAGTTCTTGAAGTAAATTGAAAAAAGAAATGTAATTGCAGTGCCTGTGTCATTTTAACGTGTACTCTGCACATCTTCCATCATGTAAAAAACTTGTTTAGAGTTATGTACTTGTGGCCTACTTATGTACATTTTGTATTCGACTAAAAAGAGCTCGCGTGTGGCGGGGGCAACTCCCGTTTCACCATTGAGTGGCGAATGTAATACTACCCATTATCGTAACCTACACACCTTGAGATGTAGAAGTCGCTTAAAGGTCACAGAGGTGCGTGTATGTATGCACATATTTTGTCGTTGTTAAAGTGCATTTTGTATCAATGTGCTGATGAAATATTTTGTATAAACTATGTTAATGTGATTTTAAAGTGATTGCATGTAAAAACATTGAAATTTAATCTCCAAAAGTTTGGTAAGCCTTTTAATTACACCATTCAGACAATCTGGGAAAATAAATAGGCTTCAGTTAATTAATTTTGCCATATGATTTCAAATTCTTCCAACATAACAACAGAAAGTGTAGAATACGATAATTCAGTGGTAGACAGATTTCTTTCAAGTCAACGGTGTGCTTTTTTGAGCAAGCCAATGGGAAGTATAGTAGTATTGAATATTCAGTTAACAACTCAGGATCACTGACGCCGCGGGCAAGGTTGTGTTAAGTTCGTAGGTTATTCGTAAATAAAATGTTTCCTTTCACAACATACTACGATTCGCGACACCTACCAAGGAGCGACTACTTGAGTAGTGTTTTTGATACAGTACTGAGACCTGCTCTGTTGCATATTCATTATGATAAAGATAGCCGACTCACTGTAAATGGTCTTGTTCGGTTAATTCGATTGAACAGACAGCATATACCTTGTATGGACCGACTACAAACTTTATTCATACTTATTTTTCTTTTCTGGGTGGGGGATCTTGAAGCATTAGCGTGAGCTAATTTTCCATCTCAGGCTAAAAACAACTCTCTGATTGAACTATGTATTAATATGTTAGTCATTTAAAACAAAGACAAAATGATTGTAAACTCATATTACGGTTACAAACTGAAGCAAGTTAAAAACAAACAAGACGTGGTATGTATTTACTTTGCATTGCACAATTAATGGAAGATTCAAAATGCATAAATATACATAAAGAAGACCAATACCACGGTCGCACATTCAAGTAAACTTAGTTCACCAATACTGAAGACATCAGCAATTTCTGAAAGATAAATTATTAATTCAACAAACAAATGGGGACGTTATAATGAAATAAATAACAAACATAGAGGAAGAAAAGCAGTTAATACCTTTTACCGTCTTGGATGCACCGGAACCGTCACTTGTTGTCACAATTTCTGTGTTCTTTGTGGTTACTTGAATGACAAATAAGAAAGTAAAGAGCAACACATCACACCGTCCAAGAAATTCTGTCATAGTGTTGGTTTTTTCACAAAAGCAGGCAATGCACGTATGCTACTAGATTAAATTTTATAATCCAATCTATCAGCTTCGTGATAAAATGAATATGTCATTGAATGAACATTGTCAATCGTTTGCTGGAATCGACGTTTGATTAGCTTTCTTATTTTTTTTCCTTTTTGGTTATTTGTAGTGGTCTTATCACACATGTATCGTTATAGTGAGAAGGATATTAAACTATATTTAAAGATGTCTATTTCGTTTGAAGGAAGAAAGAAAGTGTTTGGTCGAAACGGAAACTTTTCTCCAGTTATTGCCAATGTGACTGTTGTTTATATAAGACATATGTATTTCTGCGACACTTTGAGAAAATGAAAAAAATTGAGAATATGATGAGACAGATCATGTTGGTAATAAGGTAAGGCTAGTGGAACACTAGAGTATATGTATACTATTTCATGTATGATACCAATTGATCGTCAAAAAAGAGACCTGTTTAGCAGAAACTTGCTGGTAACCTAAACATGTACATACAATAAAATATCTGATGTTTTGTTTTTACTTTTTTTTTACTTTCTTCGATGCTATAGCTACAGTGGTATCGTGGAGAGATGGTCATTTGACCTTATAATCAATATAGTGAGTAAACCTTTAGTAAACATGTCCACTTCAGGGAAAAAAAGGTGACATAGGAAAAACACTTCATGCTGCAATAAATGAGACTGTGTTTAGTTTTAATATAGGCCTTTAAATATTTTGCCGCAACCTTTTATTATCCCGCGTTCTTCCCTTCCTAGCCTTGCGAGTGGATGGAAAGATGTCAAATGTATGTCCGTTATTTGCGACTTCAAGCAATTTATCTCAGTAAGTATGGGAAACACTAACAACATATCACATTCAAATGCAAAAGCACTTGCAACACACTGAGACTATGTTTAGTTTCTATACAATATCAGTCCTTGATCCTATCAGACCTGGTCAACATTGTCAACATTGGAGTTCAGTTGAAAGGATATGGAAACATCATACTGTTGCCTACATAGGCCTACCCTTCATGACTAATAAACTTCTCTCTGAAAAGCCTTGGAGATCATGAAGTTGGTAAACTAACAAACAAAGAGATAGTGGAGTCCGTTATTTTTTTACCATTTTTAGGATGGAGACGGTCATGAGCAAACAAATGTTACTTACTTGTTAATGTAATTCTCTAAAAGTTAAACATTGATCAAAATGTGCTAAACCATACTGTCAAATAACAACAGCAGTGTACCAATTTGAGCTAAGCAGGTCACATCACAAATAGGACAATGGTAAGTTACTGGTCACTGAAACGGGAAAAGAGTAAGACCCCTGTAGCGGACAAGTGTTTTCGTTCAAACACTCGCTTCCAAAAAGCAAACGTCCATGGCTTTGGAGGAGAATTCTTTCAGTTCTTAAATATAATAGGCAACCCGTAGTCTCAAAGCTCTGAGACAATTTGTCGGAGGAGGGCATTTAATTAAAAGAGAAATATTGCTACCATCGCACGTAGCAGTGTGCGAACATGTAGGCCTAACTGGATACCCTTCTGGTACTCCGTGTACCTTGTTTTCAGCGATCAATACACAATGGCAATCAATATTGAGTTTCTAACGATTGGGGTCTGTGACAGGAATTGTTGACAATCGCCGGCATGATCTTGGGGGAGGGGGCAGGAACCATATAATGGCTGCCGCCAAATAGGCGCTAGGTAGGCTAAGTAAATCCTATATCATAATATGTAAATTGCTTGAATTGCCAACAGATTGAAATCAACCAAGGAGAGACAGTATTCCGACACTGTAATCTCCACCATTATCAAGGACCAAGTGAACACTAGGCCACAGGTCCCAGAATGACATGTTATGGATACCTTTAGACCAGCGGTACTCCGAGATTTGAGACTTCTGTCATTTCATTTCATGTGAAAATTTTATCCCGCATGCATTATCATTCATTGTATTCTCGCACTTTTCGAACTTTGACCTGAATGTTTACGTATAAAATTTTGTTGCTCGTCGTTGCAAATGAATATCTATAAGTGTCGCAAAAGTCAATGCAGAGAAAAAAATTCAACCAAAGGCAAGTTATTTCTTATAAAAAATCCAGGTATACGGGTACGTTGGTCTAAATCTAAGAATGTGCAGTTCTGCAACATGTTAATTGATGAAAACAGCAAAAGTAAAAAAAAATAATTTTAAATAAATTAAAATCACTAACCATGAGTCGTGGAAGGGGGCAACGTTTCAGTAGCTGTTGTAACTGGTACCAGTTCTAGAATCATGATAAAATATTGTGACAAACATCACAATAAATTCGACATTTAACACAAAATTAGGTAACAGTTTTTTATAAAAAATATGACAGTAATGCACAAGGTAATGGTGATGACAGACTTTTACAGATTTTATCCAGCCATATAAGTACCACTTAGCAAGTATTTCAGACCTGCAATTTATCACTTATTTCACAAAATCAAGATTTAGAGAATGTGACAAAAATGTTAAAAATCTGTTTACACTTCTTTCTGTACCAAATCATTAAAACAATACCTCTACCAATTACCATACATTCAATAAATATATAACAACAAGTTTTTATTGATTTATTGTATTTGTAACTTATATTTGTTCAACGTTCAAAGTATTGTGAGTTATCCGACAATTTATAATTTTGACAATATTCACCATGGAATATACACGTGTTTACCAATAGAGTGGCCTGTGGAGCCTAAAATGTAAAAATAAGCCGATAGTGTACAAGCAACCGATAAGAGTTTGAAAAAAAAATACGATTATGTCAAAACAATCGATGTTAAACGTATAAGAACCGATAATGTGAAAAAAATAACCGATAACATCAGAACTGTATACCGATAATCTAAAGCTTTTGCCAATGACAACAACTTCATATGTGTTGTGTTTTATTAAGTAACCCTTTGTTAACCGTTCACTGTGATGTACGGTTTTCTACCTTCTTCCCTGATATATGCCTTTTCTTAGAATTAGGGGATAATTACAATGAGTCATGTAAGTACAGCACCAAGCGCTGAATGTAAGACCAAAAAGCCCGCTTCAAAGGCATTTTAAACAGCAATAAGCATCACTTTGCTATACTTGCTTTACTGTGTATTGTGTTATTTCTGTCTCGGCTACTTGCTACAAACACAATACCATGGTCACACAGTAAGTACTCCAGGTGCATGTGTGCGTGTGTGTGTGTGAGTATGTAGGTAGACAATCAAATACGTAGGTAGGAAGGTGTCACCTTAAAAGTTAACGTTTGAACAAGATTGGAAATGTGGTAAAAGGTGACCTTATTTGAGGTCGATAAATACAAACTTTCAAGCAGATACTCCACCTTTAAGTGAAAAACTGATACTATAATGGTCAGCATCACAATCTGTATATTCCAGTGTATAATTCCCCATGTCAGCCTCTGTCACATTCGTAAAGAGAAGAATTCCGTCTTCTTCAATATCTTGAGTCCCATTTTCATATCTTGGTCCAACTTTTTGGGAGCAAGTCGTGTTGCATTCTGAGGAGATACCATTTTATTTTATGTATTTGGATATATAGACGGACGGAACGACGGAACGACGCACCGACTGACAGATGGACAGATGGACAGGATGGGAAGATTCACAGACAGACAGATAGATGAACAAAGTGATTCTAATGTGTAAAATGTTAATAATCGACGAAGGCGTATATCAACAGGCGAACAGAAAAACAGATGAATGGGTAGACAATAAGGATGATTGCAGATGTGTGCAAGCCTTACAATTAATAAAGTTCCTATGTAAAAAAATATTTACAGAACTAAAAGTAAAGTCAATAGAATTCGATACCTTTTTGACATATTATCATCTCATTTCCGGATCCATCTTTATAAGAAACGATAAGCCAGTGGTTACTGGACGAACTGCAATTCACCTTAAATCGTTTTCCAACCGTAGCGTACTGAGACCTGCTGCAAGTGAATAGATCGTAATTGGCTAGACCTGTGGAGATACAATCAATGGCTGAAGTATATAGTGTAAGCGCGATCATTTTGACCGTGAAAAAAGTGACAGTCAGCTATGTGTTGCCCCAGAGTGACAGAACATACCACAGAGAAGCATATCCAAAATCTTCAAAAATTAATCTAGCTCATTTTTCATCCAAGATGGCCGCCAAAATGGTTACCATTACATATAATGAGCTATGTAGTAGCCTCGGAAGTAGATGTGGTGAGAATGATCGTGTCTTTGAATGGATGTTTGGAGTCGTATATTTCGATTTAACTTTGTAAGACACTGCTTCATTTAGACATCAAGACTTCTTTTAGACTTGAAGAGTTCACAGTCTTCATTTACTCTCAGGGAAATTCAAGATGGTTGAAGAAATGACCGTTCAAATTTTTGCCGCGTCATGTAACTGACTATATATAGATAACTATAGATTTGACAATGATATCCGTGTCTATGAATAGGTTTGGCCGGGGGGGGGGGGGTTAATTGGGTACTTTTTCGACAGTCGGATGTCTATTGGCACACAAATGTAAAATGGCCGCCTTTTGATGCAAATAGCTATATCTCATCCTCCGAAGCAGATATGTGAGAAATTCAGTATGTTTCATTAAGTTGCTTTAATCGAAGAATTAAATTTTGCGGGTTTTTTAAGAAACCGAGCGCCTTTATTTACACTTTCATCCAAAATGATTGTCAAAATAAGCAGCAAAATGATCGTCGTCGAATTTACCCAGACTATCTCAATTTCTGAAGTTAATTCAGTTTGAGTAGGTTTCGGGGTTAACGAATTCCATAAAACACAGTAGTGATTAGATTTTCTCCAACTTGGTGACAGTTACGTTTCCCCAAAATGGACACTGACGCATTATCATTAGCTACATTTGGGTATCTAAATGCTATCATTTGTCTAAGCATCTTTCCATAATGAATTACATTTTCTTGGGTTAACAAGCTAAAAATATTTGCCACACAATAGAGCGAAATGCGAAAATTTCCCCATTTTACTTTAGTAAGTTTAAACTCCTTTCAGTACATTACGAATAGCCCTAATCTCTACCAGGAGACATTCTCTGTTTTATGAATGCACAATTATAGAAAAATGCTCTTTGAAAACTACGTTTTCAGCCACAGATAGATTAGAAATGCTTGCAGATCTAGGCTAGCTATAGTCTTCTCCCCGAAATACTACTTTTATTCAATGCAGTGCCACACTAGAATACCTTCACATCGGGTCATGGGACATTGGTTTACCTAATGTACATTAGGTTTTCTGACTTGTCATTTATTTTCCTCATTTAATTTGAGGTTTCGGGGCTTTCACTAAATTATACGAAGCCGAAGTGACGAAATTGAATTCGAAAAGGCTCTACTTTCAGTTCAACTAGGAATTGCCTTACCGCAAGGAACCTCCAGAAAATACGTGAAAGAAATACTGACCGAAACTTAAGTCTTAACTAGCGGAGTGCATGTACTTTAGGTAGCACAGGGATTTCTTAGAATCTTATGATATGATTATAACTTTTTAACTATTAGCTTCGATCTTTTTTTGAAGACAAAACTTTTTTTTTTTTGAGTTGCTTGAGAATGCAACCGCGTTCTTCATGAATTTAATAAGAGATGTACAATCCTTTATTAACAAAAGCGTTGCTTTTCTTTGACGGGGGGAGGGGTTGGTTTTCAGTCACCAAGTGCTTGGTTTCTTTAACCGTGCAAGGCATCGGGACAGGAACCAGAGTAAAGTAAACCAACGTCGGCTTTGACATTGAAATTTCGCAATTTATGCAGATTTTAGTAGCACGTATAGCCTACTTCATATAATTCTCCTGGCACATGCATAAATAGACGCAAATGTAGCATAAACAAGGTACTACCTTAAGCTACCCCCCTCCCCCCACACACACGCTAATGGCCCTGTCAATGTTATTGTTCCTATTAGTCATGTATCATTATTTAATTCTAATAATTATTTCTACTCCGCTCCTCTCTTGGCATTACTGGATTTTCTCTTCATTGTCTGGATTCTTTGCGCGAACAAGTTTGGTCGTTTTGTACGTCTCTAAAGTGTAAGATTAACCAATTATATGGGCGGTATTTCAAATTATGATACCCAAAAAGGAGATGTCATCTTTTGAAAAAAAACAAAAAACTTTAGTTCGATGTCTAATAAATCCTGTCATGTGTGGAAACATTTTCCAAATTATTGATCAAGAGTTTTAACTTCCCTCTCACAAAAGGGACATAAATTTGAGTTACCCTTACCCATCAGGTAAAGTTATTAATTAGTGAGGAGGATCCTCTGAGGAAACCTAAATTGAAAGTATATGGCCGTGAAATCCTGCGGCATACTTCAAATGTTATACAATTACAATTTTCGAAATAATTCACCTCGTCCTGCCAATTTGAAAGGCGTCTCGTCCCGTCCCTGTTGAAGAGTAGCTACCTACATAAATTAATTTCTAAAGTAATCAAGGGTGCGTCATGCATCTCCCTGGACCATCACTGCAGTACAAAAAGATGGATCACACACAGTCCTAACGAATTTCTTTCGTCACTCGCTTCAACCCATCTCTCACCTTAGGTAAAGTGAGAAGGGACTGAAAAACCCTAAATAGCAATTCCACCATGCCCGAGACCTTACCCTGTTCTCTTTTTCTAACCAAGAAACAACCATCTAATTTATACCGACTCCTAGTCCACAACAAACTCGTTCCTAACTGGGCAACGAACTCTGTAAAAATTGCCGATGTCAGAGATGAGACCACTTTGACACCAGAAGTATGGAACTTAATGAAAAAGTCACGCTTTGTCCAGCTGGATCCGACTGTCATAGGTAGGGAATGGGGGGTTGGGGGTCTAAGCGGTGGAGTGGGGGGGGGGATTGGAGAGCTTATCCCCATCCTCAATCCCCGTGGTTTGCTTTTTCCAATGTGAGGAGTTTCCATTCAGTGCGTCATTTGCCATTTACCTTCCATTTTCAAGTCATTGCTCCATATCGCATATGTGGAAGTTATGTACATCGTATGATCTAAAAGAAGCTGTGTTTCAGTTATGCACTATTTGTTTTGAATATCACGAAAAGATCACACTTGTGTTTACCATGTTTCCCGGCACCTTTCTTTAATTCCCTCAAAAACGTAAACCTCAACGTCCCTCTGCTCGTCCATAATTTGCTCATAACTTGCTTCATTTTCTTTGCATCGACAATCCCATCCACAAAATTTCTGTTGGGAAGTTTTGCAACTGATCCCTCCCTGGCTACGCCAGTGCTTTTACAACTTCACATACCTAGACTGACTTTATATCGCAGATCGACAGAAGAACCCATGTCAAAAGCTGGCCTCCGTGCCGCTAGCACAGGCGCCACCGTCAATAGCGCATCCTCCTGTGCAAACGTAACTCTGTCGCAGTAGTTGGCACGGCAGCTCTTATGAAGTGATGGGCACACAAGAGCACCTTATCAAGTTAGCAACGAGATCTTGCCAGCCTGTGTAGCCGGCTGTGTCATCAAATAATGTCACGTTGTATTGTGACATGATTTGTCGTTTTAACAGGTGTGACAATATATGGCTATGATTCTTTTGCAGACACTACATTCAGAACCTGCTTTTTTTTTATGAAAATTAGGTTCCGTTATATGTGCATACCGTACTGTTATTTAAATTCTTCAGATCAACCACAGCCAGCAGATGTGGTGGGCATGCATATCACTTTGTGCTTCAAACAGCTTCCATGAAAGCTATCATTCCACAACTGCTGCTCATTTGTGTTGGACGGCGGGTACAACGAGTTCATCCACATCTTCCTTGTTACTGAGTTAATCGTTGCAAACATGGGGGTCAATCATTGAGGGTGGGTGGGGGACGAGGGGACATGTCCCAGCACATCTCGGTAGGTTGGTGACATAGTAACAAGTGTCCCCAAACCCACATTTCGTAAAAGAGAAGTTTTTAGGTTCACGTAATGTTCTGAATGGTACAGGGACGTTGTAACAAATATCTTTCACACTTTTCGTGAGTGACTGATGTAATCGCTACCTGGCTGATAAATGTTCATAAGGATCTCTAGGTGACCAATTTAGGTGTTTATATACCAAGGTAAGACTCATCTACATATCCCAAATGCCAATACTTTCCTCGCTTCACTCGCTCTGCTTTCTTTACTGTGTTATGTTAATGGCAAAAAAGGGTAAAGGATTGACTCCTCATAAATACACCAACAACAGTTCATACTAGGTCGGAAAAGAGATCTGAGGTCAAAATTCTGTTTGTAATCGTGTAATTGAATGATTTGTCCATATACATTCATGAGACCAAAAGAGGTCCCCACTCCTCGAAACAAAAAAAAAAACAAAGAAGAAAAAAAAGTAACAAATCATTTATTCTTTCTAACCCTTCATAATCATTGAGAGCCTTACACCCAAAGCATTAAATTACCTTTCGTGAAAATCAAGTTTTGTACTCACAGGATTGAAGACAACAGAAGATAAAGAGAAAGAAGAATATCATTTTCACCGACTGTCTACTTTGATGATATGCTCTCATTTTCATCTTCAAAAACAATCTGTGAAGATAAAGAAGTATAATTCTGCTGAAAGCAAATGAATTTAAAATTGTCTGTATATTTCAACCTTCTGCACTGTTAAAAGGATGGTCTAGCCACAAACTTAGCTTTGATGCGTCGAAGAGTAAGTTAATGTAACCATTCTGGTGAAACTTCTCCTATGCATTTCCCATGCGTGATTCTCGAGATAATATCAGTTAAAGCAAGCAGGAGTGACATACGTTGCTGAAGAGTCTTTTGTTTTCTTCATTGTCGAATTTATCATTTTGACCTTGAAATCAAGAGGTGCTCACCTTAAGTACAGGTTGTGTGAATGTCACAAAACTCTCATACCCCTTATAAATTCACGTTATGATAACACTTCATATTAAAGTATTAAATTTGGTGTCAGATTTAAAGAAAACCATAAAATGCTTTATCAATGTTAGGAGATGACATAACTCCTGCTTGCTTCAAGTTAACTTTTGGTAACAAATGTGGCAAATTCAAGTGCTCATATCTCGGGAACCACACATGTGAATCGGATGGAAGTTTCACTATACTGCTCAGATTTACTGACTCTGTGACATATCAAAGCTGTAATTGTGGTTGGGCCACCCTTTTAAAATGTAAATTGTAAAATGTAAATGTACAGAAAATAAAGTAAAGAAATACAAAAGGAATACAGAAATGTTCTGGTAATTAGTTTCCAGACAATTTCTGTAATTCTTATTTATATCTTTTTTATTTTCTGTGAATTAACAAACATTTTTATAGTGTGTATCACTATAGTTGATGATACAAACTCGCGGTATGCAAAGAACATTAGCAACTCTCAGATAATTATTTCCCAGTGGACGACTATTTTTGATAACTTTGTTCTTAATCTTCATTAACATTGATACAGTAGTAAAGAAGGAAAAAAAATCAGCAGTCACGATGATTAAACAAGAATTAATGCAACTTTTTTTGAGTCCGCACAACTCTAATGAGGTTGCTAAAGCTTTAACCTGCTTTCTATACGTTACACCATGTGTTGCGTTCATTGTAGTGGGCCTAACAGTCACGATTAATGAGATATATGTACATTTGATAAGAAATGGTTCATATTCTAAAGTAGTACCCAAATACGATGCAAGGGTTCTCAAGAATCAAGATTAGCAGAAGGAACCGTGTAGTGCTTTGTACGAACTGTCAACTGTTTTTTTTTTTACTGTTAAGAATAACCCAAATCTAAGTAGAAGTTAAGTATAACTTCAAAGTTGAATAAATGATTGTGAGTTACTAACAAAGATATCAATCAAAATAAAACCAAATTGAGCGATAACTGATTTGCCCTGCTGCTAATTTATCGAAATACCATGACACTGTTTATTTTATATGAGATTTTATAGGTGTTTTAACTCCAATTAAATTCCGATTTCTTCACTTTTCATATCTCTTGCAATTCTAGATTGGCGGAAGTTGTTCTCAAACATTTGTTCAGAGACGTTAGTTTCTTATGTTTGAGTGAAATTTAGCTTAGAAGCTAGATTTAATTGAGATCGAAAAATAAGCAAACTAGAGGGCTCCATCATGTACCCTGTATGTTTACCTCCAGAAGATCATTTTAGTTCCTATTGCATTGTTTACTTGTTGTAATGTGATTGTCAACTCGCTTGCAGAAATGTTATATGAAACTTAGAAATGTCATAGATCAACGATAAAGTGACAAGTATCACCACAAACATGTAAATTGCACCACCAAATGGTCTTAAATGAAGAATGAAGTGACGAGAAGTATTTCGTCTTTTTTTTTTTTCATGGGACACTCTTTTAGGAGGACTGCACAACACAGTAACGCTTCTCTATATACTTCTACTCAGGCCAATTCACCATGCTCATCACTGCATGTCACACTTACTGTGTAATTGCTTATGGATGCTAGTATTATGGATGATCTGAAACCATTCTAGTCCTTCCCATTGGTATAACAGTGAGACTGTTTTGGCCAGATGTAAGCCACCGACTAGACAGGGCTGCTTTCACAGGTTAATTACCATGTTCAGAAATACAACAGGAATGTGACTATCACGAAGTTAGAATAGCCGTGGTTTAATATACTTGTTCTAATTTCATTATGAAATCACATCATTTCTCCTTTGTCTCTTATCCTTTGTCCACGGTAGTGTAACGTTAGGATTTGCAATCATCACTAATACTTATGTACACCTTGCGTAACGTTCTTAACAACATCAAAACATTGTTTATCTAATTTTCCAAAAATAATTTGAAATGACGATAACAATTCACCTAGGGTCCTATTTTTACAAACCTTGTAACCCGTTCAAGCTGTCATTTTCCAGTTCACCTCGTTTGCCGAATACAACTGTGAGTAGACCTTACATAATTATACTGGTGATTGTCTTTCTTTGTGCTCGGTTAACGGTTCATCTATTACGTCACATATTGAGAGAGGTCATGGGCTACGTCATCTAGTCGTTTTTAGTAAATGCAACTGATTAGTAAAAGTGTTCTCTCTGTAATTTCAATTAATATGAAAGACTGTATCTCGTAAATTTCAAACATTGTGGTATATTTGCATTACTTAATTAGTGTCTGTAAAATGGATATTCTTATTTCGAAAGATTAAAATAATAACATTAGATTTGTCAGTGTATGTGTAAATAAAGAAACAGTCGGCGCACCTGCTAGTGTCCACAAAACTATTATAACTGGTACGCCTGTACGTCTTCATTCACACAAACTGCAAACAATTATTCACACAGTTATTTTTATTTTCACAATGTGGAACACAATCTGTTAACCGTAAACTTCCTAGAAACATACTACTTTGAAAACACTTGTTGTACTTACCTCTTGTGCGCACTATACGATATGTTGGCCTGTATGTATATATACACAGTGATGCACGGCAAAATTATGCTTCAACAATACTGTCCGTAAACAACCATCTAACATGGTACACTGCACAATGGGTGACCTTATTCACTGAAGTACGTTGATGGTGCAATATGGTGTACAGCATACGTTATGTTAAGATTGTATCGAAAGCTTGGCATATATACTCAGCATATGATTTGCTCTATATTTTAAATACAACCATTAAACTCAATGATATCAAAAGATAACTTTGTTTGCCTAAATCAGAGATTCTCAATCTCAAAAGGTTACCAAAGTTAACGCTCTTTAATATAGATTAAGTGACTGTATGACGTTAGGGTCTATTGTATGTGAATACGAATGTTTGTGTGGCTCTATAACCTCGTCATACACATACTACTCTGTTAAGGACTGACACTTCTAAAAACTGCAATGTAGCCCATGAGGCGAGGTAATTAGAAGCTACCAACTTAGACCTGTATCATATGTATGAACACAAATTGAATGAGAGCTCTATCGGTTATATGATATATATGCAATAAATCGATATCAATTTTTTCCTGGTTTCAGATGAAATGGGTTAAACCTCTAACGACTAATCTCAACAATAATGCATTTACCTCTCTCTGAATAACTTCATATTATAGCTTGTACCTTGAGGGACACTGTGATAACAAACGTTATGATTTGGCGGCTTGACTTCTCCCAGAACAAGTCCATAGGTTATAAGACGCCAATAGAATCCATTAGCATCACAATGCACAAATATTACGTATAAACCTCGTACAGGGCCGTGTGTTGTTCCCACTCTTCTCTGCCTGTTCTTAGATTGTGATGTCACTCACGTGATATCCTCTCTATCACCAAAACAGTATACAGCTATACCTAGTGCCAACCCGATGTCAATTGTTCTCTCAAAATGGCAATTCTCGGGGCCTGCTGGAGAAGATTTCTTCTCGCTTCTCCTCTTTGGGTAGTTTGGGAGACAGATGGAGGACAGAGCAGGGAGCTCTATCCCTGGGCAGTGCAGCTCTTATGTACAATTTTTCAGCACTACCGTAAATAAATTACGCCCACCGAGTTCCAGCAGTTGTCCGCTCCAGTTATCAACAGGCCACTCCTTACTGACGGTCATCCTTATGAGTGACCGTGCGAAACTGTCTGGTCTTGAAAGACGTCCAAATGCCGGAGGGACGTCGGATGAAAGTCGGCCAAGTGTCGAACGAGTACCGGCCGGATAAGATTACGAAAAAAAAAATTATTATGAAACAGCGAGGGTGCAACATATGTAAAGCAAACTATGTAGCATTTAAAGGGATTGGCTACTGAAGATGGTTTCTTGCTATAATTTTCTACTGTTACCTGGTATACTTACAGCATTAATTATATCAACTGGAAATCTACCTTTACTTTAACAGCACTATCTTAAGTTAGGAACAAGACATAGACATGGGGTTTTCAATGCCTGCAGTGAAAAGTTATTCTTTTCATGTAAAAGACGGCTACACTTGTCAGTGAAATAGGCATCTAAAGGTGTTGCATAAATGTCTTTAAAACGGAAAAGACATATTCGCTTACGAGGAGTTAAACCTAAAGAGAAGAAAAGACTAGTTTAAACTGGCATACAAAGTATATGAGTGAACTCGCTTATGTTAAAATAAATAAACAACGCATCGGCCCCTGTCGAACATATTTAAGACCAAAAAGGACGATTTACGTAGAGCTTTAGTACCAACAGAATCGTTTCTATTGGTTTTAGTAATACAGCCGGGAATGTCAGGAAAGTCAGACAGATTAGTTCTGTGCTAACAGGTGTTTGTAAGATTGTTTTAGTGAATTGATAAAATCATAAGTCAACACGTATGTGTAGACATATGGTAAATAATCTACTGTTTGCCTGTCGTCACCAGATGGTATTAGTATTAATGTAGAACTAGTTCTTCGATGTCAGGGATTTGTTTTATTAATTTGGATGTAATTGTAGATTTGGGGGTTAGTTGACTTGAATTTCAAACACCTCTGTTGTATGGAACTACCTACACGGAATAGAGGTGTAACTAGAGCCTGTAACGTTTCTTAACATTCATGACGAATGACAAATGACAAACTAAGAATATCCCTTTTGTCACGTAACAATGAAACTTCACGAGTGAGTAATTAACGATACAATCTGGTCTCTGGTAATACGTGACCAGACACTTTTTACATTCGTAGTAATTCATATGCACACAAACAAGTTAGGGTCAAAAATGGTAAACAAAAAAATGACATTTTTTTTATAACGGCTGCAAACTTGACTGATTATAACTATTGTAGTGTGTATGATCCTTTAAAATCACAAATGTGTCGATATGTAACTCAATGAGACCCTTTAAGTAATATTTAACTTGTAGTTTCTGCAGACACTTACAAAACTAACGTGATCTTCTCTCTCAAGTAAGGGTTCTGGCAGATAGTTTTAATCATTGTCAAATACATGCAGCTACAGTAACTTTATATTATATAATGACGCTATTTTTTGGAAAACTATAGAAATCTTCATTTAATCTATCAAATAAATTGATTAAGTTTTTCACGTGTCATCCCCTCTATACAGACTAGTTTTTTTCTAGTTCTTGTCATTGAATCTGTACACTGTTGAAAATATTTGCAAATTTAAAGGATTAAGAAACAGACACATTTTCTGGCACACATTTGCTAGACCATTCTGTATTCCTTCATATGTCTTTGTTCTACCTTCAGTCTGTAAATTTCAAACATTTTGTTTTTACGGTGTATACTTACAAGCAGTGCTAATGCATCTGTGTAGCATATGGTTTTATGTTATTTACCTTTTCGGTATAGTTTGCTTTTATTTGATTTGTATATTGTTTATCTTGTAATGACAAATTAACTTGTGTTTTTCGGTCATATATTATTGAACGCGGTGTACGGAATCCTGATATATAACAGCTATAGATGACTTACGGCCAGAGCTACAGGTTTGGAGAATAAAGATGAAAACTGGAGAGAGTTGATGCTCGTAAGGGGGGGGGGGGGAGGGATAAAGAAAAAGCTTATACTCAAAATCCAACTGTTTTAAACTGATTTAAGGTATCCTAAACCTCTAACCCCTACGTTAATGTTACGTTTAACGCCTTCATATCCTCTAAGAGCCAGCACTAGTTCCACAGCGTAAATATGATATGCAGCTATACGTTGATAACATATATTATACTATTTCCACCTGTTGTTTGTTTCGTCAGCATAAGGATAGATAAACAAATCTAACATGCAAAGTCAAAGTACATCATTTAATTGGCTGTCGAATACTTAACGTGAAAGATCAAGTCGATAGAAATGTAGTGCAATGTTAAACTCGGGTAACATTATAGCTTTCTAGAAGGAAATATGGCAAAATTCAAACCTTCAAAACTACAAAACTCATAATGGGTGAAAAAGTTTTGTCACAATTGTTGATTACCTTAAAATGATCACGCAATGCAATAAAATGACTTTTATTAGTTTATTTTAAGACAAAGAAATGAAAAGTATTGACATTTTGGAATTGGTAAAGAGGGAAAACCGTTTTCGAACAACAAGAAATATCGAGGAGGATGAAAACTGCTGAAACCAAAATAAAAAAAAAAACTCAAGTGAGAAACCGATGAAATGTCAGAATTCATGCTGGACACAGAGATGGAGAGAAACAATAAACAAACACGAATATGATGCAGTGAAATACGCGATAGCACGACTGTACTTAGAAAAGAGTGGACAGACTTTGATGACGCTAGCACTTGAAAACGGAAGGTGAAGTTGCTCTATCTTGAAAAAAAAAATCCAAGATTAAAAGGTTAAAAGATGAAGTATGATAAAGGACTCATTTCCTCAGGTGTAAGTTGAACAGCTTAAAAGAAGCTGACAGGAAGTTCGAAACACTTAAATCGACACTTTGGTACATTTGAACTAGACCTAAGTGGAATTGTCACTATTCGCACCAAGTTACTCATTGCTTCAAGAGTAAATTACATTGTGATAACAATGAAAAGGGCGAGTTGACTTTATCATTATCGAATAATTACTGAAATGAGGACAACCACAATTTTTTTGTCAGAAACATCGAGAAAATTATTTCAGGAATAAAGTCTTAGACAAAGAGCACTGTTCTTTTAAAAGGAGCAAAGCGTTCATACAAGGAGTAATATTTTACATAAGGGGAAACGGGGTAGCTATTAATGAACTGGATAATGCACTCACAGGCTTGGAAGTAACAGAATATTAGCAAAAAGGCGAAAAATATCTGCACCATCATTTTCTGAAGTTATGGTTAATGTTGGTCTTCAACTAAATCTGAAAAAAGGATACCGAATACCTCATTATTGTTTACATGGCATTACAAAGTAGGCCTACAGATCATAATACCAAACCATATTATTTCGTTTTCGTCGCAATTTTGCACAAAATGAGAATTTTGTCCTGACCCCACATCAATGACTGATTAAAGTATAAGGATTAATTTTGAACGAATAAGACTAACTATATATTATGCGCGTAGCTAAAATTGTTACATTACGACAATTTAATCGCCTAATTACAAGAAACACTTTTGGTAAGATGTAAGTAATCCTTAGTTGTAAGTGTAATATCCTTATGACGCATGCATGATACCTGAAGACGAATCTGTTGTTATAATGATTGGAAATATGAGTAAATTGAAACGCAAGGAGTGTATCATATATACCTAACCGGCTTTGGATTCTCATCACTTCTTTGAAAACTTTATTTAGAACTTGGAGTTTTCATTCATTTTGATACCTTGCCAACGGGGCGGCAAGAAATCTATGCGACGGTGATGTGGTATACCTGTGTGTATGCACCTACGGCTTCGAAGCCCGTCCTCTCTGTTGCCAATCCCGTCATGACTTACGCCAGTCAGAAAAGTGGAATTCCAAGTCACTTCCTTGCTGGGAATTTCCTCGCGTCCCGATTATAGGAAGTGAGTGTGCGTGTCCGTGTAGGGGTGACGCTTTGCTCGTTCACACGATATCTCAATAAGGGTAAACTTGACTGATGTCATACTTGGTGTGTGCCTCGGTCACACTCAGTGGGCGATTTCTATTGTTTATGATTTAGATCAAAGGTCATGTGGGGTTATCAGAGGTCAATCTGTGTTAACTTTGTTTACACGGTAGCTCAAGAAGGGTAACGTTGAATAATCTCATACTTGGTGTGTGGGTTGGGCATACTAAGCAGCAGCTGTTCCGTATTATTTTGGAGGAGCTAAAATGTAATTTGAGGACACCAGAGCAAACTTTGTTTACAAGTTATCTCAAGATGGGTAACCTTGAATAGTCTCATATTTGGTGTGTGGATTGGAAATACTAAGTAGATGATGTCCCTTATTGTTTTTGGTGAAGTTCAAATGTGATTTGAGGTCACCAGAGGTCAAATTCTGAAAAAAAAAACATTTTCACACGGTATATCACGATGGGTAACTTTGACTGATCTCATATCTGATGTGTAGCTTGTCCATACTCAGTAGATGATCCGTATTGTGTTTAGTGGAGGTCAAACGTCATGCGAGGTCACCAGAGGTCAATTCGTGAAAACCTTGTATACGCAATACTAACGTTAGTATCCAATATTGTCTAAACTGTATGAACCGACAAATTAATGTTTGCACTGGATTTGTTTTTGTTTATTTTGGAAGCACGCCCCTCCCTGAGAATAACTTTGGACGAAAGTTTGTAGAAAAGAAGAAGATGGACCTACATATTTTAATAAAGTTGATTATGTCATCTTCCACAAAGGTCAAATGGCATTTCAGGTCAGCAGAGACCATATATAAGAAATCAAGTAGTCTACATGGGCTTTACAATTTTTGGTTTAATATGTATACTGTATACAGGTTGTCCTTTATTCTTTATGAATATGTGTAATGAGTCACAGTCTTTAGACTGGTTATATTAGACTGGTCTTTCTGATTATTTTAGAAGCCTGTTTAATGTCGGACATGCCCAGTGGCGGGGGTACGGGGGAGGGGGGATGAGGGTGCACTTGCAACCCAGATGTTTTCCTTGTCCCCCGTTTCCCCAGTTGCCCCCCCCCTCCAGTTGCCCCCCAGTTGCCCCCCAGTTGTTCTCACCCTTCCTAATCAGATCTTGTACTCATCCAAAATTAATTTAAAGACAAAACTATGTATTGGCATTGGACTGAATAAGAACAGCTTCCGAGGAACCATGATTGATAAATGACTAGTTTATGTTACACAGTTTTATATCATGCCCGTAGCCACTTGAACAGTAGGCCAGCCTGGTCAGATCAATTTTGTCTGGAATGTTTACCGTCCAACATAAGGGAAGGGCGGGTAGGTGGTTGTTTTCCTAAATATAGGAATGGAATGGAAGTGTTTGTAGCATATGTGTGTGTGTGTGTTGGTGTGTGTATGTACTCGGTGGCACCGTGTAAATGTGTACCCCCAAAGAAAAAACTTGGGAACCTTGGAGTACGGTCAATCGAAAAAATGAATAATATAAAAATAAATAATATACCTCTCTTGGAAATTAATTTTTCCACCCAGAGATATGCTTAAGCCTCAGAGCTTCAGGGGGCTTTTCCCCCTGGACCCCAACCTGGGCTTTGCCCCTGGACCCCACCAGGGGCCCTAAGGCGGGCCCCTAGAGCCCACCCGAAAGGCCTCGCGCTTCGCGCTCGGTTCCGCGCTGCGCCCGAAATCTTTGCCCCCCAACATTTCCCTCTGCCCTCAGTTTCCCCTCTCCAAGTCTGACATTCTGGCGCCGCCACTGGACATGCCAAAGAAACATAACATATTTATTACTTACTGAAATTCGGTTTATTTTTTAATGATAGTCTAAGAGTGAACTTGCAATTTCAACAGATTAAAAAAAAATGTGAATGAATAGTATGAATATCCATCTGAAAAACAGTGAAGACCATGGCAAGTCTCATAAGTTGCTCCACGCCAGTTTGCATTGCCAATACAGTATACAGGAGGGTGGTATTATTCGATATATTTTCATATAAGTGCTCTGATAAGATGTGGCTTTTGTACACACAGAGTACTAAACGATTTTCTCTCTTTTTATAAAAAGCAAGCAAACAAACACACACACTCACTACTATGTGATAATAACACTGACGGAAAAATATACAAAAATGGAAACAGAGACGAAATACCTGATTTTCCTTGTGAGCATTTACTCGAAAACTGTTACTTGATGCATCGTCAAATGATTTTTTTACAAGGTAGATAATACAGTTGACTGATTTTACGTGATGTAAGTGGACCGACCACTTCATAAAATGCACACCGTATACTTAACGTGAGTACAACGTTGAAAGCTTGTTAGATTACTCATAAGTGAGGTATTTGAAGGCAATCATTGGCTTGTATGCGAACAAAAGATAACTGTTTGCTTAATAACGAAATCTCGGATTTTCAATGTTGCAAGGGTGACAGCTCTGTAACCCACGCAAGTAGTATTGGGCTTCAACAACTTACACAAACAATGACGCATGTCTATGTCATAACAAGTACCATATAAAACTGGCTCAATCTTAAGACCTATCTTTCGTATGTTTATGATGCGGGTAATTGTTAACAACATATTAGCTTGTACTCCCATTTAAAGCTCTCTGGTAAGAAATTACATGACAATAAGAGTTTAATTTTTTTCTTCTTTCGGGTTATATTGATATTGTACTTAACTACAGAGGGTAACGGGACGTCGACTGTTATTATAACTGTTTTGTATGACGTGTGTCACAACTGCCAGGGTACATAATCAAGGTTAACAGAGACGAATACCATCATACGACAAAAGGATTGTCAGTATTTAACGTCGTTGGTGAACTATTAATTTATTTTGCTGGAATACGTCAATCTATTAAATGCATTTGCTGATTATGAATTTTGTGATCTCATCGTAGTTTGTCTCAACTTATTTCGTTGTCTCATTTCATTTTTTCTCCTTTTTGGTTTGCCTCATTCAATTGTGTCGTCTCACTTAATTTTATCTCCTTGTAGATTGTCTGATGTACGTTTGCCTCTTTTAAGGTTGTCTCATTAAAGTTGGCCTCATATTAGGTCGTCTCGTTTTAGTTTGCTTCATTAAAGTTCGTCTAACAACAGTTCGTCTCACTGTAGTTTGCCTCACAGCAGTCCGTCTCAAGGCAGTTCGCCTCACTGCAGTTTGCCTCACTGCAGTTCGTCTCACTGCAGTTCGCCTCACAGCAGTTCGGCTTATTAATAGTTGTACTTCATTCAGAATGTGAAATCCTGAATGAACATCCATTGGAATTGTGTTTAGCTATGGCCGGTTTTGCGATATGACTTTTCAAAGTTTGAAGATGATACAAAACAGATGGCACGGAATGTTACACAGTGTCAGAATTTCTTTTCTTGTGGCTACAGTTCGACTCTTAATTACTTAAATACTGACTTTCACATTGGTTATTGTAATGGATATTCTCTGCTGTCATTAAAATGAAAGTAAAGTAACAAAGGTCACATCAGACATAGCAACTTTCGAGCTGCTAAATAGTGCGTGATTCATTAATTTTATTACTATATTCTACATTTATGACAAAAGTAAGCTTTGAAAATGGATTCCCGCTTAAAAAGAATTTTCAGAGGAGATGTGGGATAACTTTCATCAAAATTCTGTTATGAATGGTAAATGATACAGTGACTTATGGGACATTTGTATGAATTTCAGAAGGATTTTGCTCATGACATTCAAAAACCGCAAAGCATTCTTGAGTTCTCTTAATTTTAATATGCACAAAAATACTCACTTAATTTTACAGTACTTAATTTTCTGTCCCCAGTAGTCATGGGGCAAGATTTGTTTTCCACTCCAACCAACCTTCACTATGATAACATCTTTCCAGTTCATGGACAATGATGGGCAATTGTAGGCAATAAACATCATCGCTGGCCTCCAGGTCTTCCCACAGGGGTAAAATGGTGTGAAACCTAATCGTCTGTGCTCTCAGCTATTAAACTGTACCACAATCATGCTTGCCTTGTCAACACTCACCTTAGCCGGTCCATGTATTCTTTTCTTTGCTTCAACTTAAATTCCTTGTTCTGCTTCTCTTATCAGTTTGTTGTCTTATTTCTGCACAGAAAGTCACGGTAGGAAAGTTTAAAAAAGTTTACCAAGATTAATTGAAAAGCATGCAGAACACAAAATAGAATGTAGCTTATAAACAATCTCTGTGTAAGTGGAGAAAGAATCCACAGCCCGGGAATTCCCATACATAGGTAGGGTTATCTACACAAAAATTCTGCCCCATCATTACAGAGACCAAAATCACATAATGTCATACAGTATATCCAAGAAAAAGCCATGGAGGTGTGTAGCCTTATATCCTATTTTGCCTTGATCAAGAACTTTTTTTTTTGGTTCGTCACTGTTCTGAGTGACACTCCCATCACCTCAGCTATAATTGTGTTAGTATAGCCGAGACTGACAAGCCCAGCTGGTTGACTTTCTTCCGTCATTTTGCACCAGATCTTACGTTAAAGTACTAGGCCGGCTTACGTACATACTGTCACAACCAAGTCTAGTCGAGTCCAGTGTATACACGTACAAGTACTAACTATACTTCAAAGGGAAAATGTCAAGATTTGCGCCAATTTTGTCATCAATTAGCTTATGTTTCAATTTTAATTGACGGATAGCGCCTCCGGTTTTAGACAAACTGGCATGAGACGTAGTTCGGTCAGGCAAACTGACACGAGGCACAAACTCAGCTGAGGCGGACTACAGTGTGAGACGGACTGCAGTGATTTTAGCATATCTCTGGGTGGAAAATTAAGTCCCAAGAGAGGTATGTTATTTATTTTTATATTACTTATTTTTTCGGTTGACCGTACTCCAAGGTTTCCAACTTTTTTCTTTGGGGGTACCATTTCACATTTACGAGGTGCCACCGAGCACACACACACACATAGGCTACATACACTTCCATTCCATTCCTATATTTAGGAAAACAACGACATTCCTATATTTAGGAAAACAACCACCTACCCGCCCTTCCCTTATGCTGGTCGGTAAACATTCCAGAGAAAATTGGTCTGACCAGCCTGACCTACTGGTGAAGTGGCTACGGGCATGATATGAAAACTGGTAGCCTGTGTAACCATAAATTAGGCATTATCAATCACGGTTCACCGAAAGCTGTTCTTATTCAGTCCAATGCCAATACATAGTTTTGTGATTTAATTAATTTTGGATGAGTACAAGATCTGATTGGGAAGGGTGAGAGCAACTGGGGGGGGGGGCAACTGGGGCAAGGAAACAGTCTGGAGGGGCAAATGCCCCCTCATGCCCCCCCCCCCCCCCGTTGCGCCGCCACTGGCAGTAAGACGGACTGCAGTGAGACGGACTGCAGGGAGGCAACCTGCTGTGAGACGAACTGTTGGGAGACGAACTTTAATGAAGCAAACTAAAACGAGACGATTTAATATGAGGCAAACTTTAATGAGACAACCTTAAATGAAGCAAACGTACATCAGACAATCTACAAGGAGACAAAATTTAGTGAGGCGACAAAATTGAATGAGGCAAACCAAAAAGGAGAAAAAATGAAATGAGACAACGAAATAAGTTGAGACAAACTACGATGAGACAGCAAACTTCATTGCCCTTTTGGCGTTCCATATAATTCAAGGTGAGTTATTTCGTGTTACGTTCGTCCTCAGAATGAATACCGTTACCACGTATTAACTATAAACAGACACCGTATCAATACGACACAGTTATTCACATAACATTTCAAAAGGTTGCTGTTAGATAACTTGAAACATTAGACATGCCAATGCCACAGCGCGCTCATTACAATGTCTCAAACTAAAGAGCGTGGTTTCACTTTTTGTCAACAATTTCAACTTGGAATACACCGAGTCATTGTAAAACAGAGATTAGAAGAAAAAAAATGCAGTAGTGTTATTCAGATCACTGAACTAATACTAAAATTAAGGAATTTGGTCGAGTTTCCGCCATTTTGTTTTGAGACGCCATTTTGACTGCGTTACGAAACTTCAGTGCATGTCGATTTTTTTACAGTTATCATGTAACACTAATAATTGTAAGAACATTTTAAGACTTTCTGTTGCAATTTGTTTAAGGTCGGGTCATATTTGAGCCAGATTGACTGGACTACAAGACCAGTGAGACTAGACTGGTCTGGGAACACCGGATGGGCAGTTTTGATGCCTTTTGTCGGTAAATGGTGCAGTTGCTTGTCTGAAAATATGTTTATAACGGCCTTAATAAACATAAAAACGTGGTAATTATCACGGAGCCTGTTTTTTTTTTCAACATTTTATTTCAGGGATGTGAAACGTGCTTTTGATTTCAAACAAAATTGTTAATCTGTTGAACATCCCAGTTACTTGATCCATGATTGACACTGTGCACTTATATCTTTTGATAGGGGAAAGCCAAATGGGCAGTGTTTATGTCCTTTTCATCGGTAAATGGTGCCACTACGTACTTGTTTAAAATTACGTTTATATCCTGTGGTCTTAAAAGAGGTGGAAATTATTTCAGAACCCTCTTCAGAGTCACATATTGTTTTTCCCCTTATCCCGTTTGAAGAGCGTGGAACTAAATGTGCACATTTCCCGTTTTTTACTATATCGCGACAACTTACGATAAATTCAGCTTAAAAGATTTAAATGGACAACCTTGTATACCTGTGGCACAATTGCAAATGTCACACAGTCTGGTCTTATACCTAGTACTAGCAGAATATAAACGATATCTCAGTTATGGAGTACGAAAATATTTGTTGAAAGAAGGAGTGGAAGTGCAAGAAATGCAGTCTTACAATCTAGGTCAAAGCACATATTTGCTTCATTTCTAAAATGTCCCAAATACAGTTTTACACGTAGGAATTTTTAGAGCACTTGGTTTGCCTCTTCCAGTTACATACCCCGGTATAGTTTCAGAACACTACCTTTGTTACATTTCAAGAGACTGTTGAAGTTTACCTGTTTGGTACTCTCGTATCAAAAGGAGCTTATCTGTTTCAAGTTTTATTTTATATTAAGAAGAAGAATTGGAGGTTAAACTTTGATCAATCCATGGTTAAAAGCGATTTGAGTTACATCATATAGCTTATGTGTTAGTGTTATGTTCAGTTTTTGATGTCTTTCCTCCTATTGGTTGGTTCACATCGATAAATTGAGAAAAATGTACATTACCTTCGCATGAGTGTTAATTTTGCATATCTGAGAAGCTTTAAACAAAGGTGCATGAATTTAGGTGAATACTATAACGCACAGGTGACGGAAACTTATTGAGTGTTCAGTCGTTTCCATAAGTAAATTTGCTCGTTATAACACATTAAACATACACAAACGGTACATACTATGGGGGACATTTTACTCGTGTCTTTTTTTAAGTCAGAAAAGTTTAACAGTGTACACCCAACAGCACAAAATGTCATTTTTATATCACACGACTTGAAAGAAATGTCATGAAGGTTTACTTGAATCGTATTCTCGGAACACTTTAGTGTTTAATTCAACAAGAACGATTAAAACAGACAAGAACACGGGTTGAGTGTTTGGCACTCAAAAATACTTTGTTAAAACTGATAGTTTACAGTCAAGTTTCAGAAATGAATGTTGCGTGTGGTTGCCGAAATACGGGCTCCTTTTGCAGAATAATGTCATGTGAGGTGGTCTTAAAGAACTAAACACATTCCTATAAGAAACACTTGTGAACAAAAACATAGATGAAGTGCGTAACCAAAAGAATAAATGTCGTCATTAAATGGTTAAAAGAACTTTATATCAAAGTGTTTTGAAGCATTATGTAGCTTTAAACGTACTAGAAACAGTTGTACGAGGAAGGGGGAGGGGAGAAATGAATTGTTACACTAAATCGTGGTGACCATAAGCTCGAAGGTGGCACTACAATTTATTTCAAAGCATCCTGGGTGCACACCATGGCTATTGACTATGATTATTTGTTTTAAAAGTTGGACCTAAAGAAATGTGTCCTTGAATGAATTTACTTCTGTGTTACTCCACAGAAGACAGTACCCCCTGAAAAAGGTAGGAAATACAATTGTACGTAAATAGATAACTAGATCCACCATTTCCAAACTAACACATATACTGAGTTTGCACCTTAAATGACCATACCACAAATACCTCTTACATTGCGAACTTTACCAATCCATCGATAGCTGGAGTTGCTCTTCAAACTACCCCAATCTCTGGTGTCTCCTTTTTAATCTTTCAGACTGAGTTGGTTATTTTGTGTATGTAGCATCTGTAGTAGCCCCAGTAAACTCAACATAAACCAATCATGTAAGAGATGTATATACCTCAAAATAAAACATCCATCGGCCGTCTGTAACCAAAGAAGTTACAATAAGCTTAGGTATATATGCCACCGTAAAGAACAATATATCAGGTGAAGGAACTTTCCTAGGTACTCGAATTCTTTTATTTACGAAATTATTATCACTTGAGTCTATACTCGTTCAAGCAGGAAATTTTGGATAGCGTATTACTAAAAGCTTGATCTCCTTCAAAGGTAGCAAAATTAAAAGTGACTTAAGGCAAAAATGATAATAAAAGAATGATTAAACGAAAATACTCACAAACTGCCGTTCATTATCAACCGATCCGAATACTAACGTATCATATATATGAATCTTTGCGTACCGTTAGGCATGCTGAAGAGTTGCAATTGATTTATTAAAATTCACTGACCAGTCATAGGGACTGAGATGAAATGTACATTTGAAGTGTCACGAAACGCATGGTCACAATAGCGCGATTCAACTTCAACTGAACTAGTGTAATTCAAGTTGATCACAAAATATTTTCGGACAGGAATAAAGACAATTTTTCTTTGACTAATGTAATCATTTATTTCTCACCATGTAAAAGTTTGAAATGACTTGATGTTCTTTATGTATTCAAATATTTTCTTTAGCTTGTTATAATATCAACCAGTCACAAGACTGATGATTTGAATCATATGTCAAAAGGTCACAACCACTAACCGTCTCTACTAACTGTGCATGCAAACTCTTAATTTGCACAAATTACAATTAGCATAAAGCCTGTGGATTTTTTTAATAAACATTTCTTTAGATCAACAAGGTTTTCTCTTTAACCCTCAGGAAAGAAAATGTATCTGCCTTTTTTTTTGGTACATTTTCGTGTAAGACATCGCTTGATCATTCGAGATAATTATGTCGCTTTAAGGTAGGGATTCATCAAACCAGATACGGGGTATCGGACCTCGGATTAACGCCTATCCTTTGAAAAAAATATTAGAATCGGACAAAATCAAGCAAATTCCCTTTTGCCGGTATATGACGGTGTTAACAATCCTGGAAATACATTCACACAGGAGTAGTATTGATCCCTCAACCAGGTTAGGAAGAATTAAATGCCCAATAAAAGTTCTATTTTCTATCTGAAAATATAGAAATTCTGCGAATGTGTCGAAGGAAGACAGAAGAGGTAGAGGAGCTCTTCTCTCATTTACCGGCGCATTAACATCCATTCATGTGGATGTTAATTGTGTAAATGATGTTGGAATAAAGGCAGTCCACATAAAATGTATAAGAGAGGCATTCTGGTAACGAAAATATCAGTTGGGAACATTGACCATCAAATTGAAACGCAAAACCATATCCATTAACTCCTACTGTCAACTATTTGATTAATTTGTTTTGCTATAGCCTGCGTTATCTTGTCAAATGGGGACTTTTTCATTCAAGCCGGTGGAGCACCAGGACGGAGAGTTTGAAAGCACACACACACTGCCTTAGGTCCACGCATCTAAGAATGGTGCATTAGAATGACATCATAACAATGACGAGCGCATGCATTTCCAAAATTGCAAGGCTTTGTTAGCTTCCACACTCATCACTACGCTTTAATAATGGTAAATAGCGAACTACATGGACGAAGGAAATTACTATGGCAACCATTCTACGGTCCTCTTTCAAAACCGGCCATTAAATTGGTCGAGCATCTTTCTGAAAATCAACATGCAGGACGAAGGGATGTTGACATCTGAGCATGCGCAGTGTAATTTTTCTTCCTTTTTGTCTATACTTTTATGAAATCGAGAAATCCCTCAGAATATAACTTGACTAGCACTGTACTAGCACTACACCGCAATCCGTGGGGTCATTTAAAAACTCAGTAACTCACAGAAGTCTGGCTCGATCATGTATATACTTTCTGTACGCAGCTTTAAGTAGCACTTAGGCAAGCATGTTCTTGGTTATCTGCCCAAAAAATTATCCCTTTAAGACTCACACCAGTAAAATGTCGAACTCTAAATGTCCAAGAAGTGCATCACTAACTACATATGCAACGGCCGATCTCGAAGTTTCCAGAAAGTACACGACGGAAATTGCCCAATCCATACTATGTAAAGCCGACTGCTCAGCAATAGTATAGAATGCATCAATGCCATTTTATTGTTTTATGCATGGGACGATTTAGTAACGTACTATTTTAAATATGTTGAACTAAGCTCTCTACACTCAGTTATATCCTCCACAGATTTATAAGTAGAGTGTATTTTCCACAAGGTAAATATAATTCCCCCGACGTGTGCTAAATTGTCCAATTAATGTCGAGTAAATGTAGCCTATATTATGCGCTGAAAATTGGTGGGATGGTAGCGTGAAAACATGGTAAAGAAAAGTGTCGAATAGATGTTACTGTTTTCAACGAAACGAAACCCGTAAGGGAAAAAATGACGTTGTTGTTGCTATACCGCGAGAAAAGGAGCAAATGTATCTATATAATTCCTTCTTCCTACTCCAAAGACTTACAAATTTACATGAAACCACCCTCTGCTTGCTACACATATTTGTTACATTTTTTTCCCACACGCTCGTCTCATCTCGTCACGTCTCGTCTCGTCTCGTCACGTACTAGTCTTAATCGTTTACTTTGGCCCTTGAGGATCATTCCCCTTCATTAATTGCCACTCTGTCTTTATCAGCAATTCAGGAAGTTGCTTCTTCACTCTCCACCAATATTTTGTAAGGGAATATTTTCGTGGTCTTGATTGTCTGAATTGCCGGCATCAGATCCGGGTTGACCATGGGTAGAGTTTGCCATACACTGTGGGTTACATCTCTCTCTGTGAAACAATACAATCATAATTACGTCACTAATAAAAATCAATGGATATCACAGGATTCGTGTAAAAATATGAGAATGAAATTTTTCATTATTGGTAATAGCAAGCAATTGTAATTACATGATCTAGTATGAATTAATTGATTATTGATGTCTTAGGACACTCTGGTCAGGTGAGAGGAGATGTGAATTGGACGGTCTTTCTATTGCACGGTAACTAATGTCCACTTTACATCATATATATATGTTTCAATGCCCCTCTCCCCCCCCCCCCCCCTCAGCTTGTGAATAGTGAATAATACTCATTAATGTCACGCTGCCTGACGGAACATCTGTAAATCCTACTGACGTAATAGTTACTCGTAAATGTAAAAGCCACCGTAAATGTAATAATTTTTATCAATTAATCGCAAGAACTGGCCCACCATAAAAGTAACAATTGAAAACCGTAAATGTAATAATCTAACCTCTCCATCAATGTAATAATTTTTTTTTAACCATAAATGTAGTAATAATCGATAGAGGTATGTATAATAATAGAGGGATAATAAATAAGGAATATGAAAGAAAAACGCACAAATTGAACCATTTAAGGAATGTCTTACTTCAAAGGGGATCACTACAATCGATGTGGTGATGTAATTTATGTCGGACTATGTTGGGAGATCATTTCGTCTCACTCTTGTTTTGTAGGCTTTCTTTTCATTGCAATTCTACAGAGCTGATTTATAGCGTGTGTCTCTCTATTTTGGGAGGGAATTGACTAAAAAAATTATTTCCTTGCATAACTTGAGCCACTGTAGTCTTTTGGAAAATTACAGTCGAAGGCGAACAATTACACGTTTTTACCCAATCCCTCACCTCTCCATGTAATTCCAGCACTGTATTAACAGGTGACCCCTGAGTTAAGTGCAATAGGCTTTCTAGTGTGACTGATTCTTTGCATACCGTTAGATGCAAGTGGAATTGTGAAATGAAGAGTTTTAACTATACGGGAATATACTCTGAAACAACCGCGTTTTATTTCAGACTTCTGTGCGTCACTGCTGAGTGGCTTCGATCATTTCTGATTCCCCTGAAATAACCCCCCCCCCCCACACACACACACAAACATACATACAGACCTTTTGATCAATTACACAAAAAGCATTAGACTAACCTAATTGCTTATATCTGCTGAAGCAGAGACTCAAGCCTCACACTCAAAAGGTAAGTTGGTGACATGTGGGTCAGAGTCCATTTGGTCCTCCTTAAGGCTAAGGCTTAGCGTTCCTAGAATTTGTTACACTTATGGTTAAGACTTATTACATGTGCGGTGAAATCAGATTATTGCAACTATGCTTGACAATTATTAAATTTACACGTACATCTGTTTAACAATTACACTTCACAAACGGAAACCTCGCAAGCTGCAAATGTGAGGAGAGTATGCATTTACTTAGATCTACGCCACCAGCGAAGGACAATGACAACGATGAAGGCGAGGACGACGACGAGAGAGACGACGACGAAAGAGACGACAACTGCAAAATGAAAGAGATGATAGAAAAAGGAGACAACTTAAATATCCCTCTCTGCCAGGGACTAATTAGATAATTATTGGGTACCGGTATGGGATTGGTAATGAACATCAACGTTGCTGGGTATTGTCGAAAGCACAAATTGTGGGCAAACTAAACAAAGTCATTGAATGTGATTATTATAGGTTGTTTTGCAAAGTTCTTGAAGTAAATTAAAAAAGAAATGTAATTGCAGTGCCTGTGTCATTTTAAGGTGTACTCTGCACATCTTCCATCATGTAAAAAACTTGTTTAGAGTTATGTACTTGTGACCTTCTTAAATACATTTTGTATTCCACTAAAAAGAGCTCGCATGTGGCGGGGGCAACTCCCTTTTCACCACTGAGTGGTTATGGCGAATGTAATACTACGCATTATCGTAACCTACACACCTTGAGATGTTGAAGTCGCTTAAAGGCCAAAGAGGTACGTGTATTGTATGGACATATTTTGTCGTTGTTAAAGTGCATTTTGTATCAATGTGCTGATGAAATATTTTGTGTAAACTATATTAATGTTATATTAAAGTGATTGCATGTAAAAACATTGAAATTTAATCTCCAAAAGTTTGGTAAGGCTTTTAATAACACCTTTCAGACAATCTGGGAAAATGAATAGGCTTCAGTTGGTTAATTTTGCCATATGATTTCAAATTCTTCCAACATAACAACAGAAAGTGTAGAATACGATAATGTAGTCTTTGACAGATTTCATTCAAGTCAACGGTGTGCTTTTTTGAGCAAGCCAATGGGACGTATACTAGTATTGAATATTCAGTTAACAACTCAGGATCACTGACGCCGCGGGCAAGGTTGTGTTCAGTTCGTAGGTTATTCGTAAATAAAATGTTTCCTTTCACCACATACTAGAATTCGCGACACCTACCAAGGAGCGACGACTTGAGTAGTGTGTTTTTGATACACTAGTGAGACCTGTTCTGTTGCATATTCATTATGAGAAAGATAGCCGACTCACTGTAAATGGTCTTGTTCGGTTAATCCGATTGAGCAGGCAGCATATACCTTGTATGGACCGACTACAAACTTTATTCTTACTTATTTTTTCTGGGTGGGGGGTCTTGAAGTATTAGCATGAGCTAATTTTCCATCTCAGTCTAACAGCAACTCTCTGATTGAACTATGTATTAATATGTTAGTCATTTAAAACAAAGACAAAATGATTGTAAAACTCATATTACGGTTACAAACTGCAGAAGTTAAAAACAAACAAGACGTGGTATGTATTTATTTTAAGAGTAAGTCAGAAGGTTTTGCATCACACAATTAATGGAAGATTCAAAATACATAGTTCTCAATTAATATACATGAAGAAGACCAATACCACGGTCACACATTCAAGTAAACTTAGTTTACCAATACTGAAGACATCAGCAATTTCTGAAAGTTAAATTATTAATTTAAAAAAAAACAAATGGGGACGTTATAATGGAATAAATAACAAACATAGAAGAGGAAAAGCATTTAATACCTTTAACCGTCGTAGATGCACCGGAACTTTCACTTGTTGTCACAATTTCTGTGCTCTTTGTGGTTACTTGAACGAATAAATAAGAAAGTAAAAATTAACATATCCCACCGTCCAAGAAATTCTGTCATAGTTTTGGCATACTTTTTCATGAAAGCAGGCAATGCACTTATGCTACTAGATTAAATTTTATAATCCAATCTATCAGCTTCGTGATAAAATGAACATGTCATTGAATGAACATTGTCAATCTTTTGCTGAAATCGACGTTTGATTAGTTTTCATATTTTTTTTTCCTTTTTAGTTATTTGTAATGGTCTTATCACACGTATTTGAAGATGTCTATTTCTTTTCTCCAGCTATTGCCAATGTTACTGTTGTTTATATAAGACATATGTATTTCTGCGACACTTTGAGAAAATGAGAAAATTGAGAATATGATGAGACAGATCATGTTTCTAATAAGTTGAGGCTAGTGGAACACTAAAGTATACACTCACAGAATTATTTACCTAGATTATGTAAAGTTAGAACTCTATAATTTTTTTGTAAAATTAATGTAAGCATTTTTTGTAAATTCTACATAATTTTGGTAAATATTACTACATTTTAGTAAAATTGTTATATCATAATGAAAGACTTACATTAACTGTGTGTAAAATGTTATCAAAAAGTTATGGAGTTCTTATTTTACTTTACGCCGGAACGATCTTGGGGGAGGTGGTGGGAACCATATAATGGCTGCCGCCAAATAGGCGCTACGTAGGCTAAGTAAATCCTATATCATAATGTGTAAATTGCTTGAATTGCCAACAGATTGAAATCAACCAAGGAAAGACAGTATTCCAAAACTGTAATCTCCACCATTATCAAGGACCAAGAGAACACCAGTCCACACGTCCCAGAATGACATGTTATGGATACCTTTAGACCAGCGATACTCCGAGATTTGAGACTTCTGTCATTTCATTTCATGTGCAAATTTTATCCCACATGCATTATCATTCATTGAATTCTCGCACTTTTCGAACTTTGACCTGAATGTTTACAGTATAAAATTTTGTTGCTCGTCGTTGCAAATGAATATCAATAAGTGTCGCAAAAATCAAAGCAGAGACAAAAATTCAACCCAAAGCAAGTTATTTCTTATGAAAAATCCAGGTGTACGTGTACGTTGGTCTAAATCTAAGAATGTGCAGTTTTGCAACATGTTAATTGATGAAAACAGCAAAAGTAAAAAAAAATAAATAAATAAATTAAAATCACTAACCATGAGTCGTGGAAGGGGGCAACGTTTCAGTAGCTGTTGTAACTGGTACCAGTTCTAGAATCATGATAAAATATTGTGACAAACATCACAATAAATTAGACATTTAACACAAAATTAGCTAACAGTTTTTTATAAAAAAAAGTATGACAGTGATGCACAAGGTAATGGTGATGACAGACTTTTACAGATTTTATCCAGCCATATAAGTACCACTTAGCAAGTATTTCAGACCTGCAATTTATCACTTATTTCACAAAATCAAGATTTAGAGAATGTGCCAAAAATGTTAAAAATCTGTTTACACTTCTTTTAATAGCACATCATTAAAATAATACCTCTACCAACTACCATACATTCAATAAATATATAACAACAAGTTTTTATTGATATATTGTATTTGTAAATTATATTTTTTCAACGTTCAAAGTATTGTGAGTTATCCGACAATTTATAATTTTTACAATATTCACCATGGAATGTACACGTGTTTACCAATAGAGTGGCCTGTAGAGCCTATAATGTAAAAATAAGCCGATAGGGTACAAGCAACCGATAAGAGTTTAAAAAAATACGATTATGTCAAAACAATCGATGTTAAACGTATAAGAACAGATAATGTGAAAAAATAACCAATAACATCAGAACTTTATACCGATAATCTAAAGCTTTTGCCAATAACAACAACTTTACATGTGTTGTGTTTTATTAAGTAACCCTTTGTTAACCGTTCACTGTTATATACGGTGTTCTAACCTCTTCCCTGATACATGCCTTTTCTTAGAATTAGGGGATAATTACAATGAGTCATGTAAGTACAGCACCAAGTGCTGAATGTAGGACCAAAAGGCCTGCTTCAAAGGCGTTTTAGACAGAGCAATAAACATCACTTTACTACACTTGCTTTACTTTGTATTATGTTATTTCTGTCTCGGCTACTTGCTACAAACACAATACCATGGTCACACAGTAAGTACTCTAGGTGCATGTGTGTGTGTGTGTGTGTGAGTAGGTAGTTATGTAGGTATGTAGGTAGGTAGACAATCAAATACGTAGGTAGGAAGGTGTCACCTGAAAAGTTAACGTTTGAACAAGATTTTGCCCCAGAGTGACAGAACATACCACAGAGAAGCATATCCAAAATCTTCAAAAATTAATCTAGCTCATTGTTTATCCAAGATGGCCGCCAAAGTGGTTACCATTACATATAATGAGTTATGTAGTAGCCTCGGAAGTAGATGTGGTGGGAATGATCGTGTCTTTGAATGAATGTTTGGAGTCGTGTATTTCGATGTAACTTTGTAAGACACTGCTTCATTTAGACATCAAGACTTTGTTTAGACTTGAAGAGTTTACTGTTTTCATTTACACCCAGGAAGGGAAGCTTGGGCCGATCTCATCTTTTGTGAGTAGGTATCTCTCATTAAGTGCAAGAATCCTGTTCCTTTAACTAAAGGTCAAGTACTTGTAAATATGGAGCATATAGGTAACTTGTGTCACATCTTAATGATATAATGTTGGATACAGAAAAATCTTCATAGTTGCTTCACTTGAAAACCACAATACATTTGTGCTTTCAGTTTTATTTTTGAATAATCATTCCAATTTAAGACTGGACCCTATTTTCACTCTCAAAGAAACTCTAGTGTACAAAGTAAAATCGAAGTTGAAGAGAACAAATCAGTTATTCTCACTACATGCTTTCCTTTTCAAATTTTACTTTTAGCAATACGGATGTTTGATTACGTGGATGCAACAACACCATTATATCGATAATTGCAGTTCAGTTGCACTAATATTTGCGCAGCACAGCAAGCCACTGGACGAAAGCTTATCCATGTTGTTTGTCCTGCAATCCTTTTGTAAAAAAGTCAGAGAGAAGAATTTACAGTAAGGTATGGGTAAGTTACCGTGCCCAAATTTAACAATTTTTTTTTTTTTTTCGGAACGCTCGTGCTTTACTAGAAAACCAATTTTGTTGGTTAAAACACAAGTTTTTGAATACTTGCTTATTAGACTTCTCTTATAGTTGATTCAGTTCGTGAACCACACCCCCCCCCCAAAAAAAAATATTTTGGACTTCCAGTTCTTGAGTTGAAATATTAAACCTCTTTCGTTATCTACCTAAATGAATGCATTTCCTAACATCTCAATGGAAAGTGCAGATACAAACAAAATGTTGCTAAAAATTAAAGAACGATAATTAAAAATCTTTACACCTGATGCATAGTTCACGTTCACTGAACAATGTTACCTTCAATTTAACTTTCACTAAATGCTGTATGAGATCATATGGTATTATTTCAAACAGTTCAACTATCGTTTAAAATAGAAACTTCGATAGGAAAATTTCATTTAGATATCTTCTCAGCAAATCGAAATTTCCTAGCCCTTTTTTAAACTTTTTATGTACATTACCGATTCTACAAATTTTGTTTGAAGAGTCTTTGCCATCGTTGGTGGTAGTTGTTATTTCGGTAGCCGCAAAGAGACATTGAAGAACACATAGAGAGAAATCTTGCATATAGTTGAACGACAGTGGTTGACCATACTTATATAAAGAACTTGCCTTGAAACTAATATATGCTGACAGGACTACGTCATTCACAGGAGTATAAACATATTTAATTTGAAACATAAATTTTTCAGATACTCAAAGACTATGTCTACACTTCTGCTTGCAGAATGTCAAAGCGAACGGATTATATCCCGAAACAAATAGCAACAATAATAAATTTGAAGACTTTGAGAGATATTTTGCTTCTTATATGTGTTTTTCATCTTTTGAAGTTTTGTTTATGACCATAGTTTCCTTATTTGTTGCTCATTTTCTTTCAATCTCTATCACTTTCTTCACTGTTTACTGAGTGTGATTGTTGATGTATCACTAATGCATTGCCATTAATTATTTTAATCATCCCACATAATTAGAATGCTGGAATTTGTTATTATGGTCATTCAGCATTGTATGTTCAAAATAAGATGTATAACAAAATGGAGTAAAAGTAATTAATTATCCTAAATTTAAAAGTAATTAAGTGATTGCGTGCGTAAACCAATTGTGAAAACATTGAAATTAAATCTAAAAAACTTAGTAAGGCTCTTAATTTCATCGTTCAAACAATCTGGGAATAGGTTCCAGTTGCTTAATTCTGCCATATGATTTTAAATTCTTCTAACATAACAACAAAAAGTGTAAAATACAATAATGTATTAGTGGTTGACAGTTTTCATTCAAAGCAACGGTGTGTTTCTTTGAACAAGCCAATGGGAAGTATTCTAGTATCAAATATTCAGTTAGTCAAAACAACCCAGGATCACTGACACCGCAATGTTGTGATCAGTTCGTTGCCAAGGAGTGACGTCTTCAGTAGTTTCTTTTTTATACAACTGTACAGTGAGACCTGTGCTGTTGCATATTCATTATGTACGCCCTCATTACAAGAACCGTTAAGTTTCAAATATGATTTCTGTTTTTTGTTTTTTTTTACTGTTTTTATGCCAATCTCGTTGGTTTTCAAAGTAGTTATTGTCATTTGCCTTCATTGAAAGTCCATGTAAATCTCGTCTGTTCATTTAAATATGAAGAAAATACTAAGATCAAACATAATCGTATCCTTCTGGTTTGTCAGTGCACACTCAATCACTGTAGTAACAATAAACGATTTAATGCAAAATATAAAAGTCAAGATTAAAAAAAAATAAGGTAATAATTAACTGATACTAGACAAGATAAAATTCAGATTATGTAAATTGTCTGAATCAGTGCCATATAATAATATGCAAAATTGAATAAAATATCAAGTTCTATTCACCAGGGTAGGTTGAAAGCAAATCTCTTATTTCAGTAAAATTCTCAGTAGTTATTTCTACAAGTAAAAATAAGAGAAAAGGCCTGATGTGAGATACCAAAATCATCATATATATAGTAGAAATATTCATTACTACTTCATATTTATGCAAGAATTTTGGGAATGACAGGCAATGACAGGTTATTCAACTCACTGGCGTCTTCTTTAAATGGTCGAATAGGATACTGAGATGAGTAAAGGGCTATCGATAAATTCGAGTTTGAATTGGAAAATGATGGGGAAATGAAACGAAATAAAAATAAATATTCATGAATGAAGTTCAGAGCAGAAGTCACCAGGCATATTACTCATAAATAATTTTGCAAGGCATATTGTTACCACACATTGTAAATAAAGAAATATCAAACCATGCTTCGTAAGAGATGTCGAACGCTCGGTTACAGCTGCTTTGGGATCTTGTACTGCACAGATCGAGAGAAAAAAATATTTTTTTATTCTTCTTGAGATACTTAACACTTGAAACTGGAAATAAGGAAACGGTTCTGCAACTTGTATAAAAATTGTTGCTGTCTATACATTATCATACGAGAATAAGTGTTCACGTATTCACGTTAAATACTTTATCAGACAAGAAATTATGTTTCTGGGGGCTGGGGAAAGCAAAAATTACCTTAAGAGATGTAAAAAACTGACATAAGGTAGATATGACTTCAGTTGATTGTAAATACTTCAAGAAGAAAGAAGGGACAGCCTAAATATATGAAATACGGGGTGCCTAACTATGTAAATAAGCTCATTCAGCAGTTACACCAATTGATACTATAAAAAAAAAAAAAACTAGGAGAAAGATGGGACAGTATATAGGTATATCAAACGTGGGATGCGTAACCACGAGAATAAGTTCCTTCAGCATTTAAACTGATATTATTAATGAAACTGGAAAAAAGAGTGGACACCATAGATATACGAACTTTTGGACGAATAACTGTGTTACTAAGTTCCTTCAGCAGTTTCATGGATATGGTAGGTGCGCAGTGGTCATTCTAACTGTTCATTGCTTACGGCGCGTCACGAAGACGATGCACGTCAGCATTGTACGTACTGCACTTGTTTGTCGTTAAATATCAAGACATGCTTTTTCATGGAGAAGGTATTGAGGAAACAGTAGTTTTTCTTTTACTTTGTTGTTGTTAATGTTTTTATTCTATCAAAGAATAAATGTCTTTCTGTCATATGTAAAGCCAGTGATTTATTACTCCTGTGTATGCTGTCTAATATGAGCGACCCTTCATCTTTCGAATTTTGTCAGTTAAAGAGGTTCATACAAGTAATTGAGAATGTTGCTTTTTCCAGGCTGAAAGTTTAGCTTGGGGTGATGAGTAACTACTGCCTTTCCGACATAATATTATCAAGACTACGATATCCTTATGTAGACATGTATCATACATGGTATGGCGGAATTGTCCAAAGCTTTTTTCCGGAACATCTCAAGTTCACAGCCTTGTTGAATTCGTATCTATGTGCATCACTAAAACTCTTCATGAATATTTGTATCTCCGTTCAAATAGTAAGTCAACAAAAACGAAAAATGAAACATGATCGACGTGTCATTTCTACACTGTAAAAAAAAATGTCTGTAAATTTGCAGATAAATAAAACAAAGAAATAAGTAAGAATTCCAGAAATTGTCTGGAAACTAACTACCAGATCATTTCTGTAATCCTTTGTTATTTCTTTATTTTATTTTCTGTAAATTTACATTTTACAATTTACAATGTCAACAGTGTAGCATATAATCAAAAAGCATGACAGGTGTCTTTAAAAGTGCGCACCTTCAATTGTGAACGTTTCAGCATAATGATATCCGTTGAGATCGAAGTATTCCAGCTTATACTCTCCACTGTCATTCCAGGTAACACTATTAAATACAAGAATTCCTTCTGCAGTGATATTCACTGTTCCATCCGTGTATTCTGATCCACCATATCGCAACACTCCGTACAAATCTGAACAATGGGAGGCAATTACACGATGTTTTAGATACGTTAAAGTGAATATCTTACATGTAGTGTAACGGATTACGGTACCTATTCAAACAAGTACAAACGATATCGTGTGACTTATTTGTTTCATCACAACGTATTTAGAGCAACGTTATTGATAAATTTTGCAAGTTGAATAAAACGATGCACTACAGAAGGCACACTTAATGGTAAATTTAATAATAGAAGCGGAAGAAAGTTTTAGCAACAACTTGCATGAAAACTGAACACAGTTCTTTGGTTGAAAATAATTAACAGGCAAAAAGTATTGACAGCAAAGCTGAGAATAATTTGTACTATTCACCTAGACAGCAAGGTGAGGGGAAACGGGAAAAGGAAGCTATTTCCAGGTGGGTCAAAAAACTAAATTCCAAAAATCGCTAAACAATTAAAAATAAACTGCATCCCACTACAATGGTGTGGAGTTCTAGGAGGTGATCTCTTGCCACCTGTACGTGGTATTTTTTATCCAAAACGTTTATTCTAACTCCCCCCCCACCCTCAGCCGATCTAGGCTCTAGGATAGTTTTCCCTAGACCACCCTCGTATATTATTGTACCACCAGTTTGGTCCATTACATAGATCATCTGCCAGTGTCCACGTTTGTATGTTAATCTCAGTTCTTTCATTTAATTTATTTTAGACACCTTTACGAATGAAAACGATCAGACTTTCTTCTTTTCCCTTAAGGTATTGAACCCGACTCCACAGCTGACTGGATGAGTTACACTTCACCATAAACGATTCTCCAACGGTGGCATTCTGTACATTATCGCAATAGAAAAAAACGTCGGACAGACCTGGCAAAATGGAAAAAAAATGATGTATTTTGATATAATGACACTGAAAATGAATTATCAAACATGAGGCAAATGAATCTTTGTTTCCTTGATCTAGTCTAGTTTCAATTTCGTGAATTATCAGTTTTCATTAGTTCTGTTTCCACCCATGAATTAGTCCTAAGGTGCCTAGATGAAGGTATCACGTAATAAACAATCACCACTTTGCTGGGATCGTCACGACTTCCACATGATTGTCAGTCTTACTGATTTCATAACCCGAAACACTTAAACACTCCAATGAGTTCACTATATATGTAACTACAGGATACTCTGCCACGCTAAAAGCCTTCGGAAGACACGGTCCACGTCATTTCTGGAAGCTGTGATATAAAGTAACTTGTAAAGGTATTTTCATGTTGTTTTTTTTTTTTTCAGAGAGAAAATATGAGAAAGGACGTCATGCCATCTTCAATATGCACAATTTCTATAAATGTTATTATTTCAAACCTAACGAGAAAGTTGATAGGCAAGCTGAAAAATCACATTTTCCCTGAGTACGTTTAAAAATGCTGCATTATGCTTCGCATCAATCAGATATCACTAATTCACTCACACATTTCAAGATACTATCGCAAATATTCTCTCAAGCTGATTAACTCTATATAAATATGACATAATGTTGCTCTATCGTGAAAAAAAAAATCCAAGATTAAAAGGTTAAAAGATGAAGTATGATAAAGGACTCATTTCCTCCGGTGTAAATTCAACAGCTTAAAAGAAGCTGACAGGAAGTTCGAAACACTTAAATCGACACTTTGGTACATTTGAACTAGACCTAAGTGGAATTGTCACTATTCGCACCAAGTTACTCATTGCTTCAAGAGTAAATTACATTGTGATAACAATGAAAAGGGCGAGTTGACTTTATCATTATCGAATCATTACTGAAATGAGGACAACCACATTTTTTTTTGTCAGAAACATCGAGAAAATTATTTCAGGAATAAAGTCTTAGACAAAGAGCACTGTTCTTTTAAAAGGAGCAAAGCGTTCATACAAGGAGTAATATTTTACATAAGGAGAAACGGGGTAGCTATTAATGAACTGGATAATGCACTCACAGGCTTGGAAGTAACAGAATATTAGCAAAGAGGCGAAAAATATCTTCACCATCATTTTCTGAAGTTATGGTTAATGTTGGTCTTCAACTAAATCTGAAAAAAAAAGGATACCGAATACCTCATTATTGTTTACATGGCATTATAAAGTAGGCCTACAGACCATAATACAAAACCATATTATTTTGTTTTCGTCGCAATTTTACACAAAGTGAGAATTTTGTCCTGACCCCACATCAATGACTGATTAAAGTATAAGGATTAATTTTGAACGAATAAAACTAACTATATATTATGCGCGTAGCTGAAATTGTTACATTACGACAATTTAATTGTCTAATTACAAGAAATACTTTTGGCAGATGTAAGTAATCCTTAGTTGATACCTTGCCAACGGGCGGCAACAAATCTATGCGACGGTGATGTGGTAAACCTGTGTATGCACCTACGGCGTCGGAGCCCGTCCTCTCTGTTGCCAATCCCGTCATCCCTTACGCCAGTCAGAAAAGTGGAGTTCCAAGTCACTTCCTTGCTGGGAATTTCCTCACGTCCCGATTATATCAAGTGAGTGTGCGTGTCCGTTTAGGGGTGACGTTTTGCTCGTTCACACGATATCTCAATGAGGGTAAACTTGACTGATGTCATACTTGGTGTGTACCTCGGTCACACTCAGTGGGCGATTTCTATTGTTTATGATTTAGATCAAAGGTCATGTGGGGTTATCAGAGGTCAATCTGTGTTAACTTTGTTTACACGATAGCTCAAGAAGGGTAACGTTGAATAATCCCATACTTGGTGTGTGGGTTGGGCATACCATGCAGCTGATGTTCCGTATTATTTTGGAGGAGCTAAAATGTAATTTGAGGACACCAGAGCAAACTTTGTTTACAAGTTATCTCAAGATGGGTAACCTTGAATAGTCTCATATTTGGTGTGTGGATTGGAAATACTAAGTAGATGATGACCCTTATTGTTTTTGGTGAAGTTCAAATGCGATTTGAGGTCACCAGAGGTCAAATTCTGAAAAAAAAAACATGTTCACACGGTATATCACGATGGGTAACTTTGACTGATCTCATATCTGATGTGTAGCTTGTCCATACTCAGTAGATGATCCGTATTGTGTTTAGTGGAGGTCAAACGTCATGCGAGGTCACCAGAGGTCAATTCGTGAAAACCTTGTATACGCAATACTAACGTTAGTACCCAATATTGTCTAAACTGTATGAACCGACAAATTAATGTTTGCACTGGATTTTTTTGTTGTTTATTTTGGAAGCACGCCCCTCCCTGAGAATAACTTTGGACGAAAGTTTGTAAAAGAAAAAGATGGACCTACATATTTTAATAAAGTTGATTATGTCATCTTCCACAAAGGTCAAATGGCATTTCAGGTCAGCAGAGACCATATATAAGAAATCAAGTAGTCTACATGGGCTTTACAATTTTTGGTTTAATATGTATACTGTATGCAGGTTATCCTTTATTCTTTATGAATATGTGTAATGAGTCACAGTCTTTAGACTGGTTATATTAGACTGGTCTTTCTGATTATTTTAGAAGCCTGTTTAATGTCGGACATGCCCAGTGGCGGGGGTACGGGGGAGGGGGGATGAGGGTGCACTTGCAACCCAGATGTTTTCCTTGTCCCCCTTTGCCCCCAGTTGCCCCCCTCCAGTTGCCCCCCCCCCCAGTTGCCCCTCAGTTGTTCTCACCCTTCCTAATCAGATCTTGTACTCATCCAAAATTAATTTAAAGACAAAACTATGTATTGGCATTGGACTGAATAAGAACAGTTTCCGAGGAACCATGATTGATAAATGACTAGTTTATGTTACACAGTTTTATATCATGCCCGTAGCCACTTCAACAGTAGGCCAGCCTGGTCAGATCAATTTTCTCTGGAATGTTTACGGTCCAGCATAAGGGAAGGGCGGGTAGGTGGTTGTTTTCCTAAATATAGGAATGGAATGGAAGTGTTTGTAGCATATGTGTGTGTGTTGGTGTGTGTATGTACTCGGTGGCACCGCGTAAATGTGTACCCCCAAAGAAAAAACTTGGGAACCTTGGAGTACGGTCAATCGAAAAAATGAATAATATAAAAATAAATAATATACCTCTCTTGGAAATTAATTTTCCGCCCAGAGATATGCTTAAACCTCAGAGCTTCAGGGGGCTTTTCCCCCTGGACCCCAACCTGGGCTTTGCCCCTGGACCCCACCAGGGGCCCTAAGGCGGGCCCCTAGAGCCCACCCGAAAGGCCTCGCGCTTCGCGCTCGGTTTCTCGCTGCGCCCGAAATCTTTGCCCCCAACATTTTCCTCTGCCCTCAGTTTGCCCTCCCCAATTCTGACATTCTGGCGCCGCCACTGGACATGCCAAAGAAACATAACATATTTATTACTTACTGAAATTCGGTTTATTTTTTAATGATAGTCTAAGAGTGAACTTGCAATTTCAACAGATTAAAAAAAATGTGAATGAATAGTATGAACATCCATCTGAAAAACAGTGAAGACCATGGCAAGTCTCATAAGTTGCTCCACGCCAGTTTGCATTGCCAATACAGTATACAGGAGGGTGGTATTATTCGTTATATTTTCATATAAGTGCTCTGATAACATGTGGCTTTTGTACACACAGAGTACTAAACGATTTTCTCTCTTTTTGTAAAAACAAGCAAACAAGCAAACAAACACACACACTCACTACGATGTGATAATAACACTGACGGAACAATATATAAAAATGGAAACAGAGACGAAATAACTGATTTTCCTTGGGAGCATTTACTCGAAAACTGTTACTTGATGCATCGTCAAATGATTTTTTTACAAGGTAGATAATACAGTTGACTGATTTTACGTGATGTAAGTGGACCGACCACTTCATAAAATGCACACCGTATACTTAACGTGAGTACAACGTTGAAAGCTTGTTAGATTACTCATAAGTGAGGTATTTGAAGGCAATCATTGGCTTGTATGCGAACAAAAGATAACTGTTTGCTTAATAATGAAATCTCGGATTTTCAATGTTGCAAGGGTGACAGCTCTGTAACGCACGCAAGTAGTATTGGGCTTCAACAACTTACACAAACATAATGACGCATGTCTATGTCATAACAAGTACCATATAAAACTAGCTCAATCTTAAGACCTATCTTTCGTATGTTTATGATGCGGGTAATTGTTAACAACATATTAGCTTGTACTCCCATTTAAAGCTCTCTGGTAAGAAATTACATGACAATAAGAGTTTAATTTTTTCTTCTTTCGGGTTATATTGATATTGTACTTAACTACAGAGGGAACGGGACGTCGACTGTTATTATAACTGTTTTGTATGACGTGTGTCACAACTGCCAGGGTACATAATCAAGATTAACAGAGACGAATACCATCATACGACAAAAGGATTGTCAGTATTTAACGTCGTTAGTGAACTATTAATTTATTTTGCTGAAATACGTCAATCTATTAAATGCATTTGCTGATTATGAATTTTGTGATCTCATCGTAGTTTGTCTCAACTTATTTCGTTGTCTCATTTCATTTTTTCTCCTTTTTGGTTTGCCTCATTCAATTGTGTCGTCTCACTTAATTTTGTCTCCTTGTAGATTGTCTGATGTACGTTTGCCTCTTTTAAGGTTGTCTCATTAAAGTTGGCCTCATATTAGGTCGTCTCGTTTTAGTTTGCTTCATTAAAGTTCGTCTCCCAACAGTTCGTCTCACTGTAGTTTGCCTCACAGCAGTCCGTCTCAAGGCAGTTCGCCTCACTGCAGTTTGCCTCACTGCAGTTCGTCTCACTGCAGTTCGCCTCACAGCAGTCCGTCTCAATGCAGTCCGTCTCCCAACAGTTCGGCTTATTAATAGTTGTACTTCATTCAGAATGTGAAATCCTGAATGAACATCCATTGGAATTGTGTTTAGCTATGGCCGGTTTTGCGATATGACTTTTCAAAGTTTGAAGATGATACAAAACAGATGGCACGGAATGTTACACAGTGTCAGAATTTCTTTTCTTGTGGCTACAGTTCGACTCTTAATTACTTAAATACTGACTTTCACATTGGTTATTGTAATGGATATTCTCTGCTGTCATTAAAATGAAAGTAAAGTAACAAAGGTCACATCAGACATAGCAACTTTCGAGCTGCTAAATAGTGCGTGATTAATTAATTTTATTACTATATTCTACATTTATGACAAAAGTAAGCTTTAAAAATGGATTCCCGCTTAAAAAGAATTTTCAGAGGAGATGTGGGATAACTTTCATCAAAATTCTGTCATGAATGGTAAATGATACAGTGACTTATGGGACATTTGTATGAATTTCAGAAGGATTTTGCTCATGACATTCAAAAACCGCAAAGCATTCTTGAGTTCTCTTAATTTTAATATGCACAAAAATATTCACTTAATTTTACAGTACTTAATTTTCTGTCCCCAGTAGTCATGGGGCAAGATTTGTTTTCCACTCCAAGCAACCTTCACTATGATAACATCTTTCCAGTTCATGGACAATGATGGACAATTGTAGGCAATAAACATCATCGCTGGCCTCCAAGTCCTCCCCACAGGGGTAAAATGGTGTGAAACCTAATCGTCTGTGCTCTTAGCTATTAAACTGTACCACAATCATGCTTGCCTTGTCAACACTCACCTAAGCCGGTCCATGTATTCTTTTCTTTGCTTAAACTTAAATTCCTTGTCCTGCTTCTCTCATCAGTTTGTTGTCTTATTTCTGCACAGAAAGTCACGGTAGGAAAGTTTAAAAAAGTTTACCAAGATTAATTGAAAAGCATGCAGAACACAAAATAGAATGTAGCCTATAAACAATCTCTGTGTAAGTGGAGAAAGAATCCACAACCCGGGAATTCCCATACATAGGTAGGGTTATCTACACAAAAATTCTGCCCCATCATTACAGAGACCAAAATCACATAATGTCATACAGTATATCCAAGAAAAAGCCATGGAGGTGTGTAGCCTTGTATCCTATTTTGCCTTGATCAAGAACTTTTTTTTTGGTTCGTCACTGTTCTGAGTGACACTCCCATCACCTCAGCTGTAATTGTGTTAGTATAGTCGAGACTGACAAGCCGAGCTGGTTGACCTTCTTCCGTCATTTTGCACCAGATCTTACGTTAAAGTACTAGGCCGGCTTACGTACATACTGTCACAACCAAGTCTAGTCGAGTCCAGTGTATACACGTACACGTACTAACTATACTTCAAAGGGAAAATGTCAAGATTTGCGCCAATTTTGTCATCAATTATCTTAGATTTCAATTTTAATTGACGGATAGCGCCTCCGGTTTTAGACAAACTGGCATGAGACGTAGTTCGGTCAGGCAAACTGACACGAGGCACAAAGTCAGCTGAGGCGGACTTCAGTGTGAGACGGACTGCAGTGAGACGAACTATAGTGAGGCAAACTGCCTTGAGACGAACTGCTGTGAGGCAAACTGAAGTGAGTCAAAGTGCGGTAAGCAGTGGCGGCGGCAGAATGTCAGACTTGGGGGGCAAACTGAGGGCAGAGGAAAATGTTGGGGGGACAAAGATTTCGGGCGCAGCGCGAAACCGAGCGCGAAGCGCGAGGCCTTGCGGGTGGGCTCTAGGGGCCCGAATTAGGGCCCCTGGTGGGGTCCATGGGCAAAACCCCGGTGGGGTCCAGGGGGCGAATTCTCCGGAAGCTCTGAGAGTTTAGCATATCTCTGGGTGGAAAATTAAGTCCCAAGAGAGGTATGTTTTTTATTTTTATATTACTTATTTTTTCGGTTGACCGTACTCCAAGGTTTCCAACTTTTTTCTTTGGGAGTACCATTTCACATTTACGAGGTGCCACCGAGTACACACACACATATAGGCTACATACACTTCCATTCCATTCCTATATTTAGGAAAACAACCACCTACCCGCCCTTCCCTTATGCTGGACGGTAAACATTCCAGAGAAAATTGGTTTGACCAGGCTGACCTACTGGTGAAGTGGCTACGGGCATGATATGAAAACTGGTAGCCTGTGTAACCATAAATTAGGCATTATCAATCACGGTTCACCGAAAGCTATTCTTATTCAGTCCAATGCCAGTACATAGTTTTGTGATTCAATTAATTTTGGATGAGTACAAGATCTGATTGGGAAGGGTGAGAGCAACTGGGGGGGGGGGGAGTGCAACTGGGGCAAGGAAACAGTCTGGAGGGGCAAATGCCCCCTCATGCCCCCCCCCCCCCCCCGTAGCGCCGCCACTGGCAGTAAGACGGACTGCAGTGAGACGGACTGCAGTGAGACGGACTGCAGGGAGGCAACCTGCTGTGAGACGAACTGTTGGGAGACGAACTTTAATGAAGCAAACTAAAACGAGACGATTTAATATGAGGCAAACTTTAATGAGACAACCTTAAATGAAGCAAACGTACATCAGACAATCTACAAGGAGACAAAATTTAGTGAGGCGACACAATTGAATGAGGCAAACCAAAAAGGAGAAAAAATGAAATGAGACAACGAAATAAGTTGAGACAAACTACGATGAGACAGCAAACTTCATTGCCCTTTTGGCGTTCCATATAATTCAAGGTGAGTTATTTCGTGTTAGGTTCGTCCTCAGAATGAATACCATTACCACGTATTAACTATAAACAGACACCGTATCAATACGACACAGTTATTCACATAACATTTCAAAAGGTTGCTGTTAGGTAACTTCAAACATTAGACATGCCAATGCTACAGCGCGCTCATTACAATGTCTCAAACTAAAGAGCGTGGTTTCACTTTTTGCTAATAATTGCAACTTGGAATACACCGAGTCATTGTAAAACAGAGATTAGAAGAAAAAAAAATGCAGTAGTGTTGTTCAGATCACTGAACTAATACTAAAATTAAGGAATTTGGTCGAGCTTCCGCCATTTTGTTTTGAGACGCGATTTTGACTGCGTTACGAAACTTCAGTGCATGTCGATTTTTTTGCAGTTATTATGTAACACTAATAATTTTAAAAACGTTTTCAGACTTTCTGTTGCAATTTGTTTAAGGTCGGGTCATATTTTGAGCCAGATTGACTGGACTACAAGACCAGTGAGACTAGACTGGTCTGGGAACACCGGATGTGCAGTTTTGATGCCTTTTTGTCAGTAAATGGTGCAGTTGCTTATCTGAAAATATGTTTATAACGCCTTAATAAACATAAAAACGTGGCAATTATCACGGAGCCTGTTTTTTTTTTTGAACATTTTATTTCAAGGATGTGAAACGTGCTTTTGATTTCAAACAAAATTGTTAATCTGTTGAACATCCCAGTTACTTGATCCATGATTGACACTGTGCGCTTATATCTTTTGATAGGGGAAAGCCAAATGGGCAGTGTTTATGTCCTTTTCATCGGTAAATGGTGCCACTACGTATTTGTTTAAAATTACGTTTATAGCCTGTGGTCTTAAAAGAGGTGGAAATTATTTCAGAACCCTCTTCAGAGTCACATGTTGTTTTTCCCCTTATCCCGTTTGAAGAGCGTGGAACTAAATGTGCACATTTCCCGTTTTTTACTATATCGCGACAACTTACGATAAATTCAGCTTAAAAGATTTAAATGGACAACCTTGTATACCTGTGGCACAATTGCAAATGTCACACAGTCTGGTCTTATACCTAGTACTAGCAGAATATAAACTATATCTCAGTTATGGAGTACGAAAATATTTGTTGATAGAAGGAGTGGAAGTACAAGAAATGCAGTCCTACAATCTAAGTCAAAGCACATATTTGCTTCATTTCTAAAATGTCCCAAATACAGTTTTACACGTAGGAATTTTTAGAGCACTTGGTTTGCCTCTTCCAGTTACATACCCCGGTATAGTTTCAGAACACTACCTTTGTTACATTTCAAGAGACTGTTGAAGTTTACCTGTTTGGTACTCTCGTATCAAAAGGAGCTTATCTGTTTCAAGTTTTATTTTATATTAAGAAGAAGAATTGGAGGTTAAACTTTGATCAATCCATGGTAAAAAGCGATTTGAGTTACATCATTTAGCTTATGTGTTAGTGTTATGTTCAGTTTTTGATGTCTTTCCTCCTATTGGTTGGTTCACATCGATAAATTGAGAAAAATGTACATTGCCTTCGCATGAGTGTTAATTTTGCATATCTGAGAAGCTTTAAACAAAGGTGCATGAATTTAGGTGAATACTATAACGCACAGGTGACGAAAACTTACTGAGTGTTCAATCGTTTCCATCAGTAAATTTGCTCGTTATAACACATTAAACATACACAAACGGTACATACTATGGGAAACATTTTGCTCATGTCTTTTTCTTAAGTCAGAAAAGTTTAACAGTGTACACCCAATAGCACAAAATGTCATTTTTATATCACACGACTTGAAAGAAATGTCATGAAGGTTTACTTGAATCGTATTCTCGGAACACTTTAGTGTTTAATTCAACAAGAAATATTAAAACAGACACGAACACGGGTTGAGTGTTTGGCACTCAAAAATACTTTGTTAAAACTGATAGTTTACAGTCAAGTTTCAAAAATGAATGTTGCCTGTGGTTGCCGAAATACGGGCTCCTGTTGCAGAATAATGTCATGTGACGTGGTCTTAAAGAACTAAACACATTCCTATAAGAAACACTTCTGAACAAAAACATAGATGAAGTGCGTAACAAAAAGAATAAATGTCGTCATTAAATGGTTAAAAGAACTTTATATAAAAGTGTTTTAAAGCATTATGTAGCTTTAAACGTACTAGAAACAGTTGTACGATGAAGGGGGAGGGGAGAAATGAGTTGTTACACTAAATCGTGATGACCATAAGCTCGAAGGTGGCACTACAATTTATTTCAAAGCATCCTGGGTGCACACCATGGCTATTGACTATGATTATTTGTTTTAAAAAGTTGGACCTAAAGAAATGTGTCCTTGAATGAATTTACTTCTGTGTTACTCCACAGAAGACAGTACCCCAGGAAAAAGGTAGGAAATATAATTGTACGTAAATAGATAACCAGATCCACCATTTCCAAACTAACACATATACTGAGTTTGCACCTTCAATGACCATACCACAAAGTACCTCTTACATTGCGAACTTTACCAATCCATCGATAGCTGGATTTGCTCTTCAAACTACCCCAATCTCTTGTGTCTCCTTTTTAATCTTTCAGACTGAGTTGGTTATTTTGTGTATGTAGCATCTGTAGTAGCCCCAGTAAACTCAACATAAACCAATCATGTAAGAGATGCATATACCTCAAAATACAACATCGATCGGCCGTCTGTAACCAAAGAAGTTACAATATCCTTAGGTATATATACGACCGTAAAGAAAAATATATCAGGTGAAGGAACTTTCCTAATTACTCCGATTCTTTTATTTACGAAATGATTATCACTTGAGCCTATACTCCGTTCAAGCAAGAAATTTTGGATAGCGTATTACTAAAAGCTTGATCTCCTTCAAAGGTAGCAAAATTAAAAGTGACTTAAGGCAAAAATGATCATAAAAGAATGATTAAACGAAAATACTCACAAAATGCCGTACATTATCAACCGATCCGAATACTAACGTATCATATATATGAATCTTTGCGTACCGTTAGGTGACAAGTTGCAATTGATTTATTAAAATTCACTGACCAGTCATAGGGACTGAGATGAAATGTACATTTGAAGTGTCACTAAACGCATGGTCACAATAGCGCGATTCAACTTCAACTGAACTAGTGTAATTCAAGTTGATCACAAAATATTTTCCGACAGGAATAAAGACAACTTTTCTTTGACTAATGTAATCATTTATTTCTCACCGTGTAAAAGCATGGAATGGCTTGATGTTCTTTATGTATTCAAATATTTTCTTTAGCTTGTTATAATATCAACCAGTCACAAGACTGATGATTTGAATCATATGTCAATGGGTCACAACCACTAACCGTCACTACTAACTGTGCATGCGAACTCTTAATTTGCACGAATTACAATTAGCATAAAGCCTGTGGATTTTTTTAATAAACATTTCTCGAGATCAACAAGGTTTTCTCTTTAACTCTCAGCAAAGAAAACGTATTTGCCTCTTTTTTTGGTACATTTTCGTGTAAGACATGGCTTGATCATTCTAGATAATTATATCGCTTTAAGGTAAGGATTCATCAAACCAGATATAGGATATCGGATCTCGGATAAACGCCAATCCTTTGAAAGAAATATTAGAATCGACAAAGTCAAGCAAATTCCCTTTTGCCGGTGTATGACGGTGTTCACAAAGTTGGAAATACATTCACACAGGAGTCGTATTGATCCCTCAACCAGGTTAGGAAGAATTAAATGCCCAATTAAAGTTCTATTTTCTATCTGAAAATATAGAAATTCTGCGAATGTGTCGAAGGAAGGCAGAAGGCGTAGAGGAGCTCTTCTCTCATTTACCTGCGCTTTCACATTCATTCATGTGAATGTTAAATGTGTAAATGATGTTGGAATAAAGGCAGTCCACATAAAATGTATAAGAGAGGCATTCTGGTAACGAAAGTATCAGTTAGGAACATTGGCCATCAAATTGAAAAGCAAAACCACATCGATTAACTCCTACTGTCAACAATTTGATTAATTTGTTTTGCTATAGCCTGCGTTATCTTGTCAAATGGGGACTTTGACAGGACTGTGGAGCAACAGGACGGAGATTTTGAAAGCACACAAACACTGCCTTAGGTCCACGCATCTCAGAATGGTGCATTAGAATGACATCATAACAATGACGCGGGCATGCATTTACAAAATTGCAAGGCTTTGTTAGCTTCCAGACTCATCACTATTCTTTAATAATGGTAAATAGCGAACTACATGGACGAAGGAAATTACTATGGCAACCATTCTACGGTCCTCTTTCAAAACCGGCCATTAAGTTGGTAGAGCACCGTTCTGAAAATCAACATGCAGGACGAAGGGATGTTGACTTCTGAGCATGCGCAGTGTAATTTTTCTTCCTTTTTGTCTATACCTTTATGAAATCGAGAAGTCCCTCAGAATATAACTTGACTAGCACTGTACTATCACTACACTGCAATCCGTGGGGTCATTAAAAAACTCAGTAACTCACAGAAGTCTGGCTCGATCATGTATATCTTTTCTGTACGCAGCTTTAAGTAGCACTTAGGCAAGCATGTTCTTGGTTATCTGCCCCAAAAATTATCCCTTTAAGACTCACACCAGTAAAATGTCTAACTCTAAATGTCCAAGAAGTGCATCACTAACTACATATGCAACGGCCGATCTCGAAGTTTCCAGAAAGTACACGACGGAAATTGCCCAATCCATACTATGTAAAGCCGACTGCTCAGCAATAGTATAGAATGCATCAATGCCATTTTATTGTTTTATGCATGGGACGATTTAGTAACGTACTATTTTAAATATGTTGAACTAAGCTCTCTACACTCAGTTATATCCTCCACAGATTTATAAGTAGAGTGTATTTTCCACAAGGTAAATATAATTCCCCCGACGTGTGCTAAATTGTCCAATTAATGTCGAGTAAATGTAGCCTATATTATGCGCTGAAAATTGGTGGGATGGTAGCGTGAAAACATGGTAAAGAAAAGTGTCGAATAGATGTTACTGTTTTCAACGAAACGAAACCCGTAAGGGAAAAAATGACGTTGTTGTTGCTATACCGCGAGAAAAGGAGCAAATGTATCTATATAATTCCTTCTTCCTACTCCAAAGACTTACAAATTTACATGAAACCACCCTCTGCTTGCTACACATATTTGTTACATTTTTTTCCCACACGCTCGTCTCATCTCGTCACGTCTCGTCTCGTCTCGTCACGTACTAGTCTTAATCGTTTACTTTGGCCCTTGAGGATCATTCCCCTTCATTAATTGCCACTCTGTCTTTATCAGCAATTCAGGAAGTTGCTTCTTCACTCTCCACCAATATTTTGTAAGGGAATATTTTCGTGGTCTTGATTGTCTGAATTGCCGGCATCAGATCCGGGTTGACCATGGGTAGAGTTTGCCATACACTGTGGGTTACATCTCTCTCTGTGAAACAATACAATCATAATTACGTCACTAATAAAAATCAATGGATATCACAGGATTCGTGTAAAAATATGAGAATGAAATTTTTCATTATTGGTAATAGCAAGCAATTGTAATTACATGATCTAGTATGAATTAATTGATTATTGATGTCTTAGGACACTCTGGTCAGGTGAGAGGAGATGTGAATTGGACGGTCTTTCTATTGCACGGTAACTAATGTCCACTTTACATCATATATATATGTTTCAATGCCCCTCTCCCCCCCCCCCCCCCCCCCCCCTCAGCTTGTGAATAGTGAATAATACTCATTAATGTCACGCTGCCTGACGGAACATCTGTAAATCCTACTGACGTAATAGTTAGTCGTAAATGTAAAAGCCACCGTAAATGTAATAATTTTTATCAATTAATCGCAAGAACTGGCCCACCATAAAAGTAACAATTGAAAACCGTAAATGTAATAATCTAACCTCTCCATCAATGTAATAATTTTTTTTAAACCATAAATGTAGTAATAATCGATAGAGGTATGTATAATAATAGAGGGATAATAAATAAGGAATATGAAAGAAAAACGCACAAATTGAACCATTTAAGGAATGTCTTACTTCAAAGGGGATCACTACAATCGATGTGGTGATGTAATTTATGTCGGACTATGTTGGGAGATCATTTCGTCTCACTCTTGTTTTGTAGGCTTTCTTTTCATTGCAATTCTACAGAGCTGATTTATAGCGTGTGTCTCTCTATTTTGGGAGGGAATTGACTAAAAAAATTATTTCCTTGCATAACTTGAGCCACTGTAGTCTTTTGGAAAATTACAGTCGAAGGCGAACAATTACACGTTTTTACCCAATCCCTCACCTCTCCATGTAATTTCAGCACTGTATTAACAGGTGACCCCTGAGTTAAGTGCAATAGGCTTTCTAGTGTGACTGATTCTTTGCATACCGTTAGATGCAAGTGGAATTGTGAAATGAAGAGTTTTAACTATACGGGAATATACTCTGAAACAACCGCGTTTTATTTCAGACTTCTGTGCGTCACTGCTGAGTGGCTTCGATCATTTCTGATTCCCCTGAAATAACCCCCCCCCCCCCCACACACACACAAACATACATACACACCTTTTGATCAATTACACAAAAAGCATTAGACTAACCTAATTGCTTATATCTGCTGAAGCAGAGACTCAAGCCTCACACTCAAAAGGTAAGTTGGTGACATGTGGGTCAGAGTCCATTTGGTTCTCCTTAAGGCTAAGGCTTAGCGTTCCTAGAATTTGTTACACTTATGGTTAAGACTTATTACATGTGCGGTGAAATCAGATTATTGCAACTATGCTTGAAAATTATTAAATTTACACGTACATCTGTTTAACAGTTACACTTCACAAACGTAAACCTTGCAAGCTGCAAATGTGAGGAGAGTATGCACTTACTTAGATCTACGCCACCAGCAGCAAAAGGCAATGACGGCAACGATGAGGAGGAGGAGGAGGACCGTGAGGACGATGAGGACGATGACGACGACGACGACAGGGAGGACAACTGCAAAATGAAAGAGATGATAGAAAAAGAAGACAACTTAAATATCCCTCTCTGCCAGGGACTAATTAGATAATTATTGGGTACCGGTATGGGATTGGTAATGAACATCAACGTTGCTGGGTATTGTCGAAAGCACAAATTGTGAGCAAACTAAACAAAGTCATTGAATGTGATTATTATAGGTTGTTTTGCAAAGTTCTTGAAGTAAATTGAAAAAAGAAATGTAATTGCAGTGCCTGTGTCATTTTAACGTGTACTCTGCACATCTTCCATCATGTAAAAAACTTGTTTAGAGTTATGTACTTGTGGCCTACTTATGTACATTTTGTATTCGACTAAAAAGAGCTCGCGTGTGGCGGGGGCAACTCCCGTTTCACCATTGAGTGGCGAATGTAATACTACCCATTATCGTAACCTACACACCTTGAGATGTAGAAGTCGCTTAAAGGTCACAGAGGTGCGTGTATGTATGCACATATTTTGTCGTTGTTAAAGTGCATTTTGTATCAATGTGCTGATGAAATATTTTGTATAAACTATGTTAATGTGATTTTAAAGTGATTGCATGTAAAAACATTGAAATTTAATCTCCAAAAGTTTGGTAAGCCTTTTAATTACACCATTCAGACAATCTGGGAAAATAAATAGGCTTCAGTTAATTAATTTTGCCATATGATTTCAAATTCTTCCAACATAACAACAGAAAGTGTAGAATACGATAATTCAGTGGTAGACAGATTTCTTTCAAGTCAACGGTGTGCTTTTTTGAGCAAGCCAATGGGAAGTATAGTAGTATTGAATATTCAGTTAACAACTCAGGATCACTGACGCCGCGGGCAAGGTTGTGTTAAGTTCGTAGGTTATTCGTAAATAAAATGTTTCCTTTCACAACATACTACGATTCGCGACACCTACCAAGGAGCGACTACTTGAGTAGTGTTTTTGATACAGTACTGAGACCTGCTCTGTTGCATATTCATTATGATAAAGATAGCCGACTCACTGTAAATGGTCTTGTTCGGTTAATTCGATTGAACAGACAGCATATACCTTGTATGGACCGACTACAAACTTTATTCATACTTATTTTTCTTTTCTGGGTGGGGGATCTTGAAGCATTAGCGTGAGCTAATTTTCCATCTCAGGCTAAAAACAACTCTCTGATTGAACTATGTATTAATATGTTAGTCATTTAAAACAAAGACAAAATGATTGCAAACTCATATTACGGTTACAAACTGAAGCAAGTTAAAAACAAACAAGACGTGGTATGTATTTACTTTGCATTGCACAATTAATGGAAGATTCAAAATGCATAAATATACATAAAGAAGACCAATACCACGGTCGCACATTCAAGTAAACTTAGTTCACCAATACTGAAGACATCAGCAATTTCTGAAAGATAAATTATTAATTCAACAAACAAATGGGGACGTTATAATGAAATAAATAACAAACATAGAGGAAGAAAAGCAGTTAATACCTTTTACCGTCTTGGATGCACCGGAACCGTCACTTGTTGTCACAATTTCTGTGTTCTTTGTGGTTACTTGAATGACAAATAAGAAAGTAAAGAGCAACACATCACACCGTCCAAGAAATTCTGTCATAGTGTTGGTTTTTTCACAAAAGCAGGCAATGCACGTATGCTACTAGATTAAATTTTATAATCCAATCTATCAGCTTCGTGATAAAATGAATATGTCATTGAATGAACATTGTCAATCGTTTGCTGGAATCGACGTTTGATTAGCTTTCTTATTTTTTTTCCTTTTTGGTTATTTGTAGTGGTCTTATCACACATGTATCGTTATAGTGAGAAGGATATTAAACTATATTTAAAGATGTCTATTTCGTTTGAAGGAAGAAAGAAAGTGTTTGGTCGAAACGGAAACTTTTCTCCAGTTATTGCCAATGTGACTGTTGTTTATATAAGACATATGTATTTCTGCGACACTTTGAGAAAATGAAAAAAATTGAGAATATGATGAGACAGATCATGTTGGTAATAAGGTAAGGCTAGTGGAACACTAGAGTATATGTATACTATTTCAGTGTATGATACCAATTGATCGTCAAAAAAGAGACCTGTTTAGCAGAAACTTGCTGGTAACCTAAACATGTACATACAATAAAATATCTGATGTTTTGTTTTTACTTTTTTTTTACTTTCTTCGATGCTATAGCTACAGTGGTATCGTGGAGAGATGGTCATTTGACCTTATAATCAATATAGTGAGTAAACCTTTAGTAAACATGTCCACTTCAGGGAAAAAAAGGTGACATAGGAAAAACACTTCATGCTGCAATAAATGAGACTGTGTTTAGTTTTAATATAGGCCTTTAAATATTTTGCCGCAACCTTTTATTATCCCGCGTTCTTCCCTTCCTAGCCTTGCGAGTGGATGGAAAGATGTCAAATGTATGTCCGTTATTTGCGACTTCAAGCAATTTATCTCATAAGTATGGGAAACACTAACAACATATCACATTCAAATGCAAAAGCACTTGCAACACACTGAGACTATGTTTAGTTTCTATACAATATCAGTCCTTGATCCTATCAGACCTGGTCAACATTGTCAACATTGGAGTTCAGTTGAAAGGATATGGAAACATCATACTGTTGCCTACATAGGCCTACCCTTCATGACTAATAAACTTCTCTCTGAAAAGCCTTGGAGATCATGAAGTTGGTAAACTAACAAACAAAGAGATAGTGGAGTCCGTTATTTTTTTACCATTTTTAGGATGGAGACGGTCATGAGCAAACAAATGTTACTTACTTGTTAATGTAATTCTCTAAAAGTTAAACATTGATCAAAATGTGCTAAACCATACTGTCAAATAACAACAGCAGTGTACCAATTTGAGCTAAGCAGGTCACATCACAAATAGGACAATGGTAAGTTACTGGTCACTGAAACGGGAAAAGAGTAAGACCCCTGTAGCGGACAAGTGTTTTCGTTCAAACACTCGCTTCCAAAAAGCAAACGTCCATGGCTTTGGAGGAGAATTCTTTCAGTTCTTAAATATAATAGGCAACCCGTAGTCTCAAAGCTCTGAGACAATTTGTCGGAGGAGGGCATTTAATTAAAAGAGAAATATTGCTACCATCGCACGTAGCAGTGTGCGAACATGTAGGCCTAACTGGATACCCTTCTGGTACTCCGTGTACCTTGTTTTCAGCGATCAATACACAATGGCAATCAATATTGAGTTTCTAACGATTGGGGTCTGTGACAGGAATTGTTGACAATCGCCGGCATGATCTTGGGGGAGGGGGCAGGAACCATATAATGGCTGCCGCCAAATAGGCGCTAGGTAGGCTAAGTAAATCCTATATCATAATATGTAAATTGCTTGAATTGCCAACAGATTGAAATCAACCAAGGAGAGACAGTATTCCGACACTGTAATCTCCACCATTATCAAGGACCAAGTGAACACTAGGCCACAGGTCCCAGAATGACATGTTATGGATACCTTTAGACCAGCGGTACTCCGAGATTTGAGACTTCTGTCATTTCATTTCATGTGAAAATTTTATCCCGCATGCATTATCATTCATTGTATTCTCGCACTTTTCGAACTTTGACCTGAATGTTTACGTATAAAATTTTGTTGCTCGTCGTTGCAAATGAATATCTATAAGTGTCGCAAAAGTCAATGCAGAGAAAAAAATTCAACCAAAGGCAAGTTATTTCTTATAAAAAATCCAGGTGTACGGGTACGTTGGTCTAAATCTAAGAATGTGCAGTTCTGCAACATGTTAATTGATGAAAACAGCAAAAGTAAAAAAAAAAAATTTTAAATAAATTAAAATCACTAACCATGAGTCGTGGAAGGGGGCAACGTTTCAGTAGCTGTTGTAACTGGTACCAGTTCTAGAATCATGATAAAATATTGTGACAAACATCACAATAAATTCGACATTTAACACAAAATTAGGTAACAGTTTTTTATAAAAAATATGACAGTAATGCACAAGGTAATGGTGATGACAGACTTTTACAGATTTTATCCAGCCATATAAGTACCACTTAGCAAGTATTTCAGACCTGCAATTTATCACTTATTTCACAAAATCAAGATTTAGAGAATGTGACAAAAATGTTAAAAATCTGTTTACACTTCTTTCTGTACCAAATCATTAAAACAATACCTCTACCAATTACCATACATTCAATAAATATATAACAACAAGTTTTTATTGATTTATTGTATTTGTAACTTATATTTGTTCAACGTTCAAAGTATTGTGAGTTATCCGACAATTTATAATTTTGACAATATTCACCATGGAATATACACGTGTTTACCAATAGAGTGGCCTGTGGAGCCTAAAATGTAAAAATAAGCCGATAGTGTACAAGCAACCGATAAGAGTTTGAAAAAAAAATACGATTATGTCAAAACAATCGATGTTAAACGTATAAGAACCGATAATGTGAAAAAAATAACCGATAACATCAGAACTGTATACCGATAATCTAAAGCTTTTGCCAATGACAACAACTTCATATGTGTTGTGTTTTATTAAGTAACCCTTTGTTAACCGTTCACTGTGATGTACGGTTTTCTACCTTCTTCCCTGATATATGCCTTTTCTTAGAATTAGGGGATAATTACAATGAGTCATGTAAGTACAGCACCAAGCGCTGAATGTAAGACCAAAAAGCCCGCTTCAAAGGCATTTTAAACAGCAATAAGCATCACTTTACTATACTTGCTTTACTGTGTATTGTGTTATTTCTGTCTCGGCTACTTGCTACAAACACAATACCATGGTCACACAGTAAGTACTCCAGGTGCATGTGTGCGTGTGTGTGTGTGAGTATGTAGGTAGACAATCAAATACGTAGGTAGGAAGGTGTCACCTTAAAAGTTAACGTTTGAACAAGATTGGAAATGTGGTAAAAGGTGACCTTATTTGAGGTCGATAAATACAAACTTTCAAGCAGATACTCCACCTTTAAGTGAAAAACTGATACTATAATGGTCAGCATCACAATCTGTATATTCCAGTGTATAATTCCCCATGTCAGCCTCTGTCACATTCGTAAAGAGAAGAATTCCGTCTTCTTCAATATCTTGAGTCCCATTTTCATATCTTGGTCCAACTTTTTGGGAGCAAGTCGTGTTGCATTCTGAGGAGATACCATTTTATTTTATGTATTTGGATATATAGACGGACGGAACGACGGAACGACGCACCGACTGACAGATGGACAGATGGACGGATGGGAAGATTCACAGACAGACAGATAGATGAACAAAGTGATTCTAATGTGTAAAATGTTAATAATCGACGAAGGCGTATATCAACAGGCGAACAGAAAAACAGATGAATGGGTAGACAATAAGGATGATTGCAGATGTGTGCAAGCCTTACAATTAATAAAGTTCCTATATAAAAAAATATTTACAGAACTAAAAGTAAAGTCAATAGAATTCGATACCTTTTTGACATATTATCATCTCATTTCCGGATCCATCTTTATAAGAAACGATAAGCCAGTGGTTACTGGACGAACTGCAATTCACCTTAAATCGTTTTCCAACCGTAGCGTACTGAGACCTGCTGCAAGTGAATAGATCGTAATTGGCTAGACCTGTGGAGATACAATCAATGGCTGAAGTATATAGTGTAAGCGCGATCATTTTGACCGTGAAAAAAGTGACAGTCAGCTATGTGTTGCCCCAGAGTGACAGAACATACCACAGAGAAGCATATCCAAAATCTTCAAAAATTAATCTAGCTCATTTTTCATCCAAGATGGCCGCCAAAATGGTTACCATTACATATAATGAGCTATGTAGTAGCCTCGGAAGTAGATGTGGTGAGAATGATCGTGTCTTTGAATGGATGTTTGGAGTCGTATATTTCGATTTAACTTTGTAAGACACTGCTTCATTTAGACATCAAGACTTCTTTTAGATTTGAAGAGTTCACAGTCTTCATTTACTCTCAGGGAAATTCAAGATGGTTGAAGAAATGACCGTTCAAATTTTTGCCGCGTCATGTAACTGACTATATATAGATAACTATAGATTTGACAATGATATCCGTGTCTATGAATAGGTTTGGCCGGGGGGGGGGGGTTAATTGGGTACTTTTTCGACAGTCGGATGTCTATTGGCACACAAATGTAAAATGGCCGCCTTTTGATGCAAATAGCTATATCTCATCCTCCGAAGCAGATATGTGAGAAATTCAGTATGTTTCATTAAGTTGCTTTAATCGAAGAATTAAATTTTGCGGGTTTTTTAAGAAACCGAGCGCCTTTATTTACACTTTCATCCAAAATGATTGTCAAAATAAGCAGCAAAATGATCGTCGTCGAATTTACCCAGACTATCTCAATTTCTGAAGTTAATTCAGTTTGAGTAGGTTTCGGGGTTAACGAATTCCATAAAACACAGTAGTGATTAGATTTTCTCCAACTTGGTGACAGTTACGTTTCCCCAAAATGGACACTGACGCATTATCATTAGCTACATTTGGGTATCTAAATGCTATCATTTGTCTAAGCATCTTTCCATAATGAATTACATTTTCTTGGGTTAACAAGCTAAAAATATTTGCCACACAATAGAGCGAAATGCGAAAATTTCCCCATTTTACTTTAGTAAGTTTAAACTCCTTTCAGTACATTACGAATAGCCCTAATCTCTACCAGGAGACATTCTCTGTTTTATGAATGCACAATTATAGAAAAATGCTCTTTGAAAACTACGTTTTCAGCCACAGATAGATTAGAAATGCTTGCAGATCTAGGCTAGCTATAGTCTTCTCCCCGAAATACTACTTTTATTCAATGCAGTGCCACACTAGAATACCTTCACATCGGGTCATGGGACATTGGTTTACCTAATGTACATTAGGTTTTCTGACTTGTCATTTATTTTCCTCATTTAATTTGAGGTTTCGGGGCTTTCACTAAATTATACGAAGCCGAAGTGACGAACTTGAATTCGAAAAGGCTCTACTGTCAGTTCAACTAGGAAATACCTAACCGCAAGGAACCTCCAGAAAATACGTGAAAGAAATACTGACCGAAACTTAATTCTTAACTAGCGGAGAGCATCTACTTTAGGTAGCACAGGGATTTCTTAGAATCTTATGACATGATTATAACATTTTAACTATTAGCTTCGATCTTTTTTGAAGACAAAACTTTTTTTTTTTTTTTTGAGTTGCTTGAGAATGCAACCGCGTTCTTCATGAATTTAATAAAAGACGTACAATCCTGTATTAACAGAAGCGTTCCTTTTCTTTGACGGGGGGAGGGGTTGGTTTTCAGTCACCAAGTTCTTGGTTTCTTTAACCGTGCAGGGCATCGGGACAGGAACCAGAGTAAAGTAAACCAACGTCGGCTTTGACATTGAAATTTCGCAATTTATGCAGATTTGAGTAGCACATATAGCCTACTTCATATAATTCTCCTGGCACATGATAAATAGACGCAAATGTAGCATAAACAAGGTACTACCTTAAGCTACCCCCCCCCCCACACACACACACACACACACTAATGGCCCTGTCAATGTTATTGTTCCTATTAGTCATGTAATATTATTTAATTCTAATAATTGTTTCTTCTCCGCTCCTCTCTTGGCATTACTGGATTCCCTCTTCATTGTCTGGATTCTTTGCGCGAACAAGTTTGGTCGTTTTGTACGTCTCTAAAGTGTAAGATTAAGAAATTATATGGGCGGTATTTCAAATTATGATACCCAAAAAGTAGATGTCATCTTTTGAAAAAAAACAAAAAACTTTAGTTCGATGTCTAATAAATCCCGTCATGTGTGGAAACATTTTCCAAATTATTGATTAAGAGTTTTAACTTCCCTCTTACAAAAGGGACATAAATTTGAGTTACCCTTACCCATCAGGTAAAGTAGTTAATTAGTGAGGAGGATCCTCTGAGGAAACCTGAATTGAAAGTATACGAAAGTTTAGTCGCCCGCAGTGAAATACTTCGGCATACTTCAAATGTTATACAATTACAATTTTCGAAATAATTCACCTCGTCCTGCCAATTTGAAAGGCGTCTCGTCCCGTCCCTGTTGAAGAGTAGCTACCTACATAAATTAATTTCTAAAGTAATCAAGGGTGCGTCATGCATCTCCCTGGACCATCACTGCAGTACAAAAAGATGGATCACACACAGTCCTAACGAATTTCTTTCGTCACTCGCTTCAACCCATCTCTCACCTTAGGTAAAGTGAGAAGGGACTGAAAAACCCTAAATAGCAATTCCACCATGCCCGAGACCTTACCCTGTTCTCTTTTTCTAACCAAGAAACAACCATCTAATTTATACCGACTCCTAGTCCACAACAAACTCGTTCCTAACTGGGCAACGAACTCTGTAAAAATTGCCGATGTCAGAGATGAGACCACTTTGACACCAGAAGTATGGAACTTAATGAAAAAGTCACGCTTTGTCCAGCTGGATCCGACTGTCATAGGTAGGGAATGGGGGGTTGGGGGTCTAAGCGGTGGAGTGGGGGGGGGGGATTGGAGAGCTTATCCCCATCCTCAATCCCCGTGGTTTGCTTTTTCCAATGTGAGGAGTTTCCATTCAGTGCGTCATTTGCCATTTACCTTCCATTTTCAAGTCATTGCTCCATATCGCATATGTGGAAGTTATGTACATCGTATGATCTAAAAGAAGCTGTGTTTCAGTTATGCACTATTTGTTTTGAATATCACGAAAAGTTCACACTTGTGTTTACCAAGTTTCCCGTCACCTTTCTTTAATTCCCTCAAAAACTTAAACCTCAACATCCCTCTGCTCGTCCGTAATTTGCTCATAACTTGCTTCATTTTTTTTTTTGCATCGACAATCCCATCCACAAAATTTCTGTTGGAAAATTTTGCAACTGATCCCTCCCTGGCTACGCCAGTGCTTTTACAACTTCATATGCCTAGACTGACTTTATATAGCAGATCGACAGAAGAACCCATGTCAAAAGCTGGCCTCCATGCCGCTAGCACAGGCGCCACCGTCAATGGCGCATCCGCCTGTGCCAACGCTGTCGCAGTAGTTGGCACGGCAGCTCTTATGGAGTGAAGGGACACAAGAGCACCTTATCAAGTTAGCAACGAGATCTTGCCAGCCTGTGTAGCCGGCTGTGTCATCAAATATTGCCACGTTCTATTGTGACATGATTTGTCGTTTTAACAGGTGTGACAATATATGGCTATGATTCTTTTGCAGACACTACATTCAGAACCTGCCTTTTTTTACGAAAATTAGGTTCTGTTTTATGTGCATACCGTACTGTTATTTAAATTCTTCAGATCAACCACAGCCAGCAGATGTGGTGGACATGCATATCACTTTGTGCTTCAAACAGCGTCCATGAAAGCTATTATTCCACAACTGCTGCTCATTTGTGTTGGACGGCGGGTACAACGAGTTCATCCACATCTTCCTTGTTACTGAGTTAATCGTTGGAAACATGGGCGTCAATCATTGAGGGTGGGGGGGGGACGAGGGGACACGTCCCAGCACATCTGGTAGGTGGGGGACATAGAAACAAGTGTCCCCAAACCCACATTTCGTAAAAGAGAAGTTTTTAGATTCACGTAGTGTTCTGAATGGTACAGGGACGTTCCAACAAATATCTTTCACACTTTTCGTGAGTGACTGATGTAATCGCTACCTGGCTGATAAATGTTCATAAGGATCTCTGGGTGACCAATTTAGGTGTTTATATACCAAGGTAAGACTCATCTACATATCCCAAATGCCAATACTTTCCTCGCTTCACTCGCAGTGCTTTCTTTACTGTGTTATGTTAATGGCAAAAAAGGGTAAAGGATTGACTCCCCATAAATACACCAACAACAGTTCATACTAGGTCGGAAAAGACATCTGAGATCAAAATTCTGTTTGTAATCGTGTAATTGAATGAATTGTCCATATACATTCATGAGACCAAAAGAGGTCCCCACTCCTCAAAACAAAACAAAACAAAAAAAAACAAAGAAGAAAAAAATAACAAATCATTTATTCTTTCTAACCCTTCATAATCATTGAGAGCCTTACACCCAAAGCGGTAAATTACCTTTGATGAAAATCAAGTTTTGTACTCACAGGCTTGAAGACAACAGAAGATAAAGAGAAAGAAGAATATCATTTTCACCGACTGTCTACTTTGATGATATGCTCTCATTTTCATCTTCAAAAACAATCTGTGAAGATAAAGAAGTATAATTCTGCTGAAAGCAAATGAATTTAAAATTGTCTGTATATTTCAATCTTCTGCACTGTTAAAAGGATGGTCTAGCCACAAACTTAGCTTTGATGTGTCGAAGAGTAAGTTAATGTAACCATTCTGGTGAAACTTCTCCTATGCATTTCCCATGCGTAATTCTCGAGATAATATCAGTTAAAGCAAGCAGGAGTGACATACGTTGCTGAAGAGTCTTTTGTTTTCTTCTATGTCGAATTTATCATTTTGACCTTGAAATCAATAGCTGCTCAGCTTAAGTACAGGTTGTGTGAATGTCACAACTCTCATAACCCTTATATATGCACATTATGATAGCACTCGATATTAAAGTATTAAATTTGGTGTCAGATTTAAAGAAAACTATAAAATGCTTTATCAATGTTAGGAGATAACATCACTCCTGCTTGCTTCAAGTTAACTTTTGGTAACAAATGTGGCAAATTCAAGTGCTCATATCTCGGGAACCACACATGTGAATTGAATGGAAGTTTCACTATACTGTTCAGATTTACTGACTCTGTAACATATCAAAGCTATAATTGTGGTTGGACCACCCTTTTAAAATGTAAATTGTAAAATGTAAATTTACAGAAAATAAAGTAAAGAAATACAAAAGGAATACAGAAATGTTCTGGTAATTAGTTTCCACACAATTTCTGTAATTCTTATTCATATCTTTTTTTTTATTTTCTGTGAATTAACAAACATTTTTATAGTGTGTATCAGTATAGTTGATAATACAAACTCGCGGTATGCAAAGAACATTAGCAACTCTCAGATAATTATTTTCCAGTGGACGAATATCTTTGATAACTTTGTTCTTAATCTTCATTAACATTGATACAGTAGTAAAGAAGGAAAAAAAATCAGCAGTCACGATGATTAAACAAGAATTAATGCAACTTTTTTTGAGTCCGCACAACTCTAATGAGGTTGATAAAGCTTTAACCTGCTTTCTATACGTTACACCATGTGTTGCGTTCATTGTAGTGGGCCTAACAGTCACGATTAATGAGATATATGTACATTTGATAAGAAATGGTTCATATTCTAAAGTGGTACCCAAATACGATGCAAGGGTTCTCAAGAATCAAGATTAGCAGCAGTAACCGTGTAGTGCTTTGTACGAACTGTCAACTGTTTTTTTTTTTACTGTTAAGAATAACCCAAATCTAAGTAGAAGTTAAGTATAACTTCAAAGTTAATAAATGATTGTGAGTTATTAACAAAGATATCAATCAAAATAAAACCAAATTGAGCAATAACTGATTTGCCCTGCTGCTAATTTATCGAAATACCATGACACTGTTTATTTTACATGAGATTTTATAGGTGTTTTAACTCCAATTAAATTCCGATTTTTTCACTTTTCATATCTCTTGCAATTCTAGATTGGTGGAAGTTGTTCTCAAACATTTGTTCACAGACGTTAGTTTCTTTTGTTTGAGTGAAATTTAGCTAAGAAGCTAGATTTAATTGAGATCGGAAAATACGCAAACTAGAGGGCTCCATCAGGTACCCTGTATGTTTACCTCCAGAAGATCATTGTAGTTCCTATTGCATTGTTCACTTGTTGTAATGTGATTGGCAAATCGCTTGCAGAAATGTTATATGAAACTTAGAAATGTCATAGATCAACAATAAAGTGACAAGTATCACCACAAACATGTAAATTGCACCACCGAATGGTCGTAAATGAAGAATGAAGTGACGAGAAGTATTTCGTCTTTTTTTTTTTCTTTTTTTTTTCATGGGACACTCTTTTAGGAGGACTGCACAACACAGAAACGCTTCTCTATATACTTCTACTCAGGCCAGTTCACCATGCTCACTGCATGTCACACTTACTGTGTAATTGCTTATGGAGGCTAGTATTATGGATGATCTGAAACCGTTGTAGTCCTTCCTATTGGTATAACAGTGAGACTGTTTTGGCCAGATGTAAGCCACCGACTAGACAGGGCAGAAAATTCGATTTTCCCTGACTGCTTTCACAGGTTAATTACCATGTTCAGAAATACAACAGGAATGTGACTATCAGGAAGGTAGAATAGCCGTGGTTTAATATACTTGTTCCAATTTCATTATGAAATCACATCATCTCTCCTTTGTCTCTTATCCTTTGTCCACGGTAGTGTAACATTAGGATTTGCAATCATCACTGATACTTATGTGCACCTTGCATAACGTTCTTAACAACATCAAAACATTGTTTATCTAATTTTCCAAAAATAATTTGAAATGACGATAACAATTCACCTAGGGTCCTATTTTTACAAACCTTGTAACCCGTTCTGGCTGTCATTTTCCAGTTCACCTCGTTTGCCGAATACAACTGTGAGTAGATCTTACATAATTATACTGGTGATTGTCTTTCTTTGTGCTCGGTTAACGGTTCATCTATTACGTCACATATTGAGAGAGGTCATGGGCTACGTCATCTAGTCGTTTTTAGTAAATGCAACTGATTAGTAAAAGTGTTCTCTCTGTAATTTCAATTAATATGAAAGACTGTATCTCGTAAATTTCATACAATGTGGTATATTTGCATTTCTTAATAAGTGTCTGTAAAATGGATATTCTTATTTCGAAAGATTAAAATAATAACATTAGATTTATCAGTGTATGTGTAAATAAAGAAACAGTCGGCGCACCTGCTAGTGTCCACAAAACTATTATAACTGGTACGCCTGTACGTCTTCATTCACACAAACTGCAAACAATTATTCACACAGTTATTTTTATTTTCACAATCTGGAACACAATCTGTTAACCGTAAACTTCCTAGAAACATACTACTTTGAAAACACTTGTTGTACTTACCTCTTGTGTGCACTATACGATATGTAGGCCTGTATGTATATATACACAGTGATGCACGGCAAAATTATGCTTCAACAATACTGTCCGTAAACAACCATCTAACATGGTACACTGCACAATGGGTGACCTTATTCATTGAAGTACGTTGATGGTGCAATATGGTGTACAGCATACTTTATGTTAAGATTGTATCGAAAGCTTGGCATATATACTCAGCATATGATTTGCTCTATATTTTAAATACAACCATTAAACTCAATGATATCAAAAGATAACTTTGTTTGCCTAAATCAGAGATTCTCAATCTCAAAAGGTTACCAAAGTTAACGCTCTTTAATATAGATTAAGTGACTGTATGACGTTAGGGTCTATTGTATGTGAATACGAATGTTTGTGTGGCTCTATAACCTCGTCATACACATACTACTCTGTTAAGGACTGACACATCTAAAAACTGCAATGTAGCCCATGAGGCGAGGTAATTAGAAGCTACCAACTTAGACCTGTATCATATGTATGAATACAAATTGAATGAGAGCTCTATCGGTTATATGATATATATGCAATAAATCGATAACAATTTTTTCCTGGTTTCAGATGAAATGGGTTAAACCTTTAACGACTAATCTCAACAATAATGCATTTACCTCTCTCTGAATAACGTCATATTATAGCTTGTACCTTGAGGGACACTGTGATAACAAACGTTATGACTTGGCGGCTTGACTTCTCCCAGAACAAGTCCATAGGTTATAAGACGCCAATAGAATCCATTAGCATCACAATGCACAAATATTACGTATAAACCTCGTACAGGGCCGTTTGTTGTTCCCACTCTTCTCTGCCTGTTCTTAGATTGTGATGTCACTCACGTGATATCCTCTCTATCACCAAAACAGTACACAGCTATACCTAGTGCCAACCCGATGTCAATTGTTCTCTCAAAATGGCAATTCTCGGGGCTTTGCTGGAGAAGATTTCTTCTCGCTTCTTCTCTTTGGGTAGTTTGGGAGACAGATGGAGGACAGAGCAGGGAGCTCTATCCCTGGGCAGTGCAGCTCTTATGTACAATTTTTCAGCACTGCCGTAAATAAATTACGCCCACCGAGTTCCAGCAGTTGTCCGCCCCAGTTATCAACAGGTCACTCCTTACGGACGGTCATCCTTATGAGTGACCGTGCGAAACTGTCTGGTCTTGACATACGTCCTGACAAATGCCGGAGGGACGTCGGATGAAAGTCGGCCAAGTGTCGAACGAGTACCGGCCGGATAAGATTACGAAAAAAAAAATTATTATGAAACAGCGCGGGTGCAACATATGTAAAGCAAACTATGTAGCATTTAAAGGGATTGGCTACTGAAGATGGTTTCTTGCTATAATTTTCTACTGTTACCTGGTATACTTACAGCATTAATTATATCAACTGGAAATCTACCTTTACTTTAACAGCACTATCTTAAGTTAGGAACAAGATATAGACATGGGGTTTTCAATGCCTGCAGTGAAAAGTTATTCTTTTCATGTAAAGGACGGCTTCACTTGTCAGTGAAATAGGCATCTAAAGGTGTTGCATAAATGTCTTTAAAACGGAAAAGAGATATTCGCTTACAAGGAGTTAAACCTAAAGAGAAGAAAAGACTAGTTTAAACTGGCATTCAAAGTATATGAGTGAACTCGCTTATGTTAAAACAAATACACAACGCATTGGTCGCTGTCAAACATATTTAAGACCAAAAAGGACGATTTACTTAGAGCTTTAGTACCAACAGAATCGTTTCTATTGGTTTTAGTAATACAGTCGGGAATGTCAGAAAAGTCAGACAGATTAGTTCTGTGCTAACAGGTGTTCGTAAGATTGTTTTAGTGGATTGATAAAATCATAAGTCAACACGTATGTGTAGACATATGGTAAATAATCTACTGTTTGCCTGTCGTCACCAGATGGTATTAGTATTAATGTAGAACTAGTTCTTCGATGTCAGGGATTTGTTTTTTTAATTTGGATGTAATTGTAGATTTGGGGGTTAGTTGACTTGAATTTCAAACACCTCTGTTGTATGGAACTACCTACACGGAATAGAGGTGTAACTAGAGCCTGTAACGTTTCTTAACATTCATGACGAATGACAAATGACAAACTAAGAATATCCCTTTTGTCACGTAACAATGAAACTTCACGAGTGAGTAATTAACGATACAATCTTGTCTCTGGTAATACGTGACCAGACACTTTTTACATTCGTAGTAATTCATATGCACACAAACAAGTTAGGGTCAAAAATGGTAAACAAAAAAATGACATTTTTTTTATAACGGCTGCAAACTTGACTGATTATAACTATTGTAGTGTGTATGATCCTTTAAAATCACAAATGTGTCGATATGTAACTCAATGAGACCCTTTAAGTAATATTTAACTTGTAGTTTCTGCAGACACTTACAAAACTAACGTGATCTTCTCTCTCAAGTAAGGGTTCTGGCAGATAGTTTTAATCATTGTCAAATACATGCAGCTACAGTAACTTTATATTATATAATGACGCTATTTTTGGAAAACTATAGAAATCTTCATTTAATCTATCAAATAAATTGATTAAGTTTTTCACGTGTCATCCCCTCTATACAGACTAGTTTTTTTCTAGTTCTTGTCATTGAATCTGTACACTGTTGAAAATATTTGCAAATTTAAAGGATTAAGAAAGAGACACATTTTCTGGCACACATTTGCTAGACCATTCTGTATTCCTTCATATGTCTTTGTTCTACCTTCAGTCTGTAAATTTCAAACATTTTGTTTTTACGGTGTATACTTACAAGCATTGCTAATGCATCTGTGTAGCATATGGTTTTATGTTATTTACCTTTTCGGTATAGTTTGCTTTTATTTGATTTGTATATTGTTTATCTTGTAATGACAAATTAACTTGTGTTTTTCGGTCATATATTATTGAACGCGGTGTACGGAATCCTGGTATATAACAGCTATAGATGACTTACGGCCAGAGCTACAGGTTTGGAGAATAAAGATGAAAACTGGCGAGAGTTGATGCTCGTAAGGGGGGGGGGGGAGGGATAAAGAAAAAGCTTATATTCAAAATCCAACTGTTTTAAACTGATTTAAGGTATCCTAAACCTCTAACCCCTACGTTAATGTTACGTTTAACGCCTTCATATCCTCTAAGAGCCAGCACTAGTTCCACAGCGTAAATATGATATGCAGCTATACGTTGATAACATATATTATACTATTTCCACCTGTTGTTTGTTTCGTCAGCATAAGGATAGATAAACAAATCTAAAATGCAAAGTTAAAGTGCATCATTTAATCGGCTGTCGCGTACTTAACGTGAAAGATCTGGTCGATAGAAATGTAGTGCAATGTTAAACTCGGGTAACATTATAGCTTTCTAGAAAGAAATGTGGCAAAATTCAAACCTTCAAAACTACAAAACTCATAATGGGTGAAAATGTTTTGCCACAATTGTTGATTACCTTAAAATGATCAAGCAATGCAATAAAATGACTTTTAATAGTTTATTTTAAGACAAAGAAATGAAAAGTATTGACATTTTGGAATTGGTAAAGAGGGAAAACCATTTTCGAACAACAAGAAATATCGATGAGGATGAAAACTGCTGAAACCAAAATAAAAAAAAATCTCAAGTGAGAAATCGATGAAATGTCAGAATTATTGCTGGACACAGAGATGGAGAGAAACAATAAACAAACACGAATATGATGCAGTGAAATACGCGATAGCACGACTGTACTTAGAAAAGAGTGGACAGACTTTGATGACGCTAGCACTTGAAAACGGAAGGTGATAACAAATCACGTTCATTGTTAACATTACAAAAAAAAAGCAAACACTAACACCTTTGCATGAATGATGGAATGACAAGGACTCATAGTAGCAAATTCAACGTTTACCAGAAGGAGAATAACGACTTCGATGAGGCAGCTGGCATCATATATCGTATTTTGTGTTTTTGTCAACGATATGGGTCAACAGACCAATCCCAGATAAAGGTGCCATGTCCGTGACGAATGTACAGAATGAAAGTGTAGAATGAAAATTCTCTGATATTGAAAAACACGTTGATACCTGTCGTTACTGAATGAGAACCAACGATGAAGTAAAGTAATACAACTTTTAAATATGACGAACACGGCAATGTAACATATGTTCGTTGACGAGCTGACGAGTTCACTCACGGTTGACGGCTCTGTGTCAGTATGTGAAGAAGATATCTGCAACACACTGCTGGGAGCCTGTTCATTTTGTAACTTGTTGAGATATGTGTAGTAGTGTAATATGGTTTACAATAACAGTTATAGTTGACATCTTGTACTTTGTACTTTAGGTTTACGTTAAAAATTATCTGGAAACTGATTGTGATGATGATGATGATGATGATGATGATGATGATGATGATGATGATGATGATGATGAAAAACTTTGATTCTGTTAGGTTGCTGTAGTAATTGATTGAAGGTAATCGGCTGCAAGTATACCGCTAACTCTATTCCAGACACCCAACAATAATTAATAGGAAAGCAATTCTGTTTCTCAAAACTGAACTTCATTTTTTCCTTACAAGTTGATCTTCATACACCCCTGTTTGTATCCAATATTTCATACAAAGTGCTTTATTTTTTTCTTAGTACAAAAGACTCCGTCTGTGAAAGACTTTGAACTTGATATACAATTAACAAATATCATTATCAATTTAATATTAAACAAATATTTATATATTGAAATTTTATATGTAATAAATATCATTATCATTATCAATCAACAAATAACATTAAAATAACAAGTCAAAAATATACATTTTTGTGGAAGGTGGAGGAAGTTTTAAGAGGAAAGGTAAAGATTTCCCCGTAGTCTTCTTCTTTTGGTCTTCCAGGATAATACTTATCTTAAAGATGAACGTGCATCATAATACCACTAAGATATTTTGAACTTTCTACTCAGAAACATCCTTATTTTCTCTGCTGTTTAACTTAATTTGCAAAAAAAAAAAAAAAAAAAATAATGAACAAATTGCAGTCGAGTAAACTCAACTAAAATGAAGATTTCATTGATAGTTCATCGTCTAAGTATATCAAATTCATCAATTTATTAATTATATTTTTGGCCGAAGAAAGGACTAAAAGTGATTTTTGTTCTTGTCATTCCCATTTTAATGAGTCATTACCATTTATAGACTTAATTGATCCGTCAAGGGTGATTATACTACACGATACCCAGACAACTAAGGCTTGCGCTTAAGACTTGTGTGGTCATACCCGTCTGCCTGTATCGTTTTCAGTCAATGCGTATGTGTCTTACGCCATCTCTTTTTTTATGCTCGACATACATCATTTTCACATCATTTTTTACATTGGTGACCGTATTAATCATCAAATATGTTGGACATAGTCCCAAAATTCGTCAAAAGCCATCAAATATTGACAATTTTACAAACCTTTCTTGTCTTTACATCTGCACTATGAACAGACATGGAGCAAGTATGATTTTGCCAGAACTGACCACTTATCCAAAAGTGATGTATTGCTTTGCATAATGGGCCTGTTTTACAAACAGTATTTCACAGTGGTGCTTTCTGCAAACATTGCCTGCCTGACTCCTACAATATGACTAGACTCGGATTTGGTATTTGCATTATGATATGTCCATGTGTTATTCTTTGCATATATCTTTTCTTTCCTTGACGACATTGTAGACTTCATCAGCTGATAAAGACGATGTTGTTACATAGGACGGCTGTAGAAACAATATTTATGCATGGTTATAGTTGTGCAGTATGAATAACACCAGTTCGGTCAACACAGGTAAAATGAACCAACTAACCTTCGCTCTGAATGATCTATGTAATTCCTTTTACAGAGTCGTAGGTACCGACTATCAGTGACCAATTACCTTATTATCTAATCTGAAAGTTTCTGAATACTTTAGATGATCTACTTATTGCGCGATAGGTACGTTGAACTTGTAGCCAAATGTTTGCAGTATTTGTTTATAATCAAGCCACCTTTGGTTCACAAGTCGTGCACGTATTTCCCAGCATGCAATTCTGTTCCACTCATTTTACTACTTTCTATTGGTCGACCTTCATTCCACTCAATACCAGTGGATCATACCAGTAAATACATCCGAATTGAGGGTTCCATATAACACTTAAGGACCGCTTCCGATCCTTCATTTACATACGTCGTTAATTGTAAATTCGGGTCAAGAATTCGCCGACAATATTTAAACAATTAAGGACGCGCGATCGTCACGTAACGAATAATTCGTGATGCAAACAGGTTACACCGATGCGGAATAGGACTTTATGTGGCATATCAGCTTCTACACAAGCAGGGCTGCCGAATGTTTATTTATCTGACGTAGTTAGAGATACATATATAACAGGCTGTGGTTACATGAATTAAATATCCAATTGTTTTCTTTGCATGAGATATGTGGGATAGTGCCCTACTGAATAGTACACTACAAAGTATACGTACGGTAATATCTATTAAAGAACTTAATGACTGAAGTGCCGAACTGGAAAATACTTCCTTACCCACAGAAATTACAAATTTAACAAATTAGCTATGCCTTTACATTCGGAATCACTGACGTACTTTTAGCGTATCTGTCCGAAAAAAGACGATACTTTAAATTAAACTTTCATTCAACAGTCACTTTCCATGACAAATGTCAAGAACATCTTGACAGTTTCATGCATAAATCCCTACTACCTCAGTATTTTTTTTCTAAATTATCAAAGGGTACACCTAGTGATAATTGTTTACAACAGGTATTATAGTATGATCATTGTCACCGACAAGACTTACCAACATTGATAAGCCTATACCAGATTGATAAACCTTTACCAGATTTCATATATAAATGAATCCCCACATACGGCGATAAGTAAAGCAATGACACGTTCGTAACGTTACGAATGGTAACTTAAAGACATACTTTTATCAACGGAAAAATGTGCCATCTTGATACCTGGAACCAGTCTTTCGGGATTCTGTTGCCTGTAATCTATGTGACTTTTTCCTCTTTTAATATAATCAAGATTTAAGCATCGATATGTTATTTATAATGACGTCACATCAGTTCTTAGAAGAAGCACGCAGAAATAGGTCTTTTAATTTTAGAGTTATGATCACACTAATTATTATTATTACTGTTATTGTTATTGTTGTTGTTATTGTTATCATTATTATTATCATTATTATTACTATCATTATTATTACTATTATTTTTGTTATTATTATCAATATTGTTATCATTATTATTACTATCATTATTATTTGTTACTATCATTATTATTGTTACTATCATTATTATTGTTATTATTGTTATTAGGTGAAGGAGAGGTGTGACCCTCGATGGATGTTACCAAGCTCTTACTTCTATGAAAATGACAATTCGCTCGGTTCTGACGGTCTCTCTGTTAGGAAATGTTGTCGTAGATGCCTTAAATTATGGCTACAGCAATGGTGAGCTCTCATCTGAGCACATTAGAGGCATCATGACTTTACTCTTAAAACCAAATAAGGACGCTACTCTGTTACAAAATTAAAGGCCAATCACGCTGCTGAATACTGATTAAAAATTTGATACAAAAGCCATAGCGTCACGATTGTAGTCTGTCATTCAAGACTTGATCGGATGTCATCAAACTGGTTTCCTAAAAAACATATTCATTGGCGAAAACATAAGGTTTCTTTTAGATCTAATTGATTATTCCAATAATTATAAAGTACCTGGCTTTATCTTACTGGTTGATTTTGAAAAAGTCTTTGATAAAATTGAATGGGCTTTCATCCATAGAACTCTGTCTTACTTTAACTTTGGATTAAGTTTTAAAACGTAGATTAAGGGTGTTTTTTTTTTATCCTAACAGCAGTACCTGTATTTTTAATAACGGTTACTCTACTGGTTTCTTTGCTTTGCAAAGAGGAGTCCGTCAAGGCCACGGCCTCACTCCGTATCTTTTTATTCTAGTTGCTGAGATGTTAGCGTTAAAAATCCAAGTAAATTATAACATTAGGGGTATTATTATAAGTAATCACTAAGTAAAAACAATGCAATACGCTGACGATACCACCATATTTCTCGATGGAAGCAGGAACTCCATTGTTGAGACCATCAGTGTCTTTACTAATTTAAAAGCAGCTTCTGGTTTATCTCTCAATCTGACAAAATCCAAGGTATTTCCTTTAGGACCCTACGTTACCTCTATTCCTTTTTTTTATACATGATGTATACATTACTATTACACATGGACAGGTTCAAATTCTTGGCATGTTTTTTCACCAGTAATAACACAGATTTATTTTCCCTGAACTATACTTGCTTAAACTTTCAAGATTTAAAAGCTGTTTGGGATCATGGTCCTCGAGGAACTTGACACCGATTGGGCGCAACGTTATTGTAAAAAAATTGCACTTTCTCAGCTAGTTTACTTATTCCAGGTTTTACCTAATCCGCCCAATTATTTTATAAGGGAACTTGAGCAGGTTATTTTTAATTTCATTTGGAACGAAAATCCTGATAAAATGAAACGTTCAGTTATAATTAATACAGTTCAGAATGGTGGTCTCAAAGTCACTCATATTCCCAGTTTTATCAACAGCCTTAAGAGTACGTGGATTAAACGTTATTGTAATGATTGTAATAGTGTGTGGAAATTATTCTTTGATTTATACCTTCAGCCATTTGGGAAACAATTTACCTTCCGGTGCAATTATAAAAATAATGATGTAGATCATATTAAGAATACGTTCACCAAGAAAATTGTTCAGACATGGAGTAACATTATCTTTACTGTGCCACATGAAAATTATGGCTCACAAATCATTTGGAACAATTCTTTTATTCGTGTTTATAGTGACACTGTATTTTATAAACAGCTCTTTCAGAAAAATTATACTTATTTGAATGATTTTTTTTTACCAGAATAATGTAGCGCTAACTTTTGAACAATTTAAGCATACATTTCAACCGCTTCATTTCTATTTACTTTGTATTGGGGATTAATTTTAGCTGTCCCTCAATCATGGAAGAGATCTAGCTGTCTTAGAATGGACGACTTTGATCCCCACAATGATTTCTTTAATAGAGCACTTAACGATATCTCCATAAGTAAGTTTACCTATAATCACCAGTTAAGTCGTGTATCTACTACACCTACATCGAGAAAAAAAGTGGCAGAATAATTTAAATACATTTACAGAGAAGGAATGGCGTACAATTTTCACCACGCCAGTTTATACAGTGTCTGAAATCAAGCTTCATTATTTCTCATTTAAATTCCTAGACACAGATTAATTGCCACAAACAACTTTTAAAGTCTATGGGAAAATGTTAGTCTGATCTCTGCTTCTTTTGCCTTATCTAAACAGAAAGCTTGGAACATTTTTGGGGGGGAATGCAGGATAGTTGCTAATTTTATTTTAGACGTCGAATGGCTTTTCGTAAGGAAACAGTTCTTCTTCTCAAAAACTGATTTATTCTTTGATTATAGTAAAAGGACCTAGCCACCCATTCGACTTTTTAATTTTTCATTTGAAGTATTATGTTAACTAGTGTAAAAGAAGTGAAAGCAATCCTGCAGGCGTTGACGATTTCGGCTTTAAATTCAAATTTGTCTTAAGCATAGAACGATACAACAATCTTAGAATTAAAAGACATACGAACCGTAAAGTAAAATATACTGCATTACAGTCTGTCTTTGCTGTTTGTCCAGATTTATTCTGCTAGAATGTTTAATTGCTCGTTTGTTTAAGAGTAGACTTGTTTCTCTCAATGCATTATGATATTTCTGCATACAGTATTTCTTTACTTGACTTCACTGCTTCTATCACCGTAATCTGACGATCTCTTGTTCTTTTTCTTTTATGTGCCCAGATCAAGGTTTTATCACAAAAGTCGCCAAACAGACTGCATTAAGTTGTTAATATACACATACAGTAATATGTGTATTGCATATCGGCCTACTCTTTACATCACTGAATGTCTCATTCGAAATTATTGTATGATTTAAGGTTAAAAGTCTACCATGTTTGTAAATATTGTGTACATGCCAAAAATATTACTTGTAATTTCAACTACTGTTGAACACCGATTTATGAAATATACGGAGGCAAAAAAAAAATATTATAGGATAAAATAATATAAAAATATAACATGAATATATAACATGAATACATAAAATATATAAGATATTCAAATAAATATACATTTTTTTCAAACAGAATGATGACGTACGCGATGACACCCACAACGCGAAATACGGTCTGAACTCTATAAGCGCGCCACTCAACAGGCTGACGAGCTGAAACCATTCGAAAAAGTCCTGACAGAGACACTGGAAAACGTTCAGTTTAAAACACTCAACAACGATTTTCATTCACGGTTGAAGAGAGACCTAAAGAATTTGACCTCAAACAAAGAGGTCATAGTTTTCGCCGATAAAACACGAACCATGTACTCGGTGGAGCCAAACGATTACAATTAAAAAATACTGAGGGACAATATAACAAAAAAATGCAAGACAACCGACGAATGAGTCACTAATGACGTCAACGGTGAGTTGGAGAAATTGGCCTTTGAGCTCTATACAGCCGACTGAACAAACAGGCGTTCGTCACATTTAAAGACCAGAAGCACTTTCCCCACAACACACCCTGCAGATTAGTAAACCGGGAGGCGAAAAGTGAAATGGGCAAGGTTAGCAAAGTTATATTACATGGCATCAACCAGGCAATACGCAGCAAAGATTGCGGTCAATCAGTGGAGGAGCACAGGTGCAGTGATCGACCGGTACGAGTCCATCAGGGAAAAGACCAACCACAGATTTATGCCGGTGTTCGATATCGTGGGGTATAACCCGTTAATTTTCCAAACGCATGCTAGGGTAGATCCTTGCAGTGGGCCCACAGACATATTCACGTAGCAGACCTAGAAGTTAGCATGGTACAGCCTGGACGAAACCCCGAGGAACGCAGGGCTAAATCCCATTCGATGTATCTATGAAGTGGAAATGATGGAGCTGAACTTTGTGAATTGGTTGACCTCCATATCCTGAGTGAAATCACAGAAACATTCCCGCAACTTAATGTTGGACTTCACAGGGACGACGGACTGGCCGCAGTCGCATCAACATCAGGCCCCGAAACTGACAGGATAATGAAAAGGCTGAACCAACTATTTCGTGACCTAGGGGCTAGAAATCGAGGCCCAGGCGAACCTCAGCACCGTCAACTACTGAGATGTCACACTAGACCTTAGATCATGCACATACCGACCCATCCCCTCCCCCCCCCCCCCGAAACCCAACGACCAGCTTAGTCTCCCGTTTATCGTCATTTCGTGATAATTCTAAACACTTTTAAAATAGCCTCTAAATCAGGCCATCAAAGAAGTAAGCTGACATAAGACATAGATATGTCGAACACGGTCTGGAAAATCAGCCGGTGTAAGTTTATGTTCAATGTATCATCATGCCCGTGTGTAGTGAAGAAGGTACCAGCAACGAATCTGTTGAGAGTATGTGTCTTGTTGTGACATAATATATAGAGAATGCTCTTGTTTACAATTGGGTTATACAGTTGAAAGCACTTTGACCAGAGCTAAACAATGTACTTGACGCTGAGAGATAAAAGCTGTAAGCAGGAGATCATAATCTTATCTCTTCAACATCAACTGCATCAATAAAGTTAATCAGTGGAAGCCATCGGCTCCCTATACTTTCTCAGTCCTCGATGCTATAGGCGTTACTATCACAGTGCACGTACTTCTTATCTGGTACTGAATACAGTCCCCGAAATAAATGTTGGTAAATCCAATACCTTTCGGTTATACAAACATATTTAAAGTAACGCACTGAAAAAAAAGAAGAAGGTTCGAACAAAATTTTGACGGATGCAATGTATGTAATATGTCTACCATGTTGAGATGATACTAGTATAGCCTACGTCTGATGACCCTGTATTAACAGTTCATTGCATTTCCTTTCTGTAGCAATGGAAAATGTTGACTATGAATTTCGTGGGCAGGGCTTCAGTGCTGGCCGTCCTACCTCTTTTTTTTTTTCTTTTTTTTGGGGGGGGGGGGATTCTGCTAAATCAGCTTCATCACACCAGAGATTTAATTTTCCATTCATAGTTTGCATATATCTAAAAAAAACATCTGAAAGTTGAAGAGTCAAATACAATGTTGAAACAGTTACAATACCGATAATAAAGTGACAGGGTAACTAAATATTAAATGATGATATACGGTGTACTGCGTGTGCCAACTAAATGATAAAAATCATTCAGACACTTAACCTTAGTATCTTTGTTTCTAGTTTCCTGTAAATCGTGATTACTTGTTGATGTTTCTTTTTTTTTAGATTGTATAGATATGCACGGTGTGTGTTTTTTAATTTAATAACAATAATATAACAATAACTGAACATTATAATAACAGACCCATATGCGTCTTTTTTCAGTTGGAGGAGGGGGTGGTTTTACCACGAGTGGAAAGTGGAACATTTTGTCTGACAATTATGACCAACAAATTAGAACTCATTTAACATGTTGTTAACGTAGACCTAGTATAGGCTGAGAGGAGCTCCAGATCTTGTGTGTGTGTCGGGGGGAGGGGGGGGGGGTTGTCCGAACCCGTGAACCCTCTCCTCCAGATACGGGGATGAATAACATTGCATACCTGCCGATGGTTATGAAATGAAACAATGATTATTCCGTTAGGTATGCGTAAGTGTAGTAGTTATGTAAAGCTAAATACCTGCAGAAATAAGATGTAACGCAATACTTGACACACTACTTGGTTATTTGACACGTTCTTGTAGCAGAAATGATGGTAACACATGAGCGTTACGTTAAACTTTAATGTTTTCGTTGTTAGAAACAAAACAAAATTGCAAAATAAAGTCAATATGTTTCGCATGATACTGAAAGACTAGACAAGCTTTCACTGATTGATTTCGGAAGCGATGAATGTACACAATGGGCAAATAGTCCGAGTTCACACTCAAATGAGTCAGCTGCGATGTACACCAGATGTTAGCCAGCGCCAAAAGAATAATCCCAAACCCAAAGTTTCCAGGATTATAGCGTTATTGCTGTTTTTATTATTATTATTGGTGTTATTATTGGTGTTATTATTGGTGTTATTATTGGTGTTATTATTGGTGTTATTATTGGTGTTATTACTGGTGTTATTACTGGTGTTATTATTGGTGTTATTATTGGTGTTATTATTGGTGTTATTATTGGTGTTATTATTGGTGTTATTATTGGTGTTATTATTGGTGTTATTATTATTATTATCATTATTATCATTATTATTATTATCATTATTATTATTATCATTATTATTATGATATTCTGATCAATTTGATTTACCACAGTAGCCAGTTCAGATAAAATTATTTTTGGCTTAAAAAGTATAATGATGTGACCTACTCACAATGCTTTCAGTGTTAGGGGTTAGGTTAGGCAATAGTAAGTGACCTTGGTCACATTGGCCAACCACACTGATTTACAATTTGGAATATGTAGTGTCCTTTTTACTGTTAAAAAAGATTTTCTGACAGCTGGCGTACCAAGTTATAGATAGTGTCTATCTCAACTCACCCTGTAGAAATCTATAGCTTATGTAGGTTTTATCATATGTAGGTTTTCTGATGATTATGAAACAGATACCTCTTTGAAAAGTAAAGACTAAAGTCCCTCATGGCCCTCCCCTTGGCTCCTTTAGTGGATGAGTAGGTAGGGGTGTTTCAGCTTTTACGGAGACAAGTAGCAAACTTTCTTGGCCAACTTACCCACACACGTACTGAAAATTGTTACACAGAGTATGTTATCATCTCACAAAGTGAACAATGTCACTACTATGTTATCCGGGGTCGGTGGGGGGGGGGGGGGGAGGGTTGACGTAATTAAATATCTCCTGTTAGAAATCCTGGTTTAAAACAACATCTTATTTCAGTACTTTTCAGCAGATTGTCTACCACCAATTTTGGCCTTATTTTGTCAGTTAGTCTAACCGATAATTTTTCTGTATAGGGCTCAATGAATGGGGCAGGGGAAGAAGGGGGGAGTTTACGTGTCCCATACACCTAGCTAATGACCCTGGATTAAACATAGACATTGGTTATTATTACGGGGATATTGCCGGTGCATAATACGTCCATTTTATTTCCGTTGAGACCAAAAATGGGTGGGTTTTCATACTACGCCTGGAGGTGTATTACATAACTTGACTGAAATAGAAAGGGATTTTAGACCATCGGCCCACAGTGGCCTAGATGCCGCATTCGAGTTTGCGGGATCGACTCGATTCACAGTACAGATCCTTTGTGTTACCTGCGTTCATACTCGGTCGTTCTTTCAAACTTTTCACCGTTACATAACCAGTTATACCGGTCCGCGGCCCTCCGGAGTGCAAAGATATTAAAATCGACCGAACACCAGTACTGAAGTTGCAGCAATTGTTTGACCGGTGACGTTCTTTTCTCAACTTGAAAGTTGCCAAAAATAAGAGAAGAAAAAAAAATTCCATGGGTTCAACAGAAATACTTAATGGCATTGAGAAATCAAGGATTTTGTTTTTACGTAGTGGACACGGGGAGTGATTATACCGATTAAATTCGGAATAAGGGCTAAAATGAAGAAATTCGCCAAAGTTGTATAATTTTATCAGATTACAATGTACTATCATAATCCAAAAAGAAAAAAAAGAAGATAAAACTTTTAGAAACAATTCAAGTTTTACTCTTCCTGACAAAAAGTTATCCCTGATCAAATGCTGATTAAACCCGAGTGACCCCAAAGCGGTGATATTAGCTGTCAAAACACCGTTTGCTCATTTTGCATTTATGAAGACGTAAATTTGCTTTGACTGAAACTGATTGTTCACATGAAGGAAAGAAACAGAGACGCAATGCTGTTAGTTCGTTTGTGTCTACTTTTAATCTTTCTACACATTTTACAGACTATCAAATTTAAATACGTAGAAAAAGGACGTACGTTAATGAAACAGAGTGTCCAGTGTTTGGAGAAAAGAGAAACGAAATGAAAAGTTAAGATTTACGTTCAGTGGCTAACAAAGATAAGCATGCATAGGCTATGAAGGAACTTGCTTCCGGTATAACGTAAACTCCATTTAGCAACTCGGTAAAGGCGATTTTAAGCTCTGGCTGTTTTGTCACACTTAACCTTATCGAAAAGGACATGTTCCATTCACGTGTCGTCAGATGGGTCTAAAGGGGAGCCATGGGGGGGGGGGGAGGAGGTGCTTACCCAGTCAGAACCTGTGTCCCGAAATTGTCCCCATACAACTCCCGTGAGCTGACAAATACATACATGTATATGTCTATTCCCTGTTTATCTTCACAATTTTACAGTTACCTATCTGTTCTAGGAGGTACTTGAGACTTAATTTTCACTAAGAGGTATGATAAGAAATCAGTGCTTCCGCCGTCTTCGATCCTGAACCCCAACAGATTTTTTTTTTATATGTGAAGTATACTACCCTGAGACTTAATCTTTCACCCAGAGATATGTTAAAACCTCAGACTCTCCGTAGGTTTACCCCTAAAACCCCCATCGTGGCATTCTCTCTGGACCCCTGAGGAGTTTTTTAACTTGTCAACTTAGAGGAAAGGAATAGCCAAAATAAGTAAAATTCGTTTGGAATATTTGCGTTCAATGATGCAATTTAAACAAAAGTATAGATATTCTGATATGTTATTTTTTTTAAACAGAAAGATGCTAACACCCCCTATACCCCACTCCCTAAAACTTGAGCTTCTGCCTCGATTTCGCAGTGAAGGAAAATTTTTGCCTCCCCCCAGATGTTCTTTAGCACGATCTCCAGTGCATAGAGGTTCACGCCGAACTTCATGATCCACAACTTTTTTAAGCTAATGGAAAATTTCATATAGCTTATTACGTATGAGACATAACTTAAAGCTTTAATTCTTGTAATCTGACCTACACATCAAACTCGTCCTGCTTAAAGAAGACTTTCCCGTGCTTAATATAACGGCAAATACAAAGTTAAATGCATAGACTAAGTAAACTGTACAAAAGTTAAACAGACACGAAGAACGTGTCTGTTGAAATATACAACATAGCAATGCAATATATACAAAGACATGAGATAACGTAACAAGCGACGAAAAGAGCAAATAAAAAGCAAACAAACAAACAAACGAACATGCAAACAAATATGCAAAACAAACAAACAAACAAGCAAAACAAACAAATACTTATGCATGCATTATAATCTAGTTGAATAAACTTCGTCTCCGAGGTGAATTGTTTGACCAGGGCTGTATACACTAATCGAGCCATCGTATCCGATCGGAGTATCCGATCCGCTCGAAGTATCGGATCCGCTCGCAGTATCCGATCCGCTCGTAGTATCTGATGGAGCGTAGTCTCCAGAAGTTTGAACTTGGTCACCTATGTATTCTCTTGTCTCGGTTATTACAACACCGCTGGGGGACCAAGAAGCCTTGACCACGTCATGGAGATCGAGGGAAGATTGTGAGTGACGTTTCCTTAGGGATCTGTCACCGACTGGTCGAATTAACCGTTTCGAAAAAGAAGATGCTCTTTCGGTGTTTCGCTCTTCAAACTGCCGTACATGTCGCATTAATATGGCGACAGTTCCTAAGCCGAGAAACAAGTAAGCGATGAAGCTGTACCGGTAAGCTACTCTCTTCCAGAGACTGTCCACCACGTACTCCGAGTTACCCGCGACGTAGTCGCCGAAACCGATCGTGCTCAACGTGACGAACGTAAAATATTGGGCTTCTTCGTAACTCCATCCCTCGAAGAACATGAAGAAGACGGAGGGACCGACGACGAATGCCGTGTAGCAGACGACGCACATTATGAACGCGGAGACGATCCGGCGGACCTTCCGAGAGGGAACGAACGAAAGGAGGGAAGTCTGCAGACGGCGTTGTAACTTGGCGAGTATTGCCTGAACCCTGACCCCTATCATCTCGATCAGCAGAGCGGTGAGAGGAATGCCGACGATGGCGTAAACCACCACGAGTATCCTAGACATTATGGACCTAGGAGCAAGGTGGCCGTAACCTGTTTAAAAAAAAAAAAGAAGCAGAAAAGGTAGGTGGGAGGTCTTTTAGCTTAATCTGCGAATTCTCAAAATAAGGAGAAGGTTTAGAGGAATTAGGGAAAATATTTTGCACGTAGTCCGAGTGTTCGCGGAACTAGACAAAATTCCACATATGTGTACGAAGTAGGTGCACCCTGTAAACCTTGTAGCGTATGGAGGGGTTGAATTATGAAAGGAAAACAATTCACTTTGTGCCTCTATACGGATACATAATTAAAAGATGATGAGATACAACAGATGAGGGCGCCCTTGTATGCTGTTATGTGACGTCAGTGCTTAAGATCTACTGACACGTTACGAGTTTGAATGGTATACCGGTGATGGGAATATTCCAATGACAAGTGTACTGGTTCTTGGTAAGACATTTTCATCCTACTGCTGGCATTCCAATCCCAGAAGGCAATATATTGTCCCTAACTCAAGTCAATGCTGTTTAACGTTGATGGTAAAAGTTCTCAAGTCAAGATACATTTCCAGTTGTCCAACGGTTACAAAATGCTACGTAACTGTGGCAACTTATTGCGAGAAGTGTAATTGTTGTCGTATCTGTTTTAATTGCTCTTAAGTCTTGTTTTAAAACTCTTATTTAAGCTTGAACTGTGATACTAGTGAACAGTTAGATTGTGTGTATTGTAGATTTTCCTTTTTATATTGTGGAAGTTAATTCTAGTCAGTAAATAAATCTCTTAAACTATCATGAGGTTCCTTTAAAGACAGTCGAGGTTATGAAACAATAAAAAAATATATAGTTGTGCCCGCGTGACATCACATTTTTTCCCATAATGCAATGAACCATTCTGAACTGATGTATTTCAAGTAAGATAAATCACTCACAAAAGAGAAATGCAGTAGAGATATAGATTTCCTCGAGAAAGAGAGAAAAAAATATTCTGATTTGTATGGGAATATCATTTGTGGTCCTAAATTGTGGAATTCTCTCCTTGTTGATCTCCGGAACGTGCACAGTATACACAGTCTCAAGAAACACCTAAAACATTTTCTCTTTTCTAATGCGAATCATTTTGTAATGAAGCTCAGTGTTAAGTAAGTGCCTTTTGTATATATCTGATGTTCTTTCCATTTTGTTTTCTATTATTTAAAATTGTTTTCTACTATTTAAAAATTGTTTATTTTTGTTTTCAGCACGACCGTGCATGCCTTGTAGTCAAGGTAGAGGGCGTGCATAAACCTTTCATTCATTCATTCATTCATCATTCTTGTCCAGTGGCCAATCCCTATAACGAATGTTTAAGGAATGTTTCGTATAGAATTAATTATATCATTCTCTGTCGTCATATTATCCCGAGGCACCGTTGCTGAACCGACGAAAGCAAATATCAGGTAGGGAATTATTAACACACTGGACTATATTGCGTGAGACTTCTTGGTCAGTATGCTAGCCGACCATTCTCGCAGCATTTCGACTTTGATTGAACTTCAGAATGAAGAAAAAAAAGAATCATATATGCCTGTCTTACTGGGTAAGAGTCCTATATATTTTTTTTCTTTCGGGCTACTGGTGTGAAATGGTCTTGGTTACAAAGACGAACAATGCTTTGCTATTGTCCGAATAACGTACCTGGTTGTGACGAAGAACGTCAAGAACGTCTAAAAAGGTTATCCCATTCTTTTACATTGTCCTTAAATACAGGCGTTGACAACGCAACAATATATCATAGAAAGGAACAACATTGTTCTAGCCATTTATTCTCACAAAAGTAAATGAATAAAAACATCAGCAATAGCTTCATCTTCTCAACTCCTCGTATCATTATGTCTACAGTTACAGAAGATCATGATTTGGATACACGAGTAAAAAAAAAAAAAAGGAAATATTCTTGAGCAACACCTAACTAAGTTTCTCTCTTTGAGATATTTATCTTTTGAACAAAAGTTCGCCACTGCCCTCTTTGTTTTGGATGATCTATCATTCTGTGTTCACAAATATTAGTTTTGGATATAATTTTTTTTGCAAAGGATTTCTTAGTAAAATAAATGCCTCATTTACACTTTTTTGTACCCTTTACACCTGTTTACACTGTTTACTCACTTTTAGGACTCATTTTCCCACTTTCATTTCGACTACATGATCCACTACATCCTTGCATTGAGACATCGAAAGGAAACTTGCTCCTATAATTGCACGATTTCACCCAATTTAATTTTTGCCTGCTGCTGTTGCTTTCTTTGTCAACCTGAATGTTTGCAACAAGATGTGACACGAAAATGAAAAAGAATGAAAAAAATGAAAAGTCCAAGAAGAATCGGAAAGTATTAATACAACAAATGACAAATACGTGTGTAGCGGCGATAGCTTTCTGCAAACGCTTACCGATCGTGGTGAGGACCGTGACTGCGAATAACACCGAGTTGGTCCAAGTCCACTTCCGTGTGTTCGGTTCCGTCTGGTTGATCTCCGACCAGTTGACGTCGTCCCTCCACTCCCTTTGGGATTTCTCGATCAGGTCCATGAAGTCCGAGTGGCTCAGACACCGGTGAGTCTCGAGAAATTCCCGGTAATATTCCCGGGCTCCCTCCTGGAGTTCGTTCGCTTTCGGCACCTCGAAGAATTGAAACATCCAACCCCCGGCGACGATGTAAAACAGAGAGAGAGCCAACACGACACAAAACTTGAAGTTCGACTTCATTGTTTTGGGGTTTTTTTGGGGGGGTAAAAATCTGATTACACGAGGGAAGGGTTGGACTGAAGGTGACGATCTTTATTTCTCGACCATCTAAAATGTCGGCTTTTTAGGACGCATTTCTTCTACAGTTACAGGTGTAAAATGATGGCCAGAGCAGTGACCTTAGTTGACTTTTCCACAGTTCCACTCACGGGTGCTATACAAAATCCAGTGTGGTACTTAATTATTGAATGATGTTACCCGTCGTAGGGCGTTGCCCTTTTTCAGCGAAGTGGGTTATCGAAAGAAATGATGTGGACCGTAACATGGAGAAATTAATGACGTAACGTCGTCTACCTAAATCTAGTTCGGCACTTTGTGTAACGATAACCTGACATTCAGCTACCTACGTCGGTCTTAGCCAGCACTTTCCGATCTGAGAGCGAGCGTTGCATCGAGTTGAATAACAGAAAACGAAGAAACACCCAACCACACACGTGATCCCATGCGAGAAAACGAATCAATAAACGCATTGTAGATCATGAGACCCGTACATTTAAAACACTTTAGCTCCCACAAGGCCGCCAACGTGGTTATCTTCAAGGAATAATCCAACTGGAAGCTTCGGTGTAGGTATCTACTACATAATTAACAAGTGCAATTAGGCAAACTGTCCACGAGGAAAATGACACTTTCCACTTATCACCATGCATACTTTACTAGCTATTAATTTAAGGTACCCATTGTTTTACCTAATTATGTCCTGGTAGTGCAACTATACTTCAACTCTGTCCGTCAAGAAAAAAAAAAATGTTACACAACGGTTTTCTTTTACTGCGAAAACTTCATGCAACAGTGAAAGATAGTAGCCTTGTTTCTATACAATGTATGTAAGATTTTTCTCTTTGTGTAGCCCGAACCTAACGTTAGCCTATCTGTTACAATTGCCTATATTTGCATTCACGCAGAGCGTATTGCAATATTGAATTGTCTCGTGCTCTCGGGAAACTGAGAAATATACGCTTACACACGTACCCTAGAGACAACAACCATCCTAGGAGGAACAGCAAGGGCCACTTGTAACCTTTTTCAGCAATATTATCTACGTAACATATGCTAACATTTCCTCAAAAAAAAGTACGTAACTGATCAACATCCATGTCGTTTACTCGAAAATCAATTGTGCATTTTACTCCAAAGTATGATGGCAACCCATTTGCGAGAAAATCGGTAGAACGTAATGGCAGGATACGATTTATTACATCGAAAAGAAAAAAAAAAACGAAAACCACATCGTACATTTCATCATTTTCTGCACACCTTTTATTAAGGAGATCACCAATACTTCACAATTCATAAACAGAGATTACAATAGCACGTGTATGAAATATCACAAACCGACCAAATTATCATGTGGCCTTATACGTCCTATTCAACCACAACCATAGCGGAAAAAAATCTTAACAAACCGTTGCCTCCTCCTGTCCCGAGAACTCACAATTTCATGTTGCCATACAGATGATAATAAAAGAAACAGTTGATATAATGGTAATACAATGCACTGTTATAGTCGAAATGCCAAACTGTGGGAGAATGATGTGTGGAAATTGATTGTTACAATGCGAGATAATTTTTTATCAAGTGTGTTCCAACGCAATTGATAATTGCTATTACTCAAAAATAAGTGAAGGCTAAACGTAACTAACAGTTTGAAATATTTTCACATATCAATCGTCGGATAAACGATCACCAATACTGAGTCCATTCAACGTTGGATGACTTCTGTCATGACGCACATCTGTCTCGATAGAGGCATGATGAATTGACGTCGCTGAAAATCCTCTTTTCTCGCTAACTTAGTCAGTCAGAAAATGTCATGAAATTTCCGCCCGTGCTGTGATGTGAAACATAGCTTTATAGGATGGTCTAGCCACAGATTTGGCTTTGATATGTTCAAGAGGAAGTTAATCTGACCATTACGGTGAAACTTCCATTCAATTCCCATGTGCGGTTCCCGAGATATGAGCAGTTGAAGTTGCCACATTTGTTACCAACAATTGACTTGAAGCAAGCAGGAGTGATGCCATCTCCCCACATTGATAAAGTATTTTATGTTTTTCTTCAAAATATACACCACATTTAATACTTCAATATATATTGATATTATAACGTGAATGTATGAGGGGTATGAGAGTTTTGTGACCTTCAAGTCACCAGTATGTAGGTTGACCACCTGCTGATTTCGAGGTCAAAATAATAAGTTTACAAATGAAGAAAATAAAAGACTTCTTAGCAATGTGAAGAGATGATGTCACTCCTGTTTGCTTCAAGTTCCCAGTTGGTAGCAAAGGGGTAACTCGAACTGATAAAACAGTGAGAACCGTGCATGGTAACTGAATGGAAGTTTTACTATAAGGGTCACATATTTTCTTACTCTTAAACATATCAAAGCTAAATCTCTGGCTGGACTATCCTTTTAAGAAAACCTTTGTATTTGTTGTCCACTTCGTCACTGTGTCAGTGTCACTCATCGTCACATTATTACTATTATTATGTACAGAAGTGTCCTTTTTACATAACATTAATGGACAGGATGTATAGGGATCGAAATCAAGCTCAGTCCCATGGACATTTCTTTCAAATGAGTAACAAAATGTCCAGTAGCCAGTTTTATTTTTGTTCTGGAGTGGACATTTTTCGTCTATTGACAGTGAATGAGTTTCGATCGACGCTACCTGTGCGTGCTATACAAGTGCATTTTTATCTGTGGTATTAATGTTGTTGGGTGGCCATCTTTTTTTTTAATGTCAAATCGAAACGGGAAAACATCTAGGTATCGCTCGGGTAAATGCTCGAAGGGAAATTTTCGGCTTTCAGCTCGTTTTTCGTAGGCTACACAGGTGAGGAATATGCAGTACACAACTTTTCCCGGCTGAACATGACGTGTACATCTTTTCCGTATCTCGCGCTGACAACCACAGCCAGTGAAGAATTTGCTAACACCGCATTCTGTCTACAAAATATCATTTCACGATACAACGAGCCTTCAAAGTGTAACATTTATTTTGTGTTCCAGTTTGCCAACCAAAATGATAATGCCAGCTCCAACAAAGAAAGCTATATTATGTAGAAGCAGAGTAACCTTAGGATGAGTGGTAGACTTGAAATCAATAACAGTCGGCATCTGTAAAAGTAAAAGCAAAAAAAAAGAGAAAATGATTAAATAAAAAATCGACCACAGCTTACTACATGCCAAAATACAGCCCTTACAAAGGAGACATTTTTCTTTCTAGCGCCCTCACTAGTTCGTACGATACGTTGTGACGTAATTTGAAGAGAGGGGGGGTCTCCTGTTGGTCTGCACATGCTTTAATTACCATTTCAGAAACCCTACATTATCTTTATTTTATCCTCCCCTGCTTGAAACAATCAAATGAAGTTATGAAATCATAAAACCTCAGATGTTCAAAATGCACACATGTGAGAGATCTGAACATCCTTGATGTTAGGGCGCGGAACTGTCATGACATTTTCTGTTCGAGATATTCACTACCTGGTATTTACCTTATACACCACATAAATGGTTGTAGTTGCCCCTGGAATAAACCGAACTGAGGAGGAAGAGGAATCAACCCCCCTCCCCGACCCACGGGGAGACGATATCGGTTAATAATGTAAGCAATTATACATCTACAGTACATTATAACATATCTTAAATATCGTAAAAGGCAAGTATGAGAGCCTATAGAAACCTCCATTAAGTAGGACTATATCGGTGTTTCCTGTCGTCGAATGGGCGTATAACTTAACTCATCAACGTAGAGTTTTTTAAGGCATCGTTACGTGGAGTCTCTTTCAACGATATTTCCCCCGGTCTATTGATTAGAGATTTTTTTTTTTATCCGATTAGTGATTTTGCGTTAAATTCGTTAATGAAAACGTTCCCGTCTGTTGTTATTTATTATATCTCAAACAGATGTTTGGAGCAACATTTACAATAACTCAGCGTGCTCACGTGCAAACCAGCATGACCATGAATAGTCACATGTATGGTCACGCGGCCCGTCCATGCAAGACTGATTTTTTTTTTCCCTGTCTTCTCTTGAGATTAAACAAGCAATCGTCCTTGTATGTTTAGACGAGAGTGCTGGTATGTTTGTAGGCCCTAATTAATTAGGCCGGCAAGAAGTCTACCGTGTCACTGTATGTTAGTGTGGGTCTACAAGGCAGGTTGTTCATAGACGCCTTGCCCACGACGTCAAAGTGATACAGTGAAGCGCGCCCTCCTTAGAAACTGGCGACGAAATTCGACACGTGGACCTTGCGTCTCTGCCATTTCTCTGCACGTCTGTCTACACGTGCCTACCGTGGACATATGCAATGTTCGTTTGTTTATCCTCTGAGAAGAAGGTATTTTTTGTTGTTATGTGACTTCAGGGAAGGAGGTCTGTACTCCAGCGTGCGAAGGTGTGAATTGGCAAAAACTATGTCTCAAAAATACGCCCCCACTGATGTTGTCTAGTGCACCTTTAATAAGTTGCAAAATGTTGTTTGAAGTCTCCCTTCTGGTATAATCTAGTTTCGTTCGTCATTTTGATTACGTGTATGGATGGGAGGAATGGGGGGTGGATGCTAGTAGGCTCACGAAATTGCTCCTTTTTTTGCTAACTGAGGTGTGCTTCAGAAGCCCACGTTTTGTAGATTCCGTAGATGAAACACTTTTGCTTAGACTGAAGCAGTGGCTTAGCTACCCAAGGGAGTTGGCTGGAGTGGACCAGGACTCCCAAAATACAGAAGTCCCCTTCCCTGATCTATGAGGCTTATGAGGCTTATATATATATATATATATACATATATATATATATATATATATATATATTGATATATATATATATATATATATATATATATATATATATATATTGATATATATTGATATATATATTGATATATATATTGATATATATATTGATATATATATATTGATATATATATTGATATTTAAACATCACAGTGTAAATTTGTGCAACGTAGGTCCCCTCATTCACGTGACAGGTCTCTAAAGAAAAAAATCTAGCTTGGGCTGCAGTCAAGAAGTTACACATAAGATTACAAGAGTTACTCGAAATATTTTAGTTAGCCTCGACCAAAGACCGGTTCTTGACTGAAGTTAAGCCCTGAGAATTACTTTTCTAAGTATAGCAGGCAAATATGTGACGATCTATAGGATTTGATGAAAGGGCAGCCCCTGCCGTAATCTACTTCAACTTTTATTTGCACGTAATGAATCTAAGCTTTTATCGTTACCGAGTAAAGAAATTACAAAATGAGTCCTCACCATGTCTACCAACGCTATATAGATGAACATCCCCGCTGTGATTCCCAGAATCCACTGCTGAGCTCCTTCAGTGGAACTCGCCGGTATTCCGATGTACAAACCAGCGAAACTCGTAACCCCCGACAGAGCGTTGAAGAATAGCGCCCACCTCATCGGCATTCCGCATTTCAACAAGATTGCTAAATCCCCTGGAATACAACAGTGGCTAAAGAAGTTAAATGCGTAAAGAAATAAATGTTTTCGAACAATGACTGTTTCGAGTCCATAGGAAATTAGTAATAAATCATTCACGAGACTTTTGAACAGTGGTCAGTGCGAGATAATGGTATTACATTTTATTTTATTGTATTGTATGACATCGTATTGTATTGCATTGTATAACGTTACATTGCACAGTATTGAATAACCTACCATTGTCTATTGTAGTGTAATTTTTACACTAACAACACAAAATATTATACACATAGGGAGATGTTTATGAATGCCAGCGTCATTGAACAGAACGTCCAGTCCTTCAAGGAATGACATTATTCATATTATTTCACGAATGACAAAAAATAATAACACCTTAAAGTTTGACAAAATTTGATTGGTAAGAGAGAAAGGGCATATGGCCGAGCTAATACATAAATACGATATGTAATGTATTATCCCCAATGTTGCAGCTACATGTGCGGCACGCGTGCGCGTGTGTACTTGCCCCAATGCAATGTTGGCTGATCCTGTTCCAGTGCGTATATATACTAATCCGTGGCTTAAACGTCATAATCGTGATGGCAGTGCCTAATCTCGCATGGGCACGTGACCAACAATTCAACCATTCAGATGTAAAGGAATTTATAAGGTATGCAATATGTTTTAGTGTATGTTGATGCAGGATGTATACATGCGTTTGGCGTGTGATGTAGGTAAACAAAGAACGTCCAAGACGAGGTAAAAAAAGGAACGACTGATTAATGTGATAAGATCATTGGGGTTTAACAGTGCCGCGGGGAGAGAACATAGCGGTCAACTCAACACATTCCTGAAAAATCAATGAAAAAAAAAGAAGAGACCACCGAAATTAAAGGCGCAAAACGTTAGCCTTGAACAGCATCGAAATCAGTGTAATCTACGGAGAATAGGCGGTAGAGTTCGCGGAGAAGTTCGCAATCGTCAGAACACTGTCATTAAAATCGGAACTACTAGAGAAAGAGACACATAGTGTTCCCGCTCTTTAATAACAAAATAAGTGCTTAGAATAATCGGTTAAATAGGGATGAAATGTATCTGTATATGAAGCACGATTGACCAAAAAAAAAAAAAATTCTTAGTGCTATCTTTTCACTTTTAAGCCTTTCGTCCTTTCTCAACAAATTACAGGAAAACACAAAGTGAAGAAAATGATAGGAAGCAATTTGTGATGTTGGATATTAAGGAAAAAATATGGAAACGAAATCAAGAATGATTAGCTCCATATCCATAATAATTGACAAAGATTTTTCATGCCGAAATGGTAAAGAACAAAACAAACATAATGAGGAGATCATATAGCATTTCATTATCAAACATTCACTCTGAGTAAAAGTCAGCGATAGTGATAATTCACTGAAATCAAAATCCCATGGAGTTTCTAGATCAACTGTAAATCTGTATAAAACCTGTTCTCACGGATGGGTGGTAATTATGTAATGGTACGTCGGAAAAGTAGTCATTTCGTTAACCTGTTATAGAGACACCACAGCTAGAATAATATGATCAGCATATAAACTCTGAACGTCAATTTGTTATAGCATATTTACCGATTTCGTGTGATATCTCGTGGAACACTATGGCGATGCCAGTTGAGAATCCTCGGCCGAGACTCACGGAGAAAGACGCACCAATCGCAAGGCCGTCAGCGAAGTTGTGGAGGCAGCCACTCATGATAATCATGACTGGAAGGGTGCCATACTCTGACAACGACACAATTATAAAAAATAAGGATTTGAGTCTCCCTGCTGAAGGGAGAAGGATGATATGTTAGGGGGGGGATTTTTTTGGGAGGGGTTGGTTGGTCTTTCTTTGTAATTTAATAATTTTGGCTTTGCTTGTTCGAAATCAAATTAAATATATGGAGCTTTTAGTTGAGTTGACGCAAAGCGTAAAAACTGCACTAAATCTTTTATACTTTTCCCAAAGCTGGAATTTATAGGGTAGGGTCAAATAATTTTTAACCCGAGGTTTGAGGTTCTCTGAGTCTTTTTTCTCTCAGTTCCTCTCGTCTTGTACACAAATCTTTGATCTCATTGGTTAAAATGACAACACTCTCTTTTTTTTCCATCACTCATCCAGATGTATACCTCATAAAGCAAAACAAAAAACGTTCGGACAAAATTTGTTTCATTGCGTTTTCGTTACGGTTCTCCCTTTAATGACTTCATTTATTTTGATGTTTCCTTTTCTACTAATGAACGTCATTAAAAAAAAATGATAAATCTTACTGGAAAATAATAGCAAATGTAATAGAACAATTCGTTAAGCAAGTCAAAAATACTTAACAATGATATCGATCATCTTTTGAAATAAAAAAAAATAGGAAATTGATAAAATATGACAGGTCATGTTTTTTCCGTACAATTAATCCAGTTGCATGACAGAGGACGATGTGGATGAGTGAAATAATGAGTAATAAATGTGATAGTTCACCAAACCTTGTTATTATGTGAAAATGGTGAAGGATTGAGACATGACTACATTTGACCCCCATCGTTGCTAAGTCTGTGAGACATTTAACTGTACTAACAGCTGCAGGTCAAACTCGATAGGCTCCCCCTTAGCCTATTCCTGTAATTCTATCTTCATGAAGAGGTATAAGTTTTGGAAGCGTTAACAATTTTTGAAATAGGTACGTATGTAACAGTTGTTGTATGTCAAACCTCTGTAAACGTAATGGAAGAGTCCCTGGCCCTGGACTTGAGAGGGAGTTTGTAACCAATCAGGAGGAGAGTCGCCAAAATGAATATTCATAAGATTAAAAAGAAAAAAACTCACTCAATATCTTGAAGGTAGTTGACGGGATATCCTGGACTTCTTCCGACAGTTTCTTTTCATTTGCCTTATATGGAAAGATTACAATAAAAAACAATAAAAAAATATACATACAAATGTAACCATGTAGTAATTACTTAGATGTGTAAACACCATAAAATGATTTTCAGGGCAAGGAACGAAGAGATATACTTGCAACTATAGTTTCCTTATGAACTATACTCAACCAGGTGTGTACATTGGTGAGAGTTCGTAATATATGCAACCTTTCGCTCGCAATAACTCTATCATTTTCAATAACATAATACATAAAGTAAAAAGGTAATGACAGGAATGAATAATCTTCTATACTGATCATTGTATAAGTAAGTTATTATTAATTAATTAAGTTAATTAAGTTACCTCCATTCGGATTGCGTCAACTTCTTCCTGCCTGACGTTGCTGTATTTATCACCTCTCTTTGTTTGATAGGGAAACGAAAACAAAACACACATAATAAAATAATAGAGTAGTATTTACAGTGAAAACAATGCTAAAAAATATTGAGAAGAAAGACAGGTAACTTAAATTTAGAATTCCGGCGTGCCGTTCATGAATTAACAAACGTTGCCACCTCATCGTAACTGTTTTAACTTTAAGTGTGGTCAAGCTTTATAGGACTCTAATTTTTTCCCTTCTCCTCAAGATAATATCATCTTGACAATGTCATATCGCCTACTCGTCTTATCTCTGTCTTGTGGGTGGCGATCAAACGTTCTCCTAAATACTTCACCTCCTGGTCGTCACTATAATGGGTATGCGATGGACCGTAAAATATGCAAGTAATAAATAAGTCTTTACAAAACAGCAGAAGAAGTTTAGTGTGAAGCTAAAACAGCTCAAAATATCATCAGTAAGCTTTCTTTCGCGATTTCAAAACACCATTCACATAATTTGACAGTAGTGACATTATAGACGCATATTCTGAGGTATTCTGCTTTAGACAAATGTCACTACAATAAACGCATTAAGCAATAAACGCATAAACGAATCACCGGTGAAATATTATCTGGAAGTCTTACCCCGCCATGTTTGAGGTACTCTGCGCTGATTTCCACCAAGTAGAAGGCATACAGCGCCACAAGCACCATGCTGGATTTCCAGATGTAACTTTCGCTAGCTTCACATTCTGTGTGAGTGTGCCCGTGGCCGTCGTGACTGTCGTGGCTGTGCATTCCAAATATCTTGGACATTGAAAAAGATAGAGGAAAAACAATTACTTCATTGTACTTTGATCATATACACAGGGTAGTTCCTGAGAACAGAGGCATGTAGTAACCAGCAGTGATTTGACTGCCTTTCCATGATATATGTTATCATGCATATGCGTTTTATCACTGTCACTGTTATGTTTTACTTAATATGAAGGAAATATAGTTAGGTATGTATAAGAAAGAGAAAACCCAGTGTAACACTTTGTGAGTGAAATGACGTGACAGAGGAATAAATGTATTGAACCCAGAAATAGTGTTTGAATCGCTAGTCTAATGCAAGAAAATAGTAAGAAATATGAGGTCAGAAAGCCAATTAATGGAATGAACTATATTGGTCTAGGATATGGGCAAACCTGATAAATTGACACGGAACGTAAATGAAAGCGTGTCTATAGTATTACCGTAGGGGTGTTCCTGCTGCCAACTTTAATCTTGCAACATGAATGTTTCTTTCACGTATGAACTTGAAACTTAGGGCATTTCTGAAGATTTAATTTATCTCAGGTACCTCTAAGTCAAAATTATTGTTTATCTGATAACTTTCCATACCTCTCACCAAATTCGTCACGTGATTACCTATAACGGATTTATTTGCATACCTAACGTCTGTGCGTTATTATGGTCTATGCCTCATTGCCATTAGGCTAACGTCACCAATTACTGTTTCAATGAAGGGTGTGCTACGAAGAGTATGTAGTCTTCCCACACAAAAGCAACACATTAGGACAACCTTTTAACTTAAATTCGACATTATTTATTACACAGAAAACAATACACGTATATTGTCGCTACATTTCGGCAAAACTATTCGAAATAAGTCCAAGTGTCGTCAGTGGTTGATTTATCCATGTTCAGATTAACGTTGATCAAATATCTCAAGTGCGTCACTTTTAACCTCGGAATTCTATTTGTTCAACAGAACACAATACAAACAAAACATTTTTTCGTACATAGCCTACAATATGTAGAATGGAAACGGGATGACAACCTGAGAAAGATGAATGAACTTGATTGACCTCTTTGAGGTCATAAAAAGTACGGAATCTGAACAAAGGTAACGGTATTAGTGAAGATAAATATAAGGGAGATAATTATGATAGCTGAAGTTTCATTCCGATTTGCAAGGTCAAGCAATATATACAGAGATTGTGACATCGCTTTTGAAGAATTTGAATCACTGATCAAATTCAGAAAATAAACGCTCAACTTTCAGCACTTTATTTGAATTGCCATCATTGGCTAGGCTGTCAGTGGTTATGGTCGCCGTTAGCCGTTGACATTGCATAGTATGAGGAGAATCCTTGGGTAAAAGTTGTGATGATAACTTTACGACGATGGTCTGAATACATTGGACCCTCTGATCGTCCCATTAGAAAACGAACCTTGACCTTTGGGTGTTAATGTCATTCTTCAAGGTCATGTGACACGAGAACGGGGCGCGTATATGTCGATATTTGGTACATGTAATTTGAAACTTGTATTGGTTTGGTTTCAAAGAAGAGATGGTATAGGATGGACTCATGGATTCATTTTGTCATAAATCATGGACGACTTTTGAGCTTCTCATAATATTTTGGAAGTTTTGCAATAGCACTCTGGGGTATCACCTCGTGGGAATTTTGAATTTAGAATTCATTTCGTGATTATATGAAATTTTGCAAACTGTTATGATCATTCATATCTTTCTGTGATACTGGGTAACTCACTGCAGGAATGAGGTGTAACATCGCTTCGCTTAATAACGTCGAGACGGCCAGACCGATGAAGAAACTCAGAAGCACTTCTTTCTTCGTCCCCTTCGCCCATGGAAATATGATCGCCCCGATAAGAGCGCTCAGCGTAACGAGGAGGACAAAAATCGATCCGTATAGATACGCTATAAAGAGACGTAATAAAATGCAATATGTCATCAGGAAATATGCTCATGTACCAACAAGATATATAGACAGGTTACATGTCAACTATAGCCATACAATCACTTGCATACAGAACATACCTAACCTGCAAAATGAACTACCAATTTTTATGTTATCTACAAAGTAAATCGAATGGAAGTTTTTACGATCCTCTGCAGACAATGGAGAAGAAGAAAAAAATTCTACTCCTGAAGAATGTGCTATTGTAACTACACAAAGGCAGGACATGCTTCACATAATCCATTGTCCGAGGAGTCAAACAACTTATTGTTTGTAGTAACACCTACGTAAGTTCTACAAACAGACAGTGGAGACGTCGCGCAACTACTACACTACTAACATGCTAAGTTTGCACCAAAGACCGTATAGCGCCATAAAGCGCAAGACCGGTTACTCTACCTATAAAGCCGTGGTACGTCCATGGGGCGAAGCAACCGCCATTTTAGCAAGCAAACTAAACATCGGCGCTGATGTGATACGATGAACTGTGTGTACGTACATACGATCGGGTTGTTATCGATTTCCACGTTATGGCGTTGGGGAAGAAGAGTTTAGCTCACTGTTCTTCAATTAATTGACGAATCGGCAAAGTAAAGGACCTAACTTAACCATACCATACCATACATCAAAGCTGCTTACGCTCTGCTCCAATTGCATACCACGCGCAGTTGTGTACACTTCCGTGTGAGTAACCGGTCTTATGCCTTACGGCGTTATACTGTCTTTGGTTTACACCATGAACCTTGAGCCTTGCCTAGTAAACGTCATAAATATTTTTAAAACCTTTTTTGTGATTTTTATTTGCCCTTTTAAGAATAAATTTGAACTGAAAACTGAAAAAAAAACAAAAAAAAAAACAGTTAGCTCCGTACAAATATTTGCAATACGTAAAGGGATTCAACGAACACGAAACTTTGACTACATCCCCGGGAAGTTTTTTTTTTTTTTTTTAGCTGACTGAATTCACATCCCATATTTCGGTCAACGCAGCACCCTTCTAGAATGTAGAAGGCATTTTTAACAAAACACTGTAGTGAGTTTTGTGTCATTTATGCAACGGTTTCTTTCAACCACTTTTTGAAGTTACAAATATGACCAAGATGCCATTGCAAAAGTTGGTGTCTTGTTTCAGGTGATACTCCGCCTTATTCCATTACACTCACAAAACGTAACGGTAAAATAAGAACCCCGTAACTTTTAGGTAAAATTTTACATACAATTAATGTAAGTCTTACATTATGTATGTAACAATTTTTACTAAAATGTAGTAAAAGTTACCAAAATTATGTAAAATTTGCAAATACTGCTTACACTAATTACATGTAAAATTTATGGAGTTCTTATTTTACGTAATTCAGGTAAATAATTCTGTGAGTGTACTTTGTAAGGCGAGGATAAGATACGTAAGAGGTGACGACGTATCACTCTTAAGAGTCACTTTGTGGCGATAACCGAATCACGACGGTATTAATGTGACGATTATGCCCCTCTTCGAAGTCTTTGGCCTCTTGGAACTATTCATCATAACAGAAAATAACTGTGCTGTCAGACAAAAACTGGTGACGCCCTTTCACAAAAAATAAATAAATAAATAAATAAAATAAACAGGATGTGACGGTAACTTACTTTTGGCAGTCAGAAGGTTACTATAACAAACTCGCGCCAACAGTTACGCGGTGACTGTAAGAAACTCCCAAGTTTTTTTGTTTTTTTTTCCCTGTGACAATAACATAATCACACAATAACATAATCACGCAATAACATAATCATAAGTGACAATAACATAATCACAAAGGTTGCGAAGAGACGATAACATAATAGTTACAATGTGATGATTACTCACACTTGAATGTCACATCTTCCTTTTCGTGAGCGTGTTCTTTTTTACAATAACCGCCTAACTGTTGCTGAATAAGGGCAGGGCAGACTTTATAAAAATCCGTTAGCCCTTCCTCTTCATTGAACCCGTGGTACGCAAACAGCTCGTCTACGGAAAGACACTGTCGAAAAGTTGAAAAAAAATCATGTAGGCTAATATTTGGGGCAGTGAAAAATTGGAAAAAAAAATCGCCACACCTTTCATCTTAAGTGCTTAGACCAATCTTTGTAAGTAACAACATGAAGGCTTAAACTACAGAGATTATAATCAGTGTTCATTAAAAAAAAAAAAAAAAAACCTGTGTAACGCTTAGGCCAATCCTCGTTAGCAATATATCGGTGTTAGGCTTACTGATGCAATCATACAGTGTTTCTTCAAATCAGATACATGTTCAAATGTATAGGCCTTGATCTTCAAGTGATATTTCTCTGTTAGGCTATATCTCTGTTAGGCTGACTGTATGGTAATCAGTTTCCATCAAGTTCATACCTTTTTGATGCTTAGATCTATCTCTGTTCCATTGTGGTCATGGTCTGCGTGGCGTTTCTTCGTCACGTGATCTCCTGCTCCCATTTCCGGTTGGTGATCATGATCATGAGCCCCTGGAGGATGGTCGTGGTCACCGACGGGGGTTAAATCGAGGTCCTCCAAAATATGGAGAAATCCTTTGAATAAAAAAGAATAAAGAAGTTGCCTCCAATTGTTAGAACAGTATCCTGTATTTTGTATGTGCAGTATCTCTTAAGGTAACATCTTTCTCGATATAAACAATCACTATAATTAAAAATTAATAAATGAAGAGTTCAAAAGTAGCAGCTGCTGGCAGTGAAAGCCCCGGTAAGGGCCTGTTTTTTTTTTCTTTTGGATTAGCTGGATATAGGAAGTTCGGTTACAAGACGTTTCATAATAGTATAAGGGGAAAAGTCTGCAGGCCAACGCTGATGCTTATGTATTTGATTCTGCTCAAGTGCCAATAGCTGGAGAAAAAAAACTACAATATAACGACAATTCCAGCACTTTCTCCGTTAATTTGTTTTCATTACAATGTAACACAATCCTTTATGAGCCCTCAGAAATGGCTCTTTCCAGTAAGACTAGTGGTCATTCTCAAAATGTAAAATGAAAAACAAAAATGTTAAAATAATGATCAGGTTTGAATCATAGTGTTATGGTTGACTTACATAATAGTAAATAAAAAGAACTATTCTCTTAGTAGTGTAACGTCACTTCTCTAACAGCTTAGAGAGGGCTGCAATAGCGAACCTTAGGTTTCGCGGGAGAAAGAAACTCAAAAGAAATGACACTGGAGATGATCGGTAAAGTTGAAAAAAGCTATATTCTGTCTCTTCCGTTCAACCTCTGGACAATTACGCAATCATCTTAAGGTTACGCTAAAGCTTACCGCAGCAATCTGCTCGTTATACACAGCGTGGAATTACGCAGCACAGGGTTACGCGGCGCAGTTACGCAGCGCACTTACGCGGCGCACTTACGCGGCGCACCTACGTAGCGCACTTACGCAGCGTCGTAACGCAGCGCAACAACGAAGCGTTCTTATACGGCCTAAGTTCAACTACGGAAGCCCGCCTCACTCACAGAGCCAAAGCAGTAACATTTACAAAATCAGTATCGGACGAGAACAAATATTTTAGGAGTCTGCATTGTCGTCATCTTCTTGGGTACAGACTCTAGATCAAATTTAACATGAGTTACTTCATAAGCGGGGGAAGGGCTCCTCATGAACAACCGAATAACCTTAGCAAGGGTAGCGATAAGTTATCACCAGAAATAACACAATTTGGTATAACGCCGGGACATACTCTGTAAATCATAAATCTCGTCTCAGCCTTTAGGGAAATATCAATTACGACTTAAATCATTTACGTTAAAAAAGTATATCAAAACTCACACTTACAAATTGACTGCGTCGGAACGTGGCTACAATGCAATCACACAAATTTCACGGACTCTAGTCTTGCTTGTTCTCTGGCGATCTTAGAACTGCCCGTCAGAGAGGAGAAACAGCGCTCTATCAGGAACCTACAACTTTTCTTTTTCTATAACCCCCGGAAACCGCTTTATTTCTCCTATTTTGGATCTTTTAGTTCCTTATTACTTTTCCTCCAATAACCCAGAAAACACCCCTTCCAAGGACACCGCACAGGAGATAAGCTCCGATAACGAGGGGAAGAACTCGGGCGTGTTTACTATATATCTCACAACAAAAAGTCCCAGAGCTTCGTCATTCCCAGCCGATGTAAAAAAACGATAGTAACACAATTTGATACTTTGTCCTCTTAAAGGGATAGCGAGACACAGAGAAACAATTTACACTACCAGTTACAGTAGGTTTAGGTTTCTAAAATGACATTCACTTAATGTTTCGCTTTTGTATCGCATGCTAATGATCGAGAGAAAAGGAAAAGATCTCTTATTGAAGAACGACATATTCACAAATCCAGATTACCAATGAAGGATGGTAAACGTAGGGTTGTAAAAGTACCAGCAAAGGAGGAAGAAAAAATAATGAGAACCTCACCGTGATGTGAAATAACTTCTCCATCTCCGTACTTATCCAAGATTTCATGGGTGAACTCCAGTGGGTTAGGGTATATGGCGTGGCCGATGCATTGCCCCTCCATTAAGTTGACAACAAGCCAAGCAAACACGTTTTTAAGTTCATCGGCTGTTGCCCCAAGCTCATGATTATCCACGAGGTTATCGAAAAGCACTTCAGCGTCAAAGCACTATCAAAAACAAGATACTAACAATTACTATAGTAGTATTAATAATAATAGTAATGTAAATGATGATGATAATGATGTCAATGATGATGAAGATGATGATGGTGATGATGATGATAATGATGATGGTGATGATGATGGTGATGATGATAATGATAATGGTGATGATGATGATAATGATAATGATGATGGTGATGATGATGATAACAATGATGTCGATGCTAATGATGATGGTGATGATGATAATGATGATGGTGATGATGATAATGATGATGACAATTGAAAAAAAAAATGTTTTATGTAAAGACGATGGTTTGTAACGACTAAGATTACTTAAGAAATTTTAGTTGATGATTTAATCTGGTGTCATGGCAAACACATTTCCATAAAGCGTTCTAAAATTTATTAATCTGGGCTACCAATAACCACTTGAAATTATCATTCTTGCAAATCAAGATTAAAGCACGGTGTCAATTTAGTGAGGGGTGTCTGAATGACGGCAACCTACAGCCATACATAACAACTTCTCAATTCCACATTTTTCTCTAGTGCATAGACTTGGAAGCAGGCTGCTAGTAAATATCTCCAGTAATTTTGTTAGGAGACTACATCACTGTATTAATTTTTAAATAGCTAGGAGAAAAAAATCAGTGCTTTAAACTGGTTTGCAAAAGGCCACCCTGTGGAGCACTCGTGTCAGAAAGAAGCAAGTTACATCGTCATGGAAACTAGACATTGATAATACTTGAGCACCGACTGTCTTTAATAAAATAACCACAAGCGTAAGACGTCACAATAGGAAGAGCAAAACTACTAAATAGCGATAAGTTATATTTAAAAGAGTAAACACTCCGTGTATCTTCCAAGAGTGACTATGAACTCTGTGTAAGATTGAACTCATTCAATGTGAGGGTAAATTTTAAGCTAGTGTTACCTACACATACGTTTTTACATATGCCAAGGTAAGCACAGGTAAGGTACAGTAAATGATTACATAATTTAAGAGAGTACATTACCTCGTAGTATATCTCCGGTATGTAGTTCTTGTTTACTTCTTCCAGGTAATCCGCCATCTCGTTTTCTCCAAACCTCTCTGAATCCTGTCCCCTCTCTACCAGCGTTGAGACGTAGTCATCGTCCAGCATAGTCGAGATCACCCGACACGATTCTTCGAGGTTTTCCTGGACCAAACCGTACATCAACACCGGGCAGACGGTCGAGGTGAAAGTTTCCTCGTCCAAGACAGCGGTATCGTCGACACCGGCAGAGTCGAAAACTCGGTTTGTGAAGACTTCCGCACACTATAAATGAAAAAGACAAGAGCCTACAGTATTTCTTATGATAATGGTTTTATTTTTGTTTTGTAAACACGAACATAATGCTATTTTTTTCGTTTTCCCCAAAACGTTTTAAAAGTCGTGTGACAAGAAAATGGCATTGTGGAATATTGCAGTGTATGATGCAACAACAAGGTTGAAAATGGCTACATATTCCACGAAAGCCATCAAATATTGACAATTTTACAGGCAAATTACTATCCACACTTGCATCATGAATAAACATTGAATGACTATGCAAATTTGTGACGTCAAGATATGAACTCCTATGACATGTCTTACGTTAATCCTTTGTTTTAATTAATATTTTCCCAAGGACAAAGGGGGTTTCATATGTCCAGAGGGTTTCATTTTGGACGCATTTATTTCCTTCTTCAAAGCGAAAGATATCACTTATACCAGGGTGAAAGCCAGCAATTAAGTAATTAAGAGACAATGTAAAAAAAAGTTAACAAAAGAAACCCCGACACGTACATCACTCCAAGTCATTTGTTTTGCATTTTCAGTACACAAGCTTTGAAGAAGTCATGTCTCAAAAAACGGTAGTAGACATGAACAAAATAAAAACGAGTTTTATTCTGAATTTTACTCCGTGCCTTTTCTGGATGAAGCTAGTTCTTTTCAACATGCATGTCACGTGACCTCTTAAGACAAACACTCATCACCCGGGTCAGTTTTAATTCCCACAACCACTTTCGTCTAGTCTCTCCCTCAGCCTGTCTGAAATTCCTCCACATGTGTCATTAAAACAATGGATCCCTGTTTACACTGTGTAATATGAGCTACTCTGCATCTTTCGAATTTTTCTGTCAATCAGAGCGTACTGTAAGTTAGAACAAGTTGAGAATTTTGCTTCCCTGAAGGTAAAAATATAGCTTAGGGTGATGAGTTACGGCCTTTAAGTACTCTTTAGCTACCACTCTCTAATGTAAATGAGTGAAATTCTTCAAGAAAAGAGTGACTGCAGTGATCACTCTGACTTGCTTTCAACGACATTCCGCTCTCCGTTAAGTGACATTGTCACTCAATTAGAGTTAATAACTACTCCAAACAGCGTGAAATTTCAATCGAATTCCACTCTTTAAAAGAGTGTAGTTCATTCTGTTCCATGTAGAGAGTAGACAAAGTCTTTAAGTTGACACCGTTAATTGCACCAGCATGATGGCCGGTGTGATAATTGCAGACCTATGTTCAGGTCAACCAGAGAGTTCCTTTAGCAACATCCTCATAACGACGGATACATAATACTGGTTCAATACATATCAGTAGAATTAATCGCATAGTCACACAGAGCATATGATTAATATCTCTAGATGTTAGGGTCATGTGTATTTTATTGCCTATGATTTGATTTGACGAGCAGGTCTAAAGTACCTATAGGGTAAAAGAGCTCAAAGAGATTCATCTAGTAAGTAATACAAAGAGATTCATCTAGTAAGTAATACAAAGAGATTCATCGAGTAAGTAATACATAGGCCTATTAAGAAAAGATTGTAATCGTAAAAGATTGCACGGTTAGAGTCGCAGATTTTATATTCACAACGTCTATATCGCTCAATCTACAGTACCCTCATTCATAGATTCGAGTGAAAAGTTGTTGTTATATAAGTTGATACGGGATTTAACTTCAAGGTAGGGCAAAGACTTTTGCGGTAAGTTTCCTGTCCTACATAATACCTGTCTGTAAACAATGTCTTTCTTGGCTTAAGCAGTGAGTCTTTCTTCTTAAATTAATTGCTGAAGTGGTGAGATGTGACCCATTGTAGGTTTTTAAACTGTGGAAAAAAGTGTACTTTGTGTACTTCATTCAGTTCTCCTAGCAATATTCCCTTTTAAGTAATATTTCACATCAGACCGACTAAAAACTCATCGAGTGAAACCCAAAAATGGTATTTTCAAACTCAGTGTCAACATATCAAAGACAATAACGAAATAGAGAATTATATCTTCCATTTGTGACAAATAAGAAAAACTAGTAAGTAGGCCTATATATAAAGTTCGACACACACAAAAGTAAAAATAGAACTAAATGCTCACTTCATCACAGGAGATAACAGCATTGTCCCCCAGTCGTTCTGCACAGTTGACCCTCTGGAGGAGTGTTTTAGTCAACGCCATTACGTCGTCGTGGGTCAGACTTCCGGCGGCGGTATCATCTTGTTCTTCGGTTACGATAGTGCCTTTGAGGATCAGCATCAGTGCTTCGTTGTCGTAATGAGGGTCTTCACCGGCATGGTGGTGGTGGTGGCCTCCGTGGCCAGCCGAGGCATCGCTTTGAAGGATAAGTAAAGAAGCCATCAGGACGGCCGAGTTCAAAAGAAGGAGCCACGTATTCATGATAAGGAGGGGGAAGGGCAGAGGAAAATAACCGAATTCTAGATTGCCCGTTATGTAAAGTCCCGTATAGCACAGTCAAAAGCATGCACCGATACTGCTGATTACTAGAACACGTGCGCCCACGGTTTAGTTCAGTATAGTGCAGTGTCAGTGCAATACAGTATTTGGCGTGTTGATTCTTAGCAAACACGATGCCTGCCCGGATCAATGAACCAGCTATTGAAAATGGTCCTTGCACTTCAATACTGTACCCACACACACACGTACACGTACATACACAAAACAAAAAAAAAGCTATTGTCGTCTGTCTTTTGAATATCGATGTCTGCGTTTCACTGCACCACGTGTGTTATTGTATTTGTTCAAATATCCAGGGTGGGAGGACATTTTTCTTGGTTACAGGTATTGCATCAGTCCACGCGGGGCTCTGCTTCCTTTACCCTAAATCATACTGCTATATACGTTACGGCAAAATGATTACATACATATAGATTACATATTTCCGATGTGGTTGTAGCATGCGCTTGATGCTATGTAATAGCAGCTTACCCGGCCTCATAAACTCTCCAGTATACTCCCTTTTTCATTTTGTAGATATTTCATCTCGACCTAATTTCCACTGTCTTTTTTCTTCATTGTTCCCAATGACTTTTTTTTTCATGTAGGTTCATATAATTTCTAAATAAGTTGGAAACTAACCCCCCAACTCCGAACCAGTCTCTTATACTCAGTAAGACTATGACAAGCCAACCAATCAAATAAGATATAGGCCTATGTGTTTGGAATTCAACAACCACCGTCGTTGTCATTTGTGTACCACAGTGAGACACAATTGTTCTAAACAAACTTCACAAATTGCTAAAAAAAAGTAAGTTATTGTGCGACTCGGAAATTTTGTTTCAAAATTTTATCCTAACCAGTCGTCACACAACATGAAGGCAGCACATGGCTGACTTATCCCTCAGGTTTCCGAACCGCTGAAAAAAAAATCCACGGCAACTCAGTTGAACTTTGATAGTAAAATGTTTATTGACTTCTAACCCTATCATGTTCGTAATAATAACCGAATGGTTGAATATATAGCGTCTGCACGTAGTCGTTTGTTTGAACGACGAGCTGTAACAGAGTTTCCGCACGTTTGATTGTCTACTTCACTGTGCGACACGTCACTAAACAATTTCAGAAGTAAACAACTAAATTGTAGTAAACAGCATTATATACCTACATTTTGTGAACTTTTGCAGACGGGTAAGGGCAGAGCGGCTCGTGAACTACTTTGTGAAAAAGAGGCTTGTTTCAGATCTGTACGCAGGGATAGGATAAAAAGGGGGGTGTTCTTGATTTAAGTTTCTCTTTGGAAGACCTCATTAAACCATTTGCTAAGGCATTAAGCAATCCCAATATCACAGTTTCGTCTAGTCCCCATAGCCCACCACTCCCCCCCCCCCCCCCAAAAAAAAATAAATTAAAGTAAAATACCTCTGGTGGAGAGCAGACACACAAAATAAAAGGATGTAGCTCAACGATACAAAGGACTAAACTACGCAACTAAACTTTTGAATCGTTCATTAATACACACATGCTCCAAATATATCTATGGCGGTGATCATGCTAGGGTTGAAAAATCTGTTCGACAGAAAGGGGCAATTAAAAAAAAAAAAAAGGCAGAAAGAAAAAAAAAACAGCACACTTAAAGAATCATCATTTTTCAACAAACTATTTGCCAATTGTTTCAAGAAGCTTAAAAACAGGGGACAGAATTCCTGATTTGGGGCTGAACGTACTCTAAATCGGTTCAATTTTACAAGTTCACAGTGATAGATTTTTAGAATAAAAATTACTGGGGACACACAACCGTCCCGTACCGACCAGCTCTGATCGTGATTCCTCAAGAATACTGGCAACATTGGCTAAATTATTACCGTCCAGGAAGCCACCTCGGCAGTTTATTTGTCGAAAGTGATCATTTTTGACAGATTTTGTGATTTTTGAGAGTTTTCGGTCCAAATCGATTTGTGGGTTATTTGACATTTGTTTCCGGCTTTATTTTACGGGTTAACACCTGGGTTGGTCTACAAATATAACGGAGATAACTGAAGTCGGCAATCGGGATATTGCAGGTCGAATAAATGAAAGAGCATTCACTATGACTCTATAACTGAAAAGAAAAAGGTTCGCTCCAAGTTTAACGAGAAGGCACAAATGCATCGTGGTTTTGATGACTCAGTTAGGAATATTTTTATGACACATTGCATACATGGAGAAGAGATGTAACATGCTTGGTATTTACGATGGTGAGATACAAAATTGAAACGCTAAAACTTCTGTAAAGCCTGGTTCACTCTAGCGCGATTCAATACGCAATTCAACTTTCAACTAAATTAGCGCAAATTGAGTTGATCATAAAAGTTGTTTAGATGGAAAATAGTGTCATAATTTCTCCTAATCCTGGAATTCTTGAAAGAGAAGAATAAATGGATTTCGTAGTTCATATTTCATTAATGTAAACGGCAATTCAAATAACTGTGCCTAACCTCTCATTTATAAACAACGGCAAACTTCAAACTCTCTAGTTATCACCCAATAAAATGGGCTACATACAGTAAGGTCTGACTCTTTCCATGGTTTGTATCAAGTGGAAGAAATGCGTCTAAACCGCAACGGCTTCAACTTCTTTCCTTTCAATGAATTGATTAATGGTGGCCTAGCATCCGTGGAAAAGTTGTGGCTATTTTTTTCTAATATGGCAAGGACAATTTATAACATCAAGTTCTCTCCGTTATTTTGATTTACGATCATCTAATCGGCTTTTCACTTTACCATTTTTTTTTTTTTTTTTATCAATGAGCGGTTTCGAGCACCCGAGGGCTTTGAACGCTGGAAATAACTCTCCGAATGATGTTCAATGCTTTCGTGTTTGGAAATGGATCTCACGCATTAGAATCGATGTTGCTAAACATAAACATACTCCGCGCCGTCATTCCAGTGCAACTTAACTGCTCGAGCGACTGCCGAAACTGGATCAAATAGCGTTACAAACCAACAAAATAACATCTGTTCCAGAAGACGCCTTTGATAATAACGACAAGCTAACTGTGATTAAATTGTCTGACAATTTCATTGAGAGAGTTCACCCCATGGCACAGTGAGGACTACGCATTATCCAAGACTTGGTATTTGAGACTAACCAACTTACGACATTCCCTTTTGAAATTCTTACCTCATTCGCTGATTTCGGATTACGTGTGAGGGATAGTTTCATATTCTGCAATTGCAGCATTGCGGACCTTCAGATATTTCACATGAAGGGCTCTTATTTTGTGAATGAAGTTTTGTGTTACAACCCGATAGATTATCGCGGTATCCATATTTTGCTGTGGCCAACAAAATAACTGTGTAGTGTCTACAACACCGGTAATCGGTTCTACACCGAGGACGTCCCCGAAGGTGAAAAAACCGCTATTGGTATAGTCCTGCTAGTATTGTGTATTGCCCTGTTTTTGTTTGTGTGTGACGTCATCGTCAACAAAACAGAAAACAATGACGAGAACTTGATATTACTTTGTTCACGTGGTCACACAATTGATTAAACGAAGAATCACTGGTATTATTCCCATCATGGCAGCTGTATAAGTCCAGACTTGATATGGATGATTACAGCGACATAGGGTGTTTAGAATACACCAACATGACGTACAAAGGAAATAGCTTTAATCACTGTTAAACCATACAGTGTCAACAATAAACACCAGGTCCTGCAAAAGGCTCATCTCCTCAAAAACATGCATGTGATGAGAAGCGGAAGATGCATCATTTAAGTTTTAAAAAGTGTGGGTGAACAAATTATTGTTAATGAGCAACAAATAACTGAATTTATATCTGTGAGAAACTTATTTCTCAAAAAAAAAAAAAAAAAACGCCGCTATCGTTTCATGTTTTATATTCGTTTAGAGATGATGTGTTCATACAATTTCCATTGTGTACATTTTTATGCAATTGGCTGAATAAATAAATTATCTATCTATCCATCTATCTATCTATCTATCTGTCTATCTGTCTATCTGTCTATCTGTCTATCTGTCTATCTGTCTATCTGTCTATCTGTCTATCTGTCTATCTGTCTATCTGTCTATCTGTCTATCTGTCTATCTGTCTATCTGTCTATCTGTCTATCTGTCTATCTGTCTATCTGTCTATCTGTCTATCTGTCTATCTGTCTATCTGCCTATCTGTCTATCTGTCTATCTGTCTGTCTATCTGTCTATCTGTCTATCTGTCTGTCTGTCTGTCTATCTGTCTATCTGTCTATCTGTCTGTCTATCTGTCTGTCTGTCTATCTGTCTATCTGTTTGTCTATCTGTCTATCTGTCTAGCTGTCTAGCTGTCTACCTATCTACCTATCTACCCATCTACCCATCTAACTATCTACCCATCTACCTATCTATCTTCTTTTGAATAATCTATCATTACCTGTCCACAAACACTGAATTTTAAAATATGGCTGTTCTCTGTAAAACAAATGCCTTATTTTCCTTTCATCACTCCAGTTTGAACAATATTACTTGTCAGTGTTGCGGACACTAATGTGTTTGTGTGTTTAACTTTCTTAAATTCTTTGCAATGCAATGAGAGATATGTTGATAAGGTTTGAAACTTTCAAAGAATTGTACTAGAGTGGCCAGATTTTATTGTTTTGGAGAGCATCATAATCTGAAATGCATCATCATTTTTAAGTTACTTCTTTGAAGACCAAGAACATATACCTACAAAAAAGCTACCTTCATTCAGAAATTGCAGATTGAAATCCTGAAATGATAATACGTCTCAATTGTACTCATACCTCTAAACATTTTTTGAGATATACCTTTTTCACATTTCGATGAAAATACGAAACACATAATGTAGAGTTCCTCACAGTGTCTGAATTTCTTCTGAATCTCCATCACCAGCTTTTCAGCCGAGTTGACATTTTTATTAATTAACTTTATCTATTCATCAAGCACCAATAATGACACTTTGCAGTTCAAGCTGCATTCAGTTGCTGGGATAGCTTACACAATAGTGTAACGCCACTTCCGACGTGGGTTCCTATGTGGTATGGACCCGGCAAGGGGAGAAATAAAGGGGTGGATGGGGTGCGAGCAGAGAGTTTCTGTCAATTTGAAACATTGTCAGCAAACGGACGTCGATGCATAACCAGAAAAGAATAGTCGAGCGTTCTCCTAAATATTGCCGATCACGTAGTGCCACATTTTCTTAACATGCGGTTAATATGAACGTGCGCTTGTCTCTTAGTGGATTCGAAAATCAATGATTCTACCACGTACTAACATGTTTAACACTGCCGGATTCACACAGATTCACACAGATTCCTGTCTAAGGGGAATCATCATTCAAAGACAGCATTAAGAGCATTAATAATAACATCATTACGCTACGTGACTCTAATTTTCCTGGCATTTATACAATTGAGTTCGAGTTTGCTATGTAATACATACCCATTGGGAGTGACGTTCATTTTCTTTCAGTTGTTTCGCAAAAGATAATCGATTCTTGTTGCTTCACACGCTGTCAGCACTTAATGATCGGCGACCTCCAATTGTAGCAAAAGTGACATATATTATTCAGTCTTTCCTGACTATTTGTTAAGAACCGTACTACGCGAAACAATTTCTTTTTTAATATTATTTCGGAATACGATGCATTTGTCACATCTATACAGGGTTTTAGTATGTGTGTTAGTTGCACTGCTTTAAGACGGAAATTGTAACAGTTCAAATAAGTAGCACTAGCCTGTTTACAGTGCTTTAAGCAATCACATATTTTCTGACTTTCCTGTCCAAGACTCTTTTTTCTTGGGTGGAAAATATCTTCCCTGGTAATAGCTATATTTCAAGCCTGCAATAAGGACATGTAAGTACTCCGTTTACGCTATTACTTTCTTCGTTAGGCCTTATAGTAAAAACCAATCAAGGACAGAAGATGAAAATACTAAGGGGAACAACAACAGGGAAATTTGGAGTAATGTTCTTTTTTTGCGCCCTTTATAGCCCAGATGATCTGCATCTAGAAAAGAGCAGATTCCATTCAGATGTTGCAGATTGATACTCTGAATGATACCTTATGTCTAAAATCTGTCTGAGATATGCTATCAAGTCTTGCTGTGCCAGTATTTCCTTTGATAAACGGTTTTGCATTTGGTAATTTATATCAATATTTTTTTTTAAAAAATCCAATAGGTAGCTCAAAATTAAAACACTCAGTTAATGTAACATTTTCAAGTGTCCTTGAAATGTTTGTTATTTAAACAAAGGATAATATAGGGCATAGCAGGTGAATCTTTACCTGGACGTCACAAATTTGCATATTGACTTCTTGTTTATTTGTGACGTAATTTAAAGGCAGAAGTTTAATTTTAAAATTTGTTTGTAAAATGTTTGATGGAGTGTAATGAGCAGTAAGGCTATTTTCAAAGTTTTAAATGGTTAAATTAATTATTACTTTAAAGTATGTTTATCATGTCGCATGCACTTCCAGATATTGTTTTAGCAAGAGCATTATCTCTCGACACAACAAAAAAAAAAAAGGGGTTACATACTAATATGCATGACTGCCAAGAAAGCATCGATTTATATTACGATTATATGCTTAAAATAGGTATGGATGTGGAAAGAAACATGCTATAAAATGAACAGTCCGCTAACTAATCCCTTTAAATTTGATTCGCCTATATGCTTCACGTAACGTGTTGTGTTTCCCATATTTTTCTTACAATTCTCCATATATATTCACCTTAATTCATTCTGTGCGGTATATATGCACCGGCTATTCGTGCTTTATTTAGCTCCTTGTGTGCCAAACCATTGGTTAATCTCACAATGTTACATGTACCTTTAATATTTCTAGTTGCTGTACTAAAAAGCTGTTTTCTTTTTATCCTGTGGGTGTCTTTGAGGTGATACTGTCATAAAACTTATACTTTAATAAGATAATTCTCATAAATATAAATTATACATTAGGTATTTCCGTATCTTTTCTGTTGTATTTGTTTTGACACCTATATCATAATAAACACATTCTCTGATCTGTCTTCAGGTAATAATCTATGCCATTTTAATAATAAAGGGGGGGGGGGATGGAAGGCTCATTCGGTAAATGAATTCGAGTCAATCTAAGCTATAGGAGCAAAGTAATTTTTTAACTCGTCTTTGTTTACATTGTTGATGGAAGTATAACAATATTTTGTGATACTTTGTCAATGATATTCACATCTCTGATTACTTTTATTATATTTATTTTTGTATTTTGCTACTATGCAAACATTTCGAATTAGTCGATAGTGATCTAAAGACACCAGTAGAAGAAAGAGGTATCCAATTACTTCGGAAAGGAAAACCTTTCATTCATTGTTTTCGAGAAAGGCGTAAACGTTTGAATGCATTGTGTTTCATTTGTCCCCCTATATTCATTGCTGGGAACTATGAGATTTAGAAGTGGTAATAACAATACGGTCAGCTCAGTTAAAGATCGTCCCTCCCCCTTCCTTTTTATTCAAGTGTCCATAGGTTCATTTCCAAAGTTACCTTTGCAAACCTCATAAAAATGAGGAATGCTGCCCTATTGCTTGGAGCTCAGCGTTAGAGAGTTTGGAATTTCCGTAATGTTGATATTGTTGTCGAACTTACCAGTGAGCGACTAACAAACTGTCATGATCTCAGTTGACATGAAATAATAGAAAGTTTTTAGATGTGATCATATTAACTTAAGATTAAGTCAGGACTTTCGATATGTTAGCAATGTGGGTTTATCACGCCATATATAAAGTCGTCATTACTGCTACTAAGCGTGTGTCCCATTGGAAATTTTTGCAACAGATTGCTGCACGTTAAGTTTACGTCAAGGAAGTTCACCTAATTAATGAAACTGGTACACGATGTGAGCAAAAAATATATTTAACGTGTATTTTGGAATCTTTTGGATCATTTTTATCACTAGTTCTTCTAAGGTAAGAATTCTTTTATGTAGTTGTTTTAAAATAACATCTTTTAAAAACAGTGGTCACAGCTACATCTTTGTCACTAGAGAGTACGTACAACAGAGTAATTATATCAAACTGTTTTCACTTCAAAGTTAACTTTTCTGTAATAATATTTTTTGTTTCAACATAACACAACCAAAACCAAAATAACCTCATAGAAAAGGCGGTTGCCAAGGATAACCACAATTTCTTTTGAAGCCGTGAAGTTTTCAAATCTAGTTGCTTAAGATATACTATTCGGGAATAAACATTTGCCTGCATCATTCATGTGGTAATTAAGGAAGACTATAAGTTACGTCGAGTCCCCCCCCCCCCCCGACCGTAACTTCACAATTTTCTGCAATATTCTACACAACGAAAAATTATACCGGGCTTCAAAATGATCAATTGTCTAGTTATGTTATTTCAGCATTTAAACAATTTTCCGTATATTGTTTGAATGGCCACTTATCCTGCCCTTTCAATTCAAAGCTTTGCTGTACAATGTCCACTTATTCCCTTTTTCCCTGAATGTGCATTTCAATGATTTTGTGCAAAATGTCCATACTTATCATACCTTCTCAACTCAACAATTTCCTGCGAAGTGTTCACTTCTTTTCTGAATGAGCAAAAAGTTTGTTTTTTTTTGCAATGTGTTGACGTGATCACTTCATTTTGGAGTGAGCAAAATAGCTTTCTGCAGAAACATAACTCGCTTACATCCTTCTGAAGCAATGTTTGCTAACCGTTCAAATGATACCTTACTTCATTCTGTAATTTGTATTTCTGGTCAGGAAGTAAACAAGTGTACATTTTGCAGAAAATTGATGAAATTAAATAATATGATAACTTGTCATTCGAACATTTCTCAGAAAATTGTGGAATTGCTAACTTAGTAAGAAAGTGAACACGTCAACACTTTGCAGTAAATTCCTGAAATGACAGGATGTGATAAATTGTTATACGACCGTTTTACCTAGAAATGTAGCTTTTCTCACTAACGACATTTTGTCGAAAAATGTTGAGTTGTTAAGAGAACACTACTGAACTACTGATCATTCCTTGTATTCTATTTTTAGTGCGTTACTTGAGAATGTATCTCATGATAAGAAGTGAAGAATTCTTTAAGGTTTATATGTAACCACAGTTCTGATCCTGGGTTTGAACGCAGTCGTGGTTTAATTGTTTGCAATCTTTTGTTAGCCTATATATGGATGGTGGTTTCTATACACATGACCTCACTTCAATCAAATTTGTTTCAATCTGTCTGTATTAAAAGAAAGGACCAATAAAAATTTAGGTATCATGAAATACAAGTACGTTCATGAGGTGGGGATGATGTTGTGGTCCCTTATCGTTTCTCGAATTTGATTAAAAGTAATCCACAACTTCGCTCTAAAGCTCTTCATATAGCGTGCGTCATTTGTAAAAGATGAATTATTGTAACATGGTTTTTGCACTTGAGCTACAGCAGCTTAAATGGGCTCATTGAGTTGATATCAGTAAAGACTGCGGTTATTTTGAAGGGTATAAACACATGACCATACTCACAATTAGCATAATTAATCAAGTTTCACATCCAATAGTTATATGAAAACTGTCAAATTTTTCGAATTTTTGACCGTTACTTGCTCTGAATAAGTGCATGTGAATGCACTAATGTGAAAATGTCTGGTCACAAAGTTTCAAAAACCAAATTTAATCGTTGGTTACTCACTCGTTAATGTTCCAATATGTAGTATGTGAAGGAAACTTGACCGGTTTAGAAAAAATGAGTGAATTTCACAAAACAAGTCAATGAGCCTCTTTAACAGCGCCGAATAGTGAGCCACAATACATCATACATGTCGAAAAGGATAAGAAAACAGTAGCAAAAACTGCAATTTCAAAATAAGGTTTGTGGTAGATTTTTGGACCTGCAGATAATACCTATAGACAACCCGTGATGTTTACTAGTCTGCATAGAGTCTCTTGCATCTTTGCCAGTAGTGTTTATAACATTAGTTGTAAAAAGGAATGTAAAGAGAACTACATAAATCGCGTCTAATCGTGTTCCTGCCTCTTGTAAAGAAAGGATTTTAATAATAAAAGCATCAGTTACTTCTATGTAACAAAAAATAGAATAGAAATGACAAACAAATGACAAAACAGAGTTTGAAATAAGTTCAAAATGAAGAATTTTTTTTACAATTGTCTTGTAGAACAGTGTAGGTAAGTACAAAGGTTACGAGAAACAAATTCCCTTGTATGCACATAGATTTTCTTCACAGAGAGATCGGTATGAGGCTTCTGAATAATATTCCATGTTGCATTCACAAAATGTTAAATAATTATCAACAATTTAGGGAAGCAAAACTGAATTGGTTCATGGAACGATACTTCCCATATAGTAAAAAAAATAAATCCCTCTTGTGTTAAAAATTCTAACTGTTTTAAGTTGTTGATTATGTTGACTATCAACATGTGACCACTTTCTTACTTTTAAATTTAAAAGAGTATTACATATCATGAGGATATGTCAAGTCATTATCAATGTTATATCAGATTTGTATATAGGCCTACTCCTTAAAAAAGTGGGAATGGCATATTGATAACATGGTTGTAAGTAAAATACTTTTATTTGTAAAAAGCAAGGCTTTTAACTAATTTTCTATTGATGGATGGATTACGTGCATTAGATATAGTAAATAATTCATTATAATTCGTGATTCAGTGGTAACATATGCTATCGTGACAGGGGCCTGAAGATGAACTTCAAGTGTGAAACACATTGATAACAGACGAAAGACATATGCATGGTTTGGTTTTATCTCAGCACTCAATTAACGGTTAAATGTACATTGCTTTCAAGTTCAACCGCAAAATCGTTGAAATTTTGAAAAAAAAAAATCATAACGTGGTAAAAATTTATCATGTAAAAACAAGTTAAGTAAATATATAGTACAGTAAAATAGTATAGTTATGGTCAACTGATAACGTGTTGCAAAAAGGCAATTTGTCAACAGCTTAAGGTATTGCGTCGTCGTTGCTATTGTGTATAATATATATATACGTACGAAACTGATACATTACATACAGTAGTGATTTCTCATTTGTAGAAGATTATCCGGGTATCATATACTACATTTCTCGAAGAATGCTGATCTTTCTTATTCACTGAATGAGTATCTCGTAAATTTACTCTATTGAACATTACCCGACCAACCAAAGTCTCTTTGTGTTCCATTGTTTCTGTTGTTGAGAAGTCACTGCAGTACTGTGACTTAAAGTTGACATCTTTGTTTGACTATTTGTCATTGGCACATGAAGTAAACTGTGTGTACATTTGCAAAACGTTCTATGGTTGAAAATAAGACTTCACTGCTTACGAGAAGTAAATTTAAATCACATTTTCCCTTTTTAGCATACACACAGTGATGGATGTTAGGGGACGTCGGTGTAAGTGAACCCACTCCCCACCAAAAGCCAACATTGATGATCAATTCTGTGTAAAAGATGTATGGTAAGAACACGTCCTAATTGAGGCGTTAATAAAGTTCTTGTTAATTGGGAAGGACTTGGTACGTTAATCAAAATATTGACTGTAACATAGAATATAAAGAAGAGTGTGACAACTAAAATCGAATTGCAACATTTAAAATATGTGAGAAAATAACTTGAAAAAAATCTATTTTTGTCTTCGTTTTTCTCTATTTTGGGAAAAATGATGCTTATTTGCTTTCTTCGTCGAAATGTGTTTTTCATTTGCGACATCTTTGTTCGTAAAAATATCAGATTTAAACACGTAAAATAAACGTTGACACATTTCAAAAATATTTCACCGAGAAACTATTACAAGTTGTCAATAATGAGCAAAAAAAAAAAAAAAATGAAAAGTTGCCATGATAACCATCAGATTATTGAAAAACTTTTCATGTCCTTACCTTTTCCCTTTAAAAAAGATCCTGACAGCACCTATTGTACTAACTACATGGTGGCGCTAATACCGCTTTGGAATTCCAGCTACGCTTACCCGCCCCATTTACCCCCACAAAACAGGCGTGATCGGTGCATACTATACTAATACCGGTTGTCTTTACTGGGATTTATCTTCATTGTTATTGTTCTCGGTATACATCCTAGACAAGAAGGCGATCACCTTCCTGGGGATTCTTCTTTCACCAACATATTCTTGTTCAACAACCTCAAGATGGTAAACCTTTGTGCATCCTTTGGGTCTGGCGGAAACTCTTTTTCCTTTAGTCGGACTTATCTTCTCTGTAAAGAAAAAAAAAATAGTGCTTTAGTTTGTTTTTACATTTAGTGCATATTTCATGTGATTAAATTCTTAGGACCCATACACATGTTAGTTCTTTAAAACTTAATGATGCAAAATATTTCATGTCAGGTAGGACAAACACCCTTAATTTCAGGAATCAATTTGGGGTTGTATGTGCACATCATATTTAATGCTGTTTGATATTTAATCTTTACTTATGTGCTAGATTATGTAATGCATGCAGTAAGATGAAAAACCTGGCACATAGCATAAAAACTAGGAAATACTTTCCAGACATCTCGTCCCCTAGATCTCAATTAAAAACTTCCATTCATACCTATAATATTGCATGAAAGCTTCGACCTGTGAGAGAAACAAAAACAAACATCAACAAACATCAACATCAATTTGTGAATATTCTGATACTATGTAACATAAACATATCTTGAAGAACAAAAAACACAAAAAAGTTTAACTTTTAACACTGACACGGTACAATAGTTCTTAAACCAAGTAAAACAGAATGTTCTGTTCTTTCTGGCAGGTGATAATCATTAAAACAAGACTGTATTAATATGTCAATGTACGTCATTTACGTTGGCACGATGTAAGTTCACGAACAATGTTTTAAATCCCTAAGCATAGTTATTCCTTTTATCAATTCAAGTATTCAAAACGAGTCTTTAGTTCCATACATGTAGCGTCAGAATTTTAGACTGCAATTTATATAGTTGTGATGACAACTTGGTACTACGATCACAAGTTAAACATTTACTGAAAAGTGAGTGCTTGAAACACCTCATTTCGCTATTCATCGGTATCATCTTTGCTTTATTTTTGATAGCGAGGAAAATATGACAATTTCCAATAATTATGTTTTGTTTTTATTTTATACAAAGTTTTTATCACCTCTTTGTAGTACTCAGTGTCAGTCAGTATATCCCCACGACGTTTATGCTACAAAAAAAAAAAAAATAAATAACAACCATAGCATAGTGGTAAAATAAATGATCAACCGTATCATAATTTTAAATACAATCATCGTGAAACATCACTGTAAGTAAATGTAAATCCATACTCTACAGAAAAATATGTTTTTCCTTAAAGGAGAAGGAAACCCGGGGAACATGTTTATCAAAATGAGGCAGAAGTGTTTGACAAACAACCTCCCACAGTTTCATTCAGAAATATTGTTTCCTATCCAAGTTACACACTTCTGAAATTCAGAGAAGGGTGCTGCTATCTTTGCCCAAGTTGAATGTAAACCAACTTGAGTAAGTCGAATAATGATGTCACATAACCACAGATAGCAGGAATTTTAATGTATTTCTTTGTTTTCTTTACCTAAAATTACTACAAATCGACACACACTTGTACATATATTGTGTTGAATTACTGAGGTGTATCATGCCATAATCAATTCATTAATACTCTGACTTGAATCCATGCATGCCAGTTAAAAATATATTGACAGTAAAATATAAAGAAAAACAAAAGCTTTTCCAATCACACGTGGTCCAGTGATGTCATCAAAATCTTATAATGGCAGCTTCCTGATTAATTTTTATGAACATTCAAATTGCAATATCTTGGAAAGTAAACAACATATTTGAATGAAATTTGGTGATGGTGTTCACCAAATGTTAATCCCTCATTTAACTGTGTCAAATGTCCTGACTTTCCTTCTCCTTTAATATGGGATATGTGACGTAAGTATTACATTAATGTATGTCATGAAGAGTGTATAGGTGTATGGAATAACTTGAAAAACTACATGGTACGTTCTGAAATTAAGGACACCGATAATAATTTTCTTGCATCTGTTCTTGAAAATATGAGCGTCAATCCGCGCGAGAGAGGCAAAATTTGCTGGTAATTTAAGATGTTACAGTAACACTGACGTAGCCAGTGTGATTCAACGCTGACGGGTGGGAGGAGGGTAAACGTTACGACTTTAATAATTGACTAATAGAATAAGTAGAATAGGCAGACAGGTTAAAGAGACGGGACGAGGGACATGATTAATCTGCCAGCCAGGCTCCTAAGGTAAAAAATATTTTTCCAATGGATATCCACTTCTAACTTAACTATGTTATAATTCTTTCAGATTTTGTTCATTGAATGGTCACGGTTCACATGATTATACACAGGAGGATCTAAACATGTCCCAGCTAGTCAGCTATCTATGACAATATCTAAGAGGAGCAGATAGCATGTATCTGACGAAAACTTTTGACAACAATGCTTTCCAGATTCAATGCACTTTGCATGTTGATATTTAGATAAAAGTAAGTAACGTCTCTCTCAAATATCTGGAAGTCATTCAGGCATTCATAGAGCTAAGTCTGGTGGAAGGAACATCTTCACAGATTCCATATAATTCAACCTCCTGATTAGGGCCGATACCTACTTTGAGTCTAGAGTGAGACAGGAGAATGTCTGGTTGGGCACATTAGTACAAAACCTGTGAGAGATGAAACTCAGGGACAGTGTAGTCACTTGATCAGGGGTGGCCAACTTTTTCTTAATAAAGGTATCATATTGCCACGTCTGAACTTCTTAGCGAACGACACTGGTAACAAGCATCCGGTAGTTTCTCTTCATACTATCTGCACTACAACAATGTCGGGGTCGTGAAATTTACGTCGATGAAATTGTGTAAACTAAGTAGTGATATGCATGACGAAGTGTCTATAGATAAAGACTATCGGCATGTCTAGTGAGTGTACAACTTAACATCAAAATGTTAGTTATCAAAAACTTTTACATTTGTGACTTCATTTTTTCCTCATTTGCTTACTTCATTATCCTCTTTTAGTGCTTATTTCTAATAGGGAGGGTGAAAGAGAGATTAAGGTGAGCCGATGCATCTCCGAGGCACCCAGGTCGGTCACCCTACGCTTGTTCTAGATCCTAAAGTTGCTGTAGCTTTGGTGGGTTATCAATCCACCTGCAAAGGATTTCCTAAGAAAAATGTTCTTAAAAATGGTTCTGAAAAACATCATTTGAAGTGACACATTTTGAGCATGTTTATTGCTTTGGGTAATGTGATTTTGATAATAAATACACTGGCATGGAATACCTCACTACTTTATCAAATAACTACATAACTATCAACCCATGAAATATTTTCTTCTCCTCTCATTATTGATTCACCACAGCAGGGACCATTTGTCATCCTTCAAATTTGAGACTGAATTAAGCAGCCGAGAAGCCACAGCAGATTATCCTGTGTTTGTTTGTCGACTAGTGTTTGACGACAGACAAGTAACAAGTATTGATCATTGGTTACTGTAATAGATATGTGATAAGGTAAGGTACACTACAAGAATTGCAGTATCAGACGTAATTAAAGTGGTGTAGAAATTTCCTACACTTGTGTCCTGCTGGTTTTTCGTTTCAGAATTTAATCTAAATTTTAGAATCATACCTTACGAATGGTAGTACTTTTAGGCGTTATCTTAAAGACAAAGATCATTTCATCATTATTCTTTGCTGCCGTTTTGCTATTGTTATTACCATTGAAAACAGAAGCCAAATATACATGTATCTCGTGCGGGCGACCCAGAGAAGTGAACCGTATATTCAAGTTCCATTTGGTGAATTTATTAAGGACCGGACATTGTTTAGGTAACCGTTATGGAGGGTGAAGTGCACACAAAGTTCAATTGAGCGCACCTGTAATTCGCACGTAGTGGGAATGCCTGTAATACCGTATAGGCGCGTATAATCCATTCACAATCCGTTCGACATAAACCATTTTTACCTTTTCATCTTTCACCGTGACGTCTCATTAGCAAGTTGGAACACGTGTCCATAAAAGGGGCTCTCTATGTGCAGTGAATATACAGTTTATCACTCAACATTTGGTAGGGTTTATAACTCAATAAACCTGGATTATTTGATTCCGGATAATCGGTCAGTAAACCTGGATTGTCAAACTTATTTTAACAATCCAAACTTGTCACTTTGGGTTAAAAAACAAGGTCTGTCAAATCAAATTGATAAACTAGGTTAATCGGTCAATAATCCAGGTTCATTGACAGGTAAGTTTTGATACACCAGATTTATATAAACATCAACTAATAACGCATTACATATAACAAACGGTGGCAGAGAGAGCAAATTCACAGAAATTTAATATGCTGTACATTTCAAAGACTTTGCATATAAATACAAAAGTATATCTGCTTTTCAGGATAAGAAATATCATGTGGTACACCTTGTTACGTACTGATCCATAAACTATGTAGGTATTTGTTTTGAGCATTGCATTCATTACGTTTAATAAATACACTTCCTTGAAGGGTGGGGGTCCGGTGTGATGAGGGACAAACATTATCAATCTTACGAAGTAGAAACTAAATGGGCTTAATACACCATGTCAGAAGAGAGTAAGTTTTGCATGGTTAGTACATTCGTTACAATTTTTCACTGTTTGGATTTGTAGGAATAACCAGATTGTTGAGAAAAGCTCTTAAACTACACTGGTAATTTGAGGATTTGGTCTTTTGTGTTCCATTTCACACACAAAAATCTCAAATTCTATATTTTTGTCATCACAACAATAATTGAACTGTAAATATTGGGGATTTCATTACCGGAAATAGTGACTCAGTTTTTTGATGATGTAACCAACGCCCTTTGTCGAGATCCAATTGGTACGATCGTCCGTTTTCTCCATAGGGACTCCAGTAAACTAAATTACGGAAGAAACAAGGAAATATATGCTAGATGGCATGAACGGTTTATACTTTGCTGAATTAGCCTGAGATTAAATAGCCTATCATTATTTCATAATCCACCGTCAACTACGCTACTGGGTTAGTTGAGCGTTATTGTAAAATATTGACTATAACAACGGAGTAGAGACCAAAGGTCTTAAGAAATTCACCAAAATGAAAGAATATCCCAAACAAGATACCTACATGTTCATTTGATTATATAAAATACCAAATAAAGCGTACTCTGTATGTCTTTCGTACTGATACAAAGATGCGAAAAACAGAGCATTTCACACAATTGGTTCATTTCTAAAAGATAATTAAACAGATGTAATTGAATTGATTTCTTTGGTGAAAATTGTATAAAATTGGAACATCGAACAAAGGTAATAAACGTCATGGAATCCAGTATATGTATCAGTTTAAACCTTATTTTTTGCTGCGTCTTGTATTTTCTATGCTTGTTTACCTTACACCACCTATTCTCTGATTGTCAGATTTCTCTTGCCACATTTCCCGCGTTAGTACAAGCATAGTATTAGATACATCGAAATTAAGTTTCTTTTCGATACCTCAGAAGATTTGACTGGGTTCCCGGAGTCACCATAGACACTCTGATATTGATGACCCATATTAAAATATTTCTCACATATCAGCAAGATGCCTGTTCTATTATTTTGAATTTTAACTTCATTAATAATTTTATATGTTTGTGTATGTAAAATGTGTATTTTAAATTACCATTGAAAGTAGCTGTAATCACCAAAATATTATTAATTTTGGAACAAGTTTGATCTAATATGTTTTTCGAGTAAAATTTCTAACAGCACATTTCGTTATCGGTCATACTTTACAACCTTTCCATTACTGAGTTCAGACTTTAAAACAGAAAAAAATTGCTTTATTAACTCAGATAAAACACAGTTACAAATCATACTTTTACTAATTTTGTTTTCTGTCCTTACCTCTTTGTAATTTTAACATTCACATTTTGCTATTAAATATCGAGCTAGACTGTAATTACCCAACTCTTGTTTCAACAGAATCCACAAGCACTAAAGTGGGGTTCTTAGGCTGACTGTTATTTTTAAGGATTCTCGTAACCTTTTAATTAAACTGATCAACGAAGGACAGGACTACATACTCCTGCGTAGAAGCTGTGAAGACATCCAGACATTCGCTTGGCAGATCCTAATTCTACTAAGTCGCTGTCCTAACTAAGCAATATTTGTCAGATAGGCAAATTTGCCCGCTAAGAGTCGTAATTCAAGTAGTAAGCGCTCTCGTGTATATTCTCGTGTATATAAAGGGAAATCACAATACTCCTTACTTTTGATATTTATTACAGCTGAACTTATCTGTCTCCGTACAAATTATGCACCTTATACACCAGTGCATTCGTGAAGTGCAATAGTTCAAGTACTCCCCTATACCTAATGTGGAATAGCGTCTCCGTCTCCAAGAGCGCAGTTAAACTTCTAGTTCTAGAAACCGAACTCACTCCCAACATGGAGAAGAAGGGGTGTTTGGGATAGCCATCATAGACAGCATCCCGTGCCAGGGGTCGAAACCGCCCAACTATAGACAAAGAAAACGCATTTAAGGCAAAACTCATCACCAATCATCGAGAGGTGACGGTCAAGGTGTAACGTTACACCCAAGTTGACGACGAAACTTAGCATTGCAAATGTATAAGCCCTTGCGGACCGAATGTCTGAACGCACGACTTGGAGACACGAGCACCGCTGCAACCAGCAAGATGGAGCGCGGAGCAATTACCACCGTAAGAGTGAGGCTGGTTTTCGGAAAGCGAGACATGTAGGTTCGTCCCATGTGAATAATCAAACAGAGAGTTTTGGGATACCTACCTCACTCCGAACTTATCCGTCTAAGTACTACCTATACACCAGAGTATCACTGCTTTGATGGAAAGGAACCTACGGACTGGACATATCTACTGCACACCCTACGTCAATGGCAGTACCTGATGCCACGGCGTTGAGGTAGCACACGTAGAACGGGTGCCTTCTGGTTGAGATTGTGGAGAGTCGCCTCCTAAAGTGGCGAGGGCATCTGGTTGATGGTCTCACGACCACGTTATCATCCACCGAGGATTCATGCCGACACGGAGTGGAGATCTCTGCGATAGCCGAGCGGTAAGTTGCGTATTTTCCCAACGTCCGAAGAAAGTCGCAATGAGCCGTCAAAGGAGCACAGGTAGGCCGACCATTGAGAGAAGCGAGAGCAGTCTCGAGTTGTCAGTGCGCAGGGTAGAGGCGCGGAGAGACCGAGTGGTAATATTTGCAAAAACTGACGAAAAGCCTTACGATCGAGGGTGACACCTGGTAGTCTCTACAGCTTCAGGTGGAAGGTGATGATGTCAGGGAGGGGGACCGCGTGAATACTTTGCAAACGCAGGTGCTAAGGGTCCAGTAGGAGCCTGGGGGTATCCCCAGGAGCGGGACGAGGTCTAAGAACCAGGACTTACTTCACTCCAGGGGTGCAATTAGCACGACTTTCACCCTAGATCTTGCATTTAGGTCGATCTGGGAAGCACTTACGAGAACTAGAAGAACGGAGGAGCCGCGTATGGGTCGAAGCGGAGGAGCCGCGTATGGGTCGAAGCGACCCGAAAAAAGAACAGGATATTTGTCCTGTAGTGTGACTGCAGAACACTAAAGAATAAAGCGTTGGAAGTTTGGCGTTTCGCTCGGACGCAATGAAGAGGGGCCACCGAGGACTTTAAACAGGAAACGACAAATAGCTGCATACAGTACCTACTCGTTCATGTTTACCGAACCGCTAAAAAATGTGTCCGTGCTCCAAACACAGGTGGGAGAAAGATCATGCTGGGCGGCAGCACGCTGGAGTGAGTCCCGACCTGAAAAGGAATATGTATGAAAACGCTGTGATCGAATCGTTGACGTTCGACAACAATTCCTTAAGTCCACAAGTTTACTGATAAGCATTTGTCGTGATGGTTGTGGACAGGCCTCTGCGAGTGAACAGAATGCGTGCAGACGGCCGTCTGCTACCACCAAAGGAGATGCTGTGTGACCTCCTGCAGGAACGGATCTGAAACCCTGAATGGATCCTAGGCAAATACAGAAACAGAGGAGACGAAGTTTTTCTACGGCTTAGAAATTTGGATGGGCAAAAGTTATACAAATCGTTTCCCGGATTTTGTGGGGCATGATTTCTGTCGAGAGAGCAAGACCATAAGGAAGTGGATTGATTCGGACTGGGATAGTACTGGCTGCGATTTGTTGTTGATGATTGAGTCCAACTAGCGAAGGAGAGAGAACGTACCACGTAGTGTTTCGGAAGCGAGGTGATCTGAGAGCCACAGGTTGATCCAACCGTCGAGATAAACAAAGATGGTGACTCTTCGACGGTCCAACTCCATGACGGTTGGGCCCTTGATGATGGGTGTATGTACTCGTGGAGCTCGAAGGGCTGCAACAGAAACTGTAGTCTATTCCTCAATAGAGAATAGCGCTGATCGTATGCCTTCATGCATGTTGAGGAGGCGCATTTTAGGTTCACGCTTGTGGCCAAAAGACCCTGAGAAAGCTCGGATAGAATAAAGCCCACGGTTTCCATAGGAAGTACTGAAACAGGTGAGCTCGGAACGAGGTATCCATAAAGAATTCGTTCACAGCCAACCTTCTTCTGTTTAAGTATTTTGTTTTTGTTTTATTTTACTTAAATCTTTGCTAATATTCTTCACTCCCTCCACCTGCTCTTATTTACTTTCAGGTGTTGTGATTTCACCTTTTTCTTGGTTACCCGTGCTCATTATCTCATCGGTATAAGTAGTATAAACGGAAGTGATATTGCCCTCCTTTGAGCTATTCAAATTGACAGATATGACACTTAAATAGTTGCCCGCCTTACACCTCTTTTGGTATTCAACCTAACCTCATGATATTTAAATGACATAACTCTTGATTATTGATTGAAGTTCGGGAGGGGGAGGTATCCAAGTGGGTGCACGTGTTGTGAGTGTATAGAAAAAGTGTATCACGGTGTCCTTCCACACGGAAAGTCAGATCAACTTCAAACTTGGTGGAAAGTTGCAAGAGTATGAAATGTAGAGTCCGCCTGATTGATTATGTCAACAGGTAAAACAAAAAACAGGTCAAAACGTAAAAAGTTAAATATCAAAGGTTACGAAAACAAAAACACATTTTGGAGTTAATATCCTAAAGTTATGAAACTATCATCTGTGTGAAGTAGTATATGTTGTGCGCAGTGTATCTAATAATTGTATACACTGCATAGTTGTACAGGAATTATCATGTTACCTTCTGTACTTCCTTATTGCTGTAGTAATCAAGGATTCAACTACGTGCATAATTGCCTTTAACTTATCTTCTCCTTGGATAAATTAAACAGAAAACAAAGTCATTTTGACCTCATTTTCGTGAAGCAGAAAAGCAAACCTGTAACCATGTTGCACACGTTCTTCGCCATCACTGTCTATATTTAGTTTTGACCATATCTGACAGGATATTTGACTTATTCCCTTTCTTAAAGACAAGATCACTCATACTTATTTGATAACAAATCTGCTTCCAAACAATCATATACACGTATTATTTTTTTTATTCAAATAAATATATACACTAACATAAATTAATGTAAAAGTATAGAAGGTGAAAATGTTTTTCATGTAATGTAATATTTCATCAAACACACAGCTGAAAGAAAAAGATCTGACAGACAAAGGAGTATGTATGTGAAGATAACCTATTAGATTTACAGTACCGTTGATCACTCTTGATTTCAGTCCTTGCAAGAAAGATCCAAATAAACGCTGGTTCAGCCAACAGCAATCTAGACTGTTGAGAAAATATTTAAGTATAGTAAAGGTTATTTCATTTAGCTAATAGACTTAGAAGAGATGAGGTTTGAATCCCTCGCGGCTGACCAAGATCAGCTCATGACGTAGTTCACTGAAACCAAGGAAAATAATTGGTCGGACGCTACATGTAAGAAATGGCTATTGCCTGTAATGTTGTTGGTAGCTGGATGCCTGTGTGAGTCGCCCATTCCCCCATTCCCTGAGTGACCGAGGTTACGTAAGGAGTAACAAGTAATAGTGTAAAAAAAAAAAAAAAAGCTGTGCACCAGCAGATATTGGTTCCCCGCAAAGTAGTAAATACACTATTTTTGCTATTGTTTATATATAATTCTTCAATCGGGCAACAAACATTTACAACGATATGTCAACAAGGCCAACGGGTGATTGTTTGTTTCACTCGCAGGTTACATTCTGAATGTGTGCAATGCAATTTTTTTATATTTACCCTTTTAACTTACAGTAACCAATTTTTACACGATAGCATTAAAAGTTTTTCTTAAGTCAATTTGTTTTTCATTACAGCATGTTAATACGTTGCATCTGTTTTACTATTTGTAAAATTTTATATACTATTTCATATTTTAATGTTGATACTTACTAAACTGCGTTTAATCCCTCCCAGTCATTCAAATGGCTTAACAGTTTCTTAACCTCATCTTCAACTATTTCACTTCCATCCTTTGCTGTAATTGTTATCCTCTGTAGCGACCGGAGAATTGGAAGAGAGAGACCAGAGGAAAGCTTTATGCCTTCACGACCAACAGAATCAAAAGACTCTTGTAGATCCACACCGAATATGGAAATCTGAAATAAAAAAAAAAATTAAAGACATAAACACAGCACGTTTTTCAGACATATTAACAGATGAAGAATTAATGAAATTGTTTAATAATTTCATAAATTAAAAAGTTAACTAATGAAAAAGTATCCTTACACATTGCTTTCTTTTCTGATTATTTTAAGACTGACTGCCGTATAACAGGAAATATTTTAAAAATTAACAGAAGTGTTATTTAATGTATGATTGACAGAGATACCAAAATGTAATATTGTTGATAGAGCTGTATACATACGTCATTTGGTGTGTGTGTGTATGAAGGTTGAATGGTGTGAAACAGTATCAGCATTAAATTCACTTTTGAGGTTTTCAGTAATTAAATGGCCTTCCTTAATGTACTTCTTAATTTGGACGGGGGTGCAATTTTGACCTTTCTCTGTATTGCGAACACACTGACAAGCATCTCTTACTACATTTCGACAGCGCTCACATTCCAAACCTCAAAAATTCGATATAGCCAGTGACTATGTACCAAACGTATTTGCTGAGCCCCAACTGACTATAAACGTTAGACATCTTCCATTACAGGACACTTTCTTTCGTGCGGGTACCCAATACGCATCATTAAACAAAATACACACAAAGCCGCTCTAGTCGATCGCTTTGACCATTTTACCTATAAAAGCAGGACCCCCCAACACTCGTATCCCCCTTGTGTTTGAATTCCATCCCGTGATCTCCGGTCTTGCACCCACTTTAAAATGAGCCTTCGCTTCCCTTATTTAAGATCCCACCCTTTCTGATATTTTTTCCCTGAACCCCTCCCCCCACCCAATCTGGGAGGCTCGTCGCTCCTTCCTTTAATTTTGTCATCAAAGGAATACACGTTGCAGTAAACAAAGTTGCCAAATCTGGAAACATATCAATATAGGAAAGCACGTCACCATTCCTAAATTTTCCATTATAACCACCTAATCGTAATTGTAAATCTAGTAATGTAGTTTATTTACTTCATTGTAACGTGTGCTTAGTATCTATGTTGGCGAGATAGGTACTTCGTTTCGTTCCGATTTAACAATCACAAAAGTCCATACGTGATTGTACTATCGAATATCCAATCGCTTAACACTGTAATCAAATTCATCACTCCTTTAATATTCTGACAGTAACTCTAGTGGCTGGCAACTTTGCCTGTGCAGAAATCCGTAAGCTCACAGAACCTATGTGGATAATGCAGCTTCAAACACACAATGCACAAGGAAATACCAAAACAACTTAGGATTGCGTTGCATCAAACGAGAATTAGTGCTGTTCCAAAAATTTGGTGCCGGCTCAGCTATCTATTGGAACGGTGGATGGATTTTCGTAGGTTGCTGGGGTGGTTATCCATGCAAAGACGTAGATTTGTAGTCTATCCCATGTATTGATGTAGTCTATCCCACGTATTGATGTTGGCAGACATTAAGTAATTTTAACTCTTTCACTTTTACAATCTACAGATCTTTGAGGAAGAGCAGAGATTTTAGATTTGTTTTGTAAGAATGCAATGCTCTCTTAGGTAAAAACCTTCTCCTGACCTGACAATGGTGACTAAATGACAAAACCAGGTTCTCATGAAAGCAGCAGTCTGCAATATTTAAGGCGTAGTCTCACCCCATGCTATGGATTTTCTAAGTGGCAAAGCCACTTGTAGAGAGTGGCGTTTTTCCATCAGCGGACCAGTAAGGATTTGCCACCAGTAGAACGTCAGCTGAGTGTAAGAGGCATGCTAGTGGCATTCGAAAGTTTCCACAGGCGGAACAACGGTGAGTCATCTGACATTTCTACCAGCGGATCGCCAGTGTTTATCTCTACTAGGACTTTCAATGTTGCGGTCACAAGACAACTGACGTACCACTGGATTCTTGGTAGCTGGAGTATGTACTTTTTTAACTAAACGACTGAATTAGTTACGTGTTTTCACTGTTATTTATTTGCGAATTTAATCAATGAATGTATTTAGTACTCACATTATTTGTGGATGCTTTCAACAGTGCGTCGATGACTGATCTCTGTACTGACTCACTGGTCTTGTTATCAACGACCACGAAGTCCGAACACAGCTGTCTTATATCCTCGATTTCACTATTCTGTAAGTTAAAAGGAGTACTATTGTAACCCATACACAAAAGGAAAAGGTGTTGGTACAAACAGGCTGGAATGGATACATTATTTCCACTATTTCGACTTTACATACAATAAGCAAATATTTGTGGACAGACTACCTTCATTTTTAATGCTAGTTCAGACTATTAACATTTTCCATTATTTTTCAATTTTTCGCATTATGCTTCAAACCGCAACACCTTTACAAACGAGATAATTGAGATTGAAGGCGGTCAACTGAAAATGAGTCACATAGTTTAATGACATGATTAATGCCTCAGTTTCTGATTATGTTAACTAGGAATCCGTTGACACTAACCTTAGTCCATTTACGGGAGTGGAAATCAAGTTGACTGCCATGACTTGGCCTCATCACTGCAAAGGAAATATAATGAAACAAGTTAATGTCATACAGAGTAAGATTGCAGCTAATATTCAAATTATTATACTATACTTTAATTTAGAAACAGACACTCTTGACATTGTTCAAGCACATATGCGTAATATTTCTACTTCATCTATTTACCATAAAGCATTGATGTAACTTCAATCACAAGTCTAAACTTAAGATACTGAGACTTTTGTCATAAACCAATCAAAACTAAATCGATTCCTTGATTAATGATGGAATGTATGCCTTTTATCAGATTGCAACATTTTCCCAAGAAAATGTTCTTTATGATATGGGATCTCATATAGTTATACCTAACGCCGCCACTCGTTTTAGTTTAGCACATACGCATGTCGAATTCTTCGATTACCTTTGATATTCCTCGACAGAGCCAATTTAAATACGTCATCACACTTGAAAGATTCTGGCAACCTGCAGCTGTAGAACCTGGTGTAAAGTTAATAACACATAAGGGAAAGCTAAATTAGTAAATTGATCTCGCTACTAGCTAGTAGTGGCGCTACACTTGGAAAGTACACTCAGGAGACCGTAAGATGCCTTTGCCCTTGTAGGCCCTGCGATCTTTCTTTTTTCAACGAAAAACGCCAAATGAGCAAACGCAATAAAATAGGTGCAAATGTGCTCGATAAAAGCAATCCAAATTATTACTATCTGTTTACTAATATTTTTCTCAGTAATTGAGAAATTGATCCTATTTCAAAACAAGGTGCATGCAGCTTGGAAAACAAGGGAAGTGCCATCAGTTATGGGGTTGTATAAAGCCATTTTTTGTACACCACTGTACGAACTAATAATGGCGCTCAGTTACATAATCCTATCCGTGAAATTAGCCACGACTCCACTGCTGAAAGTCTGCTTTACTGTCAAATACGGATGACAATATGTGACCCCCGTACATCGTCCGTTAGAGCGTGTCGGCGTAACTGTTTGAGTAATACCTATTTTGTTGAAAACGGGACTACAAATACCGTCTAGTGCTATCTGACATTTATGTATCAAAATTTCCTTGTACTCTACTCACCAACATACGGTGGCGCTCTACTTCGATGTTATCAAAGGGAACTCACTGTAAGTCTAATCCTGTGCGTGAATCGTCTCGTGAATGATAACAATTAAATTAATTGATCAATAAATCTAGTTGATTCTGGTTGACAAATATTAGACCTTTGCCTGTCATTTGCACGTCATTCGCATGTCATCCCTTGTTATCAATGTAGGGTATTAAAGGGTTCATTCATGACTATCAAACAGTTGTTTGAGTTTTGCTAAACAAGTGGGATCAAAACATTGTTCTAGGCGAGGCAATTGTATCAGGATTAACGTGCATAATATTGAACTGTAACCACCTAATGAAGATATCAAAAACCGTTGAGCTAATTGAGCAGCCTATCGTCAGTAGCACGCCTGATGCTGACATTTTTCTTGGGTACTTTATTTTGAAGTTGAGAATACACAATTTATTTGAAAACCTCAGTGCTAGTCTGTCCTTTATTATTGCACTAGTCTACTGCAGCAAAGAGGAGGCGCTTAACAAATACCAGCTACGGTCCACCAATCCATAAAAAGAATGAAAACATCTTTATGCAAGTACCCTGTGCAAAACAATGGGAAACGATCTATCTTTTCCTCTTTTTTTGGCACTTTTAGGTCAGTAATTTGCAAAAACGCACTCATTACCGGCAGTTTCTTCACACCTGAACTAGTTACATCCTTTTCGTACATGCAAAGAAAAATGATGGAGAAGTTTGATACACATTGGTAATAGACCAAGACGGTGGAACCAATTTAAAAGAATTCCAGAATGTCCAGCTGACGTGACAATATCTACATGTGTACTACATTGAGATAAAAAAGCTCCTTTAACCGTTTCCTTCTTTTCTTCTCTATTTACAACCCTCTTAATAATTTCTCGTATTTGCATATATGAGAAAATATGGGTGAAAACAGTTTTGTATTATTTTACAGTGATGAACTGAAATTTTATAGTTATCAGTAATCTTAGTTGGCTGGTTGTTTAATAAAACAACCTTGATACTTCTTCTACGTTAAGGCATATATAATGAGAACGCCAAAGATTATCAAGCTTGAACTTGAAATGTCCATGTGGACATCGGAAACGACCGTCAATCATATCTTCTTTTCATTTTTCTTGTGCTTTTTTTTCAAACCAATATGATTGCATTATGTGACTTAACACCGCCGTACTATCCACATAAAAGCTAGAGCAGTGGTCTATATCCTTAGTTACATACACTGTAGCACCACTGAAACCTTGAAATAACTAAAGATGTTACAGTCAAATCCAGATATATAGGCTATAGACTGCATAGACCTAGCTCTAGAATGCGACTAGACTGCATAGTCGCACTCCATATTTAGTCATGTCTGGCACCGCGCGAGCTGTATTCATAGTATATATTCAAACGATACTTAGTGATGTTGAACGTATCACCTTGCTATTGAGACATGTGACTGGGAGCGTTGATCATGTCATATGGAAAATAAATCAAGTACACATTAAGAGGGCCATTAGTATCTGTATCCAATAGTTTCATACATTCATTATCCTGAATGCGTTTAATCTTATTCGATAAACAAAGTACAATTGAGAAACTAATGAAAGTATTTGGATTTGTCTTCTAACCAGATTTCGTTGAATAGCTTAGACTGCAGTCCATAGTTAAGTAATCCAATCACGTCACCCTCACTGAGTTTTGCTCTGTTAGCGTCGATGCATAGTTTCTCCAGTGATAACAGATTTGGTATCCTGAGGCCACACTGGAGTAGGATGTCTTTTTCATCCACCTTGCTGTATGACCACTGAAGATACAGCTCAGATATGGTTATCTGCAAGAAAAGAAAAACAATAAAATGTTCAATAACTTCTTTCATATTATTTATTCCTTTTAATTCCCAACATTTTCTCCCCACTCTTGTCACTACTTGTACTTTGCACTACATGACACACTTTATTTTTAGTTTCTTTCGGCACATACGTTGTCTCTATCCACTTCACCCTCATTCTACACACTCTCACTGTACGTCTGGTCACCTATAAAGTAGTGTACAGTCGTAGATATAAGTACACGGAAAGCGAGGAGTATAAATCTCAACTACGTTATTGTCCACCTATCTACATGTTGTTCTAATGATAATAAATTCGCAAGTTCAGCTGATATCAAAGTTCTCCACGTAGAGAATTCCACGTAAGATCATGGAGTCTCTTTTCAACTAACCCTAAATAGAAATGTCCAGGTTTTAAATCTTCAACTAGAACATGGGTTACGAAAATCGCAACCACCTACTCTCCATGATTGCCCCTGCGTCAGATTATTTTGGAACGTTCTAGCAGTTCCCTGAGTTACAACAGTGTGACTGTAGACTATGGCTACGTATCATGGTATTGTCAAGCAATGACTCACATCCCATTTAGAAAACGTTCAGTAAAGACAGTCCAACTGGGTACCAACTCAAGCCCAAAAAACACGCCTCAATTCAATGTAGTAGATTTTAGTTTCGTCTCAAGGTCAAAGTTGGTAAACGTAAGCTGTCCCGTAATTGTTTTAACTATTTATGACGTTATGCCCACTAGCCCCCCCCCCCAAAAAAAGTCCTTCTTGTCACATTTAAGTGAATGGCCCAAGTTTTGCGTAATCATCTGATCTTTAGTATTTATTTCTTTTTGGTTTAGTATTTATCCGAGGTTTTTTAATGACCCGGAACCACGGTCACTTAAACAGGTTGAAATCATCTTCGGTACCGTAATTACAATCACTTTGCGCTAAGACCACTTACACAGCATGTCAAGACAGCCTGACTAGGTATCAACCCAGCCCGGTTATTGACCAAGGACTGCACAGCTAAACCCACGTCCAAGAAAAACCCGCCTTTAGTCATAATATTTATTTCAATTTTTGTTCTTTCGTCCAAAGTGTGTAAAGGTAAGCGTATGTAAGTAAATCATAGAACTGCCTCATTTTTTTTTTTATATCGTTTAAGATAACATCCCAATTGTTCATAACCTGGAACCCTCTTAAGCAAGTAAATTACATGGCCAAAGTCAGGCCCAGTCAAACCCACTTTGGTTTAGTACTTATTTTGTGTATTTTGTGTATCAGTTTATCAGGTTAAAAATCTTCTCACGACAAACAATGACTCACACGCAGTCTCTTTGCAAGACTTTTAAAAACAGATCAATCGTGCACCTATAAAGCTCCTAATAAACCTCTACCTTTAGCCCAACCTCAGGTAAGCGCAACCAGCAAAGGTAAAGCCAGTTAGGTTTTCTCTGGTAGTACTTTTAAGTGTCTAATTTCTTTTCTTGTAATTCGTAACGTCTCTTACACCTCAGTGTTCATTCATTTAGGGTACACACTCTGCCTGCTTTATGTTTGCGTAAATGTATAGAGAGGTCAAGGTAAGAAGAAATGGCTGTCCTCTTGGATCTAGGTTGAAAATAAAACACATTCTTTGTTTACTAGCATTTCATGTAGCCCGATAAAAGCCCTACAAAATGTACGTATACACAGCTGCTTCTTGAACTGTGTCCATGCGGAACAATAAAAGCAACACGTGATAGCAAGATTATCTAACAACTGTCATCGTGGAGTAATGGAGTAATCACATTTCCGTGTATTTGATTGGTCTATCGTCCATTTCTCAAAGCATTGAACAATGCAAATTGTGTCCAACGCGGTTTGCCATGGTATAGCAATAGAGCAATTGATTGCGTTTCATCAGTAATAAAAAACGAGTAAAATGAATACTCTTTGGTACAATATGCATGGAAAAAATGGTAATCTGCCTTTCAGCCTAGTTACCTGAAATACTGTAAATACACTCAATGCAAGAGAGGTATTACTGTCATTTTTTTAATACTTACCTGTTTGTTTGAGGCAACGTTCAAAATTTGTATAGTCAACCTCTGTAACAGTTTGGTGTCATTTCGATGTATTGTAACCGTCTCAGACAACAACTCTTTTATAGGTTCCTCAAGTTCCCATGTTTCTCGTTCTTGTTCGAGAAGACAAAGTGTAGCGAGTTGTTGTCTTTCTCTCTTTCTTCTGAGATATTTGATGATTTTATTAGACCCACCTTTAGAAAGTCCACACGCGAAGCGGTAAAGGTACTGTAAATCAAAAGGATCTATAATTGCTAGTACTCGCGGAATATTTGTAGTTGTCCTCATGCACAAAGACAAGTAATGGGCAGCGTACCACTCACAGAAAAGCTTGTGATAGAACCTCACCTCTGTTAGGCTTCCCATCTTAATCTGAAGTTGAATGTCATGAAACAAAGGTTCTTCTTCAACTAAAATTCCTACTTTAACATAATGATCATAAAACGAAATTCCAAGTTTTTTCCGAAGTTCGTTTCTCTTCCAAACTATTTGATTTTCCTCACGGGTTAGTGCCTTGAAGGCAATTTTGTCTAAACGATTGTGATTAGTCTCTAACAATATAAGGCAGTGCATATCTTCTTTTTCCATTTTGTTTCTCATGTGACTATGAAAGCATGTTATCATGTATCGAAAGAAATCTGTTACTGACTTAAATAAGTGTAGGTCTTTGCTTTCATGAGTTATGTGGGCTAAAATTACAAAGAATAATGGAACCTCACAAAGATCATCAAGTAATGGATTTTCTCGCATTTTGAGTTTAACGTTTTCCCCTGCAGCAATATCATTTCCTACAACAGCCTTGCGAAGGTATTTGTCTCGAGCAGCATCACCGAACCCCATTAATCGTAGACGACAAGACTGTGGTGCTCTGTGCTTTGGTAAAATTGATGTCCTTGTTGTGATAAGAACATTGGTTTTTCGGAAAATATCTTTCGAAATGATTTTGTGTACGTCCGTGTCCTTGTTTTCTTGATCAGGGTATTCATCGTATCCATCCAATACAATAAACACAGAAGTAGAGCGTTCTAAAATATTTTGAACATCTTTACTTGACAGTTTGGAGTCCTTTGGTAGAATAAAGCGTCTAATTGCTTCGAATATTGATCGTATTCCCCCTAGCTGTCTCAATTGGAGAAATATCAATATTTTAATCAGACTCAGCGGTGACTCTTCAACGGAATTGCACCAATCATATGCTAGTTGAAGAGTAATTGTAGATTTACCATACCCTGGATCACCTTCTAATAAAACCCTGTCAGCTGAAAGGGTACTTTTTCCGAGTAGTTCATGATAGGAATCCAAAGGTTTCCAGTTGTCCTTATTCCTCGCGTCTGCTGACTGGATAAGATACTTGATGTCACTCTCTACAAACACTTTGTCTACACAGTACATACGATCCTTGATGTAAGGTATAGGTTGAACCGAGTCATACATCATTTCATACTTTGCTTGTAGTTGTGCTACAAAAAGACTTTCTTTATTATTTTCTGGAAAATACAAATTAAAATTAGTATCATATGCCAGGGCGGATTAAGAAGCATATTACATTAATTACGCACCATAGTGTAATAACTTTAACAACGAACGTCGTAAACTCTAAAAAAGCGGAACTGAGTGGCCACTAAACAACATTTCAGCAACATATCATCGATGTTATAATTGACCCCACTATCGATGTAATCATTTCAAGTGTAAATGTCATAGATTCTTCATAAGCTGAAGTAAGGCTGTGTGGCCTCACTAAAATTTCGGCAACTTAACCTTAGCGTCAAAGCGTTCTGGTAATGCATGCTGCGTTATCTATAATGAAGCACAATGGGTATTTGTAGCGTATAATCTATACAAATTTGTTAATAGGTGAAAGTATTTGGCTTGTAGATAAAAAACGGATTGCATTCGTAGCAAGTTAATACGCTTTACAGATGAAGGCAATTGCGCCTGAAAAAAAGGACGAGGTCATTGAGCAGTGAGCCCTTGACTTCCTAAAAACAAAAACACTCTTACTTTAAAATATAGTGCGTCGCAGTTTAAATTCCGGCCTGTCTGTATTTCACCACTATATTGTTCTCTTGCACCCCTTGTTAAAGAAAGTAATTGCTGACTCCTATGGCATGCTAAATGCTCAAATAGTTCCCAATAAGCCTGGTTTATCGTTTGATAAACGATTAATAAACCATGTTCATTGACTGATGAGTCAAGTTTTATGTGATAAATCAGGTTTACTAATCGATAAGTCAGGTTTAGTTATCGAGATATCGAGGTTTAGTTTTCACGTTTCGGGATTTTTACTTAACAGTCCATAAACATGCACATGGAAAACTTGAACACATAGTTGGATCATACAAAATTTCCCACTACTGGCATGGCTAACGCTCCGCGCATTGCATCCACACGCACTCTCTTGATTTATGTTAGACTGATTCGTTGTTGGTGATATCTGTTGTTGGTGGTAGGGGATATGAAGTTTGTTTTATTTCACTGTTCTCATGCACTCTAACCACGCGGGATTATGTGTACACAGTACATATGGAGCGCAAGCATTTGCAAGCTCTCTGGAAGGAATTGTGTAACTCGAATCCATATCAAATTCTCACTGACAATGGCCTTCTTAAAATAATAACTTGAGCGATTTGCTCTTCGAGAAAACCTGTACTTGAGCCCAGTTGTTAGAAAAACCTCTAATGCTGTACCAAAAGACACAATAATGACATTTGGTAGGAGCCCTATTTGGTAGAGGTCCCTGGGCATGTGCTTAAATCACGGTGGGTGATGAATCGTTGTGATTATCGCTTTTATATAGTCATAATGTCCACTATATACCCAAGTCACGCTGCACACTCTGTTAGCTAAGACTCAGTTGCCGTTTAGTGGGCCACATCCTGCCTCAGTAGCTTCTTTATCTCTAGATTCTTCCTAGAATGTACAATCAGACATAACTGAGAAGATATTTTGGCTCCCATCCGAATCGCTTTCTGCCGATTTCATGTGATTACAGTTATGCTTACACCGTATGCTAACAAAATATTTCGATCAGATTAAACGATAATGTATACATAAAGACAATATATATGGATCATCTCGTCAAATTTTTCTCCTATCTCTACAAAAAATGGTCTGCCACTTTGAAGCCTGTCAGTCTTGATAATATGAGGATAGACTGTGTATCAGGTTTACTGGTGAATTTATCTCAAAATAGTAAGACTTCCACTCCGACTGCTTATCATGTTCAAGTTCCAAAGAAGTAGTAACAAGGAAAAGAAATGAATTTAAAAGATGTATCGTTTCTAATCAAAATGATCTGTTAACTATACCGACCATGATCAATATGACTGATGTCATTGACGACCGCCATCACCATCATCGGAGATTCCTGTTTAAGAGAGTATAGGATCATGAATTTCATTCAGAAAAGGAATTTCAGTATCTTGGGACCTTGATATATCGCAACAACATTATTCCAATGGTAGTTGATGTAATAAAGATGTCTTTCATTAAAACATAAAAATTTTGTGCAAATGACATACTGTGTGATGGAATAGCAATGTCAAGTATATAAAGATGTATATGAGTAGTTTTGAGAAAGTAAGTTATGTTATTGTAAGTCATTTTTCTTTTATGTAAGTGTTTTACTTTTATGGTAAGAACGGTAAACTAAAACGTAAAACTACCTCGTCTGGTCCTTCTTCATTAAGTTGTTGCTTTGGTCTTTCTGATGAACCTGTCAGGAGATACATAAAAAGTTTTGCACAGATACAAACTTGATCACCGATGCATTGAATAGCACAAAGAACTGGTGTCTCTGAATATGCTGTCATAAAGTATTAAAAATATCAAAAAGATGGAACGAGTGGGACTTAAGGAATAGAACATTACCTTTCGGTTTAAAATACATTGCAATCATCGTGCTGATTACAATAACAACTCCTATTACAACAGCGGCGATGCCCCAAGTGACGTAGACAGTTGATGAATGACCTGGGGTAGTGGTTACTGCTAAGATATCAAGTAAACAACATGGGTTAGTTCTACATTAAACTCATCATATGCATTGTATCTTTGTAAGCCATGGATGATTTGTGCCAACGATATTAACAGTGTGTTATATTATTCAGGAAAATATAAAGTAAGGCAATGCGTAAATAATCTTTTGGGTTTTGAAAATGCGTACCGTTGTCGAAGACAAGATCAATTGTAGTGGACATTTCAAATCTATGGGCGCTTGACTTGACTACGCTACATGCAACCGCTATCATTTCTCTACTATGGGATGGAAATATAATCCTCGAAGTTAGCGTGACATCAAAAACACCTTCAGTTTCTGTAACTAAACGATTTTGGTCTTCGAATAACAATGTATCCGCACTCCATTGCAGTTCAACCAGAGGCCGTATACCATGGACACTGCAGGTTATGTAGTCACCATTACTGACATTTAGAACACAGTATTGCTGATAATCACATCCTTCTACTACAGGGTAAGCTGGTAGTGGATTCACTGTTAGGATAAATAATAAAGGAAAGGCACTGAATGCATTTTACTTCTTTAAATCAATCGACATCTTAACACTTAAATGGATGAAGTATATCGCACAATATACAAGGCAAATTTATCATAATATTGTTATGTAATACACTTACAATTTAAACGTAAACATGACGTGCCAAAGACTAATCAAGCGGTACGAAGTTAACTCATTTAATCCTTGCAAAGGGTATGTATAAAAACAATCCTCTACGTATAGTTTTTGTTATTTGTTCATTGTATTTGTAAAAAGTATCTATTCTGTCTACTTTACTTTAGCTTCACAAACTTACCGTAAATTTCAACTTCATATAGTGTAATATCTTCGATTCCATCATTGTTATGAATGCAGACGTAGAGACCTTCGTGTTTTGTACTAACAGATTTTACCATTAAACTTCCTTCATTATCCACCTCAAAATCAGTCTGGTACGATTCCATGTAGGCGTTAGGGGACAGAATGTTATATAATATTGTAGACCACAAACCAGTGCCAGTGACTAACTTTTTCCAGATAAATACAGTATCATTGTTATTTGAGCACGGCAGTATCATGGTAGAATGTACCTCAATGTGTCTTACTGTGGGAGATCCGGTGGCAACATAGTCGACTACTTTGTCTATTAAAACAGAGGACTCGCGATTCCTAATTAAATCAAGCGGCATACTAGAAGCTTGGCAAACGAAAACGTTAAGTAAAGACGACTGTGATAAAGAATACATAACTGTAGTGTGCGATGTAAATGTTATGCCGACGATATTATCAGAGCTATAGACAGACGGAAGGATTCGACCACCTTCAAGTAACCGGGAGACCCAGGTTAAATTTATCATTGGTCTTGTGTTTTGTACCAAACAACCGATTGGAGTACTAGCATTAACTGTTATTAGGCAGGATTGTTGTCCAGCTGGGCACACGTCAATGACAGGGTAGGCTACATCTGGTTTCACTGCAAAATGAGGTTAATATTTATTATCAGTATTCAAACATTTTTTTGTACTTATATATTACTATCTACATTTAAAGCTTTGGTTGAAAGTAAAATCGTGATCATCGAATGTAATTAACATGGCTTAATTGAAATACATGAATTATGCTCTTAGAATATTGAGTTAACGATTTACATGATGCAAGAAGCATTGAAATTACATAATGCCAGGAATTTACAAACGTAACTAACAACCGTAGGCACTTTGGTGAGAGATGTTTACTTCAAAACATTACAGTTCGTGCTCAGAAATCGTTCAAAAAAAAGTGCTCAACCATGTATCAGTCATCAACATTGTCCAGTTTCTGGAGCTGACAATAAGTGGGATGAAATGCACTTTTTCTCTATAAACAAGTGGTTGAAACAAAATAAATTTGAATATCACTTACTTCGTTAGTCACACTAAGACCTATAATGGTACTTACCGATTGTCTTCACCGTGATATGATAGTTAGTTGGTTGTTGTGTAACTGATGTAAATTTTGAGACTAGATAAGTAGTCTCGTGATCCACAGAGACATTTTTAATCACTAAGGAGCCATTTTCAAATACATCGAATTCTCCAGATGTATACCCGATACCACTCTTCTCTGATTCTTTATACAGTAATATCGATTCTGTCTTCTCGGAATAAAACCAGGACACAGCGTAAAAATTTTCCGAGAAAAAACACTGGATGATTCCTGGCATTGATATTTCTAGGTATTGCAATGAGTTGCATCCTTCCGCTGATACTGTAGAATATGGAGGTAAACGAAGTGCTGTTATTGTGTGGATAACATTAATCAATCAGATCACATTAGTCAATAGGTTTACATAATTCTGTGCACACGATTATCTAGAATAGAGGATGAACACATGTGCGCTTACAGCAAAGAGACAGTTAACTAATTTTACATTACTGTCCATCTTCCTGCCGAGCACTAAAATATAGTGAATTTCTCTATGGACGCATTGTTGATATAAATTGATGTAAAATACTTCACAAGTATTTGTTCACTATCCCTTAAAATAACCATAGGTCTGTTTTATACTATAAATACTCAACTCACCAGAGGGAATATTCTGAGATGTAAATACAATCAGTGCAAAAATAGTGAAATCCATGATGTGCTGTGGTCTTTATCTAGAAAATGCAATGAAAGTTTACAGCACTTACAATTCATTTGCTAATTCTTGACATTTTTAGAATTTGGCGATGTACGGTAAATATTGCACATCTCTAACGGTAATAAAATGAAAGGTTAAGCAACGCTGAAACGTGTACTAATGTTCACTTAATTTTCATAAGGGTGCAGTCCGAGTGCTTCCATCGATAAAATTTTCTTTGAAAACAATCCCTAACGAAAGGTACCGGTAAGCAAGATTCACAACATGCTCAACGACAAGACACTCCCGATCTACGTTTATACTGTATTTATCCCTACTTTCACTCTAAAATTGACAGAGTTGTAAAGGAAGGACAGTATTATGAGGGTTATAAACGTTACACCTCTGTACCTAACGTTTCGCCAATGCGTGCCGAGGGTCAAATATGAGTAACAGGGGTTAATTTCCGGACTTGTAACTGCGCACCAAACCGCACATATAGACGTCAGTCCTGGGTGGACGAGGGGACTCGTCCCAAGCATTTCCATAAATAAGAACATAATATCAAATGTCCCCCCACATTTCGAAAAGGAGAAATGTTTTTTCCACACTTTTTGGATGGTAGGGCAACATTGTACCTAATATCGCCCCAACAGGTTTGATGATTGACTGATTTAATCGTTAGGCGGATAGATACTCATAAGGGAATTCTGCTGACGAATTTAGCTGTTTATATACCAACGTTAGACTCATCTACACACTCAGATGCCGAAGTTTTCCGCGCTTGTGTTTTCGTTGACATATTATGTTAATGGAAAGAAAAAGGTAATGAATTGACTTCATCACCTTGCCAGTCGAGATTAAGTTACGAGAGATATATCCATTAATTGGTTGCGTACTTGTTTCTTTGGAAGCAGCTTGAAATTAATGAAGCTGTCGTGATAATCTGTTCACCAATAGTAGGAACTCTGCTTAAAATATCTGTAGGTGGCGTCAATTTTCCTGCCTAAGCAAAGTCAATTATCAGTGCGTAACTGGCCTCCAATCTCCGTGTTTATATGTGCACTAATCTTGCATAATTGACATCAAATCTCAGTGCATAAGTGGCGTTAAATCTTAAATCGTTACAGGCATCATTTCTCAGTGCAACGGACGTCAAACCTCCGTGCCTAATAGAAGGTTTATACTCCTCAACTTACTGTATTTTCTTTATTTTTGCTGCATAACCACTCTGTCTGTTTGACTAATATTTCTGCAACTGTTTTGCATTTCACACGTGTAACAAATTGCATTACCGAGGAAGTAGCATCCACAAGGGTAACGTTTTGGTAAATAATATCTTTACATTTGCTTAGATGACTACACTGATCACTCAGATAAGTGATTATGGTAAATAAATCATATGTGGCTTCCATGATGTAGTGTACATAGAAATGCTTCAATTTACTCTGCAGTCCTTTGCCTATTTGTGTTCCTTTAATGTAAGTACTACTGTTTTTAAACGTCTTTGTCCATTTCTAGGTGTTTAAAACGGCTTTCCCAAAAAAATTCCATTTCCTTGAAGACATTGTTATATTTAGTGTCATAGTTGCACAACTGCTGGTAGTGATGTTGCCAAAATATATGGGTACAACTTTGTGTGTGTCTCTTAAAACAGTAATCGCAATGTTTGACTTAGTAATGACTTAGTTGTTAACCTTGTTGTCGAGAATGTATGTAGAAAACGACTAGTCTGATTTTGTTTCGCTAAACATATATACACTTTTTTTTCTTGTTTATAGATGTACGTGTCATCGTACATCTGATTGAAACGTCTTCATATCATGCCATTCTTTTCATATCAGTAGCACATTTTGAAGCTTGCAGGTGGGTGAATAAATTGTTCATTTTTTGTACTTGTTGTCACCAATCGAATACACAAACTAATGGAACTAATGATATAAGAAAGAAAATGCAAATTGTATTCTGCGCACAGCATTGCCCACTTCTGGCGCGCTTGAGAAAGTTATACATCAACTGTTCAGCAACTTTTCACCAACGTTCACTTTACGTTGCAATCAGATTATTGTCAGTGATAGTGAAATATAATTCAAACTATATTTTTGAATTTGTGATTCATTGTGCTAAATGCAATTGAGATTTAAACAGTTGAAGTATGTTATTATAAAAATCAAGGGGGTTAATTCCATTAAGATTGGCGTAACAGATGCTTCAGACTGTAGCAGCTTTCAAATTCGGTTAATAACCGGGTAACAATTCGTCTGAAAATTGGGAAAAATTGGTTTGAAGCTGCAACAGAAATGTAGCAGCTACAGAAATATAGCAGCTCGTTAGAGAAATTGCCTGGTGTAAGTCCATTAGTGTTTCAAGCGTTCCAGAAGCAATATTAGCAACTAATGCAACATACCGCACCGCCAAAAATGAGAGAACCATCAGATATAGCACGAACATTTACCTAGGGTTAATCGTGCTTGTTGCGCTAATAAATAGAATTTTACTTATATTCCGTACTGCTGAAAGGTGCAATAGTGCTTTCCTTTAAAATACTCATATTTTTTATTAAATTTAGAATTTGGTAAAAGTAAAAGGAAAGATGAGTTGTACATACCTTTAACCCGTATCACATGAGTTGTTATCGTGACGAAATTAACAAGACACTGGTAAGTACCAGTATGTATTAATGAAACAGGATTAAGAACAAGTGAGTTATTGCCAATTAAAGAAGCACTCTTTCTAAACTTGTCGTACAACATAAAGTTGTCATAAAACAAAATTTTGTCATCAAACTTCCATTGGAGAATATATTGTGTATCTTCTGCGCGGTCTCTACAACAGCGAATGCTCAGGGAACTACCAGATAAAACTGAGTGGTAGACAGTTTCAGATACCGAAAATTTTGACACGAGTAATCCCAAAGCCGTCACAAGGAAAAATACGTTTACACAAGAGCGCTCCATTTGAAAGGAATGAAGTGTTACCATGTGTTCATATGAAAGTCAATTCTCTATTTCCGCTATCAAGCAGTTTGTGCAACAAAAGGGAGAGTGTAAAGTACGGTAAACTTTGAGCACAATGAAAGGACTGCATCACCCTTAATATTTCCAATCCAGTGTTACATTACCATGAATGCAAACAAGGAACCAAATTCATTCACTCATTTTATTCACGTCCCAAGCAAATTTCCAAATACCGGACTTGTGTTGAATGCAAAACCACTGAGAAAACACTTCGTTTGTGGTTATTACGACGCCATAAACACACACTCAAAATTCCCCCTCCATCCTTGAAGAACCAACCATGTAAGGAGTACGTAGTACACTTGGCTACCGTAGCAGGCAAAGAGTCCTTTGCTAAAAGACCACTGACCGCCATCAGCTGAGTAAAGTTGATTTCAATAACGACACTAAAATACAGAACTCGAGTTTACCCCAAGGATGATACTGACAAGAAAAACACAATCTTCGCCACAGTTAAGGAATAATAACAATTGCGTTAATTACACCTCTTGTGTAAATTTATTAGCAAGTTTGAATCACAGTCTAGTCAGTCTGTATATTTGTCTGATGCAATCTTCAAACCACCAGTAGCATGAGAAAGTGAATTGCCCAATCAACCACGGAAGGACACATTCATGCATTTGTTTACTTCTCGGTTAGATATGGGAATGCCATCATAGATAATTTTCCTGTATATCACCATGGAGCTCCCTGTCCATGCCTTAGATGTCAGATACCGATGGCGAGCTGTTAGATTGGCGCGGTTGACTATAAGTAGATAAGAAACCATCCAACAAACACTGACTCGTTGCAGAACAAATTATCGATTACAAAGTACTGCTGGTTCCTGCTCGTTGTTTTGAGGAGCCCACAGGCTTCCGTGTACGCTAAAACCTAAATGCCCGTTGTGTCTTTCCCTGGACCTCATCGGACGTAAGTTTTTATGTTTGTTGTGAAATGAGTAACTGATGGAATATGCACGAATATGCAAGCTGTATTGTTGAAGATCGATTTCAACCTAAGATTCAATATCAGAATACAGAAGTTAATCGTTCCTTAAGCCGGTATAAACGTAAACACATATGTAAACGATTGGAAACAAGTAGTCCAGTTTACGTTTCCGTTATTCTTTGTATTGAATGGATCGACAGCAGTTAACTCAGCAAAAATACTTTCCAACGTTTGGTAAGACATATAGTTTTATCAATGACAAACTCATCTGAATAGAGGTTGTGTTGTAAATTCCCACGCCCTGACTACACAGAGAGATCACTTAAGGTTTGACTTTTGTTCAAAACGTTAAAAACGAAACAAACATAAGAGTGTGAGATGATATCGGCATATTTCGATTTCACATCGATTGTGCCAAAGGTTGCTAAAGCTGAGATACAAAGTTTGCATTCCATATGCTCTTAATTGTAACAAAAGGGCCAGAAACAAATAGCCATACTGAACTCTTGTAAAACAAAGAATCGTTTATTCAAAAGGTGCCTCCGTAGTCGGTCGATCTGCTGCTGCTTTGAACGAGTATAAACGATTTCAAAATCGTCTTACTTCTGTCATCAGACAGGCTAAGAAATTTTACTACTCTACTTTGTTCAGCAATAGCACACAGGACACGAAATCTACATGGCGCTCCATTAATACCCTGTTGTATGGTCGAGGTACTGATTTTACTCCTGATAAATTAAATCATCATGGAACTAGTGTTTCGAATCCTTTCAATGTTGCAAATATCTTTAATGATTATTTTACTGCCATTGGTCCTGCTACCCAGGCAGGGATTTCCCCCCTCACACTGTAGCCATAAGTCGTATCTGTCAAATCGGGTTGTCGACTCTCTTTTCATTACTCCAGCAACATGCGAGGAGGTGTTAAATATAATGTTTTCTGTTAAAAATTCTGCCGCTGGTTTTGATGGAATTTCCTCTATGATCCTCAAAAATGTGGCTCATTCCCTGTGCAACCCACTAACCTACCTTTTTAATCTTTCGTTAGAGAAGGGTATTGTTCCTAGTCCTCTAAAAATTACACGTGTTGTTCCTGTTTTTAAATCTGGTGATAAAGATTCGGTTAATAATTACAGACCTATTTCAATTTTACCATGTCTCTCCAAAGTACTAGAAAAACTTATGTTTACTCGATTATATTCTTTTTTTGTAAAGCAAAATCAATTGCATGACTACCAATTTGGGTTCCTTCCTGGGCGTTCCACTTCGCAAGCTATTTTACACTTCACTAATAAAGTAACAGATGCCTTCGAAAAAAAATCGGTGTGCATCAGGCATTTTCTTGGACCTGTCTAAGGCTTTTGATACATTGGACCATAGAATCTCACTCAGTAAACTTGAACATTACGGTATTAGGGGTACTGCACTGGACTGGTTTAAAAGTTATGCTACTGATCGTTACCAATATGTTGGCATTAACAATGTAAATTCTACACGTAAACGTATTACTTGTGGTGTTCCTCAGGAGTCTATTCTAGGTCCTTTGTTGTTTATTATTTATATCAATGATCTCCACAGGGCTAGTAATAAATTTCACGTAATTTCTTATGCTGACGATACCAATCTTCTTTATTCCAGTAATGACCTCAGTTGTCTACTAAATGTAATACAATATGAATTTATCTACGTTCACAACTGGTTTTGCGCAAACAAGCTATCTCTCAATGTAAAGAAAACCAATTTTGTTATTTTTACCTCACTTTCTAAGCAGTTTAATCAGAGTGTAAACAACACACAACTTTGTGGTATTAACATACATCGTTCAAATGTTACTAAGTTTCTTGGTGTGTTTGTTGAGTCTCATCTCACCTGGACTGATCATATCCAGTATGTTAGCATGAAAGTTTCAAAAGGTGTGGGGATACTAAACAGATTTGGCCAACTTCTTCCTAGGAAAATTTTGGTTTCCCTGTATAATACCCTTATACTCCCTTATCTCACTTATTGTAATATCATTTGGGGGAGCACATATGCTACCAGAATTAAACCTCTCTTTATTTTACAGAAAAGGGCTATTAGATGTATATGCAACGTATATCGTCATCATACTGTACCTCTTTTCGCTAGTCTTAAACTTCTTAATATTTATGATTTAAATCGGTATCACATCGGGTTGTTTATTTTTGAATGGCTACCCCGTCAATATTTAGTACTCATTTTCAGTTTCGTGATAGCAATAACCCTTACCCTAGTCGTGCTTCAAATCAGTTTATCACTCCCCTTTGTAGGCTTAGATCATCTCAATTTGGTCTTCGATTTGTCGGTGTAAAACTATGGAATTCTCTCCCCTTGGAAGTTACAAACTGTAAAACACCATATGCATTTAAAAAGCAACTTAAAGTTCATTTCATTGCAAAGTACCTTTGAACTACCGTCTTCTTTGCTGCTTTTCTGTTCTCTGTTCTTGTTGCTTTTTGTGCTTTTCTTTTTATGTCTTGTATTTCTGTCTGTCATTAAGGGGTGTCAACACCCAGAAGCTCCTAGGAGCTTTCAGTTGCCACTCCTCAGTCTCTTACCTTTTTTTTTTGTTGAGTAAAGTAATTAAGTCTCTTACCTTTTTTTTTTGTTGAGTAAAGTAATTATTTTATGATGTGTCTAAGCATGATAATCCTTACATACTGTAATTTCGTTACTTTCCCACTCTCAGATTATTGTTATGTTTTTATATAATAGTAAGAGATTGGAATAAAGTCATACTGAACTGAACTGAACTGAAAATGCATCACAGTCACGAATCCATTATGGCTTCTTATCGCGTATCCAGTGGCTATCATTTAGAGATATCTTGGGAACTTAATGAATGAAATGTAAACAGCGATCATTTGATTAAGACGATTGTGCGATAAAGAAGAATGATAAACGAGCAGTTTCAATTTCATTTCTGAAAGTTAAAAGTTTCAGTTCAAAGGTATAAAGGTTAACATCTCTTATCGTAATCTCTTATCACGATGGTGTGTACTAAAAATAACCAGAAAGTTAAGATTATGCTTGACCTTAACTCTTTCTTTATTTTTTAATAGGACTGTTTGTACATGGACGGACGCGGCTTTCAATGAACGAAACCGACAGCAACTTCTTTGAAAAGCAACGGGATTACCATAATTCAGTAGGAAATAGAAATCATATTTGAATATTAACGGTTCTTACTAAAAGCGCATACGTGATGAATATGCAGAAGTACGGGTCTCACTAGTGTATCAAAAATATACTTCTCAAGTCGTCGCTGAATTGTAGTACTTGGTGAAAGGAAGCACTGTATTTACAAATCAGCTAGAATCTAATCACATCATTGCGGTGTCAGTGATCCTGACTTGTTTTGAAAAAAAAAACTGAATATTTAATAGTAGTATACTTCCCATTGGCTTGTTCAAAAGAAGGGCACGGTTGATTTGAATGAAAACTGTCAACGATTTCATTATCGTACTTTACACTTTTTGTCATTATGTAAGAACTGTTTGGAATCACGCTTGGGAGTTTGTTGGGGGGAGTTTGTTGGTTCTGCGAGGAACACTTCCCTCACATTCGATGGGTGGGGGACATAACATCATATGTCCCAACACATTTTGTGAAAGAGAAATATTTTGGCTCACTTTTTGAATGGTATAAGGGGACATTGTATCAAATTTTCCTCATAGTTTAGTGAGTGACTGCAGTGATGTGGTCGATGGGGAATTCAACTTCAGATATCCACAAATCAATTTCTGATATCTAAAATACAATTTCAGATATCTAAACTTGAATTTTAGATGTCTAAACTTGAATTTTAGATATCTTAATTCAATTTCAAATATCTAAAATTTAATTTCAGCTAGTAAGTTTTTTAGGCATTCAGGTACCTCAAAGGTATCAATGAATTTCAGATATCTCGAATTGAATTTCAGATATTTAAAATTCAATTTAAGATATTTACAATTAGTGATATCTGAAAGTGTCGATTAAATGTTAAAGTGGCTTTCCATATACAGGGAACACCCCCCTCAAAAAAAAAAAACAAAGAGAAATCTCAGAGCGACGATAGTCGAAAATCTCAAATACCAGATTTTTCAATTTGTCCTATCTCAGTCTAGCACATTTTATGATGTAAAAAAATATCGAACATTGCTCCAGATTGTGAGGTTACCTGGTAGTTGAAAAAAAATCAGTACATCTGAAATTCAATTTGAATTTCTTATATTCAGTCTAGGAGTGAATATGGTCAGAAAGTCTGACATTTTCTATTCTCTTAATCTAGCACATTTTTCAGTATTTTAATCTAGCACCCATGGTGGAGATATTCCTGCCACACATGCCCCATCAGATCTGCCTCCGTCCTACCTCTAGACAAGCGCCAAACCCCGAATTGTCCTCTCATAGACTTTTGACAATATATGACTTCAATCACTAGACCCTGGCGGCTTCTATCAATCAGCAAAAATGATCGTTTGTCTCAAAATATGCAATATCTGACCAGGCTTCTTATACCATTCAAAGATACAAAAATCCTTCATTCCATTGCCCACAATTCTGAGGTTCCTGAACTTTTCTTCTGGTCACCGTAATAGACGTTACCCCAGATCCCAGGTGAAAACCTATTGGACCTATCCAATATAACCAGAAAAAAAAATCAAAAGTGCATTGTGTAAACCCTTCTCCTGCAGTTTGGACCATTCAAACGTGTCAGCTAGTCAAACATGTCACCCCCCACATTTCACTTTGGATTGATGTCCCTGCATTACTCAATTGTCAATCTTATGGGGACACAAATTTTGTGTGTGAATACCTGCGTAGCGTATGTCTGTGAAGAGCTGTAAGTTGTAAGTTTCGAACATATTGCATAAATTACGCGATCACCCCAATCACATTTAAAAGTATTTTATTCAGACATGCAACTAAAAGGGGAATCTAAACTATGGAAAACGTAAACAGCACAGTATGAAATTTGTGAGGGGGTATCCTGTGTGAACCTTAAACTTGTCTCGACTTTTTTGTTGTCTCTACAAATTTCAGACTCTCCAAGGAAGCATAGCTGCAGTCAGTCATAGTTACTTGAAATTAAACAGACCAATAGGAGTGGATATGAATTGCCATGTATGCACAAAATGAGGTTTTAACAATGTTTTTTTGTAATGCTATGACAGAGTGTGAGAATCACTGACAAATTTTTGATTCATTTTCCAGCTTTAAATAGAAGAGTCCAGTCTGGAACTATCTGCAGTTACTACCTTTTATGGCTTTCCAGGACATAATTGTTTATTTGCAGAAATTCTCTTTCACTCCGAGACAATCGGTAATAGCTACACATATTATATTGACTTTCCTGCAATATAGTTTTCACATGCTATTAATTAAAATAAAAGTCCAAAGGCAGTGTGGGTTAATTAGATTAACTGACAGGGGTGTTCAATTAATTACAGTTTGATGAATAATTAGACGGAGGCCTAACTATTGCTATTGTAGTAGCTGTTAACAGGTAACACAGCGTAGACCTCAGAGTCGTAGACGACCACCGTAGCCTAGGCTACCAAAACACTGGAATGGCTGGATGCACTACGTTGGTGTAGGATGCGACTGGCGGTTAACGACGGCTAACGGTAACTTGAGCCTCGACGATGGATCGATAAAACAATGGCCCATGGTATAGGAAAGTCACAACAACACGACTGTACACAACGTGCAGGGCCAGACTGACCTTAGGTGATGAATACTAATGCACTTATATGAAAACCTTGAGTAATACTAAAACTGCAGTGCCGTTTGACCTTGGTGGTAAAAGTCTAGGCCGGCTTCGACTATGAATATATGACTGTCACTCTTCACTTCATTGTGATGGCGAAATAGCAAACACAGGGGAGGTGGAGATGTACGTCTCCTGCAGATCGGGTGGACGTATTCTTGGAAATCTTTCAATTGACGAAGGCATACATACGAAAGTCAAGTTCTAGAACCTCCCACACGAGAATATTCTTGGGAGTACCTGCTCAATAACGAAATGCCCAATATAGAATAGAGATAAGTTCCAGTTCCTTCCAGATTGTACGTATTTGTATGTAGAATGGTCAAACAATCTAGCATATACGCGAAATGTTTTGAAGTTGGTAGCATCTACAGCAGAGCAGTCAAGGCTTTGTAGATACATCACCATGGAAGGTCAATTGTTGATCACGATGGTAACTTAAGTACAATGAAACTAAACAGTGATCATTACCCTAACAATATCGTGAGGTATCGTCCTCACAATATTTTCAGTGGTGACCTCATATGCTACTTGAGATTCCTAAACAAAAAGGGCTTTTCCTTTGGATATAACACATTCCCATACTAAGTATCAAGCGTTTCCATAATTCTTTTCTCGAGATATTATGTCAACATGGTTTTCAGTGTCTTGACATCTGGTGACCCCAGATGACCATTGACATCCACCAAAGGCTTGATGCTTCTTTTACTTGATTCAGTACCTTTACATGCTAAGGATCTAGATTCCAGTACTCCTATCTTGAGATATGGCGTTAACAAACTTCCATTGTTTGACCCATTGTGACCTCAGGTGACCTTTGACTCTGTAAAGCCTCCCGGTTTTTCCTCTTAATACGGGCACTTATGTACCAAATTTGAGAACTCTTAAAGTTTGCTCCTTGATGTATCGCTATAACAAGCTATACTAAGGATGTCACAAACACACACCCACTAACACCCTCATATCACATACCGGTTTACGGCCCGATCAGTAAATTGACTTTTCCTCAAGGCGCTCCACAGATGCTGTCCCCAGTTAATTGGTGTTTAGTTATTCTTGTATCCCTCATTTACACCAACAGGGTTGTGTGTAATTTTTAACACACACATATCCCTATACACAGGTATACACCCAGAACAGGTACCGTAAGTTGGGAAAAGTCATATCAACCTTAAATGTTAGGTTGTAAAGGGCGTACAAGGGGGGGGGGGGGAAGAACGGGGACACGCACAAGCACTTTGCTAGTCTAACCGCGGTTACGCCGAAAACAAAATAATACACATAATGTGCTAAAATCATGTCTCGAGAATACCTTTTCTGCTCGATAGAACATGACGTGATATCAAGATATACCATAATAGTCAGAACATTTTCCTCTCGAGAAGGCATAACCATGCATGATATTATGTGACCACTGTACCGTATGTTGGCTGTGGCTTATATCACTATTGTGCAGCTGTCTAAAGGCCTGAACGAAATACGTGTGCAATTGCGCATTCTGTGAGAAACGTTAACTTGTACGTTGTTACACATGTGTTGCGGGTTCCTGAGTAAACAACTTTTTGCTTTCCCTCGCAGCAAATCGAATCGAAAGGACATGGATGTTAATACTTATTGCTTCAAGCTGGAATATCAGTTGTTCTGGCAATTGTGTGGTCATCTCTCTCTCTCTCTCTTTTATTTGTCAGTGTTTCAGGGGGAAGGAAGGAGAAAAGATCGCCTGTCACAAACTCTAAAAGAGAACTATGCATTCATCTTCCGATATTTAAATATGAATTTGTCTCAACATCTTTCTTGCCAATACAAAATTCAGACTCTAATAAAACAAAACAAGAAAATCTTAGCCGTCTGTCTTTGTTACTTGAAATCAAACAGATCAATAGGAATGAATATAAAATATAGTCATGCATGAACAAATGTTACAGCCAGTACCATGCTTTTTTGTAGCGGCTATAACATATTTGACTTACAGTGGCAAATTATGACGATTTAAACACTTATATTCTACTTTTAATACTTTTGATTCGCCTATGCTTTACGTAGAAAGGGAGTGGGTTTCCTCAAAACAGCCAAAAGTCACATTTACTGTAAGACTGATCGAAAATGACCGTGACACCTTCACATTCAGTGAACTGTTGCAGGATTAACATATTTATCGCTAACATAGCTGTGTTTACTTTTGATATGGTTAATAATAGAAGCTGGTTTTTCCCATAAACTGATGACTGTTGCAATCAAAGTTATTTCTGAGATCTATTCTGATTAGTTTCTGTCAGTGACGTAGATCTGTGGGCTGCCTGGGTAGCAGTTTAACATTGTCAAAAGAGGAACAATCTTTCACATCGTATTAATAATAATTTGCTGCTGGTTTATAATAATTCATTCATATATACTTGGAAAGAATCCTCAACTCTCATTGGCTCATTGCAGTCAGGTGACCGTGGGTTAATCCCTGTTAACCCAACTTGTTAAGCCACGGTCAATCACCGCGGTGAATACAATAAAACTGAAGATCGACAGTGTGTTTTCAGTCTGCTTTACAAAACAATGGTTAATACAGTGTTACTAATATCTAATACAGTGTTACTAGTATCAGGCCTACACTAGTGAAATAATGTTCGATTTGAAGTTCGTAGTTCTAAAGTTACCTAGACCGCGCCAAAGGCTTAAGGCCTACTCAAAAGTGAAATGCAAATGTAGGTAAATCTACGTAACAACAGCGCAGTATACACTGTTAGTGGTAATCCCGCTGACGTAGGGTAGCGTAATCTTACCTAAATACCAGAATTGTGTCGGGTGAAAGCAGTATATTTTGAACACCTGGAAAGTTTGATAGCCTACCGGAATTAGCTTTCCTTGTTTGTAAAATTCTGCTGAGATCTTCAAAAACAATTCCCTATGCAATAAAATCGTAAAGAGGACTAAGGACTGCAATACATCGCCATCTTGAAGGGTCTCCATACAACCACCGGATTTATATTCTTAAACTTCCGAAATTGTGCATAGCCTACTGAGAACTCTCACACACACATGAAAATAAGAGTCCGCACATAACAAGTCTTCTACTCTCTGCTGCTGTTAGGACTGAAATCTCGAAATCTATATTCAATGAATCTGTCACTGTCTTTATCCAAAATCAGTAATCAGGCCATGTAGCTGTACAACGCTCTGTAGCACGCAGTTACGTACACACGGCACAGTGAATACACTTACACTGACCATAGCGCACGTGCACACATCAGTACACTACAAATTGTGAAGCGTGCGCAAACGAACTATAGAGCACGCGTTGTTGCAATGTCAATTTCTATTGTAATTCTTTTTTTCTAAGTGTTACTTTCTCTTTCGCCCACGAATATTGTTGACATGTTGTAAATTTGTTTGCATTTTCTCGGGGTTTCCTTTCAATAAAAATGCGGTTATTTAAAGACCAAATTCCTTTCTTTTTTTCCCTCCTTTTTTATCAAAATCTCGTTTGTATGTATGAACAAGGTTAATGGGGGTTAATGGGGTTAATGGGGAGTTGCATCGCTTCATTAACCCCCGATCGTGCATTATCCTACAGCTAATACACTGTCCAGCTTTGATTAACGTTTAATTATCTCATGTTGTCAGTAGCGTCTGTAGGATTTTGTAGGTGGGCGACCCAATCTGTAATTCCGCGACTGACATGAAAGAGAATCACTTGGTGCACTGTGAGCGCGAAGCACGAGTTTGAAAGTGACGGGTCCAAGATAAGACCCCTGGCAGGTTCCAGGGACAAAATCCTTTAATTTGAAGCTCATGCGATGTAAGGTGTTAGGAAAGCACATAGAAATTACCCTACACATTATATTCGCCTTCGAGAAGAAACCAAAAGTATCAAGACTTGTTCATGCGTATGTTTTGGAGTTTCATTAGGCCCGAGTGATTTCTGAGAGACCTGAACTTCTCATCGTCAAATTTCACAAAATCTGTGAATCTCGCGTTCAACCTAGCACCTCGCCGGTGATTCTCTTCGGTGTCAGTGTCAGGTGGGGTAATTACAGGTAGTGTCCCTCACCCTCAAATTCTACACACGCCACTGCCCCCCGCCTCGATCAAACGCATTACTGCATTTTCGTCGATCATCTTTATTGACATTCCCATGTGTGAAATGGACCTTGGTTTGAAGTAATGGCTGATAAATTAGGATATTCTAATTGAAGTTGATCTGATATACTCAAGTGAGAGAGAATGAATTTCAAATAATATCTGTTAAAGACGTGTCCAGATCAATATACCATGGAGAATCATGATGGTTAACGTGAACTTGAACAATAACGCATAATTTTAATACCTCTTTAAGATATTGGTCAGAAGAAAAAGTTAAAAGAACACACTGTTTACTACAAATACTTAAAAATGACACAACGAATCAACGTTAAGATATTTCTGAATCCAAACTACGGAGGTATTATCACATGTGAATATTACAGCCTATATGATCCATTTATACAGGGAACGGTAACAGGTGTACTTTCGTCCTTACTAAAATTCTCTTTTACCACTTATAATTACAAAACGTATGGATCAATTAAGAAAATTGTGTTTTCATTGAAAGATAATTAGCGAGTTCATTTTATTTATGTTTCACTTCTTAGTTAATGAACTGCCATAAAACATAACCGAATAAGTCGATATGAGTATACAGACGAAACAATGATTTTGACATACATAACTAAAATTTGAACGAGAAAACTTCAACTTACCAATTGCTAAACTTTAATCAAACTTGCTTCACACATGATTTGGAAGTATTTGGATACCAACTGGACTCCTCTCTCTAACTGGAATTACTTAATTCCTCTGTAATTAATTCCTCTCTCTAACTTCTCTCTAACTGCAGTTGGAATTATGCTCAACTTTATTTGTGTTAAATAATACAAAAGGGCAGTGTTCTGTGTTCTACACAGAGGGCAAATTAAGGGTGTCTGAGTAACAAACAGTTTCGAAGTCCAGGTTTACACTATGATAATATTGCTGCAAAGCAAGCAAACAAGCCTGATCTGAATTGTACTTGAACTTTGATAACTGTATTAAAGCGATACAGAAAAACATCAGTACGACCAAAAGAGTTACTACATGTTGACTCATACTCAGTAAAATAAATCTGAAATAGACTTAAAGTGCGTTTTGAAGTTTTTCGTATGGAAATGTTTGAACAATGCGAGTAGCTTAATCCATACATACGTTCTTATAGACAAAAAAGGGAGTTGATACTGCCGATGGTTTTCAAAGAAGTCTTTAAGTCAATGACCAATATGGTTAAACAGTCAGTTGCCACTACTGTCGGATAGCTAAACGGTTTATCATTACAATTATTGACTGACTTACAGCCAGAGTCAGTAACATGACTAGTCTAATATACCCTGTCTGTGCGCTTTGTGTTCCATGAAGTTTGGCTATGCAGCATTTGCACTGAATTGTTTTGCTGACTTTACCAGTCTGTGATACATTAACATGGGCAACTTATGTAACCACCGTTACGACATAGATGACTCGATTTTGCTGACTAAGTTACAACTTTTTTTTTTTGTTATTGTTGCAGGGATCAACCGATAACTCAGGGATTGGACATCTGATCGGTCAGATGTTGAAAACATCATGCGGCCAAACTTAGATGCCGATGTTCACTGATGTTCACCATATTTACCCGTCTTAGGTCATGAACAGGGATAGGAATTGCGAAATGTTCAAAAAGGCAATTTCTCTCTGAAAACGTGACAATGTGCCTGTAAAAGTTGAAATGATGTTAAAATCGTGGAAAGGCACTCCAAAAACTAAACAAAAAACTATATAAAAAGAAAAAATTGTCAGGAGAGAAAATGCTTGATAGCAAAAATATCGAATGTGATGTCGGCCGGTGTTGTGATAAAGACATTGGCCACTGGATCGGCAGAAAAAAAAACCCCTCCCCGTAGATTTACATTTCAGTGTAAAGTCACAGCCTTATTGCTTTAAGCCTTCCCTTTGAGACTTTGCCCACTTCTGCCTGGTACAGAGCGTCTGGTAAACAGGAGGATATACACGGTAGGGAGATATGCCCACTGATACAATTCACTTTAGTATTTTTTTATTGTTGTGTTATCAACCATTTTGAACAAGTACTTGAAAGAAAAATCCACACCAAAACGAAACTACACTCGATGATGACATATTTTGAACGATTGATTCTTAACCAAAGCACTTGATTAATGTCAATGACTTATAATCCCGCGATGTTGACTTGCGGTTCCTTGTGAATTGACTTTCCTCATGACAGGAATTGCAGAAGTGATAACCATACTTAAGGGCAGAGGTACATGAAGCTTAGAACAACAGTCTGTTTTGTTTTTTGTTTTTCCGGCCGTCTGGGGCGCAGTTTGCAAATCCCAAAGTGTTTCCCGCGTTAACCGAAGGTAGTGTTTCGCTGTTTATATACTGGCATTCAGTCCACCTCGAAAATTTACGTCTAGAACGCCTGTCTCACACCACGTTTAGGTTGAAGATTTTTGACTTATGTCGGACCCTCCTTACTTTCAAATCGATTGGACTGCCCAATCGATCAAATGCACTAGACTGTTAGAAAAAAAAAACAAAAAAAAACAATCGAATGTATATCAAACGACGTGACCTTCAAAGATAAAGAGACAGCAAGTAAACCCAACCCTCAAACCTCATACCTCAAACCCAATACGTATATCCGATTAAGAATAACAATGCTTCGAGTACGGAACGTAGAAAGGCAAATACATCTGCAAAGGAAAAACAAACACATTGTAGTGTATTACAAAGTAGTCCACATAACTTTGAAAGCTTTTTCTTTTTAGTTACACGTTACAATATAGTTTTGGTCTAGAGTGACGTATAATAGCACATACTGGAAGTTTGCTTATATCGTAAGTGCGACCTTTTATTGTTGAGAAATCGTGAACATTCGGTGCAAATGGCAATTTTGAAGAGGGTCCCAGATTCTGCTGCAGTGATTGCGTGAGTAGACAAAAAAAATAAGATACTGAAACTCCCTGTCCAAAGATTTAAAGGGGGTTAATTCTTCCATATGATTTCAAATCCTACTAACATATCGACAAAAGTCGGTAAAATGCGATAATGTAGTGGTTGACAATTTTCTTTCAAATCAACTGTGCGCTTCTTTGAACAAGCCAATGGGAAGCATACAAGCACTGAATATTCAGTTAGTCAAAACAACTCAGAGTCACTGACGTCTCAATGTTGTGATAAGTTTGTAGGTTATTTGTAAATACAGTGTTTCCTTTCAACAAATACTACAATTCCCGATACCGATCAAGGGGCGACGACTTGAGTAGTAAGTTTTTGATGCACCACTGACACCTGCTCTGTTGTATAGTCATTATCTAGGCTCTAAGGATAAGAGTCGTTAATTTTCAAATATGATTTCTGGTTTGGGTTTTTTTTTTTTTTTTTGGGGGGGGGGTTGTGCCAATTCCGTTGCTTTTCAAATTACTTTATGTCATTTCCTTTCATTGAAAGACGTAGTACGCCAATGTACAACCTCATATGTACATTGAAAGTAAGGAAAAAGTTAAGATCAAACAGAAACTTTTAATTTCGTTCTCTCTCTTTTTTTTTAGCACGCACATAATCACTTCAATACAAAAAAAGTTCACTAACGTCGATGTCGACTCACGGTCGCAGACAATCATTACATGATGTGCACTCTCTAAATTCCAAAGAGTGAAATTAGGGATGACTCCTAATTTAGACTGAATATTCACTCTAAAAGGAATGGAAATAACTCTTTTCGAGAGAAATTTTTCACTCCAAATAAAGAGTCATCCCTAATTTCACTCCGAAAAGATTGCTCTTTCACTCTAAAGGTTTTAAAGAACAACACAAGACTTTTTCACATTGGATGGAAAAATGAATATTACAGTTTAAGGGTCCCTTTTTCTTCAACTTTCCAGTTGTGATCACTGTTTACTGAAAGGCACTAAATAAAATACAGATAACAGGAAAAAAATATGACGGTCGAGCGTATTATTACAGTAAGTAGTAAGTGTCGAAGTTATTTCGGTCCGTTAGCCTTGTCAAAGCAACAGGAGCACTTCTAAATACTTTGCTCTTTCTAGCTCAAAATCTGAGTGGTCGAATAAGTGAATTTCTAAAGCCGTGATATCTATAAATGACAGGCCGTTCAACTCACATGATACGTACTGAATCTCTAATATGATGGACTCTCAAAAGCTGCTATTTTAGAGTGTCAGTCAATGGAAGTGATAAATGGTGGTCATGAGCCTCACATAGGTGCCATCCGGCCTTTGGCCTTACCAGAGGCATGACTATATCTCTATATGGTTCTGGTCTGACATCCGATGCACTCCCTCGCTTCCCCTCACTTCTTCAAGCCTTCATGAGCCAGAGCCAACATCCTTCCCCCGGGGCAATTTCTTGACTTTTCCACACCATACATACAAATTCAAAATTCAGTGTGTGACGATTTCTAGAGATTCGTTACAGGGGGCGTAGGCTAGTGTGAGCCTGAAGAGGTTGTACGAAATTTGAGAACGCGGAACTCAATTCCAAGAAGCAAGCACAAGCGTATGTGAAAGCGGGAGGGGGGGGGGGGGAGGGTGATATTCACCGTAGTCAAGGTTTTTGGAGACAGATGGGAACAGCGGAAAAATTGTAAAGATATCTGAGGGGTCATAGCGTTTTATTATTTGTCCTCATCAAATTACATTTTGTCACTGGTGAAATTCCCACCTATCCCTTGGGTGTACACTAAGTCTTGGGTTTTGGAATTAAACTAATTAGGTAATCAGTGATTAATTTTCTATTCTTCGACCATTAACCGACGCCAAACTTACGCTAAGGCCTGATAATGGATGACAGCTCCAGTCTCCTTGGATGAAGCGAAGCAGAAATATCTACAACACGGTCCAAGTCTACGTTGAAGGTGTAGTGGATAAGGGCCAAAGAAGGCAATCTTCCCTGGCCCATGGTGGCACGAAGGTATGAGTGAAGACGTCTAAGCAGGGGCGTCAATCCAAATTGAAATGTTTGGGGGGGCTTGTTTGGCTAACTGACAGGTTGACTAACTGACAGGTTTGAATGATTACAGCTGCCAGAGCATGGGTCTACTCACTTCTCTTTTTTATGGCTTTGGGTAGAACAGATCCAACAGGTTTTCCAATGGGGCCTGGGGTAACGTCCATAAACGTGAACAGAAGAAAAAACAGGAAGCTATGAGGTATTTGCAGAATTGTGAGCATTTTTGATGAAAGGCTCTGTGTCTTCGAAGGATTCTGTATCTTCGAATAATACAATACAATAATATAGGCAAAACTGGTCAGACATTGCATATGTTAAGACAATTTATAAATTTAATGGTTGACAGGTGGAGGAGGGCCGGGTCTAGTGATTGAAAGCACACATATTGTCAAAAACTGTAAAAGGACCAATCAGGGGTCCCTATCCACGGGTTTTAACCGCAGTAGTCTATCCTGAGGGCATGTGTGACCTGATTATCTAAGCGCAGCGCCATCATCGGTTCACGCGGAGTGAATAAGAAAATTTGGGGCTTTTCAAACTTCCCATGCAGATGGCCGGATATGGCATTTTCCGATCTTCCTAAGCTGCATATACCCAACATTGTACACAACCATCTGCCAAGTAAACGCAATCATGTCGTTGCGTATAGGTTAGGTTAGATTAGATGGAGTGTTACGGCCCACTTTCCAACCTACTGGTTCAAGTCGGGCCGGCCAAGGCCTTTTTTTCAGTTAACGTTGTTGCTCACTGGCTTGTTGTCCCTACGCCATTGCGTATCGTTGCGAAAACTCAGATAAATTTACATTTCGCCGACTTGATTGCTCTTGTAGGTAAAACTTGTGTGTGATTCGAATGAAGGTCACGGAGTAACATGCAGGTACTATTGTTGAGCTTTTTTGTGTCATCTTCTTTAAAGGAACTTTTTATCTCAAGTCATTTTGAGCGGAACCCTACCTGGTGCGGGGAGTTGCGCCCACACCCACCGCACCCTTCCCCTCCACCAGCTACGCCCTGCTCTTTACCAGCTGTTCAGTAACATGAGAAACTGTGAGTCCTTCAATGCGTCTGTTTGGAGCCTTAATTTATAATCGAGTTACAGTGGAGAATTGTTCAAGGTGGGAGATTAATTAACAAACCACTGTAAGAAGTGTAAGTGGAAAAGTGGAAAAATAAAGAGACATTGTCGCTTTCCTTTGCCCTTCTTTCATTTTCACTATGTTCGTTATTTTGAGTCATCTCTTTTTCTGGAGAGGGAGGGGGTAACGATTCTGCTAAATAGTAATGCTATATCTCAATTTTGATCGCATTAACTGTTCTCATACGTAGGACTCGACACGTATAATTGAGGATATAGATCACACTTCAAACATAGAAGAGGGCTAGAACGTAAAGCAGATTTACCTTTATCGTAGGTTTCACTTCATTGATTTTCGAAAGTGATCATAACTTTTTTTAGTAACATAATACGATTATATTAACGCGAGTGAGAAACAAAAATGACCTACCACAGGTAAGAAATACATCTTTTAACACGGCAAACACAGATGCATACTAACTAGTACAGCACCAAAATAAGCCACTTTAGAGCATTTAATGAGTGAGTAAGTCAAGTTTACAGTTTGGTTTTTACATTTGGAAATGTTATAACTAGACGCTTTCTCGCATCAGTTCATATGTACACAACTATTACAGGCCAGTGTCAAGAATTAACACATGTGGAACTTGACTAATGTTATGCTTTCACGAACAACTCAAAGTGATGTTTTAAATACAATGCCCAATGTATAGCTACACAACAGATCACATCACCACCCTTACAGATTAATTAAACGTTTAGGTAATGAGGAAAAATCAGAGAATGCAATACTTTTATTAGATTGTGACATCCTTAATTGTCTTTATGGTACTAACATCGTTCTTAGTTGGTTTAAATTTTTGGCGACAAAACTTTAATGTTGGTCTATTTATAGTTCTGCAGGACTGTTGCATGAAGTGAATAAGACACACTCAAAGTAGAGGGCGACAGTCACTGTTCAAATACATGTTCACAGTCATTCTCACGTGGTCTGAAGAGGAGCCTCCGAAGTTTCTAATCTGTCTCATGTCGAAGCTTAATATAGAAATCAACAGTCGGAAAGTGTACAATATTCATTTCAGCAACCGTCGTATGTATTTATGTATAGGGACTGTAAGCAGCGTGTGTCTTTGCTCAACAATCTTTCGTTGAACTCTGGGTAATTTAGGCTAAAAATGCAACATCTAATACTACCCCACGGAAATGGACGAAAAGGTTTAGCATTTCGCTTGATTCAATAAAACACGATTCTTTCATGATTTTAAAGAATCAGATACAATTAATATTAAAAGTACAGATGTCGAATTATGCTGTACAAGTTTTTCCATTGCATTGCCCTCAGTTTTGCTGAATATTGTTGACACGCTGTGTGAACGTAGAAGATACATGCGCGTCAAAGTGCTTATTCCCATGCAGATCGTGTGTGCGTCAAAGTACTCCTTTAATTTTCTTTATTTCTCAAATCAGCGCGCCGCCACTGTGAGGTCTAGTCTTGCAATAGTTTTACGAACACGTCACAATAATTTGTGTAACTCAATTGTTTTCCGCCAAAACGCACAATAAACCACTCAGTTCCTTGGCTAGTGCATACAGGTACATGTAACAGTAAAAACATACCTTGTAGGGGTATTACCAAAAGCATGAAAAATGACATTGTTAGCAGATATATAAACGCTCAGTCCATACATGGTTGCTTAGATTGAAATATTAGTTCACATTGCATGGATAGGCAAAGATCTACTAAGTTGTGTTGGACGGTGTACTAACAGAACCTACCGCACTGTATTTTGTGCCCTATTGACCCATGACGTCACAGACCAGGTGAACACTACATATCATAATCAGGTACCTAAGGACCAAGTTTGAAGTTCATTAGACTTACTGTCTAGAAGGAAATCCTGACATACTTTTTCAAAGCATTTTGGTGATGAGAGATTTGACCTGTGACCTTTGACATTTAATGTTGGAGACACAACTTCAGGTCAGGTGTCAGCTATCTACCAATTTTGACCTTCATCGACTATGCGGCCTTGAAGGAGTTACGGATGCCACACAAGGACACATGCACACATCGTCACATTTTTTTTACCTACCCTAATGGGCTGGGGGGGGGGGTTCCAGGTCACCTATGTACCATACCAGGATAGACTCCCCCACCCATTTTTTATATATGAACCGTACGTAATATAACCATGCAACTGAGAGAGCCATAATACATTCTAGTGTCCCAAAGCATGCAAGTACAATATATAATCCCGTACATTACATGTATAGGGATGAAATGAAGTAGAATGGTCCTTCTTCAGTTAGATCATGTACAGTAATTGCCATTAGTGTCTGTGGGCTGACCCTATAGTTGTGCCAAAGTTTGTTTTGGTAGTACGCTAAGGCTGGCGGGTGTCTGGGGTGTTCAACTATGAGGTGACACCTAAAGATTGTCAGTCATGATATTCACCATGGTCGATTTGAGTTTATATTGGTTATTTCCTTCGTGATAAATGCATTCCATAAACTGCTATCTTCCTTAATATGATTCTCATCCCTACTGTACAGAACTCTGTGTAGAAGTACGCTCATACGTTCGATCATTCATTCAATCTGGACGATGTTTGCCCCTATCGGTAAAACATCGGATCGTAGACTTTCAGTGAACCGGATTTGTCAATGTTTGCCAATGCTTCAGCGAATCTTCACCGAGCCGAAAATAATTTTTTTTAACGGGGGCAGTATTAATCATTGCCCGTAAGACAGGGATTAAAGTGATTGCATTCAGGTAGAAAGACGTGAAAACATCAAATGTCCATGACCAAAAGTGTATAGTATGACTTTCAGTTGCATCATTCACACAGCTTTGGAACATAGGTTTCTGATGATAAATTTTGCCATATGCCATTTTTTAAATTCTTCTAACACAACGACAACTTTGTGCAATACGATCATATAGTGCTTGACAATATTCGTTCAACTTAGGCGTGAGCTTCTTTGAATAAGCCAATGGGAAAGCACACTAGTAATGAATATGCAGTTATAATCGAAACAGCTGACTGACGACGTAAGGGGATGATCAGTTTGTATCTTGTTTGTCCATGCGGTACTTAGTTTCGCTAAATAATACTATTTCAGATGCAGATGTAGGCGTGATCTAGGCGTGACGAGTATGTTTCTGATACAACTTTGAGACCTGTATAGTACATTTTCACTAAAAATTCTGTTTTGTTTTTTTTATTTTTTTATGCCGTTTCCTTTGATTTGAGTATGTTGCTGATACAACTTTGAGATATGTGAAGTACATTTTCAATATAAATTCTGTCTTTTTTTTTTTAGTATTATTATTACTTTAATGTCCTTTCCGTTGATTTTTCAAGCTGTGATAACTCTAATTTTTGTTCTTTAAATTAAGTAGCTTATTTTGTCTGTGGGTAATTTCAAGTGAACATTTGCAAGATGGCGAGTTGGGGACGTGAGCTGGCAGGGCAGAAAAGAAAGGGATGGGACGGGTTAGGGGGGGCTTTTGTCAGTCACGATGCTCTTTGTCATACCCGTAAAATTGCAGTGATATTGGAATTGGATAAGATTCAGTTAAAACTATAATTTGGTACATAATGTGAAGGATATCTGACGTCAGTCGGCAGATCTTCATAGTGCCAAAAACCTGGTGTGCTTGCTTAGGTGTGGCTCACGAAGAATAAGAAACGTTCGGTCTCCCTGTTAAATTATGTAAAATCATTGATATATAGGAAAAACGATCGGATCTGATCCAGTATAGGCTGATGTTGTGATGATAACGTTGGCCATCGAATCAGCAGCGAAAGATGATCGAATCGGTTTATGTAGGCTACTAGTCTCAGGATCGTATATAGCCGGCATTCAAGTCACAAAAATCACGACAAATATATAACTAACAGAAACATTTCTTTCAAAAGTAGGTCTACAGTTAAGTGTCACATTGATCACTGCAATGACAAGTAAATCAAGTACAGTCTGTAACGTTCATACAGCCTACACTGGTGACATCACCGAAAATACATCTATTAGGCTCCTACTTACAACCAACTTGTAGAGTCAACGGAAGTTTGACTCTGATATGTATTTATTCAGTCTCTCCAGCCAATCCTAACATGATATCATGCAAGTTTACGTCTTTTCGAGAGGACACACCCTAACCAGTATGATGTCTCTGGATAGTATCAGTTCATGTTCTATCGTGTTCTTTCTGTTTTTTTTTTTTAAAGGTCTTCTCATGCATATGAATACAGCTGGAATAATGTAATATGAACTGATGGTCAAGATTAACACTGACATTATATATATATATATATATATATATATATATATATATATATATATATATATATATATATATATATATATATATATATATATATATGTATATATGTATATATACATATATATATATATATATATATATATATATATATATATATATATATATATATATAAATATATATACATATATATATATATATATATATATATATAAGTGAGCGAATTACGTAAGTCACATACTAGCTTCTTTTGTGATTCTGCAGAAATAGGATGTTGACAGCCCGTGTAATTAACGATATGCCTCGTTGACCCCCCTCCCCCCCCCCCTTCACTAATTTACTCCAAACAAGGCTAGGAAAAGTTCCTGATTACATTTATCGCACGTGCCATGGTTATTTCGGGGTCTACAAAATGGAAAGCATTGATTCCTTCCTCTTGTGTCTCCGTTGAATAAACAAAGCAAACACACCGCGGACCCATTTTGAACACGTTTATTCCTGCACTGTATGATTGGCACGGTGCCGGCAAGCGTTATTAACCCCGATTTTCACAAACCAGGGCATATCCATACACGTCGATTAATGAATCACAACTAAAATATAGACACTTTCGATCGACGCAACTCTAAATATTTAGCACATGACGAAAAGAAAAAAAAAAGTGTCACGAGATTTTCGAAAGTATCGACATGCTAAAAGAGAATAAATGGTCGTTTCCTTCGTGTTGATTTTTTTTTAGTCAGAAAGTGACACATTTCAGAAGTTGCAATGACAACGAAGGACGTGTACTTCAGGATATCCTGTTTGATAACAGTGGAGATAATTTAGTACACACTTTCTGACTATACATTAGATCCCGCGATGCATCGTGGTACGTATGTACGTCGCGTGCCAAAATAGCCAGCCCGATATATACTTAGCTATTCACAGCACAGCTGGAGTGACAACAGCGCTGGATGGTACATTACTGAAGCACCATACACGCGATACTGTTAAGTGCTGTTATCCCCTCGGCTTACTGCAGAACTGAACATCAACATAATTATTACCCAATAGGGTCGTGTGAATTCTCTCTGTGTTTAACGCAGACTGCAGACTGAGGCAGTTTCTATTTAAAACAAGGGAAGGATTAAACATAAAACACCAGATTCCTGTCTCCAATCGCTGAAGTTGGTGAGTATTCAAAGTCAGTGTTGTTAAGTTTTGATCACATTCGGATGAAAGCAGTTATCGACGTAAAATATTTAAGATTTTTAGTCAAAACAGGAACAAGCGAAACTTGAGACTGGAAATTGGTTTAGTTAGACCTTAGTGTAGAGTATTAAATGACCTATTTTTCATGCCACCATCTACATACAGCGTGTAATTAATGAGTCAATACCACAAAAAGGCAAATTCAATTGCAGGTCTTGAAATTTACTTGATTATTCTATAGATCATTAATGAGCGTGTATGTGTAGGAAATATCATCACTACATCAATCCATATACATAGAGAGATGCATCACATGGCCTACATCATCTTTCGCACGTACTGGAATAGTCATGTACATTTTGTAGTCACATCAACATTACACAATGTCTCCGAGGGTTCCTGAAGAAAAAAAAAAAACGATCTCAAAATATACAGAATAAACTACTGCAAGGTTTGCAGGCAAGCGAATTTGCATTAAACTTTGCACAGTTAAAAGACTGGCCATAAATTGCATACAAGAACATGGATTATTGTTTTCTGTTTTTCGTGGCTGCCTGTTATTCATGTCCTGCTTGAGCATAAAGATCTTTCTGCAATATGTGTGGAATATATGAACAAAAATCTGTAAAAAAATGAAAAAAAATTGGCGAAAATGTTGGGACAGAAAGATTAAAATTCAAATCAGCTACATAAGGGGCTTTCGCTTTTGGTCATTTTAAGTATATACGACCGCTTAAAGGCAGTAATCTGTTTGTTTTGCTCAGGGAAGCCAGAATACCTTCCATAAAAGAAAAAAAAACAAATAAAAAAATGAAACAACAATTGCGTTATTTTGTTTAAAGGTGACTGTCTTTTATGTATCTCCATATATACACGGCATTACTTCTGCACTGTTTTACTGCTTTCATTTTACTCCTGTTTTAACCTTCTTCTTTTTTAACTCCCTCTGTATACTTCTACAAATGTTACAACTTGTTTCCAGAAATGATTCCAATGTTTTTGACTGTGTCGACTCTTGTAGTTATTGCGCATTAAGCTAACAGCGCTTGTCGCATTCCATTACGTCGGATTACCCATATTATTGTAGTTATTATTAATACTCACCAAATCTAATATTGTATTATTAGCAGAGATTAATTTGCAGACCATTTTCTCTTGATCGCAGCCTCGAATGTTCTTATTAATCACTTCCTGACTAAAGTGCACGCAGTGTTTCTCAACAGCGTTAATCGACAGAGGGTCAGCTTATGTCGTTAACTGTTAGATTTGACCTGCTGTGTTTAATTTCACTCAATGAAGTGTTACAATTTTGATGGACAATTCTACAACGTGTCGAACACAGCAGGCAAAACCTATAACTGTCGTGTATAATGTGGATATTCTGATTAAGTTATCCTCTCAAAAGGACTACTTGAGTTACGTCTGCCTGTGATAAGTACATCTTCGGAAGATAGAACTAACCGCCGTAGGTGATATGTGGATGTACTGCATTGAAGTTATATACTGAACACAATACCACTTGAATCCACACGTCTTAAAAATAAAGACCTAAAGGGGCATGTGAAAGTCTTGACTCGTTAATAAAATACGAAAGGCTAAAGCAAATTTCGTAGATTACAACAGCTGTTTAAACTGTGTACCTTCTGGAGATTCATGTACACAATGTGAACCGTGACTATTGAGACAATGTTGTTAACGTAGTTTTAAATAGAAATCGTTAAGTTTGCAGGTGAACCTCTGTCTATTGTGAACACAAGGTGTTTTGTTTAAATACAGCGATTAATTTGAATTGGTAATGGCAAAAATATACAAGGTCTAGATGTATGAAATGTTGTATAGTGACATCTGATATTAACAGTACAATGAACCAATAATTGGGCAGCATAAACAATTCGGCATTACAATACATTGCAATTGTATAATTTTCCTATCGTGCCATATCCAGCTATACACCAGCTATATATTGAAACAACACAGAATTAAGCTTGTAGATCCCCTGTACTCGTGCTGATGATTTGTATTTACGACTATCCTGCTATCACAGTGCAGTCGTTCTAAGAAAAATCACACATATCGTGGCTGTTAGCTTGTACATCCCGCACGTCGAGGAGTGTTTTTCTTCATACCCTCATAAATATCCCAGTCGCGTATACTTTCTTTCACAGAGGTGTTACCTCATTATGCTGGGATTGCCAGCATCCGTTCTGCATCAGGGAGCATCTACAGCAAAACTCATATCCTACCCCCGACCAACCAACCCCCCCCCCCCCCTCCGTTTGAGGACGAAAACAGAGAAAATTATTAGCATAGACACATGGCAATGAAAAACAGATGACGGTCGTAATTAGGTGATTATTATCTCCAAGACGATGCGTAACTTTATCATCGACCGCGACGGAAGTCAGATGATGTTTAAGGAGAACTTCGGGTTGAGAAGTGTCAAGGGCAATGATTAAAAATATGAAGACCAAACGTCATTACATATTTGTAATTAATAAAATTGAGGTGTTGTTAGTTTATCCAGTCAGCAGTCAACTGCAGACGTTTGATCTGTTCGCTGCATTCCCACTAAAGTAATCTTATCGATGTTATTTCTTTCATTTTTTTTTTTTTTGATTTGTTATTGAGGTAACGGGACTGGGGAGTTGAGTGGGTGACTACTCCGTTAATTATTGCTGTAGATTTACATACCAAAATGTTAAATGAAATCTATAGAAATTTTCAGCAATGTATGAAAGAAAAAGAAACGCATGGTCATTCAAAAAGACCCGATTTGTGGTTCACTTTTTTTTAACTACCAGTCCAGAATGGAACAAAATTCTTTGACAATTCACCATCAGTCTGAATAAACTTGAATACAAAGTAGGATGTAACCCGACCACGAAAACTCACCCCCCCCCCCTCCCTCCCCATGTACGACTTTACCCAGGCGGTACAACATCCTTATCACTGTCGCAAAATTATAGCACAATAAAAGCATCGAGGGGATTTGTTTCCCTCCGTTTGATCTCTCCCACTTCGCTTCTCTCTTCTCCCCCCCCCCCAACCTCTGACCGTCTTCCTCGTCAAATCAAATTTTGTGTTCCCAAATTGTCCAAATGTGTTCCCAAATTATCCAAATTGTAGGCAGAGGCATTTTTTTTTTTTTTGGTAACACGTGAAAACATTGTTAACTGTCCAACAATAGCGGGTATGACGAGGAGGGGGGGGGGGGGGGTGAGTTACGTGGAGAACATTGAGACAGTTCAAGATGGTCGAAGGGTTGGTTGTCACCAAAAAAGATTGAGATCCACCGAGTTAATGGTAGGTGCCGTCCTTTGTAAGTTACTTATTATTATAACTGGCTGGTTGTTTTAAAAATCTATTAAACAAAGAAGTAACTGTTTAACTTTCTTTCATTGTTTGCAGGAATTAACAAATAATGGCGTCGCTTCAATCTGGTAAGTTTATTACAATTTCTGAACTTATAGTCTGAATTGGCTTCAGTTTATCTGAAAGATACAATGTTTACAAAAAATAATAATAAATAAAAAAAAAAACTTCGTACGTGCTGACTACTAACTGAAGGGAACATTTTATAACACACATACACTTTTCGGTACGTTACTTTCGTTAAACGTTAAAGTTGCCACCAGAAGACATTAGCAACTGTTATTCTGGCTGCATACACCATTTTACAGCCCTGAAAAATATGCACAAAACTTAAAAAAGGCGTGGTTTGTGTTCTTCTCTTCTTCTTTTTTGTCCTACTGTGCTCTATTCCAAATTCGACACAATGTAAAGATGTGACAAATTCGGCTGTACAGAGCTGCCTGTTTATCAGTATGAATTTAATGTAAATAAAAAAATATTTGTCTGTTAGAATTGCAGTAACATTAAAATTGTTTAGGATGTAATACAACCTTTTATAATGCTGTTAATTAAGTATCAAGCAGTATCAAACAATAGCGAGTAAACGTCAAATTTCAATATCGAACCCGAACTGATCTTCTATTTGTTATCTCTTATCTATGTCTTACTACATGCACTTCATAAAACATTCTTAATGTTTGATGACAAAAGTGAAGTACGTGGATATGACTTACAAAACATGTCATATACCTTTTATAGGATTGAGTGGAATGAATCCATTAGTTGTATCACCAACTGTCAATTGTGCCATGTTTAGACAGACAGATTGACAGATGTATACAAAGATACATTCCTGCCAGAAGACAGAAAAAAAAGCAAAATAAAAATAAAGATAACAAATTCTACGGAGTCTTTCTTTGACTATTATTATATTACTTTTTACTGTTTTCGGCTAGTCAAATTCCTGTTGAAAAGTGAAGTCAGGTAAACGTAACTGAGCTAATTAAACAGATTTACTTAAATTGACTCCAGCTGCGGTTTGGAAGAAGAAGATGTAGCTTCGAAATTGATGTAAACTTTTTTTTTTCCTGTTAGCTGCCCGAAATGTCTGTCAGGTGAACGGACTACGTAGGTTAGCTTACACAGTTTACTTTCAAGAGGATATTTTTACATCAGATGTTGCGATGTAGAAATGAGTGACAAATAAGAAATTTAAAAGTATGAAATCAGCTTTCTGCCATAAAGTAATTAAAACTGCTCATACATCTTTCCAATTCTAGATCGTCAACAATCGGAGTATGGTAAAATGAAACGAAACGTGGCGAACAGTTTGACGGTGTTGGACACTTTAAACATAGCCACCATCTTTAATTTTTCCCCGGCATCTATGGGTGAATTAGAATCCAGCAAGGCACCGGGATTTCTCCTGCTCAGGATATTGGAGCAACACTGCATACTGGCTTCATCTAAAGTAGATGAACTAGAGGAAGCACTGCACGAAGTCAGTCAGGAAATGGCTGCCAGACACGTGCAGCAATACAAGAAGAATACATCGATATCAGGATTACAGAGACAACTGTCAGATTCCAGCATCGCCAGTGAAGGTATTCATTAAAAATTCAATACTTTACGTCCTTCGTTATGCAGCAGTATGGCTCTTCACATGAATATATATCAGACTTTTATTTTTTCAATAAATTTTATCTTCCCTTTTTCTTCTAATTTTAAGGATTGGTTACCTTAAATTCAATTACCTAAGCAGTTTAACGCATTATACTTCTTTTACCTACAAGACACAGCGCTCACTGCAGGCCTCATGCAATCAATGTGCAATGTTTTCGCCCATGTTAGTGCCCTTACCACATCCAGGATTGTGCAATGGTTGCACGTGTCGTCAACTCGAAAAAGAAAAAAAGGAGCGAACTATAAACAACTCCGATACACTGTGTCTTTTAAGCATTCATCTATTTCTCAAACTCGAGCTTCACAACTCTAGATTACAGCACCATAAACTCCTCCAGTTTTAATTACATCCCAATAAATGTATCCCAGGAAGATGTCGAATGGAGCTTTCATCGGTGAGCAGGGAGCGTCCCCGGAGAATTAATTATCTTTTGGCAGGGGAGGACGGCGTGGAAACGCGGCATTAATGGAATATTCATGACGATGCCTATACACCGTAGGATCATAAGCAATCGCATTTTTCTCAGATATAGAATGAAGGCTAACTGCTCAAGCAGAAGGGGGATTGATGACTACGAGGATACGAACATACGTGTTCACGTCGAATTTAGCTTTCGTTCCTTTCATGGTAGGAATTTTATTTGGTCATCATAGAATGGAACATAATTCCTCACGTTGCTGTTTAACTCATACTGTTTATACACAGTGTGAAATATATGGAATAAAAATGCAAATTAACGGTTACATCCTTTGAGAAGTAAACACTTGAGAGAGGAATAAAACATCCAACTGAAGAATTGCAATCGGAATGACTTTTTGTGATTTGAATTACTGAACTCACGATGGTACTGAGTGTAGATATTAAACTTCATGACGTCATTGTTATGTCATAATCTTCACAACATGTATTATGTTACCAAGCATTGGTTTCCGTGTGATTCTCATGCCATGGATACAATATAATGTTGTGACATTTTGCAATCATTGAAGTGAGGTGGATTTTGTTTTCAATACCATTCGGATGTAAATGTGTCAGAAGATGTAGTGCATTCTGAACAATCATGCGTTTGAACAAAACTTCGATTATTGAATTTTCAGTTGAAGAGTCTCAAAATAAATGATTAAACCATGCGAAAACTGGAATTGTTTAGCCTTTTATGGTGACACTAACCTGAAATCATACTTTTAATTTGAACATCTAGAATGAGTTGTACTGGCAATCGCCTGTTCATCTATCTTTGTTTTTCACCAGTGTTTCAGGAAAGAGAAAGTAGGGGGAAAAGATCACTATCAAAAATGTGGAAGAGACCTATGCATTCATCTTACATGTTTGATTATGAACATTGTCTCAATATTTTTGTTGGCCCTACAAAATTGAGCATATCCGCCAATCACTATTATTTGAAATCAAACTGACCAATGGGAATAGATATGAATGTTCATGTAGGCCAAAAAAATTGTTTAAACATTTTTTTTTTTGTATCAACTGAATATTTGAATTTCAGTGTGAAAATTTTCAACTCATATTTCAGCTTTAACTTCACATAGCCACGATATTAGTCTTAAAGTAATGTACTGCTCTCATGCTATCTACATATTTAGAGGAAGGTAAGTTCTTAATTATGTAGCTTAATTACATGAACCAATTAATTGAGCTATTGTGCTATTCTTACATTGATGGCTTTTGGTATGTAAAAGAAAACAGTAACATATTAAATTAGATGATTACATGGAAAAGTTTCAAACAAGACTTACTTCTGATTTTCCCTTTTGAATACTTTTAACACATGAGGGGTTGCTTATAAGAAGACAAACCTACAACCCATATTCAAATCAACTAACACCATAAACCGCAATCATCATGTGCAATCAGATTATGCTGGACATGATGTTGAATGTAAGCTAATTTATGTGACCTTTAATGTAAGTTATTCATCTCATATCGATGAACTGTTACTATTTCATTGTCCCTCTCCTTTATGATAACAAATATGAAGCATTATGTTTAAAAATGTCGTTCTTTAGTCATCACTATTAAGTTGTCGAAGAGGAATTCATAACCTTTAGGTTTCATCTAAAGGTTATGAATTCGAAACTCTGTCCTTGGTATTACGCAACACTTTTTACTAAAAGCAGCGAGGATTTACCGTCTTCGAAATTAACCAGAAATAACCAATTGTAGTTTACGATTAAAGAGTGTAAAGGAATTGTTTCATCAAATGACTGTATCGTTCTTTCCTTGACAATATGATTTAGATGCATTGTTCACAATTCAAAGTTTCGTAAGGATACATTTGGGTCAGAAATAAAGAAGGAAAAAGAATACTGACCATTCCGGTGTAAAGATTGGATTTCGTGGAGAAAGTATGGGCTTGATATTAGTGATTATTCAATTTAGAAAATCAAAAATGCATTTGTGTCTTTCACAAAGAGGCGGATTTTGGGATGGATGCCCTAAAGCCAGGTTTGGACGATAATCGCTTAAGCGTTATGATTGACAGCATACACATGCGATTGGATACCTCACGATGACTGACCGAGGTTCATAAATGATGAAGTTTACAAGACAGAGTCCATGGAAGCGTCGCTGCGTGTTCAACGTATGCGTTGCAAAAAACGTCTCTCTTCGAGAGTGATAATTGTCAAATATAACGATGCGAATGCAGCCCTGATGAGCTCCTACATTTCCCCAAAACAACTTAAGTGCAGACAAAGCCTCACAGAGTTAGTATCAAATTACACCATGATTAGGTGTGGCTAATTGCACACCTGTGGAAACAAAGTTAAAAAGACGAGTTTAGAGTTTTTTTTAAAAAGTTTAGGCTTAGTGAAAACGCCTTGCACGTAGTATCTTACATCTGGCATCTTCACATGTATTACGAAAATTGTGTAGCAAGCAAAATAGTAATTAACAAATTACGAGGTAAATATGACATAAAAATTTTATTCAAAGTTTTTCAAAGCCCTCTTTTGAAAAGTCAAGATTTTTTTTTCTGGAAGTCCATGAAAGGATGCATAAAGGATACGATATATCAAACTGCAAAGGTCAAGTATGCAAATGCATTACTGTGGATGACATTTTTCTCCTGAGCATTGTCCGACACTTTTGGTGATCATGATTTTTCTTTTATTTGTTTTACATCAGATTCTGGGATAGCTGCTGCCGGAGGAAGTCAACCGCTCATGTCATTTTCTCAACTGGATCTGGAAGATGAGTCAGCACAACCTGTTGAAGCGTTTTGTAATCACTGTAATCAGGTGATTACCTGGAGAAGTGCTTCCAGCGAACATTCTTCCCATAATCACGAAATAATTCCCGGGGAATCCATTTCTTCAGAGGCGTATAAGAGACGGACGGAGATTCGCTCAGAACTAAAAGCTCTGACGGAAAACATGAAATCTTCCCAAGAGGCGGTCAGTGACGAGATGCACCACGGGAGTCTCTCAAAGATGGTAGACGAAGTCGAGAGACTCGCTAGAGAATTCAAAGAAAAAGTCGAAATCAGGAAAAAAGAACTGATCGATCATCTGTCGAGATCAGAGGCAGATAGAGCGATTGAGGTGGAGGAATACAAGAAAGAGGTCAACGAGATGTTACAACTGTGCAACGACCTCGAGGAGAACTTACCTTTATCCGTCGGTGTCAATCCGTCGGATAGTCTCCGTCGGAACGAGGCCCCGTCGTCGGTGGGGGACCTCGTACATCTGAACGACGTTAAAAAGAAAATTACCAGGAAGCGGCACAGCATCAACGCCAAGTTAAAGCACGTCCAGGAGAACCGTTCGCGTTTGTTCCTCACGGAGACACCTAACGACGGCCATTTTGCGCAGCTGTTGGATAGCACCCTCTCGGGAATCGTGTGGCTCCTTGACGACCAGGTCGCGATGGTCTACGACGAACGGAGGACACTCGGTTCGATAGAGGTGAAATGTTTCGAGGGTTTAAACGCGGAGAAAGAATGTTGGTACAAGTCGATCGAAACCGCCGATTCCGCCGGACCCGTGGCGGTGTCGTCGATAGAGTACTACAACGGGCCATACCCCCATATACTGCTGGCGGCGGGAAAGATGGTCTACATGCTTCGGTTAAGCTACGATGGGAATCACTTTGACGGGATATCCGATACGAAGTCGTACGACCTGAAAATGGCCCCCGAAGTTTACGTCACTGCCATCAGTGCGCACGAGCAGGGTAGCAAGCACAGAGATAAGTTTGTCGTTGCTAATAACCTCTCGTTGAACGTGTTTCAATACAACGGTATCTGTGAACTGGATCGCCAAATCGACTGTTCTTCATTCGTGTCGTCCATCTTGAGTATTGCTGCAGTGAACGATACCGTGGCAGTCGTCGACAACCTCAGCAAAACTGTGCTGATGATCAAATACGACGGACGTGTGGCGTCGCTGATGAATACCATCTCGCCGTCGATATGCGACCCCGATGCCATGCCCTGGACTCTCCTTTGGACGGGGGCCCTGTGGCTGATCCTGTGGGTACCCAGCACCGACGCCTCCTCGAAATGGTGGGTTTCGTCTCAAAACGAGGACGGTGTCCAAGTTCAGCTTTACGACTGGCGAGTTCTCCAAGCTAAAGTTTCCCGTCGCCATTTCCAGATTCATTTATGGGATAATGGTGTCTTTCTCGGATTCATCCTTCTATAAATGTGAACAGATTTAGCGACCAGAGAAAAATAAAACAAAAAAAAAATGAGTGTAAAGTCGAACAAAAGAGAGACTATTTAATCAACGTATTTCTTTCGAGAAATTAACGTACCTTTCATTTTATACGAAGACATCGGAAATATTATTTGAAGCTGCCGGGGCTGCGTAATGATATAAAACATATTTGGTCAACATGCATAGGTTCAGCCGTGAAACTGTACTTGTGTTACATGAGTTTCCTAATGTACCACCTAGGCACCACATAGGCCTATAATTAAAATTGCGAGAATGAACTCGTGCATCGGATTAACCTACAGGCCTATATAAAAATCTACTTAGAAAAATTAAGACTCAAAAAAACCCCAAAAAACAGGTGATCATTAATTTTACAAATTGTAATACGAACGGTGAAGCGATGCAAATCTATAAAATACAAATGACAAATACATATATATTGGGAGATATGCGTATAACAAAACGTAGAAACCATGCAAATGCACTAGTAATCAGAATGTAACATATGGGAAGGAGTCGATTAAACTGGAACTCATACACGTCACGTGATGTACAATACAGATGACAAGGAGACAAACATATAAGGAAACATGGAACAGAACGACAAAATGCATTAGTAGATAGGCATTACGGGCAGACAGTGCAGGAAACAAGTTAATATACACATGTGCATACACTAATTATGCAGAGGGAGGACGAATAGCACAAAACACATACTACATCAAAGAGATGATACAATCATATCATACTGCACTCGTGAGAAATATATATAATACAGAGAAATAGACCACACACACCCCTCTTGTACTGACGTCATGTCACGACAAACAAGAGAGCCCTCCCTCAGGATAAACAACCGAAAAGTACATAAGGTTGCAATAGACGCATGTAGATCGAATGGCGTATAACCCAACGTGCATATGGTAACTTTAATTGCTTATCCAGAAAGAGGGTGCTTCACTCTCTGTGACGTCATATGCAAGGAGGGTCTGCACACGAATGCACTGGTCATGTATACGTTTATCTCAACGAGTATACGAAGTGCAGATGCCACTGCATGTGTAGGCCTATACATCGAACAAAAGCGGTAATCAAGTACAATGGTTAAGTAATGCCTACAACAGAGACGACACCCACCAATAAACCAGTACCGGTTATACATCTAGGAGAAGGAAAGGAAGAAGGAAAGAATAGATGGACTTAAACGATTCTACGCTCTTTCAAAGATCGGGAAATGATGACTTTTTTATCATGAATTTATACGCATAGGTAATTATAACATGTAGCCTATGTAATTTATAACCTACATTGTGACGTATGTTTTACATGTCATAACAGCAAATAAACTCAGTCCGTCTCAAATCATACACATTGAAAAGAACAAATGACCAGACTGCATATATCACCTAGTCCCCACGACAAGCAATATGTATTTTAAGAAGCCCTGATGAGGTGAAGTATGCCTAACACGTCATCACAGAGGGAAAATATACAAAATGAGTAAGGTGCAGCAGTCACAAAAGTGACATGTAGGGGGAAATACGTAGAACGGAATTTGAATAACAATCACTGATGGGTAAATCCTATAGGAAAGGAATTAAGCATAATTATCGACTGATATTCAAATAATATTCACTGGAAAACTTAAAGACAACGGGGTCATCTAACGATCACTTGGACACATGCGCGTGTGCACTGTACGTGTAGCACCACCACTAGCTACTTGGTGTACGTTACTTAAGTGTACAAGTCAACTGAGTCAAACTTGTTAGTGACGAATTATCCGTCGTTTCGTTGTGAACAATACGGTAAGCTGTAATGCGGAAGTGACGTCACGATTTCTGATGCGTTAGGTTTATGGGATAAGATGAGACGACAAGTTGCCTTTAAAATAAACAAAGAGCTGACAGAAGTATGATGTATTCTATTTCTTCATTTGTGTTCTTGACTGTCTTGTCACTCTTTCTCTTTGCGTTTATAAATCGGGAAAGGGAAGAGAAAATGTGTCAAAGAGGAGGGATGACTGGCATGTAAAGTAGGATGTGCTGTTTGGAGGAATAGAAATACCTTTGCGGTTGATCTGCCATCATTTTCTGTCATTTGATACCAATGTGGATAATAACATGCCATGCCAAGTTTCTTTCACTAAAAATTTCGTTAATTAGAGTGTTAATGACGGTAAAAGAAGAGCGAATTAGTTTTTTTTTTTTTTTTTTACTAAAAAGTTAGCATAACTGTCCTGTGGTAAACGTGCGGCCCTTCCACATGAACACTGCTACAAGGAAACTCCTATGTAAACGCATTTCCTTTAGAAATTAGGCCACACGTGGACAAATTTACCTCTACACAGGAGTTTTTATAACTTTCTGCAACTATGAGAAGTATAACTCGGCAGTCTTTTGGTGTACTTTGGAAAATGCAGGAACAGCACATCCTGCTTCAAAAATATATATGTTGCTATTTTCGTGACTGGAAATTAGTCAGGATGTAACGTTGTGACTCACTACTATGCTAGACCGGTTCAAGTTAGAGGCGAATGTAAAAGCATCTTTTTTTCGTGTACCTATATTACATTTCGCAATAATTGTTGATTTAATTGTGCTGACACCTCATTTCGAAGGTAAAGATTAAAGACATGTCATAAGCAGGATTATTGGAGGTTAGTTCATCTGGACAAACAAAAAACGTATCGTATTTCACATAACCTTCTACAAAAGAAAAAAAAAAAGTAAAGCAACATCCAATTTTATATATATACAAAAAGGGGAAAGATTGCCTCATTTTCAGTTAACGAACTGATTTGATACTATTGCCAGATTCTACCCAAGATCTTGGAAGGAAAATAAAATTTTAAAAATATATTAAGTACATATAAAGCAGAAGCGTTCGACAAACAAGTTCACAATTAAGGTATCATTCTTTACACCCTTTTGGAATTCAATAGAAAGTTCTGTCATTTTTGCCTCAGTTGAATGTACACAGTCTTAAGTAAGTCTAATTAGGACTATTTTATGTCACATAACCAATGGTAGCTTGAATTAATGAAATGTATTCCTTTCACGTATACCAATTAACCAAGACTGGTATCAGGCCTGCTCCTAGCCCGGAATTCTAAGTAAACCCTGCTTGTAAATGACTTTAAGTGGGGGTGACAATGGAATCCTTGTAAAGTGGCCCGGACTGGAATCACAACGTTATGTTTAATGCAATTTATAAACATTTCGGTTTGCAATATATAGGCCTAGAGACAAATGTGCCCGCATATGCTTACAGGTACATTCATAGTAAAACAAACGCAAATTCTAGGTTTGACAAAAATAACAAGTCAGAAACAACATCACTATTAAAACAAAGCAACTCAATTTTTTACTTGAAAATCACGTATTTCTAGGGAGTGATTATTAGGTACTCTGAATTTAATCCCGTAATTAGGTATGATGTACACTCCTTGACAGCAACGTGTGACATTCGGGCCTGCAAGGATTTTTAGGGAAGACGATTACCGTGACCGGAGGGAGGGGGTGGGGTGTTTTTACTCACAACTGTTCCAGTTTCTCTCGCACCAATGGTGACCCTCTGCTAAGATGTCTATATACGTTCCCCACGTAATAAGTCGGACTGAGCTGGCATTTATAAGCGATAATGGGCTTCACTTGCGCTTCTCCCTTTTCCACTGAAAAAAAGATGCTCCCACTAACCGAAATTATCTTAGGGCTTGCTTGGGACGTACGTTTTATCTTTTCAGACTTATTTTTTTCCTGTCACGTTCAGTGAAAGAAAAAAAATAACTATGCAACCTGTAGGCTAAGGTCCCCATGGGACAAGATCTGCCAGCGGCTCATGATCGGTACTGGCCCTATTCATTACTGCAAGTCAAAGATTTAAGTAAAATCTACAACTTACAGTAATTGGTTGGGGGGGTGGGAACTTGAGGCTATGGATTTGTGCATAGTCCAATATTCCATATGGCACGTTTAAATGTGTTATAGACTATAGTATGTGCAACTCTTGTAATGAGTCAAAATTGTCGGAGGAAGGTCTTGTTCGGAGCACATAGCTGAAGAGTACGGGTTAGGAGCAGAGAGTCAATTTCGGAGGAAGGGTGGGAGGGGGTGGCAGCGATGCAATTTTTCGGGCAGAACGGGAAAGTGATTAAATTAGTCCATATGAGGATAAAAACAATTTCAAGAGAAATAGTAGAGCAAAAACTTGATAGAAACAGTATGACAAAACTAATGATCTGAATTTCAAAAACCTAGCGGGACTAGACGGTGGCATTCCTGCAATTTGAGGGGGGGGCCACATTATTTTCTAAAATTTTCTCAGTATGCTATCCGCTAGCTAATGGTGGATAATATAATTTCTGTCTGTTCCCCCACTTAAATCCTATGCTCCAGTCAGCCCCCCCCCCCCCTTTGATAACAAAGACTGGTATATGCTACTCTGTCAATCTTGTATAAATTTTGCCGTCGGTTGGCGGGATGTCCGTTTTTGGTCCATCTTAGTACACCAGGGATTAAGTGCCGTTTTGGACAAGGGCCTAGGGAGGGAGGGAAAGGCCGGTGTGTAAAACTCCAAAATTTTCTTTTACGCAGCTGTGTCAACTGATGGTGGCGTTCGCCTTAGATAGTTCGGTATCCGAAATCCAACTAACTCCCTCCGCTACCACTACTTTTTTTTTTTCCTGTACTTCATGCATTCTATGCAGCAACGTACGTGACTTGGCACAAGGTAGATTCTGCAGAAACCGCGGGTAGAAACTGACAACTGTACCAAAGCCACATTGGGCTATCAATTTTGGCTAGCCCTTACTTGGGGGTTGCATGCGTGGGTAGTTGAAAACATGGACTTTCGGGTTTATTTTGAAGTGACTTGCCGGTGCAGCTTGATGCGCTATTGGCCCACATATGACAATAAGACTATCTAGACGTCTCTAGAAGACTCTAGAAATCTGATTGTGTTTTATATACAATATACCGGTAGGTAGTTTGAAATCGTTAGTTTCAATTAGTATATCCCACGGCTCTGTGCTCTTCACTGTACATGTCGGTCCGTTACGTTCCTACGAAATTTATTCATGATACATGGCAATTGCATGCATGTATATTTCTAGCATGTCAGGACATTTTCAGCGTTCCATGGAAATGTTTAATAACGCGACAGTGCTACTGCTTGACAAGCGTACTACGGGAAATGGCATCTTTAGAATTCGGAAAAGACATTGCTGCTGTCTCATGTAGAAGTAAACTACGTATTTTCTCATGCAGGTTAGTCGCCCAAATGGGCTGTATTTACAACTTTTAGAGAAGTTCTTGTTACAAATTTTTACATGATTTATTTAATGTTAGACAATAAATTAGAGTCTAACTTTGGTCAGTGGGCTAGTCTGTTTTGCTCTGTTTAGCTAGGAAATGCACAGGTACTATTTCCGCGACTCAATTCAAAACATGTGACAACGTTGTGTCTATTGACCCGGACCCCGGTTGAATAACGCAGTATCATTATCAAATATCAAACACTATTCACCCGGACTCAAAGAATACATAGCATAGTGTGTACAGTAACTGGGGATATCAGCGCGAGATAGAAGAAGCCAAATTTAGCCCACCGATCGTTCTGTATGACTATGAACGTATATTATTGTTTTAAAGAGATCAGCGGTGTACTCCACAGTACATTAAAGACGGCTTCGAATTTCTGACTTCTGAGTCAATTGGATCAAGTTTAACTACTTATGCAGCCATATCCGAACACAGAAGTTGCATCAGGGCCAATAACAAGAGAAGTTTGACAATAGTGTCGGCATCCGGGGCACTTGTCTTGTATCTCCATCTATGGAGGCGGACTAGCAAAGTAGAAGTCAAGGCACAATTATGGTAATATTTCTAGAAGCTGTATCATCTGTTTGCCAACTTAAACTTGCTTCCCATTAGTGTTGCATCCATATGGATTAGGCTATCGTTACACTAATTACAGAGTTCTTACTTCTCTATTAGTACCAAAGTTATGTCTGGGTCAATAACATGGAGAACGTGAATAATACAGTCGGTGTCCGGGTCAATAGACACCACCAGGTGACAACTATAAAAAGTTAGGCCTAGCCTCATAGTCCAATGCCCAGTGGGCAGTGTAGATACTGTAAGACGAGCTGTGCGATTAATGGAATGATACCATAATTTAGTATTCTCATGATCATGCAATTGCCAGGTACAGCTATAGCAGTTAGAATACCCTGCCAATATGAAACCTCACCGTCGCAGTCATATGGAAGCTGTCCTACACTAAGTACAAAATAACAAGTAAGTGTATGCTTCCACTGCAACTGCGCGAACTGCACAATGACTACAGTTGTGTGAATGTCATAATTTTTTATATGATACAGTACGTAGTTAAGTTTTATGTATAGGAGATATTGCAAATGATTCACGTGTAGAGTACTGTATGCTTCTGTGCATGTACTAGGCACAGTCAGGTGATGGACGCACATGCAGTTTACAATCCTTAGAAAAGTTAAGTTTTTTTTATTTACTCTCTTTGGAAAAGGAACAGCTCTGATGTCGTTCAAATCTGCGAGGACTTGAGCTCCCAACATGACAACACCCAACAACAGGGAGAAAGTCAGGAAGAAGGGGGATACAAGAAGGACTGTGTATGTATTAATGAATGAGTGAATAATTACTGTACAACTTTTTCATGTGCACTGCAGATTGACATGGCCATAATACATGCAGTAGGCTACTGCATCGCTTTAAGCTGATCACCTTCAAAATTTTAGATTTTTGGCAAACAAGGGAAAGAAAATGAACATTCAGTTAAAAAAATGTTTCAGTTATTTATGTGCAAATTAAGCAAAGAAAGTGCTGTACATAGTTCTACTGTACATGTATATTCTGTGTGGCAGTGTTGGGCAGTGCAACAATTGTGTTATAGCCATCATTCCAAATCACAGTTTTTGAAAGCTTAGGTTTTGCAAATTGATCTAATGAACCATGCCACGACATGTGTTTCATTTTTCTGCTACAGTAAGTCAATGGCATGCAGACTTTACTACTCACACCTTGGGGATAGCCAATTTTGCTCTGCATTGTCGCACAGAAGGAGGAATAATTTTACGTTAGGTTGCATAATTTTTGTTGGATAAATATACATCTACATTTAGGAGAATAGTGTTTGATAGTAACATGTTCAGACTTTTGTACCTTTAAGTGGAACTGCCAACAAACTTGAAATGGTAGATTCCCTCAAGTGGGCATTCATCTGTTACCCTGTTACAGGTATACGGTATGTTTTTTTTTGTACTGTACTTACGAATCATTCTACAACCCTGCTTAATGTGGTTTTCCTGTATTACACTCCACTACAGTACCATTTGATGTACTTAGCATTGAGCTAGCACTCTCCTGAACTCCCTTTATGCAGAGTAGAGGCTGTAGTTGAGTGCTGTATGGTACAGTACATCACTGTTTTAATTAAAGTCCCAGGAATTTTCATAGCAGCTGGCTGTAAATTTCATTGCCCTCTGCTGCCCTCTGTTGTGCTGTATTTGTGCAGCTACTGAGTCTACATGCCTTTCTTGTGCGTAACATGCATGTACAGTACCATTTCTTACAACCCTTCAGAGATCCAAGTCAATCACAACCAGATGGACAAATTCTGTGCTGCAGTCTCTCAAAGAGCGGAGAGTATTTCACCTGCTGCGATTGATAACAAATTCATTTACTTGTGGGAAACGAATGCATGGCATCTCCTCTCCAAAAGGTAAGTTTCCTCTTCAGGATGCACTATACCTGTGGTGCTGAAGTTTAAAAGTAGCACTGTTGCTTCGCGACGCCCGAATTCTCTATGAAACAACCAGGTTTATGAGGTTGTCCTTTGGGCAATCAAATTTTGTAAGTGCTGAAATCAAGTTGGAAGGTTTTCCTTACACTTTTTGAAATATGTGATGAAATATGATGGTGAATTGCTATCTTAACCCATGCAAGGAGTGTTACTGGTACACCAATCTAGAAATACATTCTCTAAGTAGTGGCCTGATTTTTGGCTGGAGAAAATATTGCAATGGACAACCTCATTTTACGGAGCAGTCATCCCTAGGACTACCAGATAAAAATGCTAAAACTTCAGTGCTGGCCTGTATCAGTCGCATTAGCAGCATTCACCCCATTGTACTGTAATTGTATTTTTTTTAATCTTTTGTCATTGTGTCAATGTTGTGAATGTTTACTAGTCCCTAACGTTACATTCTTCCCTCTCCATGGCATACAGCACCTCTGTGTTTGTCATTTACGTAACAAATGAAGAATGATGTGAATTAGGTATTGCAATTGCAATAACAGTTACTGACAGTGCATTATGATCAATCCCTTTTTGATTTACAATAGTATTTTTTTTGCTGTCAAACAACATCTCACTTACAAGTGTTGCACATTGATTTTATGACTTTTTTTCCCCTAGATGCCTAATTTTGTTATTAACTTGGTAACTATAACAATCTGCCATTTATATCATGAAGAAAGAATAATGTTGGTTGGATGTTTCAGTGTAGCGCCACCTCTTAATGTAATCCACACACTGTAACTCATGCTCTGATTGGTCATTTCATATCCCAAATGATAGAAATATCATCAGAGAAGTCACATTTAAGCTCAGGTTGTTTCATTATCACGAGCTTAATGACATCATTCAAGTGTTCAATAGAATCAGCAAGGCCATCATAAAAGAACATTTATTTTTCAAGCGATTTAAGTGAGTGATACAAATTTAAGGAATGTTAAAGTTACAGTACTTTCAGGGAGTAATAAGAAGTATTAGTAATTACTGTCATACAAAATGACATACATGTTCGGTAAGCTGTATGTCTGTTTTATGTTTATGTTTCATTTGTAAGAAGACTACATACCGCAGAAAAGTTCATAGAGTCTATTCTTGTTTAACCTCTGCATATTTTTTTTCTTTCCTAGAACCATTCAGAAACGTGCTATAGCTATGACGTTCACCACCTCAGAGGAACACATACTTCTTGCAGACAAGTTTGGAGATGTTTATCAATTCTCGGTTAAGTCTTTCGATGAGGCAGGAGTGCTCTTACTGGGACATGTTTCAATGCTTCTTGATCTGGTGAGTGTCTGTGTGTCTGTGTGTGTGCATGTGTGTGTACCTACAGTACTGTAGCTGGTAAGGCAGGGTGCAAATTGTTCCCGTGGCCTAGAAAAGTCATGGAAATATGACATTTAATTTTCACTGTCCAGGATAGGGTTTGTCATGAAATCTTGTAAACATTACAGAAGCCATGGAAAAATCATAAAAATAAAAACAGGGTTAACAGAAGTTTATTTTCTATCATGATAATTGTGTTGTCATTCTTCAATAATTCTCAAGTAAATTGGTCATAGACTGGTCAGATAAGCTTTGTGAAATATGTCATGGAGAATGACGTGATTTTTTCCCCCCATTTTGGTACAGGAAGCAGGATGTTAGTATTAAATTGGCTGATTACATGTTTAATGTCATCAAGAGTGTGACTAGGCAATAATTTTAGTCGTGGTTCCAGGGTTTTAAAACAAGCTTGAAGAAGTGCAAATTGTAAAATCAGCAAGTTGGCTGTAGATCTACGTCATTGCAAAGAACGTCGACCGATTGGTACCCAAAAATCGGTAAGGGGCTGATAGCCTTGGCAACCGGTGCTGTCAGTGATTTTGAGCACTGTTGTTCTGGTTTGACGGCATTCATCATCAAGAATCTGACCCAGCTCTGACCCAGAGGACCAAGCCGCAGCAATGACCAAGAAGCGCTGACACAGAGCACTCACTCTGAGCCTTGACTCAGATTAGTTACGTCGGACCGATGACCAAGTGTGACTAGCTTAGAATACAGGACTGCTGGCACTTATCTTGATCTGAACTGTTAAGCTAGGGTACTAGCCAAGAGATTTGTATTTTGACCCACTGACCAAAGGCCACAAGCTACAGTAAGTATGCTTGATCCCTTCTCTGTGGATGGAAACTGACACAGAGCACTGATACAGAGCACTGATGCAGAGCAGTAACTTTGCACAATTGATGCAAAGAACCAACAAGGACTACGCAGTGTAAGGAAGTGGCTGAAAAAGTCACAACATCTACCCAAGCTCATGTGGCTCCCTCTGAAAGCTTTTATACGTGTTTTGATTAGATTTGTGAGCAGTTTGAACTGCAGTACACAGCACAGCTGTCCTCGCATTGTCTATTGCTCCACCTGTTGAATGCTTTTCTTCGTTAATTTTAGCAGAAAAAAAAAAAATGCTGTTAAATGTGTCATCTGTCTTTTTGACTCTGTCTCGCAGACATCGACGCCTGACGATAAGTTCGTCATCAGCTGCGACAGAGACGAGAAGATTCGTGTCAGCTTCCTGCCAAATGCTTACAACATTCACGGTTACTGTCTAGGTCACAGTCAGTGAGTGATAACGTTTGAAATAATTCTTTAAAAATAGGCAATTTTGTGTTTTGACTTCAAACATTAATTATGCAAATGAGAATCACTGTGATGGACTGAGAGTTTATGTCATTTTAGCAAACTTTGATTTCAAAAATTGTTAAACTTTTATCTGACACTAAACTAAGGCGTATATTTGGCACCAAGGGAAACAGTGTATATAATTTGTGAAAAGTCTTAAATTGCAAATATTTTCCTGTAGTACTTGTAATGGCCCAACAACTACGAATGATCTTTACAGTGATATTGTATCAGTGAAAATTAGTCTAATTATAACATGTCAATGCGCCCAACATTTATTCGTTTTGCTTTTGTCGTAGATTTGTCAGCTGTCTGCAGATCGTACCAGGGAAAGAAAACATTGTGGTGTCTGCAGGAGGGGTGAGTGCGTATCCACGATCCGGTAAACCCTTACAGGAATTAACTTGGAAACTTCTTTTTTCTGTGGAAGCAGGTTTTCAAGTTGTTGTTCGTCAACATGAATGTGACGTTTGTGGTCTTTCACATTTGACACATAGAAATCACTCGGTGTGTCGTACATGTATCAGTTCTTGATTTGTGCAGAGTTTTACTGTATACGCGATATGAGGTCATTTTGTATCAGAATTTGAACTTCTGGCTGAAAAACATCTCTGGGAATTTTTTTCTTGTCTATCGCACAGCGTGGTTTGTAGATGTGTAAAATCTGTGTTGAAGGAAGATCAAACAGAATGTGTTGTGTGATGTGATATGGGATGTGGTGAGATGTGATGTGGTGAGATGTGATTTGAATGTGATGTGGGATGTCAGTTTCTTGAAGAGCCTCTAGATCTAACAAATTGTGAATATTTTTTCATGTTTGACACATGCATGTTCCTACTGCCTCCAGTTCTGGAAATGTGGAAAGCTTATACAGCAGCAATGAAGGGGTCATAGGTTTTGTCGGTAATTTGCAATGTACAGTACTCCAGATTTCTTTCATAGAGTAGAAGGTCTGTAATGGTTTTACCTTGACCTCAAAGGAACGTTCATGTCGTTCTTGGTCGTGCCTTTAATTTGTGTAAATATCATGATGCAGTACTTTGATATCGATGGCAAAACATGGTCGATCCTTCACTCCAGTGAATGTCCCATTTTAGATTATATCAAAAATTTGCAAATACTGTGCAAATACTGTGCAAATATTTTGATATATATATAAATATTTTGATAGTAAGTTTGACTAAATGCCCCTCTCCCCGTGTAGATCTCCAGTGGTGGTCAGAGTGGATTTGGGCTCCATTTTTCGAAGGGTGAAATCCCTGAAAGGTGGAATTCGGTAGGATCATATTAGTGAAACAGGAACGTGTTCCGCATGCTGTCGCTGGGCCTGGTCATGAGCCATGTGTTTGCAAATTGCAAACTCCATTTGAAAATTAACAACAATGGATGCAATCAAGTCATTTACAGATATATTAGTTTGTTGTATTAAGATCATGCCGTTCGCTTCATTGCAGAGATGGTAGTTGGACTGACAACGAGCCAATTGTTTCTTCTTTTTATCAAATTCAAATTCAATTTTTTTTTTTTTTTGAGGTGAAAGGTGAAAGTGAAAGTCGGTTCGATCCTCGCTTTTTGCTTGGATTCCCAGGATTCGTCCTTGAAGCTGTGGGACTACAGTGATTGCAGGCTGTTGACGTCGACAGAGATCAGTCACGAGAGCAAGATAAAGAAAGATGACGAATTCTTCACCGTAACTCATCTGAGCTGCTCCAAGGAAGGCTATGTGTCCCTCAGTTTGTTAGGGTAAGTAAATTGAATGCTGATAAAAACCTTCAAAGGACCCTGATGAATATTTAGTTATGAGTCTAATAGGAAACTGTATCATGTTATTTGTTATCTATGTTTTCTCAGGGTTGGAACATAAGTAACCTGTCTCTTTATGATCTCATAGGCATACCTGTGTCCAAGTCAGAAAAGGGGCTGTGTAGTCTGGATATGAGTGTGGAGTACAAACTCACATTGCCCACTTAAAATGGGGGTATGTCATAATGAGTTTTTTATTTCAGGTAGTGTAAAGAGATATAAGCCACACACATATGGTGGGTTATAAAATTCATCTTACCCACTGGTAGTGAGGTTATGTCCTAATAAGTCTTTTATTGAAGGTGAGTAAGATATAACAGATATAACCCACATACACCAGGTGGGTTACACAAACTCATACCCACTCAGAGTGGGTGTATATCATAATAGATCAGTTGTTGCAGGTACCACCAACAGATATAACACACTCAGAGGGGAGAAATGTTATACTTTTAGCTGTTACTGTGGGCTATTTAACCACATAGATGACCCACTTAGAGTGGTTGCATATGTTCGGTTCTGTTTCTGTGGGGGGGGGGGGGTGGCACAAGCTCACATAATCCACTCAGGATGGGGATGAGAAATTTACTTTCTGTTGGGTGCAATAGGAAAGTTCATCTCAGTTTGTTTATGTGACATTGGAATCTTTTTAGTAAAGTGTGGGATATACAGTGAGATGTACAGTGACACCTTGTTTAACAGTTATCTTAAAAGACAGGACGGAGATACTACGTAATGTTGGACTCCCAAGATTGCCACATCCATGAGTCTCATTTCACTGGAAGTTGTTATGATCTTAGAAATATGTGTTATTTCAAGATCTCAGGTACCTTTGTGGTGTTAGTAATTTAGGGGAATGAAGTGTATGAGGTAAACACAGCTTTTTTTGCAAATCTTGAAAGAACAATTCCTTCAAAAATCAGTGCATTGATTCAGCTGCCATTTGGCATTTCCATTTTGTATTTTTGTTTCTTTCCTTCTCAGTGAGAAAGTCTGCTTGATTTACAAACTTTCTGAAGACTCCACGGGCTTCACTCTCCACGAGGCATCAAAGATGCACTTTGACTCTGAGGTGCTCTGCATGACCTTTGACCCTGAAGGTTTCCTGTGGATCATTCAGAGGCCACCTGAGAAGACTGTCCAAGTATTCCAGTTGGTGGAAGGCGGAGAAGAACTACAGGTGAGTGTAAACGGTGATTTGAATTTTCCATCAAGTAAGACTATGTGAAAAGTGCACCATCCTCAGAAAATTGTCAATGTTTCAGCATTAGCGCTCAGCAAGTTTTCCAAACATCTTCAACTATACATCTCTAGAATGCTGTAGCTAAAGTCTTGTCACAATTTCCTGCTCTTTTGGCCTTGAAACTTATGGTGCATGTAACCCCTCCAAATTTCTGATGATTTTTGCCTTTTTTTTTTTACTTCTTGAAGGCGAGTGGGTGCTTACTTTTTTAGTGTTGACAGATTTGGAAAATGTGTTATTGCTTTCCATTGGGAGGTTTTTGGGATGGATATTTGTCGCAACCTGTGATCAGTGTCATGTCTTTATTCAGAGAAATGGTTGTGAAGTACATGGCAGTCAAAATCAGCAGTGGCTTTGCTTATGTGAATGGGTCAAATACAAACCAGCACGTGTGAAATTAATTTACATTCAGAATCTTAGAAACGGTGGCCCTGTTTTAAAATCCCACCAATGTCAGACCAAGGGAAGCCACGCGCATACCGGCGCCTATCGGGAACATGAACTTTTCCTCATGTAAACCAAGGAGGTTCTAAGGATGGAGTCACAATGAAAAGTAATCCTTTCAACTCCCCTAGCTTTGTGGTTTTACTCCTCTTTGTATCCCATTGAAATTTACACCCAATGCACACATCCTGTTTGTTTATGGCAGTTGCCTCTGTCCACATGTGTGCCTCACTTCAGATATTCAGATAGTCAAGACTTTCCTGCAAAGTGGGCTGGTTGTTAAGTGAGGTCAAAGTTCGCGATGTACAAATTGCTATCTAGACTGAAATGCGAAGGGCGCTCACTCTGGCAGGTGCTGTTTTGAGATATACTGCAATCTACGCTATCATGTGGTACCAAATATGGACGCCTGTAACGAGGTTTCAGGGATAAAATTCGGACATAATCCACCCAATTTCAAATCATTCCCCCTTTCTTTTTTCATGAAAAAATAGGAGATTTTCCGGAAACCGGAAAAATGAAATCTTTTTTCTACTTCTTTCTTAACAAAGTATCCTATCGTTGCATAAAGTTTCACCGAGTTCCGCGATCCGGAAGGTCCCGTAGAACGTGATCGTAGTATTGTACTTCGGCAGGCCAACTACACACATCATATGCATAGCACTATGGCAATAGGCTTGTAGTATAGCCTTATAGGCCTAGGCTACGTTGCTGTCTGTTAATATTATTTACGTTATGAGTAGGCCAATTAGTTAGTTATGTGGTTGAGGATTATTGGCCTAGCTCGTTAGCACGATCTCGTTAGGCAAAACACAATCGACATATTTTAATGAAATCAATGGCATTGTTCACCATCCGGGGGCAAGAAAAGGTGTTAGGCCTAATACTTTACAAGACCAAGGCATCACAAGGCTGTGGAAAGATCGACCACCAAAATACCGCTAGCTTAAATATATGGTGTCCTATACCTAATTATCATGATAACTTTCCTTCAGCTGGACTGTTCGAATTTTCACAAGTTGCATCCTCTTATAGCCATACTTTTACACCACTCCTTTAGCTCTGCCTCACAAAAATCTTTGAGTTCTTCCTCTGAACAAGGTATCAAACTACTATTTGAACAATACTGCTTAAAAAACTATCTGAAGCCATGTTTCCTAAATTTAGTGTGTATGTGTTGTTTATACTGTCTCTTGTTATAGTTACTGTGGAATAGCTTTTGCACACTGTGCACAGTGAACACAATGCACAGTAAAGGAGAGCAAGACAAGTTTATCTCCACGCATGGGCGATTTTAATCCTGTTATCTGTGTTTGCTGGTTCACACTTGAAACTAGGATGAGGACAGACACAGACAATAGCATTGTGACTCCATCCTTAGAACCTCCTTGTGTAAACGGTTATATCCCCACTTTGCATGTGATGTCCCCACTTAACTGATATAAGACTGGTATGTATCCCCGATTTAGGCCCAAAACGGGATTGTGTGTATAATTTTTTACACACATACACTCCTATACACAGGTATAGATCCGTTCAAAAGGTAATTGGGGAAAACGTCAGGTTGAGCTATAAACTTGAGGGCGCATATCTGATACCCCAATTTCCATTTTGTTAAAATATCCAGAAACGGGGATATCCCTGTTTTTTTGGCATATCGCTGGTTACAAGCTGTAATTTCTCATGTGTGTCCTCGATCGTCGCCCTTTACAAAACTGCCCAAACTCGTGTCCATGAATTTGTGTGGTGAAGACCTCTTCTGTGCATCAAAGCAAGACTGATTCACTCTTTGGCACTGCCAAGGACTTTCGAATTATACGCCATTTCCCCATAGCTTGTAGTGATCACCTTCCCTAACCGACTGCGGTCTTGTAATTTATTGATGTAATGAAGCAATATAGCTAACATTTCTTAGAAAAGGTGGTGAAGTCATCACTTTTGGTAGGTCACGCTGAGAGAATACATCCTGCATCCAGTAAATAATGGAAGCTGTCAATGTCATCTCAGACAAATTTGAATGTTCCAGAGGGCGTGGATGAACGAGACACGAAAGTTGTCGAAAGTGTCAAATTCATTGATTGCATTGTGTTGTTATGCATGACATGGAAGTAAACAAACAATCGTCCCCAAGTTGTTTAGTTGGCCATTTTTCGGAATTGAAAGTAGTGGACGTTTACCTTAAAAGAAGTTTTATCAAATATTGATAGTAGCAGCTGGTACAGTAAGGATGTCATCCAACATGATTGTGCATGGTGCACTGTCTTTTGCTGTTACCCATGAAGGACATCTCGCATCTTGCTCCATCACAACACAGTTCTCTCTTATTGTTTTGTAATACATGAAAAGAAAGACACTTTTAAAGCTTTTTTTTTTTTCTTTAAAATGTTGCTGAATTTCTTGTTCTTCTTTCCCAATTTTTTAGGTAACTTTGCTCACAACATTGACCGAAGTCTGGAAAAGCACGCTTCTGCAATCCTTGAACCAAGATAGTGACTTTTTCAAGAGTAAGTCCAGTTTTCATATTGGATCAAGGCTTTAGTCATAAAACTTTGATATCACTGACTTGTGACTGAAAAAGTTCCTTGGTATCTAACAGGAGCTACTAATTGGGTATAAATTCCATAGATGAAGCTGTGACTGCACCTCCACAAGAGCCTGTTATAACATTTATTGAAAGGCTTCCATCATTGAAACTTTATGAATGACATAGGTCAAATCGTGTAAGATTTGAGTAGGTGGATTTTATTGCTGTTTTGCAACTTTCAGTGGTCGAAAAAGAAAGTGGTCGAGCTGAATGAACCGTTTTACCGGAAAATAAGGTCATCTACAATATGATATGATGGTTACACATATTACTACCCAGCTGATATTGTTATTTAATATTTTAAAAATAAACTAAAATGGTAATCTTACTGTTGGAAGCATTTAGTATTCTCATTTGCTGAATTCGGTTTAAGAGTGCAGTAAGACAGAAGATTGCAGTGTTCTCCTCAAATATATGCAGAGGTGAAGATGGTTTGATGGCGTATGGTTTAGAATTCAATCTCTGACGGCTGATATTGAAAATTGATTATATCAGCCCGATATTTTTTTCCCCTTGTTGCTGCATAATTTTTGCATATTTATCAGTACACCTCCTGACATTTATGTATTCATGTTGTCACTGTTTCATGCACCCAGTTTAGGCCAATCATGTCTTTCACCTCCCCCTTTGTAATGTTCTCTTGTATTGTCAGTGGTAGCACTGAGAATATACATATTTACAGTAGTCATGTTTCTTTCAGATGTACATAGACTATGGGGCATGCAGTCGAAAAAGCATTAAACCTTTGGGGATTATTGAAACTTATGGGATGCAACCCAGGGGAGGATGTAACATAATCATACATGTAGAACTGCTTAATCATAGAACTGAATCTTAGTTATTAGTACTGGCAAATCTGGCCAATAACTCTTGTAGAAGTTGCACATCTTAGAGAAATGTGAGAAAATAAACCCATTTTGTGGCTTAAAAAATGATGATTTAGACCAATCAAATTCACTGGTTGAAAGGGTTTTGGTATTATACACAAATTTTAACCATGATTCCAATAAGAATTGTCTAATATCACCAGAAATTCCAGCAGTATGGGCCAAGCAATGCCTGCATCATGTGTTACAGTACACCCTCTGTGGTTGCCTGAAAACTGTGCAACCTACCGAAGTGCTGAAGTATAGCAGGACAGTGTTGAGTGGTACAAAGCTCAGGAAATTGTTCAAACTGGCTGATCCATGGACCCTACTTCACCCATGATTATCGGTTGGTACCATCCGTATTACCCTATTCGTCTTGATAATTTTTTTCGCTTTTCTGTATGTCAAGATCCTTTGAAGGGAGAGCACCCTCTATCCTCGCTACACAAGAAGAGTTTTGATAACGTGAAAGAGTACATGGACAGAAAGCAACAGAGGATAGCAGAGGAAGAAATCAGGAAAGAAAAATATGAAGCTAGGCTAGCCAGGCAAGCTCAGAGGAAAAGACTGAAAGTGGAAAATACAGATAAGATGGAAGCACAAAGTTGACATCTCCTTTGGGACTTGAGAGAGACAGTGATGATGTCTCATGCCATGCCAATATGAGAAATGCATTAAACAGAAGGACAAACATGATGTCCCATGGCATGGAAGTGTATGAGCACAACATTGAGACAAGAGGCATGAGTATTTCATCATGAACTCGCGTGAAAGGTGCAGTGACATGAGGGGACGAAAGGAGATGCCATGCCATGTGAACCAAATTGAGGAAGAAGACAACCATGATGTCCTGTGATGTGGACCAAGAAAAAGGGAGAAGCATTGTGCAATGTAGTATTAAAAGATTAGAACTATGGTGAAACCAAGAGGTAAACATGTCACTCCATGAAATGTACGAATTGCGGCAGAATGAGTAAAGCAAATTCGGGGCACTTATTTTACGATGCCAAGCAACCACAAGTATGACAGAAGCTTGTGTCTTTACACGTTACAACTCAATGCCAGACAGATGCAAAGGCAACAATTTACGTCAAATTGGTCTTCTTTCTGTTTTCACAAGTTCAATTCGAATGAGAAAAATTTTGACTGCTCTTGGATGAAAACCCAACTTTCAGTGTCCTGACCACTCATTGATCCCTCAACCTCGTAGTGGCTAAGCTTCATTGCCTCAAATGCCGCCCTCTTTTATACACTTGGCCACATCACCTGTGTATGATGTCTAGCTATCGCTTGGGAAATTTGAGGACTACAGGGAGATGAGAGGACAAACATGAAGACAAACAAACGGATGTTAGGTCCTTTTATATGAAAATGTAAGAACTAAAGTAAAACTTTCGGACAATGTGATGTCATTCCGTGAAATATGAGAGCTGAATATAGTAGAACAGTTTGCAACCATGGCATCGACATTGTGGCAGAGAATACTGTAGGAGAACTTCAGTTAACACCATCTGCCAAGTGTTGTACACTCTCGGGTGGGTAGTCAAGAAAGCTATATCGAAATGTTTAGCAATGAAAGGATTAGCAATGATAGAAGCTATTTTATGCCATGCCGGTGTCTTCGGAATGCCCTCTGTCTCCATTTTAAGCAGGATGCATTTGGAGTAAATAAATTGGCCCTTATCAGCATTACCTTCTATCATTCTCTTCCGTTTGGTGACAATCAGGAAAACAACATCTAGGACTTCCAGGAGGAATTAAATCGAAGTTAAATCGAAGTTAAAAAGAAGTTTGGAGTGACTGAAGACTTTTTTAGCCAAAAAGCTAGTGGAACAAGGCCCTGTGTTCACATGTAAATCTGCGAGACTCCTGTGCGAATATTACCACAACAAAACTCTTATCCAAACATATTTCATTTGGAAATTAGAGTCTTTTCGATAGATCGGTACGGCAGTCAGCTGTTTCCAACAGAAGGAAATACAGCGAGTCATTTGGTGTACAGGACTTTCAGATGCAGGAATAAAAGCAGGCCCTGCTTTATGTTAAACGTAATGTCATCACGATACTGGCCGGCAGAGTATACAGAAGAAAGGAATAAATCAATCTACTACAGTACAAATGGTTGCATTTTCCATTTTTATTTTTATGTCATTTTGGAACTTTTCTGAACATTTTGTATCTTTGAAAGGTACCAACTTGCTGCTCGTCAATTACAGTCCCCTGTCCCATCCCCCACCACCATATTGGCCCTTTAAACACTAAACATCTCATTGGTGTAGATCCATACACCTTACTCCATAATGATCATAAGCCGTCCCTTCATTCCTCTTTCCAGAATTAGCTTAAGATATAGTATAGCTACACTAGCTGTCTTAAATAGTACTGCCCATCAGAAGGACGTGTCATCTTTTACATACTGCGGCTCTCCTATCGGTGGTAAAAACTTGAGCTTAATGTCCAAAATTTTGACCTTGCATAATTTGTTCTTGAATATAACAGTCTCGCAAAGGTACTGTAACTGTATTACTTTATATAGCGAAATTGGGTTTCGTTATGATGTATTTGACGTCACGTAGACAGCTACTTGAATGACCTTTCCTATTTCTTGACTGTTCTTAAAGAAACAGTACCACCTTTGACTAGATGGTGACTTTTTGATTCCGACAACATTTAAAGTTCAAAAATCAATAAACCCACAGCCCTTTGCTAAGAGCCAGCGAAGTTCATTACATGCAGTTACCCCTTTTACTTCGCCAGCTCTTCTCCCCTACATAATTTCTCTAATCTTCCATCCACCCGACAGCTCCCCGCATAAAGCTCCCTTTTACATGTTTTTTGTTCTATCATTCCAGTATCTGTCGGTCGCTTGACTGCTGTCCACCCGAATAAGTCCTTGTAAGAAGGGAATTCATTATTTACAAAGTTTCACACACGCAAGCCTTAGGTAATGCGTGTTAACATTTTACGGTTGTTATTCAGTCACCATGAACATACTGCACAACCTCTCTTGACTGAATGGTATGTTCCACAAAGGGGTACTACTTACACGCACTTTGAGAGCTTTTGGAATAGTCAGAATTGCTACGGACATATTCACACGTTGGCCCGCATAATGCACGCATTAACTTTTTTATGTTTTGGTCGTATATGTCTAATAGATGGTTTTAACGGTTTTAATTTTTGTCTAATGGATATCCCGCAACCACCTTCCACTTTGGCCCGTTCCACTTCGAACTGAAAGGCTCATTGTTATGGTTGCCATTTCTTGCTACTAATTTCGCAGCAAAATCCGATGTTGTACTTTGAACAGGTGTGAACATACTGCGGCTTCTTCCCGGGTCGGGATAACCGTGTTGCGTGAATGAGAATGTACCAGACACCCTGTGTGTATGTGATGTAGGTGATCCGGCTCAACAGGGTCTAATACTGTAAACCCAATCTAATTTTTCCCTCATTGATACGTTTAAATAAACACTTCAATTTCATTCAACAAAGTCCTCTTTCACTTTCAAGTTGCCAACCTGAGTGTAGTACATGCAATTTTGTATTATTATCTTGACTTACGATCAAGACTTTTGTTTTAGAGGTTTGAAATGTCCGCAGTGATTTTTTTTCTGAGGAATTTTGGAATATTTCCATGTGTAACTGAAAATTTTCATTCACAAGTCGACCAAGTTGCGTAGGAAAAAATCAACTCTGGTGTTGGGAGGCGGGTCTAAGGGGAAAGGCTTTTGCCATTTTTAATGGTTTTACTTGCAAAATGGTGTTAGATTTTCCATCTTTTTTTCCTGTTGGCCCTATTTTATACCAAAAATGTAGGACCATTTATTGAGAACATTTTGAACTTTTTGAGGGACACATGTCCTCTGTATCTCCCACGTCACCCCGGGCCTAAAATGCGGAAGCGTGTGGCTCATCGTATTACGTTGGGTGACTATCAAATTTTGGTATGATTTTATTTATTTCCATAATGTCGTTTTCAGACTGGAAAACCACAGAAAGCTCGTTGATGAAAAACCCATGATCCCAAGTAACGTACTAGCAGCAATCACTGAGAAAGGCTAAACAGATCCCGATTCCCGAACACTTCCAACTAGAATCCGGAATCTAGTCCAACTGGAAAGCTTCTTTAATTCCAAAGCGACTACCGTTAACCATTTAAAGGAAAAAGCTGTCCAAAATAATGTTAAAAAAAAAAATAGTGAAAATTTAAGATACCATGTAATATGTAGGTAATATCATATGTGACGGTTCCTTGTATGCATTGGCCTTCGGAAGTCAATTGTTTGGGGGGCGTGTATACAGGAAGTCAATGTGTGAGAGTAATAATGCTGTGCTACCTCCTGGCGGTTCCCGGAACAGACGATGTTTGACCAGAAAAGAAGTACATAATATGCCAAACAAATATCTAAATAGCTGTATTCTCAAGTGGCAAATGTAACCGTAGATAGAAATTTAAATGACGGAGAGGACGCGTTCGATCTGCATCGACACTCGAGCTATAGCTTACCCAAACATGATGCGAGGTTTGAGAATTGACAGGTGACAAAAACTGTGTTAATATTAAATACCGTCGCGCTTTAGATATGTTTTTTACAAACTTCAGTGAAAAGGCAAATAAGATGATGTGGGGAGTGATGCACACTCGGGGGGGGGGGGCATATTATTTTGTTAGGCCCACACGCATTGTCTCTAAACGGGCCGAGCAAGCATTCACCCTCTTTTTTTTGTGAGACATCAGCTAAACAAAGTAAACAAATAACTTGAATAAAGCATTTCAATACAAAAATATCATCATGCAAAAAGTGCCGTGCATGAATAAGAATACCGGTAGGAGACGCACTACACTAATAACAAATTGGGGTGAATTCGTTTTCCATGTAATTATGTAATAACTCGGATTTGCATTGGCAAGTGGTACCAATACTTATTTGAAGTAAATACACACTTCTGAATGTCATATACGATCCTATATATATATATATATATATATATATATATATATATATATATATATATATATATATATATATATATATATATATATATATATATATATATATATATATATATATATATATATATATATATATATATATATATATATATATATATATATATATATAATATATAATGAGATGAATTTATCTAAAGTAGGTTACAAAGTGCTCTATATGCTAGGCACAGAGCTATGTATATACGATGACTATACACTGTATTTGGACTTGTGGCTGCAACTCAGAGTTTCATGCTTTCCTCCTTGCTGCCTGAAGATTGCGAGGAAAGCATGAAACTCTGAGTTGCAGCCACAAGTCCAAATACAGTGTATAGTCATCGTATATATATATATATATATATATATATATATATATATATATATATATATATATATATATATATATATATATATATATATATATATATATATATATATATATGGGCACGTAGCGTGCAGAGAATTTTTTTGATAAAAATTCCTCTCATATTTCAGCTGGAAATAGCACTTCCCAAATGGCAGATACCTGGCGTTGTGCATTTTATCTAATTAACATTCTCGTTATTTATAACACAATTCGAAATTTTGTCCTACGAATGGATGAATGTGGTGCAGAGCGAATGATAATTTCATATGTTTACAATTCATTGATGGATATCAATCAACAGGTAGCCAGAGATGCACATGCAGGGGCGTCGCGACCGAGGGAGGGGGACGGGGTGGGGACATGGTAGGGAAATTTTTGTGAAGGTTGGTCATAAATGTTCACGCGGCCAGCTAAATCACCATACGTTAGTGTGATACACGTCCCTCATGATGTTCAAGTTAGTACACAATTTTGAGGTCTGAGTCATCTATGGCTACATTGTACCTGTGGACTATTTCAAAAGAAAAAAAAATGGTATAGCATATGCTCAGGCTCTTCACCGATTAAGTTAAGCTTTTATTTCAATTGTTTGGTTTCTCTGTAATTATGATCTTGACTATTTTTTTCACCAGGATCAAACAAAGGGAAGCTCCCGTCGGGCCTATTCTTTTCAGTGTTTTAAGTATTATCCCTGGTAACACTGGGCCCATGTAAAACATGTAAAACATGGGCCCCATATAGATAAATCCATATGGGGACCGTATGATTTTCCATCCAAGATCTGTAAGGGGCCCATATACGGGCCAGCCAAGATAACCATATGACCCATATCAGATAGTCATGGTGCCCATAAGGGATAACTTCAAACGTGGACTAACCCATATGGGTTATCTGGACTGACCCCGCATATGGACACCTCACAGATCTTGGGTGCAAAGGCAAATGGTTTCCATATGTTCGTAGATATGGGACCTATAAGGGGCCCATGTTGGAATGTTACCTGGGATAAGGTTGTATCACTAGTAGTAGGCTACTTTTTTCCTTGGAGTATCTTGCCATATATTTTTACTCATATATTTTTTTTTTTGGGGGGGGGCTTCAAAGACAACAACCTGCCACGTTCCCTCTGGTTACGCCACTGAGCCCCCTGGATACGGGTAGGCTGCATTACGCACTGCTTTCTCTGGTCACGCCATGCCCGGCCCGGGCAAACCGGAACTGCCAGCCACTTTGAAGACTTTCCCCCTTCAAACACTTTTTCCCTTACCCTCTCAAAGCATCTCCTGCCTGATGAAAAAGGCCAGTCAAGTTGCCAGCTGCGTGATGACAACGGCCAGTTGTGCCAATGCGCGCATCAATTGCTCTTTTTTCGGAGGGTAAATAGTCTTGACGTCTATACTGTTTCTCTACAGTCACTATTCCAAGTTGTACACTGTGGCGGGAGGGTATAGCCTCCCCAATTAATAGGATGGTCCAGCCACAAAAATAGCTTTGATATGTTGAAGAGTAAGTTAATCTGACCATTACAGTGAAACTTCCATTCAATTCCCATGTGTGGTTCCCGAGATATGAGCAGTTGAAGTTGCTACGTTTGTTACTGACAGTTAACTTGGAGCAAGCAGGAGTGATGTCATATCCCTACATAGATAGAGTATTTTATGTTTTTCTTTAAAATATACACCAAATTTAATACTTCAGTATATAGTGATATCATAATGTGAATGTATGAGGGGTATGAGAGTTTTTTTACCTTCACGTAACCAGTATGTAGGCTGACCACCTACTGATTTCAAGGTCAAAATAACAAATTTAAAAATGAAGAAAACAAAAGACTCTTTAGCAATGTGAAGAGATGGTGTCACTCCTGTTTGCTTCAAGTTACCAGTAGGTAGCAAAGAGGGTAACTTCAACTGATAAAATAGCGAGAACCATGCATGGGAAATGAGTGGAAATTTTACTGTAAGGGTCAGATTTACTTGCTCTTATACATATGAAAGCTAAATTTCAGGCTGGACTATCCTTTTAAGACCAAAATCATAACACGATCTCAACAAGTCTTTTGGTCTATGTCCGGAAGTAATGTGAGTCGGTAGAAGCTAGCGAACAATAGCAGCGAACAATAAAGGCAAGGTAAACCATTTCATCATTACGGAAGTACGTAATTGCCATTATATTAGTTAATCGTGGAAAACTGCTAATGTTGCATAAAAAGAGATTTTGGCGACGTGCAGGAATTTCAACACAACTTTTGGCTAACAAATTAAAATGGTAACGCAATATAAGGGGGGGGGGGGGCACTGATTTTAGGGGGAACCATTCACTATCATCCCACAGGCTGTAATCTTGGAGGAAATTGTCAAAGAAAAAGATATTCAACCTCAAACTCAGAACATAAAGCGAGTAATCTGATTTTCAACTGCACAACTTGTAGCTAACAAATCAACATTGTAACGCAATATAATGCAGGTTTCGGCTGCAGGATATGTGTTAACCATTTTACATACACTGAGGGTGGTTTTCAAGACTAGTTAAATACAGCTGAAAACACTTGGAGACTGAGTGGTCTTTCCGGATATCTTGTGGGCATGTCTAAAGCCAAAATTTTTCTTGTACACTCGGTACCAGCTTATGTTGGGGCTGAACTTAGATAGTACTGAATGTGACTTGTTATGTGGGATTCCCTCCATATCCGCCTTTGGTCCTTGAGTAGTGCTCCGCGTCTGTCATAAGATACAATTAAAAGTAGGATGTGCTGTTTGAAGAAATAAAAAATACTGCTTTAATTGGAGAACTTGCTTCAATGCTTTAATTGGAGAACTTGTGAAATTGGTTGACGCAGTATAAGATGTACATATTGATGTATTATTAAATGCTATTTGATATCTTTTTGGTTCCAGAGTATGCTCTGCCTAGGTCTTGTTTTGCCTTTAGCGGTCAAACCGGGTGAGATTGTGTTTTGCTGACTTCCTCTGACGTTTTAAATGTAGACCAGTAGCGAGCGGGATGAGATGCGATCTCATTAGTCGTAGCTCATTGTAGGCCTCTCTCACACCTTCTTCCATCTGTTCCGGAAGAGATGTGTCCTCACCTTGAGACTGAAAGGGATGATAGGGCGTTTAGAATACACCAACATGACATACTAAAGAAAAGAGCGGTAATCAATGTTAAACCATTCTGTCTCATTAATAAGCATCCACCAAAGCTTCACCTCCTCAAAACATTATTCCTGTGATGAGTAATGGAAGATGCATCATTTGAATTTTGAAGGGTTTGGGTGAATCATAAATTAATGTTGAGCAACAAATAATTGAATTTCTATCCGTGAGGGGCTTAATTCTTGAAGAGACGGCTACTGTCCTTCCTTACTTTGAATAATCTATCATTCTGCATCCACAAACATTGGTCTCAAAAATGTGGCTGTATTCTCTAAAACAAACGCCCCATTTCTCTTTTTAAGCGGCGTTACAATATTCTTCGATCCATTCACGAGTTTCACAGCTGTCTTTCGCAGTCCCTGGGAGGACTCTCCCAAGGGGGGGGGGGAGGTCGAGATAGGGGTCAATTTTGCCAATACTTCACCGGTTGTCTTTGCTCGTTGATATCCGTGATCATCGGGAGGGTTTCATATCTTCATCTCTCCCCCCCCCCCCCCCCAAGCCAACAGCCCTTCTTCACTGTTCTTCTTTATTCGGCTATCTTATTTATTTAAAACGTCAGTTCATGGGTTCTTATACTCTACGCCACCGGTGCTGCTCATTCGTCACTTGAGCTGCCTCAGGTAAAAAAAAGAACAGTAGCTTCGATTGATTGTCAGGGCCAATCCCAAGGTGATAAAGATGAAATCGACTGTGGTAAATGGAGAGAGCAATTTCAATACGCATAAAGTATTTTTAGGGAAAGCATAACTTTATTTTGGGGAGCTTAAAGTTATTTTGGCAAACAAGGATGTTTTTTTTTTTTTTTTCACAGGGTAATAACTTTATAGAATATTCTATGCTGCGACTTAAATTATTTGGGGGACATTTTAATTTATTCTGGCACGAAAACTTGTTCTGTCTTATTTTGGCAAACAAACTTATTGTGGCAAGACAAGCTTCCTTTTGGCGATGGTTTTCTTCACGGGGTTACGACTTCATACAATAGTCTGTACTGAAACTTAAAGAATTTTGGTTAGCGTAAACTGATTTTGAACTAAAGTGACTTAAAATTATCTTGACAGACATGAGCTTATCTCAACGACTACATACAATATTCTGTTCTGCACTGAAACAAACTACATTGTCTATATATCTTTAAATTAACATTTTGATAGTTCTTACTTAGTTCTTAGAAATTAACAATCTTTTTTGTGCTTTGTCTTATATTGCCACGATCGCCGGCCACACTATGTCAACATCTTGTCATCGTGAATTAGCCTTTAGTTTGTAGAGCCCACGGTAGCTACAGCATATTGGAACATACTTCTCTGACTCTTAAGTTTTGCTGATCACGTTATGCGACCGCTATTTCGTTTTCAACAGGGCAACAAGAAAAGCGAACAGGTAGATTAGTTTATTTTCTAACTTTGCTGTGAAAATTCTTTCGAATGATGTTCACACAGTCAGACAGTTTTTGTCAGTTTGATGTGTAAAAAAACCTTGACTGTTGTCACAGTCTTTCGAATGCAGTAAAATTAGAAAGCAATTATTTCACCAGCTGGTGAAAAGATGGGAGGCCATCGGTAGGGTATACGAAAGGCTCGACCCTTCAAAGTTGCTCCGTGAAAGCACTGGTGCTTATGTGTATTGGAATAAATCTTTTTGTTAACGCCAATGTTCGTGCATGTTGATAATCTGTTCAAACAACACCACAAAGTGCGAATAAAATTTATACATGGCTTTTGTAAAAATTTCCATTGCATTAACCTCTTATCTCTCAGCGATACAATGGGACATTTCTTTGATAATGAAGTAGTTTTGAAGTTTTGACAGGCCTGCAAAGTCTAACTGAAGATGACATGTTTGGGATTTTAGAGACAAAAAGAAGTTATAGAAACCAAAATATTCATTATTACGTTTGACATTATCTTTAAAGAATGATTGCCTGTAAGTCACACCCTTGGCGCCCGTGGGGCCCATGTTTGATAGTAAATGTTTTTTTTTTTTTAGATCTTCCACACCCGTGGTGCACAGTGGTCGACACGGAGAGGGGGACGACGGCAACGTGCCCCTGGCTGGCTATGGGACTGTTCCCATTAAGCGATTTCACAAAATATCACACATGTAAATTACCCTACCCGTTATATTCACCTTTGACAAAAAGCTATCGTATGTCACCTTATTGCATGAGCTACCCTCAGGTTTCGCTACAGACCCTCACCGAGTTTCTGTCTCTGGACATAGAAGGACATTTTCGAAGAGGTAAATGCATGATATCGGCTCTAATTAAAATATCTGCAGTACTATATGTGATACTATTCAACAAAGTTTTTTTCATTTACCATAGTACAAAGAATTTAGAAGTTAACAAGTTAAACATCTGCAATAGTTTACTCACTTATATTAGTTGCATACTGCATGGAGAATCCTGGTTCAATATTCCATCCACAAATATGTGATAATTAATAGGCTATGTCCAACTGAATAAAAGTTAAATCCTTGAAATCGCAGGGCACTGGAATTCACCAAGTAATCAATCAAAAGCTGACAAACCGTTTCTCCTAGCCAGAAAAAAAAAGAAAGAATATCTGTGGCCACTTTCAATTTCCTTTGATCCCTTAGTTCGACGGTGTTCCAAGATTTTAAGCTCTTCTTTTAGAAATACTAAAGAACTAATCTCTCTTTATCCGTCACATCTCTCTAACTAGCTCTTAAACTCGCTGTTATACAGTAGCGTAGTAAATGGAACGATAAGCCTTAATTTACTTGAAGCAAGGCTGTCCGTACGACAAGCTTAGCATACCATGTACATTACCAGCTGAGATGTTCGAGTCAAGGGCGAAATTACACTAGTTACAAGATATGAAGCTTCAGCAACCGCCTTAAGGTCTTAGAATTCCAGTCGTCTTAAAGAGTATTGATATATGCTTATCCTGAAAGCACTGCATATCTCTTATTGAGGATCTCTTATCCATGCAGTAATCTTGGATCAATGTCGTTGAATAATTAAACTTTCTCCCATTTTCCTTGATGAAATGTTACAAGCGGCTAGAGTTTAGTGTCACCATTTCTCAATGGAATAAATTGTTTAGACAAGGTCTGCTAGATTTGTAGTAACCAATTCACAAACCAATTTTTTTGCTAGATATTTTCTGCTAGATTTTAAGGTAACCAATCAACAATGCGATAAATTTGATAGCTATATTCTGCTAGAAAAACGAGTAACCATTTAAGTAGCCAATTATTTTGCTAGATATTTTCTGCTAGATTTTAATCTGACCATTTTAAAATCCAATAAAATGGCTAAATATGTTCTGCTAGATTTTGTAGTAACCATTTAATGAGCCAAATATTTTCCTAGATATTTTCTGCTAGATCTTCAAGTAACCAATTAGCAAAGAGATAAACTAGCTAGCTATATTCTGCTAGAAATACGAGTAAAAATTTAACTAGTGAATTATTTTGCTAGATATTTTCTGCCAGATCTTAAGGTAACCAATAAGTAATGCGATAAAGTAGCTAGATATATTTTGCTAGAAATACTTGTAACCAGTTTAGTAGTCAATTATTTTGCTAGATATTTTCTGCTAGACTTTAATCTGACCATTTTAAAATTCATTAAAATGGCTAAATACGTTCTGCTAGATTTTGTAGTAACCATTTAACAAGCCAAATATTTTGCTAGATATTTACTGCTAGACCTTAAGGTAACCAATTAACAATGCAATTCATAAGCTAGATATTTTGCTATAAATACGTGTAACCATTTTAGCAGCTAGTTATTTTGCTAGATTTTCTTTGCTAGATTTTAATCTGACCATTTTAAAATACTATGAAATGGCTGCATTTATTCTGCTAGATTTTATAACAACCATTTCTAGGGGAAATTGTTTCGCTAGATATTTTCTTCTAAATTTTATTGTAACCACTTAACAATGTAATAACCTAGCTAGATATATTCAGCTAGAAATAGCTGTAACCATTTTATTAGTCAATTATTTTGGCAGATATTTTCTACCTAATTTTACTGTGACAAATTTACAATACCAAGATGTGGCTAAATGTGTTCGACTAGATTTTGTAGTAACCATTTTAAAAGCTAGTTACTTTTTCAGATGTTTCCTGTGTAATTTTAGTGTGACCATTTCACAAGTTATACAATAAATTGGGTCGACGTTTTTGGCTCGATTTTGTAGAAGCTATCCTACAAGTCAGAATATCGGTAAATATATTAGCTACATGTACTTTCCTAAATTTGATGAATAAACAAGGCTCACCATAATTAATTTGCCATATTTAATTGTTAAATCTTTGATGTTGTTTAAAGACGATTTCTGGGTTAATGATTTGTGTATTGGGATATACGTGATCATTGAAGTGAACATGCAGGATATAGCATTTAATAGCTTCTCAAATTTGTAGAATCATAGCGGAAAGTTTTAACCAACAATGAAAACTGAAGGTGATGTACGCATACACATATATGATACTATTCAACAAAGTTTTTTTCATTGACCATAGTTCAAAGAATTTAGAGGTTACAAAATTAAACATCTGTAATAGTTTACTCACTTAGTTGCATACTGTATGGAGAATCCTGGTTCAATATTCCATCCATAAATATGAGATAAGTAATAGGCTATGTCCAACTGAATAAAAGTTAAATCGCTGAAATCGCAGGGCACTGGAATACACCAAGTAATCAATCAAAAGCTGACAAACCGTTTCTCCTAGCCAGAAAAAAAAAAGAATATCTGTGGCCACGTTCAATTTCCTTTGATCCCTTAGTTCGACAGTATTCCAAGATTTTAAGCTCTTTTAGAAATACTAAAGAACTAATCTCTCTTTATCCGTCACATCTCTCTAACTAGCTCTTAAACTCGCTGTTATACAGTAGCGTAGTAAATGGAACGATACGCCTTAATTTACTTGAAGGAAGGCTGTCCGTCCGACAAGCTTAGCATACCATGTACATTACCAGCTGAGATGTTCGAGTCAAGGGCGAAATTGCACTAGTTACAAGATATGAAGCTTTAGCAACCGCCTTAAGGTCTTAGAATTCCCGTCGTCTTAAAGAATATTGATATATGCTTATCCTGAAAGCACTGCATATCTCTTATTGAGGATCTCTTTTCCTTACAGGAATTTTAGACCAATGTCGTTGAATAATTAAACTTTCTCCCTTTTTCCTTGATGAAATAGTCGGCCGTTAAACTTCCCGCCTTATTGTACCTTGATACAAGCGGCTAGAGTTTAGTGTCACCATTTCTCAATGGAAGAAATTATTTAGATATGGTCTGCTAGATTTTGTAGTTACCATTTCACAAACCATTTTTTTGCTAGATATTTTCTGGTAGATTTTAAGGTAACCAATTATCAATGCGAAAAATTAGCTAGCTATATTCTGCTAGAAATACGAGTAACCATGTAAGAAATCAATTATTTTGCTAGATATTTTCTGCTAGATTTTTATCTGACCGTTTAAAAATTCAATGAAATGGCTAAATACGTTCTGCTTGATTTTGTAGTAACCATTTAATGAGCCAAATATTTTCGTAGATATTTATTGCTAGATCTTAGGGTAACCAATAAGCAATGCGATAAACTAGCTAGATATATTCTGCTAGAAATACGAGTAACCAGTTTAGTGGTCAATTATTTTGCTAGATATTTTCTGCTAGATTTTAATTTGACCATTTTACAATACAATAAAATGGCTAAATGCCTTCTGCTAGATTTTGTAGTGACCATTTTACAAGACCATTTTTTTGCTAGATATTTTCTGCTAGATTTGAAGGTAACCAATCAACAATGCGATAAATTTGCTAGCTATATTCTGCTATAAATACGAATAACCATTTAAGTAGTCAATTATTTTGCTAGATATTTTCTGCTAGATTTTAATTTGACCGTTTTACAATACAATGAAATGGCTAAATGCCTTCTGCTAGATTTTGTAGTAACCATTTTACAAGACAATTGTTTTGTTAGATATCTTCTGCTAGATTTTAAGATAACCAATAAATAATGCAGTTCATTAGCTAGATATTCTGCTATAAATACGTGTAACCATTTAAGCAACCAGTTATTTTGCTAGATATTTTCTGCTAGGTTTTAATCTGACCATTTTAAATACTATGAAATGGCTTAATGTTTTCTGCTAGATTTTGCAGTAACCATTTTTAAAGGAAATTATTTCGCTAGATATTTTCTGCTAGATTTTATTTTGACCACTTAACAATGCAATAAACATAGTCAATTATTTTGGTAGATACTTACTACCTAATTTTACTGTGACTATTTTACAATACCATGATGTGACTAAATGTGTTCGACTAGATTTTGTAGTAACCATTTTAAAAGCTAGTTATTTTGTCAGATATTTCCTGTGTAATTTTAGTGTAACCATTTCACAAGTTATACAATAAATTGGGTCGACGTTTTTAGCTCGATTTTGTAGAATCTATTCTACAAGTCAAAATATCGGTAAATATATTAGCTACATGTACTTTGCTAAATTTGATGAATAAACAAGGCTCACGATAATTAATTTGCCAGATTTAATTATTAAATCTTTGATGTGGTTTAAAGAAGATTTCTGGGTTAATGATCTGTGTATTGCGATATATGTGATGATTGCAGTGAACATGCAGGATATGTATAGCATTTGCATAGCATTAAACAGCTTCTAAAATTTGTAGAATCATAGCGGAAAGTTTTAACGAACAATTAAAAAAAAATGTGATGTACGCATACACACAGAGAGTTCTAGGCATATGACATAATAAACAGTTTTTTCGATGGGGTAAATACATGATATCGGCACTCACTAAAATATCTACAGTACTATATGTGATACTATTAAACAAAGTTTTTTTCATTTACCATAGTTCAAAGAATTTAGAAGTTACAAAGTTAAACACCTGTAATAGTTTACTCACTTAGTTGCATACTGTATGGAGAATCCTGGTTCAATATTCCATCCATAAATATGTGATAATTAATAGGCTATGTCCAATTGAATAAAAGTTAAATCCTTGAAATCGCACGGCACTGGAATACACCAAGTAATCAACCAAAAGCTGACAAAACGTTTCTCCTAGCCAGAAAAAAAAGAATATCTGTGGCCACGTTCAATTTCCTTGGATCCCTTAGTTCGACAGTATTCCAAGAGTTTAAGCTCTTCTTTTAGAAATACTAAAGAACTAATCTCTCTTTATCCGTCACATCTCTGCAACTAGCTCTTAAACTCGCTGTTATACAGTAGCGTAGTAAATGGAACGATAAGCCTTAATTTGCTTGAAGGAAGGCTGTCCGTCCGACAAGCTTAGCATACCATGTACATTACCATCTGAGATGTTCGAGTCAAGGGCGAAATTGCACTAGTTACAAGATATGAAGCTTCAGCAACCGCCTTAAGGTCTTAGAATTCCCGTCGCCTTAAAGAGTATTGATATATGCTTATCCTGAAAGCACTGCATATCTCTTATTAAGGATCTCTTTTCCATACAGTAATTTAAGACCAATGGCATTGAATAATTAAATTTTCTCCCGTTTTCCTGGATGAAATAGTCGGCTGTGAAACTTCCCGCCTTATTGTACCTCGACATAAGCGGCTAGAGTTTAGTGTTACTATTTCACAATGCAATAAAATGTTTAGACATGGTCTGCTAGATTTTGGAGTTACCATTTCACAAACCAATTTTTTTGCTAGATATTTTCTGCTAGATTTGAAGGTAACCAATCAACAATGCGATAAATTTGCTAGCTATATTCTGCTATAAATACGAATAACCATTTAAGTAGTCAATTATTTTGCTAGATATTTTCTGCTAGATTTTAATCTGACCCTTTTAAAATTCAATAAAATGGCTAAATACGTTCTGCTAGATTTTGTAGTAACCATTTAATAAGCCAAATATTTTGCTAGATATTTTCTGCTAGATCTTAATGTAACCAATTAGCAATGCGATAAACTAGCTAGATATATTCTGCTAGAAATACTTGTAACCAGTTTAATAGTGAAATATTTTGCTAGATATTTTCTGCTAGATCTTAATGTAACCAATTAGCAATGTGATAAACTAGCTAGATATATTCTGCTAGAAATACTTGTAACCAGTTTAGTAGTCAATTATTTTGCTAGATATTTTCTGCTAGATCTTAAGGTAACCAATTAGCAATGTGATAAACTAGCTAGCTATATTCTGCTATAAATACGAATAACCATTTAAGTAGTCAATTATTTTGCTAGATATTTTCTGCTAGATTTTAATCTGACCCTTTTAAAATTCAATAAAATGTTAAATACGTTCTGCTAGATTTTGTAGTAACCATTTAATAAGCCAAATATTTTGCTAGATATTTTCTGCTAGATCTTAAGGTAACCAATAAGCAATGCGATAAACTAGCTAGATATATTCTGCTAGAAATACTTGTAACCAGTTTAATAGTGAAATATTTTGCTAGATATTTTCTGCTAGATCTGAAGGTAACCAATTAGCAATGTGATAAACTAGCTAGATATATTCTGCTAGAAATACTTGTAACCAGTTTAGTAGTCAATTATTTCGCTAGATATTTTCTACTAGATTTTAATTTGACCATTTTACAATACAATGAAATGGCTAAATGCCTTCTGCTAGATTTTGTAGTAACTATTTTACATGACAATTGTTTTGCTAGATATTTTCTGCTAGATTTTAAGGTAACCAATAAATAATGCAATTCATTAGCTAGATATTCTGCTATGAATATGTGTAACCATTTTAGCAACCAGTTATTTTGCTAGATATTTTTGCTAGATTTAAATCTGACCATTTTAAAATACTATGAATTGGCTTAATGTGTTCTGCTCCATTTTTTAGTAACCATTTTTAAAGGAAATTATTTCGCTAGATATTTTCTGCTAGATTTTATTGTAACCACTTAACAATGCAATAAACATAGTCAATTATTTTGGCAGACACTTTCTACCTAATTTTACTGTGACAATTTTACAGTACCATGATGTGGCTAAATGTGTTCGACTAGATTTTGTAATAACCATTTTAAAAGCTAGTTATTTTGTCAGATATTTCCTGTGTAATTTTAGTTTGACCATTTCACAAGTTATAGGCCTACCATAAATTGGGTCGACGTTTTTTGGCTCGATTTTAGAATCTATTCTACAAGTCAAAATATTGGTAATTATATTGGCTACATGTACTTTGCTAAATTTGATGAATAAACAAGGCTCACGATAATTAATTTGCCAGATTTAAATGTTAAATCTTTGATGTGGTTTAAAGAAGATTTCTGGGTTAATGATCTGTGTATTGGGATATATGTGATGATTGCAGTGAACATGCAGGATATAGCACTGAATAGCTTCTAAAATTCGTCATAGCGGTATAGGTTTTAATCAACAATTAAAAAATATGTGATGTACGCATACACACAGAGAGTTCTAGGCATATGACTTAATAAGAAAGTTTTTTCGATGTCGTAAATACATGATATCGGCACTCACCAAAATATCTACTGTACCATATGTGATACTTTTAAACTAAGTTTTTTTCATTTACCATAGTACAAAGAATTTAGAAGTTAAAAAGTAAAACATCTGTAATAGTTTACTCACTTAGTTGCATACTGCATGGAGAATCCTGGTTCAATATTCCATCCATAAATATGTGATAATTAATAGGCTATGTCCAATTGAATAAAAGTTAAATCCTTGAAATCGCACGGCACTGGAATTCACCAAGTAATCAATCAAAAACTGACAAACCGTTTCTCCTAGCCAGAAAAAAAGAAAGACCATCTGTGGCCACTTTCAATTTCCTTTGATCCCTTACTTCGACAGTATTCCAAAATTTTAAACTCTTCTTCTAGAAATACTGAAGAACTAATCTCTCTTTATCCGTCACTTCTTTGTAACTAGCTCTTAAACTCGCTGTTATACAGTAGCGTAGTAAATGGAACGATAAGCCTTAATTTACTTGAAGGAAGGCTGTCCGTCCGACATGCTTAGCATACCATTTACATTACCAGCTGAGATGTTCGAGTCAAATGCGATATTACACTAGAAGAAGCAAGAATCTTCTGCAACCGCCCTTACAGGTCCTAGAATTCCCATCGTTTACATATTTTTATCATGAAAACACTGCATATCTCGTGGTAAGTATGTACTTTCTTTTCCTGCAAATAGTTTTAGAGCAATGGCGTTGAATAATTAAACTTTCTCCCGTTTTCCTTGATGAAATAGTCGGCTGTTAAACTTCCCGCCTTATTGTACCTTCAGTGTCTCATTCAACAGCACTTTGCATGGTTCCGTCTTCTGCGTGCAGTTTTACTTAATATGATGTTTATGTTTCCAGTAAAGGTGATCTGTTTAATAGATCAAATACTTTGCCTATCAGTTTACGCGATACCAGTTCATAGTATTAGTAAATTGGATTGAAAAATTGAATAGAAACTTTTTGCTGAATTTTATACTAACCATTCAGTACATTTTAAGCTATTAGTTAGCTTTTCTTGCTGGATTTTAGAGTAGGCCTAACCAAAATACAAGTAAAAGCTTTGGTGATCCGTTCGGCTAGAGTTTAGAGTAACTATTTATCGGAACAATAAATTGGCTATAAATAGGTTGCTAGGTTTTGTAGTAACCATTTCACAAGCCATTAGATTGGCCATTACAAGCTATTATATTACAATGTTGATTTGTTAGCCGAAAATTTTGTTGAAAATCAGATGTGTCGCATTGTGTACTGACTTTGAGGTTGATTACCTTTCTCTCCGACAATTTCCCCCAAGGTTACCGCCTGTGTGGTCACTGTGGTTGTTGACCCCTATGCCTGCAAACCGTTACATTGCGTTACTATATTGATTTGTTAGCTAAAAGTTGTGTGCTGAAAATCCAACATGTCGCATTATATACTTGACGTACAGTGGTGATTTGGTAGCCGAAACAAGTGTTAAAGTTACAAGATTTCGTCTGATGTTCTGTATTTAACGTTGGATAATTTTCTCCTTGATAATTTCCCCCCTCCCGTGGTTATAACAGGGGTATCATGTAATGTCACCCACATTCAAGCAGTCCTATCTTAAAGGGGAAATCAGGGTTTGACTGAGAAATTTCACCTTTGGTTGATTTTTCTCTCTAAACTGATTGTTCACCCGAGCGAATATAGAGACGGTTGGGGAGGTGTTTGAAGGTAGAAGAAACGTTAATTATTGCATTAATTACTGTTGAATGAGAACTCGTACTATTTGTCGGGCACAAAAAAAATAATCGTTCATGTACAAGACAATGCAGCCTACACTGTGTACGATCATACCGAATTTGACTAGTTTCTCGAAATTGTCCTCATGTTTTGAGATAATCTTGATCATATTTGTTAGTTATAAGTCATTGTACGATACCGGTAGGGAATTGAAGTGAAACAACTTGTGAGAAAAAACCCTGATTTTCCCTTTAATACTGTATTCACTTGGATCTTTGATAGCTAAAACCGGCGTTCAATCGCCTTTGCTTGCACAATGGTGCTGAGTTTTGTATTCGACAATTCTATCCCGATAATAACTCACAACATCGATTTGTCACTCAACATCACTTTGAAATTCAGGTTGCTTGTTGCTCTGATTTTTTTGAAAGAATATCCTTGACACTCGGTCAGCATAAATTTGATCATCACGTTCCTTTTCGTATGAACCATTAGAAAATAATAAGCCAAGATGTCCGTGTTGCATCTCCTAAAACGCCTCCTACAACGGTCATTATAGGATTCCTTAGTAAGATATTTGCTTGATCTAGTATTTATTTGTCCGTGTTATTGGTCGCCTTAATTTTGGCTACTGTAGTTCGCTCTTATTGTTCGCTAGCTTCAGTCGCTACCTGTCCACAAGTGCAAGATGAACAGTGCGGATATTTAGAGAAATTTACAGTGTTTGTCGCCGAACATGGCTCTAAGTTTTGGAAAGTCTTTCAGAGTATATCATAAACTTGAGCAGCCATACTCGGTGTTACTGGAATCAAGAAGTAATGAAAAAACTCTGTTGTTCGAGTCCGATGCAGTCGCCGTACTCGGTATGTACAGTTGAACGTTGTTGCATACACCACCTACATCACTAAGGTCCGACCTAGTAGTATAGTACGTACTTACTGTCTGAGTACTGTAGCCTAAGATAATGACGGTGCTAGCTATTGTTTGTCTTACCTTCCAAGTAATGTACCCTGCAGTCGCACAGAAAAGAAAGAAGCCTAGCCATAGAACTTTCATTTATTTCTGTCAGTTCCCCCAGAATTTGCTTTTAACTCTACCATGCAATGTGTCAATGTGTACTTGAAGTACAGTGTTGTTATCTCCCAAATGTGCCCAACTTACCAATATTGTAAGTTGGAATCACAATGTAGGCTAGTCCTTACACTACAGTACCGTAAGTTAGTACAGTACACTTAGAAAAGCTAGGTTAATGTTAATGAGACTTGGAAAAAGTGTAAAGTAATGGTTCCATATGCAGTGGCTTTGCACTTAACTGAACTGTGAAACTAAATCCAAGTGCTGTGTGATTAAGTGGGTGATACAGTACTTAGGCCTACTGTAAAGTTACTGTAAAATAATTACTGCACACTAGTTATGATGCTCCATTTCAGTGTAATGCCTCAAGGTAACAGATCCATGTTACTGTAAGTGCTCTCCACTTAAGTTACAGTGATTGATGAGGTGGGACTACTGTTTTTGTAGTTATTTTCAGTTCAATATGCTTCAATTGAGAGATCCATTTTCAGTGCTCCTCATGTAATTAAGGGGGTGGGACTGGATCAGTTTTTGTACAAGTTTACTTTAATTTCAGTGCAATATGCTTCAGTCAAGGGATCCATTTGAAAGGCTGTATTGCATCACCCTAAGCTATATTTTTACCTCCCTGAAAGGAAAATTCTCAACTGGTTCTAAGTTACAGTACTGTTAGATTGCCAGCAAGTTCGAAAGATGCAGAGCAGCTCGTATTACACTGCGTACACAGTGATCCTTGTTGTGATTACACATGTGGAGGAATGTAAGACAGGCTGAGGGAGGGACTAGAGGTAGGTGGTTGGGAGAATTGAAACTGTCTGGGGTGATGCATTACAGCCTTTAAGTGTCCTCCTCTCAAAGAGCTATGATTTCAGTGCAGTGCGTTCCAGTTATGGGAACCATTTTAACTGCCCTCCAACGAACTAGGTTGTGGGACTAGAATTTTCATACTGAAAGGTTCTTGAAAGCATTTAAACCCCTCTAGGTCCTACTGTATTCAGAAGAATTGTAGGGACATATCGTACTGTATTGTGCCAACGGGATGTGGAACAGCTGCTTCTGATAGACCCCTACAATGTAATATAGCACAGTGATAAAGTGGGGTGCCCTCCTTTGGATAAGCTACTAAATTTAAGACATGCACGTGTGGCGTTTCATCATTGGACCTACAGTACAGTACGTGTGCCTACAGTAGCACACCAGTATACATGTACTATTGTATTTTGCTTGTTTGCCACAAGGAGGTGTCCCTTGTAAGTTGTTTGTTTGAACTACGGTATGTGATGTCAATGCAAGAGGCTTAAAGGGTAGAAAACAAGTTTTCTATGTATGGTTCCGTTGTTTGTAATATAAGCAAGTAGAAAAGAAACGAGTACAAACTTACAACAAGAAAAATATGTAATTGAATACAACTTTATGTGAGAGTCGACACTCAGCAATTATGAGACAACTAGTACTGTAATTGTATTAAATACTGCACTGTCACAGTACTTCACATACAGTGAGGCAAGGAAATCTTCTGATGCAAGTTTCTTTGACAGAAGATGTCCTCTAATGTATGCAGTGTAAATTCTGTCATTTTTAATCTTAAAAAAAAAATGTCATGGAAAGCACTGCATTTTACCTACCTAATGTAGTTAAGTCCAAGATATCATGGGAACCACCATCACTACTACAGTACTTACTACAGTGCTCTACAGAGGGACAGTAGTTATTTCTTGAACAACTGTTAATGTGTAGACTTGTACAATACAGTACATACAGTATTCAGTACATCTGTTAAGGCCTACGGTACAGTATATAAACAGTGCTGTATATACTGCACGGTAGGCTTGCATACAATTGTACCGTGCTGTCCCCAACCAGTGAACAGTATGAAAACACACCGAAATTTCACCGAGTCAGCTGCTCGATCCTCCTTTTCATGTCTTTTGGAGTATTTGTAAATGAAATGTGACTAAAATGTGCAGTCCAAATTTTGAATTGAGAAATGAGTTGTTTGTACTGTATGTCAGATGCCCAAAGTACTCTAACATGATGTGATGAACAATACCATACAGTTCTGTAGAATGTAGGCTTACCTGTACTGTACAGTTACAGTTTAAAGATTGCATCACAGAAAATTATGAGGAACTAGCGCAGTACGGTATTGTATTAGCACTAGTAGTTACAGTATTGCCTACTGTACTTTCAAGATTTTAATTTGGTCCTTGGACTTCCTCCTACAGTAAGAAGAATTCCTGCCTCTTCACCACTTGACACTATAGTATGCTTATATACATCTACACTAGCATTTGGGATTTTCTGTTTGCTATAAATGTCCTCAAGAAATACAGTATTGATCTGCATTAGTGCTTACTGTTAAGTTCAGAATGTGTTTAGTATTCCACACACAGCTTTCAGTAGTAAAGTCCACTGAACTTAATGTGTGCAAATACTACAGAATATTTACCCTCTTCGTACTGCAGTGTTTATTCTAGGGTCATATCATGCCATATGAACACCCAAGTTGTTGTCTTTGTGTTTCAGTTTGTAAATTATTTACACATATATACATGTAGTGTAATAATGCAGATAATTTCAATCTGATATTTCAGCACCGGAAGAGACGAATGCCCTCAAGAAGCAATACGTGCAATTGCTAGACGCATATGGTTGCCTCGGAGTCCTGAAACTGAATGAAGGTACAGAGGAGCAGTCTTTTCTCCAAGTTGATTGCATTTGATCATTTGCTCTCAAAAGAAATCCTGGATTCTGTTTTAAGCATTCTGATTGGCAGTTCAGTAAAGGGATTGCGCACAGAAGGTCGAAACATAGCGTACAGTACCACGATCAAAGAAGATACTGTACTGTACAGTAAAAAAGGCACAGTAACAGCTATGTGGTGTTGGTAAATTTTTTATCGATCAATTATCAATATAAATTGAGGAATTTGAAACTGACGCACACATTTTGTTTTACTGTATAATCTTTCTTCCATTTCATAATTTTTTACATGGAATCATCTTTGTACAGTTTATTCAACTTGTCATGTACTGTATTTGGTGGCCCATCCATGAAGATTCATCCTGTGCACAGTACAGTGATACAGTATACTGTAATAACTGTACATCATTGCTGTAGTCCAACAATTTCAGTACTGTAGTCACCAATACATATTCTGGGTGCCTGTGTTGAATGTTTGTACTGTAATTTGCGCTACTCAAAACAGTTGGAAAGGAGGATGCTTTAACCTGCGAATCTCTGAGATAGTGCAGTGAAGGGGTTTTTGAAACCCCATGAAGGGTTTTCTTTTTTCTTTTTGGAGTACTATTCATTCTCATTATAATTAAAAATATGTCTACCTGTATATATAAATTTGAAACTGTTTCATACTGTACTACTACATACTGTTTTGTAAGTGTGAGCACTGTACGCATACGCAGTATGTCACATCCACATTTCCAGACTCCTCTTTTCTTTCTTCCATTCCTGTCCACTCTCAGTCCCCCCCCCCCCTCGACTCTCCTGCATGGAATCTTACCTCAGTTGAAATTGTAAGAACTCTCAAGAGGACTCTTTGCATCCTCTTCCATTCCATCTCTCTTCTCCACTACCTCCCCTCTCATTAGGGATTTTCCTCTCTCCTCTAGTGTACTGTAGAATAGAGTCTTTTCTGTTAGTACAGTAGAACTTTCCTCCTATCAGTGGTGACTGCAACCTACAGTAGACTTGTGTCTTAAGACCTCTCGTCTTTTCTTCTGTCCTCCGATTGCCTCTTCTTACAGTATGGTATCTCTCTAAGCACTCTACAGAACTGGTTTGTTCCTTTCGATACTGCAAACAAATCCACAACCAGTTCACTTTCCATCACTTTTCTGCACAAGAGGTAAACTGTAGAGACCACGGTCACAGAAATATTGTCAGTTTATAACAGTAGTGTAGGAGACTTGTGCATGCTTCTCTCTGTCTCCAGCAGGTATTGAGAACATTCTCTACTTGGTGCTGGTGACCGGTTGCGTCTCCGTCGGCAAGATACACGACAGCGAGGTGTTCAGGATCACAGCTACAAATTTCCTCTCCTTGAGAAACGTAGCTGCAGACGAAGAGAGGATACAGGAGCTCAAGAAGCTTCTCAATTCTGGAACTTTTTACTTTTCTTGGTCCAGCACCGGGGCGAACTTTGACCTCAGCCTGTGTGCTCAAAGGCAGGAACAAGAACATGTGACAGACAACAGATTCTTTTGGTAAGTATTAGTAATTAGTGTTGTCGTTAATACTTTGTTGTGTTTTCATTGGCTACAGTAACTGCTGTAGTAATTCTGCAGATAACAGATTCTTGAAATGGTGCTGATAGTGCTGCAGTATCATTAATTACATTACGATGACCTACGTACAGTATGAGGTGATGTCGGTAAATCGGCTGAGTTATCCCACAGTAGCTTTGTCAAAACTTGATTTGTGAAAGCCTGTTTACCCTTTCACACATCACACTGTGCATAGCACTGTTACAAAAGAAAACAAAACAATGACTAATAGAGTTGCTCACTGGCATACTTTTTGTCTGTATTCTGTGGTTACTGTAGGTCTTGTTTTTCATCAGCTAGTCCTGTGTGCCCACTATACACAGCTATTGTACCACGTAAGATCTATTCATGTGTGAATAAAGAGACCTGCCCATTTGTGAACATAAAGGTCTGGACATTTGTTCATACATGCCTTAAGTTCCCCGTCTTATTAGTATTAACTTCCCTGTGTAGTTAGCATAAAGTTTCCCTGTATTTGTTGTACTGTATTATCTTCCCTGTGATTCCTAGGTAGTGGTAACTTAACCCTATATTAGCCAGACTTCTCTTTTGTTCTCCAAGAAAAGGCAGGACAGGGCAAAGTCAGAGGTTTAAAGAATAAAATCGGGGTCAGAGCCAAAAATGTCATGCACAGTAGTCACCAATTATTACCCACCATATTTCATGTGATGTGTTACAGTAGTGCACCATACCGCATTAGTGACGTACTGTAGGTCTTGCAAATAATACGTTATGGGGATTTGCTGTCCTTTGACATATACTGTATAAAACAAATAAAACAAACTGAAAGTGAAAGCGTATACATTCCAAAGCTGTAAAGACAATACTGTACATACACAGATGATCGTAATTGATGTTTGAATGAAAGGCTTGTGCTTTGGTCACATCACCATGTCGCCATGGTGACCGTGTCATTCCGCAACAGATTTCTGCAATCATTATGTGCATTAGCTACAGTAAGTTATCCTTTCACCCAGTAACATTTGCACACTCCTCCACACTGTGTGTACTGTACATGAATGTGAAGAGAATGCTGTGTTTCACCTCAAAGTCGTTATTTATCATATCGTGAGAACTTGGAGTACTTCACCTGCATTAAATGATGTCTGCTGTAAGAGATCCAAGGAAATGCAACTTGGTGTGTAATTACAACAAAGTATTAGACTGCATGGTCCTATAGAGTACAGTACCTGTACCTGTACCCGTACCTGTACCTGTACCTGCTCTGTGAAATTCCTCTTAAGCATCTTACGAACACAGATCCACATACACACTGCTGTTGCAATCGTTACACAAATAACCCCTTCTACAGGTATTCAAGTTTCGCTTTTCTGCCGTAGTGTTCACTCAAGAGGTGATCAGACTGGGAGAGAGAGAGAGCAATGCAGCATTTTAATCTGTAACTGCCTTAGGTCATTTAGAGACCCCTGTACAGTATAGCAGGTATTGCGATTGGACGATCAGAAAACAATGACTAGGCCTCTCAGACCGGCTTCATTGACACAGGTGCAGCAGCTACAATACTGTAGATCTACAGTATATTACAATGGATGCCCTGTCCAGTATTGGAAATCTAGTGCAATGCTGCCTGGACACTGCTCAAAGCTAAAAGATACCTACATGCATCCTCCTCTTTCTTACAGTATTTCACCCATTGATTAATTTATTCTAGTTTCCATTTTGATGTCTTCATATGTACAGTAGTTCCTCTCCTTATTCAGGATTCATATGAGTGCTGGGAAATCTGGCAAGTCCTGAAAAGTTTTTAGTCTCATACCTAAACAAAGTAGACAACCCAATCTTTTATTTGTGATAAGGGAGGGATAGCTTAGGATTTAGAAGAGTGCTGGTGTCTGAAATATCAAATCTATATCTTGAAAACTTTCTGTAAAATTTTCCATCAGCATGTTCCCTGCTTACTCTTTATTTATTTATTTATTCATTTATTCATTCATTCATTCATTCATTCATCCATCCATCCATCCATCCATTCATTCATTCATTTATTGTTTTTTTTTCTAATTTCTCCACCAATGTCTTTCTCTCTTCATCTGGGCCTTTCCTGTTTCAACCTGTACAGGAATCGTTCCCTCCACCTGCATCTCAGCCGGTACAATGTGGATTGCTCCGAGTGGCTGCTGGTCGCCATGTGCGGTGGGGTTGAGATCCGCACCATTTACTGCGGGTCGAAACAGGCCAAGGCTTGCCTCATATCCAGGCTCAGCTGCGAACGAGCCGGCACGAGGTTCAACGTCAGGGGCACAAATGATGACGGACACGTCGCAAACTTCTGCGAGACAGAACAGGTGACTGTTTTTTTTATGTTTTGGGTATAAATTTGTTGTCATGGGTATAAATTTGTTGGCATTTGTTTCGAAGAGGAAGTTTAAATGACTCCTTTTAACTGTGTTGACGTGCAGTTTGCACAAAAACTGTTGTGGTTGTTTGAGATGACGTGCCTGACCTCACCAAGGATTGGTGGAGCTTGCCATGCTGATTGAACAAAATGAAATGAACTGTTGACTGAAGTTGCTGATCTGTTGCTTGACACTGTGATCCTCTTTGAATGTATGGATCAGGCTCCTTTAAACGACAGAGTTGCTGCTAGATGTGGTCAGCATGGTTTTAAAAAATTTACTCAGAGAATATTGAAGGAAAAAAATAAAGGTTACTCTAAATTGAATTACTTCAACAAACACTTAGTTATTTTGCGCATTAATTTGGTTTGGAAGTGCATGCCAACTTTGCACCATTTTGCTTCTGAGACATACAAAAACACGGGCAAAATGAGCCTGAAACTTCCCATAGCCCTCCCTCGTAGGGCAGCAATCGGTGCCGGCGCATCACATTAACATAATTTTGACATGTAGCACTTCATCAAATTTGATGAAGGAATCCTGGTATAGAGCATTTATGTATACTTAAGGTAACCATCTAAGATAAGATTTAGGTCTATTCCCTGCACATGTAAAACTTGTACCCTTAAAATTCAGAACTTTGTGATGTGTAACATGCAGGTTTGGTAGGCCGATATGGTCATTTTAGCTGAAGGCCTGTCTCAGTATAACAAAAACTTGTTCAGAAATCATTAATAGAGTTGAGGCAGTGTACAGTAGGTGCATACAGAAGCATGGAATATTCTACTTGTGGTAGATATGAGTGCTCTTGTTGTGCAGATACAGGTAAGTGACTAATTCATGCCCAACCATCCAGACCAAATGGTGGTTAGTGTTGTGTGGTTGAGGCTCCATTCATCCCGTTGTGGACACTTCATCATTTAATTCCTGGACATTTCTTTAAAATTGTTTCAATTTGGTGATTGCATTCAGCTAAGAAAATATGCCATTGGTTTGTCATGAGGCAAAATTTGTAACCTGTAGGTCTCAGATCATCTTAAAATAATTTGGATGCTGATAACTCCTGGAAAGGAATCTTTTTGTCATGATTTTTTGCTTCCTGTCCTAGGTCATTTTCCTCGGCAAGATGGTGACCTCCTATGTACAGACAAGGGGTTCGGTTCCTCTATTCTGGGAGCAGCCCGGTCTTCAGGTGGGGAACCACCGGGTGAAAATGTCCCGTGGGTTCGAAGCATCGGCACCTGCGTATGACAAGTGAGTCTTAGTCAGAGTGCCCATTGTATCGTGTTTTGACGTCCAGTAGAGAATGCAGATGTAATTTACTTCCCCCGTCAAATTGAAAAATTAGCTTGAACTATAAAAAGTAGACGTTCGAATTGTACTTTTTATATTGTCTTGCAGTTTGCAATGTGTTGTTTGCTAAGTTCTCGTCATTCCTTTCATAGACATTTGCAAACTCTTAAGAAACAGTACGGAGAACAGGTCGTCGTGAACCTGCTAGGCATGAAAGAAGGGGAGGACATGCTCAGTAAGTCATTTGAGGTAAGCTTCCTCCAAAATTTTGATTTATTTCTACTCCTGTCTGTAATTTTTCTTTACAGGAGGCATCAGAGTATGTGCGAACAAACAGGTTCCCTTTAAAGAGGCAAATTGAGTTGTTTTGTTAGATCACCCACGTTACGTAAATTGTCAAGTGTCCTTCACAATTAATGACAAACAGTCAAACTATGAGGGTGCACATGTATCACATACAGAGGAACATTAATGATGGAGTAATTAACAATTCATCATGGCTTTGAAATTCCTTACCAGACACTTTTTCTCACATTAGTACCAATTTTTATGCACACAGTCAATGTAAGTTGGGGTCAATAATTCAAAACTTTTGGACAATGTTCAGAATTATTGGATGTGAAACTCAACAAATTATGCAACCTGCTAGCATTGACATGTATTCGTTTCCTCACAATCTCATTTGCATCAAGTCAGTGAACTCCTTTAAAGTCTTGTGCATACACAGTAAGCTAGAAAAGTTTGCATAGAAACTGGATGTTAACTCAAATCTAGCATAAAATTGTATTACATAATTCTCTGAAATGAACAGGTTTGTTTTATAATTTAAACATAGTGCAAGATGGCCTCTTTGTAGCCAAGACTCAAACATCCTTTTAACAGTTTTACAATGTCGTTGATATAGCATCGCCCCACGCTTTGGAATGTATGCAACGACCGCAATTTCACAACTGACATATCCTGTGATTTACTGAAGCAAACGTAATCATCACCGTAATCGATAATCGTGTAATGTGGGTTTGTCTCTCTTTTGCGTGTGATAAAACAAAGAGTGCAATATGTGTAATTGTCCTCAGTTCCTTCCTTGTACTTTATGTGAGACTGCCCTTGCGGATAGAAAATTTGTGTCTCATCTGTGATATACATCTGAAGTTGTAGATATTTCATAAATTAGTGATAGAAAACATGCTGAAAAATGGATAGTATTTGATGTGCTGTATAGTCAAGGTAAATTGTGCACTGATGCGTGGATGAAACAGTTGTCACCTCACAAACAACAATTAATGTAAATTTTCTGTCAATGAGACCTGTGGAAGTATGCATAGTCCTGTGGAAGTATGCGCAGAAGTGGAAGCGTACCTGTGGAAGTACGCATAGAAGTATGCGTAGTTTTATTCTAGGCCCCGACCAGCTCTTGTAGCTGCTGGTTGTAAATCTCCACCAGGGGACAAGTGGCTGTTTCGATGGTGATCGGTGTGATTGTGGTGCATAACAGTGGATCGTCTGATCCGGATGTACAGTTATATTGAGTTACCGTACAGTGCATTGGTATTTGATTGCATAGTTTAGAAGACTGGTGGATGACAGACCAAAGAGTTTCTGGCAATGGTCGTAACAGTGCGCTAGAGTATATGGAAGGGGATCACACGGGGTTAGGGGGGGGTAGGGCATGTTAATTTGCCAACTTCTTTTCTTCGTGACATGATTAGATCGATGACCTTTATCTCTCGTAGCTGTACTTATATTCAGTATGAGATTCACCTCTGAAGTTCCATCCCCGTAGATGAAATGTCTTTGCCCACAGAGCTAAAATAAGACTCCATTCGTCTGCCTACGTCGCTCACTCTCATCCTCCAGTTAAAGGTACTCAGGTTCAAAGTGCTGTCCGGTGCTTGTCCTTAACGTTACCCCGATCAGATTTCATGTGGAGTCCGTGCGTATCCGCCACGAAATGGGATACAAATCCGACCGGATTTATGCGTGATAGAATGTTGCATGTGATTCACATGGATTTGAAGGCATGTTTAATCAACCAGTTGGTCTTTAAGCAGACAAGATTTTTAATTGCCCAGTCTCATGAACAATCAAATTTACAGCTCTTTTGTTTACAACTCTTTAATTGACCAGTCTCATGAAGAATCAAATTTTATAATGCTGTTGAATTGTACGACCACATGTCAATCTGATCCACTCAAATGGAAAGTTTCGGTTTTGTTTGTACACAAATTCTCAGAACAAAGAAGTCTTTGCTTGTAAAATGTTTCTATACCTTAGACCTATCCTTTTGTTCTTCCAGCAATGTGGTTGTTAAAAGCTACAATAAGTGAAACTCGATTTACTATTAGCAGTGAACTGCCATTGTTTCAATACAAATGTTAAAATGGTGTCGTGCATACAGTATGTAGCAATGTCTGTTGTTGCAAGTGGCTGCCTACGAATGCAGGAATGAGCTTTTTGCATATATACTGTATGAATCATTCCCATCAATTGTACTCTTACAGTACATCAAGAAAAATTTAGAACTGTCAGCAACAAAATGTAAGCACTGCAAAACACCACTGCAATGATCACAGTTTGTGCATTGCAGTATCTAGATTTATTGTGTCATATATGCACAAGTGCTAACTTAGAATATGGCTGTAAATGGTGGAAATGGTGGCTTCTCGTACCTGTCACCCTTCCTATCAACCAGGTGCCTGGGTGAACGTATAAGTGAACTTCAGCTACTGTATGAAGCTATGTGTAGGAATTATGCTAGCGCCAAGTATCTCCACAACTCGGTTCTACGCAGTGATGTGTCTCCATAGTAGACAGAATTCATGTGACTTTTTTTTTTTAAGAGACTGATATCACTCCCTGCTAGTGTCACACCAGAAGCAACAGCAGTCTTTGTGGCTTCCTCTAGCAACTGTTTTGCTCTGAATGCCACATTCATATCATCATGTAAGATGTTGGTAAAAGAGGGAGAAAGGGAATTGGATGAGAAGATGGTAAACTGGAGAATGTATGATGTATCATCTTAAAATACATATTTAAAAGTTTGTCGAGCTTCCAACACCCCCACCCCCAACCCCCTTTGCTCTCCCTGTGTTGCTTGTACACGGTATGTGCTAAGATGAGGTGCCCCATACAGTGAAAAAACATGTACAGTGTGTGCAATATGTTTGTGAACTTTAATCCTGGAACACACTCCTGTGTATACCACATACCATACTTGGAGCTGGTCTGTAACAATCATGTTTAACAGAGACCGGTAAATGTAATGCAACCTTTGTTTTTTGTGGAAGCTCAGGTTGTAATTTTTTGATAGGGTTCTTGTATTTCCTTTGGGAAGCAGTCATTTTGATAAGCCACAAGCACTGAAAACAAACGAAGGTTTCCGTAATTGACCTTCTGGGCACGCCATTGTTCATGGAAGTTTTCTTTTTCGTCCTTCACTCCTTGGTGAATACATAAAATCATTTAGATGAACATTGTTCAATGACAAAAACCAGTTTATTTCTGTGAATAATGGGAGAACCTGGACCACCCTCCACCTCTTGTCCTACCATGCTAACCCACCATCACTCCTCCCCCACCCACTCACCCCCATAATTAAGGAGTTCTAATTCCTTATTGTCAGCAACACAGTTCTGTGTGGTAAGTTTCAGTAGTTGAACCTACAAAGCCAATTTTGGTGGTTGGTGGTGGTATCCTGAACAACAACCTGTCCCAGCTGATACCCCACTCAGTCAAGTCTTATTGGTTGAAGGACATTGTCCTTAGATTAGGCAATTTCTTTTAAACTTCCTGAACCGTAATCCTTTCCCTCGTAAGAAATGATCGGGGCGAGGGGGGGGGGGAAGGTTGTCTTGGGGGAATTTAACACATTGGGAATTGTTCAGTTGGGAATTTTCAGAAGGTGGTTGTATGACACAGAATTTTCTGGGTTAGTTATCTGATCATGCTCCCATTATACCCTCCCTCCTTCTACTGTGCATACTTCCCCTTACCCCCTTCCCCCTCTTCTCCTTTCCTTCTTCCCATTCGCTGTTGCTGCAGTACTCAATTACTCTGTGCTGCAAATAAAGAGATTTGCAATTAATCATTTGTCAGTCCCGCTGATCTTTAAATTGACAGAGTCATCACAAAGCCTCGAGGCACGCCTCGGACGTCCTGTTCGTTCACTTCGACTACCATCAGAAGTGCCGCGGGGGTAAGACAGAAAAGTTGGTTGAATTGCACCATAAAGTCTTCAAGAAAATGGACTCTCATGAATTTTTCTTTCACAATGGAGAAGAAATAGTGAAGTACGTACCAAATCTTTACCCTGAAAAAAGGGCTTTGGAAGGCAAGCTTAAAAAGTGACAATAATTTCTTTTTCCAACTAGTTTTTGAAAACATGATTTAAATGAAGGAAACTTGTTACGATCAAGAAGGAAAATTTCTTCTAGGTTGCCACGGTGACAGATTTGTCTCGCGGTAGTATTGCCTACACCAACATATTCCCTCTCTGAAACTTTCTGATGTTCACTGAGTAGCTGCGTTTTATTGCTCAGTATTAGGTCACGTATTTGGAAAATCATTCTGACAATATTCCATTTTTAATTAAGTAGATATTTGAAATCAGAGAATTTAAGGAGGTGTTCTTATCAGAATTTGGAAGATATTATCACAAGATACAGAGAAATATTTATCAGAAATCTGGTCAGAAAATTGTATGAAACATCTTCCAATCAGATTGTTCCAAAAACCTGACATTCGTCCTGCTAGAAGTGGTTTTCCTTGATGACACGCAGTCGGAATATTCATAAATACGCTTTTCATGAGGAGAATGAATGTGTCTTATACAGATCTTCACGGGTCTTTTATACTGTAAGCAGGTAGATGTTACCTTAGCATATTCTTGTGTATTCCTGGACATGCCTCGAATTGTAGCTAGAAAATAGACTAACTGTAACTTCAAGGCATGCATGATGTCTTGCTTACCCCTTCAAGGATTCCTGTAAATTAAAATACTTTAGGTAAAAGTAAAAATAAAAAATGAGTGCTCTGATACTTTTTGTTTGCTTTTCAGACGTCAGTTTGGTGTCATTAGGAGTAATTGTCTAGACTGCCTTGATCGGACCAACACAGTACAGTCCTTCTTTGGATTTCAGGTCAGTGTGGCACAGATCAAAAGTAAAATCGAGAAAGTCAGTGAAGGGGGTCTTTACATGGTTAAACATCATTTGACTAAAAGCATACTCCCAGATATGTTGCATCCTGATGTTTTTTGACTGAATTTAATTGCATGAAATTGAATCAAATTGTGATTGAGTTCATTTTTGTTGTTGCCAGCCGACTTAGTGAAAGCTGCCGTAGACTATTTTGATGACCGCTATGTGTGTTTAATTCTGAAGATCGCTGCTAATGTTTGTGTTAAAAGGTCTATCTACTTCAGTGCAGAGATATCTACTTACAGTATCTACTGGTACAGTATCTACTGGTCAAAATGTACAACCACACTCCTAGCAAGCTCTAGATGGGCAGTGCTAAAGAATCACATTTAATGCATTACTTGAATAGCTAAGAATAACAACAAGCATCTGCATGTGGAGGTTTTAAGAGTCATTACTGTCTACAGGTGTAGCCTGTGAAGAGCCACCCCTACTTTATCTGCTACTAGAAAATTAGTTACAAATAGATGGGTGATAATAGTGAATGAAATAAGGTTACTTGAATAGTCAACAACAATAGCAGAATGTCTACCGGTAGGTTTTATTAAGGAATTACACTTACTGTATCTACTGATGTTACTTGTGAAGAGCCACCTACTGGTGAAGCAATGTTGCCCCCATGCCTGTCTTACTGCCATCACTTGTGTGTAAGAAATCTACCGCCCTTGTACTGAGAAGGCTTGTTCTAATTATAGCCATATCTACGTGACTTTTGTTTCAACCTTACTGAAGCATGTTTTTATCTTTAACAGATTTTGAACAAGCAGCTGGAATGTTTGGGATTAATGGAGAAGCCTCAGCTTGCCGCTCGATTCGAGGAGGTCTATAAGAGCACCTGGTCTTCCAACGGACATCACATCAGCCGGATATACGCAGGCACGGGAGCCCTGGAAGGAAAAACAGCAGTAAGTACAACTGACAGTACGGTGAGCAGTCAAAAGTGGTGTCCTGTCATGGTGTAGCATGATGGTGTTGGTGATGGTGTTGTAATGCTAGGTTAGCATTCTTGAAAGTGGCAGGATGCAGAAGTTATCTCCCAAGGAGGTATTACTTCCCATATTGTCACATTCTAAAGGTAGTGTAACTTAATGTGGTAGGGTAAAGAAGTAATATCTCGAGGCAGTGTTACTGTATGTTATAGAACCCAGAAGTCTCATCCTAAAATGATGTTGTGGTGGCTGACAGAATTCTAAGTGGTATTTGAGGTGGTGCTAGTGTAGGTGCCAGAAGTTAGAAGTCAATATCCTGAGATGGTGTCACTGTTGGTGACAGTCATATACTGAGGTGGTGTAACTTTTGCTGGCTGACTGGCCGGTCTGAAAAGTTGTCCTTTGCCTTGATGTAGAGTAACCTAAGGTCATTGTGTATCCTGAAGTGGTAGTAGAGCTCAGAACTTATGTCTAGCAACGGAGAGACTCACTGTGAGGCAGTCGTGGCCCAAAAGGTTGTATCGTGATGAAGCAGAAACTCGCAAAGCAGAGTACAAAGGATGTATACGAGTGGAGGTGGTGCATTACGCCACTCAGGTGGTGCAACTCACCCATCAAATTTTAATTATCATACAGGGCATGTAGATAGATAGTTTTACCGAATGTGGAAACGATCACCACTAATTCTTTTTGGTTTGATGATGTGTGAAGTATTCCTTTCGGTTATAAGTGTAGACCATGAATTGTGCAATGCGATTCTCATCTGACCCTTTGGGTGGTATCCGTTCAAACCGATCGAATGCTTCTCTTCCCCCGCCCCATAGGCTGGAAAACTGAAGGACGGTGCACGATCGGTCTCTCGTACGATTCAGAACAACTTCTTCGACGGCAGCAAGCAAGAGGCGATCGACATTCTCCTTCTGGGCAGTACTTTGATGGGAGACATCGCAGACAAGGCCAGTTGTTTGCTACCGAAGAGCCACTTGCATGGTAAACAAAATTATAGACCGTTGTTACATTTAATCTTAACCATGTTGCTAGGCGATGTAGGGAGGTTTGCCTCTTTTTGAAAAGATCAATTTCATTTTGAGTCCAAGAAATACCTCAGAAGCAACAGTCTTTTCCACAGTCTTTTCCAAAATCACTGCTCCTGGAATTCTTTACTGAAATGATTAGACACAGTGGAACCCCTATATCTCTAAGAGAACCAGGGAATTCATTGCTAAAATAATCTGACAATCTTTTCACCCTGCAGTCCTTACAAAAAGTAGTATTGCCATGGAAACTTGCATTCCTAAAAGTGTATCAGTAACAGAAAAAATGGTAAAAGAAAATGTCCCAAAAGGATGTTTTTTTTTCTTTCAGCTGAAATAATGTTTGATCCAAAGTAGTGTAATTGGAGACACACATTTCTGAAATGATTTGATTTAAATGGTTAAATAATAATCTACAAAACAGTAGAATTTCCATGGGAAACCCATCGTCAGGAACATGCAAGCATGTCATCTTGTGGTCTTTAGCTCAAAGTTGTAACAATCACGTAAACAGCGAAGCGGGAGGATTTGTGTATTGTGTTTAGAATTGCTCATTACGTACTTCCTCTTATTCAGTTCAAAGGAAATAAAGGTCCTGTTTTACTGAAAACCCCCCCCAAAAAAAATCATACTTTTTTTTTTAAACCAATATTTGTGGGTACAAGAATGATAGATTATTCAAAATAGATTATTCAAAATAAGAAAGGACGGCAGCCTTCTTAAGAAATACTGTAGGTCTCTCGATGGTAGAAATTCAGCACGAAACTTGTTGCTCAAAAATAATTTGGTCACCCAAAATTCAAACTTCGTCTTATGCGCAATGTTTTGAATAGCTGAAACTTTCGTGGATGTTAATTAATGAGCCTGAATAGTTTAACATGGTTTTGACAATCAGTAAGGCTATTTTCTTTGACATAATCAGTGCATTGTAAACGTCCCATTTCCCTTTTAAATCATTCAAAACTGATTTCGTTTGATTGGAAGCCATAAGCCCGTCAGATTCGTGTCCGTTCTCATCGCTCCGATTTTGATTAAGTGGCTCTTCTAATTGCCCGCTGCTCCATCTGGTTTTCGCTTTCATTCGTGTCGATGGAGAGTAATTCAGAAATGTGTACCCCTTTAATGGCATGCCAATTAAATTAACGTGTGCAGGAAATTGAAAATGGGAAACTACATCTTTCGGACATGTGATGAATGACATGTGTATCGCATGGAAGTAGTGCGTCTACTTACTGAAAGTCATATCACACTTGCTGGGATGGAGGGGTCAGGAGGGAGGAAGGGAGGGAGGGGGTGGGGTACTCCATTCTCTAGTTTATAGATTGTATCCAATGAAACCTGAAAGCCAAAGACAAGGATTTTGGTGGTTCTCCGAAGGAAAAAAATTGTATGTAGCGAGTCAAATTGTTGGGGAAATTATTCTTAAGCCTATTAAGTGACAAATTTCATACTTGCTATTACTATGCACAATAAACATTCCAGAGTGGGTGATGGTTTTAACAAGTTGTCTCTATTGAATGAAATTTCAAACTAGTTGTGTAGCAACTTTGTGCTTCAAGGACTCCGTCACGAGCAATGTTTTTCATTTTTTGACTCCTGAAAGCTGACAATTACGTACCATGAATCATTCAGATCATTTGGCTTCACCACAGTCGTCATTTAAGCCATGAAAATTCCTTTATTTCACGACCAGCTAGCTCACTTCTTTGGTATGTATTTTGCAGCTTCCCCAGATATCTTGAAGACCCTCTGCCAGAAAGAATCGGAGTTCACCCGCAAATCCAAGATAAGGATCTCCGTGGGAACCTGGAACGTGAACGGCGGCCGCCACTTCAGGAGTATAGCGTACAAGAATGAATCTCTCTCTGATTGGCTGTTGGACAATCCGGCAGGCGTACAGAAGACCGGGAATGGTCAGTATAATCCCATCAGTGCTGCATTTTGTTGCTGTGTAGCAGCTAGCACTCATGACCAGTATGCTATTCCATACATCATGCTACTTCTGTATAGCAGCCACTGAACAAGTTTAGTATTATTTTAACAACAGTGTGTGATTACTGAGTAGCATATAGTCAGCATATTCAGTTCTTTTTCTCTTCTACATTTTGCTATTCATATGTAGCAGTTACCAAGCATCGTTATGCATAGCGGTTTGCTACCACGTTCATCGTTATTCCATCTGTCGTGTGCCACATCTGTGTAGCAGCTACTGAGCATTACTGTGTGCAGAAGCTAGTCACAGTACTTATCATCATCCCATCTGCTTGTGCTACTACTGGGTAGCAGCTTGTGATCATTGTTTTGTGTAGCAGTTAATGTTTAATATCATTCCATCTTGAGTCTATCTCTTGTATGGCAGCTAGTTATCAGAGTCATCATTATTCCATCTTCAGTATGCTACACCCGTGTAGCAGCCAGTGACCACTGGCGTAGCATATCTCATCTACATTGTGGCTACCATTGTGTGACATGTTACGGTATTATGTGACAGTCCTCACTGAAAATCCAACAAGAAGTTTGTAGACCAACAAGATTATCATATGAAATCTTTATAGATATTATATCTTCAAAGCGAATTTTCAAGATCATTTTCTGTGAGCGCCTAATTCACAGGATGATTGTATGAGGTGGACAGTTCAATGATTTTCACAATTAATGCGGCTCACTGAGTCAATTACCAAAACTCATGATATTTTTGTCACACCTGTCGAGCATTACTCGTACGTCGATGGCAGATGGTCAGACTGAGAGATTCTGAACATCATACATAGAACTGAAACTGCAATGATGGAGTTATTAATGATTAGAATCACCCACTGTAAATCTGTGACCAGACACTTTTACCGTAAGGTTTTAACTGCAGGCAACTCCTGTTCATTTTATCACATTTCCAGTAGCTGGGGGAATGGCTACACGACTGTCAAGGCTAATCAGATTATATTAGCATGCACTGGCAGGCCTTCAAACTCGTCACAAGAGAAACGATACCAACCCAGTAATCCCATTTTAAGTACAGGGGAACCTCTCACCTGCATTGTAGAAGAGTGCACAGATAGTAATGAGGTCATGAGAAACAGAGAAGTCACCCTCCAATCGAAGTGATAAACAAGCTCCAAGCAATGATAAACATTAGCCACTGTTGTTGCACCAGATGTATTATTCCCAGATCAAGAGAATTTTTAGCTGAACTTTGAATGTTCGAAGCACACATAGTGAAATTTGGGATCAAGCATGGTTTGTTGACCGCTCCCTGACTTTTTTTTACTCCGTATCCGTGGCCCGTTTCATCCATGTGGCTAGTTTGGAGGAAAACTGCTCAGAAAAAAAAAAAAAAATGTGTAAACGTCTTTTTCACAAATGTTCATTCACCCTTTGAAAACTGTCATCATGATGTACAGTATATGGTTGCAGAATTGTGTGTAATTTCATTTCTGCAGGTTGCACGGCCGAAGGTGTCGACTTTGAGGAACCCAGCGACATATATGCAATAGGCTTTCAAGAAATGGTTGATTTAAATGCTGGCAATATGCTGGTAACAAGGTGAGTTGAATTAAATTTTCTTTTGGTGATCAATTGTTGCCTCAGTGAGTCTTCATCACAGGACTGCCCTATAGTTAAAGTGCTTGTAACTGAGAGTGAGAAAGGCTTAACATTAACATTTCTGTATCGTGTACTCTGTCGTTGTGATTAGCTGTGAAGGTGTATACCACATGCTGTATCTTAGGGATTAACCACATGCCAGGTACTGTATCACGGGGATATCCCATGTACTGTATCTCAATAAGTAATTGTAGGCGACTAAACATTGTACCACAGGGATAAAATACACTTGGACTTCCTTAGGGATATGACACTATCTTAGGGATAAGATGCATCTTAGGAACCTGCTGTTTGCTGTAACTTAGTTATGTAAGTGTGCTTTCACTTACGGATGTTTTATGTGTTATAACTCTTTAATTATGTATTGATGTATCCCAGGGATATATTTAGTGCTGTCTCAGGGATACACTATGTGCTGTATCTAAGGGATATGTCTCTACATGTGTTGTATCATCTTAGGACAGTACAGTTTATGACGCTGAATTTCAAATGACCTTTTTCTTGTCCCTTGGTAGAGTCCAGTCACGACTCACTTGGGAAAGTATGATTTACGTTAATAACTCGAAAATACCGCTCTTTTAATGCTTTTAAATGGTATTGCGGATTGTACATTGGCATCTTTTTATCTTTTTCATAACAGTCTTACCAACCAGAGGCAGTGGGGTCTGGAGTTGCAGAAGACTCTATCCAGGGAGCATAAGTATGTCCTCCTCATCTGCGAGCAGCTCGTCGGTATCTGTCTGTACGTCTTCATCCGACCGCATCTTGCTCCATTCATCAGGTTGGTGGCCATGGCCGACGTCAGGTCGTGCATAATCTTTTTAAATGTTTGACAGGTAGTTTTTAATCTTCGTGGCGAGAGACGCCAGTTGATAGAGAATGTTACCAATCGAATTGTGTAAGTGCCTTGTCGTTTTCTTTCTTATGCCCATGAAAGAAGATTTTTACCGAAGCCATGTCAGACACACATGTTGAACAGTGCATTTGGTACTCTTCTGCATGGGAACTTGCATATAATGCTGTGGAATGATGTCACCTTTCAAAATTGGTTATCCAAGCTGCCTACAGTTTCTCCTGAACACAGGGTTCATATACTCCAAATGTAAACAAAGATCCTACACACTTTAGATAACTACTCATATGACAGTGCGGTTTTGTACAGTAGGTATATGCAGTGGTGTATGCCGTGTTTGCACGCAGTTTGTAGTTTGTATGTATTGTAATCTTTTTGAAACAAGTTCCCTGCTAGTTTCTTGCCAGGCTCCTAATTGACAAATGTCTGAATAAGAGATTATGAAAATATTTGAGATGCCCGATGTCCCCTGTTGGCATCGAGTGACAACGTTCCGCAGTTCTCAACAGCCTGTGCAGCCTGAGAGCTAATGTATCATCGATCCACCCCTTCATCTTGGGCCCACAAATCTGATAAACATCTGGCCAAGTCCACCACTGTCTCTGAGCATTAGAAACCTGGCAAGTGGGTCCAAATAGTTCAGGTCTAGCTGAGGTTATTTGCTGGCATTTTTTCACGGGGTCCAAACAGCTTTTTCCTTAATTTTGTCTTTTCGATGTTTTTCGTCTCTTGCATTGCGTCGATCCAGAGATGTCGCAGCCCAGACTGTGAAGACCGGTCCTCCGCGGCACTGCCGGCAACAAGGGGGGAGTGGGAATCAGGTTCGTCCTCCACGGCACCTCCATGTGTTTCATGTGCGGTCACTTCGCTGCAGGACAGTCTCAGATCAAGGACCGAAATGAAGACTACCTGGAAATAACCAAGAAGATGATGTTCCCGATGGTAAGATGTCAAAATCACCGCTTTTGCCTCAAAAAATTATGCTTTCTCTGTTGAAAATCTTAAAAAGTGATTTCAATTGAATTAAATAATTTTAATTAAATTAAATAGTTTTAGCTAAATTAAATTCTAAATTTCTGAATTGTTGGTACTCTCAGAAGGACTCGGTGCTTCTTTTCGGTTTCTGTCCGTTTGAAGCTGGGGCTCTGGGGTTGAGTTCTGGTGGTATTTGACGCAATTAAGCTTAGCAGCTGGGAGGTTTGAGGCTCGATTCCTGGTCGTGGCATAGTGTGATGGATTTTTCATCCAAAAGTCACTTGTTGTTTTCCCTGGATTTATTCGAGATACGTCCCGGGTCGCAAGATGGCATTCCGTCCTCAGTAGCTTCAGAGAAACTTGTAGACGTGTTGCCAAACGATGTGCACTCCATTCTTTGTTTGATGTTCTCTGCAGGGGCGTGGAGTGCTGTCTCACGACTACGTCTTCTGGTGCGGGGACTTCAACTACCGAATAGACATGGAAAATGAGCTAGTCAAAGATATCATAACATCCCGGGACTACAACGACCTCAAGCTGTTCGACCAACTTTTGACTTCCAAACAAGAAGGAGAGGTAACTGTTAAATGCCTTCAAATTATTGTGTGAAAAAACAAGAAAGCAGTTATTCACTGCAAAACAAACATTTTACTCCCCGAGGTTTTGTTTTCTTGCAGCAAACTGTCAGACCAAATTAACCCCCTACCAACTAGCCTCTCCCCACCAACTAACCTACCAACCACCCCACCACTCCCATCCCATTCTCTCCTTCTAATTCTTTATAAGCAGTTCTCAACAAACAAATCCCTGCATTCCAAATCTGGCAAACCACAGCTCTCACTAGTAGAGCTGACTTGAAGGTTGTGTGGCACAAAAATGACATTTTGAAATGTTGGGAACATTAATCTTTGAAAAAAATAGCCACAGATTCTGTCCAAATCTATCAAAGATTGACAATTTGTACAAGGAAATTAATGTATCACAGCTACATCATGAATAAACATTGGCTATATATGCAAATTTGTGACATCAAGAGATGGACTCCTATGATATGTCTTATGCTAATCCTTTGTTTACTTGGCCTTTATTTCAAGGATGTTGAGAATTTTATATGCCCAGAGGGTTTTATTTCGGAAGCGTGTGTTTTCTTCCATAAAAATATCAGTATCATTTACCAATTTGAAACTCAGTAATTAAGTAAAGAAGAGGCAAAATATATAGACTTACCAAAAAAAAAAAAAACTGACTCTGTGCAAGACTCCATGTTATCTGCTGTCATTTTTATCAAACTTTTAAATTCATATCTCAAAAACAGAAATAGATATGAACAAACTTCCAACGGATTTTCACTCGGGGTTTTACTTTTCAACTTCTGACTGAAGGCATCTCTTTGTAGTTGCATGTCACACAGCCTTTACAGTCCCTCAAATTTATTGTTCAAGTGTTACGATAATGTTGATTTTGCTGTGACAACACAATCTGAGTTAGATTGATAGTTACTTGGGTCAATTCTGACTCCCTCATATACCTATTCTCTTAAAGCAACTGTCTACACGTTTCTATTTTCTCCCAGATTTTCCAAGACTTTAACGAAGGCAACATCCAGTTTCCGCCGACCTACAAGTACGACTTCTTCTCAGACGACTACGACACCAGCGAGAAGAACCGGACTCCAGCGTGGACGGACCGTGTTTTGTGGAGGAGGAAATTTCCTGATTATTTGATGGATGGCCCAGAAGGTATGGCCAAGATTGAAACAGACTTAGTCTGTCAGGCAGTCTGAGACTGATAATGGTCTTGTCAGTTTGCAAAGTCTCTTAGTCCCTCTGGAACAAAAGCAACTTAGTTTGTTTCTTAGAGATTTGATCTGTCTGTATGTCAGGCTGAGAAGGATAGACTTTGTCATTTTCATCGTGAACAATTTTCATTAGACCATGGTGTTCGATACCAAGTTGAGACTAGACAGCTTCAGACTTTTGGTCTTACAGAAACCAAGCACTCTGAGTCTGTTTTTTTTTTTTTTGAGTTGATCGTGATAGGATTTGACCTGTGGCATGATAAAAACTAAAACGCCGCAATTTGCATATCTGGCTAAGCGGAAAGAATGGGATTTCGCATCTCTGGCACAGACCAGGAATCATCTATCTATCAATCTGACGGAAATCTGAGAGCTCAAATGTGTTTGTTAGACTAAAGCCAACAAGCCTCTGTCTGCCCATCCAGCTAAAACCAGCTAGGCTTACATGTCAGCCATATACTGCAGAGTCTCACTATTATGATCAGGCTAAGACTGATAAATATGTGTTTGTTTCTATAGCTGAGACCAACATGCTGAGTTTGTTAAACAGGCTAAGACCACAGAACTTGTCTGAGATCAAAGATTTTGTTATTTCTACTGGTCAGATTGAGATGGCTTTGACACATTCATGGTCTGGCTGGAGCAAGTGTTCCTCAGACTACACAAGACTGAGATCTAAGAGCGTTAAGAGAGAGATTTTGAAAGATCAATAAAGCTTTGGTTGGTTGGTGAGAATGGAACCAAAAGTTGTGGTCTGTCTTACTTTGATCATCATCTTTAAAGATTAACATTTGCATATAATGTTTATTCTTCCATCCTTATTCAACTACATGCTCTGATTGGTCATTTAAACTTGCTTAAAGGTTACCGTGTCAGAGTTGATGTGAGTCGTGGATCGAGTCACCAATTTTCAAAAGGAAATGACTCGAGGAACTGCTCATATGATTTTCCTCATAGAAATAGCCCAGTGAGTCACATTAAAAGTAGTCAAAGACTCGACTGCAAAACTGGGTGGCTCATTACGACTCTGACAGTGTTCAAGGCTACCGCCAGTTTAAAATTTTATCCTGTTCTAAAATCTCTTTCAGACTTTGAAGCAGTCACTGCTAACTGGGATCCAGGAAGAATATTGCATTATGGGAGAGCCGAGTTGAGAGTTTCCGATCACAGGTTAGTGTGGTTTATACAGAATTAAATCTGGTGTTTAGTCTTGTCTTCCAGTCAGTACAGTGTTATGTTCGGTAATATCTTTGTTTATCTGAATTGTGTGTTTTCGTACCTATGTCTTTCTTTTGATTTGTGCACGTATTGTGAAGAAACAAATGTGAAAAGAAAATGAACACAGTGAATGTTTAGATATCTGAGTAACTATTTGGTCACAGGTTGGTGTGGTGGCTTACTTATTAAATCAAATGCTCACCTGAGTTTTGAACTACTTTTGGTCCTCTTCTCGAGCCATCACCATCTGTTGTAACAGCTAACGCATGTAAATCAGATGTAGAGAAGTCAGGTCAATAAATTTATCAAACGAAATTGTGCCTTGTAAACTTTCATTTGATTCAAGTCCATGATAGGGTAGGACAACCAGTACAGTGTTATGCCTCTGGCCACCACGGCCATGTAAAGTTACAGTAATTCACACGGCCTGAGCATGTTTGCCCAGCTGTCGGTACTCCCTGTGCACCGTTGTTCAAATCTTAAATTGTTCTCGCACCCCCACAGGCCCGTCATCGGGATCTTTGAGGTCGAAGTGCTGGAGGTCGACGAAGAAAAGCGAGAGGCCATCTATCACGACATATTCTGCCAACAAGGTCCGCCAGACGGGACCATCATTCATCTCGTTACCCAACGGAGAAGACTTTGATGACTTGCTAATCGATAATGCCCTCCAGGGAATGGAAGGATGTGGAGAAGTGATCTTGGTGAGGTATGGACTAGTAAACCTGACTAGAATTTGTAACAAGGGTACAAAAACAGCATGACACCATGGATTTACATGGCATAGTGTATACTGAGAGAACCTGTGTGTAACTTCCATCATTGATGGTGCTGTGTTATGTTGGAGTCCATCTTCTCAACCTGATGGTGCTTTTTCAGGAGGAAATGTGGCTGCTCTTATAGCAGGTTGCTAGTGGTAGTGGCACCATGCTTCATGCACCATGATTTTGCTGTTTATCTTCTGTAAATACATCGTAAGAAGCGTTATGCACCACCCTGCTGATGGTGCTTTGTGATGGTGGAGTCATCATCACTTAGTCATCACCGCAGGTATGGTGTTGATAGCGCTGTAGGTTAGCGGTGTTGAACATCTCTCTGTAGACTGTAGCCCAGCACCATGCCAATGATACCTGCGATGTCCGGCGCTCTTTATCTTTAGTTACGGTAGGTGTCAGTTCGTCTGTACGTTTTGGTCACAAGTATAACAAATCAGCGGCACTAGTTCTAGTGTTGTTGCCAAGGAACAAAAGCGTCTTCCAGAAAACACTGTAGTGCTACAAAATATGAACCATACAAACTGGAATTTTTGCTTCTTTCTTTTTTTCGAATATGACAGCAATTTTCGTTCTCTTTTAGATTTGTTGACGACACCATGGTTATGACATTTAAGGATGGCCGAGATGCTCTCGATGCTCTCAAGTTTGACGGCATAGAGGTAAAAACAGTAATCTACATGAAGCAGCTTCGCTACACATGCCTTTGTTTAAAGGAGCTCATTGAGTTGATATCAATAAGTTGGTGAGGCTTTTGACGATGCAAACACATGAAAATGCTTACAATTAGCATAATTAGTCCATTTTCTTGCCCAATAGTTATGAAAAACTGTCATTTTTTACCCTAACTTGTACTCACTGTGGGTATATAAATTAGTTCTAATGTGAAAAGTGTCTGGTCACAAATTTTCAAAAGCCAAGTTGAAAGGTTAATTGCTCACTCATTTATGTCCCTTTGTATGTGGCACATGGGAATCCCCTTAATTTTACCTTTTATCATGAGTGTGTTGATCAAACTTGACAGGGTCACAAAAATTTGTGACTTTCACGAAACAACTCATTGAGCCCCTTTAACATTTAGTCCACTTGAAAGAAATAAATACCCCCGGTAGCCTTCTGCTACAACTGTTCAGTTAAATCATTGAAGTATACAAGTAGGTCTGAAGCGTCTAAATCATCTTCAAGTTCACATAGCTAGTTTTTGTTCAGATTTTCATTTCTGGTTGTTAAGATTGTCTTTGTACAAAGTCAGCTGGGAACTCAAAGATGGACTGACAGATTTTGCCAGGTTCTGCCGTTTTGCCAGTCATGACATTTGTCAAGATGGTACAAGTTGCCATTTTCAAGCTTGATCTCCTCTGTGAGTTTCAACGGTGAATGGATCATATTTACATTTTTGCATTCTTCATAGGTTTGTAGCTTTCCCCTACCAGAGTAATTAAAACAAGCTATTAGAACGTGGGATTTGCCTCTTTTAAATCCTTAGTATGCTCTTAGATCTCTTAATATTGGATGGCAACCACATAATTTCCGTTTTAATCCACGTGTCATTCTGGACGTTTTCAAGATGGTACGTTTTCCATTTTTAAAGTTGACCTCCTTTGTGAGCATCAGCATTCAATGGGTCACACTTACGTCGTTGTGCTCTTTGCAGCTCTGCAAAAAACGTCTCAGCGTAAAGTTGAAAAATGACTCGTGGAAAGAACAACTGGAGGAAGAACTTGCCATGTTCACGCCAAACACAGAGAGGCTCTTCAATCCCGTCTCTTCCTCGCTTCTTGGAGAGAGCTTCGACATTCCCTCCATGAGTTTTGACATCGACGGTAAGTTGGAGGTCTTTAAAGGACAACCTCTGTGTGAAATTACCCTTTGATATATTTGGAGTGGAAAATCTTGTGAACAGTGTAATGAAAATCTTAAAATTGCACATCCTATTTGATAAATTTCATGTTAGGTTTTTGCTCGGCTGTTTTGTCAGCAAAATGAGATCACAAATTTGTGCGATGAATATCTTTTCATGAGCCATATCACATCATTGTTCTGGTGAATGTTAGAGCGACTGTAAGAGTGACAAAATATTAGCATCGAAGGTGGGTACACTGAAAAAATGCAAAATCAGCTGCAAACATGTAGCAGTGATGTTGTCCTCTCTTGTATGAACTTGTTTATGGACTTGGTTATGAACTTGTTTAAGAACTTGTTTATAAACTTCATTGTTTATGAACTTTTTTCAGACATTTTCTCAATGTAAAATGTAGAAGTTTCACCACAGTGCAGTAATGAACTAAGGGACTAGGCTCAAATGCAAATGATGATTTCTAATTATTTTACTGTTTCCGTCAGTAGCAGTCATGTGATATATCATCATCAAAGCATCTAGAATGATACCTCAGTCAAGCGATGTTCTAAGTTTGTGCAAACTGTTTTGTTTTGCAAATACTAAAATGCAGATACCATCTGCGCATCTTTACTAATGAAGTTCAATTTTTGGTTGTGTGAAAGGAAAAACACCATTGTCTTTATTAATAATCTTCAGTTGCTTTCTTTTTAAGATGAATGTTAAATCATGACCAAATTAATTTTGGATGGTGTCATATTTGTTTAAACACTGTCCTAGACCATTTAAACACCAAATTTCCATTTTTGTTTTTATGATTCATCACAGATGAGGAACTCCAAATGTTTGACAAAAGCCTGGACAATGATTCTACCCTACCAGCTCCGCTGCTACCATCCACCACTGCCAACAGCGATTCCCCATCTCCCTCTCCATCGACTGAAGTCCCTCAAAGACCTCCCAGGCCCAGTCGCCCCGCAAAGGCCCCTCCAAGACCTTCCAAAAGACCCACTCAGAGGACGGAGGCATCCAGCGACCCAGCGCCGCCGCAGCCAGCCCAGAGAGTGATGCCACCTTCAAGATCGAAGCCGCCAATGAATCGTCAGGAGCCTTTGGAAGAGGATGATGTATCACCAAGGGAAGTAGGAACTACCCAGAAAAAAGTACCTCCTCCCAGGCCAGATGGCCCACCACCCAGGCCTACGAGTGGTCCTCCTAGGGCGGTTCCCCCGCGCCCAAGTTTGCCAGAGAGAACAGTGCCATCAAAGGGAGGGGCAACAAGTGACGGAACAAAAGTATCTTACAGGGTAGGTGATGATGATGAATTGTTCTGGAGATGATTGTAGTAATTTTACACTCGGCCCATCTTCTTCAGTTTATGTTACACTCTCCCTGTCTTCTTCAACTCATTATGTTTCACTCTCCGCATCTGTTTCAATTAATTATGTTACACACTCCCCATCTGTTTCAACTCAATTCAGTACATGTTCTTCATCTTTTTCAACTCATTGTGTTACACACTCCCCATCTTTTTAACTCATTATGTTACACACTCCCCGTCTACATTAACTCATAACATTACACACTCCCCATCTTTTTCAACTCATTACATTACACACTCCCCACCTTTTGCAACTCATGTTACACACTCCCCATCTTTTTCAACTCATTACATTACACACTCCCCACCTTTTTCAACTCATAATATTACACACTCCCCATCTTCTTTACCTCATTATGTTACACTCTCCCTCATCTTGTTCAATTCATTTTAATCGGTGCTCTCATAAATATATATATATATATATATATATATATATATATATATATATATATATATATATATATATATATATATATATATTTATGTATGTCATAATCGTAGTAGTGTGAGTTGGAGATTCTTCTCGTAACATGCCTTGTATTTAACCATTCCTGGAGATAATGATACTCATATATACATGTACGTGTACATATCGTTAGTGTTAACTTATCATCAACTGGGCAGATGGGTGGTCCACCTGATCCCACCGACAATCGGCGTCACGATACGCAATAGAGAGGTCAGTGTGATGGTTTGGAGTCTATAAGAAAACTGGTTTGGCATCAATGAGAGTGAGGATTATGGAAAAAACAAAAAAAAAAAAGAATGAAAAATAATCAGGTGGCGTTGAGCTTGATGTGAAGGCCACTTCAATTGCAGACCAGATTTCTAGATGGCATTTTTTGTGGGAAGGCTAGACAATTTGAAGTCACTTGGAAATGTGCAAATACTAATAGTACAAAGTCATCCAGTGTTGTAGTGTGGTAGATCATCAATAAAGGCTTTCATCGATTCAATGGCGGAGTAAAATGCATCGAATGTTTTGTATGTGTGCATCACTTTTATGAACATTAACGTAATGCTGTTCTGTAAGTTACGCACATCTCTTCCGCAAGAAGACACACCGCAGGAAAAAAAAAGAAAGAAAGAAAACAGCGACTGTAGTACAGGATGTTTGTGGTTATACTTCACTAGCTGGACTGAAACTGATGACGTCGTCAAAGATTGTTCTGAGTGATTGGGTCCCTCATGAGAGAATTGACAGGTTGATCAAGGGAATGTCGAAGGAGGCCCACGGCTTCCTCGAACAATAGAGTAGTTTGGGCCATCCATGTGTCTACAGTACATCACACTATTAAAAGTTTTTTTTTTTTTTTAGTTTTTTATTTGTAAGCGTTTATGATTAAATGAATAAAGAGGTAACTCATTGAGAGGTGTTGATGAGGTGCTGACAGTGATGCCCCAGTGAGGGCCATTTTCATTTTTTCTAGCCCAGAGCAACCTGCTTCTAGTAATTACCTTCAATAATTGACATGTATGGTGGTAATGCAACGCAATGGTAATATGAATACCAACAGCTGATGACAACTGTAGCCATTTCACATCTGAAACATCACTTTGGTAACTTCTATGTCATTTTTCTTCTTTTTTTTCCTTTTTGGTGATCGGCAGACGTAATCTTTGTTATTTTGTTTCTGTCTTGCGATTTGCTGCGATGTTTTCAGTTGTCCTTGGGCCAGGATCTGTACTGGTGGTACGGGTTTGTACATTTGGCACTCATTGCACGCATTTCCCCATTGCTATGGCATAACATACATCGTTGGTGAGCAATATTAGAGATGGATTGCTGTGACTTTGACTGAACTTTCATGGTGTCTTTACTCTACCTTAGATGTGAATTTTTTTTTTTTTTTTTTGGCCGATCTTGTTGCATATTCATGACTCATTATGTCATTAGTTTAGCTGTGTTTGAGTGTATATTGAGTTATATTTAATTGATCAGTTATCATAATTAAGCCCATTGTTCTATCGACACTGCAAAAAAAGGATCTAGCGCTGGTTTTTGGAGGCACAAAATTTTTTATTTGTCAGTGGCCAATTTATCGTTCTTTTAAAGCTACAAAGTATTGACCTGATTGTCTGATACCTCATTTGGTATTATCTCTTAGCTTGTCCAAGTCCTTGGTTCTTTATGGAAGCTAAAGTTGACCAAGTTAAAGTACTGATCCTCTAAAAGGGGATGGTAAAATGGCGATGAGTTTCAAATTCTTACTTTTCTTTTCTTTTGGGATCAGTTTCTATTTTATATTTTAAGTTTGGGCTGTTTATTCCTCTTACATAAATAATATAACATAATGCAATATAATGTAACATAACAACATGGTATACTGTAACGTACCATAACATACTGTGACAGGGTCAGGGGAAAGGGAGGTCGTGTAAGTGTTGGACGTCATGGAAATGCTCGGTCCACTCATAGGTAGGGCATAACCATAGTGATGCCTGCATTGTGCAGCGTGTGCCATGTTGTATATGACTGGATAATAACAGAGATACTGTGTTCGGAGAGGTAGGTGGGATAGGGGAAAATCCACTCAATGTAACACGAATCCAGAAAGAAAGAGCACCCCCCACTGAACTGGTCCGCTGCACCTTTAAGTTGAAAAGAATTACAGCATTTCCTTCTGCCTTTCCTGATCTAGGTATGTACGTGAATTTTCATCAGACGCTTTTTCAGACAGTTGCCGGGTATCGTGTCACAAAAATGTCACCTTTTTTTTTTAGAGATTTACTTGACGTGTCTGTCAAATTTCCAAGAGGTGCCCCATGTTAGACTGGCAGTACAGTAATACAGTACTTCCTGACGGAGTGGGATTCATGCACAGGCACTCGTGAGACTAGGTCAGTTCAGTGTATCAGTACAACTATTTTTGGTATGTTCAAGACAACATTTCAAACTTAGAGCTGGAATTCGAGTCGCACCGGCAATCGCCCGGTCATCTACCTTTGATTTTCCTCAGTGTCTCAGGGAAGAGAGAGCAGGGGAAGAACCGCAGGTCAAAAAATCTGAAAGAGACCTACGCGCTCACCTGCCAGGTATTTGAATACGAAAAATTGTCCCGACATTTTTGTGAGCCCTATACAAAATTCAAACTTTCCAAGAAAGCATAGCGCTGGATCACTGTTACTTGAAATCAAGCAGACTGGTGTGAATGGGTTTGGATATTCATCTATGCAAAAATGGCACTCCAACAATGGTTTTCTTTGTAGTGGCTGTGACATAGTCTACTAAATTTGACTTTCACTGACAAATATTCAACTCATATTTATTCCAGCTTTGATTCTCATTCTGGACATTCTGGATATTAACTTTTTTCTGGGAACCCAAGCTTCTTTAATTACTGTAGCAAAGATGCCTCAACATCCCTCATGTCACATGGTGGCTACCGTGCATTTGTCGGCAGGGAAAAAGAAAAAAACGTCCATATTTTGCCAGTAATGAAGCAAATCTACAGTTCATTGTCATTTTCATGTCTTGGGAGAAAATCAATACCAGTTTGTCAGTTTGGGTCATTGTGAGGAAGGGGAGGGAATGGGAAGGAGGGGGGGGGGATACGGGTGTTGGTTCAACAAATAAACAATTGGATTTTTGATGCATCTCTGGCTTAAACAGTAAACCCTTTGTCTTTAACCAAATCATTGATTGGTTATGGATACAAAAATGGTTTGGTTTATCCAATAGTGGAGTATGCTGCGGCGGTTTGAAGCGTCATGAACGTTCCAGCAGATAAAATCTTGATGTTTAATTATTTTTTGCGTGTTCATAGTCCTTTCTGTCACAGTACTGTAGTTTAGGTAATAAATAAAATCCAATAGTGGTTGTGTATTAATGTGTGTGTAAAATGTTTATTACAACAAAATAAGGTATTAACTGTAACACTTCCATTTGTCTTTGTTTTTAAAATTGGTCAAACTTGAATAAAATCTATCCATTTCATGACATCGTCTCTCATATATTTTTTTTTTTTGGTTTTATTTTTTTTTTGGTCATCTTGTTACTGTAGTCACGTGTCTTGTGATTGGCATTGTTTAACACTACGGCTGCACCCTTTCTTCAATGTGTGGGTGTAACCATCACCCTCGTGAGGTCATTTCCATTGTTTCGCTACTGCATTATGTAATCCATGTCAATTCATGACGTTATTTTAGTCACATACCTTTTGATTCCTGTGCTTTTTGTTACCTTACCAATCGCATGATCGATGTTTAGTCCACATGTACACCCTTTTGTTTTTCTCTGCCTTTTTCGTTCAGCCCGCCTCTGTCCCCGATAACGACATCAGCGATCCATTCGACGTCAAGCACCGAGCGCATGCAGAGTCGAGAGAAGAGGCTTTGGAAGCTCTCAGCCGATTGGGGATGATACCGACAGGTGGCATAGCTACCAACGCCAAAGGGGCGTCTGACTCATCAAGTCCCGAACCCGACGAACAAAAGCAGAATTTAGAAAACGAACAAGTCGCCAAAGTGTTTCCCGAGCCTGTTCCAAGGAGGAATCTGCAACCCAAGCCAAGACCAAGAAGCACCATAGCAATATCTTCTGCTCCATCACAGCCAAAACCACGTCCTAGGCCTCAGAGTACCGTGTTTGGAATCGGTGGATCACCGCAAGCTACTTCTCCTCCCCTTCCCGTGAGCAGAACAAACGTGGAACCGATATCCGAAGCTCCAGTCGGCAAGGTGCCCCCAAGCCTGCCCCCACGGAAACCCTCCCAGACAAATCCGGAAAGCCCGACATCTCCACCCATGCCGCATAGAAAGGTCACACCTCCCGTACCGGTGATGAGAGAGCAGTCGGTGGCAGATCCTCCAAGTCCTGTCAAGAGGCAGAATTCAGGAGGAGGAACTCTAGGCCAAGTGCCACCAGCAAATGACCAAGGAGGGGTACCCCCACTTCCCCTCAGGAAGTCTAATTCCCTGAATAGGAACTCAGTCAACAACAACCATTCCAACAACTACTCACAGCCACCCCCCGACCGTCCCGCCATAAAGCCGGTCAGACGAGCACCTCCTGCTCCGGGGAAGAAAAGACCCCCGGCCCGGGGATCCATGACTCTTCCCCCGGGATCGTCGTTACCCCCTAAGCCGCAGATTCTCTCGAACGACATAGACTCCCTTTTAGGCGGCAGCCCTACAGATGGTAATCTCCCTGTTCCCATCGCACCTCAAAGCACGGGCCCCCCGGCACCGAAGGCCGTAGTGCTGCCGAAACTCCCTCCCAGGAACAAAGCACCCTCTTCCTGAGGATCGCCACACCGCACCAAACCGTATTTTGTATGATATTAATCCACATCGGCATTTTAGGCATTCCTGTAGAGAATGAGGATTATCTGAGCAAACCCTTGTCGCAGTGGAGATAACATTGAGTGTCGAAAATTTCATAGTGTATTTCTTAAGCTAGAGTTATTTTTGAATCCTGCTATTTATTTGTGTATGTCTTCTCTGGTATGAAACTCTCCATGCACTTACAACTTGGAGTTGCGGCGTTAGTTGCAGACGTAATAGTCTCTTTCAGTTGATGTATGGGATTTTAAACATTTGAACTTTAGACGTATTTTTAGCTATTGAACACGAAAAGCAACTGCCCTCACTTCTTAACAGATCAAGATTACTTTTACCAAAGATGTTTCAAGCAACATTTCCATTTTTTTGTGTTACTTTGTGAAACCCTTAAAAATTGTCATTTTTTTGTACACCTTCCAACTTCGTCTTTGGTTATAATCCTGGGCTTGGGACTGGAAGCAGCTGACAGTGCTCCCTCACAGTCCCTTCATATTCTGAAGTCTGACCAGTCTAAAACCATGGCAGCAACAGCTATTCTTTCTCTGAAAAAGAGGAGCCTTTTGTTTCCACCAAAGGTCAGTGTTTTTCACTGCAAGTTCTGAAATCCGAAGTCTCGTATCAGGATCCCCCGGCAGGTCAAAGGTCATGGTGGAACTGCTCGGGTTCATTACAGGGTCCAGTCACGGAGTTAATGCAGTTTTACAAATCATTAAATTTTAGAGGGATCATAATCATTCAGTGCACCTGATTGTGATGTGCACCTGTAAGTGCAGGAATGGGAGGGGAGGGGTGAAGGGAGGGGAGTGAAGATGAAACACTCAATGCAATTGGTGCAAGTGATACCATTCTGTTTCAAAAAAACCACAGTGCAATTGTACAGTACGGTTGAACGGAGAGTTACGCTAGAGGCGTTCAAGCATACTACGCAGTCAATTGGCTTGTATACAAGTGTTGAAGTGTGCTAACCTAGCTGTTCCAAAGAGAATGTTGCCTTTACATATAAAGTTTTCAGCAGACTAATTTTATTACATTTGGAAGAGGTTTCAGTTTTAACTGGGGGTAAAAGCGACAAGTAAATCCGTGAAGACCTCTGACATCAGTAATTTGTCAGTAATGTCACCACAGGGATCAAAGACTCTCTTTATTAGGGATCGGTGCTCTACTCCCCACTTATCATCAAGCTACAATGTTGCTTGATGCTTTAGATATTTTTTTTTTTTATAGATTTTTTTTTTTTTTTTAAAGCTATGGATCGTTATTCAAAGCAGCAATGAACTATATAGTGAAGCTGATGCAGCCAAATTGGTAGATTCTTTGTAAGACAAGAAACTCAGGATATTGTCAATAATAACATACAGTAATTACTTACAATCAGAGTACAGTGAGTGGACACAATTTATGAACAATTATTGCAAATATGACATAATTTGTATCCACAAATGAATAAGTGTAATTAGTATAAATGTTAAGCAAGAAAATTTGTAGATCCGTGAATGACGAGATTCTAGATTGATCAACGCCACTAAAGCTGAACATAACCAAGGTGTACAACATCTTAGTTACAGTACTATTGACGAGCATCGTACAGTATTCGGGGTGAAGCTCTGTAGGATGGTTTTTATGTGGAACAAATTTTGTAACCATTCCAAAAGAAATGACGTATCTTTGAATTATGTCAGTCATGAATTTGGCAGCATTCGGTCATTCGAGGAGGGGGTTGGTGTCTCACACCACCCCATGGTGTAAATACATAACCATGGTGTAAAGACATAACTATTGTTGTGCAAATGGTAAGGATTTGAATTGGTATCAGCAAGCACAGTGAACTTTCTGTGACATGGCCAGGCCTGCATCGAAAGTCAGATTCTTGGAAGAGGAATGTGCAAGATAGGAAGTGGGCTGGCCCACAGGCACGTTGGACATAATATATTTTTTTTATAGAAGCAAAAATTCTAAGGGAGAGTTCGAAGGTGGTGGGCAGTACTACTTGGATCCTTGGGCTATGGACAGGGCATTGTGCAACACCATACTGTAGCGTACGTTGCCAATATTTTAGCACGTACAACATTAATTGTCATCGCAGCTGTGGTCTGCCAATCGTCGCCATGACGTCAGGGGACAGATACAGGATTTTCATTTGGGGGGATGCATTTGATTCACTCATCGTGGGAGAAAGCTTTGTGTCGGAAGGATTTGCGTTAAAAAATGTGACTGTGGCATTGATCAAGCTGAAGAGAAAATACATAGACTGCATTACCCCGCTAGGTCACAAGTGTTGTCGTAGGGAAAATGGATGAGAGGTGCAGGGGGGGGTTAGACTGTTGGATGCATACCCTCCCTCCCTCTGACTGGAATAGCTACAGTCAAATCAATCAGTACTAAGAGACTTAATACTAATTATCAGTTACGTGGGAGTATTTAACAAATCATTTTGAGGTATCTTATCATGTAATTTTAAGTTATTTTAAGAGATCTATTGGTGGTGTATCTGTTTGCATCACGACGGAAGGAGAAAACAGCCGTGTCTAAAAATCAACAGATTCTTAAATTTTGTCATTTCTTTGGCATTTTTTTTTTTGAGTTGGCACAGTGTTTATGGGTTTTTGATTGATATATTCATCATTTCCAGGGATGTGTTATACAAGGACACAAGGTATTAAAAGATTCAGATTTTCCCCCCATCCTCCAGGCCCGTGCTCTTTCTATTCAAAACAGAACCTCACGAGTCACTTGCAGAAATATCATGCGCTCTCAAACTCTTCCGTCCCGGCCTTACTCGGTGGGATGGGTCCATACCAGCAGGAGTCTGCCCATGGACTACATTGAGTAAATACATCTGTTTTCAAATTTTTGACCAAATGTTCCATTTTCTTGATTTTAACTCTGAAAGTAGCTGAAAATTAAACGATGCTATGAAAATATGACAATGCACTGTAATATGAGGCAATCGGCATGTAATGGCATGGCATTGGGATTTCTTCAAATGGATGCCCCGTCGATGGTCTTTTGCAGTACACCATCTCGCAATCGGCTGACGGGGTCTACCAAAGCCGCAGACCACACACTGTCGTGTAAGGGTGACTCACGGTTTGCATTTCCACAAACATCCAGGTCACCACTAGGCATGGTGGCAACTTCCGATTACAAATTTCGCCGTACCCGACAGAGCTATGGGAACTCATGCCATGATCAGGATTTGACTATTGCGATAGAGTGGAACCCATCCGTCGTGCATTCGGTTGTATTGGAAATGAATCTCATTGTGACTTTTTATGCTTCTTTCTCAGCCTGGTACTTCCTGCAGCTGTGCCAAATATCCTGTGCATTAATGCCTGCGGATATAGATCGACCCTGCTCCCTTTATCACCTCTGTGAATTCAACCTCGGTGGTTTTAGGCTGTTCTGTATATACCTTCTGAATTCAAACCTGCATACTGTAGTTCTGTTGCCAATATCCCACACTGTGGGCATTGTCACCTGGAATCATGATATGAGTTGTGTAGTAGGTGCTGTACAGTACATCCCATCTTCATCTATACCTTGGTGAGGGTATGGCTTGTCAGTATCCTTTGTGAATTCAACTTGGTGCCACCAATCCAGTTTGTATTCACTGCTGGTATCACCACAGCCATGTCTATGTGTTTGCTGTATTTGAAGTTTATATTATTATTATATTTCGTATGCATTCACACATACAGTACTGTAGCTGCAGGCCCTGCATGCTGTACTGTACCGTAGATGTCGTACAGTAGCTGTGTCTATCTCACATGCATCCACACCTACTGGAGGAATTATCATATATGTTTTCATATCCCCTGCAAATTCATCTTGATATCATTAATCCCACGTGCCATCACACCTGCCATTGCCGATTATGCAGTTGCGCCACATTGGGAGTGCACAAATGCTACATGCTACTTAAACCTGGTGTGTGGCACATGTGAATTTGTGTTATTTGTTTCATAGTGTTATTTGTTTGAATGACATTCGCTGGTGACATTCCGTGTCAACTGGTCATCAGCTCGTGTCTGCGTGGCATGTAATATTGAAATTGTCTGGAGCTATAATGAGACACCATCCATCTGAATTTGTACCACTGTATCCATGGCGATACGCCAAACAAGAACGTACATTTCAAACATTTCACTCCACAGGTAGCGTCCAACGTGTACGTCGGTTCCCGTGTCCGTCTGAAGGTCATAATGTAAAGAGTAACAAGAGAGTTTCACCGATACATGGAGGCCTTATGGCGCAGTCAATATATAAAGAGAAGGATATGCATGTAATTCACAATATTTCGCATCTCAGTTTATTGACAAATCCTTTTATACTACAGTACATCATTCAAATTTATGTCAAGATATTGATAATAGCTTGTAACGTATCATGTAAAAGAAGAAGTCAGCTGCAAATGTGACACAGAAATAAGCTTAAAATGTTTGACTTTCCTTTCAACGTTTTGACGTGAACCAACCTGGCACATTCATCTGCAGTTTATGATCAATTACCATGCAGCGATGATGCCCTATGTCTAGAACTGAGAAAGCCACAAACTTCTTTGGTTTTGTCACACACACACACACACACACACACACACACACACACACAACTGACTAGGACACCTGAAGGCATGACTAGGAAACTCTTACCAGCTATTTAAATATGGTGAGATCAGACAACTTTCCCAGACAACTGTTTGCCCACACAATGTCCCTCCAGAAAATGGCCAACCTTCCCCAGACAATTCCCACCCGAAAAATTCCAACCCAAGGGATTCCCCCTCGTAGACAACTTTACCCCTGATAATTCTCTACCCTTATAATTCTTTCAGGGAAAAGGGCTAAAGGGAAGGGCTGGGGAAATTGTCATGGGGCAATTTTGTCGGCAGGTGAGGGATTGTGAGGAAGCTACTGAAGGAGTACAAAATTTGTTTATGGCACAATGAGATTTAAATGTGATGATAACTTTTGTTTGATGATGACCTTTCAGTCAAGAGTAATATGGATGAAAAAAAAAAAAATATTAAAGAAGATTCGTGACTGCCTGCTGCTCCTAACTGCCTGCATTAGCCTAAAGCCTTTTTTGCTGTTACATTGTTAGGCAATGGTTATTGTTGGTGCACCCTCACCCCCACAGCTTCGAATCCACACCCCAAGGAGTTGTTTTGCACACTGTACTGATATGATCTGCTGCAGCTATGAAAAGTATGCTGCTGGGGAAATCTCTTGATTACATTTTAAATCAATCTGTTGTAATGGTGCAAAATGACAGAAGTTATAACAAAACTGCTGCACTGCTTTCAATCCACGTTAAGCATCTTTGGTTTGATCCTAAGTAGGTGGCACATACACTGAAGCAGGATGTGCTGTTACTCCTGCATTTTCCAAAGGAAAGGACTGACTTAGCATCTTAAAGTTGTAAAAGTACCTTGGTCTTTTGTTCCCACAATGGTAAAAAGAAAGCAAAATTTCCAAAAGAAATGGTTATGCCTATGAGTTTTGTAGTGGTCATTCACACGAAAGTCCTGTATATTTACCACAAGATCCTGTTCCGCTAAGATTTCAGCAAAACCAAAGCTGACTCAATCTCCGTTTCTACTGTCATTAATGCTCTCACTGGTAAAATTACTCCTGAAAGAAATGTGACACAGACGTTCATGTCCCTGTTGGTATCATAAGAAAGAGAAAGATGTAAGATTTTAAATTGTCCTCCTTTTTTCTTTTTTTTTCAATCAGCACAACCTGCTTTTAAGTTGTAACCTCAACAATCAGACTACATGCAGACAGTTGACGTAGGGGTGCAAAATTGATTACAAGCTTTTGCTAAACTTCAACTTTGGGTTAACAATGGCAAAAACATACAAATTGATGTAATTGATGGCTTGAATTTACAATTAAGGCACTAACATTAAGATGAGCTAGGATGTGGAAATCCGCTGAAACTTTCCGATGGGACATAGGAAATGGTTGAACCAACATGATACTAACCCCACAGATTGTCAAATTTTGAAATGCACAACTGTTGCAGTACAGTTGAAATTGGTGACTTGAAGTACAGTATGCTAGAGGATCTAAATGCTACTCCATTAAAAACAAAAAAGTAACAAAAATAACGGACCCAAACAAGTGGTAAAAAAAAAAAGAGTCCCATAATTTTAAATATAAGTAACTGCAGTCCGGCTAACAAAAGATGGCACAAAAATTAACAGGTCAATAAAATGATACAAAGAAAATCGAACTATATAAAAAATGAGAATTAAACATGTCATTATGAAGTATTTTTACAGAAAGAAAAACAATTTGTGACATTTTGGCAAATTCATATCAAATTATTTAAACTGATCTTGACTTGCCAAGCTTGTTGAGACTATGTAGTCTGTTACTTCAACGATATAACGGTATATTTCATATTGTTGAAGAATGGCAGCGCAGTAATCAATTGTTCACTTAAAAGTTTTAACAATGGTTCAATCGTACATGAGTAATTAGTTCATTGGTGTTTCTGCTAATTACACCATCAATTGTTAATAGCTTGTATTGTCAAAGACTAGTGTGTTTTGTAGTTATACCATTCTCTCGACAAATTGCATGTAACTTTCAAATTGGCTATGCAATGCCAATGTTTTCGAACACCACTTATTTCCCATAAATACAGAAGATTTAATTTAAGGAAACTTGTACTGCCAATAATTTTCTTATAGATGTTTTTACACTGTCACAGGCAACCATATTGGCAATAATTACTATCGCACTACACCAATAGTATAGATCGTGGACTTTAATAACTTTGCCTACAGTGAAATATTTCTAGAACAAATCATAAATAAGGAAAGCCTTCAATTTTCTCATAGTGCACTTTAGGAAGATACTACCAGCAGCATACAGTGTCTGGTGCTGCAGAGGTCTAAGTGAAAGTAAAAGCCAGAAATATTCATCACATGAAAATTCTAGTGAACTAGATTATCCTTAATGATGGCCAGACACTTCCAACAATGCAGACTCCTTTTTAGCTACTTTGGTCAATACTGTAAGGGATAAATTCAGAAGAATAAAAAAAAACAAAGGTTCAGTGGAAAACATCTACCAAATGGTGCCATATAATTTTGCAACGTGTGATTCTTGGGCTAAGTCGCTGAAAGAGAAAAAAAAAAAAGTTCCTGTGCACTATTCTTCAAGGTTTACAGAATTTTGGTCTTAATTGATCAGAAACCCCGTCAAAGATATCTGCATCTCAGCATATCGAGGTCACCGGGTTTCCACTGTTATTGCACAATATCATTCTCTGAAACATGAATTCACGATATATGAAAGCCAGTTCTGAAGTTAATCATTTCGATGTAACATTTTACCATCCTCGTGAATGGCACTCTTGTGTTTCTCGTATGGCCCCATAGTTACTGTTGCACATCAATGTACAGTAACCAATTGTGTCAGCCGTGATGAGATTCCAGAGAATGCGTTGCAGTTTTCTGTTGCCAAGGTAACCAGCTCTATGACTACAGGCAACCCATGATTATAGCCATGAACACTCTGCGGTGTCAGAGCTTTGCGGCTATTTCCTTGTCAGATTAGACCTGGTACGAACGTTGGGTGACCATCTTTTCAAAAGATTCATCGAAACCAGTCATTTCCCACAGCAAATAGCAGCCTTTAGAGTCAATTAAATTTAAGGGCTAAATTACCATTTGATGCCACTGAAAGGTTAACATAAGCCAGGGGCATTCCGGCTGATGCTGGTATGCAAACAAGGACTCCCTGTCGGTGGTGAACGATGGACCTTGCAGTGACGAATGTGCAAAGATTTTGCCGATGAGTATTTATAGCCTGGCAGAGGGGAAAATAATTGTAACCTTGAGCCGTCCAGGTAGATTACTGATCGAACTGGTCGAATGATTCTCGGTGAATATTTTACGACGACATGCCAAAATTTCTCGCATGCTCCTAATACCGCCCTTCGATGGTGTTTCGGTTTGTTTAGACAATTTGATCTCACAGATCATACAGCAGCAGAGTTTGCTAACCACACCCTTTTTACCAGAAGTTGTCCCAGCCAGACAAAGGTTATCATTCATAAGCAAAGGGATGCTGCAATCTGGACTGTTTGATCAGTTATACTTGATTATAAGCAGGAATATTAAGTCAAGCAAAAGTTGCAAACACAGAGTTCACTGGGAGAGGAACCCCATGGATGATCATCTCGTGGACATATCTATAAATGTTTCACGAGACATCTTGATCTAAATTTAGGAGGATTTACAACGACGATGCTACCATTCGGTGAGTGGTCTACTGGTGACTCATTTCCAAACTATATATAAACCGTTTCCTCGCAACAAGTGAACTGCAATGGTGGTTGATTTTAACTTTCATCCAAAATGTCTGCTAGACTAGTGAGTGAACCAATCATCATGACATAGCCCTAATTGCTAGCGATCACAAAATATAACTTTTTGAACACAGTAAAATGTTGCTTCGTTGGACACGTTACACACTAAATACTTGCCATTAGAATGAACATGATCACTGGACAATGCAAATTATAAAGAAAAAGATATAATAATAACAATTCTTTCACATTTACCACCTGATTCTTTTCATTTACATATTTTCAATAAAATGGTGTAAATAGCTAGATATTTTGTCATTTAAAATTTAACCAGTTTTTATTTCTATGAGACGTAGAGGAGAATGGATGTGATTGGTCGAACCCTTGCTGGTCTGATGCAGTCGGTGGATCACTTAGACCAACACTACACTTCTAGTAAAACTGAAGCAAGCTGCCTACCATTTCAAAGTGAATTGAGAGGTGCGAGTGGGCGCAGCACATGTATGTCCTGCCTGTTTGTGGCGGGTACTATGGCCCAGCTGTGAGACGTCGGAACAAAAACTACCTGAAGCTACGACGTAATACAAATTTTCTAAAACTTCCTTCCCATTGAAAACGTCACTTCTTAAAATGAAGACTTTCGATCCAAAGTGCATGATTTTGGATGATGTAGTTCATCTCGACTGTGGACAGTGAAAACATGCAACGCAAAGGGAATTGAGAGACCCGCACTCATGCAGTGTCATGCAACAAACAACAGGAATATACGGTGAAAGTTAACATTGACATAAAAATCCCAATGGGTGAACACATGGGTAAGACAATAATGAACACCTGGCAGAAAGGAGGACCACGTTCATGATCACACACTGTAGATAGATAGCAAAACATATTACACAATTTACCCCAATAGGAATTTTGCATCGTGTGAGCAAACCTCAAATTGAGGTGAACATATACGCAAGTATATAGGAAAAGCTGATGAAGTTGAATAGATAACAAAATAGTACGCAAAATCATTCGGATACATTCACCTCAGTTTGAGGTTGGCTTACACGATGCATCTTCCATTTTGAAAGTTACAGATAATTAATTGCCACAGGGCTGTGTATTTGAAGCCTATGGCATGATACATGACAATAATAGGAAATAAAAACTGAACATTCTGACAAAATCATACTGAAGAGTCAGGAAGCATGAACCCTCAACAGTTTGATATCATACACCATTTCAATAAAAATTAAAAACTTCATCTTCCCTAAAAAAAAAAAAACATATTCCCTTTAAAATTTAAAATATTATTATTATTCTAACTAAATTCAGTAATGCAATAGACATATTAAGGGAAAAAAAAACCACCAGCACAGTCTTGTCTGATGTTACCCTTCCAAACTTTTAACCATGTTTTCAAACATCCTCACTCTTTTCAATCACCCGTCATAACTTCCCTCTCCCCTGACATCCACTTTGCAAATACAACTTTCTATTCAGCTGGCATGATATTTGTATATACTACTGTACGCTAGGTGCAAACAAGTAAATTTGTCGTCGGAGAAGCTGATGTTCCCAGAATATCCCCTGGGAATGCCATAAAATACACCCTCAAATTTCCATTCATGATGTAATTTTTGCAGTCCTATTGCTTTGTACAGAAAGTGAAAGCCATTTGTTCCTAAAACCAAGATGCATGGTGACCAAATTCCTCTCCTTGCATCCTGACATATTTCCCCATCCCCTCTTCTCACTTCCCAGCTGGTTTAATAACTTTAGTAATTAGTATTGCATTACGCATCAGGACTAAGTGACGCCCCTGTGAGTTAATGAAATCAATCCCCACCCCCTTCTCCCATCCCAGGGTAATAGCCATTGCTCCACTAGGCCCTCTGAATAAATGGAATCCATCAATGCAAAAAACGATAGAAATATAAAGTAAAAAGTTAACAGTGACACGCAAAACCCAATGATGCACACATGGACAAGACACCAGGCAATTTACCCCAATAGGAATTTTGCATCGTGTAAGCAAACCTCAAATTGAGGTGAACATAGACAAAAAGTATACAGTAAAAGCTGATAAGTTGAATAGATAAAAATAGTCTGCAAGATCAGTCGCATACATTCACTTCAGTTTGAGGTTGGCTTATACGATGCATTTTCCATTTTGAAAGGTACAGGTAATTAATTGCCACAGGGTTGTGTACCTGAAGTCTATGGTGCAATAATAGGAAATAAAGACTGTAAATTTTTAGAAAATTGTACTGAAGAGTCAGCAAGCTAGGACCTTCAGCTTTACATTATGGCATAATTCTAATAAACATTAAAATTTGCCATTCAGGTCATTGTCATTACCGTCTTCCCTTTAAAATTTAAAATACTGCTATTATTTTAACGAAACTCAGTCATGTAATAGAGGTACTAAGACCAAAACAAAACAACCCGTTACTGTCAAACGTTACACTTCCAATACGGACCTCACAATGGAGACTTTATGTCGATTATAGAATGACACTGATTTTATAGAGCTCACTTACATTTACAAACAGCTGTACAGAATGGACAACTAAGACTATGAACTGTTATAATCTCAAGGGTCAAATTCAGTTGTCTTGTAAAATTCACTTATTTTTTGGTAAAACATGTCCAGTTCCCTGCACATAAGGCTAATGGCAAATGGTCAAACTAAGGTGATCGACCCCCATGTGTGACATAAAAATTAACGATTCCAATTCCGTTTCTGAACTATTTTCACTTAAGCACTAAATTCATTATACAAAGCCAGAACCAGCCAGGCTCAAGAATTAAAAATTGGAGTGTTTTCGTATCCTCTGGATGTGAACCTTGAACAGCTTTGCTAACTATGAGCATTACCATTTGATCGTATCCTTCATAATCCTTATGAAGTCACCAATATCAACTCTGTGTCACTCTTCAACAATCAGGTTTAATTGTGCTGTTTTGAATAGCAAACTTTGGACTGACGTTGTTCATCGGCAGAAACGTTAACCTTAGCATTTACTCCAGGGTTTAGCTTGGTGGGCCATTTTATGGCCATGCACTCAAAATGTTAAATGATCCTCTCAAAGTGTTAAACAACACAAAATGCTGTCCGGCGATTTAACTTCATAATGCTTCACAAGTCACAATATAGAACCTTTACATCAGCATGGCATGATCTTAGAAGCATACTTTGATCGTTTTTAAACATTGTCACGCTCTATAATCTTGTATAACGTCCCCCTCCCCTGGCATCCACTTTGCAAATACAATTTTTTTTTTTCAGCAAGCATATTATTTGTATACATATACTACACTAGGTGCAACTAAGTAAATTGGTCCTCGGTGAAGCTGATGTTCCCAAAATATCCCATGGGAATGACATACAGTAAAGTAGACCCACAAAATTCCGTTCATGATGTAACTTTTGCAGTCCTATTTATGTATTTCCTCATCCCCTCTTCTCACTTCCCAGCTAGGTTAATAACTTCAGTAGTTACTATTGCATTATGCATCAGGACTAAGTGATGCCCCTGTGAGTTAACAGAATCAATCCCTATCCCCCCTTCTCCTACCCCAAATTAATAGCCCTTGCTGCTTTAGACATCAGGACCAAGCGAGGACAGTGGGTTAACAGAATCAATCCCCATCCCCCCTCCTCCTACCCCAGGTTAATAGCCCCTGCTGCTTTAGACATCAGGACCAAGCGAGGCCAGTGAGTTAACAGAATCAATTGCCATCCTCCCCCCCCCATTCCAGGTTAATAGTCCGTGCCACATTAGACATAAGGATCAAGTGATGCCTCTTAGAGTAAATGGGCTCAATTATCATCCCCTTTTCTTCCATTCCAGGTTATTAACCCTTATTGCACTAGGCATCATGACCAAGTGATGGCCCTCTAAGTGAATGTTATCCATCCCCATCTCCCATCCCAGATTAATAGACCTTAAGTTCCGCACTAGGCATCAGGACCAAGTGACGGCCCTCTGAGTGAATGAAATCTATCGTCTACTGGTGCCCCTCCTGCTTGATGATGATGGGTTATTGGGCCAAATGATCCACTCGAGCTGCTACCAGATGAAAAGTTGTAGTCATAGCTCGACGAAGAGTGTGAGGACGAGGAGAAAGACTCACTGCTATTAGGACCATGACTGGAGCTACTTGTCTTGTCAACAGAGGAGAAACTGTTGCTACGGTAACCATTATACTGCTGGTAAGGAGTTTCTCCTCTGTGCAATGGTCTCTCTTGGACAGTAACTTGCGGTTCCAAATGGTTCTTCTGAAACTGAAAAGCCCTATACTTCTTTGCATGTTTCGTTCCAGCAAGGTGAGCTTCCGCGGATTCTATTCCAGTCACAGACACGTTGCAGATCTTGCACAGAAGCTTCTGGGGATCTCTGTCAACAGAAAAAAAATTCATGATGTCTTCCTGTGTGGCAGGATTCACAACATTTTGAGGGGGTTGCTCTGGCACTCTCAACGGTGCTGCTGTCGATGGTGTGCCAATTGGTGGCATAGCTTCTCTGTTGGTTCTCGGATTAGGAGGCGTCTCAGACATCTGGGCAAAGATGGAGCTGTCTTGTGTCTCGGTCATCGGCATGCTCCAAAACCTGTGCATGTGAGAAGGTGGGTTTTTACTGGCACTGTGCTGATGCATAAGGAAGTCTGACATTGGCTTATTGCGAGGGAGCACGTCGGGCCCAAACCCAGGAGGTGGTCTTACGGTGTTTGAGGTACGAACATGATCGTGAGTATCTGAGTCACGTGTCAAAGACAGGTAAGGTGAATCAACCTGTTGCATGCGGCTGTCATTCCGTGGTGCATATTGAGATGTCACTGTCGATGATGAAACGGCCGGATCATAACCGAGGCCCTCATGTATGGAAGTCATGTTCCCATGGTAACCAGTCAATTGAGTACCAAATTCTGGTTGCATCATATTCTTGGCTATAGCTGCAGTATGGAAACTCCCATTCATATCGTGGGTGTTGACGAGCGGGTTGAAATTCTCGTCCAAACGTGGTGATCTCTCCCATGCCACTCGATCCCCCTGGCCTTTGAGAGGTGGAGCAAGGTCCACAGGTAGCTGTGGTCGCCTTAGGGGAGCACTGTTGGTGTTATTATTGGGAAGAGAACTCAGAGAAGTGGTTTTTGTGACGTCTGTTGTCCCCTCTGCGCTGGGATTCAACATACGAACGATTGCACTGGTGGTAACAGGGGGTCGGTTCTCCATCGATGCGTACTTCATGTTACCGTAATGTCCTTCCATCTGAGCAGACTTCCTCTTTTGATGGGCCTTGCCAGAGACGTGTTCCTGGACCGGGATTTCACTGGTAAGATACACATTGCAGATCTTGCACTCATATTGACCTGTGCCTCCATCAAAGACTACCTCATTGGAGTAGATCTGCTGCCTGCTCAAAACAGGCCCTTCTGCATCACCCAAAAATATACTGGCAGATTTCTTCTTCTTTTGATGGGCTTTACCCCAAAAGTGCTGCCTAATTGTCTTCTCACTGTTCAAAGAAACCCGGCATATTTTACAGTGCCACTGACCGGTGGCTCCGACTGTCTCAAGATCCCCATCAAAATGGTTATCCATCGACCTTTGAAAATCTATTTCATCTACTCCTGGTAGAGTTTCATCCTCCTCCAAGTTTCCTTGGTGACTGGGAGGGTTCTCCAACGATTTTTCCTGAGTAAAGCTTTCAGAGGGCCATCTATTGCCTTCATTCTGAGTGATTACATTTGACTTAGAAGTCAGTTCATTACCGACAGAGGAGGTCAGAGACATCTGACTGAAGGACAATGATAAGTCAGTCTCGTTGAGTCCCTTGAGGATTTTCACTTTTCTGGCATGGTTTTTCCCCTTTAGATGCTGTTTAGCTGGCACCTCCCCCGACACGCTGAGTTTGCAGACCGTGCAGTAGAAATGTCCCGTCACCGGATTTCTTTGAAAAACCGTGGGATCGTCTGATGACGAAGGAGCCACCGATGACGGTGGGTTCATCGAAGCAGGGTCCAACTCTGGGACTGCAGAGGATAGGTTCAAGGAAAACTGCCGGTTCTGTATCTTCTGACGATGAGATTTGCCCCTGACATGATTGAGGGCTGGTATCTTTCCTGAACAGGTGCAGTGACACAACTCACAGAGGAAGATGTTCTGATCTTCTGTTTTCATGAATTCATCGAGGGACTCGTGACCATCCCGGTCTATTTGCTGAAGGGCAGGAAGAGACTTGGTCATGTCCTCTATCTGCTGCTTCTGTGCCACAGTCCTTTTGTGGGCCGGACTGTTAGTGTGTTCTGCGATATTTTCCCACCCGGTGAACGATTTCTGGCAAGGTGTGCAATACAGATGGTCCGTTGCCTCCATTTTTGTTGACCTGAAAATGAGATAAAAGAAAACTGCCATACAAACAACACAAGTGAAACTGCAGATTATTTCACCACTCATTAATGAGAATGATGAATGCATCATGTTTTCCGACTTGAGCTTCCTGTACAATCAACATTTAAGCCCAGGTCTATAAACCAAGTATCGCCCCTTGTAACAACTAACCTGACAAGTTATCTGCTTGGTGAAGATCTCACTGACCTTCCCACTGACAACATGCAGTTGATGCAAATAAGGTCAAACATATTTGTGGGGTGGATGGAAGAAATGACCCACTGTATGCTACGGTAACAAGGATTTACAGAATACTACACTGATAGTATGCATAACTTCACCTCGCAGGTATTGTACAACAATGAAACAAATAAAACAAAGGTAGGACAACAAGGTAGGGAAGACTTTGATCCTGCCACGACACAATCTCATCTCCTTCAATAACCATGCGAACTACCCTGTTTTGCTTTTTATGCATGATCCTCTATCCACACAGTGAGTTAAATGCGGAAGCTGCAGCACCTCAACTTATTAAACTTAGTGTGAACAAGTTATTCCTGAGCAACACCACAAGTTCTACTGTATCTGTAAATATTTGAATATTTCCCCTCTTGTGATTACCCTCTCTGTATCCTGTGTCTCATGACTGATCCAAATGGTTGGTTTGTACATGAGCAGAGATACTTGCACCTTTACCGTACAGATTGATTTGGGGTGTTTGTACTCTATGGATCCTTTCCTTACCATCCAGTCCCATCTCATCTCTCTCTACAGCAAACTATGCTCATCCACAAAATTATTCAAGTAGCCAAAGAAAGACCGATGTCGAGTTGACTGCCTGGCCTGTGGTAGGACATTCCAGGTTCACTGTAGTACTGACTACATCAGCTAGTTCATACAGTATATATGTTAGGGGTATATACACGGTATCTGAGCTGCCTGAGACAGGAAGTCAAGGGGTTTTTCCTTTCTTTTTCTTTTTTTTGTGGTTGAGGGAGGGCACTGCACTACCCTACACACAATTACATAGTGCCAGCAGGCATGCCTACAGTATAAGCATAAATTTATGTACACCAGAACATGAATCCACCAAGCTAATTAGTTGTCACCACCAGCAAAGAGGCTCAGTGTTAATCATGGCCAGCCATCAAAGAGGGATAAACTGATTAAAGAAGAATCAGATTTTGTCACCTGCTAGGCAGAGAAAGCACTGTAGTTGCTAACCTAAACCATGTTTAAAGTTTAAACCATGTTTTCTTTCAATTTTTCTTCCTGCCTTGATGTACCCTAGAATGATATTCGTTGGGAAAGTGTTTTGCCAAAGGTCATCAATGTGTACCTTAATTTTGCATGTAAACACTGATGACCTTCAACTGACAACATTTCACCTGCAAAGCTAGTGAGAGACATAAAACACATACAGTACGGTACTCATGAATATTATCTATGGGACGTCAAGATGAGGAAAAAAAAATATAGTGGATTGTTTTGTCTCTATACCGAGGAACACACTCTCTGACAAAATTTGCCACACATCTGTACAGTAGATCATTCTTTAATACAAATCTGCCTGATTTGGAGAGGGAAAGAGTAAAAAGTTAAAACGTAAAATGACACGTCCCAACTACCTGTACCCTCCTTTAAGAAACTTTAAGTTGCTTGAGGATGACCAAATTTTGTTTCTCATATGGTTCTTCATTCCCCAGACATGTTTTCAAATCAGTGAGAATCTAAAAAAAGCTTTCCATCTTATAAAAGATTTGTTCAAACAATGTCATGCACCTTAGCGATGGAATTGTGAACAGCAGAGTTAAATGTATGCGAAATAAAAACAGCAAGGAGCTGGATTTTTTTTACGATAAGATGTTTCAACTTCCTTAAATGTTGTGTGACAGGAAAATTACATTTTTGGAGTATTGGATGCACTGATCACTGAAAACGATGAAAGTAGCCACAACTTCGGACATCAAAATCGATCAAATGTTGACAAGTTTAGAACACATGTTGCAACATAAATTAACATTGGCTGAGTATGCAAATTTGTAACATCAAGAGATGATCTCCAGTGACACTGTATACATCTTATTATGTTATCTTTTGTTGACTCATGCATATTTAAAGGACAATTGAGAATTTTACATGCCAAGAAAATTTTATTGTGGAAGCATACATGTAGTATTTTCTTCTTCAAAAACACTGATATCACTCACCACTTGACGTGAAAACAAGTAATTTACATTTTTAGAGACAAAAGAAGAAATACTGATGCTGTGCAACACTCTAAGTCATCTGTTCTGCATTTTCATCAAATTTGAGAAGACATGTACCTCAAAAACGATAATAGATGTGAACAAAATTCCAATGGATGGTCATTCGGGATTTCACTCGGCAACATTACGAAACCAGCTCTTTCTAATCACCTTTGGCTTTTTTTGGGATGTTCCTATGGTCCTACTGTTCAATGGGTAATTTTGTTCGCAACGAGACAAATTTTGCAAACAGATGTGCCCCCAATTTTCCCAAAAAGCAAACATCTTTTACGGAAGTGTCTATATTCACCCAGACATGTTTGAATACTGAATGTTTGCAATTACTTACAACTTGAACAGCTGTTAGTCAATCAGCTACATTGATTGGAATTTCACTTGAAGGTTTTGTAGGGGTTTTAGGATTGTGTGAACAATAGACCTACATGTAATTATCCATTTACTGTGCTATCATGTGAAAAGATTCAATTTTTTTTTTTTTTTTTAAAGTGAATTACTTGAGGTACGGTGTCCTTGATCCCACTCACACCGCCACTGAACGCTCTTGGCCCACGTGACCTTTCGTGCCACTATCATAGGCCTATGTGCAGTGCACATGTACGTTGAAAGTCAATCAACTAGGAGAAGGTCACAAACTTAGACTGACACTGCAGTCAAATCTAATCCGATATCATACATAGATCTACGAGTTTCAGCTTTCTACACACTGAGTCAAAAAGTTTCAAAAGCTTGAGATATTATATTTACATGTGGCAAATGTTGCTGACAAATACTAACATGAAATGTCAACCATGTCATGGTGCACAACATCATTATGACGGTGCTGTGTTGTCTGATGATGAGCTCAGCTGGCTGTTTTTACAGTTAGTGGCAGGGCTGGGCTTTATTTCAAGTCCATGTGATATATGACTAGTATCTATCCCCATATGGGAAAGTGAGTATGCCCAGTTGGTATAGAAATTACAGGCCAATAAAGCTGCATGCATGATTCATGGATACAAACCGTACATGGCAACCTGCCACATCACAATCTGTGGGGCAGTTCTGTCTCTCAAACATATACTGTACAGGTCTACAGTAACAAGTTTCACTTAATTTCAGTGTCAGTCATTAGATAGCTTCATTCATGAGATGCCAAGGAATTCAGCTTTACTGTAAGCAACATGATTACCTAAAGACGGTCCATCTATTTTTTATTTTTAGCAAATTAGTCTTTAGCATGATGAAGACAAAGGCATTGACAGCACTTGGATTCCAAATTTGTGGTGCATCTTGTAAAACCTTCTGTAGACCTGCACTGCTGTGGGATTATTACTTTGGTAATGCCACACTTTGCACACAGCCACACTTTGGGCACCCCTAAAAATAAGCCCGAAAATGCGATGTCCTTAGTAGCTTGAAAAAAAATTTCAACTGCCATGTACAGCACCTTGTAATGACTGAAGTAAGCTGAAGCACTGTTTATACTTTAAATCATTCTTGGCTGATTGAAACACATAGAGGTAAATCATTCTAATCTCTGCAGTTGCCAAATAATGTTACAGATTTCCAATTCATGATTTTGACCATTCAATGGACTCATCCATGACCATTTTTGTTGCTAAATTGTTCACAGACATACAGTATATATGCCTAATGAGGGAAATTAATTGGTGTATCGTAGGTTTGCGTACAGAATTTGTTTGCAAGGAAACTCTTCATGTGATTATCATGCTAACATTATGAGGTGTGAGAAGTTTGGCAGGTCAACATTGTATTGTTAAGTCATAACATAACGTAACAAGTTTAAGGGCAAAGGGGGGCAAAAGCCCCATAAGATGCCTGGTAATAAGTCCCCCCTAAAAAAACCCCCAGAAACAAACAATACCCTACATACAGTTGCCCATCATAATCAGAAGCTATTTACTGAAGTGGAATTCACAACCAAATCAGGCAGACTATTCAACTCATTTACATCTCTACTGTAAGTGAGAAGCTAAACTTTCTCACATCAAGCCTAGAGAAGCATTTCATCAGCTTCCTACAATGGTCACAAACATGGGAATTAGGAAAAAATCTACGTAATCACAATTAGACAGAGAATTTCTACCAGGCAATTCAGGTGCATTGGTTATCAGATTCCATGGATTTACCAGATCAGGTCAAATTTGAAGTTGAAACTTGCTAAAAGTAAATCATTACTAGATTCAAGGGGAATCTGATTTTCTGGCAGATAGAAATTCCAAGGTTTGTACAGGTCATATGAAAAGCTGTTCCCATTGGCTCGTTTGATTTCAAGAAACATTGACAGCAGGGTTGGAAAACCTTGCTGAATTCCCCGCGAACACAGTAGAAAATCCACCAATTTCCGGCTGACATTTGTGTAGGGATAGAACCCCTGGTGGGGGGTTCAGGGGCAAGTTCCCGGAAAATTGGAGTTCCTAGCACATCGAAGGGGTACAGTAAAATTGTGCAGCTGAGCACAAAAAATATAACTGAAAACTCGCCACAATATTTGAAAAATCAATCATGAAAGCTTAACGTTAGGCTATTTGCGTTGTTGCAATATACGGTACCTTTTTAAATGTGAAGAAGTGTCACTTACAAAATGTCAGAGACGAGTGAAACTTGAGCCTGATATTGCGCTAAATAGACATGCAATAGGCCTGGAATGTCTTGATCATAGACCACTATACACTGTCAACTACTACAAGCTGTGCTACTTACAAACAGCTCCTCGAGTTTGCCAGTAAAAATCCTGGCATGTTTCCAAGAAAAGTTTTTAACTGCAAAAATGTGAACACCTGTTCCAAAATGGACATTTATCACATTCAAAATACTCAAATTCAGCCACCTGTTGCAGCTACGACATTTGTACCTAACTTTTTCATCCCTGATAACTGTGACCATTAACAGGCAGCAGAAATTTGCAGCCAAAAAAAGTTAAAAATGAAAGTCATTCCCCATATTTCAAAATGGTTTAATTGAGGCAATTTTTTTACTTGCGTGTAACGTTGCCTTTTCCAGAAAGGTGTTTGGCGCTACCATTGCATCTGTGTGTAGGACTGTAAACGTCAAGAAGGTACAAAGGTCAAGCCATGCCGCGTGGGTCTGTTGCGCCGCTATGTACTGTGTGTATGTTGTGTACATACGAACCTACTGTATGAAAGCACTCCCTTCTCATTAATTGCCCAGAGAACCTTGTGCTGAGTTCGGAGAAAATAAAAAAAAAAACACGGAAACTGACAGAGATGAAATTGTGCACGAGTTCCGCGCGAATCATCCTTGGGCACTGTGGTTCATACGGTGTGTAGGGCGGCTGAAGTGTGCCTAAAAGTAAACTGGCAATAATTTCTGGTTACTTGCGTGGTCGTGGGGGATATACTGGACATCGTGGTTTATTTGCATAGAGGTAACATGCGCTATTTGCCTATGTGAGTATAGTAAGCAATAGCGATCAACAGAGCTTCTTTTAATATCTGTTTAACACATTTTCCCTGTTCTCCCTCATTTATTTTGTTTCTCTGAAGATTTCCCGTTTTTTTTCCCATTTTTCATAAAAAAAAGTGTCCCGACACGCAGGATTTCCTGCTAGCGTCGCCGATTACCCGCGAACCAGGTTCGACAGGTTTGCAAGGTTTTCCAACCCTGATTTGACAGCGAGGCCTTCTTGGAGAGAGGTTAAGCCGACTACTGTATCACTAAAATTGGTTGCCCACCCTATGCAACGTATATAGGCTGTAGGCTGTACAGTAGTCCTAGGCTGTATAGTTAGATCCGATCTTGATGCGGTTGTGAGTCAATGCCCAGCAGCTACCATCACATCAGGTATAAACAAATAAAACTTTGCAAACCTAAGACTAGGCCTAATATTATACAGATTAATAATGGTAATGTTAATGAATTCAGTAACAGGACATACACTGGTCATACCTTGTCCGCACAATTAATGGGCGTGTATAATCGTTGCATGCATCAGCTCTGACTACATTTGTTATACTATAGTCAACAGGCATCCCCCACGTAGTACTACTAGTCTAGGTTATGCCCTTGGCTATATATATTTATCTACAAAGTGGGACACTAATTCTAGCGGTACACAAAACTTGGCCTATTTTTACATCCTTACGCTCACTACAAATGTCATTACTTAAACCTCTATTTCACATACTTCGATGAATTAGCACGTCTTTACGCACCTGCGACCACCAACATATTCATAAAATCACTGTTAGACCTAGTTATTAGTACGAATTTGCCATTTGCAAGGCAAGAGTTCGTGGCCATTTTGTTTGTTGTCGGGCAGTTTGCGTGACTAGCTTCTAAAACCTTCCTACTGTATCCTTGAAATGCAACAAGCATAAGGTACAGAGCAAACGTTTGCTGGGCAGGTGAAGCCCAGTGCTAATCACTGTCAAATTCATGTGTAACTATAAGAAGCGTTGGGACACCTGTGACTAATACCAGCATCTGTGAACTATCGCTTAGAATTCGATCCACTGAATATGCGTACAGTCTGTAAGCTATTAAAATTCATGTAGGGCCTATGCAGGCGTAGGTTAATCAATTACGCCTACACCCAGTAGCACTCAGTACTACTTCTTTTCCTTAGGCTATGAATTCATGATTATGAATGCTCTTTTGGGGCAATCATTAGACATTAAGAAAGACTCATAGGCCTTAATATAGACACCTTGGATATCAGATGAGAAAAATCTCTAAGCGTTCGCAAGTGTTTAGGTTTACATTACCACAGTTGAAGCCTGGCCTTGGCAGACCTGTCCCGGCCTAGCTTAGGTCTACCTTGGCTACAGTACTGTCCTAGCCTAATATTAGTCAATACTGTAGGCTAACGTTACAGGTGGACGGTATGTTTCGCTAAATTTTAATTCGCCCGCGTAAGTTAGGCCTAGCCGAAATCTTACCGTAAAATAAATCGTCGAACTGTTTTCAGGTGACGAAATTTCTACAGATGAGACATTTTAGTTACTCGATAACAGCCAAAGTTTGAATAAAAGAAATGATTCTTGTAGACAGCTGCCATCCTATGTGCTGTACGCACTACCCTGATGATTTGAGGCTAAATGTGAACTCTGTGGTTTTCCCAGTTTCGACATTCACAATCACAATGTCTGGTGTGTGCATAACTGAGCGACACTTGCATGCTTTACTTAGAACGGGGATTCCCAAACCCTGCATGGCGAAGCGCTTAATACGCGCAACCTTAACCGTGAGTGGGTCACATGACGTCACAGTTTGTTTACTTCGCTGAAACGTTATGGGGCCCTTACTTTACTGCAATACAAAATAGTGCTCAACGAGAAAATGTGTCGCTCATCAAGAACCGAGAATATTTTAAGTCGAGCGCCCTCCCTTACTCGCGCGGACAACCGCCAAACGTAGACAAACGACTCGTGAAGTCGACTTAATATCGTGACGAAATTAGTATCCTTTTATTAGTTCCTTATTTTCCCATACATGTACATGTAATGTATGAGCTGTGATATGGTAGTTGCCTGGTGGGTTAATGGGTATTATGGCTCTCTCCTACAGTTGCCATGGTAACATTTGGTTGATATTTGATACGTGGGGTATATCCTCGTATGGAACTTAAAGCTGGAATATGAATTGACAATTTTGTCAGTCAAAGTCAAATTCAGCGGAATAGGCCATAGCCACCACAGAATAAGTCTTGTCTTTGCAGAGATGAAAATCCACATCCATTCCCAATTGGTCTGTTTAATTTCAAGTAACGGTAATTGACTATGGTATGCTTTTTTGGAGAGTATGAATTTTGTAGGGCCAACAAAAATGTCCACTCAATTTTCATACTCAGATATCTGCAAGATGAATATTTAGACCTCTCTTCAGCTTTTGTGATTCGTGATCTTTTCCCCTTCTTTCTCTCTCGAGAAACACTGGTGAAGAACAAATATAGAGACGACCAAGTGATTACTTGTACAACTCATATTCCAGCTGTCCCATAACACCCCATTGGTAAAGGTTTAAAGTTGTGACCATGTGGGTGGGTGTGCGTGTGTGTGTGTGCGAAAGAAAATTCCTGTTTCAAAATGATTAAGCGCGAGCATAGTATGTGCATTAAACACACTGGGAGTCACACAAACGCGATTCAAGTCATGCAATTTTCAATTAAAATTGAGCAATTCATTTTGCCATTTTCATTAACTAACGTAACATATGTTGTGTAAACTAAAAGCACAATCAGCCCGAGGACGTTGTGTAGAAGCACCCACAATTAGAAAAGAGAGAGAGAGACCAAAACAGTTGAGAACAAGTAGGGCACGAGGGCATGGAAAAACAGTACACGCTAACAGACGCCACACGATGATGCAGTATAGGCCTATAATATTGTTATGTTATTGGGGAAGGGGGAGTCGTTTGGGGTTTTCAATCTTGGCATTACTGATCCTGCCGGGGGGGGGGGGGGGACGTCGTGGCCGTTAACGATATAGAAAGTTCCTCGTGACAGGGATAAAGAGACGTCAGAACAGAGTTGAAAGTCAAAGAGAGATTTGATTGAATCAAAGTTCCATTTATTAATTGCTGATTTGTCTGGCACACACAAATTAGATAAATCAAGTAGACGATGATGACTGACCATTATATGACGTTGACGAGAGCAAAAAAAAAAAAAAAAGAAAAAGACGTTAAGGTGGCACAGGCCTATATAGTATACAGAGACAGACGGGCTAGAGGCTCTTACAGATCAACGGCAAGATCGCCAGTGTCGGACTGATGGTTGAAGGTAGCTGAACCCACGATTCTGAGGTTGGAAGTCACGAGGTCGACGATGCGGATAACCAATCAAAATCATATGTTCTATATGCAGATCTCCCCCCCCCCCCTCCTCAATGAATTCACCAATCCCGTAATTATTGGGGAATCTTTCGAAGATTATGCTCCACCGATTTCTACCATATTATATTTTTTTCTGTAATGACCGGCTGAAGGAAATAAAATGAAGGTAAATAAAGTCGAGTAAACACCGGAAATTAAACTCTGTGTGAACCTTGAAGTACGGTACATAGCCCGCAACATTCACTACATACAACAACATTGTAGGCCGTTAGAATAGTCTCACTCATCTCACATTCGGATAAAGATCCGGCAGATCAGATCAGAATATGTGTACATGACTGTAAAAAATGTCTGTAAAATTACAGGAAATAAAACAAAGAAATAAATAAGAATTACAGAAATTGTCTGGAAACTAATTACCAGAACATTTCTGTATTCCTTTTGTATTTCTTTATTTTATTTCTGTAAATTTACATTTTACAATGTACATTTTGACAGTGTATTATCTTACCACAGGGAGAAGGCCAAGGATAAAACCAGCAATAAAGAAATAACTTGGCCGTTCTTTCCTCTCTGTCCGATTTTATTATTCCCAGATTTGGTCCAACATTTTTACAGATCAAAGAAGTACTTGAACTGAAAAAGAGCATTTGACTTGATAATCATTGATTTAAAATTTGAAGAAAAAGATAATGCCTCAACTTTCAAAATCTGGTTAATTCACTGACAGAATTTCTGACAGATTCAAGGGTAATTGTTCATCCTAAATTTGCTGAGTGAATGAATGGTTTAATTTCAGCAAGGCTTCTACCTTGACAACATGGTATGCACGGTCGTGCTGAAAACAACATAAACATTTAAAGTAATCAGAAATAAACCACGGTAAGAAAGCACGGCTTATTTTAGTCACTGATGCCAAGTAATATTTCAAACGACCTGCCTCTATATTCCATTCTGTAGTCTTCACGACGTGTTTTCGTACGTGAAAATCCCATGAAATCCCATCAGCCATTGAAATGCATGCGTAGATGATGAAGAAACCACAAATGATAGTAATCCCCGTTGTTAATCGTATCTTTTTTTATCTGTTCATATGAGATGAGGTGAATCCACAGCCCTTATGTTTTAAACTGAGCTAATCATATCTCGTGCCTCAACCTCAATCTCCACCAACATGTAAACGGTAAATTGCAGTGAACATTAAAAAAAAAAAGGTTAAGTATGACATGTATCCACAAGATGTACAAAATATTGTTTTCTTGTGCTTGGAATTACCGCAGGACGCTTTCCTTCAAGTTAAGGGAGGTATTTGCTTAGTAAGATGAGTAAATTCAAATACCATATCTGGCAATTGTCACAATTTCCAAACGGGCTGAGAATGAGAAAAGACGTGACATCTTTGCATGTAACATTTGGACCACCTAAGGTGCGTAGGGGCGCTATATCCAAATACGATATATGCGAGTTTGCTTTCATTGCTCTGAACATGCGCACCCTCCTATGACAGATATTCTGCACATATTTGAATCAACTGGCAAGAGTATGGAAGGCCGACAGACGGGCGCAGTGGCTTTCTCCGTACTATGACGTGACTTAAATATCAACTCGATCTTTGACACTTTCACAAGATTCACATGGCATGAAGTAGGGAAATTTCCTACCAACTTAAATTGTTACATTTGACTTACATGGTATGGAAATATAGTATTCGTGCTTAGTGCACATTTCTCTTTGCAATGATGTTAAATTTAGACATGTTTAAAATCAATGTGTACCGGCAATTGAGTTGGTATTAGTACCTGTTATTATGCATGTTAAGTAGGCCAACGGTTTGGTTCACATTAGAGGTCAATGGCAGGTTTCTATCCTTGGATCAGGGCCACGTTTAGGCGTATATGTTGTATACACCACGGCACTCGTCGACGAGGGACGGAGTGATCAGCAGGAGGGTACGGTGACAGTATTGGCACAGTTGTAGACTAACTGGCTATACTTTATTAACCCCTGCCTGTGTCCGTTTATTCTGTATTCTACTAGTGATTGGTGGAGTCATAATCATTGTATTCTTGGCTCCCCATTTTATTGAAAAATAAACTTTTCGATCGTTCGACCTTCTTCACTGTTGAGCTTAATGTACAATGAGTGTAGAGGCAAAAATGTCGTAAAATTACACGTGAACTTGAACAAAATAATGACAGATTACAAAGGGTGAATAAGGCAATGGGCTACAAAAAGTTGCAAAAGGCAAAGTGAGAAGGTTAAGAGCTAAATTGAAGCGTTTCTGAGAGTGTCTTTCATTTCTTTTGTTGAGACCAAAGGGTTTAAGGGTTTGTAATTGTGCTGTCCAGTAGAATTCACATTTGAAAAGATTTCTGTTCGTCTTGTTAGTATTTTTGGATTTGTTCGAAAGGGGGTAAACAAAAATCGGATAAGCTGTGGGGGGGGGGGGGGGGGGGACTGTTGAAGTGAATAGCCACTTAACACCTCCAAATGGACGAAGTTTAAAACATACACGTCAATTGCGTATACTTTCAAGACAAAATCGGTTAGTTTATCCCTCACTTCGGGGGATTACCGTAGAGAATGTGTACATATAGGTTACCCTTTGCTACTACTGGGCGCGTATTTCCGATGTGTGGGTTTATGTACAATCTGCATATATATGTAATATCACATTCTAACATCATGTAATCTTACGTACTTTATTGAGCTAACGTGATATTTTTACTCTCAACCTTTAAAACACTGACCCAGTGCAACCAGAAAATGTATATTCATTTACCCTTTTGCTAAATAATTTCACACATGGGTTCCACACAAAATACCCTATTGCGAATATTTATAAGTATGATATAGATCTGACATCGATTTGTCATGATTAATGTAATTAATGCTTAATTGCGTAATTAAAACAAAAAATTTGAAATTAGTCAATGGAATACATTGTTAGTAATATGCATATCACATGAATAAACTTGTTTCGGGGAAATATTGTTATTATTCTTGAAAAAAAAGACCTAAAAGGGCTCGCACTCACAGCTTTTCTGATGTGATGGTAATATTGTGATGGAAATATTGTGGTGGTAATGTTGTGATAATAATGTTGTGACGGTGATTTTGTGATGGTAATATTGTGATGGTAATATTGTGATGGTAATGTTGTTATGGTAATGATGTGATGGTAATGTTGGGATGGTGATATTGTGATGGCAATGTTTTGATGGTAATGTTGTGATGGTGATTTTGTGATAGTAATGCTGTAATAGTAATGCTGTGAAGGTAATGTTGTGATGTTGATTTAGTGATAGTAATGTTGTGATAGTAATGCTGTAATGGTAATGTTGTGATGGTAATGCTGTGATGGTAATGTTGTGATGGTGATGTTGTGATAGTAATGTTGTGATGGTAATGTTGTGATGGTGATTTTGTGATAGTAATGCTGTGATAGTAATGCTGTGATGGTAATGTTGTGATGGTGATTTTGTGATAGTAATGTTGTGATAGTAATGCTGTGATGGTAATGTTGTGATAATGATTTTGTGATAGTAATGCTGTGATGGTAATGCTGTGATAGTAATGCTGTGATGGTAATGTTGTGATGGTGATGTTGTGATAGTAATGCTGTAATAGTAATGCTGTGATGGTAATGTTGTGATGGTGATGTTGTGATAGTAATGTTGTGATAGTAATGCTGTGATAGTAATGTTGTGATGGTAATGCTTGTGATGGTGATTTTGTGATAGTAATGCTGTAATAGTAATGCTGTGATGGTAATGTTGTGATGGTGATGTTGTGATAGTAATGTTGTGATAGTAATGCTGTGATGGTAATGTTGTGATGGTGATTTTGTGATAATAATGCTGTGATAGTAATGCTGTGATGGTAATGTTGTGATGGTGATTTTGTGATAATAATGCTGTGATAGTAATGCTGTGATAGTAATGTTGTGATGGTGATTTTGTGATAGTAATGTTGTGATAGTAATGCTGTGATGGTAATGTTGTGATGGTGATTTTGTGATAGTAATGTTGTGATAGTAATGCTGTGATGGTGATTTTGTGATGGCAATGAACTGATTTATTATCTGGCTACCATGAAGAACCATGAATCGTTCGGTGTTATCACTACCTACACATATGGTAAATACAAATACCACACACCGACACATTGATGGTTACAATGACCGTTCCTTTTGGTAATACAAAAATCAATGTCAACTTTCAAAATGGGATGATTTCTTACCACCATGAAACTTTTGTGAATATACCTCTCAGATATGCAAAATCCCAATGTTCATATGTGTAAAAATACCTCAGTGTTTGGAGTGTCACTGCGAAGGATTTACAAATTTAATTAACCCCTTTTCAGGATAAATATACCGGTTCATCTTGTCGTATGTAGACATTGGCCTCCGTTAATAAAATTTAACATATTCTGTTAGCGTGTCCTCAAAAACATTACTTGCGCCCCTTCAAAGTAAAAAAAAGAGGCAAATACAAATTCGAGTGTATTATAGAAGAACGCATACCTATGCATTCGTTATTCTGTGAAAAGAATTTCATAGAAAGCACTTTTGAAAGTACAACACGTTCATGTTCACTGTAAAGCACATCTTCCTGTTGATCATACCTCGGCATATGATCGCATACCTGGCTATATCCAACAGTTTAGTGTTCTGTATTTTCCATTCACAGGCGTTTACCTTGACATTAAAGCGATGATTGTGTTTGTGCTACCAAAATAACTTGAGTATACTCCCTTTATTCAACTTTACATTGTGTGATATCTTGTGATATTCATGATATGAAATGATTATATGTTAAGCGGTTGCAGGGGCACCGTCTTCTGTCATGCTGTATCACGCTGTAGGCACATATGACTCTATCTGGAACGTACAGGACTTGATTCAACATTTGGTATCTTCGCAAAGGTCGAAGGGCAGATTTGAAAACTGGTAAACCAGAGCGCAACGTGAAACATACGTGCAATAAGCAACGCTTGAAGTTTCTCAAGTTAAGTATTTAATGATTAAATATCACGAGACATTGCAATTAGATAACATCGTACGTATTTTGAGTAATGAAGTTATGACTATATTGGCTAATAGCACGCTTAGTAGGACTAGGTATAGTCATGAAAGTGGTGCCACTCACAGTGACGGAAAAAATCTGTCAAACAATTTCATTTTGGATTCCTTATGCTTATCAAGGATATTGTGAAGTCTTTCTTTTACATCCGTTTCCGAGAGGAATCTCAAAGGGTTTATGTGATTTCAAAGCTTTGTTAAGTACTTTTCCATTTTCCTTGTGCCATCATTACATGCTAAGCACTCAAAAAAAAAAAAAAAAATCGTGTAAACACTTAAGGTGAGAATTTCTACAATTAAATTATTTCTTTTTGTTGAACTTTATTGAAATTGAATTGTAACTTGTGAGTAGACAAAATTCCTATAAAAACTTCTAAATTTACATAGATCAGCACATGTACAAAGCCTCAAAATGTCTTTTTTCATTTTGTGTATTTACGCATCGTATGTCTTTTGGTATTACGCTAAAAAGTTGCGAGGTTTCACGTAAAGTGTCAAGTAATTAAAAGCCCGCATTGCCCTGTTGTATTGTTCCAGTCAGATGATTACCGTGATACATTCTTCAGCACAAAATGCATGCTGATTCAATTTTCATTTGACAAAATCATACTTAACTTTCAAGGAAATTTTGAATAGCATCAGCTTAAAACGGTAACTAACATGTTGTCATTTCTATCGCAGCTACTCGGACATATCAAAATGGCCACAGCCGTCAATTTGTAAGTATTAAGATTCCTAACTAATGAATCTTTGGGATGGCAGACAATGAAAGCTAAATAATTGGGTTGCAATATGCAACGCTATATTAAGAAGTATGTAATTGGATTAGTTCGTGATTGGGGGTTACGGAAAATCCCATGCTAGTGCCTCAAGTTGTGTGCCCAAAAGCTGTGCACCTTGCAGGGCACATCAGACTCAAATTAGCATTTTAGGTAAAAAAAATCCCAAACATGGATCGATGTTTGTTCAATTAAATGTGTTTCTCTACTGATCACTGACTTTATCACATCTGCATCATGAATAGTCATTTGGCTACGTAACGTGCCGTATGAAGACAGACATTGTTGACACGTTGTAAAGCATGTTTACTTTTTGTCGGAGTTCTCTTCGAATAAAAGTTGTTGTTATTGACAAACCCAAATGTCCTTTCCTTGCCGTCTCTTTATCCAAATTTCGTTTTGTATATATTCACAAGGTTAAACAACTTTGAACCTGTTCCTTGACTGTAGAATAATGATAATGCACAAATCTGTGAACGGTATCCTGTTTCATAAGAAATTAGTTTCGTGCATTTGCGTGCTCTTATTTGCTAACGTTCAAACTTCAATGATTCTAAACATTTGAACTTCTGTATCTCTGTTTGAAAACCTACCTCGTGCCTCGACTAAAAAAAAGAAAAAAAAAACAAAGAAAAAATTCGTGTTACTTTGTTGGTGACGTCCAGACAGTTGGTACGACCTAACAGCATGCTAACTGGCAGTTAGCAAGAGCATATATCTCAACTCTGTACCCTGTCTGCGTACCCAGTGGATGCAAGTATATGTGTGTGAGCGTCCTGACATATAGTCTCCGTAATTGTCGACCACCAAAATGGTACGGTGTCGTTAGTGAACAACAAAGAATGAAGACAAATGTTGCGGACGGGAAGTATTACATACTCTCTATAGTAATAAAGGTTGCACAGGAAAAAACAATCACTATAATTACGTGCACCAGATATAATTGTTAAAGCCTAACGACATTGTTTAACAGAAGGATAACAGATAACAGGTATCACAAAATTACAAGATGAATTTATTAATGTAAATGATATTTCGTAATTCCACTCTGACTATTAGTGAATAAGATATTAACTGCACGCTTTTCTTCATAGACAACATCAAAGCCACTTTTTGGCCTAAGCGACGTTATGGTTGAATAAAAATTGAAACGAATGTTGGTTGAAAAGCATCATAAGCTCACGTTTCACAGACATGAATTTCATATATGAACACATATGGCATATTTGTTATGGAAATTTCAAGTGAATACATGCAGTTAGTAATTGCGTAATGCACACGGCTAATGTTGAATTTCAAAGGACCAAACTTGTCCATAACCAAATCGTTTGGCTTTTCTGTGGCTCTTCCCTTTTCAACACCGCGTCCTTGCTTTTTATACATCAGTCACCTCAAATTGTCAGTGATGATGTTGTATGTTCTCTTTCAAAGATTTGTTGTCACATTTCTCTTTTTTTTTCCAAACATTGCATTTTCTCGTCTAGAACACAGTGTACTAAAATTCCAAGATTCAGTGAAGATGTCAATCTCCGGGTATTTCATTTTGACGTCCTGCAAGACGGTGGCCATCTGTCCGTTTCTGGTTACAACAATAAAGGGAAGGTTACATTCATAGACCTCTTCAAGATAACCGACATCGGCCATGGTGACGATAAACCACTCCTAGAAAACTCGAAACCATTTTACTCCATAGAACCTTCATCTTCTGGTTCAGACAACCGTCGAACTACTTGTTTGCTGGATGACACTCACTTTGTAACCTGTTCTATGAATGTCATACAAATATATAATACTGATGAGGACTCCGTGGAAAAGGAAGTTGAACTCGGTGGGAAACCCAACTGTATGGCTATAAATGATAACACTGTATACGTTGCGTTATCGTCGTCACAGGTGGCCATGTTTGATTTCAACTTACATCCAGAGAAGACGATAAAGTTAAAGAGTAAATACTTTTCAAATCCGCCATTGGACATGGCGGTTCTCCAGCGGCGACTGTTCGTATGCTCAAGTAAGGGCGCCGTGAGCATGTACACTATTGAAGGACATTTAGAACTAGTATACAGACAAGCGAATATCGAATATAACGTAGCACTAAGTGTGACAGTGAGTGAAAAACGTGGGTTACTTTTTGTCTTATGGGGCGTTGGCTCTTACGTCGGGTCAAGTTTCCATATACAGTCCTAGACTCGTTGCGGTATACTCCCCATTCGAAGGTCATTTTAGGGCTGCATTTAGTGTAGCGACAGATTCCTGGAAAATAAACTTATGTGACAAAGACGACAGATTGTTCGTGGTGACATCGAGGAGTGGAGAAGTTTATGCATACAATGTGGTGAGTTGTAATACACTACTGGATCAATTGGATAACTTCGGCCGCAACATTCACGTCCGTATTTATGTAGTCTTTTTTTTAAAACTAGGACCCTTTACAAGGCTACAGGAAGATGTAAAATGATGATGCATGTAAATTCAATTTGTAACTCTGCTACGAAGAAGTTATTCTTAGCCTGCGATTTCAACAGATTGAAAAATAACGAAGGTAATCCTTCAAGGAAGGTAAGTTTATGACATTCTCTGTTTTCCCTTAATTTAAGAATAACACATTTACTGGGAAATACTCATACTGGAAAGACGACCACAATGGTGCAACCAGAGAAGGTATTCTCTGCCCTTTGGACTTAACACCACACGTGGGTAACGTGCAATTATTAATCGACATGTGACGTAAACAATTACGTAGATGTTTTAATGTTCGGCTGTCTCTGAACATTTGTTGAAGTTATTAGAATATGTGAATAACCACTCGCTAGAGAGCTAATAATTTGACTTATTGATAGACTTTAAAATAAACCAACTAATTTCATAACAAATATTAAAACAAAAGTTTTAAAAAGTTACACATGGAGAGACCTGTGGAGAAAAAAATCGGCCCCTCAGGCCATCCTACCACAAGAGACCACCGGCTAAAAGAACCATTTACCCGTAGTCCGTTCTTATCCCTACGTGACTCGTTTGAGTCATAACTAAAAGCATGACCTAATTTTACGTGCATGCAATTTATTTACTATTGTCGTTGATGTTTATAGTATATATATATTCGACTCATATTTTCAGTACAATAGTTTTGCATTAGGGCTATATGTGCTTTGTAAAAACGGCTTTGCCTGGAGAACATTTATTGTTGATTTATTTATTGTGTATACGGGATGGATTTAGCGTGGATTCGATGTGTGTTCGTCTTAATCAGCATTCATGCTGTTTTACTTTCTGAAACACGAAATTACAAAGTGATATCACAAAATGACGAAATGATAAATTATTACTACCTTAGGCTATTATACAAAATTGACTGAAGATTGTCGAGCAACGGGTACTGTCCATAGACAGCTACTGAAGGAAGGTTTGGTTTGTACGTAAATCCCTCTGTTTGGATTTTTACCGTCGAAAAAGCAAATAGACGATTCACCTTACGTACCAGTCGTGTCATTCGCAGATAGCTTACCTCATTTAATACGTCATCTTGAAATAAACTTGTAAACGTCATGACAGTACGTACCCAGCTAACTGTATAAACGTTATATAACGTTTTTAAAACGCTTTAAAAACGTTTTATGTTAGCAGGGTATTTTCAACCGCCTGTCTTAATATTACAGTGACGTTCTGTCGTTCAACAACTAAGTCAGTATCAGTCCTCTGGTGTAGAGGACATTTCTCATGATGACTTCGATCGTCTTCAGCGCAAGCTGGTTCTATCTGATACTATTTTACCTTTTCCTTCATTGTTTTTCATAATGTGGCCTAATCTTCATATCTATTTCACCGTTTAGAGTGACATCTTCACCTTTGACAATACAGTGAGATCAGTGGGATTTGTATTGGAGAAAGCGGAATGTCTCAAACTGGCCCGCTACTTCAAGATTCCTCCTGAAAAGTCAAATACCATCATCAGTGGACACTCGGCCTCCCGCAGTCTTCTCGAATATCTCCGGGAGAAAAAGAAGATCGCTGAAGATGACGTCGCCAATTTTATGACAGCGTGTTGTCAAGAGGGAATAATTAAATCTGCAGAAGTGCTCATTTACTATCAGCACTTCCAATGTAAGTTACATGTCTTCATACTTGTGAGAGAGTATGAAGAAATACTAAAACTTATGTAAGCAATAAAAGTCAGGAACGTTAACGACAAAGCTTGATTATACGTGTAACCGGCGTAACATATTCATTCATACCTTAAGTCACATCTGAAGTAACAAGTAACGTGAGTTATATTACGTAAATTGTGTGTTCTTGATTAATTTGTTAAAGTGTTCTGAAATGATACGCAAATGAGAAAACGTTGAGGGAGCCAACTTTGTGGGAAAATATGAATAAAATAGGACGGAATTAATTTCTTAAAAAAACGCCATCCCTTGTTATTTACCTCGGAGAAAGTGGAGAAATTATTACGGTTAAATTAAAGAACAAAATCCACATGTTTGTGTTTTTTTTTTTTTCAATGATGTAAATAACAGAGCTCCGTTGAACAGTGTGGGTTTTAGAAGAATCCAACGTCATAGTTATCATGTAGAGCTTAATATTACCATCAGCAATTTCAAATGGAGATTAGAAAATGCTGTAACAGTGTTTAATGTAATAGAAATGGTTTAGCTTTGAATCAACAGTTTTTTTCACATCCTTTGTTTAAAATATTCTAAAAAGTATCAAAGAAATAGCCACTGACAGGTGAATAAGTTTTTAAATGAAAGAGAATTAACTTTTTGCTGCATGGAGTTTCAAACCTCATGCCAATATCTTGTTACCAAGTCAAGATGTTACTATTTGAGGAAATGCTTCTATATGGGCAAGAATAGTTTCCAGTTACAAAAATACCATGTCACAGCTGAAACTTTAGTCAAAACTCCTTTTGTTTCCTTCGAAATAATACAGGTAGTTAAATTTACAGCAAATGAAAATCTCAATTACTTGCATTGTAGATTTACTTTAAAATGTTGTGGAAAAGAATGTAACATCCCTTAAACCATCATGATGTTAAATTTTCTGTTCAGACAATCACGATTGTGAAGAAATACATACTTAAGATATTTATGCAGCTGTGCCTGTATATGAAATCACTGATTTTCCATAATATAATGAAACAAGTTGAAATAGATATTTCTTTCAAAATTCATAGCAAAAATCAAACGACACATGTGAATAAATATTTCTAAATTGTATGAAGTTCAAATTTTCTTCTGCGATTTATGATTGTAAGGTTAATTTCTGGAATTGGAGCTGAAGAAAACTAGTGTCACTTCAAAGAAATACAACGTATGTTATTTGAAGTAACTAAGGTAACGTGACGACTATGAAAAGTTATATAAGAAGAATATTTGTAGCAATTGTCTTTTGTGAGACTGTGCCCTGATTTGCAAATAATTTACCGTCACTAATTAATATCATATTCACATTTGACAGACCAAAGAGTTAAGAGTCAACTGGAGAGAGCAACAGACGCAGATGAAGAAAGTGACTGATAGGTCAGACACAAAGGAATAGGCTACGCCGACCAAGACGTATGCATACAATACGCATTGCAACAAAATATCATAAAATATAAAAATACTGAAGTAAGTGTCATACGCTCTTAAGAGAGATGTAGTCAAATTAAAGAGAAAACTCACCACAGGTGGATTAACGAGAAACTGATGGATGGTTTGAATAGATTTGTGTAAGAGAGGATACTCTCGGAAAACCCTCCTTCATACATGGAAGACCTAATTAACATTTCATTTGCAACGGATGCAATGTAGAGATCAATATCACAGAACTCACTGTGGGCGTAATTAACCTTCTCTACATGTTTGGAAGGTCTACGTAAATGACTTTAATTAGTTCACATTTTCGTAACGTTCTTCTTGCACTATGTTTTTTCCTTATGAAGAACAGTGTGTATACATGTAAACATTCGAATATTCTAGGAAAAAAAAATAAGAGTAAAGATAGTAAGTGTCACCATAATGTTGCACCTATTTGAACTTCAGTCGTTTACACATTATTAATAACGAATTTTATGCACTGATCTACAATTAGGTAGCTCACTTTGTCACTATGTTGTGAGAATGGTTTTGTGTTGTATGTATCAACATGACGTTTCACCAAATTTTGTGTTACATTGTTGTTCAGTCTTTCTTGATACAAGTATTTTGTGGTTCTAGTTACAATTATGCTAAAATTTATACATATTTTTCATTTTTGTTTTTAATTTGCCTCGTTTAAAGTCCTTACTAAAGTTGACTTATCAATGTCTATTTATCACTGATTGGTAAGCCACACGTGAGTTCTGTCAAGTCTAAGAGTAATGACAAACCATAACAGGCCCATGACTTTTGGATGGGCTACTGAAAGCAGTAATTCATTCATACTTCATGAAATAATATTGCACCATAGCCTATTCATGAAGCAAAGAGCCATCTAACCTCAAACAGATCTTATCTATGATCAATGAATGTTATGCTTTGTGATTACTTGGATACATGTTGAGCCAACATCACCAGTTCACAATTAGTGTTTTCCTATCCAACTTTTCTGCTAACTGTTACTTTTAGTAACTTAAGTGTGCACCTAGATGTATAGGACATGAACCAGTCCTTGCAAATTATTCTAGTGTGAGGCAGTATGCATGATATTTCTGGAAACCCTGCGCAGTTTCGACACCCTGATATGCATGTAACGATGGTGACATTATTTTTCTCTTGTATTTGTTATTGTGCTCTATGTTTCTTATATGTTTATTGTTACAGATAGCGTATGGATTGCAGGACTGAGACAAAATAATCAGATGTACTCATTATTGTTTTTTTTTTGTATTAAATAAACAAGTTACGTGCAACTGCTAAATATATAGAATTTAAATGGATTTTCTGTTGTTTATGGAGATGTTTTAATCCGTAAAATACTGATCATCTTCAGCCGATCGGCTGTCTACATTTAGAAGCCGAAATTTTAAATCGAGCAAACAGCTTCACTTACTTACTTTTCTCGAATAGTGTATCTCGAAGAGTTTTTATTTAGCAATAATCAGCAAATGCCGAGGCTTCAAGTAATCTAACAGTGGATCTTTACATGGGAGTCTTTTCCTCGATGCATGGCATCATTATTACGTATTTATTCTCGGAATTTTCGTCAATGATTGTTAACAGGTAGCAAATTCTCCGAATTTTGTCTCAGCTTCCACACATTTTTCTGACAGAACATTTGTACAATACCCTTCCAACTACTCTTCTGATAACACTCAATGTGAACATAATGAGACCTTTCTATGAAGTTGCACGATTCTGGACATTTAAAATGGCGACAAAAATTTGTGATTTGCAAATGAACGTGTGACACCTCATAGAAAGCAAAATTTTCAGTTAATTCCCCTTGGTAGTTGTCGACCATAGGTCAGTGAAAATGGGTTGAAAATGAAATTCATAGACATCTGGATGTAACCAGTGCAAAGTTTGAGCTCAAAGGCAAAATATAACCAGCGTTAAGCCTGCCAAAAGATTCATATTTTCAAAACAAAGATTTCTACCAGGGACTCTTTACAAAATCACTGTGATATAGTTAACATTTGATAGTAGAAAAATATTTTTATTTGTTAGGGAGGTGACTATGTGTGCTCTGGGCACTAGTATTAGACGTGACTCCACAGGGATATATTGTCTTACATATAGATAATATTACACATACTGGTTTATGTATAACGCTGACATAATATCCATTACCCATCCCGTTAACCGACAGTTCCTTTATGTGTGCTCTTATCATGACTTTCGTTATCCAGGTACAGACGCGACCGGACAACTTCCCCGAGACAATTTTCACTCGTGCAACCTCCCCCTGACAATTCCCAACCTGGAGAATATCCCAACCCCCCTTAAACAACCCCCCCTGACAATTCTTTCGTGAAAATGGTCAGGGCTAAGTTTAGGACGGACGTGGAGTGTCCCAGAGGAAATGGCCCCAGTTTAGAATTGTCCATGGGTGAGTTGGAACAGTGGAAGTCGTCCGTGGGACATTGTGCAGAATCGATTGTCGGTGGGTTGGGTTCTCCGGGATCCTCCACAGGAAATAAATATATGTGATTACATCTTCCTCGCGGTGGCTTTGTGCATCTAACCAGAAAAAGTTTCAATTTGATGAATTTTTGTGAAATAAATTTTATGGTAATTCCCTTTTCTCCACTTCTATTGGTACTTTTTCAAAGTGACGTATTTGTTTACCCCCCCCCCCCCCAGAAAGAAAGGAGTCGACATCAGCATATACCTTGAGGATGGACCTTCCTTCATTCAAACTGCCCTCAGTTACGCTGATAAGATACGCACTTGCCAAGGTTCATTATTAGGTTCAGATGGAATCTGACCCCACTATCTGCAGCAAAGATGACAGGCTAAAACAACACACAGTACATGTAGGGATGACGTCTTGTGTATGTTCACTTAAAACTATACAAGTTGAGCTGAGTAGCTAATCAGTAGACGCAATTTGATATTAATTCAACAAGCTTGTAACAAGACAGATTTTTTTGTCACGTATCGCTACCTGCTAAGGTTAATCTATTCCCAGATAATGAAACTTGAACAATTATGGTAATTTAACGCATTGTCGTGTTTTTTTTTCCCTTGAAAATCCTCTCAAACCTATCCACATGAACTCAATTAGCCTCTTTATTTACCGACACATAGCTAAGGTAAAATAAAACAAGAATTAAACAAGAATGAAAATGATAAGGACTTTATTCTGTCCTGCTTTTACAATATCAGAAAGTACCGTCCTGTAAATATAAAAGTCAGAATTTGCAACATTCTAGTAAATGTGGCGGCAGTAGCTAAGAGGTTGCATTCAATCAATGAGTGAAGTAAGCCAAATTCAACCTTAATTGGTTAGAGAAGAATAAAAAAAAAAATGAATGAAACTTTAAGCGGTGATCACGGGTTAAAGATCCATTCTTCTAAAGAACTATTCTTCCGTCAGCATTTTTTTTTTTTGTTCGTTCGTCCCGTGCAATAATGGTATCTTTTAAGAATGACGTCATTTTCAATAAATTATTTGCAAAGAGATTAAATGAATACTTTGCTGGTAAGTAAAGACTGTGGTTCTTAAATAACGTATCAATATTGTGTCACTGAATTTACCTCAAACCTCATGCCAACATCTCGTTCCTTAATTATTGTCTTACCTAGTCACAAAAAAGACTTACCTAGTCACAAAACAGTTTTTACTCGCCTCAGTGTGACACAAAAGCCATATCACAGCGGCAAATTATGGGAAGAATTTCTTTTGGCTTACTATGAAATCGGAACTCTTATTTACCATTGACATTTTGACACCCGTGAAAAAATGTAAGTTGTGCTTATTGCAGATTTATCACAAAATTTTGAGGGAAACGAAGGGTCACTTCTCTGAAACTATCGTAATGCTGGTTTTGAGACAGTTAAGATTTATACAGAAATACAAAATTCATTCAAGTAGTTGCGCCTCCGTGACGTCAAAAATTTCCACCATACAATGGGCAACTTTAAATAGGTCTGTACCCTTTTTTAATAACCCATAACTTCCAAAAGGGAACCAGGTATTGAGATATGTTTTCTTTTTTTTGTGCAAATAAAGGAGAAGAAAAAATAATTTTTAATGGTGATGAAATATTAATTTGATTTAGTGGTTAATCCCTTTAAAGGGGAAAGGCATTTGTGAAATACATTTTACATAACGTTTTGCGCTTTCTTCCTCCAAATAAAGAGGAGGCTTTGCTATTCATAAGATTGGTTAAGAAATGATGTAATTTTGACAATCTCAGTCAGAGAGTGCTCCAGTAGAGAGAGAAGAGACACGTTGTTTACGTTTATTTGTTCTTTCCTTTCCAAATAGAGTAGAAGCTTATCTATTCAAAAGATTGGTTAACAAATGATCTGCTAATGACAAATTTAGTCAGAAAGTTCTGCTCCAATAGAGAGAGAAAAGAAACGTTATTTATTTATAATTATTTTTTTCATGTTGACGTCTGCTAGCTAGATAGGCCTAATATTCATGAGCATCTCTGTTATGCCTTAGCTTTGTGGCAGGAATGTTTTGATTGAATGTTGCAATTGTTTGTTGAACTCCGTCAATGTCTACCTGGAGAGCTCAAGTCAACATTGATACATTAAGAACATATACTGTAAATCTCTACCAATTATAGACTTAGTGCGTGATGCCATTACAACTTGATACGAATGAGCCTAGTAGCTTGCTATAAAATAAAGTCGTATGGATTCCGTTGCAGTTAATATTTGAATAAAAGGTTTACTCTGTAGTTTGAAATTTTGCAGGTTAGGTTTACATAAGTCAAACAGCAAATTGCACAATGTACATGACACAACGAATCATTTGACGACAACAACTAAAAGCAATGACGACCACACTACGACGCATCTGTGTCGTTAAAGAACTTCTGATCCAAATGAAAACATTACCTTTCAAATCAAGTGCCGTAACAAAGGTCGTATGACTATGCACGAACATCCGCATGGTGCTAATCAATGTATCGATAGGGTCTGAGTAACTATACTTATGTCTGGAGAAGCTGCGTAATTTAGTAACTCATATACCTTGTTGTCTAGTCGCAGGTATTTTTCTTTCTGCGTTCACTGAAACATCAAGCTGTTTTCTAGTTTCTGATCTTCCCAATGTCATGGATGTCTTGTGAGATAACACAACCGTAAGGAAATATAACCGGCACACCAGACGCTGGCATGGAGTAACACGAGGTAGATCATTTAAACAGTACTTTGCGTATAGTCACAACCGTGAACGTGCAGTGGGTTATAGGCTATGTTGGTGCGGAGGTGGTGAGGTGCGTAAAGATATCTGCCTTATGTTTACAACGTAGTTATACTACAAAAACCATATTTAACATTCCAGTTCTTGAATCAGTTTCACAAGTGTCTTTTTGGAGTACATTTAGATCTTCATATATTGTGCATGTTGATAATACGCCATGTAATGGCCTACATCGTACGTTGGCGGCTGGTAGTTATTTTGTAGCAGAGTCACATAATGAGACAGAAATTGAACCGTGGTAGGTCAACGCAACATATATATTAAACTACAGGAAAACGAAATCGTTGTGTTTCAAGTTAACTGAGTAGAGATATAATCCAAAGCGAGTAAATAATTTTACAACTTATTAATTAAAGAACCCTGCATTACCACGGATATATACTAACATTTAAATCTAGGATATCATCCCAAGTAAAAAAAGGCCATAATAAACAAAAAAAAAAAAAGGAAAGGAAAACCTGTATAATAATGTACGATCAAAGAATATATACGAACTGAGTACCAAATTTCAAGTTTATGTATTCTGTTAGTAAAGAGAGTTTATATGTTTTTTTCAATATTTGCATAAGCACTACGTCGCATTTGCAGAGCATTACGTCAGCCACAATATGGTGAATATCAACTTGAAGGGGAAAGGGAGAATTTCCATTTCTCTGTTTCTCTGTAAACTTATGCTTAAACATGGTACTCCAGTTAAAGAAAATGCCAAGTATGCTACTTTCTTTAGCCTTTCTAGGGATAACAGTATTATTTTCTCTTTCTGAAAAGACATTGACAAGTCCACCCGTGGTGTAGAAAGCAAAGAAGACAAAGCAAACGAAACTATCATTATACGAGTTAACGCTTTTCTCATCTGATTAATTTCCTGGTATTTTAGGTCGAAGAGAAACGAAAAAATAAAGAAACAAATGGCACTGTAGAAGTCATACTATTTAATGTATGAACTTTGCATGTGATTAGTAGTGTGAAAGCACTAATGTTAGTGTTTTCTCTAAAGGTGGCTGAGCAACTTACAGCGCAGTGATCCAAGATATTACATAAATTTTAGCTCATCCAACAATGACAGTGTATTATGATCAGTTCCACTTTACTTGACATACTGTTAACTTCAGAGCCTCTCATTTCAGATACATCGATATACGTCACTCTACGCAAAATGGCGGAGTTTGCAAGCAGGTATGTGGTATAATGGGGATAATAATCGTAATGATGATTAAGATCAATCTATGAATAAATCGATTATCAATACAATCATAATTATGATAAAACGATCTTAATTTTGATAAAATTTGATTCCACGGTCCGGGTCTTCTCCCTCCTTGCGACTCAGCTTTCTTGATCGCGCTCAGTCCTTTTGCATCATTGATATCTTGTCAGCAAATCTCATCAACGAGCCTGTAAAAATCAGCAATAAATGAGTTAAGCTGATGTTTATTGGCAAAATATTGCCAATAAACATCAGCTCGTTGGCTTCATCCCAGGACAAACGCGCACCTGGAGCTTCGTCCCGGGCATCTGACTGAGCCTAGAAGTATGGGAAATCCATCACTGTTTACGTCCCCTAACAACCGTTGCTGGTAAACATCGGCCGTTCGCTACGTCTCAAAGGCAAGCGCGTATCCGGACTTCTGGACTCAGAAGAAGTCGAGGAAACCCATCGCTATTTAGGTCTCATACCAACAGTTGCTAGCACTCGCCGACATGTTTCCTTTGTCTCAAAGGCAAGAGCACATCCGGCCACCTTTCATCACAGGGCCTTTAAAGCAACCGATAAACACACCGCGTCAATTAACGTGCCGATCACATGGTTCGCACCGTATACATGCAATCCCTTAGTGCTAGAAGGCTCACCTGAGCCCCCTTTTGCGGCCTATTTTTTTTTTTGGGCCCCGTACAGGATTAAATTGCTTTTACTTCAATTCTAACTATTGCTGAGACCTAGTGGATATTTTCCTGTAAGGTTTATCCATGTAATTATTCAAATAAAACAAATACATTTTGGGGTGCCATGTTTATGCCCCCAGGCCAAATGTACAGAATGCGTCTCGGCATCAATCCTATTCCTTGACTGTTGAGTCCAGCGTACATGTTGGGATCATCAGACCGTTTGTACCTTTTCAGCTGAGAAAAGGTACCCTGACTAATTGGTTGGTATCGTTGCAAAGTCTTCAGATATGACATGGCATAAGAGCAAAACTGTCAAGAATGGTTGTTTTTAAAATACTCTTGACATATTTATGGCTAAATGATTGAAATAATTTACACTTTGTTTTTTATGTAGGTTTACCCCTAACTCCCGACTCATTTTCTTTGTCGTCCAGAGCACAATGTACAAAAATTCCTCGATTCTTCACAGCGAAGGATCTCCACATCTTTCACATTGACCTCCTGCCGCAATACGGCCTTCTGGCCGTATCTGGATACAACGAAAAGAGCAATGCCACATTCATTGACATTTACGAGATATGTAAAGATGATCCAGTGAGTGGCAAAATACCACTTCTCAAAACTTCAAGACCGTTTTACTCGAAAGAATACGAGGTTAAAGACTCAGACTGTCGTCGTACCACTTGCTTGATTGATCAGTCCTACTTCGTAACTTGCGTCATGAATGATATACGAACGTACGACATCGAAAAGGACAGCGATGCCGTACGAAGTGGTCTTGCAGGAAAACCCAGATGTATGACCATAAGTGGACAAACTATATACGTCGCGTTGTCTTCTTCACAGGTGGCGGTGTTCGATCTCAAATTACGACAACAAAAGACAATCGAATTATCGGATATCAACTTTGCAGATTGGCCGTTGGACATCGCAGTTCAGGGCAATCAACTCCTTATCTGTTCGAACATGGGGAAAATGGCCATGTTTAACACCGACGGAGGTGTTGAAGAGATTTACAGACCCCCGAACAGTACCTACACCGTACCACTGAGTGTGACGATTAGCAAGAAAAGTGATTTAATCTTTTCGTTATGGGGTATTGGTGTTTTCTGGGGTATGTTATCCTCGAATATCAATAGGATCGTCGCCGTCTACTCTCTCCCTGGAGGAAATTTCTTGTCTGCATTTCGTGTTGCTGCAGATTCGTGGAAAATAAAAATCGATGACAGTGACCACAGGTTGTTCCTTTTGACACGGAAGAGTGGGGAGATTTATACATGTGACGTGGTAAGTACTGTTCGGGTATGGAGATTTAGGTAGGCCTATCTGGAGTTCTGGGTTTCCTTTAATGCATTAACTCCCAAGTTCAATTTAAAAAAAAAAAAGGAAAGCCTTTTCACGTTGCACATCAGAAGCAACCTGATCTGTAGGATTTATCTGGAAAAAAGTTAAATGCGTTAGTCAATATTGTTTTCTGGTACTCCGCACTTTGTTCAATTATTATAATAGCAGGTTTTTAAACTTTTGGAGGCCATGGTTTAACTTCAACATACTGGTGAATTTTAGTCGTAAGCTCAATTCCTCTAGTATAGGTTACTATTCTTAAGATAATGAGTGGTATCTCACTAGTAGCTATTATTACTCTGCTAATGTGTGCTTCTTTGATGTTAATCAAGGAGACACATATACCGTCCAAGAACCTCTGTTCGAGTCTCGGTTTCTCGTGCCATTAGATTGTTTCAAAAGCAGCTAGTCTGATATAGTTTTTCTTCAGAGTATCCTCACATTAAATCGCCATCATAAATGCTTCTAACTTCTAGGAAAGACTGCACTTTGTCACCTGAGAAAACATTTACTAATCACATGCACATTGCATTAGGCAGAAAATGTCTTTTTCGAGGCAAAATTTAAAATTCAAATAATTAAAGGGGAAGATAAGGTACTTTTCTTTTCAGACACACTGCACGTAAATCTGTCATAACTATCCTGTGACGACTCAAATGATGTAAGTTAATGTTACAAGCACTTGTTTCGTATTGATTAATTTACTTATTATTAGTTTCAAGTTACGAAATAATTGTGGGTCTATTCCGACTAACATTGTTCGATGTGTCTGTAGCTACCTTGTACAGTTTTACAGCATAGATCAATAATAGAGCCAAAATATTGACTGCTTTCTGTGAGAGAAACAAACAAAGTGATATATGGTAATAATTGTCAACCATGAAGGAGAATCACATTTTTTTGTAAAGAGAAAATAATATCGATTATCTTGAGGCTGACCTAAAATTTACTATGTTATCGTGTTCAGCTACACGGTGCATCCGACCTGAAAAAAAAAAAAATATGCAGAAATTTTGGACCAAGAGGTCTCATGTTAGGCTCATGTATAGATCATTTTACATTGCTTACATATTTTTCCTTTTTAAGGGGGCAGAAATTAGCTCAATAAAGAAAAAAAAAATAGTTTACCACAACCAACATTTCTTAATACGTAATAGCGATAAACAATAAAGAAAAGACAGTTCACGTGATTTTTTTCAAGAAATAAAGTTTTTCACATACAGAATTCAGAAGTCAGTTATTGTTCTCAGACTTAAAAATCTGAAATGCATCTGAAGCATCAGTCGTAATACATCTAATATACAATGTTTCGAGGCGATGTATTCGTTGAATCCTATTGACAACCCCCGAATGGCTTAACACTAATTAAAGCTATTTCGTAAGTATGCCTTGTTGGTGGCAGTTAAAAGCACTGTTTACTCTTTTAAGGCTGACTTCTGTTTTGCAACAGTAATCGAAACCAGTGACGTTAATTTTGACAAAAAAAAACTAACTTTAGCTTATGACACTTTACTTCATGTCACTTTCAGAGTAACATCTTTAACTTTGAAAATACCCTCATCTCGTTGGAATTGTTACTTGAAAAAGACGAATGTCGCAAGTTGGTCCAAAGCTTTAAGCTTTCACCTTTTACTTCAAAAACCATCGCTGATAGTGACGAACCTTCCCAAACTTTTCTGAAACATCTCCGAGCGGAAGGGAAAATTACTGCAGACGATGTCACAGCTTTCATGAATGTTTGTTGTCATGAATCGATAAACAAAACTCTGGAAGTTCTCATCAACTATCAGCTTGTCCAATGTAAGTGATTGTAAATTATCAACACCTTTTTGAAGGGAAAGCGGTATCAATTGGCCACGGAGCAAATGATAGTTCTATTGAGTTAGCATCAAAATCGCTGCTTCACACTATTATTTATTTTTATTGACAATGTTTGTGCGCGTGTGTATGTATGTATGTGTTCGTAAAGTTAACGAAATACGATAAACCAGTGTTTAACTATTGAAAAGATAAACGCAAAGGCTACATATAATATCATATAGTACATGATTGATTAGTCTGCGATATTAAAAATGGAAACGAATAATATAATATTGAAGAACAATATAATATTAAAGAATTTAGAGCAGTGTCCGTAACAACAAGGAAAGGTGAGGTCCAAAGGTGACTCAGTGCAACCACTTCACATTTTCGTTCATAACAATTGACACATACATCTTCCAATAAACATATTTATGTTTTACACTTTTTATAATTTACACATTTTATTATTTCATATACTTATATTTTTAACAGATCATCAATTAAAAAATCAACTTTTCAAGCCCCATGGGAACCAGGGAAAACAACTGAATGAAAAGGCTGCTGTGTCAGAAGGACAGACACTATTTAAAAAAAAAAACAGTCTGCAGCACGTATTTCTGGATCATAGATGGACCCCTTGAAAAGAGTCCAGATATCCATTTTATCATACGGTATGGGTAAAGATATTGCTTCGGTGAATTTATATGAGCCAGTTTAACAGTTTAAGTGAAACCATTAATTTCTCTTACTCATCACCTCATATGCGTAAAAAGACAAGAGAAAAAATGCGTATTTTCTTCGTGACCCACCCATTTCATTTAACTATCACGACACTCACTGAATAATCCAAGAAGATGAAGTGAGATTACTCCGACGAAGAATTACAATCATGAACTAAATATTTTAAAGTGTGAAATAATATGACGCCACCTATCGTAGAAATAATCATGAATCCTGCTTAACGAGGTTGTACGGCTGGATGATTTCATTCTTTTATTAAAAATTATTCCAGTTCCGATTATTGATATGTACAACTTATATGATTACTTTTTGAGCTGAGGACAGTCCGCTAGAAACAAAGAATACTTGTGAATTTGAATTGTCCATTAGCAAGAAAAAAAAAATACATGACGAGATCTTACACCAAAGATACAATAATATTTTTTCAAAGACATAAATTTGAAATATATTGCGGTTATTGTAGTTTAGGAATAAAATGCCTCAAATTAACTTCATAATATAACATAGTACAACTTTACCATTATGCAGGTCACATCTCTGAAATAGAAAATATCAAACCTAAACATAATCCTCCCTTTTAACCTCATTTAGTTTCACAATATGCTCTTCGGTAATTTTTACCGCATCAGTGAGAAGTGATTCCTTTTTTTACATGCTATGAAATTGGTAATCTTTGAAAGGGAAAATTTGCAAATTTGAAAACAACAGACTTCCTATAAGACAATTTTACAATATGCTTTAATCACAGTTTGGTTTACCAGGGTTGAATAATTTCAATGGACTAGCATATCCCAACTGATTTTAAAATAATTTCATGCTTACTAAGACTTCATAGTAACATAAAAGTAACACTTGTGGTTGTGACTTGTCGGAATCCCGTACATAGTGGCCAGGTTATTCTCTTATACTGTTGAAATTTAACCTTTTCGTAGGGTAACATTAATTTGATATCTTACATAATTGCATAACATTGGTCCGTTGACACTTCTTTATGTTGAAATTCGTAATGATAATTTAATTTGCTTAGCAAACGAAACTGGATGCAACACAATGTGAGTTTGTATCATGTTCTAACACCACTTTGATTTGACTGCAACAATTATATCAAATGAATGATTTAAATGTAATATTAAAATATTAGCATTCCTATTTACGTGACTTAAAATTAAGGATGTGCATGAAATGTTATCCTTGTATATTTGAGAAGAGATGCAGGCCAAAGACATTCATTTTCGTCCACTTAAATCTCTCCACGAAGAAACGGAGAAAGTGAGATTCCAATTTTCGATTCTCATGGCACGACTGTTTCGATTGCCGATTTCTATTGTCCATTGAAATCCTTGGAAACATTACCTTTTACTTGATTATTTCATTTCATCATATATAAAAAAGCACCAGCAGGGTAAATAAAAAATCTACGTATTTTTTGTCGCCAAACTGGACTCTTATGACGATATCCTGTTTCTCAAGACGAATGATAAAAGACAAAAAATAATAGCTGGAACCTATCAGAGACAATCTCTCGTCTTAGAAACCATCCACACACACACACACACACACACACACCATAAACCACGAATGTGAACTAGTAAGGCGGCCAGCAATATACCATAAAGATAAAAACGGATGCACATTTCAGTGTCAACAAGAGGATGTTTGAACGTTCACTTGAATAACGGCAGATCAAGAGTATCCCACAAGGAGGACAACGGCCTGTTCGTGATGACGGATAGCGGGCCCAGGGCAGGTATAGTTATCTATAGGGAGAAGCACGGACATGTGGACATTTGTGATAAGGACTGTGAAAACTTCACGAAAAGATAGTTACCGACAAGTTTATGATAATAACGTAACGCAGTAATTTTTCCAAGACATCTGAAAAAAAAGAAAAACCACCTTGAGAATCAACTGTTCCTACAGTGCATTTACCAATGCTGGCATTAAAAAGAAACTAACAGTGGATCTGAAAACCATCAAATATGGTCTTGCCACGATCCTCAAATGTCTAGAATGTCATCGGTTTATTTTAATTGCATAAATTAAAAGTGTGTGACTCAAAATCCGGAGAGCATTTCCACATCAGTGTTACTCAGAAAGATTGGGTTTACGTGATTACAAAAGTAAACAGAGTAACTATTAGGGGAGAATATAGTCTGGTCATATTAAATAAACAATTCAAATAAATATTTGACAGACATTTGTAACATTGTCACATTCCATCCACAGTATTACCATAACAATAATTGACATTTGTGTAGACTAACGCCAAGAAAAATTAAAACAAAAATCATGAAGAAAAATATTTTTTTCAAGATGAAGCTTTTTGCATGTATTGATGTATCACTTTTTATGTGACAGGTGATATTTTAATGTAGGTAGCTGGAAAATTTGTATTGTCCACGATAATTTAATTATTACGTTTAATTGCAATAGGGTACACTGGCTATATTTTTAGAGTGTGGGTGGGGAAGCATTAAACCACATTCATCAATCGAGTACTTTACCTGTGCTAGATGGGACTATGAGTACAAAAATTTAAAATTTAAGATGCTAGTGTGAGAAGTCTTAGTAAAATTTGTACATATAGATGCAGAGTTTTATAGTAGGACAAGTTATGTGGAGTAATATATTTGGACTTTCAAAGAATTAAGAGTGTCCGTTCAACTTAAATGAAGCTGCCGAGTAAGATTGCGGTGCGTATTATCGCAGATAAAGTAATCAATTTGAGATAACACAAATATTTGTTGTTAACTTTACTTGTGTCAAGGAAGTTTGAGTATAACATTTACAAACACAGTCTTCTATCACTTGATTGAAAACTTTGCTGCTACCCTGTTCATAAAGTTGTTTTCAACTGTATTATCGTCACTTCGTTATTCCAGTATGAAGTTAGTCAACCAGTGAACTTCATTCAACTTCAAACGGGTACCACTGGACTGCTGTCGAAGACCAGTATTGTTTCCCAGAATAATAAAAGTTTTATTTAATCTGAGTCAATCTGGTATGAGTGAGAATTTAGTATTAACATTATCAACCGCTTTACCTACATTATTTTATTCCAGGGAAATTGTGGTAGTATCTAAACTAGACTTTACCGTGGAATTACCGTTCTATAAAGCACAAAAATAAAGTGAAGAAACGTCGGTAGTACAAGGAAGTGTGGAAAACATTTAATACTATCGAAAGCTTTAAAACTGAATAGGACATGATAAGCCTTTTGGTCAGATCTCTTGAAGTTTTCAATACGAGGCTGAAAGCTGGCATAAAGGAATAGTGGTTATTACAAAAAAAAAATACTTATTTGTGACAAAAATTGTTGTTGGTGATTAGCGTAAAGAAGTATTTATCATAGGAAGTACGTGAAATAATTTCTGATTTAACTGGTCGAACAGATGTTGATCTGCATGTAGGATCAAACTGTTTATTGATCATTAAAATAGATAGCAGCATAACTAAACTGGTAATCACCTGCCCTGAATTCGTCATTTGCAACAAAAAAAAAAAAAAAAAAAGCGATTCCGAACATCAGTACATAAAATAAGAATGGTACTTGCAATTGCGTAGCAAAGACAAAGCTAATTTTGAATGATTTATCATTCTATATACATAAAAACATTGGTTTTACCATATGATTGTTTGATGTTAAACAAAGGCCTTATTTCTATTAAATATAACACCATGCATCTTATAAGCGGACATCACAATACAGTGTCCTAAGGTAGAAAAAAAAAAAGACCTTGTTACTTTTTTCCCCATTTTAGTGAAATTATGGAGTAATTTCAGAAACTGGTTCTACCAGACATCGGGTACGTGGTGCAGAAATAATATTCGGCTATTTTGCTAGTATTTACTTGATCTTCAGCTGTTTTTCAGTCCTCGACGGTTGTAAGAATATAACATATTACTGCATGGGAAGCTCTCCATTATTAGATACCAAGTCCGTTAGCAATCGCATGATACTGTGGTCTAGGTAATCCCTAACATACATGTACATGTATCTTCCATACGCGAGGGTCTCTCGAAGATGGCATGTTTAGAGCGTAAGTCGACGGAGATAGTATATTTACGTTGATGTTCTACCATAACATATGATAACACTTTCGTAATCATAGGAGCTATCAGCGCTATGAAAGTAACTTCACCCCGTTCCTCATATCTGACCCTAATAATACTGCTTAAGAAACAACATTAGTATTTTTTCTTGTTCATCCTTATAATAGGAGCATAATTTCGAATTTTCGAACTTGTTAGTAACATTTAGTCTGTGTCATCTGTAATACTTTCTCCTTGGTGTTTTCCGTCACTAACGTTCACGCAACGTCTTCTGTTGATACCTGTATCTTCCCATGTTGATGTTGCTTCTTCAATTGGTGATCTGTTAGATATTTCAAAGTAATCCAATATGGCAATTTCTGATAATTGTAACACATCGTAAAACAATAACAACAAAACAAAAAGACAAAATTGTGAGATGACGATGTCATACAATGTGCGAGTCTGTTCATTATTTAAACAGACTTTCAATCTTCGCCTTTGTAATGTAACTTAATTAACTCCATTAGCTCAAAAGTTATCAAACTAACTTTTAAGTTTCTATTAGTTCCAGTTGCTGTACACTCCACTTTTATTAGAACAACTTTAATTTCGAAGGTACTCATAGTTCCTTAAAAACAAATCAACTAATATCCAAATAAGGTATAACTTGATTGAGGTGATTTAAATATTTTCTAGTATAACTTTGTAAACTATCAGTCTTATACTCAATAGGCCTATCATGTCAACGGTTACATCGTTCATCATGTTATTTTTACGAAGAGTTTAGAATCTATGTAGTGGTTTAACTTACATTGTAAATGCTGATAGTTAATTAGTACTTCTGATGCTTTAGTTATCGCTTCGTGACTGCATGCTGTCAGGAAGGCTGTGACGTCATCTGCAGAAATCTTATTAGCATCCCTTAGATATTTGAGAAGACTTCCGGAAGGGACGTTACTCCCAAGAATGGTGTTTGAAATTTCTTTCGGAACTTTGAGACGACGGATTAGCCTCTTACATTCTCCCTTATCTATTAACACTTCAAGTGACGTCAGTGTATTATCGAAGTTGCAGATGTCACTCTGAAAATTCATATCAATTAGAAAGAAAAAAAGAAGAAGAAAATTTAATCAAACTACGTACAGTGGTAATGGGATCTCAGTGATGCATCTAACCATCAGAGAGAGAGGGAGAGAGAGATACGGTAGTATGAAAGACACTTAACGTCCTTATTACAAACCTGCTTTAAAGTGCATGGTCCTGCAACATTTCAAATGCTCACATAAGATTTTTCACCAGTTTAAAAAAGAAAAAAAAAACCTGGAATGCAAAGTATAGTCCAGAAAAGAATATTCGCACTCTAAGTTGTTCCACAAAAGAAAAAAATAAGAAGTGTAGACGGTAACAGTATGTGATAACGATAACTTGGTGAATTTTGCATTTTTTTTTTTATAAAGGACCGAAATCATCAAAATATACAAAAACACAAAAAATTAAAAAAAAGAAAAGAAATCACGATCGATGGTTTTGAGTCTTCTCATGTAAAACATGGCAAGTCCATCTACTTAATGTAAGATAAGATGTCAGATAATAATAAGATGTCTGATAGTGACACCTTCTACCCTCAATTTTCTCGAATGTAATGCAAGTTATGACGATAATGAAGCAGAGAAGAAAAACATCCTTGAGTTTCTTAATACATTAATAGCATATTAACATTCTACCACCTCAACGTCCAATCCCCAAAACATATTGAATTGATATACCACATCTTTAATATTCAAAAGTCAGCTACGCATGTTCACCAAAATTGAATGTTTTGCTGTGTTATTTGAGAAACAACATGCTACAACTCCTGCAACTCACGACTACATTAAAAAAGAAAGAAAGACAAGTCCACTAACATAACCTTTCTTAAGTATTCCAAGGTGCGTATGCTTACCACGTCGTGTACGTATACGTCTCCTGTGTTTCTCGTCAACAAGAATAATCTGTCGCCCACGTCGCTGCTGTTGATTTTCCAAGAATCTACAGCGACTGTAAAGGCAGCCACGAAGCGACCATCGGATGGGGAGTATTTGACTATGACTCTTTTACCGACATCTGACGACAATGTTCCCCAGATATTACAAGCACCCCACAAAATATACACTTCACCTGTTTTGTGACCCACGGTTATACCGATTGGTATTGTGTATAGTTTGGTCGGTGGCCTGAAGTCCTCCAGTTTAATTCCGTCATCACTGAACTTAGATACCTTCCACATATTCGAACAGATAAACAGTTGCTCGCTGAAGACTGCTAGGTCAAACGGATAGTCTAGCAAAGACAAACCTGTCAGTTTGATCGTCTTTTGCTCACGTAAGTTGAGATTAAATACTACCACATGTGCCGAATATAGCCCAACGTATATCTTTCGGTCACTTACAACCATACACCTGGCATTCCCTTCGAATTCAGTTCCTACTACCGCAGTGGCTTTGTCGAGATCAAATAGTTGTATCTTCCTAGTAGAACAGATGACTATGCGAGTGTCGCTCAATGAGCAAGTCATCCTATGGAAATCTGAGCTATCGGGTTGAAATTCTTTCGAGTAAAAGGACTTGTCCTTGAATAATGTTCCCTCTTTATCATCACTGTGAATTTGGAAAAGGTCAATGAAGGACTGTCCTTTGTTTTCTGTGGTACCCGGACACAGAGAGATAACCACAATCATGCTGGTAGTCAGAGTGAAAGACGCACAGGTCACACTCTTTGGAGAATCGCAGCAATTTCGTGCATTGCACTCTAGAGAGGAATCAATAATATCAGACATTTTAATAGTAATTGTAAGTTATGTAATAGCAAAGAAATTGCTAATACTTACCTAATAATATGATAACAACTCGTGGATCACTCATATATGTTGTAAAGGAACTTTCATGAATGGACAGAGCTGTGCCAAACACTCATAGCTGAGAAAAAGGGTGTGGGGAGACAGACTATTCCACGAACATAGCTGTAAAGGCCAAATCGGGGTAGGTGCCTTCACTTACAAGTAAGAGGGAAATAAGAAGAAAAAAAAAACCGTATGGGAGACATCTCTTTCAAATACGAAGTGCATCAACGAACAAAGGCGGCGCATCTAAGCAGTGTCAATGTCAGTACCCTATTTTTGAAAGTCAGTCGTTAACTCTCAGGAAGAAGAGTCACAACATATCAACATGCATGAACGTTGAGGAGCAAAAAGATATCTTATGACAATAATGACAATAATTGTAGTAATAATGATAACAAATATGAATGGAAATAACAATCATTGCTGTACCAGGGCTTAGACTGTTCATGTGGTCACTGGTAGCTTGAGACAACCTAAAGACAGTATTTACATGATAATGGGATCATTATTTTTATGAAGAAATAGGAAAGATAAAGGATGATACCATATCTTGCAATTTGAAGTATAGTAGTTGTGTAAAATTCAAGACCAAATTCCTCGTAGCAGTAACTGGAGCACTAGAATTGTCACTAATGAATATCAAAACACTTGCCAGGTATACAAGCTAATGAGTGTGCTGATTAACAACGACGCGGCTACTAGTCAGTGCCAATATCCTGAGAAGATTGAACTCCTTGCTCAGAGTCAAAGGGTACAAACATGAACATGTCGATTGAGGTACAACAAAGATAACTGTAATGGTAGTAGTAATGGTGACAACCATGATCTTCATTATCCAGTTGGTCACTGTTAGTTTGTCACAGCTTATACCAAGGGAGGTATCCTTCTGTTTATCTTTAAGGATTGTTGAAATCAACTCGGTCATTATTGTTATGGCGATTATGATTTTTGCCTTCCCAGACTTTTAATGTGCTTTAGAAAGGCATGTGGTTTTTATTATGTATTTATTTTCTTTTTTTTGCTCCTTTTGAACTTATATCCATTAATGTATGAGACAGACGGAAATAAAAGAACCCTAGACACCGGACTAATTGAATATGTCACTCCAAGTTTGGTTTGCGTAGCATACAGAATGATGGCTACTTACACTACTAGAAACTATAAACTAGATACTGCTGTAATGGTCGCGAACTACATCAGTCATTGTAATTTTAGACGATGAACACTTTTTGCATCATTTTTTGCATTGGCAAACATAGCATCAACAAATCTAAATTTAATAACAAGGAGTTGCGATACTTGATTTTATTCTGTTTACATTGCCAACATGATTCGTTGAAATATATTCATGGGTGGTCTTATATCCAGTCAAATATAACTGTAAGCAACCGAAGTCACGAGGACGCATTCACAAGCAGTTGTACCAATAAACAAAGATAAACATTTACATGTTTTGACACCATACACCTGATATGGTAACAATACACTTCTTGTGGATATTTTGTCTTGTGTTATGCCATAGAAACGCCTTAAGGATCAAATTGACACAGAATAGTTTTATGGTTACTACCCTATGTACCACGTGAATTTCTGTTTATTCATTTTTCATAACATGAACGTATGTAGATATATTTAATGACTCTTGAAGAATGTTAAGTTTTATGATAGAGCTACTACAAGAAGAACATATACCATGGTTAAAAACGTCAAATATGGTGAGGTAAGCACGAATTTCAACCTATCCTGAGGACTGAAAACCGCTAGAGGTAAATTAAAAAAAATAAACTTAGGGCAAATGAAGTGACGAGATAGTTTTGATTTGGTCTGAGAGTTGGTAATCATTATCATAGCTTTGCCACAACTTTTTTTTTTTGAAGATAAACCTCTTGTCAAGTCAGACCGATGTTACTTACGGTGGATTGCAGGCTGCCATCATTAACATTAGTTACTACCAGTATTCTGAAATGAGAACTGACAAAAAAGAATGTTTGTTCTGAAATGAAAGAGGGCTCTCAAACATCCATAACCAAAACCATGATGTATTTCATTATTGACTGAGGTATTTCTGACAAACGTGGTTTATTGATTCTGACATCATCGTTAGGCCAACCTCATCTTCAATATTACATAAGCAATCATGACGTGCTGGAGCAATTGTAATAACAATCACAAACATTTCCAAATCTGTGAGGGGCACGTTGTATGAAATTTACTTATTTTTACAAGTGTTTTCATTTGATTCAAAGTATGTTCTTTGACGAGGACAAAGGGTTCCTTCTTTACCTATGCTAGAACAACACTGTTACCGCTCAGGCAATAATTGCAATCTAAATATGTTGAAATGGATTTCTCGGTCGAGGTCAGCCTCTCCAAAAGAACTTCAATTGACGAATCTGATAGAACTGCTGTGGTAACAGTGTAACGGATATCTTAACTGGCAATTTCCCAGTATATAGATGACTGAAAGCCACAATATTTACGTCCTTTAGAAACAGTTGCCAATAAACATCAGCTCGTTGGCTTCATCCCAGGGCAAACGCGCACCTGGGGCTTCGTCCCGGGCATCTGACGGAAACTAAAAGTCTGGAAAAATCATCGCTGCTTACGTCCCCTAACAACCATTGCTAGTAAGCATCTCATCTCTCTCTCTAGGTCAAACTATGCTCATCCACAAATTCAAGGGACAAACAAATACTCATGTCGAGTTTACTGCCTTGAATGTGGTAGGACATTCCAGGTTTACTGTAGTACTGATTACAACAGCTAGTACATATTGTATATATACAAGGGATATATAATATATATATATATATATATATATATATATAGATATATATATATATATATATATATATATATATATATATATATATATATATATCTATATATATATATATATATATATATATATATATATATATATATATATATATATATATATATATATATATATATATCATGGTTTCTGAGCTACCTGAGAGAGGATGTAAAGTTTAGTATTTGAGGGGTTTCTCCTTTCTTTTTTTTTCCCTTCTCTTGTTGTTGGGGAAGGGTGCTGCACTAACCTACATATACAATTTTACATAGTGCCAGCAGGCACGCCTACAGTATTAGCATAAATTTATATGCACCAGAACATGAATCCACCAATTCTAATTAGTTGCTACCACCAGCAAAGAGGCTCGACGGTAACCATGGTCAGCCATCAAAGCGGGTTAAACTCATTAGAGAACAATCAGATCTTGCCACCTGTAGGCAGGGAAAGTACTGTAATTGCTGACCTTAACAATGTTTAATGTTTTTCACAAATTCCAGAAATGAACTTGGTTACTGTAGATCTCTCGTTTGTAACCCACCCTAAGTCTTGTGCACCTTCTTCATGGCATTTACAGTAAAGGAGGACAGTTACTGTACAGTAATTGTAATATACATTTCACATAACATTTTGCAGATTCTACCTCCAAATCAATTATTTCTTGAACAAATTTGTGGCAAAGAATGATCTACTTCACCAATGGTACATTCTGTCATAATGTGCTTCAGTAGACAGAAAAAAACTGCTCTTTTTCAATTTTTCTTCTGTTGATGCACCCTAGAATGATATTCATTGGGAATGTGTTTTGTCAAAGGTCATCAATGTGTACCTTCATTCTGCATGTAAACACTGATGACCTTCAACTGACAAGATTTGACCTGCAAAGCTAGGGAGAGACATAAAACACATACAGTACGGTACTCATGAATATTATCTACACTGACATGTCAAGATAAAAGAAAATAAAATGGACTGTTTTGTCTCTATACCAAGGAACACACTCACTGACAAAATTTGCCATACATGTGTAAATCATTCTTTAAAACAAATCTACCCGATTTGGAGTTAGAAAGTGTAATTGTTAAAATGTAAAATGTATGTCCCAACTACCTGTACCCTCCTTTAAGAAGCTTTAACTTGCTTGAGGATGACCAGATTCTGCTTCTCACATGGTTCTTCATTCCTCAGACATGTTGTCAAATCAGTGAGAATCTAAAACAAGTTTTCCATCTTCTTATAAAAGATTTGTTCAAACAATGTCATGCACTCTAACGATGGAATTGTAAACAGCAGAGTTAAATGTATGCAAAATAAAAACAGCAAGAAGCTGGATATTTTTAAGGTAAGATTTTTCAACTTCCTCAAATGTTGTTGGACAGGAAAATTACATTTTTGGAGTATTGGATGTACTGATCACTGAAAACGATGAAAGTAGCCACAACTTCGAACATCAAAATCGATCAAATGTTGACAAGTTTAGAGGCAAATTTCTACCTCTCACCTGGAATGTGAATTGACATTGACTTAGTATGCAAATTTGTTATGTCAAGAGATGAACTCCAGTGACATTGTATACATATATTAATCCTTTGTTGAAATAATGTTTATTTTAAGGACAATTGAAAATTTTGTATGCCTAGAGAATTTTATTTTGGAAGCATACATTTTCTTTGTCAAAAATATTGATAACACTCACCACTTGATGTGAAAACCAGTAGTTTATATCTAAAGAGATAACAGAAGAAATACTGTCACTGTGCAACACTGTAAGTCACCTGTTCTGCATTTCCATCAAATTTGAGAAGACATCTCAAAAACCGTAACAGATGTGAACAAATTCCAATGGATTGTCAGTCAGGATTTCACTCTACAACTTGTGATTAAAGCCAGCTCTTTTCTAGTCTCCTTTGATTTTTGGGAATATTCCTATGGTCCTACTGTTCAATGGGTGATTTTGTTCACAATGAGACAAATTTTGCGAACACATGTGCCCCCAATTTTCCCAAAAGCAAACATCTTTTACTGAAGTTTCTATATTCACCCAGACATGTTTGAATCCTGTATGTTTGCAATTACTTACTTGAACAGCTGTTAGTCAATCAGCTAAAATGATTGGATTTTCTCTTGAAGTTTCTGTAGGGGGCTTTAGAATTGTGTAACAATAGACCTACATGTTTTATCCATTTACTGTGCAATCACGTGAAAAGATTCAATACCTTTTTTTAAAGGTGAATTTCTTGAAGTATCCTTGATCACCCTCGCACTTCAACTGAACAATCTCGACTAAAGTTGAGTCTTTCATGCCATGCCACTAGGATAGGCCTATGTACAGAAAAAGTCAATCAACTAAGAATAGGCCACATAATTAGACCGATATCGCATTCAAATCAAATCCGGTATTACTTGCAAGTTTCAGCTTTCTACAAACTGGGTCAAAAAGTTTCAAGAACTTGAGATATTATATTTACATGTGGCAAATGTTGCTGACAAATACTAACATGAAATGGCAACCGGTCATGGTGCACGACATCATCCTCACGGTGTTGTGTTGTCTGATGATGAGCTCAGTTGGCTGTTTTTACAGTAAGTGGCAGGCCAGGCTTTATTTCAAGTCAATGTGATATAGCCAGTATATATCCCCATATGGGAGAGTGTTTATGGCCAGTTCGTATAGAAATTATAGGTCAATAAAACTGCATGCATGATTCATGGATACATGCCAACTTTCTAAATCACAATCTATGGGGCACTTGTCTGTCAAACACATACCTACAGTGACAAGTTTCACTTAATTTCAGTGACAGTCATTAGATGGCTTCATTCATGAGATGGCAAGGAATTAGAGCTTTACTGTAAGCAACATGATTACCTATAGATAGTCCATTTATTTATTTTTTTTCAGCAAATAATAGGCATGATGAAGACAAAACAGTGGATTCAAAATTACAAAGCCGCTAACAGTGGATTCAAAATTTGTAATGCATATTGTATAATCTACTGTAGATCTGAACTGCTGTGGAATTGTTACTTAAGTTGGTATATATGCCAAACTTTGCACACAGCCACACTTTGGGCACCCCAAAAAATAAGCCCGAAAATGTAATAGCCTTATCAGCTCGAAAAAGTTTTTGACTGCCATGTACAGCACATTGTACTGACTAAAGTAAGCTGAAGCCCTGTTCATATTTAATATCATTCTTGGCTGATTGAAACACAGAGGGTTAAATCGCCCTAAATTCAGTCGCTGAAAAAAAAGTGTCAGATTTCCAAATCATGATTTTGACCATTCAGTGGATCCAGTTATGACCATATTTGTTGCTAAATTGTTCGCAGATATACATGCCTCATTAGAAAAATTAATTGGTGTATCTTAGATTTGCGTACAGGATTTGTATGCAAGGAAACTCTTCATGTGATTATCGTGCTAACATTATGAGGTGTGTGAAGTAAAGCAGGTCAACATTGTATCATTAACTCATAACATGACGTAACAAGTTTAAGGGCAAAAGCCCCGTAAGATGCCTTGTAATCGACCCCCCCCAAAAAGCCTCACATCAAGCCTAGAGAAGCATTTCACAAGCTTCTTGCAATGTCCACAAACATGGGAATTAGGTCAAACCTAAAAGTAATCACAATTAGACAGAGAATTTCTACCAGGCATCAAGGAACGACCAGATTAGGTCAATTTACATTAAAAATTAAGTTGAAGTTAAAACTTGCTAAAAGTACACCATTACTAGATTCAAGGGGAATTTGATTCTCTGGCAGATAGAAATTCCATGGTTTGTACAGGTCTTAGGTTTGCAAAGGTTTATTTATTTATTTATTTATGCCTGATGTGATGGTAGCTGCAGGGCATTGACTCACAACAGCATCAAGATCAGATCTAACTATACAGCCTACGACTATAACAGGGTTCTAGGATTGATCAAGAGGAATTTTAGTAATTTTAGTAAAGATATTGTGTTGAATCTGTATAAGCAGTTGGTTATGCCGCATCTTGACTGCGCTGTGAAGGCATGGAGTCCCTATTATGAAAAGGACAAGTTTCTTTTAGAGCAGGTTCAGAGGAGAGCCACTCGGCGCATTCCTGATGTACGTCATTTTACTTATCATGATAGTATTAAATGTCTGGGACTTACCACTCTTGAGTTAAGAAGGTGAAAGTGGGGGTGGGCGCTGGTTCACTATCTAACGCAACAGTACGACCAAGAAACTGGTGAGAAAACTTTAGGTTAAACCCTGAGGTATAATGTCTTATGCATGTTCTTGTTAGAAGCATTTTCACCTTTTAGGTGAAGTAACCTTACTTTCGATGTAGTATAGCGACAAGAATGGTTCTTATGACCAAACTAGACCGGTTTCTGCTCTCAAATTTTAAATTAGGAGCGTCATCAGTAGTAAGCCTCTCCAAATATTTTATATTTGTGGCTGGGGTGTCTTAGTTCTCTTATTGCATGTGTATAGTGCATTAGAAAGAGTTTATGCTCATAATGCAGCTATCAATGCTTTCAAGAGATCTTCGTGAGAACCTTGGCTATCGAACGATTCATCATTACTATGGAACCTTGATTTAACAAGGAGATCTTTCAGATTTTGTGCTCTTTTAAAAGCAAGAATCGGTTCGTTTAGAAACAACTTGGATAATTCGGGATGACCCGAAATTAAGTGACAGTGTTTCAAGAGAGCCTTTTTCAGGTGCTGGGTTTTGATATGGGGTGTGTAGATCACTTTGAAGACCAGTGGTGGAACCTTTTGTTTTGGTTTGGGGGTGAGGTATTGCACACGGTTATTAAAATTGATGCTTATTGTGGCTGTGGCAAATTCCTCTTCCTTGTAATTCCTAACAAGAAGTTTCTCTTTGAAATTTTCTCTTTTTTTCGATGAAGTCGGTCTCATTATTGCAGAGACGAGAAAAACGCAATACCTCGCCTTTGATAAAGCCTTTGAAGGTGGCAAGCGGGTGTGCGGAATTCCTATCCAGATACTGGAAGGTTTCAGTGGGTTTGGTATAGATTTTAGTATCCAGTATCCCGACTGAGTGGAATCTAGGACCTTTAAAGATTCTGAGATCTAGGTATGTGACTTCAGTATTGGAAACTTCTGTGGTGAACTTTAGGAAAACCAACCAGTTTCTCAAGATCTGTGGGTGTTCCATCGTAGAGTAAAAGAATGTCATCTCTGTAGCGAAGCCATTTTACGATTTTAGGATCAGTCGGAATAATCTGCTTTTCAAGTCTATGCATGACAATGTCACAGATTTCCGGAGAGGCTTGGCTACCCATAGCGCAACCAATCTTTTGGAGATAGAAGTTGTTATTGAACTCAAAACAATTCCTTTTAAGGATAAGTTCAATCAAATTGCCCAGAGACAGAGAAGAAATTTTGTTTATTTCATACATGTCTTTGTCCGCCTTTTCAAAGGCCTCTTGACAGCACTCTAGCGCCTCCTCTTGGGGAGTGTTGGTATACATGGCGACAACATCAAGTGTTGCTAGGAGTATCGTTTTTGGTAACGGGGTTGCTTCTAGAACTTTTAGAATGTGATTGGTATCTTTCACATAAGTATTTTGTTTTAGTACAATGGGAAGCAAAAAATAATCCACAAATTCAGAGATTTTCTCCGTGGGAGATCCGTTGCCACTGATTATAGGTCGACCAGCAAATTTTTAGTTAGCTGGGGGTGCCTTATGAATTTTTGGCAGAACGTATATAACTGGTGTACGGATCTTGTGGTTGTATGGTGACAGGTACTCCATTGTTGCCAAGTCTATCTCTTTTTGAGAGAGCATGTCTAATAGTAGTTCCTGGACTAGACCTTTGGTTGCAAACGTAATGTCATTTTCCAACTTTTCATAGTGATGACTTGAGAGTTGCCTTTCAATTTCGGCTTGGTAGTCATCATGACCAAGGATGGCAATGCCTCTCCCTTTATCAAAGGGTTTAATAACAATCGAGCGGTCGTTCTTTAAAGCATTTAGTGCGAACAGCTCCGATTTGTTAGTGTTGCCTTTTACGTTTTGAATTGGAACACTAGCTATTTCTGCTTGTGTTGCCTCTAGGTAGTCCTCAAGGTTTTTACTAAAGGTCATGTTAGGTGACCAATTAGACGGAAGATGGAACTTGCTGCAGCCCTTTTGCTTTTTGTTTTGCATAAGGAAGCGAATTCTCATTTTTCTCTTTAGGTCTTTAAATGACTTGAGGAGATCGCTTCGTTTAGGTTTAGCAGATGTATGGATATACTTTAATCCTTTACCCAATGCAATTATCTCTATGTTTGACATTTGTCTGTCTGAGAGATTAATTACGAAGTTTTTAAAGTTTCTTAAAAGGATAATCATTCGAGACCGAAGATTCACAAGAAGTCCTTTAATGCCCTAATAGTCGCATTCGTCACTGGTGCGCTATTAAGATTGTCATTAAAGCCTAAGACACCCACGCCACAAATATAAAATATTTAAAGGCATACTGCTGATGACGCTCCTAATCTAAAATTTGAGAGCAGAAACCGGTCTAGTTTGGTCATAAGAGCCATTCTAAGTTTGGTCATAAGAACCATTCTTGTCGCTTTACTACATAAAAAGTAAAAGTTTATTTCACTTGATAGGTGAAATGCTTCTCAGAGGAACATGCAATAAGACATGTATACCTCAGGGCATTCCCTTAAAAATCTCATCAGGTTCTTCGCCGTATCGTTGCGTTAGATAGTGAACCAGCGCCCACCCCCACCTTCACTCGGGTTGGGGGATGTTGCAGGTTTAAAAATTCCTATCTGGTAAGAATTCTCTGTCTAATTTTGATAACTTAGAGGTTTGTTCTAATTCCCGTGTTCGTCTTCATATTGTGAGAAGCTGGTGAAATGCTTCTCTAGGCTTGATTTGAGGAAGTTTAGCTTCTCTCATAGAGTTGTCAATGAGTGGAATAGTCTGCCTGATTGGGTTGTAAATTCCACTTCAGTAAATAGCTTCAAAGGTAACATTGATAAGTTTTATTGTGACTGTGGTAGAATCTGATTTTGCTGGGCTTTGTTGGGTATTAGTTTGGTCAGGGGTTTTTTTGGGGGTCTGGATTACAGGGCATCTTATGGGGCTTTTGCCCTCCTTTGCCCTTAAACTTGTTATGTTACTGTACAGGCTACAGCCTACTGTATACCTTGCCTAGGGTAGGCAACCAATTTTAGTCATAGTCGGATTCACCTAGGCCTAATGTTGTACAGATAAATAATGGTAACGTTAACGAATTCAGGAACATGACGTACACTGGTCATACCTTGCCCGCACAATTAATGGACGTGTATTAATGTTGCATGCATCAGCTCTGACTACATTCGTCTATCACATACTGTAATACTACAGTACCGTAGGTACTTAGGTTATGCCTGTGTATATGCCAGTACAGTAGGTTATGCCTGTATATAAAGTAGGACACTAATTCTAGCGGTACATGTACGAAAGGCCTATATTTACATCCTGACACCGACTACAAATGTCATTACTTAACCAGGCTATACCACATCGTTCGATGTACTAGCACTCTTTACGCACCTGCAACCTCCAGTGTATTCATAAAATCACTATTAGACCTAGAAGTTACAAGTGCGAATTTGCTAATTGGAAGGCAAGCAGTCCGCGGCCATTTTGTTGATTATCGGGTAAGAAGCAGCGATATTTTAAAAAGAAAATATCAATATATCGGCAACAAAATATACATAATATCGATATTATCGATATTTCGCAGAATAGGTACACACAATATGCTACTGCAAATATGGATCCAAACTGTAGGCTTAACACATGTTTTACTATACTTTAAAAAAGAGCAGTTTGATTGACACAAAGTGTATTGAAACTTATTTTTTTCTACTTTATTTTCACCCCATCCTCGTATTCTCAAATGTTCCTTTCGCCATGCGCGCATGTGAATTGTTTGAGGTATGCTTTCCTACTTGAACCCGTTTTTACCCCTCTCCCGAACGCCTTATCTGAATAGTTGGGAGCTTTCGATTGATACGTCCACTAGTCTACTGCTACGATTTTTACGTCATTTTTGAGCCTATGCGCATGCGTCACGTCGTCTCCCTCGTCCACTACACAAATCAAGAACGCGTAAACCGTGGTTTTGCCGTCCTCGATTTGGAGAGTGGACGAAGGAGACGTAGCAGTCGAGTAGTGGACGTATCAATCGAAAGCTTCCTATCGTAACTTGTGAACCTATGCGCAGTAAATCCTATATGAAAACAGAAGTGGCAGCTATTATCGTATTTCAACAGCAACCCCTTGTACATTCATTAAAAACAAAACAAAAAAAAAACGTTATGCATTGTATGCTCATTGTGCCACGCAAAGGGTAGTTTGGTGAGATACTAGATATTCTTCTCATGTAATATATAGGCCTACTGGGATGCTGTTTTGGAAACCGACTGTCCAATCAGATCGCTCATCACGAGCTACCAACAGGTGTTGTGGGCGGAAAAGCTGGGGCAAGAGCCATATATGGCTGTCAGCGTCAGCAGGCCACTGTTTGCCTTCAGTACCGACCGCATGCAATCCCATGACTGCAGATACTATAGTAGTTTCTTTGTATTATCGCCGTGTATCAAACACGATAAAATACAGCCTTTTTTATAATATAGTCTAGTCGATAAATATCGGCGCAATGAAAATACATATTTTATAGTGTGGCTTGTGCAGCGCATCATGCTATAAAACGATAAAATATAGACATTGGTGTAAATATAGTGTGTAGATAAATATCGGGGCAATGAAAATATAGGGTTGTTTTTTTTTTGGGAGGGGGGGGTGGGTTAAATGTGTGCATATATGTGAGGCTTGTGTGGCTTGTAACTGCCGGTCGTGCTGGATTGCTGGACTTCTGGGCCGCGTGTTAAAACGAAATATAAAGACTTTTTCTGTAAATATAGCCTCGCAAATAAATATCGGTGTAGTATGAAAATATAGGTTTTCTGTGAGTGGAATGTGTACGTCGTTTACATGCGAGAAGGGTTTATGTGGCTTTTACTGCAGGTCGTGCGATGTACTGAACTATTGGGCGACGTGCATAAAACGATAAATATAGAAACGATAAATATAGACTTTTTCTGTAAATATAGTCTCGTAGATAAATATCGGTGCAATGAAAACATAGGTTTTCTTTGAGTAAAATGTGTGTACGTTGCATACATGTGGGAAGGGTCTGTGTCACAGAAGGCGAGTTACGTGATCGTAGGCGGGGCTTTTCCAGCTACATCTGTGAACACGCATACCCCAGTCATTAACTACACAACAGCTGCTGTAGACGGCGCGAAACTGGGCAGTTTGACACAGAAATAAATTGTGCTTTGACTGACTTAGCATGAACTTTGAGGTAAATCTTGAAACAGGGTTTCCATGAATATAGAAGTAACGATATTTAGTTATAGATGTAATTAATAGTCTATTTTATCGATATTTTTCTATATTATAGTATTTTCTGTATATCGATATAGTTCCAAGGTGGATATCGATAATATTCCTAAAAACAGAATATACATATTATCGATAACATCGATATACCGCTACCGCTTATGGCCGGGGCAGTTTGCTTGGCTGGCTATTAATACCTTCCTATCCTTGAAGGGCAACAAGCATAAGGTACAGAGCAAACGTTTGCTAAACAGGTGAAGACCAGTGGTTAGTCACTGGCAAATTCATGTGTAAGAAGCGTTGAGTCGCCTGTGACTTATACCAACATCTGTAAACTATCGCTTAGAATTCGACCCCCTGAATATGCGTACAGACTGCAAACTATTAAATTCATGTGGGGCCTATGCGGACGTAATCAATTACACTCAGTACGATAGCACTCAATAGTGCTTCTTTTGAATTATGATTATGAATGCTCTTTTGGGCCAATCATCAGACTTTAAGAAAGACTCATGGGCCCAAATATAGAGACCTTGGATCTTAGATGAGAAAAATCTCTAAGCGTTCGCAGGTGTTTAGGTTTGCATTACCATACAGCTTAGCCTTGGCATGGTAAGGCCTGGCCCGGCCTAGGTTAGGTCTACCTTGGCTACTGTCCTAGCCTAACAGTACTGTTGGCTAACGCTATAGGGGAACGGTAGGTTAAGCTAATTTTAATTCGTCCGCCTAGCCGAAATCTTACCTTTAAACAAATCGTCGAACTGTTTTCAAGTGACAAAATTTCTATAGATGGAACATTTTAACAGCGAAGTTTGATCAAAAGAAATGATCAGTCCTTGCAGACAGCTGTCATCCTGTATGCTGTACGCACTGCCCTGATGATTTGAGGCTAAATGTGAATTCTGTGGTTTTCCCAGTTTCGACATTCACAATCACAATGCCTGGTGTGTGCATAATTGAGTGACACTTGCATGCTTTAATTAGAACGGGGATGCATGGCGAAGCGCTTAAAGCACAACTTCACATGTGAGTGGGGTCATATGACGTCACAGTTTGTTTACTTTGCTGTCACGTTATGGCTAAGCTTACTACAACCATGGGTAAAATAGCAACTCCTTGCTACAACCGGGGAGCTGCGTGGCAGCTTGCGACACAAAATAGTGCTCAATGAGAAAATGTGTCGCTCATAATTATTTTAAGTCGAGCGCCCTCCCTTACGGAGAAAGGACTACAGGTTACATCACTAAAGAATGTTATGACAACTTCCAGCTCCGTGAGGGGTCCCCACTTTCCCCTCAAATATCACAAAATGTAATCAGGGAATAGTCCCTTTTCTTAATTAAGGGTTAAAGGAGGTGTAAACGAAAATGTCCACACAAAATGTCGGGATCAGATCCATCGATAAGTGAGACCCACAGGCCCGAGAGACATACTAAATTGCTTATTTTACCCCCATTGAATTTGCACGTAAAAACATTTCGAAAAAAATTCCAAGTCCCAGCTCCGTGAGGAGTGACCGCTTTCCCCTTAAATATCACAAAAATGTAACCAGGGAATAGCCCCTTTTCTTAATTAAGCGTTAAAGGGGGTGTATACGAAAATGTCCACACAAAATTACCCGCACTCTCATCTGTCAAACGTAGACAAACGATCCGTGAATTCGACTGAATATCGTGACGAAATTAATATCCTTTTATTACTTCCTTATTTTTCCCATCCATATACATGTAATGTATGGGATGTGATATGGTAGTTGCTCGGTGGTTAGTGGGTATTATGGCTCTCTCAGTTGTTATGGCAACAGTTGCTATGGTAACATTTGGTTTATATTTGATACATGGGGTCTATCCTCGTATGGAACTTACAGCTGGGATGTGGAATTTGTCAGTCAAACTCAAATTCAGTGCATGGAATAGGCCATAGCCACTACAGAATAAGTCCTGTTTTTGCATAGATGAAAATTCACATCCATTCCCAATTGGTCTGTTTTATTTCACGTAACGGGAATTAACTGTTATGCTTTCTTGGAGAGTCTGACATTCGTAGGGCCAACAAAAATGTCCCGACAATTTTCATATTCAAATATCTGTAAGATGAATACCTAGACCTCTCTTCATCTTTTGTGATTGGTGATCTTTTCCCCTTCTTTCTCTCTCGAGAAACACTGGTGAAGAACAAAGGTAAAGACCACCAAGTGATTACTTATACAACTCATATTCCAGCTGTCCCAGAACACCCCATTGGTAGAGGTCAAAACTTGTGAACATGTGCGTGTGTGTGTGTGCGAAAGAAAATTCCTGCTTCAAATTTCAGAAGTTTGTCCCACTGTCTAAATGTCTCAGATTGTACGTGGTGTTTATGATTAAGCGCGAGGATAGTATGTGCATTAAACAGACTGCAGGGAGTCACACTAACACGATTCAAGCCATTCAATTTCAATTGAAATTGAGCAATTGATTTTGCCATTTGCCATTTTCATTAAAAAGTGATAACGTGCGTAGGCTAAAAGTAAAAACATTGAAATTTCATCTCCAAACGTTTGGTAAGGTTTTCAATTACACCATTCAGACAATCTGGGAAAATAAATAGGTTTCAGTTGGTTCATCCTTCCATATGATTTCAAATTCTTCTAACATAACGACAAAAAAGTGTAGAATACGATAATGTAGTTGTTGACAGTTTTCATTCAAATCAACGGTGTGCTTCTTTCAGCAAGCCAATGGGAAGTATACTGGTATTGAATATTCAGTTACAACTCAAGATAACTGACGCCGTGGGCAAGGTTGTGATTTGTTTGTAGGTTATTTGTAAATACAGTGTTTCCTTTCACCAAATACTACAATTCCTGATACCTACCAATTAGCGACGACTTGAGTAGTGTGTTTTAGATACACTAGTGAGACCTGTATTGTTGCATATTCATTATGTAGGCGGTTATGCAAGAACCGTTAATTTTCAAATATAATCTCTGTTTTTACTTTTTTATGCCAATCCCGTTGCTTTTCGAAGTAGTTACTGTCATTTTCCTTCAATGAAAGACATAGTCCGTTCATGTACAACCTCGCGTGTACATATAAAAATAAAAAAAAAAGTTAAGATCAAACATAATCTTATCTTTTTGGTTTTTCAGTACACACGCAATCACATGCAAATAACGTAACATATGTTGTGTAAACTAAAAGCACAATCATGCCGAGGGCGTTGTATAGAAGCGCCCACAATTACAACAAGAGGGCAATCCACGGAGTTGCGTATCTCATCGCCAACATGCACACTGATTTCAATACAGGGCCTGCACATTGGAATTTGTAATAGTTTATTGTTAGGTAATTACAAAACTTTAAGTTCATTGATCTAATAGTTCTCAAGATACGCTTGAAATACAAACTTTGGGGCAAAATTGGCTTCTTTTCTCAAAAATCAGCAAATTTCACTCTCTTTACTACAAAAGTGATATACCTTGAATATTTCATTCTCATGTAATTTTCTGCAAAATTTTGCATTAAATGCTCAAACACTTCTCAAGATATACTGGAAATAGCAATTTTGGGGCAAAATAGACTTTTTTTTTTCTCAAAAATCAGCAAATTTGACTCGATTTACCAATACAGTAATATTACGTTGAACAGTGTGTTCTCATGTAGGTAATTACAAAACTTTAAGTTAATTGATCCAATAGTTCTCAAGATATGCTTGAAATACAAATTTTGGGGCAAAATTGGCTTTTTTTCTCAAAAATCAGCAAATTTCACTCTCTTTACTACGAAAAAAATATACCTTGAATTTTGTTATTCTCAGGTAAGTTTTTGCAAAATTTTGTATTAAATGCTCAAATACTTCTCAAGATATATGACAGACTTTTTTTCCCAAAAACTCAGCAAATTTGACTCGATTTACCATACAACTAATACATCTTGCAGGTATTGGCATCATGCACAACCTTACCAAGTTTCAACTTAATCGCTCATATGCTTTTCAAACTATTCTGGAAAAACCACAATTTGGACAGGTCCGAACACACACACGCACACATGCACATTGGCACGGACACGTTTTCATTTATACCAACCAACAGGACTCTTTTGTACCCAAGGTCACTCTCCCATGGGGTACCCCTTGGGTGTCGCTACCCATCCACTCCAAGCGTTTCCATGGCAACCATTCTCCCATGGGTGCACAATACAATATATAGCACCACTATAGCCAAGTGACTACAATATCTCATCTATCCCCTATAGGGCGATGAGATAAAAGAAGAGACAGACACCAAAACAAAAGTCGAGAACAAGCAGAGCACGCATGGAGAAACAATACATGCTAACAGATTACACACGACGATGCAATATGGGCCCATAATGTTGCTATGTTATTTGGGAGGGGTGGATGGCTCGTTTGGAGTTTTCAGGGGTATTTGCCCCTCCAGATTGTTTCCTTGCCCCCCAGTTGCCCCTCCCCGTTGCTCTCACCCTTCCTTATCAGCTCTTGTACTCTTGTACTCTTGCGGGATGTGGGGGGGGGGGGACGTAGTGGCCGTTAACAATATAGAAAGTTCCTCTTGACAGAGATAAAGAGACGTCAGAACAGAGTTGAAAGTCAAAGAGAGATTTGATTGATTTTAGAAATAAATGTTCCATTTATTGATTGCCCATTTGACTGGCAGACACATATTAGATAAATCAAGTTGACGATGATGACTGATCATTATATGACGTTGACGAGAGAAAAAAAAAGACGTTAAGGTGGCACAGGCCTATATAGTATACAGAGACAGACGGGCTAGAGGCTCTTACAGATCAACGGCAAGATCGCCAGTGTCGGACTGATGGTTGCAGATAGCTGAACCAACGAATCTGAACTTTAGGATCACTAGGTCGACGATGCGGTTAACTAATCCAAATCGTATAATCTATATCTACTAGCCTCAGTCAGTCCTTTCATGTTCCGATAAAGATCTGCAGTTGACATAAAAATCACTGATTGAAAATTTGAAGAAATCAAAAATATTTTTCAGTTTCAAAGTCAGGTTAATTCACTCACAGAATTCCTGACAGATTCACTGAACTTTAAGGATGTTAATTGTTCATCCTAAACTTGCTCAATATCCCACTATGTTTGAAGCGTGCCACCACCCTGTATTACAACTTGATCACGTGATATGGTAGGCCTATTAGCAAATTTGACGTTTGGTTTATTTTGATATCTCGAACTGCAGTTAGTAAGATTAGTGATGCCGAATGACATTTCAAACGAGCTCCCTCGGAATTCCACGCTCTATTCTTCACGACATGTTTTCGTACTTGCATGAAATCCCATTAGCCTGTGGTAATCCCACTATAGGTTACATCTTTTTTCTTTTTTTTTTTTAGTCTGTTTAAATGAGAGTTGAGGTGAATCCATAGCCCTTTTATTTTTAACAGAGCTTCTCATATCCCTTGTCTCAACTCGTAAGTCAAACTGCAGGTTCCACCAAAATGTGCGGTAACTTGCATTTCACATCAGCATACCAACCTACCGAGTAAAGTATGCCATGTATTTACAAGATGTGCACTGTTTTGGGGGATATCGAGACTATAATGGTCCACACTTTATATGAACGCAAAAACAGACATGCTAATGCAATTAACATATATTATGTAATTTTAACAAAAGCAATATTCCGGTTGCCATTAGCCCTAGCTAAGCCCTGGGTATAGGCTGCGAACCTCAAATCGAATGTTATTTCACTATTACTATTAGGAATTGCTATATGTGAGATACACGACATGTGAGTACACGACAAAGCACTGTCGATCTACGGTTTTTATTGTATTCATCCTCCAGCGATTTTACAGTGGGTTGTCGTCGCGGTTTATCCGTGGGATACCCTGCACGGTCCCTAGTGACTAAAACAGGCCTCTTTGTGTTGCGGAATCTTCTCAAGTATGTACACAAAATGATAATGAAATGATTAAATTTAAAACTACTTTAACTGAATATCATTTTGATGTATTGAATCACCCTATTTTCCTCTAAAAGACTTCTCGTTTTCGCGTGACAAAGTAATCCGTTTTTCCTTTAACGAGTGTAAGCAAGTAATTAAAAAGGTCAAAGATCAAATTATTTACTGCCTGTGATCAATTTTCACTATACAATGAAACCAACTTGATACTCATACTAAATTCAAATGATGATTAATCTCGAACGAAGTTTAGAAACCAATTAGCTTGTGTAAGTACAGGATGCACTTCTAAATGAACAAAACGCAACGATGGTACGTGCTGAAAATATGTATTCTTGCTCTTGGTATTAACACATGATTCTTTCTATTAAGTAAACAAAAAAAAAAAACAACAACAACATCGTGAACTACACATGTTATGAAAACTTAAAATCAGCCCCAAGACGCTGTATAGACTTACAACACAATCGGGAAAAGTCAAGAGACAAAAAAAAAAAAAAAAATGAGAACAAGGAGGGTGAAGAGGAATAAATATCTGAGTATTTGCTCTCAACAACTTTTTTCCCTGGGGATCCTCCGGCAATTATCTCAGGTCTATGTGTGGGTAGGTGTATGCCCGATGGCCATCGTGCGTAACGGGGATGGTGAGCGGTGTACTACTGCCAACCAGAAATACCGCACACCACAACCATCGAACAGTGTATAATTAAGTATGTATGACTTACACACAATGTATGAGGCAACTAGCGCACCTGGTACTGCTAGGGAGCCTAAATGCAAGCTGTACTAAACACAGCAGACACTATAAGTACAACACAGGTGCCATATAAGGGCAAACCACTCAAACCAAATGCAGCAATAGCAGTGCAATGGAAATAGACAAGTTCACTTTGCAACGACTGCCGCCTTAGGCCTAACTGCCAAAGTACTAAGAAGCCTATGTAATAGTAGCCACACAACTGCTCCTTAGCAAAAACCATGCAATGCAAATATAGATGTGTATATAAACCACCTTGTCAAAAAAACAACAACAAAAAAACACTCTAAATATCTAGATGAGGACAAGATAGAACTGCTCTACAAAAATAAGTATGCAAGGAAACAGCATGTGGTACAACAGTGCAAGGTAATATACTAAGTGGCTTATCTGCTATATGAGAGGCTGTGTAGTAAAAGAGAAAGAATAAGCACATGCATGGCGCCTCTTTTGTAGGGCCTCTTTTATAGGGCCTCGCGATCTTCTAATTAACATGTGCGGTCAACCATGTAAAGAAGTTTTTTTTCTAACTGACAGCAAAATATAGGGGGTAAATTAATTAATTAGGTGACCAATACATATAAAGTTGACCAGTGGTAAGTTCTGGTCACTACAAGGGCATGCATGAAAAAAAAATAACAAACGGCTACAAACGCCACACGATGTTGCATATGTGGCCTATAATACTGTAATCTATTGTAGAGCCTCGGTCAATTCATGTTCGAATAAATATCTGGCAGATCAGAGCAAACTATGTGTTTTATGTTAACACAGGAGGCCGCCAAAATACACAAGCACTCAACAGATAGTTGGCCAGTTGTTCGCTGACTATAGGACCTATTCATCGGATTCTATTGATTATTCCCAGATATACTAAATGGGAAATAAGGGGTTTGACTTCCCAAACTAATGTTTTTAAACCCATTGTTAATGTACACAGAATGATATAGATTCCTTAAATTAAGGCAGGACGGTCACCATCTTTTCAAGAGATAAGTTTGTTATATACAAATTCAGAAAACATATCTTTATACATCCACTCCACCCCCATGGTGGAAAACGGCACTCTCTAAGTGTTTGAAGTTACATGTAACCAGCCTTGAAAAGAGAGGTCATGTCTGCAACTTATCAAGTAATGAAAAAACACGATCTATGGAAAATGTTAATGCATATCAGATTGTTTCAGATGACGTAAGAATCCTAACTGATTATGCATACTCTTTCATTTATTCGTTAGCAGTCAATTTTTCCTTGGGCCTTAGCCCCAGTGTTCATTGAAGTCGCCAATGTTTTTAGCAGTGAGGCATTCGGGGGGGGGGGGGGTGGTCTAGTGACGCCTTGCATCCCTTACCTTATATTCTAGCTAGAATTGTGGGACATATACGCAGGGCGCCACTATCAGTTGGCGCGGAACGTACCAGAAAATTTTTGAAGAAAAAAATACCTTGTCCCCCTAGACCATCGGAAATCGTCTTCCCAGGTTCCCCTGCCGCCCAAATTTGCACTCGTGCGACTTTACTCAAAACCCGTTGCTTAAGGTCATGACTAATTTCTTCCCGGCCAAGAAATTCAATGTTGGTTTAGTGCAAACTCAATGTCGGCAAAATACAAATACAAATGCAAATTATTCTTTAATTATTCAGGAAAACAATCTTTTTTTGCTCAACTTTGTTGATAATGATACCCCTCTCCTTGGATCCACCCAACAGGGATTGATAGACTATAGGCAGTTCTCATGTAAATGTGAAACCGCCATTTGTAAATATTGCAATATTTTTGGGAGAAGACTGGTTCTCCTGAGCTCTTTCCCTGAACATCTAGACAGGGCGATTAATTGGGGGACAGACAGACAGACAAACAGACAAAGAAAAAAGGACAACAAAGATGCTCGTCAGAACAGATGACTATGAGTTGAATGTTTGCTCTTCATTTGCAACAGTAAACTTGAAATTGGTCCAAATATGTCAGAAAATTGACATAACGACATTGCGTTTTATGACCTGGTGGTGATTTTACATATTAATTTTAAAGTAAAATGAACACTTTTGGTCCACTTTCGGCTGCGGAAAAAATCCCCGTTTATACCCATCACTGGGGCCTGGGTCGTAACGACGGGGGGGGGGGGGCTGCTGGATTTGGAGGTTTCTCACCCCACTGAAAAAAAAAATGTCGGAAGGAGGATATTCCTATTTCCCTATTTCAAGACTGGATACATGCAGCTTAGGAAACACGGCAAGTGAGGTTTCTAACCATGTGGAGAGTTTGTAAAGCCAAACAATTTCTTGTGCGCTCCGCGACAACTATTGGTGGTGCTCCGCTTAGATAGACTAATATAGACCTAGATAGTTGTTACTCACCCCCTCCCTCACATCGTTTTCGTTCCACATAGCCTGATGGTGCCCTTGTTTGTGAAAACTGCACACTTTTCTTTATAAAATTCTTGATCCCCTCCTGATAAGATACTGGTATTGTCCGATATTCAAAGCTGCTGTGATGGAGTTGACAAGTTGAAAAACACACACACACACCTAAACCGAATTTGGTACCTTTACACCCCTTAATAGTATGACCCTAGCTATGGCCGTGGCTAGGGAAACACTATTATCAAAGACGGTAATTTCATGAATACCGTAATGGAACTGATTTAACGACTAACTTGTTTTTTTTTTTCAGGTGTGTCACAAGTTTTTGTGTGAAAAGGCATTTAAAAACCCTTCACTGTTTTCGGGAAATGTAGCTCAATGATTTTATGTTTACCCCACTAGCATGGTTAGTTCAACTTGCTGAGACAAGCTGATCTTTCAAATCATAGAAATAATCTTTGGAAAGTGGTTTGTAAACAGTGACGGCGCTACGGGGGGGGGGGGGGGCATGAGGGGGCATTTGCCCCTCCAGAATGTTTCCTTGCCTCCAGTTGCCTCCCAGTTGCTCTCACCCTTCCCAGTCAGATCTTGTACTCATCCAAAATCAATTTAATCACAAAACTATGTACTGACATTGGACTGAATAAGAACAGCTTCCGGGGAACCATGGTTGATAAATGCCTAATTTATGTAACACAGGCTGCCAGTTTTCATATCATGCCCGTAGCCACTTCAACAGTAGGCCAGCCTGGTCAGACCAATTCTCTCTGGAATGTTTACCGTCCAGTATAAGGGAAGGGAGGGTAGGTGGTTGTTTTCCTAAATATAGGAATGTCGTTGTTGAATTGAACTGTCAAAGAATATTGGTAAGTACTACACATTTTTATAGAATAAAGTGACTGGAATGGAAGTGTATGTAGCCTATGTGTGTGTGTGTGTGTGTGTGTGTGTGTTTGTGTGTACTCGGTGTCACCGAGTTAATGTGAAATGGTACTCCCAAAGAAAAAAGTTGGGAACCTTGGAGTACGGTCATAAATAATATAAAAATTAATATACCTCTCTTGAGACTTAACTTTCCACCCAGAGATATACTAAAGTCTCAGAGCTTCCTGGCGCTTCGCCCCCTAGACCCCCACGGGGGCTTTGCCCCTGGACCCCACCAGGGGCCCGCCTTGAACCCCTGGACCCTACCCGCAAGGCCTCGCCCTTCGTGCTCGCACCCGCAGTGCGAAAATGTTTTCCCCCAACATTTTCCTCTGCCCTCAGTTTGCCCCCCCAGTCTGACATTCTGGCGCCGACACTGTTTGTAAAACATTCGGAATACTTGGTTTATAAGAAGTCGATAAACTGCTGACAGCACAGAGATAAAGATCAGGTGCTTTGGAAAGCCATATCAAGTTAGGACTTGCCGAAGGTTTCATATAAGTTTCTGATTACATTCGCCCCCAATTCAGGTTACTACTTCTGATATATGCCAAGAGCAACTACGACTATGGTGAAGTTCCTCTCTGAAAAAAATGCTCTTAAATGGGGGGGGGGGGGTTAGTAACAAACATTTTGCACGTCGTATTTTGGGGTGTCCAGACCCTTCGGACCCCTCCCCTGCATAAGCCCTTGGTCTAATTGCTTTCGATACCATTTTATAGACAATAAACAGTATACGCGTGACGAGGAATGCTGCCTGTACTCCAAGCGAGTGTTGCCATCCACACTTTAAAAAATAATTGTAAAGTTACAATTATTTTATGTCAATACACAGAAGAATTGTTGTATTTACACACAACAGGCATATTTCGTGAAATGTTTCACAATTTCAGTTCAGAAACAGACGTTCTCTGTACACAAACACACTAAAGAAAACAGTATGCACTGTTAAAGATAATTGTAAAATTACGTTAACTTTATGTATTTTCAGAAGGAAATTGTTGTACTTCTACAAAATATGTATTTTTCATCTCATGTCTGGCAACTTCAGTTAAAAAACAGAAATTTTGTGTTCAATAACAAATTAAAAAAGGATGTGTATTAATTTCAGAAAAATTGTACATTTACAATAACTTTTTGTCCAGTTACAGGTGAATTTTTGTACATTTGCAATTCATGAACGTTTATTTAGTTGTAATTGAATATCCGTTCAAAAGACATTTGCTTTCTGTGGAGCAACAAACTTGCAGCCGAAGCATACGTTACCAGCAATGGTTGTAAATTTACAGCAACGTTATGTAAAACAAAAAAAAAATGACCGTCCATAAACGGAACGTTGGTGTTTGCAGAATTTTGATGAAATTTTTGTTCAAAACAAAACTTCTTACTAAGACACAAACTTGTTAAAGGAATCTTTTTTTACAAATGAAATTGTAAAATTACAATAGTTGTATGTCGTAGAAGAGAGTTGGTTCTGTAGGTACGCAGCACTATAACCCTGTCTTAAAACAGATAAACACGAAATTGCTGTCGAGTTATTGGTTAGAGAATTTTAGTGAAATTATAATAGTTTTATGTCCCGTAATAAACCTTGTGTTTACCCATATTATTGTAAACCTGAGAGAAAATAAAAACAGCAAATTGTAGGACGGTTTGTGAGGCCATGTTTAATTTTATTATCCTCCATGCATCAACTTCATGCATCATGCGGCATGTGAGAATTATTTATTGTGGATTCGGTTTTCTGAAAGAAAATGACAACCATAATCACAGAATTTCTTTTCTCACAATCCTGCATCCGCTGGTGGAAGTCGTGTGTGTGCAGTTCCTATCAGCCAGTATTTACTAGCAAGCATCATTAAACTAAAGGTCATTTCAGTTCTTACATCTACAGCGTACTTTTACAAGGTGTTTAGGAAGAGGCAAAGCTCTGCGTCAGCCTCTTTTTTTCTCAACATAGACCGAATTAGGGGTTTTTACATGGAGCCCATGTATTACCTGGGCTCAGTGTCATCGGTTTAACGAAAAAATTGTTTTTGCTTATCTGTGCTAAGCGCTAGAATTATTGCCAATCGCGCATGCCATAATTACCTCAACGCGTACATTAGCATTTTAGTTTTAGCATAATTAGCTTCGACGTTCTGGTCATGCTGCACACGTGACCTGAAATTCAAAAACGTCTTCACGTAAACAATCATGAAGAGATTGTACTCTTCTCCGCTCTCATCGCAGCCGCAGGTATGGTATTTCTAATCTTCAGTGTCATAAAATTATAAATAACCTGAAGACATGACGATTATACTCTTTAATTGTACTAGAATTATTTCTAAACCAAGTTTGTGTGAGTTAGAAACTCGTGGCAGTCAAACTTAACTTAGGCTGTAAGCTTCTATACTAACGTTCAGTAACTTAAACTAAAAGCAGTACAAGTAACCGTACGGGAAAAGCACGGGTTGCTACCGTAACGAGTTTGCGATTTCCTTACCCCTATTGTTAAGCACTGTAGGCAAGGTAGTCTCGGCCAGATTTGCAGAAGCACAAGCAAGCAGTGACAGCCGGGAAATTTTGAGTGCATTTATGCTGGAATAACACATACTGTGGCTTTTTCTTTTCTGTTAAAAGTTCGGCTAGTCAGCTTGATTGCTCATCTTACTGTTGTTATTTCCTATACCCTTTGCCTGGTACAGCCAGTATAGGCTAGGCCCCTACACATTATATGTATAGTAGGTGTACCTTAAGGCTTAAGTCGATCAATTCTTTGAGTCGATCAGTGTATTTTTTACTCCAGTGAGACCGTATGGATAGAAAGGAATTCCAAAGTAAGCACCACAATGTCTTCGGTGAAAGTCTCATTCAACATTTGGATGGAAGAGACCATATTTTTTATCGTCTTTTGACATTACAATATTAGGTATTTATTTGATAATAAGCAATATTTTGATAGATCTTAGTCTGACGTGATCATCATAAGCCTAGTGTTATATACGGCCATGGTAAATTCAAGACCTATTTCAAAGTAATTACTAATTTTTAACACAAGCAAAAGGTATTAGAATGATAAAGGCAAATTTACTAATAATACTTCCATCAAGTTTAGTATATTGTAATAATGTTTTTATAATTTTAGGATTCAAATATTTGTTAGGTGATCGACTCACACTACCCTCATGCTAGTAATTGCCTATAGACCTAAAGAGATCAGCGATTCATGTTACCCACACTACGAGGTACAATCCCATTATAGGTACACGAAATGAATAATTTTCTTAAGCATCAGTGAGTAATCTATTAAAGGAAAAAAAAATTAATAAGGAAGCTGCATAGTACTCAATAGTGTCATGTTGTGGAGTCAATCTTAAGTTTAAAGCAATATTGTATGCATCTAGGCTAGGCATTCTAGCCCTAGTGTTTTGGAACATTTTGATCATTGTGGTTGTAGTTGTATAAAGGTAGAATAATCCCAGCTAGCAGAATATCTGGGACCCATCTGGGCTTCATCCGGAGAAGATGATGTCCATACAGTGTGTATCCACATATGTACCAGATGAGTGTCATGTGGGCTATATAGACTACGTTGGCATCATATTACCCATATGGCACCCAGATGGGCTTCAGTTGCAGTAGTAGTTGTATTAAGGCAGAATAGTGTGTTGGGGCAAATATCTAAGGCAATACAGTATATTTTACGCCCTATTCACGTTAAAATGAGTTCCTTTACATTTATAACAACATAGTTAAGTGTGGTTATAGCATACTTAATTAGAATATATTTACACAGTTAAAAACAATTTTGATAATTCACATGCACATTAGTATAGTATGTTTTTCACTTTGAGCGGTATACTTTAGCACTTTATTCTTGTGGAATTATATTTACGACTCATCAATATAACATCAAGCTCCCTGCTTTCATTTGCAATTCTTTAAGATTCTATTTTGAAATGCCCTCAGCTTGGTAAGATTGGTAGCAACTTATTATTTGTTTTAATCTTGAATGCATACTCCTACATCCCGGTTTTGTCAAGCTGTCACTAAAATTGTATTCCACTGATTTCACATCTGTTTTTAAAGCTGGAAACCTGAGTTCCCACGTGGTCAAATTTGCTGATGACATAACTGTCACTGGCCTTACATCTGACAAGTCCAATTATTCGTCTCAAGGAGACTCCTTTGTACCTTATTGATGGCTCTGCCCAACGTCTAGCAATTAGCCATGCAAGGAATTAGGAGGGAGAGAACAACAGCGAAAACACTTTGTATCAAAGGATACAATAGAGAGCAATTGACTTTTTAATTCCTTGGACTCCCATATACCTAGTATGTGTTTGGAAATTCTGAGAAAGCAAGATAACAGCTATAAACTGAAACGATATGAAGTCAGTCAGTACACTCTGATTAATATTTACTGCGCTATTGTTCAGAATATATACTCAAGTTGTCAACAACTGTCTGCTTCAACCGTGTGATACAATCAGGTGTCAGAAAGTTATCTGTCACAGTCAAATATTTCGAAAGGATTATTGGAGCTGACCTTACTTCTCTGGAGTCGGTAACTCTCGAAGAATAGAAATGATTATTTCAGATGCAGAGTGTCTTGTGTAGCCATCTCTTGTCATGACATCGCATGAGGAAAAAACATTTTACTTTCAGCTTCTTCCCAGTTGCCATCAAACTGTACAACCCTGGTCTGTAGTTTTGGGTCATAGCAGCCTTTTGTTTTGCTCTATTAAATTGTCATCCTTAGACATATCACATTTTTATATGTATTAATTTTTGTTTGTTATTTATCTGCATTTACTTTATACATTTACAGAAGTTTCAGTTTCCGTTTACTACATTTAATTATTAATTCCTTGGCGAAGATCGAAATCTGTGTAATGGTGTGTGTCAGTGGGTATATTGATGTATGTGTCACCTTGGCTATGTCCCAATGAGAGGAAGGTGCTTCAATTTCAGAGTTGGTGTGTAAGTAGGCAACGGTTAGGAGATTGTCCCAATTGTTCAAAACCACTAAAGGTCATTTGAATTCCCAAGGGATGTAAATGAACTCCACTTTAAGCAAGATTTCTTAAATGAGTGTTTTGCTGGAACTTTTTACTGGGACTGTAAAAAATCCCATAAACCGTCAAATAATCATACAGATCTTTTTAGAGATTCTATAGAAATGTTTATAGACACCCCTTTTCTACTGTATATAGTTTCTATAGAGATCCTTTAGAGTTTCCACAGAGTTTCTGTAGAGTTTCTACAGAGTTTCTGTAAAGTTTTATAGAGCTGTTGGAAGGAAACTCTATAGGATTCTGTAGAGTGCCCTGTAGGATTTTCTACTAGATTCTTTAGAAAATCCTATATAGTTTCTATAGAATTTCTATACCAAACATGTGCTTTCTGTAGAAACTATACAAGATTTTCTATAGAAATTCCTATAGACACCCACTCTTGTATAGAGTTCTGTAGAGTTTCTTTAGAGTCTCGTTAGAGTTTCTTTATAGCGGTTCCAGAGAAACTCTATAGGATTCTACAGAGATTCTGTGGAAAAGTTTATATAGTTTCTATATAAAGACTTTTTCTTATAGATTTCTATAGATTTTGTATGGGAGAAGTGTTTGCATCGAGAAAGTGTCTAATGAAAGCTAATGACTTGTACTCATTCATTCCACACAAAACTTACAAACTGAGTTTGCAAGTGGTAGTTCCTCCCATCCTATCTTTTCTTATGTGTAATGCACATCGTAATTTGCTTGCATTGGAAACTAATTTCTGAACATGATTATTGAACATAATTTCATTTTTAGTAGCATTTATTAATGCATTTTACGGTGTCTAAACATTGGTCAATTACTTGTTGTGCAAGATTAAACTAGCAAACTTCAGATCTACAGAATGAGAGAATATGAGAATGAGATTGTTTCCAACCTGCCAGGAATCTTACCACTTAATTAAATACTCTGCCCATTTAGAACAATTAGGAAGTCATCTACTCAGGTTAAATGGTGTGGGAAAAAATATGGCTGTTGAGACAGCAACCCTTTTGAAACAGTTTAGTACACAATTTGATCAGCAGAATCTGTGTATCCATACAGGTGCACAGCTTCATCGCACTAATTAGTACATTGACCACCCTTAGTGAGTACCACAAGGTCGTTGCCAAAGACAGTGAACTTTTTAGGGTACCAGTTATGGCTATCATATTACAGCTTACCCTTGTATACCAACTGCAGTGTTGCCCACACAGTTGTATGCGTACCTAATGGTATTGTAGCAGGAAACCCTGTTTATTGACAGCAATATTTCTGTAAATAAACAGGCATGTGTAGCAAAAGAAAGAGAACGTGTACGTAAACGACCATGCTTTTGTGCCATCTAGTGAGATTGCAGCATAACAGATATGTATATAAAGACGACAATATTTTCTTTACATTATGAAGGAAGCTGTTAATATATGGACAAGCTATTGTTACTGCACAAACGTTTCTGTACAAGCACAACGAGCAAACTGGACACATACAACGTAAATCCCATATAAGAACTGATTATTTGCTGTATACAAAGTCGTTAAAAGTGTCAAAATATAGACTTGTGCAGTTGCAGTACAACTTGCCCTGTATCTTAACAGGACAGTTTCTGTAGATATACATGAACTATCTTGTAATGTACTGTGCAGTTCTGTAAAAATACAGTGCGGTCCTATACCCGAATTGCAACATCCTGTACATAAACATGTGCTTGTTGTTCTTGTTTGGAACCCAATTGACAGCAACTAAATTTGTTGTAGACAAGCAGAACTTTTTTAACAGTGCAGTTCTGTAAAAATACAGGGTGGTTCTGTACATATACCCGTGCTTGCTGTTCATGTATGAAACGCAATTGACAGCAGATTTTCTGTACACGAACAGAGATTTTTTTTAACAGTGTAGGCTACCGTGGTTACGTATATTCTTTCTTACTTGAACTTGATCGTAGTGCCTATAACAAATGAATCACTTACAGTAAGTGTGTAATATACGGTTCACGTCACTTCCCGTCACTGACAGTAGCATCTGATAATATGAATTTTCAGCCTCAACATTCAGTAGTTCCCTCATTAAATACAACAATCAATCTTATAAGTGATCATATTTATTCACCACCAGATTGAGAGGTGGTGCACTTCACTTCATCAGATGACGTCACTACCTGGAGTACTACACTTTCTCTTGTTATAACTCGATAACCCAAAGGACCCAATCACACACTACATACACACTGTTATAAATAAAATGTCGCTTGATTATCGTATTTGTATATGTATAGCAGAAATGGATAGAATAAAAATAGTCAAATTTCTATTTGTTATTAACTTGTTATTTATTACAGTATACATTGATTGTATGCAAGAATTCTATAAGCCTGTATAATGACGTGTAACGACACATATGTACATATAACGAAGAAATCATAAGTCTCTCAGTTGTAACATTTATGCCTGTTTAACCAGGATGGGGTGAATGCATATCTCCTTTTATTTTCCCATAAAGCTTTACATCTCCTAATCTGGGCCCGTAAGTGAAAGTTCTGTTGCAACTGGTCTTTTTTATTTCCTCTTATTACTCGGTTATAAATCTACGATGAAGGGACTCCCAATGCAATTGAAGTATCAAGTACTTCGGAGTCATTCACGTGTGTTCTTATCAGATGGTGCTTAACCATTATTTATTCTTTGTCGTTGATAAAAGGAATAAAAATGATTGAAAAAATGTAAACGAATGTATCGTTTGTAATACTTTTTATCGTGTCATAAAACTTAAGAAAAAGAAATGATTATCAACTTGAAAATCATAGAACACATCGGAATTAATACTGCTCATAGGTTCTATACTGTTAGATATCATACCGTTCATAAAATATCTTACACTTTATTCCAGATTCCATTTCAGATTACTATTTGATAGCTGTCATGAAACATTCACATGAGTGCATGCCCTTTCCAAGAAGAGGACAAAGTACAACAAAGTGATACAAAAAAAAAAACAAAAAAACATATAACGTAGCGAAGAAAGGACTACGATAACGCACTTAGTGTGGATACATAGTCTTTTTTGACCGTAACAAGTTACATTCAAACAAATGTGTTTAAAGTAGATTTAATATACATGAAAAAAAAAAGATTCTTTCTTTAAAAAAAAAAAAACCTTTTTCACCAAAAGATGTGCTAAAACTTCAGCGGCTCCTGGACTTTGCCCCTGGACCTCGAGCCATTGCAGCTGTGGCTCCTACCAATGGACAATATGACGTTCCCTTGAACCCTTTTCGCTAAGGGTTGGCCCTACATGCCTACAATTTCGAATTACACACAAGTTTTTTTTTTCTCCCCTCAGTTTATTTTGCCATCCACCCCTCCCCCTCCATCCTAAAATCCTGCTGCCGCCACCTCCGTGTGCTAATTTGACTCTTCACTGACTCATATCAGAGAGGTATAGTCGCCCTGCCTCAACTGGTCTTGTAATTCAGCAAATTAAAGTCTCAAATACAGAGTACTCATGTCAGCACTGCCCGTTTTGAGTGCAATAGTTTGCCGTGAGCATTGGAACGAAAATAAATGATATGCATGTGGTCTATAAATTTAATTAAAAGCATATATACATGTGTTTACTCGTGGCATTACAGAGTGACATAAAAACGGACTAAAAAGTATAATATTTGCAAATACTGTAAAACTGCTGTTTGAAGGGAAACATTTTCCTTTACGAACTATGTACAGTTTAAATGCCCAAAGTTAACACATAAGGGATAACAAATATTTTATACATGAAAGTTATCAGATTTACTGAAAAGTGAAGTGAAAGCTTTCACAAAGAGTGGTAAGACAATTCGATGTCAATTGTTTAACACATTCATTGAAATTATTTTCCACAAGATGAAATGCAGTTTAAAGGACATCCAATATGACGTCGCTTACCCTTAAATGTCGTTCAATGTTTCAGTGTTAAAAAAAAAAGATCTTAAAATAAAATCATTTATCTACCTCTTTTCTCAGTGTCATATTTTTACAGTCGATCGAATGAAGCTGCTGTGATTCAGAAAACTTGTAAAGGCCAGTTATATTAAGGTTACAAGACTGAGGACAAGTTCCACATTAACTGCAAGTCTCCAGCAACAAGTAAGGCTTTAAGATCAACGTCACGACTAGCGATAATAGAGCCGTGCATTGTTCCAGATGACATAGATATTCTCTCTTGAAGGAGCAACAGGTAGCGGACGGAGAAATTCATTGACTTTGATGTGTTAAGTTACAACTGTGTAATTTTGCAACTGTCAACACATTAACTGTTTAAGGATGTCTTCTCGTGGAATTAGATGTGATTTTCTTGATTGCCCTCTTAACAACTACAGCTATTCGGCCATTCTGGACAAAATGAATGATATCAAAATTCAATTTAATAACAAATTTATTCCAACTTTGCATTGACATAACTGCAATGAGATATAACTATGTAGAAATAAAAGTTACCCCATTTATTTATTTTGAATAATGTCGCATGCAAAATGTTTATCTTTAAAATAAAAGCCACTGACATGTATCTTGTACTTAAACAGCGTTATATATTCACCCATGCCAAACATACACCAGTGCAACAAAATATGCAAGATAAACTTTATATGACAAAGAAAAAATATTAAAAGCACACGTAGCATATCAGCCTGTACTGATGCTTTGATTACACTCTCTGGAAATACGGCATTTCGGCACACATCAAGCAGTAGGGGGAGATATGTAACAGGTAATTTTTATCATGCTAAAGTGAGAAACATAAAATTCCACTTAACAGCTCAGAGTTCGAAATCTATTTTTAGCTTTTCTCGAGAACGGTATTTCTAGACTTACAGATCGTGCAGTATTAGGTGAAACGAAATCTCTGAAGGAACGTGCAAACCAGTTAAATATGTAGTAAAACCTGTTAAACTGTTGGGGCATGGTACATGCTTATGCTGTTTGGAGAGTGTAAATTATTAAAGTAATTTAATATCTAAATGGACTGTTACAGAGATTTGCAGTGAAGCGCAGCTCCTTTTCTTGGAATTACGATTACCATCATTAGTAGTTGACCCATATTGCCTTTAATTGTTTACCGTACTCATAACCCGCTATCACTGATGTGTAGTGACTACTGCAATGCCCCTTTTCCCAATTAATCATACTCGAACTTGATGCCGATTTCAGCAGTTTCTAATTTTAATTAATTAGATAGCAACATACTCCAACAGTCAACAAACAGCGATGTTTCGTGTGCTTTTGTAACCTTATTTGCTACGATGCACTGACACATTTTTGCTATATTCTAGTACAAATAATGTTATTATCTTCAATTAATAGTCCGGGAGCTCAGAGAATGTATTCAGTTGAAAAGGTGCGAAACGTTTGATGATCCCAACATGTCGGTTGGGTCCCAGGAGTCAAGGAATGGGATTGCTGCCGGCAGCCATCCTGTACATTTGGCATGGAGGGCCAAAAAATGAGGGCCGAAAATTGCATTTATTCAGTTGAAAAGGTACATGGATACATTTATCTGAGAAGATATCCACTAGGACCCACTTCATGGTCAAACTGGGCGTGACAGCAATTTATTCGTGTACGAGGCACCAACAGTAGCCTTAAATGGCCCTACGTAACTATCTAATAAAAAAGAAAACAGAACAACCAGAAGCTATCCATAAATGGCATGAAATTGACGACAATTGCAAGTTATACAACTGGAACAATATCATCACTTTGTCAAATATAGCTGTGCTGGATACGAAGCTTCAGTATTTTCAGTATTCTATTTAAAATTAATGTCACGGACTGCCCCTTGTGTTCCTTTTGCCGAAAGGATAACGAAACTTTCAGTCAGTTATTTTGGGAATGCGAGTTTGTTAAAGCATTCTGGGTACATTATTGTAACCTTTGTCTTGAGAACAACTCCGATTTATATTACGATCTCGTTAAGTTTGGACTCTTTAAAGAACCTATAGCACCCATATAATTTTCTTTCATTCTTTACGCAAAGTATTATATATTTTATTGTAAAGTAATTGGAAAAACACCAGACGTCGAAACATTCCATTACAAATTCAAATATTACCTTCTAATAGAATATCATATTCGTAAGAAATTAAGTAATCAACATCGCTGTTTACTGTTCAAACACGTGTTATAGAATAACCTTTGTGTACTCCTCATGAAGTTTACACATTTGTTTTTGTTTTATCTTGTGTTTTATCAACTGAAAGTGTATTAATTTATGGTGGCGAGATTTTTGTTTCCTTCTCTTTCTTCTTTCTTCTAAATTGATACTAAATTGATCGCTGAATTTTATGATAAGAATCATTTCTTTGTTATACAAGAAATACATGGAAGTTAAAAAATAAACTATGGATGCTGATAAACGATATAAAAATATATCAAATATAACTAATTTCGAAAATACAAAGATGATGGAGAGTGCAATGATGTTTAAAGTAAAGAATCGAACTGAAGTTGAAGATTAATTTCTCTTTTCTTGCTCAAGTAAAACATGAACGGCATCGGTCTCACTGTGTGACATATTTTATATTTTTTTTCCAAACCATGCAAAATAAATTGTTCGCTAAACCATCTTTTTCTTATCTATTTTTCCAAGTTCTCTATACAAGCCTGACCTCAAGTAGACTGCATATTGTGTGTGGCATGAAATCAACAGATAAAAGAATTTTAAAAACCATTAGAGATCTGAATGTCAAATAAAACTTTCCTCTCACCCCCCCCCCCCCCCCCGTAATACTGAATCACTCACGTTTTATTGCTATTGATGTTCTGTGTAACACTAATTTTCCAATGCGTTTTTACCGCATTCACTTTATTCTCTTTCTCAGGTGGAAGATAATTTTGTGTAAAATAAACAAATCCAATATACAAATGCAAAAGTGAATCAAAGATGAACTCCAATCATGACAGAGGTGAATGTACGAGAGAGTTTTCCTCTAATGCAGCGCCCATAAACACCGCATCATATAAGATTTATTGCAGTTATGAAGTTAGTTGTTCCAAACGTCTCCACGCTAGCGAATACACTGACGCATAGCGAGAAAACAAACAACGCTATGAAGTAAGTTATTGATTTAAATATGTAGCAAAAACTGTTTAACTTCACTGGGTGAACGATCTTTGTTGGCTTGGGTGTATGTGAAACCCTCCATATCATCGCTAAATTTCAAATTTAAGGTTTAATCAACTTCTTAATGTGTACATTCTGCCAAAAGTTATTTTCACGGACGGAGCATCATGTGAAAAAAGCGGGATGAGGAAAAGTGTCATTTTTGCCAAATTAGACCATCAGATTTCAGATATCCTATCTGTTCCGATATTTTTGCTATCAGCTATCTCTCCTGGATTAATACGACCCCGGTTGTTGAACATCGGGGAAATGGCGTTTGATCAACGTTGATAAAGTATCCGGTGTTGGCCAATTGTAATTAACTTTAGTCCAATTAGATATCCCGTCCGATTGTTAATTGATCACTAGTAACTTCGGAGTGTCGGATATTTGTAATTTTGACAAACTAATTAAGTCGCCAAAATGTTAGTTGTAACGAAAAAAGGGTCATTTTGTCAAAACAGTTCACCGTTTCTTTTTTCGTATAGATCAGATCTTTGTCAGGTGGCAGATGCAATTGTGTAGGCTACATTACAATGGAGGCATGCATCTCAGGTTATGACTTTGAAATAATGATAATTCATTGAGCTCAGTGTGGCCAATCCGTTCCCAGTTCGACATAAACTATACTGTATGAAAGATAGAACTCGTTAGTGCCATTGGCCCATGCACTTTGGGGCCACTTTCTGGGCCCATGTACAGGATAAAGTTGTTATTATTACTATTTTTGTGATCCATGAGATGTATTCTTTCAGATGCAAAAAGAATTGAAACATAACTTTTCAGTTGAACGAAGTTCTAATGGGCCATATGTCCCTTTGGGACTGGTGTCTGGAATCTTTCACAGGATAAAGTTGCTGTCATGGGTATTGCTGTGATCGCTAAAATATATTCTTTCAAGTGCAAAGACCATGTACTTTTTGAGCTGAATAAAGTCGCTATGGGTCATGGACCCCTTTTTGGACATGAAATTTCAATGTTTTTACATCGTGCCTAGAAACACAATCACTTTAATTTACTTTCATCTCAACCCCAAAGCAGTGAGTATAAAGGTATTTAGGATATTTACCTGCGTATTTTATAGTAACTACCTCTGATATACACTTATATTAGTAATTTTGTTGTTGCCTTTAAGGCTAGCTGTGTTTTCATTTTCCAGTGAAAATAATTGTAATATAAGATGTCAATGATAAAATTATTCAATGCTTACGACCAATAGGACCGGAACTGGGTGACCTGTGCAAAAGAACAAAACGGAGATAAGGTGAGTAAGTCTTACTTAAATGTTTACGAAAGGTGTAAAATCAAATGAAAGCCATCCTCTCCGACGACATGAAGGAAATTGCATCAGAAATGAAATGAAAAGGACAAACGTCACTTTAGGCATTCCAACCTTTTTTTTGGTTGAAAATAATACTCACTTCTTTAGCATATTCCTCATTGTCTAAGACTTGTCCATGTTTATAGTGCTGTCAAAGACAAGCGAGAGAATTTATGGTGAGTTATCCTGTATCAGAAAATTATTAGTGGAACACAGGATCAAAGATGTGAGGGAACGTCTTTAAAAGACTTCACTATAAAAAAAAACATAGCGAATTCATTCAAGTCATTCAACCACTAGCCGGTTGTCAAAGAAAGAAAGTAGCTTCTTGTTTAGAAAGTCAGGCAGCTTTTAAATTCATTACATTTGTGACATATGAAATAATGCTATCGTACTTCATTTTGTCTACATAATTAGTCACACTTTTTAGTTACTGTGAGTTTGAACGTGATGACACTATGCTATTTTAAGTATGGTTAAGTCGTATGATTTAAACAAGCGTTTGCTGCAAAGATGTATCGTCATCTGTGCTTTACTTGTTGAGGAAATACCGCGATTTTTGTTAAGAGGTACTGAAACCTTTGAGGCTTTGCTTTCTTTGATCTTTTAACCCCCTCAAAAAAGAGACCCCTCGTTAATTGAAACATATTTAAAGTATCAAAAGGGATCGCAAAAGGCAATTGTAATCATATTAAATGCTGTCATATGAACAGAAAATATGATCAATTCTACCTCAAATTTTCCAGTTTGAAGGTTGAGATAATAGCAAGGAATGTCAAGAGGATACCACGTAACTAGAAAGGAAAAAAGGGACAAGATATAATGCAAACTTATGAAGACCTTCATCTTTACTGTCATTGTCATTTGCACATACTATTTTAATAATTGGATAATTTTACACAATACAAGGGTCCTAAGTAGTAAAATAACCAACAGACGAAATTTTCTCTTTTTTATTCGTGTGTCTGATACTGTTCGAAAAATCGCAACCCTCAATATTCAAACAAATGAATATGTTAACAAATTACTTTCTTTTGTATTTGCATTATTTGTTATGAAATTTTAAAAATCAAGGTGATTGCAAACTGTCAACAAGCATTCCCGATATATCATAAATTTCTTAAATTAATCTGTGCCTTACATTCTCTAGGTAAATGACTTGTTATACTTGCTGTTTTAAACAATGTTTTCTTTGCATGGCTAATAAGTGGTAACTAATATAGTTAATTACTCTTCTGAAATTTTAAGTAACGATAATTATTATGTTTATTGAGGAAGGTGAACTCGTAAGTATTATTTCTTTTTTTTTTGATGAACTGGATGGGTGTGCTAATCATGCAGCCTAATGAAGTTATATCGCGTAAACTGTAAGTTCGAAACTGATACCAATCCATACAGTATTTGGTACCTTTTACATCTCTTGACTTCAACTTTAAAGCCGCAGGAATAGAGTCTTCGGAAATAGATTGGGGCAACATACACCAAGTAAGGCTGTAGAAAAGGAAGGCATGACAATGAAGATACGAGTGGGTATGATGCATAACCTTTGTATGCTGAGAGTATTATTGAAGCTGCTCTCTTTGTACAAACATTATTGTTTAACACAAATGCTAGTGTTGCACTGATGATATCTATAAATAGTAGTTCTGCGTTCTGCAACTTACATATTTACTAATTGAAAAATGTTCTAATGACACCTCCCTGGTTCAATATTCAAAACTTTTGTGACTAAATATGACACCCATATCACACACGGAGATTTTTCATAGTTTGAACTGACAGATGGCTCTTTCCACGACTATGATTTCTTTATTGCTTACCGTAGATTCTTAAACTTCGAAAAGTTTGCAAAGTAGGTCAAGATTAGAGAAAATTCTTCCCGTGAGAACTCTCTCCCACGTTCCAGTATCTCCATTTCCTCTAGCGTTGGGGGACACGGAAAGCGTAACCCAGAATGGAGGATGACACATGCATTATCAACTTTAGAAAATGATTGGCTGAGACAGAGACGGGTTGTTGTAATCTGAAAGGAAAAACCATTTGAAAAATGTCTATTAAGAAATATGACGAGTTCATGCTGTCTTGATTCTTCTCGAATTTTACTGTGACATCTAAGACTTGATGTACTTATCAACTGGATGACGATGCATTGCTTTAGGAGTCCTCCGTAAAGTAATGAGGCCGCTCTTATGATGAGTCTCTCAGTAATTAGAAAAAAGAGGGTATATTTTGTCAAGTATTGTTAAACAAATATAATGCCAAGTGTAGTTTGATAAAATTTGACTGCACAATTTCTCACCTCTACGTCCTACAACCTGTGGGATTATCTTCACTTTTGTATGATTTAGGTGATGTTGATGACATATTTTACTTACGTATTGTGAACTTGGTAACGATTTAATTGACTTATACTGCAGCACATGACAATTTTACAAAAAAAAAAAAAAAATGATAGCAATGCAGGTTCGTTTGTTCTGTGTGCAAGAAACACAAGTTCTAGAACAACTGGCAGTGCTAAACAGAACACACACTCTTAGTCCATCAGTTATACTTCACTCGTGATATATATTCCGAACAAAAGGTTAGTCACTTACCAAATATTTTATATAAGTTCCTGTAACATTACTTGAAGAGAGCGGTAACTTACATTGTGATATGAGGCATTATGAATGAGCTGAATAGTTGCTCTTTGCTTCGATTTGGTCTCTTTATTATCAACTGTGACAATTTGTGAGCATAATTTATGCAAGGAGTTGATATCTTTCACCTGCAAGGTAAGAAGAAACTTTATTGTGTATAACAAATTTGACGAGTGATACGTGCATCATCTCCTTAGATAACTACCTGGGATTAACTATAATCCGGTAATCTCGGTGGGAGACAACAAATCACAAAGGCGACAGTAATAGACCTTTTAATGTTAGTACAAAACCAAGATCATCCCAATTGAATTGAGGGTCACTTTACCGAGCGGTTCCACATAATCCATGAGCACCGTCTTCGAATGGAAGTGAATAAAATTCATTCCAAATTTTTCATGTAAAATCTTGGCTTATCTTCTTGAAGATTCTGTACCTACACAATTTATGTAACTTAAGGTTCTAAAATGACCTGTGCAGGCAAAAGACGTAAAACTAAAGACAGTTTCCTAACATGGAAATCGAGAAATGAATTTGCTGTAGTATTATTTCATTGCATGTCTTTGAAGAAAGCCACTTCCTTCAACTTATTACATGTAAAGGTTTTGGAATAACGTACCTCCCACTGACCGGATTCAAAGCTAAGGCGAAATTCATAGTCTTCAGGATCCCATAACACTGTAAATCAATACAAAATTACATTTAAAGGAAACCTTACTACGCGCATAAACATCGAAGCAACTTACATATCAATGAACAACCAATAACAATATGTGATCCGTCTTACGGTTACTTAATATGTAACATGTTAAAGTGGATTTCTTTTCTTATTTGGAGGGAAATAGGGCGTTTGTTTTAGATAAGACATCCATATTTTTGAAACCAGTGTTTGTGGATGCAGAATGATAGATTATAAAATACTGATAGATTACAAAATAAGCAAGGACAGTGGCCTTCTTTTCAAGAAATAAGCTCCTCACAGATAGAAACTCACTTATTTGTTACTCAACACTAATTTGTTCACCCAAACTTTTCAAAATTCAAATGGTGCATCTTCCATTACTCATCACATGCATAATGTTTTGATGAGATGAAATTTTGGTACATGTTTATTGATGAAACTGAATGATTTAATACTCACTATCGCTATTTTCTCTAGTATGTTATGTTGGTGTATTCTAAACGCTCTATTTCCCTTTAACGAACAGCCAACTCCAATATAAGTTTTATCATATCATTTCCAATTTCATTCATGTATTAAGCGTGCAGTTAACCCGCAAGAACGAACACTCCATTATGAACTGCCGATAAATAGTTACTTAAAAATTGCGAACAAAATGCTGAGAATTCAATAACCGTCACAACTAACTTAATAGGTAACAAAAATAGGAAACGTAAGGACTTACAACGCTGTGTGGAATTAGGCTGAATTAAATACATGTGAAAAATTAATAAAAAACTACTTGTCAATCCGTTGTTCGTTGATCCCTGCTGAGTTCAAGATGCTGATCTCCTGTTTTTACAAACACTTAAACAAAAGATAAGTTATACTTTATCTTGCTACCAACTTTATCGTCTTAGGCTATTTTCTTTTTATCGCATGGTAATTGTATCCCATTGGGATAGCGAACGATACCACGATCGTTTAGACATCAAATGCTTAGGTTTGTATGCCATAGCTGGCAATCTCTAGCTGTCATGCCCATAGAGAAAAAGTGTAATTGAAGAAGGATGAAGGATTTTTTTTTAAATTTTAGATGTCGTCAATCGGACCAATCTACGCTCTAGCCTTTCATCTCGCTGACTGATTACAATAACATTAAATTACAGATACTAAGAGCAAGCTACCTTAAATATATATAAAATAGATAATTGTTTCTGTTAAGGTAGTTCAAAATTCTGTTTATCATCATTAATTACCTAGTCCGTTCCATGATTTTAAGATATCAGGGATGGCGTCTGTCATTAACGACAAGGGTACATTACACGAGCCATGGAATCTGCAATAGATAAATAAAGGACGTTTTGAAGGATATTCGATCATTTCCATTTATTTTCAGACAAGCACATTGTGTTTTGAAAATATATTTCCACCATTGTACCACGTAGCAGAAACTCATCGAGTGTGTTACTTCGACGTTTCTTCCACCATGAATCGTTTAGTAACACGATAAAGTCTGCTAAATAAAGCGTTGTACCAATTTTCTGGAAAAAAAAACATTATGATCCACATCGTAGTACCGTGGAGGGCCAAAAGCATCTCCCGCGTAGAAGACTGGATATCATATTCCTCGATCAGTCGGATCTCCCTGTAAAAGCCTTCAAATGGCTCATTGAGTCATGATATTTTGTTCCTAGTAAAGATCTGACACAAGCAACAATTATGACGTAATAAAAACGGAAATCACTTATTGATAATCTGTGACCAGACACTCAACCATAAGGTATCAATCACAGACAACCCCTGTTATTGAAAAAAAGAAAAGAATTGCTTACACTTTTAGTAACCTCTGAAATATAAAGATACATGGTTAGCAAGGCTGATTAGAGGCACTGGAACAATATCCACTCAATGAGCCCCTTTAAGGAAGAGCAAAGATCACTGACCCCAATTTGATTTATCTATGATCAGACTTCTTTTTTCTTCTTTAAATTTGAGAATGGGTTCCTCTACAATTTGTGTTTCATAATTTATTGGAGAGGAAATTTCCAAAGTCTAAGGTTGATCCAGCGTATAACTTTGGCAACGAATGATGTTTTGAAAATGATGTATTGCCAAGTACACAGCATTTAGCTTGCATTTAATAGGTTCTTCATATGCCTTAATAAACATGTAAGTCCACAAAGACATCAGAAATAACTTTGACAGGGTCGCTTTCCCGAAGAATTCCTTCAACTAGAGTGAAAAACTCTCTAGAAAGTTTTCCTACACTACACAAAAACCAACCTTGATTTTAAGTAACGCTCTCTTTCAAAAAGGTTCTGATAAGTTAGCAATAAGAAATCATTGCAAGAATGATCATGCATTACCTTATTTCGGTCAGTTGTTGACATTGCTGGCCAAATTGTGATAATCCAAAGATATCCTCCGAGGTAAATTCTTTTTCCTTTTCTTTGATAAGTAACTTCTCCAGACGCAGAGAAGAAGGAAGCATAAGTTTGACTCTCAACGTAACTTTCCTATTTTCCATGGAGAGGAAACAATTGTCCAAGAACAAACACGGTGTAGAAATCTGGAGAACGCACAATAAAAATAAATAAATTTCCATCTCCTTTCTTAAACAGTCTTTCACGATCATACATCAATTCAAAGTGCATCACCAGTTCAAGGAATACAAGAGAACAATCCATTGAATTGCATCTCATCCCTATCGTTGGCCATAATCATTCGCTCTTTTACATGTGTGTATTACAGTAGATCGAGAGTTGGATCGAACACATAGCGCTTTACATTATACACAGAACGTAAGTACACGTAACTATATAGGCGCATCAAGCTTTGATTTGTAAGAAAAGCGCAACTTGTGTCACTGTAAAAGTCAACGTGAGCGGAAAATTCCATAGCCCTATGTAGACAGCGTGTGTGTCAAAGTAGTCCTGTCATTTTTATTTCTCAAATCAGTGCGCCGCCATTCTTGGCGTTTTGTAGTAGTTCTAAGGGACAAGAGACAATAATTTGCATACATCAATTTATTTACCCTCCAAGTGTACTGTAAATCACTCAATTCCTTGACTAGTGTATACAGGACATGTAACAGTAAAAACATACTGAGTAGGAGTATTACCAAGGCATGAAAAATGACATTGTTATTAGATAAAATTGTTCAGTCCAAACATGGTTGCATAGATTGAATTATTAGTTCATATTGTATGGAAAGCAAAGTTCTAATAAGGTATGTTGCACCTTGTACTAACAGCACCTACCGTGCTGTGTTATGTACCCTATTGACCTATGACGTCACCGATGGGGTGAACACTAAATATCATAACCGGGTACATAACGACAAAGTTTGAAGTTCATCAGAGTTGCTGTCTAGAATGAAATCGGAACACACTTTTTTAAAGCCTTTTACAGATTAGATGTTTTACCTGTGATATATGACCTTTGACCCCTGATCTTAAATTTTGATGGTGACACACAACTTTAGACCATAAGTAACATTTACCAGTTTTGACCTTCATCGGCTTTGCTGTCCAAGAGGACTTGCGGACGCAAACTTTTTTGGTGTCCAATTTAACCTTTGACCCTGAGATTGAAGTTTGACCTCAAACACATACAAACACGATTTTTAGATCAAATCTTGTGTATCAGTCATGTATCTTGAGGTCCTATTAAAAGTAAAAATAACATTTTCACTAATTTGACCCTTGACAGATGACCTTAAATTTTGACGGTAGACACAACTTCAGACCATGGGTCACCTATCTACCAACTTTGACACTCATCGGTTTTGCGGTCTAGAAGTGGTTGTGGACCCAAACTTTTCAGTTTCCAATTTGACTTTTGGCCGATGAACTTGACCTTTTACCTCAAAACATGCAAACATGATTTTTAGATCAAATCTTGTTACCATCACTACTATGGCAACTGAGAGAGACATGTATAGGGATGAGAGAAAAATAAATAAAAGTCATTTACCATGTCAAAGTAACCTTGAAGTTGTGTAAGCTGTCGTATTTACTGAAGAGAGGTAACGTTTTTGTTTACCGAATTTTTAATTTCCCGTAGGGAACAGATCAATTTGGTGAGACAGCTGAAGCAACATTTGGTAACAAGACTATCACGGTTTCAAACAGGGCTTATAATATATTACAACGAAAATATGTCAATTTTAAGCGAATGAATCGTTTAGATCAATTCACTTAATTGCATTAAATGTACAAGAATTCAACATGTTAAATCTACATTTCAAAAAAAAATGTTCCTCTATTTAGTGAAAAGAAATTTTTCTCTCAGCAGAATGTTTGGCAAGCTAGATGAAACACATAAACCTACTCATCCAAGTAAGAGAATGGCCACTTTTCAAGTGAAAGGATGTGACTTACCCCGTTTTTTGAAGCATATTCTAGTATTTGTAAGGTCGACTTTTGCAGCAATCTGCTGTCAGATCTATTTATGGTCACTTCCCGAGCAACCAACATTTTTACAGATTCGAAAAGTCCAACCGTGTCCCTTTCTTGTTCTATTGCACAGAGAATAGCAAATTTTTGTCCGTCCTTTGTTTTCTGTAGATGCTTTAAGATTTTACTTGAAGCAGTTTGGTTGATACCACATGCAAAACGGTAAAGGTATTGCAGCTCATACACATCTAAATTAGCAAGACATCGCGACACTCTTGTGGTCAGCTTTGTGATCTGCTTGGCCAAATGATGTGCTGCATACCACTCTTGAAAAAGTTTATGATAAAACCTCACTTCTGTAGTACTTTCAGTGTCATTATTTAATGCTAAGTCTTGGAAAATATTTGGATCTTCCTCCTCGATCAAAATGCCCATTTTCACATAATAATCATAGGCTGTCTTACCAAGTTGATTTTTAAGCTTTTTTCTTGTCCACGTAATCAATTGATTCTCTTCCTTTAACGCTTTAAACGCCATCTCATCTAACTTTGTGTGATTTGACTCCAAATAGAGAAACTCCTCGGCGTTCTCCATTTTCGACTTGTTTCGCATATGGCCGTGTAAACATTTTATCATGAACTGAAAGAATTCTGTGACTGAACTGAATGTCGGCAAGTTTTTGTTCTCGTGAGTGATGTGGGCAAACATAACAAAAAACAAAGGAACTTCACAGATTTCACCAAGTACCGGATTCTCCTGTAACTTGCTTTTTATGGTCTCAAAACCAACATCGTTATCTCCTACAACAGCTTTGCGGATGTATTCATCTCTAGCACATTCTTCGAACCCAGTTAAACGTACACGGCAAGTCTGTGGAGCCCTGTCTATTGGTAGGCACGAAGACCTTGTCGTTAGTAAAACAATTGTTTTCACGAAAATATCTTTCTTGATAATTCTGGATATGTAGTTATCTTTGACATATCGCTCAGGGTATTCATCGTATCCGTCCAATAGCAAAACCACAGAAGAACATTTCTCGATAATACGTTTAATTTCATCATCATTGAGTGTGGAATCCTTTGGTAATAGAAAACGTCTGATGGCCTCGTATATTGAGCCAATTCCCAGTAATTGCCTCAATCGGAGAAAGACCAGCAGTTTAATTGAACTCAGTGGTGATTTTGAAACAGAATTGCACCAATCGTAGACCAGTTGAAGTGCGATTGTTGATTTTCCATAACCAGGGTTTCCCTCTACAATAACTCTGTAAGAAGATGTTACATTTCCACCAAGTAGTTCATGATGGGAATGCAGTTGTTTCCAGTTTTCCGACACACTAGCATCTGTTGATGTGACAAGATACTCTACTCCGCTTTCCACAAAAACTTTGTCTATGCTGTACATGCGATCTTTGACGTAAGGAATTGGTTGAACAGAATGGTAGAGAATTTCGTATCTTGATTTTATTTCATGTATAAACATATCTTCCTTGTAATCTAGTTATGAAATGCAAAGATGTGAGGTGGGGAAAATTAGTAGTATCCATAGAAACATAAGCTGTCATACAATGTGTGATAATATGGACGTTATGATACATAAGTAGAATGTACTTACGTAATATGGTAATATGTATCATAATATGTGTCATAACGTACGTTATAACGTACATCATAACGTACATATGTATATATATTATCTTGCAAGTCAATCGTCTCCTCGTATGGTTATTCTCAACCGTTCATAAATGACTTCTGTTCTATTATTGAGTTTATCCTTACCCATGATCATTTTGAATTGAACGGGCAACATCATCTTCAATATGTGGAACTGCAATGGGCACCAGAATGTCTCCCAGTTATGCAGTTATTTTCATGGCCGATCTTGAAGATAGGATGCTGGCTGGGTACCCTATACAACCGTTACATTACCATATATATATTGATGATATCTTTTTCATTTTGCCTCATGTCTAACCTGCCTTACATTCTTTTATACCGTATTGTAATTCTTTTCACCGTTCCATCAAATTCACTGTTGACTGTTCTGACAAGGAAATTCCTTTTCTTGACGTACTGGTTAAGTTACATAGTGGATATCTAGCAACTACTCTTTATTGCAAACCTACTGACGCACATGATTTCCTTGATTTTAGCAGTTCCCACCATATTAGCTTAAAACGATCAATAAGGTCTTAACGATCTTATACTCCCAATGCATTAGGATTAAAAGCATCTGCTCTACTGAGAGTGAGAGTGAATATGAAAAGCATGTTTGCAATCTGACAGAATTCTTCCTTGATTGTGACTACCCTCTACATATTATCAGGGAGGGGATAAAACATCTTGCACGTACCGTAGGAACAAACTACCGTCCTACAAGCCTAAAGTAAAAAACTGTCGTATTCCTCTTGTCTTTGGTTATTCTTCTAAAACCGAGGGTCTACATCAATGTGTTCGTTCAGATTTCAGTATCATTCAGTAGGATAACTCGATCTGAGATCTTTTTAATGATCCTCGATTAACTGCCAGAAGACAGCCACATAACTTAAAATCCCTTCTTACATCCTCCATTCTTCCCACCACTAGAAACACAGGTAGCAAAAAGTGTGGCAAATCCACATGTCAAGTTTAGTCGTTTCATTGTCACTGATGAAATTTTTACCCCTCCTGGCACTACATATAACATTCGGCCCCCTCCGTTTGATTGTGTTGCACCTAATGTAGTCTACTTACTATGCTGCAACATATGTGATAAAGGTAACTATGTTTTTATAGATATATAGATATATATAGGTATACAGAAAATAAGACCACCACTTTACAGCAAAAAACATCTCAAGTGAATTTAGGTTGTAAAACACTGAATATAAGTAAACACACAAATGAAGTTACTTCACTGACTTCCAAGTTTATTATATTATATTGTAAATCATTACGTTTCGGAAGGGCCTACCTTCCTTCTTCAAGGCTAGTACAGACTGTTTTCCTTGTACTTAATATAAGACCACCACTTTAGAGCACAAAACATCTCAAGTGAATTTAGGTTGTAAAACACAAAATATAAGTAAACACACAAATGAAGTAACTTCACTGACTTCCAAGTTTATTATATTATATTGTAAATCCCTACGTTTCGGAAGGGCCTACCTTCCTTCTTTAAGGCTAGTACAGACTGTTTTCCTTGTACTTAAAACATACAATCAACATATACATCAACTTATGTAATATATACTTATGTATTATTCCACTTCCGACCATCCTGTGATTTACAACTGCTTTTCGTTCACAGTAGTCGACATAACAGTTCTTGGTAATAAAAGAAACTTAAGAAATATTACATTTGTCCCGGCATTTGTTTAGTTAGAATTAACATTAAACTAACAAACGGATTCGATGAGTTTCAGGAAAACATATTACCTACAAAACTACAGAGAATGATCACAGAATAAATGAACAATAGCGTTTTACTTAGACTTGCTCGAGTGTTGTGAAACATGAAATATCTTTCCAATTCGTCAGCACAAGTATTTTGAAGTTCTCAGATCTTTTTTAAATCCATATTCTTATATGTCATACTTACCCTCAACATCCATCAGTGGCAGGGACTATGAAAGAAGAAAAAGAAGAACGAAATCTTAATATACTCTTAATATAGACTCTTAATATCTGGATAGAATACACGTTTAATTTTATTTAATCCGAACACATCAGCGTATTCAAAGTAATATGAAAATTCAAAATATGTAAAACACGATGTTTACCTTTTCTTTATCTTCTGTCTTTGATGAATGCATTGGTATTGTTGCTTTATTGAATGAAACATGATATGTATTGTAAGCAGGTGAGGATAAAAATACTGATGCAATGCCAAACAGCAATCGATTACTGTAAACTTATTGAAAAAAAAAATAAAAAGCTATCCAAGCATGAGACAATAGGCTGTTGATATACATGATTTTATACTTTATATACTTAAGGATGATGTGTATCAAATTAAGGTGAGAGCCTATTCGATGAACATTACAGAAAATGTTGATGGTTTCAAACTTCAATGTAGTGGAGTATCTAAAAATCATATTTTGCTTAAAACAGCAGATGATATATTTTACAGTATCTTTCATTTACACAATGAAATTCGTTCGTTTTACCTCTCTTCTTAACTAGACATATAGCTGTTATAAGTGATGCTATGACGACCACGGCGGCTGGTACGATGACTGACACCATTATGTTGACAGATGTAGGTCTTCCTGTCGAGCGATCTATTAAAATAAGGTGAAAACAATTCCTGCACAATTGACATGACGGAGCTGTCTTTGAAAGACAAATTGGATAATTTCCCATGTAAGGTTATATTAGTGAAAAAGATACTCCATATGTGCTATTATCTGCATACTTACCTTTTTCAATGAGAAGGTCAAGTGTAGTAGACAGGTGAAATGTTTCGACATGTGTACCAGTTGCGCTACACTTAACGGTTATTCTGTTATCAGTAGATGAAGAGTATTCTACTACTGAAATAAGAACCACATCATATGTATCTCCATTTTGTTTAACTGAGAGAATTTGGTCGGTGAATGACACTGCATTGTGATCAGTCTGGACAACCTTCCATTGCAACTCAACCTCAGGACGTATTCGTAGAATACTACATGTTACACGGTCGCCTTGCTGGACATGAAGAACACAGTATTGGTCATGATTACATCCTTTGACCACTGGATAACGGGGATCTGGAGGTACTGTCAAAAAAAAAAAAGTGCCTTGTGATTACTTTCCATCTAGTCACTTTCCCGTAATATTGCAAACTTATGATCATAAAACGTAGAAACACATGAAAAACTTTGAAACAATTGTAAGTCAGTAATATTTGGTATTTCAGTAAAAAAAAACAACAAACAAACAAACAAACAAAAACGAGTTTTTAGTCCGACAAGTTTTCAGTATGAATACGAAATAGACTATACGTTTTCAGTCGAAAATGAAATACACGTTATCAATCCGAAACGTCCGAACGTAAGATACACGTTTCCAGTCCGAAAATTCAAAACGATTTTCCAGTCTGAAAATAAAATGGGATTTTTCAGTCCATGAATTCAATACGAGTTTACGGGTCCGAGAATGAAAAAAAAAAGATATTAGTCCGAAAGTGAAAGACACTTTGATGGCGACTCAAATGCCGAGTAATTCGATAAACCTATTTTATCAGTTCGTAAAAGAGGTTTATGGAGTTTATCACTTTGACTTACCAAATTGATAAACTTTGTTGAATTGGTAAACCAGGTTTTTCAAAAACCTTGACTTATCAGTTAAAGAACCAGCTACGATCAGTCGAAAAACCAGGTTTATCGATATCGACGCCGAATGCTTAATAATTTGATAAACCTGTTTATCGGTTGAAAAACAGGATTTATAAATCGATAAACCAGATTTATCAAATGTTTGATAAACCCTGCGTATCAACCGATAAACCTGGTTTATCAAGACCAAATGCCCTGTAGTTCAATAAAGGTGGTTTATCAACCGATAGCGTGGGGGTGGGGGGTGCACAACCAAACCTCTATCTATTGTGGACGAAAAATATCACTTTGCTGCCAGACTGAAAGCTTGGTCTTATAGTGTGACCACAATTGCCCTAAAGGTAACCTTCAAATCTTCAAAGCGAGATATTTCCAATCAAACGATTTGGACCATTTGGGCCATTTTATTTTTCAAAATTACAATCTTAACATACCAGGAACTGAAGCTAGGTATTGACATTCGTATCAATACGTCAGCTCTTAGGGAAGCGTTTATTAAGACCAAAGACCATGAACCAAATCTTTCTAACAACCCGACTTGTCGTCTAATAAATACTGCCAAATCAGAAGTAGGCAAGATTAGCAAACTGACATTGGATCGCAATAAGAAGACTGTGACAGAAAGCCTAATAAACCAATGAAAAATACCACTACTGTTCTGAAGTGATTTGAATTCAAAACAAAAGGACTAACATCAGGAGGAAATTCCACAAAATAGTTCAAGAGGAATTTCCAAAAAGGACACGCTCTCTATAAAACAGGAACACAAAGTGAGCTACATTTGTATAAATAACACCAAGCATCAAATCAACGCTCAGAACAAAACATTGAAGCAAGGGCCCGAAGTGTCTCAAACAAACGAGTGTAACTGCAGACGCAAGAATGGATGTCCTGTGTCAGTCCAGTGCCCTAAGCAGTCCATTGTGTACCAGGACACTTTCAACAAATGACAATCGACCAGATGAAACATACATCGGACTCACAGAGAAATCCTTCAAGAAAAGATACGCCAACAATAAATCCAATTTCTCAACACTCAAAGACATTTAGGCACCCAAAGAATGCGGAACGAATGAGTGGCTGTAAGACCTCAGGGATGCTTTTTTTGGCTGAGAAACTTCGTCTCGTGGTAACGCTATGTAGCGTCGTTTGAAGCAGACATATTTCACAATAATTTCCTTGTTACTCAGAGTCGCGTGTTGACCACCAATCCCCATCTAAATACGCACAATGTTTCATGTTTCATTCAACTTTGCATGAATCAATCATTACTGTGAAATTACCTGGCGAATGCAGTACCCATATGCTGTGCGAAATGTCCGGTGTATCAGTAAAATTTTACAAATTGAGAAAAAAAAAAAGATTATTGACAACGACATCAAAGGTCAGCGTCCTTAAAAACATCATTTTCGGACTGCACACGTGTATTTCATTGCCGGACTTAAAACATGTATTTTATATTCGGACTGAAGACTTATCGGACTGAAAACTTGTCGGACTGGCAGGTGGAGAATGCATGCCAATGTAGGCCTACTTTGCAAATATTCTATTGCTGTTTTATTAAACGCTTAAAAACCGCGTAAACAACTTAAACGTTCATGTTGATTGGTATACTAATAAAAATAAGAAAATTCTTATTACCATAGATTGTTACATTATACAACACGAGACCCTCCATCAGACTGTCATTGTGCAGGCAGACGTAGAGACCCTCATGTCCGATATTAACTGATGAGAAAGACAAGCTGCTTTTAACATCCAACTTAATATTCGAAGAGTACATTTCTGTGAACGAATAATTATATGATGGAATGCTGAATGCTATGGCTGACCAGGATTCATCCTCGACAAGCCATTTCTTCCAAACCACGGTGTCATTTCCATCCTCAGAGCATGGTAGTGTGACATACGAAGATATTTCAAAGTTCTTGTCTATTATTGACGTAACTGTGGTGTAATCTATAACCCCGTCTACTAGTATCATTGACTCGCGGTCCTGTATAATGTCGTTTGGTACACTGTAGGCTTTGCACACGAAGATACTCAAGATCGGTGAAAGTTTTGAAGACCATCCGAAACTAACCTGGGTTGTGTAAGTGACGTTGTTGTGTGTAACAGTGGACTGATTGGATAATTGAGCAACATCTTGTTCTCGGAATCTTCGTATCCAGGTTAGGTTCGTTGGGGGACGAGAGTTCTCAACAAAACAACTCAATAATTGATCATAATCCACAGATGCTAAACAAATTTGCTGTGTCTTTGGACAATTCGTGATGACTGGATAAAACGTATTCGGTTTCACTAAAGAGAGAAAGAAAAACTGGATTAGTATGCTCACAAAAACAGGTTCTTCTATTTTCTACGTCAGTTGCTCTCTGTACTTTGTGATTACAGGGTAGCCCATTTAAGTTGCTCCGTTAATTGTATTATTTGTTCTTTCACTTTTCTTCTATCATACTCCTAATTGGGTGAACAGCACATGCAGAATGCCATAGTTCTCTTTGTTGTCCTTACCATTATGGGAGCTACATTTTCGTAATGCAACTTACGTAATGTTTAAATGGGGAATAGTTTACATTATTACCACAGAGGCAAATCAAATGATCAATTTCAGAAAATAGACATTCTTACAACAAAAAATCATCTGCAAAACTTAGTAAATCAAACACATTTGATAACACAAGCAGAAGTAGAAAACAAAACTAGGTACAAGAGCATATGATTTGCAAATTGCTATCATTCGATATCAAAGTCCACATTTAGTTTTAACAATTCCACGGGAATTCTTTATTCTATAAGGTTCTGCTGAATGTGGGAGTTGACCACTGAGGAACGAAGGCAGACGTGTCCCCTTCACTTTTTTGCAAGAGAGGGCATCTTCAAAATGTTCTTTCCACTTTTTCAAAATGACGAAACCTAAATGAATGGTTACAATATAAAATGTTGAGCACACTTCTTGTCTTCAAACGTCCACATCGTTAATTTATGTGTGATAATTCAAGGTTGTAGCCATGCGTTGACCATACCATATATTGGACTGTGTCCTTTGTCATTTCTTGTCATTGATGATATGTGTTCTGACACCCTTACCACCTTTGCTACCCTTACGCGCACTACCCAAGTCAACTCATACAATTTCTGAGTCAACTGCGTACGTACGGCAAGCTAGTTATAGATCATTACCTGTATCCAGGCATAGGTCAGTACCTGTACCTTCGTTGAATAATATGGTAGTGAGCAACTTACAGTTTATTCAATCAGTTATTACCTGCTACTATAATTAGGACAGAGTGCATCCTGGTACAGTTTTATCAATTCACTAGTAAATATTGTCAGCGACCTACATTGTAAGCATTAGCTATTGTTATCATCACTCCATGGACTTCCTACATTATTCAATCAGTGATTTCAACCACACCTGTATGGTAAAATTACGTAATGTTGTACATTGTGAAGTTAATTATGCACTACTGTACATCAGAGGTCATACAAAGTTCAGTCCCGGGTGTTTACCAGAGTTAATCAACCTTGTCCTGAATTTCCCTTCTGTCAGTAATCAGTCAAAGCTTTATTATTTAAATATCTGTTAAAGTAAGACGAGTTTAGTTTTGCCCGCTAAGTGAGCCGAGTTCATGTGAAGTCATTGGCTGATACAAGCATGTGAGTAGTAGACCGCCCCAGAAGGTCTACAAGAACTTTCTGTCAGAAGCGTGGCCTCGGCAGACTAGGTAGGGAAACCAATGACGAAGGAGCTCCTAACTTCTCCTTTACATATGTAGACCTGTGTAATCATCCCGTCTTTTCCTTTCGTCAACGTCATATAAATTTTCAATAACCATAAGTTGAACATCGTCAACTTAATTACATAATTTCTGTGAGCGAGTCGTATCAATAAAATAAATGGACATCTAATCGTCATATGAACCCAATATGTTTTTGGACCTTCATCTTTCTGCTTTTCTGTACTGTGGTGGACTGGACTCTCCTTGTAACCTTAAGCAAAGCAGCCAAATTCATTTCAACAGGTCGATCAACAACGATCATGATCTGACCTTACCAAAAAATATCTAACACTAAAATAAAATATCGAATGACAAAAGTATCAACTTTCAGGTAGAGAACATATAATAACATGGATTGGTGTCATTTCGTTTTACTCACCAAATACAATTACACGTATCAAAAAAGATACGGTTTCTTCATCTGCTGAAACGACTTTTGTAACCCGAAATAGGGATTCATGTTGTAATGTGACATTTCGTATATGGAGCGATCCATTAGGGTATACATCATAGTCACCGCTAAAATATCCCTTTCCACTTTTCTCTTCATTTTTGTACAGCAGTATAGATTCATAAGTATCCGCATTAGACCATGTAAGTGCAAAGAAATTACTGATGGAACATCCAATTGTTCCCGGAGATCCATATTCGAGATATTGCAAAATTTCACAATTGTCAACATCATAAGAAACAATACCTGGAGGAAAAATAAGGAAGAAAACTAATTTAAAACCTCGATCGGCTATTGCAAATTGTTTTTCAGTGTCTTATTTATAGCTCTCAGTAGGCTAAGCATTGCTGCCATTACATATGGAAATTGAAGCAATTCATGTCATGTTGAAGGTTTATCATCTTTCACCATCTGAGGATCTGACAATAATGTATGATCCTGGTTGAAAATTGATTCCCATGAGCTGAATATGCACAGTTCTAAACTCACTTTTTCGTACAAATGTTTCCGTTCACATCACATATCTAATTATAATTAATGATTTCTTAAATAAAATGTAGTCTGCAGTAGGCTTAGATGTCTTACCAGTTGTCATTGTCCACATCAGCAACATTAATACTGGAACTACTTCCGCCATGGTTATTCTATAAATTCAGAATTGAAAACATGAGGTAAAACAGGTAAAGTGAAGATGTAAAGTATTTTTTCATAATTGTTTGACTGATTACATAAGTGAAGTTAATTTAATACCCTGAAAGAAGTCACTTTATTAACATAAGGCATAAATTACATGTATTGAACGTTTTCATGATGTCATCTCACGACCTCGGTACAAAACACTACCGTATGTGTTCATCAAGTTATTCAAAGAATCACTCATTGGGTAACATCTGTACTGAGGGTATTTCGATGTACGCGTATCACATCCGTTAGCAACTGCTTACAAATATTAGTGAAGATCGTCGATCAATATAATTTCTGCCTTGTTTTAAAAAACTGGGAAATCCTTTCGAAATGCAAGGAACGCACGGTAGTTTTACAAAAGTTTTCTTCATATTTGCCATCACCAGTGGCATTGTTTATTTGGCAACGACTTTGACTTCGCACACTGTGATCAGCTCTAAATCGTTGCTCTTAGAGGGATGTGGCAAAGAACCCACAAGCACAAAATGGAAATTTGGAGACCAGTTGTTATTTCTCGACGGATTTCTTATTGACGGCATGAACTTACAGAATATAACGCTTTTACCAAATACTTCTGTTTTCATTGAAAGGGTTTTTCTAAATCACGAAGGAACCTACGTATGCAATGTACGCAATCCTGGTTATACAGCTTTGGTTATTCATACTGTAATGGTTCAAGGTAGGCTTTATATATATATATATTTAGTCATGCCGATATATTTTTGTCCGCAATATGTATATATATATATATATATATATATATATATATATATATATATATATATATATATATATATATATATATATATATATATATATATATACACGAATGTTTGGATTTGGCTAAGGTTATCAATAGGTAAATATGTTAATTCAAACTGGATACTTTTGACTTTTAGTAACCTATGCCATGGTAATTTTGTCGACCCTTATGTAATGTAATACATGTAATACATACATTACCCTTCTACCAGCCTGGATATTGCCAAAAGTATATATCTTCAATCTGTTTTCAAAAGACTTCTTCGAAATAGTTGGTTTTGATTTATTTTGTTTTACATGTTCTCAATACTTCCATTTTATTTAGGAGGATTTATATTAACCACTGTCTTTCGTTCGTTCGTTCGTTCGTTCGTTCGTTCGTTCTTTTATTTTTGTCTTTTTTTTTTGATACACAGTATAATGAATGTAACGAAATAACAATATTGAAAAAAAGAGAATGGAGAATCTGAAAAAAAGCCATATCCACCATTTATAAATAGAAGAATAGGAAAAACAGCAAAAAATCTCTAATTCCCCTTTCCACAACCCATTTCGATACCCCATCCCACCACCCCATCACCAACACCTCAGTCCCAGTTCTGAGTTGAAGGTCGAGGGAATTCCAAAGAGTCAGCCCGGAGAACCGTACTGCTCTTTTACTTAAAGCTTAACGAGAATAGGCAATGTTGACAGAGGAAGCGTTAAGAGTAGGATAATTATGGTAATAATTATTAAGATTAAAAGAAGGAGTCAAAGACAGGCGGTAATGAACCCTTCAAGTATTTATATACAAATGTGCCTAGCTGAAAATGGTAAACATCATAGATAGTCAAAATTCGTAAATTCAAAAAAAAAATAGGTGTTGTATGATCATAATAATTAGAGTGGGTAATTAATCTTATAGCCTTTTTCTGTAGTAAAATTAACCTGTCCAGATATACATTATGAGTGTTTCCCCAAAGGATATTACAATACGAGAGTTGAGGGTAACAAGAGTATAATATAGGGATAGTAAAACCTGTCTGGGAACATGATGTCTTACCTTGTACGGAATACCAACGTTCTTAGAAGTCTTTTTCAATACATTACCAAAGTGGAAATTCCAACTGAAATGTGGATTAGTAAGGATTCCCAAAAATTTAACACATGTTACTTCATTTATAATTGAATTATTAAAAGTAAGTCGTAAATCAGGTTTCACAGATTGTTTGGTATGGAAAATGACAAAGTTGGTTTTGCTAACATTAAGAGTTAACTTGTTTGCATGAAACCAATTGCAGATTGTGCGAAGTTCATTATTTATAATATATTCAGTACCTTTGAGATCGTTATGTCGAAAAAGAATACTAGTGTTGTCTGCAAAGAGACAAAATTTTAACTTATTTGAGCAAATAGGAAGATCATTAATGTAAATAAGAAATAACAGAAGTCCTAGAATGGATCCTTGAGGAACACCACATGAAATGTTAAGGTATTCGTAGGGTGAGATATTTTCACCTATTGCAACACATTGGTTACGATTCGAAAGGTAATTTTTAACTAGGTCGTGAGCTGTTCCTCTAATACCATAGTGATGTGATTTACTTAACAATATATATTGATTTACAGTGTTGAAGGCTTTAGAGATATCTACAAAAATACCAACTGTCGACTGATTTAAGTTAAAACCATTATTGATATAATCTACAACATCAACACCTGCCACAAAAGTGGAATAATTTGTTCGAAATCCAAATTGATTAGAACAAAGGATTTGGTTTCTATTAAGAAATGCGACAGATCTAGAATAAATTAGTTTTTCAATTACTTTAGATAACGAAGTAAGTATAGAGATCGGCCTGTAATTTGCAACATTATCGGAAGCCCCTGCCTTAAAAATTGGAGTGACCATAGCTAATTTGGAGGAGTCAGGAAATTGACCACTTGCAAGTACTATGTTAAAGATGAAGGATAGTGGTTGTGCAGCAGTATGGGAGACAGCCTGCAAAATACTAGTTGAAATGCCATCAACTTCGACAGAAGACTTGTTTTTAAGTTTTGCAATAATATTGATTATTTCAGAAGGATTAGTGGGAGAAAGAAAAATGGAACTTATGTTAGGGTCAGTTAAAAAGTTACTCGGATTAGTATTACATGTAGGAATCCTCTCAGCTAAAGAGGGACCGACATTTGTAAAAAAAAAAAAAAAAAAAATTGAATGCATTTGCAATAGTCATCTCCTCACATATGACGTTGCCATTATAGTTTATTTTAGGAACTTTTGAAGTGGTGGGAGCTTTATTCAGCAATTTATTGATTTCTTTCCATGTTGTTTTGATATTGTGTTTATTTTGTTCAAATACTTTCATGTAATGTTGCTTCTTTGCCAACCTAATGACACTGGTTAGATGGTTTCTGTATATTGAAAGATGTAATTTGTTCTCAGCGGTAGGATTTCTAATGAAAGCTTTATATAGTTTACGTTTATACCGTATAGGGTTAAGAATAGCAGGAGTCATCCAAGGAGAAGTCATACGCTTTCGACATGAGCTTACTGATATATGTCATGACATTAAATGATTTTATTCTCTTTATTTTTTCAAGAATGTCACTTACCACGAAATGACTACAGAAAGGAATACTAATAAATATATATACACAACGAGAGGGTGGATTTAAATTTTAATTAAAATATGATAACTCATCGAGACTTCAGGTTAAGACAGACTCAGAGTATTATGTACACGTATCATTAGGCTGAAATGATAATGGTGTTCAATTAATTAGAGCTTAATTAACAATTAAACGTAACTATTATGGTGAAACCTGGTAAGTGGTAACACAGCTTGAACCTCAAGTACGTGGTGTCAGAAGCGACCACTGTAGGGGTCAACAACGCAGGAATGGGTGGATACAATGTTGGCGTACTGAGAATGCAACTACAAAGGTTGGAATTCTCTGCTGTGCACTCCATGCTGGAATTTCGAGTCATTGTACAACTACAACAGAGTTATACGGACAAATACGTGCGTGCAGGAAGGGACTGTTTTCTTCTGTTCTTAGAATCACGTCTCACGGAATGGCGACAGAATAGACTGCTAATAAATATGTGGGATATTGGGGTTAGCGGTGATTGGGAGATGGCTAATTTTAGAAAAGCACCATAAGATTATCCCCCAAAACAGTTGGGGGGGGGGGGGATTGTACAAGAAAACCTCGAAAAAAGTGCTAGGGGGTCGCAGAAAATTGCCGTTCCGAGACTTAGCAAGTGTTCCAAGAAATGATTCGGTACAATCTGAAAACAATTTTCATAAACATTAATGGAGATTTACTGCAATAAAAAGTCTGATAAATTTGATACAACGTCATATAAAAACCGGAATGCTTGCTTGAGCTTTGAAGGCTGGATATATCGTCAATACCATCAGCATTCACAAGAGGGGGAGGACGCTACAAACTACACAAGCTGATATTTTACATTTATCTACTCATTTTATATCTCCGTACTATTTATTGTTCTCACATCTCATTCTGTGCTCTCTGCCCCGTGCAGGAAAAAGTGACTGACCAAGACCACAATGAAGCCCAGTTTGTTTTCCTTTTTGTCTTGGAAGCAAACATAAGGGCCCCTATCATTACCTGAATGTAAAGCGTCTGTAAATTACATGTCCTGTTAGTAATCAATCACGCAATACGTACTGACGGTTTGTCTGCAGAATCTCACAAAAGGTTGTGGAAGATGAGCTCTCTGAACTTCCTTTGAATATTCTTTCCAAAAGGGCCATGTTTCTAATGAGAAGGTTATTAATTGCATGAGAAGCATTCTAAACCCAGTGACAAACTACCGTTGTTAGAGAAGAAATGTCAGCCTATATCTTTGCTAAATATTGATTTATAAAAACGCATTTAGATGCCGTCCGCTAAGCAGGGTACTCTTAACCAACAAAACTTTCGGTGAGAAAAAAATCAAAGTTGTTTGGTAATGAGACGACGCATTCTTGTTGGATCCAGGTCCCTTATATATCTAAATGTGGAGAAGCAGCCTTTCATATTCTATAACAATGTGTATTTCACAATAACTAACCGGGTAGAAAAAGGAAACCACTCTGACCGTATTTAAGTACTAAGTTACGTTTTGTGTAGAGACAATTAGTAGTTTCGTTTTACACATTGCTCAAATTTCTTGCCTTCTCACGCTTTTAACCCGAAACCAAAAGGAAGTCTTGGCAGCTTTGTTCTCTCATTAAGTATCCATTGTTAATTATTAAACTTGCCTGCAATTGTACCTAATGTTAATTTTTTTGATTTTTTTTTTCTATTTAAAGTCAACCCAAACTTATTAAACCCATGTAGACCAGGACGAACAGGGCAGCTAAACAAACCTTAAATGGAAAAACACATCTTATTATTATTTGTAGTCAAGAGAACATGGTAAGGAGTATCTCACAATATTTTAGATAGTAAACCCCAAGACAGAGCTGTCGACAAGTTATTTTTTGTCAATCCAAGTCACTTAGAGGCAAGTACAAATCAACTCAAGTCATTTTCTAACCAAGTAAATTCACAGTTTCCTTCCACATCTCAAGTAAATTTACTTCAAATCAAGTCATTTCCTCCTAGTCAGAGTAAAGCACAAAGCCTGTCTAATAGTGTTTGTATGTAGTCCGGCTTTTATTTTCAGTGCTACATACCGGTATTTAAGATGTGAGAACTAAACTTAGGTTTTATTGACATTGAAGTCTTTTCATACCTTTGCGCCCCTCTCCCTGGAAAGTGGCTCAGATGTACGACGTTGTTGTCTGCATGACTATTACAATGTCTTATGGAATTTTAGGACATTGCAGGGCCATCGACTATGTCTTTGTTTCCGCACACTGCACAAGCTACATCCAAGTTTGAAGGTTTATCAGTTTGTAACAAAAACGACACTTTTGATTGAAGGCATGCTAGCGATGGAATTTTGTAAAGTAATATGTAAACAATTTCGCCAGACAATCCTCAGACAATTTCCAACACTTACCCTGATAATTCCTAACTCGACAAATTCAAATCGGACCATTCCCACTACACTGTAGTGAATTAGCAGTCATCCCAACTATAATATGAAGCATCAGCTAAATCTTACAACTCTCTATTTATTAAATAGGAGTATCCTTCATGATGTTTCAAGCTATTGTGTTTTCAATGTTAATAATTTGCATGCACTTAGCAATCCGGAGACATGATTGAAAGTAGCCATACGTGAATTACGGTAGACGATTACAGAAATTGGGTGACGGCATTTTCCTTTTAGGAAGAACCTTTTCGCTGAGGAAATTGCCTGAGGAAATTGGGGGGGGGGGGTAGGGGAATTGTCCGGTTAGGTGTTTGACATCATGGAGCTAGTGCAGTCCAGTAAAAATGATCAGAATTTGAACAATGTTCAAAGACCAGGAATCGAAAAAGCCAAAATTTTAAACTTTCAAAACCTTAAAAATTTCTAAACGAAAGAAAATCATATTCTTTCACACTGCTAGAAATTAGTCTCCAGGACATTCTTAAAGTTTAGACAGCCAGTCACTCATCACAAAGGCTAAGTTTTGGCTGAGGGTAAGTAAAATTCTCATTTGGCTGTATAATTGGATTGACACAATTTCAAGAGATACAGAATGGTTCATATTACCTAAAATGCACATGCAGCTGCGACATGTTTTGATTAAACCTGTTGGGAGCTTTAGGGTAGGGGCTGGAAGTGATTAGGAGAATTCAAGCTGTCGAGTGGGAGGGGGGGGGGTCACGTTTCTTTAAAAGTATTGACACCTTAGCCATCATCAAATCAGCTAGACTATTCCTTTCATTCCACATCTCTCTATTTTTCTTTGTAATGCCCAACTTCACAGGTTCACTCTTGAAACTTGGGATGTATGACATGTAGAAACCTTTATTAGACCCATGAATTAAGGTATTGATAGCTAAGGTAACGACACCATGAATGATTTTACATGCTTAATTAGGGTATGTTACCCCGAAGGCTTCTAAGTTAATATGAAGAAAGACTAAGTATTTTAATCTGAAAGTGTAGTCACAGCCTCTCATGCAACTAATTATCACAGTAGCTATGGTGTGTAAGGGTATGTTATACCATGAAACTGTAGTAGCTCCGTGGTTAAATTGCCGTCGCGTCATGTAGTGAAAAGCAAAGCAGTTTTCAAAATGGGCATTGATTGGCTACAAATGTGCCTCAATGCATAATAAATGCATGTCACACTTGATGACATTTCTTACAGAGAGCTAAACTTGTAAAGAGGCAACGAATTCAGATAAAATTGAACTTTTTTCAGATTGTTTTCCTCAGGGGAATGTAATTAGCTTTACTGTGCAGCATCACCATAGTAAACTATGGATTGGCAGCACAACTTTATAATAACGCTGCACAGTTATGTCATGGGTGGTTGTAGAAATTGAGTACAACGAAAAGAGTGGATTTGGTATTGTCTAAATGGAGCGTTACCAACAGTTGGTGGGTTCCACAAGACAAATTTGGGCTCAACAAGCCATCAGACGGCCAGATTTGGGATTCTCAGGGTGTTGTAAGCTGTTTGTAACCTGCCTTGAAAAAAAAAAAAAAATCTCATTTATGCAGTTTCTAAATTAATGAGAAAAATTCAACCAACGAAAAATAAATCAGATTGCTTAAGATGATATAAAAATACTAAAGCGTTATGCCAACCCCCATTTTCCTTCTCAACTGGTTTAGAATGGTCAATCGTGTACGCTAGAGACATGTAGCGCCCTTCATAATTAACATGCTAGTTAGAATTTTGGGAAGACCATTTGAGCTGTGAACTCCACAATCTGTTACAGTGGAGAGTACTAAGAAATTTACTAATAAACTATATCTAAAAACAAATGCAAGTGCTTAAAGTCATGGTTAGCCACACAGCTCTATGCGATTTGGTGCCACAAAAGTGTGTAATTGCATACTTTCCCTCACCAAAATTCAGTGATTTTCTTAACTATTCAGTAAAACAATATTTTGGCACACCTTTGAGGATGGTCCCGACACCCCCTCCTCCAGCTCTCAGCCCTTCGAATCCACAGCGTGGGTTTGTTAGACTTTCCTCAGTCATCAAGTGAACGTGGAACAGCCATTTTGAGGTATTTGTTATATTATTGGAAGGGGATAGGATTTCATGAGCTCATTTAACTAAACATCTCGACTGAGCGACCAGCGGCGGTGGGACTGTAAAAAAAAAAAAAAAAATGTCATCAGAACAGATGACCTCAAGTCGAAAATTGTCTTTTTCATTGAAAAAGCAGACCTGTCATTGAAAAAGCAGACCCGTCATTGGACCAAAGACTTCTGCCAATTAAAGAAATGACATTGAATTGACCGTGATTCTCTATATCTTAACGGGAAATTCTGGGTAAGTTCATCGATATTCGCCTATTGTAACTTTTGGTCAACTCTTGGCTGTGGACATTAACTTTATTGTTATCACTAGGGAAACACTATAAAGAGGAGAGTGATTTCATGAATATTAAATCTTACTTACCTTAAATGTTTGCCTTCCAAACTCATTTACCTACACTGTCTTGTTTTTGTGAAGGGGGTATTAAACATTTTTGTGAAAATGCATTTGGAAAATCGAACTAAATGGAGTTATGGTCACGCCACTAGCATGGTTAATTCAATTTGCTGGGAAAGGGTGCTTTAGATCGTGGTTGGTAAAAATACACTCACTGTGTGAGATGAATGGCATCTGTCAGACAAATCGTATGGCAGAGCAATTTGTTGATAAGCAGCAGATACATGGCTGACATCATAGGGATAGTAATAGCGTGTTCTGGAAAGAAGCTACACATTAAGCCAAAACTAACCGAAGTTTGTAAGTTTCTGATGATTATGCAGACTACGTCTAAGAAATAGGGAAGAGCAACTACTCGACTAGTACTGTTGTAGTTGCTTTCTGACAAAGAACAAATGCTCCTGTACGTCGTATTTCGAGAATAGCAAGGTCCTGCGCATCCACCCATGAATGGCATTAAACTGTACGGGTTGTAATTTAGATAAGAGCTCTCTGGTCATACAAACTGACTTGTTTATCAATACCACAGTTACCCCCCACAGCGAACATGTGTTACCCATGCACCAGTTCTGATTGCATTCGGTGTACACATAGTATGAATATCAACACCTTGAGTGGTTACACGGAAGTACAGTCAGTGCAAGATGGAGCTGCGATACGATACACATACATGCGTCACAAGAGTGAGTATAATCTAGATCATCCATTTAGACCGAAAGAATGGAAGTCTGAGTTACAGAAATTATTCAAATTAAAACCCCTTGCCTAAACCAACAAGCGTCAAGGTTTCTTTAGTCCAGAAAATTGAGTCTAAAGATATTTTTAACAAGTCAAGTCACATGTCATTTGTTTTTCAAAACCGGCAAGTTGAGTCAAGTCACAAGACGCTCTTTAAATTTGAAAAGGGTAACCCCGACATCTGAAGAGCATCGCAGTCCAGATGTTGGTGTCATTATTTTGCAGAGCGTACAAGAAAATATGACTTTGTAGTTGACATAGTCATAACACAAAACGAAAGTAAATAACATGTACAGATAAGCGTATTATACTGTACAAAGTGCATAACTTAATCAGGTAGGGTACAATCAAGCTGTAAGCACAGAATGATTTAAATTACATGCAAAACCGCTAGTTGAATGATCACACTTTTAGCAATCATCCCTTGCTCCAATGAGTCATTTAAATAGATATGCTCACTGAATACCTAAAGTTGGTAATGCTTTATGTTAGTTACTTTGCAAACACATTTATTGGTGAATGGCAACTGTACCAAAAAATCCGTGGTACGTTTCTGACCGACATCAGCTATTGCTGTTACTTTCGAAACAAAAGATTGACAACTATTACAAATAGCAGCCATGCAGTATACTACCATGTTTGACACGTAATTGTTTCCCAAGATTCTATCTGTTCCTACTGAAATCAAAACTATCTCGCAACAAACAAATGTGGCTACAAACTGCTGAAGGTCCACCGTCGGCTTGATTTTTAAAACGTAGATCACTATGTACGTTCATTCACATTAAAACTAAAACAAAACGTGAAGGTGCAAATCTAAATCCCTCAAATAAGGAGGGGTGAGTTAAAAATAACTTGCGGGCCTTCCTTTCTTTTCTGACAATGAGCAAAACTACATACAAAATAAAGTAACAGAATAGTTAATATAACTTGTTTTTGAAATTCTGACCACATGCGTTAAAAAGATGGTTGAAAGTTATCATGATATTTAATTCTACGCGTGAAGTCTTTTCTTTGGTACTGATCCTTAACCTTTACCTACAAAGGTAACAAGATAGTATGCTTACCTAAATTGATTTCTTGTATACGCAGAAGCATACACGTAGATTTTAATGCGATCGTGATATACTCCTAAAGGCATGACTGGGTGTCATTGTAATCATCTCCCTCAGTATTCAGTCTAGGGGTACGTTTTGCTGGGATTTGTTTTTACCGGCAAGTTGATTTATTCTCTCCTTTCATATGATTAAGTGTTCATCTAAAATACCTATGTGTGTAATATAATGATGTGGATGGGGAAGTTTTCATACTTTTTACACCATTCTTTAAAGATTTCGAGCCACTAAAGTCACGTAACTTCAATTTCTGTCACTTACATTTGGTAGTCTCCCATATTCACTGGGATACTCAAGACCGTTCTGAAATGACTTGTTTAACCTTAATTGGAGGGCTTCTTCCGTAGAGTGATTACAAGGTAATCGTCAAATCCTCTCCTGAGGATAAGCCTATGTGTTGATACCCGCCTTTCTTTAAGTTCACAGCACTCTGTTCCTCTTGTTCAAATTTTCAGTGGAACTGATCAGAAAGTTTTGTGCTCAAAAGAGCCTTTTCTCAATGTATATGTATAGAAAACAACATTACCCGTGAAAGATACCCTATAAGTTGTCTTCCAGGGGCTTCTGAGGTGCTTCAATACACTGACCTTGGCTTACCAAGAGTCCACCAGGGGTCCTAAGTCTTGCCCCACCAGGGCTTTAACTGCACATCTTATAAGCAGGGAGGTGTTATTAGATGGAGATCCATCGAAAACTTTAATTTATGCTAATCCAATTTGATTGACCTCAGGGTAGAGACTTAATCCTTTACTGGGGATTATTGAACTAAAGGGCATTGGAAAACCTTTGTCTAATATCTCGGCAACCTCATCTGGTCATTCATACCTACAGCGAACCCCCAAAAAGGATTATTTAAAGGAATGCTTTAATGTCTAACTAGTTGCCGACAATCAAGTACGAAACTCTGTTCTAACATTCCAAACTACTGTTTATTGCCAAGAAACCTAATGATGCTGGCTATAAACCAATGCTCACGATCTATGCAAATGAGCAAAAGAAGTATAAGACTAAACTTTGCCGTCAGTTTTTTACTTATTTTCGCATTCGCTCGCATGATCTAAAAGACACTCTCATTTTGAGCAAGTTGTAGGGTACTAGACAAGCATGTTGTAAATAGCGTCGAAACGTGTCGAACCCTCAAATTAATTTACAGATTAAGCGACTGGCAATGTTAAGGCAAGGGGAAAATTTCGAGACGTTATCATGTCATATATCTGCCCCATGTCTTGTCACTCGACAACGAGAGACAAAAGACATGGACATTTATTCCCAATACTGCCAATACCGTGGCAGTTCGGATATCTCCTTGATTTTCTGCAAGCAACAAACACCAAATTGTCTTTACTTTTTCGTGTTTCCTAAATTGTGTTTACAAATCATATTATAAGCCTTATAGAGTTGCCAAGAACAATACAAAAGACAGATTACTGTTTTACCTAAGCGAAACACAACCGTACTTCCAAGCATTTCATCTTCTTCTAAGTAACAGCTCCATGTACGGACAACTACCAGGGACTTCAGCAGTAAACACAACTATTAAAAATAAAATTTTAATGTACTTGTAGATATCTCTTACTAGGAAAAAGATGCGTAGCCATTTTGGACAAAGCTGGGGCATTGTTGATGTTATAATGTACACTTTTGAGATCAGTATGAGATTAACTAACATTGTAGGAGGGTTGTGTACTTTTACACTTTTACCGTTTGCCAACTGAAGACAAATTGTCATCAATTGTATTGTATCAATTTGGCAGCATATTTCCCACGATTAAAATGGATGATAAACAGCATAAATCACATCTCCTATTGCGCAAAAATTAAATTAAATTTTCTAGATATTATTAAGCACAGTGTGCTCATTTAAAAGCTACTTTATCATGAAATTTACACAAACAGTTCATGGCCAGGGCACATATACGACTGATCACTTGTATAAATTAGTTTATAGCCAATATCTAAGTGTATGTGATATACTGAAACGAAGATGTTACTTACCATGAATTTAAATTGCTACTCAACTTAGATAAAGAAAAGTTACATCACCTTTGAAGGGATTTTTCACAAGTAGTATTTTACAGAGTAACCACCACGACTATAATACATACCGTATCCAAAACTAACCACATGACTCAACGAATTCAAGTTACATATTGAATTCCAAAGGTCGTGCTGAAAAAGTAAACATTTCTGTGCCAGCTAGTGGCGCGGGAAGTGGCACACGATTCTGCCACCTAAAAGTGAATGGAACTGAGGCTGACAAAGGTACAGTAAGAAATCTAAGGTCAAATACCACATCTGGTGATCAGTAGCTAATTTGCAGCACAACACTCGATTAAAAGAGATTCATATCAACTACATTCATGTTTCCTTTCTGTTTATGAGACATTTTGTCTAATGAGATATTCTAGTCGCTCTTCTACTTCCGGACAAAAGAAGCTAACATCCTGCTAAAAGTTGTGTAATGCTGGTTACACATTTATTTATTCTCTGTCCCCAAGTCCTCAGTTTACAGTGCTGCAGAACGCTCCGTAAAAGGTCCGGTCCGAAGTTGCAGGTGCACGTATGCCCTGGGACAAAGCCAAAGAGGCGATGTTTACTGGCATATGTTGCTGAGGGAGGTAAATATTACTGATTTTCCAGGGAGAGGAGATCTGCCGCCATGGGACCGTCACGTGACCAAGAACAACGGCAATGTCAATGATATAAATGGGCTGATCGCGCTAATGAACGAGCAGTCAGAAGAAAGGGGAATACCCGGAATCATAAGAAGAAAGAAGGGTAGAGTAGCACGCAGACGAAGCCGATAGAATAAAAAAAAAATGCTGGTGTGATCTGTGCTCGGAGGAATGGACTGCTGCTGGTTGGATGTTAGCGACTACAGTCAATTGACTAGAGTCGTTTGACTGGATTCGTCTACAGGACATGCGGTCGTCCCTTTGTAAATCGTTAACGGGAACAGTTTATCGATAGCACCTGCCGTGAGACATTTGTTTATCGTTAACGGCTAAAGGTAAGTCATATAGGACCTGCTGTTTATCGCTAGAGGTCAAAGTTTACCTATAGGATTCAAGGTGAGCCATTTGTCATCGTTAGAAGGCTCCGTTTACCTGCAGGAATTTAGGTGACCCGTCTGTGTATTGTTAGAGGGCACAATTTATTCGCAGGATCCGCCGATGGACATTGGCTTATCGTTAGAGGACACATTTTATCAGTTTATGTTGCAGGATGGACATTTGAGTGCAGTTAGCTGGTACAGTTTATCTGTAGGAAGGAGTCGTTTGTATATCGGTAGCGGAGACGGTTTATTTATAGGACTTGCCGTCAGTCATTTGTTTACCGTTAGCCGGTACAGTTTATCGATAAGACCGGCAGAAGCAGTTTGTGTATAGAAAGGACTTGCCGGAAGACATTTGTTTGTCACAATGTATCCATAAGGTATTGACGGCACAGTGTATCGATAGAAAGTGTCGAGACTCCAGCGCTTGTGGATGAGAGGGGTTGCTCTTTCGGACGTTGGACAACGGGTATTCTCTAGACGTCAGCCTTTGCCGATGAGAGGGGCTGCTGTCTCGGACGTCGGACATCCCCAAAACGCATCCTGGGGTCATTTATGATCCCCAAAAGAATGGCACGTTCAATTGTTTTCTACGGAACCCTTTGCCCTATATGCTTGCTTTAGGTGTCAATAGAAAGCAGAAACAAAGGGCTTTTCAACAACGTTCTTAGGGGTTGCTATTCATTTTCTTCTTTTCTTAAATTTGAGTTGAATGTTGTTATGATTTGAAGAATGCAAAACTTCTCATTTTCTTCTATCTCGTAAGCAAAAAAATTAAATACCACCTTGCCAACCAGCTAGACACTTCTTCCAAAAGATACCCTGAAGCCACATCCTTCCAAAAGATCTTAAAACAAAAGGGAAAATGTGCCAAAATTGGGGGATAATGTACACAAGACAAAAAATCTCCCTCACCCGACCTCCTATTTCAAAATTTCAAAATTTGCGTTGTTCTTTACAAATCTCCTTATACAGAGCAAGTATCAAAAAGTAAAATAGCGCCACCAAATCGTCAGAAAACAATTCTTCTCGTAGTGAGCCCACTGAAACTTCGTAACGTAGCACGTGCACAACTCTTACCTTGCTCTGCTGTGTACATACCACCAAAACAAAGCTACTTAGTTTCGGATTTGAAAAATGGAGCGATATACCGCTGATGGAGTGCTACAACTCCTTTTCGAGGAGAAGTACACAGGAGAGTCGGAGGCTTCATCAGCCCGCACAGATGAATTCGAGGTTCTGGCGTGTACAGGAAATCGTAAGTATCAATGGCACATACACACATACAGACTAGAGTAACGTTAGGCTCACGTACAGAAACTAGGCCTAGCCTAGGCCTTCACAGAGGCATCCTTGGAGTTGGAGCAATAAAATTTAGGATAACCAAAGATTACCAGAATCATGTTTACATGTGTGAAATACAAATGGCGTGTCTATGAAGGAACAATTTGCACATAGAAAGTCGATGTTTCGTGCTATAACACAGCCCCCCCCCCACTCCCACCCCTGTCTTTCATATAGTTCCTGTTGTAGGTTTGCACTTGTTGTCCCCATGTTTGCTTGCTTTTTGTGGCCATTTTGAGCATATTTTATCCTGATTTTTTTTTTCTTGGAGCAGTCAAGTAAAGCCAAACATCAACAATCCCTCCACCCTGTGTCTTTCAAATATTTCCCTTGTGCAGTTTTGCACTTAGCCTTCTTGTTTTTACCTTGGAAACCTTGATATTTAGCCATTGTGAGCATATTTTATCCAGCCTTTCATGTTTCTGGTTTCTTTTTCATGCAGCCAATGAACAACTAGAGACAGAGGTTGCGACTACGTCTGTTTCATCCCTTTCATCGTCGTCATCGTCTTCTTCAACCACAACATGCATTGTGACTGAAATTAGTGGGGGAGGGGATGCATGTAGAGTTTTAAATTTTTCAATTTTTTTTGGCTGAGCTGCAAGTTGTTTGTCGTTTCTTTTTGCTGTTGATATCCCTAATTTACCACTGAAGAACTGAAGAGCAAGCTGAAATACCGGAAGGGAGGGGGTGGGGGCTCTGAGGAGGGGCATGGGATGTGGTGAGTGGTGGGTAGGAGAGTGGATGGATTTTAGGCTTCTGGATGTTTTATACTTCATCGTAAATAGATAGTAATTCAATATATTTCTTTTATACCTGAAAATTTGCTGTTTTTCATGACTTTTGTACTGTCTCATTATTATGCGCATACTAATTATCTTTAAAATAAGGCCTAATTGAAGCTGTACCTGGACAAAATTGAGTTATGTTGTTCCTGTTCATAGACCCCAGCAATGGAAAGCTTTGTCGCAGAGTATTCTCACTCCAAGAGTATCACTGACGATGGCTAACTAAGGATTTGAGACTGCAATGTTGATCCTAATTTGCGTATTTGCATACATAATGACCCCCTAAATTAGTAAAATTTGCAAATCTGGAATCCCTGACTCATGCCCTTTCCATTGATACCATTGATGCGTTTGTGGACGAGAGAGGGGTTGCTGCCTCGGAAGTCGGACAGTACATTAAATTACTTCATGTGATGTGAATGATTAAACTATATTAATTCTAATTGGACTGTAAATCGATTGATTACATTCATCTTTGTTGGCGTCGAACGGACATAAGTAGAGAGTTGATGAGACAAACAAGACAGCTCCTGGCGGTGATAAGGATCCAAAATGGGACTGGCTGTTGCTGAATAAGTGGAAAGATGATTTAAATGACTTCACACCGAGACGGTTTCAACTAGACAGTGTTGAATTGAAGCCGGACTGGCCTGATAATGTCTCTGTTGGTGAGTATTGGCTCTCTGAAAAAGGCAGGGAGGATGAAGAAGTCAACACCAACGTTGTTGCAAACGATGATGGTGCACGGCAATCTGAAGACAACCCATTCAGTGACGACCTGTATTCTGCTGGTATTGGCAGAGAAGTAACACCCATGAGACACGACAGTAGAGCTAGTTGCCATATGAGTGACAGCACACACCAGATGACGAAGCAATTGCCCAGGATCGCATGGTGGTACAAAGAGTTGACTACCAGGTTTCACCAAGCTGTGTTTTTAATCTTACAGGGTGAAGCAGCTATGATTACCTGGTGGATTTCGAGGTGATTGTGGAGCTGCAGGCATGGTCTCCAGAGGAGATGGCTCTGTGCTTGGAGGCGTGTTTGACCGAGAGGCCCTGTCCGTGTTTGCTGACTTGGGGGCAAGAGAGAGGAAGCACTATCCAACACTAGTAGGAGCGTTCTAACGTCGATTCAGTTCAGCCGACCAGACTGAGATTTACAGTATCCAGTTAAAGAATAGGGTTCGGAAGCGAGGCAAGTACCTTCCTGAATTGGCACATGAGGTTGCTGAGGAAGCTGGCGAGAAATCCGTATCCCAATGTGCCTCCTCATTTAATATACTCTTGGCAAAGGACCACTTTTAAGATGCACTGGATGATGCGGACGTAAGACTTTGTGTGTACCAGATGCTTCCGGAGACGTTGGAGACGCCCTGTGAGAAGCACGTGACGCGAAAGCTATCCACACCGTAGTAAAACAGAGTGGTTTACCCGGCAGGGGTGTGAAAAGAGGGAAAGGGCAACCAGCAACTAAGGCCGAAACTTTACCAACGAAGTCACTGGAGGCTGACGTGGGTAAGCTTGTCACTGATGAGATGAAGCAACATCAGCGTGTACTTTCGAAGGTACAGTACAGTCGGAAGACAGTAAGAGAGGAGAAGGAAATACTGAAGAAGGGTCTGAAATATGTACACCAGAATGTGCTAGTGGAGGTACAGGAGAGTTTAAAGACGTTTCTCAAGGAGATGCAAACGTTGAAACCGTATGACAGAGGGGGAAGTATGGGTCAGTCTTATACGGGGGACGATTAGCCAATCCGGCAGTATGGGCATGTTTTACCAATGTTAACAAGAAACCAATTGACCAGAAGAAGAAGTAAAATGCTTCGTGGAAACTAACGAGTACCGGGATTGGGGGTCACAACCCAACGGAAGAGCTTAGACTCATATGCTTAGCAGTGTTGAACGGAATTATGGAAATGGAGAAGGATGGGATCTGCCTGAGCTTCAGAATTGGAGGAGAGATGGTTTCTTGTCTTGTGGACACTGGGGACAACATATCGATTGTCTGACCAGACATATTCTTTGAGTTGTCAACTGGGAGTCGATGATTCTCGCTGAGGTTAAGAAGGTGCCTGTGTTGGGTGTGGCAAATGTTGAGGTAGACATTGGAGCCAGAAAGAGAATGCATAGGTTCTGGGTTGCAGAGATTGGTTCGGAATACATTCGTGGTTTAGATTTCCCGAAACAATACTACTGCAAGATCTATGCTCATACTGGTCAAGTGGTGATAAATGATGATGGCACTGAGGGTCTTGAGGTGAAAATGGTGGCAGAGAAAGAATCGTCAAACCGTGTAACAGCTGCAGTAACGACAGTTGTACCGCCGCAGTCAGACACCATAGTAGTAGGAACCATAAACGGAATCGAGGAAACCACAAGGAAGCCTGCGTGATGGTGCAACCGACGGGGCAACTGCTTAAGAAGCGGGGGTTATTGGCGACACGTTGTCTAGAAGGTGTGCAGGACAATTGCATTCCAGTGAGAATTGTCAATGTTGGTGATGTGCCAGTCACGGTGAACACGTATGCCTGACTTGGTGAGGGTAAAGGAGTGGAAGATGTTGAATCTTCCGGATTTGGTGTGCGGTTAGACACCAAGGACCACTGAGTGAGACCGGAGTTGGTCCTAGAACACCTAGATGTGTTGTATGGAAGGTGCACAGAAGGACTGGAATGTGCCCAGCGAGAAATGGTCAGGTAGTTATAGCGTGCAAGTGGTAAGGGGCGTTCGCCACTGGTGCAGCTGACTTTGGGCGGACAACAGTTGACGACATAGGATAGATACTAGAACAAAAGCTAAAATGAAGCAGGCGACTAGGCGACTACCGTTCCACAAACAGAAAGAAATAGCAAGGAGTTACAGGGTATGCCATGTGAAAAAGCTCCTTTTAATCGCACTGCCATTCCGGTTTTCAGTGCCCCGGGCACATATCAAGGCAACGACATCATTCCAAAGAAATCCACTACCTCTCTCCACTGGCTGACTGGTCTCGTTTTTACAACATAACATATGCAAAAGTGAAATTTACTGCAAAATATGTCCAGAAACGAAATCTAACGGCGATTTAACATTGGATTACACTTTCAAACGAAAAATTTGGTTAGCAAGAAGCAATTTAAAAAAAATATCTCGGTCTTCTTTCGTTTTTAAATGTGTTCTTTTCGCAAATAAACTTCCTCCCCGGCCCTCTGCAGTATTGTCAATATCATTAACGCAATTCGGACTGTACCATTACCGTGAATTTTAATAAAAAAAGATATGTTCTTGCACCCCATTAAACATGAGATTTCAATTGCAGGTTTTTCAGACACACTGATTTTATATTTCTATACCTTATTACTTATATTTCATAGATTTAAGGCCATAATTTCAACCTTAACATAAAACTATACAATTGACACCCAAAGTTACCTTGATCACCCCTTAAATTTGTGTTACGTGAGTGGGTCACTTACTTCTCTACTCCAACAACGTTACGCAGTACAGTCTAGTCCTATTTTCGCTGCACAAGCACTAGCACAGTGTACAACATAACTGCTGTGGCAACGCCTTGCGCCAAAAACAAAACGTGTGGTACGAGATATTTTGTATGGAGGGCGCAAACTTAGGGAAGAGCAAACCTGACACGATTTTTTGAAGGATTAAGCATCGGGAAGTAAGTATTTTGACAAATTCTGCACCAAATTAAAAAATTTACTCACATAATCAGGTGCAAATGATCCATATCCAAGATAGTGTTTATCTTGGTATTCTTTATCTAATAGCATGTAAAAATCGTGCCAGTTTCTGGTGTGTGGTTGAAAATAAATCTGTCTCCATCGGGGAGGAGTGGTTACGTAATATGTCACTAACTAGGGGAAGTATTTGTCCTTCAAACGTGAGTTGGACGGCAGTGGAACTAAAGGGCGCATTTTGACATGCTTTCAAACGGAGTGATATATCCTTCATGCAGCCTTGGTCTGCATAAAAGCTATGGCTGGAACCAGTGGCCCGGGTTGAGGTTGGTTGTTTTAAAAGATAAAACGCGATATAAATGGGAGAGAGACATCGCTTTAATTACGTCTGAGTTTTAATTTTGTCTGAAGTCGTATAAAATAACGCTGTCCGAACGGTAGTGCTTCTACGTTAATGTGTGTATCGATAGCAAGGGCCGAGATGCCAGCGCTTATAGATGAGGGGTTACTCTGGAACTCTCTAGACGCCAGCTTAAGGACCAGAGAGGGCTGGCTGTTGCACACAATAACAGGAACACTCTAGAATTCAGCGCTTGTCGACGAGAGAGTGGTTGCTGTCTCGGTAATCTGAAATTGCATTATATTACTTCATGTGCTATTAATGATTTCATTACATTGATTCTAATTGGACTGTGAATTGATTGAGTACAATCACCACGAGAGAGGGCATCAATTATAATACAGAGAAACATATATACCGTCTGTGCCCACTATTTAGCCCGTGTTGTCTCTGAGCACTCCATCCTTCCCTCTATTTCTTCCCTTGCCCGGTCTATCCCCATAGGGACCCACGTGGCGTTACAGTTGGAATAATATGAACGTAAAGCCTGTGATACAATCTTAATTGAAAAGCAATATCTTTAGAGTATTACGTAGACGTACGGTTTTTGTGATAGTTTAAGTTACGTAATAACAATATTTTTATTGGCATGCATTATGTTTGAGGTTTTTTTTCTTTCACTTTAAATGTTAGGGAACCGTTGATGGCCTCTAGTTAAACAAACTGTAAAATGTGTTTACGCATCGCAACCACACTGAGCATGGCTACTTATTCTCTGACGTTTAGAACGTTGAAATTATCTGGATAATATGTAGAGTTGAGTTATCGTACCGGAGTTGAAGATGTAACTACGTGTTGTATATGTAACTACAATTTTAACGCCATATCTATGATTCCAGGTGATCTGTTACCTGCAACCTTGAGTGGTAACGCACAGTGATAATGTATCCATGTCTAGAGTTGGATAGTCACATAGGCCCTTGTAAAACTTTGGATCCCTGTGCGGCTGTTTTAAAACAATTTTACGTGCCTAATACTTTGCCGAATGCATGTTTTAGGCAGTGACATATCCATGGATTTGTGGAAGAAAGAGAATGAAGGTCACCCCCCCCCCCCATCTCCCCTGTCCTTCCTCTTCGCAAAAAGTGTACACTGACCAGGTGTATGTTAAAATGAAAACAGTTAAGTATCTGCAACCTGATTCATAACACACCCAAAAAGTACTCCAAGGGGAAGGATAGCCCTTTCTCGTTTGATTACCCCGCGTCAGTATACCCTCCCTTCAAATTGGTGATTCTGACTTTACCGAGTTATCAAATGAGTTATTCTGCTCCTTGTATACAGTTCAATCATATTGCAAATTTCAATTAATTAAACAAGTGAATACTTTTTGTGCTGTTTTAGTAAAAATGAGTTATATCAAAAGGGGGAAAAAGAAAATTGTGAAGTTTCACAGCTATTTATTGTAATACAACTTTGCTATTCAAATAAAAAAAAAAAAAACTAAGAAAAATAAGTTAGTGAATGGTATGTTCGAAAGGCATATCTCGAAAAAAAAAATATATTTGAGACGTATATATGAAAGTCATTTACTTGCTTTAATGATAAAAGTGTGGGATTTGAGTGACTGTGACAAGCAAAGCTTAGACTATATCAAGGCAAGGTTTAAAACATTGATGGACTGCATAAGTATAGCATTTCTTGTATTCAAACAGATCTTGGACGGATATTGAACAAGTCGTAAAGCAAAAGTCAGTATATATGTAGGCCTATACACTCTAACTCTCCCTACTAAATAAACACAAAATCAGTAACACTGGTAGTGCAAAGGCATAATATGAGATAAAAATATGGAGAACGACTACAAATTACATCAGATAATGACAAAATCCAGCGGCTAAAATATCTCAGCCACCTTCAAATCTTAACATCTTCCCACGACAATTTTGATGTAACTTCATTTGCAATAAGGCTAACCTTTGAACATGTCTTACAATTATGTCCAGATACTTGGCACAACGAACATGCTTTCCAAATGTCAGGACGTTTCACACTATGCTGCGTCAATCATAGACTTCTATTATATCGGTGCATTATTTGCGTAAGTACTTCAGCTCCATGTCTGTGATTTGTGCCCTGAACGTAGTTCACTAGTGTAAAATCATTCCGCTTCTCAAAACCTTGAATGCTGAGTTAATTTAGACAATCATGTTTGCTGACAATCTCTGATATACGCTTTACAAACAAATGCATATAGTGAGTGACGTTCTTGTATCAACCCATTGCGCAACTTGCTGCTGAAATGTATCAACCTGCTCTGCTTGTCCAGTTTGAAGACTTGTAAGTAGGTTAAAGTGATTTCTCCAAAGAATATTCATAAACGTTGCATCATTTTTATCTAATTACTGTAGTAACCTAAACAATTGCACTTCATGGGTGAACAGAAGCTCCTTTTCTGGTTCAGTAAGGTCCCTGTACTTTGCTCCCTCTGTAAATATAAAAAGGAAATCTACATTTTCTCTAAGAAGCTGGCCAAAGGCATCTCAGTGACGTATGTTATCTTTTTCAAAGTCTTTAAAATGCTTACTACTATCAATACCATCCAGTCTACGAAGTCTGGTATGAAAAGTGCGATCAACACATCAGAAATTCCCAGAATCATATGCAATATATTAACAAATACAGGTCTGGGAAAATTGGAGGAGATCTACATCCAAACCGTTTTGATGTTGAAAACTGAACAATCCGTCAATACGTCTCTGGTTTAGACTTGCTTTTACAACAGAAAAGCATCCCTTTGCTACTTGGATAACGATTTATGCTTGGATAAATATCTCATCCCTATACATGTGATGTACAGAAGGAGATATCCTAGTTGCTTTGGACGTTAGAATTTATTATAGTGCTCTCAGTTGCCATAGCAACAGTTGCCGCGGAAACATTATGTGATGCCGATATATGACCGATGGGGTCTAACCTGGTATGGTACTTAATGTGACCTGTAACCTTCATTAGGATAGGGGTCAAGATAGGAGATGTGTGTGTGTGTGTGGGTGGGCGTGCATGCGCGTGCCCTTGTTTTCGGATGGGATCGAGGACCGAAACAATAGATTTTAGGTCCTCTGTAGATAATTCAATAGATTTCTCCGGTCCTCTCAAGATTAACAATAGAGAGTCTATTGTTAAGGTTACGGTTGAGGGAGAAAAAACAAAAGAAGGCACAATGAGGTCCTCGGAATGAATGGAAAACAAAGCTGTGTGCGTGCGTGTGTGAGAAAAAAAAAAGGAATTTCAGAAGTTTGCGTCCGCAAGTCCTCCTGGACCTCAAAGGCGATGATGGATACCGGTCATATATCTTTTGGTTAAAAAAAAACAGCAAAAGTAAGATTTTCATTAATTTAACCTTTGACCTCTGACCTTAAACTTTGATGGAATTTTGATGAGGGTCAACACTTGTAGATAACTGGCCCGTGGTCTGAATTTGTGTCTCCCATCACAATTTAAGATCAGAGGTCAAATAAGAGAAAATCTTGTTTTTGTTGTAATTCTTAATTCAAAATGGCTATTCACATGGGACCTTTAAATGTATGGCCAGTATACATGATTTTGTAAAAAAAAAATCACGTTATGGTCAGAGGTCACTTCAAATTTGTAATGTTTGTTAGTAATGGTTCTGTTAGTGCAAGGAGTAACATAACGTATCACATCCCAACATATGCAATCATGTTTGGACTGAGTGATTATATATAATGAAAATGTAATTTTCCATGTTCTTGTAATACCTATACTTAGTATCCTTTTATTGTTACATGTTGTTTACACACTAGCCAAGGAAGTATTTATTAAGGGAGGAAACAGAAATTGAGTAATGTTAAAGTTATTGTGAAGGTTCTCTTACAAATGTCACAAAACCGCCAGAATAATGGCCCGCTGATCTGAACAAGTAAAGGAAATCAAATCGATCTGCATGGGAATATGTACTTTGACACACAGGCTAGACTGCTAAAGTTACCAAACACTTGAGCGTTATTTACACTTCCATGGCCAAGTACGCTGCGCCTAGCCACGTGTTTTTATGTAAGCGCTGGGTGTTCAATCAAACTCTATATTTCTTTTGTAATACACAAAGAGCAAACGACTTTAGACAACGATAGGGATAAGATGTTACTCTATGGATTGTACTCTTAATATTAGTTTTATGATACTTAAAAAGTAATCTAAGAATTATCGGTGTACCTTCTGAGCAAAAGAACACAAAAGTTTGACGACCATTAAGACTATTGCCTGAATCCCCGTAGAGGATAAAGTTGTTGTCACACTGTAACATAATCAACTGGTTGTAGTGTGTCAGATGCCTGGTGTAATCTGTTGTAAGTCGTAAGCGTTTCGTTTCATTGTCATGACATTGCAGAATAGTTCTCTCGTGTCTCTGTTTTGTGTCATAGGTCCTGTGCTATGTAGCAATCACTCTGAATTACGTAACAATAAAACAAGTACTTTGAATAATATGTAATGAATTCATAGGTGAAGTAAAGTGTCCGTTTTATCGCTGTGGTCATGGGAGCGCGAGGGCTGACGCTCAGTCTTGCAGATGCAGTTGGGGGGTAATTTGAAGTTCATTCCCTCGTTAGTTGAGGTTCGACCTTACCTCGTTGTTAGGCGGTTGAGGGTTACATTTAGCCCCAGGAGCGGCACACCTCCTGAAGTATAGCGTCCTTTCAGGAGTTTTCAAGGCAAAATAATTCACAAATAATTTTCCTAACTGTCTGAATCATTCCCAAACTTGTCTATGTAATTAAAACCAGCCTGAGAGCTCTCTGTAAAACTATGCAAGTCACATACTTTAACTTCCTGTCACTGAAACAATTCAGAGCAAGTCTATTTATTCCTTGTATAAATCGGCACTGCTGTTTGTTTCATGCATGTTTTTTTTTTTTTTTTTCTGATGTGTTAAGAGAAATTTTCTTGCTGTAGTTGTGAACACATCCCTCTAATACATTATGTACCGCTTGGTATGCTCGATATATAAACTTAAAGTGTAACACATACATATGTATATATCTATTCCCTGTTAATGTACTGTGCATATTGCATTCACCTTTTTGTTTTAAGAAAAGTTTCAAAAGTGTCAAGAGATTGCTAATAAGTAGCCGTTAAACATATTGCCGCTTTCCAACTTTCCATGTTGTCAGCTAAGAAGAGTAATAGCCAAAGAAGCCTAGCTTGCATTAAAAAAAATCGTTTTGGAATCTTTGCTTTGGATGATGCATTATGGACCAACATACACCTATCCTGAGACTTAATTTTTTACCAAGAGATTTGCTAAAACCTCAGAGCTTCCGGGGGCTTCTCCCCCTGGACCTCCGGGGCATTGCCCTCGGGCTCCACCAGGGGCCCTAAGGCGGGCCCCTGGACCCCACTCTGTAAGTCTCGCTCTTCGCGCTCGATATCGCGATGCGCGCGAAAGATTTTTTACCCCTAACATTTTCTTTTGCCCTCCATTTGCCCCCCCCCCCCACTTTTAAAATCCTAGTGTCGCCACTGTTTAGCCCCTTCGTTTTCGAAGTCAAGTCAACTTCACGTGTAGCTGAGGGCAGTTCCGACCATATCAACATATTCTTCCTTTAGCCCCAAGCTTCATGTAGCAGACCAGGTGCCTGCAACGTTATAATTGTTAACCTACGTACTTTCGACAACGTTTCACAATCATAGCTTGATACTCAAAGGTGTCGCCTGCACTACACACATCAATGTATTAATGCATTAATGTCTGAGGACCTCTCAACATTAACATTTCCACTATTTATCAAAGTAACGAGCCCTGTCGCATTGATCAGTATCCACTTATTCAAGTCCAAGCTTGTGATTGTCTAATTGATATTGGAAGTAGGAAAGGAAATACGCATATTTCGGAATGCAAGTAAGTGTAGTAAATAAGCTTGCAGTATTTGTCGCTGGTCTTGGTAACCAACGAGCATGAGCTCGCTAACGATATCCGTTAACGGAAAATATGTTTGTGTCTTTATGCACTTTTCACAAGACATATACTATGCTTGCTGATACTATCAGTCCTATTTGAAGGTTTTAGTCCTTAAATACCATGATCTGAGGGTCTCAAGTCATGTCAAATGATGGTAAATTGCAATATTGGTCAGTGTATGAAGCATTTAGTTCTCGCATCATTTTTTTTTTTCAGTCTGATAAACTGTTACAACATGGACGTAACCTGCGTTGTCTACTCCTGCTGCATAATACACTTTAAAGTTGTCTGCAAGTTGTTACTTGCATGCCAAGAGAGAAAGAAATGGGTAAACCGTCGTAGTTGCTTTACATAGATTTCATATCACTGGGATGTCGTTGGTTTGTGGGAAATTACCCATATAGCTGCGTTGGCAGAAAGTACATGAAATTCTGTCAAACAAGAGGGCATCACATCCTCATCGTTGTCCATAACTATTCGCTCTTTTACAAGTATGGGTTACAGTATGTCGAGAGTTTGAACACCTACAGGTGAAAAAGCGCCCTTTAATCAAACTGCCATTCCGGTTTTTCTTTGCCCTAGGCACCTATCAAGGCGACCGTATCATTCTAAAAAAATCCAATACCTCTTTCGACTGGCTGACTGGTCTCTTTTTTGGCAATATGAGATACAAAAGTAAAATGTACAGTAAAATATGTCCACATAAGAAATCTAACTGCGATTTAACATTGAATTGCACTTTCAAACGAGAAATTTGGTTGGGTAAGAATTAATTTAGCAAAAAATCGAGATCTTCTTTCGTTTTTAAGTGTGTTCTGCCATCTAATAAACTTCCTCCCTTATGCAGTATTGTCAATATCATTAGCTCAATTCGGACTGTACCATTACCGTAAATTTTCAAGTAAATATATCTTCTTGCACCCCATTCAACATGAGATCTCAATTACAGGCTTTCCAGACATACTTTTACATTTTTATACCTTATTACTAATATTTTATGGGTTTAACTTCTTTAATTTCAACCTTTACATAAAACTATATAATTAACATCCAAAGTCACATCGATCATGCCTTATGTTTGTGTTAAGTAAGTAGATTACAAACTTCTCTACTCCAACAATGTCACACAGCATACATGCGGATGTATGGATGTTTCCACACATCCGCACAACATCCGCACACAACATCCGAACACATCCGCAAATACACACATCAGCACACAAACACACACATCCGCACTTTACAGACATTCGCACAGCATGCAGTCCGCGTTGACGCTCGCCAAAACAAATTCGTGGTAGGAGATAATTTGTAGGGAGGAGGCACACTTAGGGAACTGCAGAACTTAAACCGATTTTTTTAAGTATTAGGCATCTAGAAGTAAGTATTTTGACAAATTCTGCACGAAATGGAAAAAATCAATCACATAATCAAGTGCAAATGATCCATCAAACATTCTCTTGGTATCCTTTATCCAATTACATGCAAAAATCTTGCCACTTTTTGTGTGTGGCTGAAAACATCTGCCTTTCATTATTGACATAACTGTCGATGTTAATTGTAGAGTTTTATGTCAAGGGGGAGATTAAGAAGTTAAACCCATAAAAGATGAGCAATAAGGTATAAAAATATAAATTCAGTACGATTGACAAGCATGTAATTGAAACCTCATCTTTAATGGGGTATAAAAACATATGGTTTATTTGAAAATTTACGGTAATGGCGCAGTCCGAATTGAGCTAATGATATTGGCGATACTGCAGAAAGGAGGACGTTTGTTTGCAAGAAGAACTCATTTAAAAACGAAAGAAGAGGGCGATTTTTTGTTAAATTGCTTCCTTCCCAACCAAATTTATCGTTTGAAAGTGCAATTTAACGTTAAATGTCCTTTAGATTTTGTATATGGACATATTTTACTGTGAATCTCTTTTTTGTATGTTATATCGTAAAAAAAGAGGCTGCAGTCAGCCAGTGGAGAGAGATATTGAATATCTTCTGAATGATACGGTTGCCTTGATAAGTGCCTGGGACAAAGAAAACCGGGATGGCAGTGTGATTAAAAGGCCCTTTTTCACATGAATCGGTGGGTGGTGCCATGGTTGCCTTGAAATGTTTGTTTTAGTCAACCTTTAGATTGTTTACTTACCCACCCGAATAATTTTAACAGTGAGCTTAACACTAGTTATCATTACACGGTATGATGCCCTTCAATGGGTTGCGTGAGGAAGGTATGCACCACATTCTACCACACGTACCGTCTAGCGTATGGTGCTTGATATTAAGTAGTGGATCGCAACTTATAGATTCCAGTGTCTCATCCAGTCAAATGATCTATGACAAGGAAAACGTCGCTTAGATTATCATGGTTAGTACGTTTTGTAACTCTTTAAATCTCTCTCCCGCATAAGATATTGATCTTCTTTTCAATGAGAACTAAAACTTGGATCCCGAGATCCTATAGCAGTATAATATGGACTACCCATTGTACTGTAAATCGAATATACGTTGCAGTGCTATACGTTAGATGTTACCTATATGACGTAACAGTTTCAAGGAATCTGGAAAAAGTAGAAGTTACATATATCAGCAAAGAGTATTTTAATACATTTTGGTTCACTCCTGGTGAACTTCATTTTCTCAGTTGATTGGTGGATAATGTAACTTTCATCTACCTCCCTGTGTTCTAGGATGTTGCAATATCGCAAGCAATGCAATTGTTACTGAATGTAATGTGCATGTGTACAAGTAACGTAAATGTCTACAACAGAGTAGTCACCGAATATTAATGGATAACATTTATTTCATCACGAAGGCGCCTGTGGGCCTACAGGAATGAAAATGACTATTTTGCCACAAATTAGACTCTGTCCTTACACATTATACTGTGCAGTACAATACAACCCTAAGCGAGGGATGGGTGATTTATCAGTTAACATGAGTTATGAGTTAATATTTTCTCTATAGGAGTAAGAATGACTCCTTTCTCCATCCTAAAAAGCGAATATTCGTTGTTAATTTTGTAAGCATACCCTATGTTAGAACTTAAGCCTTGTGTTACAGGCGTGGCTTCCACCCTACCAAAGTACTCGAATTTTACGTGGAATGTAATATCCAGTACCATTCGAGGCTAACGTTTTCAGTCATCTAATATAAGTCTGGTTACAAAAATCAACGTAGTCAATTTTTAACTCATATTACATGCACGAAATTGATACCAGGTATATTTTACTTGTGGTATTCAATGAAACTTTTAGCCATAAACTTAAGTGTCATTGTCTAATAAGACATGCCTCTCTTTCAGGTATTTAACAATGAGGTCATTTTTTTGTGATAGGTATCCTACTTTTTACACTCCTGTGGCGGCTCCTTTACAAAAAAAAAAAAAAAATCATTTAGTTGACGTGAATAATTTTGTAATTTTTTGAGAATTTGAAAAGGTTCAAAGGACCAGAAATAACAATGCTTACAATTAGCATAAATAGTCAATTCTTACATCCAATTGTGAGGAAAGCTTTTACAATGTTAGAATTTACAACACTGGCTGACTGGTATTGGTTGTGTGTATATAAGTACTAGTGTGAAAAAGTGTCACAAAAGTGACACATTAAAAGCGATGCATTATTAATTAGGCACTCCCTACTCTTCTTTGGTCATGGGGACCCTTTAAGGATTTCTCATTAGTACACTCTAAAAACGGTTGGGTGCGTACACCTCCTAATAAACTGTTGCTTAAGAAAATACTCATTTAGTTGATCAGTACCCATCATTGCGTAACGTTCAACCAAAAAGCAGTTCACTTTTTTCACCAGATTGAGTAATTTTTACGGAGCAGTTTACTAGGAAGCTTACGTAACTAATCCAGGTAAACGTTTACCACCGATTGGGGGGGGGGGGGGTATGCCAAGGAAGGTTGAAATGTTGTAAGAATATATGGAATTTCACCAAAAATATTCATGATAGTTTTTACACTTTTCTTTTAGACATTCTTTCAACTTTTGTGGCCCAATTTGTTGAATAAATTACTGCAGAGATTCAAAGTTTTTGAAATCATTTTTTTTATATAGATTTGTCGGGAACTGAATCAGTAACAAGTCGCTCTTACAAAGTGCGCCTCAGCACATATGCATTGTGGGTGAAATGTCTAACCTTTTTACCAGTCAATCTAATCGAATCATTATCCAGGAAAAGCATCAATGAACAATCCGTCCAGTTTTACCGACATCATTCTCTTTAAAGACTTCCATTTTACCCCTCAGATCATCACTTTACTCTTCTCTCTTTCTCCTCATTGATCCTCACTAGGTTATTGGTTATTGATTAATCCTCCTTTTTGTCATTCTTTGTTTCTTCTATTCCTCAATTGCACCCTCTCTCATCGTTCATCCTACTACGCACTACCTACATCTACCCCTTTCCTTTGTCTTTTTTGGGTGGTTATATTTATCTGTATGACTACATGCCTTCTACTTCCTGAAAGATTTTGCCCGAAGAAGATCAGACATCAATGGAAAGGTCAGTTCAACTTCTTTTACCAAAAAACAAATATTCAAAACCGAGATGAATATTGTAAGATTAATAGACTTACGCAAACAGGAAATTATAGACCTGTATAAAGGGACTCTCACTGGTGCAACCACCTGTGACTATTTTGCCCAGCATTCCAATCCATGCGCGACACATGCAGAACGGTTACTTAACGTATCGTATGAATAGTCCATAATTCTAACACGTTTTAGAATGTTGGGAAGGTTTGGTTCACATTACGAAACTTCCTGTCATTTTATGAGCCAAGATACAGAATGTCTAATCCTTCGGAACATAACTATGAAATGACTAGACTTTCCGAAGTTTCTAGCCAAGCTCTTACTGTTGACCACAGAACAAAGAAGAAACAATTACAAGGAATAATACATTTCATTTACAGCTACAGACAAACTGATGACGGTGTCTATAATCAACTACTTAATAAATCAGACTGTGCTTTGGACATGATTGTTAAAATATTTTTCCTGACATTGCAAATGGGACTCTTTACTGTGTTAGATTTCTCCACCTGTGGAAAAAAGGGGCAAATAAAAATGACAGAAGAAAAACTTACAGCTCTAATGAAAGAATAGTCTTGCATGTCAAGGCATTATTACACTCACTTAATCCATTTCAATGGTTTAATTTCGTTACACCATTGGATGCCCATTTCCTACTACACAGTAATCGTGTCCATTGGCTTAATTACATTTACAATGTAACACTCCTGTCAACTATCCTGCATTTGTGAAAACAAATTCATATTTTTGATCAATTTGTTCAAGCAGATCACTTCTTGGAATCTATAATGTATAGTACTTATGACAACATATCGATAGAACATTGTAATGTAAGCCTGAATACTCATTCGCACTTTATTGTTTTTAAGCACTAACAAGATTTTAAATTTGCAACCACAAAACACCACTAAAGTACTGAAATACAAGGTTAGTCTTAACATACCTTGGAAGATACGTAATTAATGAACAAAAATTCTTCGCTAACACTGACCACTCCAAAGGAAATTCATATATTATATATGTTATTTGCCATGTCGATCTCCTTACAAAAAGTGGGAAAAACAAAATGAAATAATCTATGACTAAGTCAAAGACTAAGTAATTGTGTACACAGCATTAGAATACTTGTCTCAAATGGAGTCTGTCTGAATTACATCCCCTGGTTGTGCCTGCACTTGTAATAACTACTAGTGTCGTGTTATTATAGTTTGCACGGATATGGTCCTATAGTTTCCATGGACATATCACAATGTTGATGACCCTTACTTTGCACTGGGCACACCCACCTTGACTCAATTTAAGGTGAAACAGAGTGTAAATTTGTAATTGTTATTTGCAGTTGAAAAGCAGAAAATATTTCTTCGTCATATTTGATGATCTGATGTGCATTTCAAATTTTACTTCATGGCAGCAGATGGATATGGCCAGCAGCGGCCATTTTTAGAAAAAAATATTGGCATGGTATGGCACAGACACGAATGCAAGTTAAGCTGTGCCCAAGCTGACGACAGATGAAACGAGAGGGTTGTTGGTTTAAATTAGATATAAGACTTTCCGTTAAATGAGATTTAGATTCCAATTTAACCATTTCTTGATTAGATTAAGACGATTAAGGTGTTCAAGTACTTAAAGGTTAACAATTAAACTTAGTAAACTTGACTTTGTGAACTTTATACGAAAGCCATTTTGCCAGAACCTCCTGTTGTGGTATTTTCTGTAAAATCGCCTCGAAAAAGAATCTCGAGATCAGGAGGCAAAGTGTTATTAAATGCTAAAGGTGATAACTACTTACACGGATAAGTATTAGGCTTTACCCCCAACACTATTTATGCAACGGTTTGTATTCCATCAACTTTCTAGAGATATTCTGAAGTGTCATTGCCTACTGGAAATTAAAGTAATCTGATATTCTTGCAAGACATGAGCCATTGTTTTCTTTCTTACCTATTCACAGATGATCAATATACATGCATTATGTAACGCCACGTTGGGATTGTAAGGAAAGAAATGGCTTCCAACAATGATGGGTAAGCAGTTATTGGGAACAAGTACATGGAAACATATGAAAGGTTTAGAAAAGTAATGAGTTGATAAAACATAAAAACGGATTCTAGATGTCAGTCTGTCTCATAATTTTTAAAGACTATGAGGGATAACACGAAAGTGAGGGATTTATTGGACGATTTGGTGACAAGATTGAATCAGTAAATGGACGTAAAATCTTAATTGATAACTTAATGGGATATCTGGTAATTGTAACTATTCATGTATAGCATCACCCTTAGCAGTAATTCTAAGAAAATATAGAGTATAAGATGAAATTTTTTTGTTGATTCTCCTATGTAAGACATTTTAACCACACTAAGAATTTGCAATAATATATTAAGTTATGTATACACTCGAAGGAGTAAGTTTTCATTACTTCTTCGTGAACCCACTTCAAATTAGTAACTACGAAACATCGAACACCGTAGCGTCATTTAAAAGCAACATGCGGATGATTCTAACAGTTGAAGTTGTGTTCTAAATTGTCAAAGTATATACTGGCACCAACGTCAGTCTACGAACATTTCTTAACTATATTAATTCGGTATTACACTCCATTCACAAAGTAATGGTGCCCTACTTCTATACGGTGCAGTAACAATTGTTTGTTAGCCATTCATTGTGAGATAGATAGCTTGTAAAGTAGTACAGGTTCATCGAACTACTGAAAGCAATGAGAAGAACAGCATGTATATAAATTATTTTATTGTTGAAGAGCGAATAACTGATTGCGAGTGCGTGTCAAAGCAATCTAACACAAAAAATCTTTTAATCTTGGTTAGCTATATATCGAAATATAGGTTGATAGATATATTAAAATATTCATTTGAAAATCAAATCGTTTTTTGGTCGTCAAAATTGTCAGCATTTAATCGTTTAAAATTTTTCTGAAATGTTGAACAATGGCATACAAATTTTCGCTATTTTCACAATTGTCTAAAAATTTTGTTAAATATCTACTTCCTGAAACAGAAAACGTTAGTTCCCATAATTGTATTTTCAGAACAATATATGAGTTTTACTTTTAGATAGTTTTGAATGTAAAAAAAAAAAAAATATTACCATGTTGGGAAATAACGGCGCATAGAAACTCCTATTCCTTTTTGCTACGAGGGATACTTTATTAAATTCTTCGAAAGCATTCAATTTTTTATTACTGAAATAGTATCGTAGGATATAATGTGAGATAATAAGGTTTTATGTTGGAAAATTACAGAATAATTTTTTACAGATTGCAATACAGTTTGTTTTTTATATTTTTAATGACACCCAAGGGAAAAGCTAATCACTAGATCTGTGAAACAAAATGCTGTTTTGTCAAAGCATAAGTGAATTGCAACATGTTAAAAGAAGTTTGTAAATTGAGATGTTGACTTTTTGTGTCGTCTCCTTTTGAAAAATAAGTTCAATGATAAAGCAACTTTCTTCACAGAACAAAAATGAGAAGAGATATTACGGAATAAAACAAATACAAATTTTCAGCACTTTTCCGTTTTCCGTTTGTAGTTGTTTTCTTTATTGGGTGCCCTGTAATTCTACAACAAATTGTAGACATTGTTTTTAAATTTGGGGACATATCTCTCCAACATTTCTCCTCCCAATCTACTCCCATGGACGTCTTCCTTGCTACTAAGGACTTCAAATCATCTTCAGCAATGAATAAACTACACTATGTAAACTTATACAATGTTTGACATGGGTGACATGGTTGGACTTTGGGTAGGTCATTGGCACCTGCCCAAGTTACCAAGAGATAACTTCGCATATATAGATACGAAATTGTTTTGTTGATTGGTTTAACTGAACATGTGTTCGTAAATATAGGTGTATCTGTTTGCATTGTGTGCTCATGTAACTCTGACCGCGTTTTGAGAGCTTTGGTTGAAGTATATTCCGAAACCTATCGTAAGCAGATACTTCAAAACTGGTTAAAGCACTAGCAAGTAGAAAGAATATTTGCAGATTTACAAAATAATTTATCATATTTTGTGCAGTAAAAAGAAAATATCTTCCAAATGTTTACATAATAGTAGTACGTTCCGAATTGAGGTGTTTTCTTATTATTCTTTGGCTACATTTCAGTTATTATCAAATTCTCTCGTAACGTGTTTCTGATTGTACTCGGTGAAAACAAACTCTTTTTCTATTCAAGGTCAATATCCCACGTTGGCTATCACAAAGTCGCCGGATTTCATGACACTGATAAGCGGTCTGCTTATCACCTGGACTTATCGGAGGACTGTCATCATCTGCTTGTTTCTGGATATGACCAATTGGAGAGGAGGACATTTGTCTACAAGATGACTATTCCTGATATTAAAGATAGATCTGTCTTAGAAAACCAATTAGAAAATATAAAATATTCCGAAATTCATATTACCGATGTACAAGAATATCGCTTGTGCGTTTGCTTTCGGAATGATGGCCGGGTGGTAGCCGCATGGAAAAATACAATAGCAATATATAACGAACATGACGAAGTAGTTAGACGTGGTAGGTTCAAGTGTAAGGCTAGGTGCATGGTTACAAAAGGTGATAAAATTTATATTGGGCTGTCTAAATCAGAGGTGGCAATATTTGACTGGCAAAAACACGACATAAAAATCTTCACATTAGAAGGACTGAAATGGTTTGATTCGGTGTATGATATTGATGTAAACAGGGAACGTTTGTTTGTCTGTTCAAATATGGGATGTGCAGTTACGTATGATATTACGAGTGGAAACATAACAGAGAGATATCGAAATCCACACAGCTATTTCAATGTGCCATTAGGCGTAGCGTTTAGTGAAAAAACCAATTTGCTTTTCATCTTATGGGGATATAGAAACCTCTTGGGGATGTTAAGGTCAAGGCAGAGAGTTGTGGCCGTTTACTGTGTCCCGGGAGGTCATTTTGCTGCAACTTTCCCTGTCGCTCTTGGAAGCGGACGAATGCCGATCGATGATGATGCACAGAGGTTGTTTCTTTTAACAAACGACACTGGAGAAATATACGAATATGACTTAGTAAGTAACGAGCGAATAAAATGTCCCGTCTATAACAAGGGTTTTGCCTTTGGTAATTTACAACAGGTTAAAACTTATGTTTGGATTCTTCGTTTAGAAGATACAGGTGCTTGGTAGAATACAGAGAACGGGCTGTTGCAAAATACAGGGTTAGAATTCCTTCAAACTTAGATATAGCAACACATTAAGTCGTATAATAATAGCAGTTATTCGCATGATGCTGCTGTCGACAAATGCATCTGGAGTTTAAAAGATAATGAAGTCACAACATCATATGAAACTTCCTACGTGAAGCTAGTACATGTAGTGTTTTGACGAACAGACGCAATTTGTGCCTCTCAGGAAAGTTTTTTTTTTATTATTTGTAAACCTAACAATATCACTCTGACTACCAGTTCTGAATACATCGCCTCCTGTAGATATCCTAGAAAAATAAAATTTATATAAAATATAAATAGTAGCTTGTTAGTCTTCCCCGGGGGGCATTCTGCCCGCACCTTTTGAGTTGTATTGTTTGCGCTCGCCGTGTTGTGTATGTATCCTCTGAAGAGTGAATAAATCCACCAAATTTTGAGTCGCAAAAGTGAATGGGTGTTAGAATAGAAACACAAGAATTATATTTTGGTCAGAATTCCTTTGTTGTGGTATGTCATGTTGCCATGAAGGATTGCAAACTTAAGACAGTTAAAACTGTGATTTATCCTATTGAAACACTGGGCAAGATGGAGTTCCTCTTTGTTGAGCCGTATACTCCTTTTGTCGTTTCTGAACTGTTTTCGAAAATAAGTGGAAGTCCAACCAATGTATTGTACATCGGGACAAAGGGCCAAAGTTTCAAACTGTTTCCATGCAGATATCGTGTTCGTCAAAGAAATGCTTTGACTTCCTTTATTCCTCATATCAGAGAGCCGCCACTATGGGCCTTTTGTAATACAGAAGCTATAAAAAGCATGCCATAATCATTTGCCCTTATTCGAATTCTTTTCCCGCCAAAACGTACTGTAAACAACAGTTTAATTCATTGGCCAGTGTATACAAGATATGTAACAGTAAAACATACGGAGTTGTAGTACCGGCTTATTAGCCAAAGCATGACAAATAACATTTGTATTAGCTATAATAGCTCAGCCCAACATGGTTTCAATACACAACGACAAAGTTTGAAGTTGAATTAACTCACTGTGTAGGTGGGAAACGCAACACATATTTTTCAAAGCCTTTAGACGGAAGACACAACTTCAGACCGTTGGTCCCCTATCTGCCAATTTTGACCCTCATCGACGTTGTGGACTAGAAGGAGTTGCGGGTGAAGACATTTTGGTGTTAAATTTAATCTTTGACCCATGAACTTGATCTTTGACTTCAAAACACATGCAAACATGGTTTTTAGATAAAATCATGTATACCGGTTATGTATTTGAAAGTCCCATGTACATAACTATTTCGGACTAAAAAAAAAAAACAGCAAATTTGATATTTTCACTTATTTAAGCTTTGACCTCTAACTTTTGTAAATCGACTTTGCGGTCTAGAGGGAGTTACGGACGCAATTTTTTGATATTGGAATATCTTTTGCACACACCTTCCCACACATTCACACATTCATACATTTTGACTCTAATCCTAATGGGTTGGGGTCCTAATGGTTTGGGATCACCTTAAAAACCATACCAGATTAGACATTAATGTATCATATATCAACCGTACATGATGATACCATTGCAACTGTTGCATGGCAACTGAGAGAGCCATAATACCCTCTCACGTCCCAAAGCACCCACAATACATGCATAAAGATAAGAAAATGTCCCTCAGTCAAGAATGTCTCGGTCAATGCAGCAAGAATGCCGCTCATGCATATAACGCAATTCAATCTCGTTACTGTCTCTCTAATGCAAAGCGTCAACCACAATCACCACCACATTCATGTCATGAATGGGCAACACATCTCAACACCCATTTAAACAGGTCTTGATGTTAGCCCAATGCGTCACAGTTGACATAGCATTCCTTCCATAGTTTACTGTTTCCTCCTTTGATCCGACAATTTGAAGGTAATGTAAAGTCTAAAGGTTAAATGGTACCTGTCCCACACAAGTTAATAATTACACCCTATAACTAAAACAGCAGTCAGAGCAATGTAATTTATAGTAATGATAATGCCATAAATCCCAAACGTTGGGTCATTAGTATATATCATCATTGCATCAAATGTATAGAATTAATCAAGAATACTTTGATCTCATTGTGTTTGAAATCAGACATGAAGGTAATTATGGAATGACAATACGAGTGTCATTAGAGGTCTTTCTTTATTATGCGGGTAATAGCAAAGGGGAGGCTGCGGGAAGCACTTGGAGAGAAGTCACAGATTATACATCCATGGTTAAGATGACATCTTGTGGTCCCTGTAAAGACGTTGTGAGAGTTTGGATACACTCTAACTCAATCAGAGAAAGTTGGATGAGAGTCAAACTTGGTATGTATATTGAGCGGCTGTGTTGAGGAGGTATGCCCTATCGTTTTATGGTGGAGGTCAAACATTATCTGGGGGCACTGCTTGTCAACTTTGAAAAAAAAAAAAATCACATAGTATTTGAAGGTAAAACGTTTGGACAGATCTGCATTATTGTCAGTATCCACATACTCGTTCAGGTAGAAACACTCGATAAGGGGGGGGGGGGGGGGGGGGGGGGCTTCAAGGCTACCTACACAGAACATGCTGTCTTTACAGAAAAAAAAGGTGCTCTCACACCCGTTGTGACTATTGAACCTTAGCGGACATTTTTCAGTTAATTTTGCCCTTGTATCTCACCTACTCACCTCAGTAAATGCATTTTGTCCCCTCTCTCTATTTGGGTCCCATAAGTCAGATGTACAGGATGCGATACAGGAATCCCATTGCTTGACTACTGGGTCCCATCCTGGGACCATCAAACCTTTTGTAAATATCCAGCTCAACAAACGATCTGGGCTCCCGTATTTATACCCCGCGTTGTCGCAGGTATCGACGATATTATTATCGTCGACGAGATCATTCAGCAATCTTTTTGATTGTCAGAGACAAATTAAAACTAACTGCCAACGTAATCATTATATTGATGATCCCCGAAGATCCGTCAAGGCTCAGTGTGTCAATTGCCTGTTTCAAAACATTAACTTCATTTCATAACATGCTAAAAAGTTTTAGATATATTGACATGTTTTCTAACATGCTACTTTTGATCGTGGTTTTGAACTGTATATATACACGTACAGATACGTACGGACACGTTTCCATTTATTTCCTCATCCCTATACATGTAATGTACGGGAAGATATATTGTAGTTGCTTTGGGACGTTAACATATATTATAGCTCTCTCGGTTGTCATAGAAACGGTTCCCATGGTTACATTATGTATGGTTGATATCTAAGACATGGGGTCTTACCTGGTATGTGGTATCCCACGTGGTAAGGGCATAATGTGTGGAGATGCATGTGTGTGTGTGGGGGGGGGGGGGGTGCGTGTACGTGGGTGTGCACAAGAAAATTCCTATTTTTTTTTCAAAAGAGTACGTCCTCAACTCGAGCTAGACAACAAAGCCGATGTGGGTCAAAGTTGGTAGATGGCTGACCCATGGTCCGAAGTTGTGCCCCTCATCAAACTTTAATGGTAAAGCTCAGAGGTCAAAGGTCCAAAAAGTGAAAAGTTTATTTTTGCTTAATTTTCTTAATCCACAATGGCTATTTACATGGTACTTTTACATATATGTTTTTTAGGCCTATAAAAGATTATACCTAATGATGATGTTTGTATGTTTTGAGGTCAAACGTCAAGTGTGATTCCGAAAACTTTGAGCCAGTAACCCCTTGTAGACCGCAAAGCCAATGAGGGTCAAAGTTAGTAAGTATGTGACCCATGGTTAGAAGTTATGTCTCCCTTCAAATTAAAGGGTAGCAAGTCAAAGGTCAAATTGGTGAAAATCTTTTTTGCTGTATTTCTTTAATCAAAATGGCTATTAGCATGGGATCTCCACATATACGACCACATATATCTTACATGACCACATACATCTTGTATGGTATATAAGATTTTACATGAAAATCTTGTTTGTATGTTTTATGACGTAAAAGGTCAAAATTAGGGATCGAAAGTCCAATTTGACACCTCAAAGTTTGCGTCTTCACCTCCTCGTAAACCCAAAAGATAATAAAGGTCAAATTTGGAAGGTTGGTGTCACATGGTCTGTACTTGTGTCTTCAGAGAAAATAGTGAGATATTATGTTACGTGCATTTCTCAATCCAGAATGGCTATTTATATTGGGCTTCCACATGTTTCACCGTTATGCACGGTTTGATCTAGAAATCGTGTTTTTATGTGTTTTGGGTCAAAGGTCAAGTTAACGGATCAAACGTCAATATTGGCACGGCAAAGTCCTCCAAGAGAGCAAAGTCGATGAGGGGCAACATTTGTAGATAGGTGAACCGGGGTGAAGTTGTGTTTTCCGTCAAAGTTGAAGGTCAAAGTCAAACGTGAAATATGTGAAAATCTTATTTTTGCTGTATTTTGCAATCCCAAAAGGCTGTTTCCATGGGACCTTCATATATATATCACCGGTATAAACATTATCTAACATCATGTTTTCATGCCTGTTGAAGTGAAAACGTCAGGGGTCAAAGTTCACTTTTGATACCGAAAAGTTTGCGTCCACAACTCCTTCTAGACCATAAAGTCAATGATAGTCAGGGTTGTTTGATAGGTGACCCATGGTCTGAAGTTGTGTCTTCAGTCTAAAGGGTTTTAAAATATGTGTAGACAGCAAGTCTAATGAACTTCAAACTTTGTCGTTCTGTATTGAAACCAAGTTTAAACTGAGCTATTATAGCTAATAACAATGTGATTTTTCATGCTTTGGATAATAAGCCGGTACTCCCACTACAAGATTTTATATGAAAATTATGTTTGTATGTATATTGAGGTCAAGGGTCAAAGTCAGGTGTCAAAAGTAAAATTTGCAAAGCCAGTGAAGATGAAATTTGGTACATAGGTGACCCATGGTTTGAAATTGTGTCTCCATTAATATTTAAGGTCAGAGAAGAAAGGTCAGAGGCCACAGGTCAAATTTGTAATGGCAAAATGTCTTGGAAATTTGTGTCGCAATTTCTTCTAGACAGACGTTTAATGACGTTCAAACTTGTTCGGTTGGTAGCTTATCATAATATGCACTGTTCACTAGATCGGTGACGGCATAGGTATATTAGGCAAATAATACAGCCCGGCAGGTTTTGTTAGAACAAAGTACAACATAACTTTATGTTTGCCCTTCATACAATGTGATTGAAAAATTTCAATCTATGCAACCATGTTTCAACAGCGATTATATCTAATAAGTTACCAGTTTACATTCTTTTGATAATATCCATGTTCAGTATGTTTTTACTGTTACCTGTCGTGTATATACTAGCAAAGGAATTGAGTCGTGTATACACTAGCAAAGGAATTGAGTTGCTTACTGTACGTTCTGGAGGGAAAAAAGTTGAGTAATACAAATGATTCTCGCGCGTTTCTTACAACTATTACCGTGCGCACAGAGGTGGCGCCCTGATTTGAGAAATAAAGTAATTCAAACGATTGCTTTGAAGCACACCGGATCTGCATGGGAATACTGTCCTTGACCAATACATTTACAGAACGCTTGCGCATTATCTACACATCCATGGCCGAGTGTGCTGCACCTAGCAACCTGTACCTATGCACTACGTACATGTATAATGTAAGGCGCCGGGTGTTCCATCGAACTATGGACCTGCCATAATACATATGTGGAAAGGAGCGAATGATTATGGACAACGATGGGGATGAGATGCAACTCTGTGTATTGTCGTCTTGTTTATCATTTGACTTGCCATGAGCGTCCGAAGATTTCGATTTATATAATTTTTCTTTAATTTCTTATACAGAGCCTCCTTCGCAGCTTTGACAACGCTCTCCAGTCACTAGAATTTCTATTGGAAAAAAAAGATTGCAAAAAGATACTTGCCAAATTAGAGCGACCGATGGAGGTGCTAAGGATTCCGAATAGAATTTCAGCGCCTAAGATTTTACTTCGTTGGCTGACAGAGCAAAGGGTTATTTCTAGAGAGGACATTAGTGGATTCATGCAACACTGCTGTGATCTACACGTAACTAAAGTCATGGAGGTGTTGACGTTTTATCTACAATCTCCATGTAAGCCTCAATTTTTGTGGAAAATGCTAGACCCAGGGAAATTGTAATTTAAGATACTTCACAACATGGTGTTGCTCAAACGAGCAGCATGTAAGATTAATCTTAAGCAATGGAAATATAATACTTTACATAATTAATAATTCAAAACATTTCTGCACTGTGTTATTATTCGATGTGTGCACAGTGGAATCTAGACAATAGAAACATTCAAAGCCAAATATACCTAACAACTTTGGCCATGAATTTAATAGAGAAATAATTAGAAACAGCTAAAGAAATATAGAAATTTATCCGATTTCACACTGAGTGTTTAAATTATTATTGATGAATTTAAGCATGAAACTATACATGATGAAAATATCTTAACAAGATTAAGCTGATTTCACGACTTAAGTCTGTAGTAAATCAGGATCAGTGCATTACATATGCAAGCATGTCTGTTTGGCACATCGATGTAGAGAGGTCCTTTTCCAGTATCTACTGGCTTAGCGTTGCATTTTGTACTTTGAACAGGTCGACAAGCTGACGCTCAAGCTAAGAAAAACGAAGATCGGAGAAGAAATCTGGCTAAGGAGTTAGAGGAAGCTCAGAAAGAAATTCAAAGATTAAATGAAAATGAGGATTCCTAGGAAGAATTGATTAAAATATGAGAACTTTGATAAAAAGTTAAAGGCAAACATTAAAAGTAAGACTTTCTGGAAATGAATCCTACTACAATATATCTCTGCAATGTCTTATCTTTATTGTCCTACGACACTACAAAATTACCAGCTGGCTTCCGAAGTCCACTTGTATACTGTGCATTGCGTTACATGAAGAATGTAAAAGGGGAAAATACCGTTTTACTGCCAGTCAAATCATGGAAACAAGGATTTCATAAAGTACACAAGGGATAATTTGTAATTCTTACAAGTTGGAGCTATTCCACGGGTGAAGTCAGAATGTGTACTGCAGGAGGATCAACAGAATAAGCGTTAATAGTTCACCAGGAAAGGTGATTCCTTAAATCCGCTTTTAACTCGATTTTTTACAGGTCTACAGTAGTTATCAGTATTCCAGAGGAGTGCTATTTCCAAAGTTGTTTGTCAACTTGTTTGTATTAGGAATGTGGGTAATATATTGTGGTGCTTATCAGTATTTTACATCATAAACTCAACATTTTGTGTTATAATACTGAGAGACACCTTAGGGACGATCGTACTGACTTTTCATTAATTTTCGGCTACACTTATTTTAATTTACATCGACATCGACGACCTCACATTTTCGGCCCTGCCCAATAGCTGCTCTAACAATTTTTTTTTACAAAGTACATCTGGTACCGTATGTTTCTTTCTGGAACAGCATGGAGTAGACATTGTATTGTTTGCAGCTCACCTTTAATCCTGTTCAAACTCAGCCTAAAAATGTTTGGTGACTGTGTTGCACCAATTTTTTCTCACATGGGAACTTTTGCCAACTTCCACCCCTTCTTGTGGGGCTCTTTAGCTGTTGGATTTATCCCATTTGGATTGACTTTCTTGTGTTTTTGTGTTTGTGTCTTTTTCTATTTGTTGTATGTTTACCCTCCATCAACTGTAGCAAAGTCCACTACCAGCCTTATGAATTTTTTGCCAGTTCACCTCTTAAATGGCTGAGGATCTGATCATATTCACTTACAACGCGAGAGGTTTACGAAGTTACAGTAAGAGACGACGTTTATTGTCGTACCTTCATCGACGAAAGACTCATATTTCTTTCATACAAGAGACCCATAGTTTACCAGCAGATGAGAAAATGTGGAAAAATGAATGGGGAGGTAAAGTTCTTTATTTAAATGGTACTCATAATAGCTGTGTTGTATTTATTTTATTCAATCCTACTTTGGAATTTGAAATAAAAAGTATGTAAGCCATGATGGCGGAAGATTTATCATTGCTGACATTGCCCACACTGATCAAATTCTAAGTCTCGTTTCTTTTTATGGACTCAATATAGATAGCCCTAACTTTTTTGTTCACTTATTCAACGCTGTATCCACTTTTTCCTCTGAAAACCTGATCATAGTCGGAGGTTTTAACTTCGTCTTTAATTTAGCTCTAGACAAGAAAGGCGGTCAGCAGAGAACCAATATTAAAGCGCGAAACGAATGCCTTTCATTTATGACTGGATTATCACTCATCGATATCTGGAGAGAGAGAGAGAGAGAGAGAGAGAGAGAGAGAGAGAGAGAGAGAGAGAGAGAGAGAGAGAGAGAGAGAGAGAGAGAGAGAGAGAGAGAGAGAGAGAGAGAGAGAGAGGAAGCTTTACTTGGTCCTCCAACATTTTATCAGGTCTGCTCTGTCGCCTAGACTTTTTCCTTATTTCGCGGCAAATGGCTACTTCTGTCAAAGATGTCACATACTCTCCTGGAATTCAATCGGATCACTCTTTTGTTAATTTAAAGCTTAGTCTTTTTTCAGAGAGAGGTGGTCCTGGATACTGGAAGTTAAACAACGCCCTGCTTCATGACTGAGATTTTTTGAACTTGATTACAAGTGCTATTAATAATTTCACCGAAACTAATACTTATTCTAATCCGGCATCTTGTTGGGAAGGCCTTAAGTTTATTTTACGCAAGGAGAGCATGGAGTTTGCAAAGGAAAAAGCTAAAGAAAATAGATGTAGGGAAGAAGAACTCACAATCAAAGTTGCTAACCTGGAACAGGATCTCTCTACATCAGACTCCATCGAGACACGTACCAAGCTATTCGATGCCGGTAATGAACTTCTTTTATTCTATGACTTTAAAGTTCAAGGAACCATAATCCGATCACGGGCCCGCTGGGTCGAACATGGCGAAAAGAACACAAAATACTTTCTTAACCTTGAAAAACGTAATAAGCTTTGTAACACTATTCACAAAAGTAATGATGACAATGGTAATACGTATTCCGATGGGAAAACTATTCTTAAATCTATTCTTCACAATATTAAACATTTTTATGAGAATTTGTATGTTAGCAACCCCTGCTCCCCACATTCAATTTTGGATGATCTTCCCTTTAGTAATGATGACTTATGCGAAGGTGAACTTACCTTGGAAGAATGCAGTATTTCGCTTAAGTCTTCAAAAAATGATGTCTCCAGGGAGTGACGGTTTTTCTGTAAACTTTTCAAGAAGTTTTGGCATCTCATAGGTCATTATGTTGTTGATTCTTTAAATTATGCCTACTCTCATAACAGTCTCTCTCATGAGCAGTCTAGAGGCAAAATTACCTTAATCCCCAAACTTGAAAAGGATCCCAATCTCCTGAAAAATTACAGGCCTATTTCACTCCTGAATACGGACTATGAAATAGGAGCAAAGGCGATTGCAACTAGGCTTAAACATATCATCGGCAATGTTATTAGTCCTAATCAATCTGGTTTTGTAAAGGGTAGTTTTATTGGTGAAAATATCCGTTTTGTTTTAGAACTAATTGATTACACTAAACCCAAAAATATATCAGGATTTATATTATTCATAGACTTTGAAAAGGCTTTTGACAAACTAGAGTGGAATTTTATTATATGTTGTCTACGCTATTTTAACTTTGGTCACAGTTTCATTCTATGGATTCATACTTTTTATAACAATGCTACCGCTTGTGTCTTCAACAATGGGTACTCCACAGGTTTTTTTCCCTGTTCGTCGAGGGGTCCGTCAGGGGTGTCCGCTCAGTCCCTTCCTCTTCATTTTATGCACGGAAGTATTAGCTATTTACACAAGTCAAAGCAGATTGAAAGGTATTGTTATTGAGGGTAAAGAAACAAAACTTCTCCAATATGCTGACGACACAACTTTATTTCTTGATGGAAGCCGGGAATCTCTTGATGAAACCCTGTACATACTTAACCTGTTCCAGATGTCCTCTGGATTAACTATCAATACTTCTAAGTCAGTCTTGTTTCCTCTGGGTCCTCTTGTGGGGCAGCCGCCAGACTTTGTAAATCTATATGCAATTAAATTTTCATGTGGTCCTTTAAAAATGTTAGACATTACCTTCAATCATAATGGCAATGATCTTTTTAGGCTAAATTTCATTCCGAAGTTACCTAGACTTAAAAGTTGTCTTCGGGTTTGGTCGACGAGAGACTTAACCCCGGTTGGTCGTAAGGTTCTGGTTAAAACCTATGCATTATCACAGCTAGTTTATCTTTTTATAGTACTACCGGATCCTCCCACTTCTTTCATTAAGGACGTGGAGAAGATTATTTACGATTTTATTTGGGAAAGGAATCAAAGATAAAATAAAAAGAGGTTGTGTAATTAATCATTTTAATAAAGGTGGTTTAAGAGTAGTTCACATCGCAAGTTTTGTGAAAAGCTTGAAATGTACTTGGGTTAAGCGGTATTGTGATAATAATAATGAAGGCGTTTGGAAACTTTTCTTTGATGAAAGTTTGTCAGCTGTGGGCAGAAAGCCCATCTTCCATTGTAATTGTAAGTCTGATGACCTCCCTTGTATACCTAACATCTTTGTTCACCACACTGTGAGAGCATGGCTGGATGCAGCTTTTCACTTACCTGTATATATCTCCATCAATAACACAATTTTTTACTATGATTTTTGTATAGCAAGGGAGTTAAGTTTGTTTCTGACTTTTTGGATAATGACGGAAATCCCTTAAGTTAGCAGTCCTTTAGGATGAAGTTCCACCTAAATAATTTCCCTTTTACAACCTATTGCGGTCTTATTCAGAGCATTCCTACCCACAGGAAGCAGTCTAGCTGTTCTGAGACTATTTTTAATAGCCCATGCATTGATTTCTTCGATAAAACCATGCAATCAAGCTGTATTTCTCAACTTGTATACAGGTCTAAGTATCTGGATAAAGTTGATCCCACAGCTCTTACAAAATGGAACTCGGAGTTCCCTCATTTAACTACTGAAGAGTGGGATAGTATTTTCAGTATGCCGTGGTGCTCTGTCTCGGAAACCAAACTTTTTTTTTCCAGTTCCGATTTTTACACAGAATCCTCCCAGCGAATAGACTTTTCAATTTAATGGGTATTTCTGACTCCGATTTATGTCATTTCTGTAATACTGAGGTCGAAACACTACTTCACCTTTTAATGGAGTGTAATCATGTAGCTTCATTTATCAGTGATGTTGTTAATTTTCTGTTCGGCTCTAATTTTCATTTTTCAAAAGACGACATTTTCTTTGGTTATCAAAGGTTAAAACGTCATCCATATACTTTTCTTATCTTGCATTTGAAATATTTCATTTTTAGTATGAAGCGTCAAAATAAGACTTTGTATTACATTGAGTTTTTATTGAAGTTTCAGTTTGCTCTTCGAGTCGAAAAGCATTAACATATATAGCCAAAAAAGGATGAAAAGTTGTTTAAACTATAAAGATCTAGAAGAGGTTTTTGGTCACTGTGATCTTATCCTTGATTTTTAAGGGCTTTTTGTATTCGTCTCTAGTATTTTGATAACGCCCAGGGTATTTTCGTAATATCTTGTCATCCGATTATAAGGTGTCTGTATTATTAAGGTTTCTTTTCCTGTTATGCGTTAGTAATTTACAGTCAATCAGATCGTCCTCCCCTCACAACGCTTTACCCGTTCAAGCGTGTTTCATGTTTAATATGTATATAATTTGTAAATATTATGGTCCGGTTCTAAGTTTGTGGAAGATGGAGAATATTTATATTCAATTGTATGTTTTTCTCATTGTTTACTCGATCGATTGGACCCTTGTTCAGATGTAGCCTTTTCCTTTTCAAATTATTAATGCATACCATTGTAACGATAGTGGGGTTGGTTACCAGTTCTGTGTAATCATGAAAAGAGGTAATTGTTTATATCATGTTTTAAGTCCTGCAGCCATTTATTACTTGTAAGACGGTAGATATTGTAAAAATAAGAAGTTCAAGAAAACTAAAAGTGGAGGGAAAAAATTAATTTACATTGGTTGTTAATTAGTGAGCCTTTAAAATGTGTTATATCACACATGCAAAATACTTAGCGAGATAGCCTTAAAAGAACTGAAGTTGCAATCACGGCTTATTCCTCACAAGTCATACTTTATTAACAAAAATATAATACAGCAAAAGATAAGATTGTCTTCTCCGTTCATAAAGATATTTTTTATCGGACAGTGTGTTTACGATAAGTGAACAGTTTATCCGCAGCCACCTACTTAGTTAGGTGACGTGACATGTTTAATTCTCTAACATTCACTCCAACTGGAAGATCTCAGTAAATGATAGTTAGCTTAACTGGAACTGATAAGTGATTTCCAACTATTTGTTGATTAAACCGAAATGAGGTATTTCTTTGTCTTATCATCGCGAATACTTTGATATTCTATCCAATTAGAAATTAAAGATTTTTTACGTACTATGTAACATATATAAACAAAACCTCTATCGAATAGACGCAGCTAGTTTCTCAAGTCTCGAGCAGCGTCTTCAAACTTTGTGAGTATCTGACTCATTTAACCAGATGACAAGGCAAGCTTTCGGTTATGCCAAAACTATGATTTAATTGATGCAATCCCTTTTAATCAAAAATTTAGGATATAGCAACTTTTACTGCATATTTGTATCTACTTCATCGGGCCTATACATATTTGTACGCACACGTGATTGCAAAATTCTTATCGTTTTATTTCGTGCATATGGAAGGCAATTGATTCATTCTGAATTTGCAGAGCACCTAATTCCTTACTTTAAGGTGAAAAACTGATACCAATTGATAGGTGATTACATTTGTCTTCCATCTGAAAAAAATGAGTGCTTTTACAAAATGTCGATTTAATTGTGGATTTTACACAGGTTGTTTGAACACATTTACGGACCTTTCCAACGCAGGGTCAAATATCTTCTTTAACACACCCTTGTTCAAGGAATTGGCCCTCTTGGTAACTATTTTCGTGAATATAATGAATTAATAGTGATTGGGATATAAGGGTGAACAGAGATTTCAGACAGAGAAGGGTGTGTTCATGTGACCTACATTGATTCTATGAATGCACTGAAAGCATTTGAAAATGTTCCTCATTGGAGACATACATAAACTGAAATTAATATTTGCGATATTCATTCTACACGGGTTGAAACATTTTTGAGTGAACGCAAAGCAAAGAGTTATAGTTAGTAGCAACATCTCAGATTGGAAATCTGTTACAAGCGGAATACACCACCAATCTGTTCTTGGTCCAATTATCATGACCTCCCACAGCTTTACACAATGGCAGTCTGCTTTATCATTTTACAGATGACATTAAAGTATATCACACTATAACGAATCACAACGACTGTGATAGTTTTTAAGAGGATATATACTCTTGTTTTGAGTGGTCAAAGATATGGTTATTAAATTCCCCTCCAGAAAAGTTTAGGACTATGAACAAAGTTATTCCTCTAGGGGATCTTATCAGGTAACCTTTTACATATGTAGATCATTCTTCATTCAATTTACTTTATTATAGTCTCGTGCGTGCATAGCTCGAATGCGCTAACCATTTTCGTAACTGTTTCTTTAATTTTTACTTAATCGTTAGGACATAATCTCTAATTGGATAGGATTGTAGTATATTGACAGAAGGTTCGCTTTACTGGTAATTACGCAGCAAACACATGATATCACTTAAATTTCGTTAAAAAAATTTGGATTTAAAACAAATTACAACAAACAGGTACCGTCCAGATTTGATTGAGTGTAACAAATATTTTCACTGTGATCAATGAACTAAACAGTCGTAACATTCTGATTTTCCAAAAAATCCATTCCAACGTAAATTTTGTGCATGGTAATTGTTTGTGACTTGCCTAGATCATCTTCAAAACAAAAATCCCTTTGCTCTAAATATAATAGACATTAAGAGACACTACTAGTTTCTTTCTTATCAAATCTCATTTTCAATATCATATTCATTGTCTGCGGTTAACCTATCTCTCTTTTGTATTTCTCCAATATCTTTTTTCCTTTACACGACAGGAAGAAAACCAGATCTTTTGATAATTTCCTTGTGATGTACTGATACCTCATATAATTGAGGAACATATATTACACCAATTGTGGGATCAAAACCAACACCATCGGTATTTTAACGTTTTATGCCTTTTATAATTACTAAATGTATGACTTGTTCTTGAAATGAACTTGGTACTTCGATTCTTATTTAAGTTGTCTGTATAACTACAACTGTAGTTGGATACTTTTCGAGGAATCCAGAGGGTGCATTTCTTCAACTGATGCCTCTAATTATTGGCTATGCCTTCAACAATCCTAGAGTAACATAAAAATTATTCAACATTGTTTTTAACTTGACACACGCAGTACTTACTGAAAGTTTAAATCTTTTGGCTAAGTCAAGATTACTCAACCCATATCAAATTTCATTAACACCATTCAGATCTCGTCCTCAATTGAATGTTGACTTGAAAAACCGCTTTGCCTTGAAGTGACACAGATTCTTCGTCACTCAATGAATTATCTTCAAAAAGTGACTGTGTGTTTATTTCCTTATGTGTAGCCTATTTGGTGTTGTAAGATATTTTATTATTTCGATTATAATTTGGCTCTGAAAACTTAGCATTTTTCATAAAGCGCACACAGGAATTTCCGAAATTATCCTCTGCTTTTTCATACAATAAATCATACTTAATACCCTATGGGACCTTGATATCGTGATACTAACTTATGGAATTCCTAACCTATGACATTAATCGACAGACCAAGATCAAGATCATCCAGAAATAATCTAAGTAAATCCTATTTTAATGCTTACTGATGTTTTTCTTACATTCATATGATAACTTACTCACTCTATTTTCCTCTTTATACGGTGTTTTCAGATGAATTGACTAGATAGGATGTTGAGTACACTATTTGTACCTCAGGTGGAGGATTGGAGGGGGTGTTTGTTCTCCTATGTTCTGTGGTTATTCGACTGTGTTTTTGCGTTCTTTATTGTTGTTTTCTTTTAGACCTTGCCTCAGTATTATCTGGGAAGTAGGGCATTTTCAAGCTCAAGACGGTTTTTTTCTTCCATCATGTTATGTACTATTTTCTAATTCGCCCTGCATTATATTCTGTATGTGTTCTGTATTTGCGTGAAATGAGAAACGTCATGAGAAACGTCATATTCTGAACCCTTTCATTTCACGAGCATTCTCTTTACCATAATTAAAAGTGCTTCTGCTAGTGTAAATGCCTTGATGTATTTGCATCAAATTTCCACACAATTTTCTTGGGTCTTGGCCATGTGGAGTGTCCAGAAAGCTTTGGTCTAAGGTATCATATGGACCAAAATGGTTTGCATCCTACAGATTGACATGTTCAATCTAAATGACTTGTCATCAGGATACGTTGTTAGTGGTACCTTCATTGTGTTCATTGTGTCTATGGTGTCAAATGGAGCCTACGGCCCATTTTATAAAAAAAAAAAAATCTGCAGGATGCGTCTGTTCCCACAGATCCTGTTTTATGATGTTGAGGCTTTGTCATGTTGATACTCAGGTGTCACCTTTAGGGTATTCAAGAAATTTGGGTCTAAATCTCAAGAGTGGTCCTATGGTACATCTTGTGAAATACTGAGACATATTTACTTCATTTAATTAATTTTAAAAACAGTTGAAAGTATCCTACAGACGGTCATGTACAATCTTTACGATTTATCATAATAAATCTTTGTTAGCGATCTGTTTGTGGTATTGAAGACGTTTTGATCCATGGTACAGTGTGGACGGTTTGTCCATTTTAAAGGGAATTAGGGCATTTAGAACACACCAACATGACATACAAAAGATATAGCCTTAGTCATTGTTATACCATTCAGTTTCATCAATAAACATCTGCCAAAGTTTCCTCTCCTGAAAACAGTATGCATGTGATGAGTAACAGAAGATGTATCATTTTGAATTTTGAAAAGGTTTAGACGAACAAATATGTGTTGAACAACAAATAAGTGAGTTTCCTATCTGTGACAAACTTATTTAAGAAAAACAAAAGACTACTGTCTTTCCTTGTTTTCAGTAATCTATCATTCTGCGTCCACAAACATTGGTTTTAAAAATATGAATGTTTCCTGTGAAACAAACGCCCTATTTCACTTTAAGGAATTTTACAAAATGCGTCTCCTACAGATTATCATACATATGTTCAATATATCGATGGTTTGTCATTATGATGGTCTGTCAATGGCACCTTAAGCATGTACATGAATGGTGGGTATAAGGCTGACGATAATCCCTCACGGACATCTTCAGCTGGAAACGCAGGATTTCTGAACACCGTAAAGGTTTCATTTTGTCAAATCATCAATACTGTACAAGAGACTCTGTAGGAGAGCAACTTGTTAAATAATTTCGTAAAATGGACCACAGGCCCATGACCTTGCATCAAAGAAATCACGAACACCCTGAAGGTAAACACTAACAATACATTAATATGACAAACCAATATGATCACACATGGAAATCTGCTGGATAAAGATTTTGCACAAATTCATAAGGTGGATCCACAGGACCCACATTTGGATTTTGAATTAAACAGTCTTGAATACCTCAAATAGCCCACTCCATAAGAAACGTTGTGTGGGAGAAAAGCAAATCCATTAAGATATGTGCAAGTACAAGTATTTTCAACTGTTGTGGAAAGATAGCGCATGCATTAATCTGCTCTTAATATGACATCACATGACGTCATAAAACAGTTAAAAAAATACTAACGCTTAATGTAATATTAGATTTAATATATTGCATTAGTTTTATTTTATTATCATGCACCAGACATGAATAAATAGCTTGTAAACATTGTCACTATTATTGGAACAACTTACAGAATGGTTCTGCTAACACGTTTTATGTTGTTGTGACAGTTCACATCAGAATGCTTGTTCGAAAATTACTCTTTGGGTTACTTGTAATCTGGAATGTGAATCGGGCTATAGTTGATTCATGACCTGACTACAAAGTACAATTGTTGTATAGGGATGGTCATTCTTCCCTACCGTACTCAAAGGGGTCATACAAAGTTGTCTTCCTGTGTTTATTAGAGTTTATTAACCTTTTCTTTATTCCCTTCAGATAGTCAGATTAGACAATACAAAGCGTAGACCCTGTTCTTAGAAAGAGTTCGCAATACTTTGCTGATTGTTAGATCACAGGCAGCGGCCATTAGTATATGTCATCATAGACAATCCTTGATCTATGATTGGTCGACCTTGTCAGATAGACCACCTGACCATCTAACCCCCGGAATTGCCACGAGGCGAGGCTAAGCGTCAGCATTAGGGCCCCACTGGCTATCCCCTCGTCGAAGGAACAACATCTCTCTAGTGTACTATGTAGGCTTGTACGTGTCACGGTTGTAATTCCTCTCTCCATCCTTTCGTTTCTCTCTAATTCAATCATCATCTTCGTCCTTTCATTCAAAATAATTTGTGTGTGCCAGAGGAACCATGAAATGAATGGAACTCTAATCGCTATATCAACACTTTTCCTTGGATTCCTTTGTTCTGACGTCTCTCTCTCTCTGTAATTGGAACTTCTGTGTTGTCAACAACGAAAACATCCGTCGCTGGGGCAGTCATGACTGTAAAACCCCTAAAACCCCAACATAATATGACAAAATGAAATTGTAGTGGGATGTTCAGTATTTTAAGGTACGTGTGGACAGAGTTAACGTAAATACCACACGGCAACAATGATTAAATTCAATGATCCTTTTATTAAATTTATACAAATTCAATGTAGAATTTGAAGTATATTAACATCGTGAAACAAGTATGTCAGATGAATAAATCAACTTTTACAGGTGAAATGCCCATAAGGGGTAATGCGGTGGAGTACTTAAATTCACTCTATTTTGGGATAAATAGTCCCCATTTTTTTAGAATACGGACATTGGCCTCCGGTAATAATATGTAGTATTTCTGTTAGAGGGTATTAAAAATATTGATCGAGAATCTTTCAATTTAAAAGTGAAACAAAATGAACAGCAAATGTAATTTGAGTATTTATTATTTACCGACAAATGCATACGTATGTACAACTGTACATAATTATTACAACTGTGCATTAATTAAACCCACAGTGTTCTATCGATAGTACTCCGACATAAGAGCGCATGTATAACTGTATTCAAAAGTTCAGTGCAATTCTACACTTGATTGGTACATAGATGCATTTTCCATTCACTGGTGTGTACCTTGAACTTGCAACAATGATTGTGTTTGTACTACGAGAATAACTTGCGTTAACTGCGTTTATTCAATTCAATATCACAAGATATTATCTTGTTGTTGTTGTTGTTGTTGCTGCTGCTGCTGATGTTGTTGTTGTTGATGATAATTTTCATTTGTCAAACAAAACATTAAAAAATTTGCATACAGAATTCCTATACAAAATTATACATAATACAAAGGGAGGAAAAAAATAAGTGACAAAATATGAATGAATTAAGACAAAAGAAAAAGGAACCAGATGAAGCTGGTTAGCTTTCCTAGTCTGGTCCTTTAAGAATAACATGGAATCAACAAGCAAAACATTAGATAGTGATTTTGACCCCCACATAAGGCGACTGGAATATAAATCATATAACAAAACTAGAGATACAATTTGCCCATGTCTTAACTGAAAAATGTCAAAATTTCCTACAATGATAAAATAGATGCCTTTAAATGTCTATTAAATAAATTAATAATGGGTTAATATCTAATTTTGTAGTCAAGAGAATTCCAGAAAGATACCCCATTACTTCTTATGTGTTGGTGGGCAAAATTGTTCTTGTATAGGGATAAAGAGGAGTATCTCTTCTCCGGGTAGGATAATTATGATGTTTATTAGCCTGAAAACAAAATGGAAACTTTGAAGGAATTGGCCAGTACTGTGAATGTACAAAAAAAGTACCTAACTGAAAATTGTAGTGATCACTTACGTAATTATAATCTGCAAATGAGAGAGTGGAAGGATGTGGGTGTAATGTGAAACATTGAAAATAATTTGGAGAGCTCGCTTTTGTAGAATAAATAGTTTATCCGCATACATGGACAACGTATTGCCCCATAATAGGATATTATCGGTAAGATGAGTATAATTAAAGCATTCTAGAAAGTTAATAACGTACAAGTAGGGATATAATATTTTAAACTCTTCATAACACCAACGATTTGAGCTACGGACTTATTAACCTTGTAAATATTATCCTTTCACGATGTTGTCATCACTTAAGACCCCTGAAACTGACAGTATTACTTTTTGTAGTTGTAATATTCTTACAACAAAGACAAGACTCTGGAGTATCACAAGAGTCTGGTATTATTAAAATCCAGTAACTTTGTGTTGCTAATTTTTAAGGATAACTTATTTGACGCTAACCATTTAGCAACATTATCTAATTCCAGAGAAGCCACTTAAAGGGTATGAATGATCAGGTTTATGATAGTAAACAGTTGTGTCATCGGCAAATGATAACAATTTAAGGAAACTAGATGATTTGTATGGATCATTTACGTATTATAAATCGAAAACCGATGGTTTCAATGATTACAGTATGTTTCATCATACAGACGAGATTCTGATACAGCTGATGGAGGAAAATTAATCGTAAGGCTGCAGCTTCAATTGTTGGAATTACAAGGCTCGTGATTTGCGTGCTATCACAATTTTCAGTTCTACTACACCTATACGGCAAACGGTAGGTTACCTGGTGATGCTGTAGCTCAAATTTGTCCAAATGTTTAACCTTTCAATGACAGAAACATTCAAATAATACCCCTTCTGAAAACACCCCTCTACTTGTGCTTCTCGAGCAGACACTGGTCCATTTATTAGGTCTTAAGCATAACCTACCGTAGCATTAATGATTAAGTTTGATAGCCAACCAGTGACTAAGTTTATGCTATAGAGGATAAACTTATATACACGCCTATATATATCTGATACCGCAAAGTGAGCCAATAGCAATGTCGTGAACAGCATGAGGCCTGATGAAAATCACTACCGACCGTTGCCTAGGTCTGTAGTAACTTTTTACCTAAATGTTCTTTTTTCTGTACCCACATTTTGGAATATTGTGATTCTGCAAGAGTACTGCTCAAGATATAAACAAATTACTGAAGACACGGTAACGCATCACGGTAATTTATAGAATTACTACCCGAGTGTATCATACTCGATGCACAGAGTCTGTGCATGTTACATATGCGTACTCTGCTGCATGTACTTAGTATGATGGACAAGGCGTTCACGTTGTCGATCGTAACTGCTGTATCCATCCGCTCGTGCCAAAAGTGCACTCTTACCAAAAGTTCAAAATCGAATATCAGTATTTACTGATTTGTCAATATTTGTAATCGTTATATTGAACTAAATTTGCAAAACAAATTTCACGATTTCATCAGAAATGATTAGTGATTTCAGTTTGGAAATCTATTGTCTTCGTTTTCACAGCGTACGCAAGGGAGTGATTAAGACTTAGCGCACTCAAAAGAAAGGCCTAACATGTGAAATTCGCAAAAGGAGAGTATGGCTGCATTAGATTACGGTATACTATCGTATTCCAAAAAGGAAGTGGTCCCAGAACAAAGAATGATAAATTGAAAGGAGTAAGAGGATTGATAATAAGATCGTAGATATGTTTTAACGTACCATATGTAAGGTCGTCATAACCAGGTGATTTTGCGTTTTGAAGGGTTAGAATAGTACCAATAACTTCCTATAGGGGTCAATAATGTGCCATGTACAGTGATATCTTTTAAGTAAAAATCAAAATCTCCTAATGCACTTGTCAGTTTTTCTTTACCTGATGAAAAACAGTTGTTGAAATTTCCGGCATTACTTTGCATGGCATTAGAAGTTCTGTTATTTGTAAGTGTCACGCCAGCACCAGTGCAATTGGTTGCCCGTCCGCTATTTAATATCCCATAAATACTAGACAACATGTTTTTACTACTGCCTTAATTACTATTGAAAAACTCACGGTAATAAGATTGTTGAGCATTTCGAATTACATTGATTAATCTATTCTTAAAATTACCGTAATGTAGTAAGTTACGCTGGTTTCTTTTGTAAGGGCAGTACAGGACATTCTTAGTGCGAATTGACTTACGAATACCATAGGTAATCGAAGGTGATTTCTGGATTTTTTTTTCCTATACTTAACTTTACGTAAAGGGCGCTGTCTGTTGAAAATGTTACAAAAATTATTGTAGAAAATAGTAAAAACAAATTGTGCATTATTTTCACACAAAACGCCATGTCACACAATAGAGGCTAGGTCACATCTCATATGCACTATTCTAGATGTACTGGTGTCCCATTCATAGGTAACAGTTTTTTAACATTGATACAACCAGATCTTAAATTTTCGCATTTTAATGGCAATGAGCAAATGAACAGATACATCAGTACTAATGATAGCAGAGTTAATCGTACAAATTATTATTGGTAAAATACTGTTAATGAGTTTAGTGAAAACATGTGTCACTCTAGTGGGCTTATTAATAACATGATAGAAGGAATATGATGCCGGTAGATTTTCGAAAATTTCCCCAATCTGTCCCGAAAGAGGATTTATATTTAAGTCAACAGCAATGAAACATCTTGTGATATTCATTATATGCAATGATTCTGATAAGCGATTGCGTGGGAACCGTCTTCCAACATGCCGTACCCCGTTGTACGCATATATGACTTGATTCAACCTTTGATACCTTTGCACTGGTCGAAAGGCAGATTTAAAAATGGTAAGCCACATTCAGTGCAACTTACCACATACGTGCATTAAGGAACGCTTGAAGTTTCTCGAATTAAAGGTTCTATGATTACATGTTAAGAGACATTGGTATCAGGCAACAGCCTATTTTAAGTAAGACGTTATCACTACATATTGATAGTAGGTTCAGACATGTTAGTGGTTCCGTTCGCACACACCGAAGAATGATATTGTCAAGACAGCTTCATTTTGGATACCTTTTTCCTATCAAGAATATTGTGACGCCTTTCTTTTACATCAGTCACCGTGATGACTCTCATTTTTTTTTATTCCATAGCTTTGTTTATTATTTTCTAATGTTATATTGAAATTAAACCTCATAATGTCTTTTTTTGTATCTTTATGCATTGTATACATTTGTATTTTATTTGTATATATTGCATTTATTTTCTTAAATAAAGCTGAAAGTATGAAGGTCTCCTAGTAAGTGTGAAGTGATTACAAGTCACTGCGCTGTTACATTGTTTCAGTCTAATAATTACCATGATCCATTTAGCGGGCTGTTTCAAATCTTACATTTAAAATTTCAGTGACAACATCATATTCAGCTTTGAATCAAAGACTGAATAGCATCACCTTAAATAATCTTAAATGTTATCATATTTACCTAATCTTGTGAAACATATCAAAATGGCGACAGGGGACAATTTGTATGAGGTTCCCAACGAGGTGATGCTCACGTTTCTGGTTTTGCCTTAAGCATATCTGTTGATTATGAATAGATTTTTTTTTATTTTCACAAAGTGTGCACCGTTTAAAAGCTTTTGTATGAAATATGGAACATGAGTTGTAATGAACTCTCTTGGTCATATATCTTTGTTCATCATTAATGTTGCAGGGAAGAGAAAGCAGAGGAAAAGTTAAAATGTCGCAGAATGCAAAGAAAACTATCATCAAAGAGAACACGCATCTTCCAGAGAGTTGAAACTGAAAAATGCCTCGACATTTTCGTTGGCCCAACAAAAGTCAGACTTTTCAAGAAAGCATTGCAAGTAACAACCTTTACTTGAAATCAAACAGACCATATAGGAAATTATATGAATGTTCATCTAGATGCAAATTTAGAGCTAAACAATTTTATTTTGTAGCCGTATGACATATTCCGGGGACTTTGACTTTCAGTTACAATGTCTCAGCTCATATTCCAGCTTGAAGTTGTATTGAACTTGGTTTGCTTTCAATCTCATTGCCAACGTTTCTTCAGTCATGAAAGGGTGTGCTGTAAAGATTGCTGTCTGTTTGTGTCATTTCTTTGGACTTTAAAGCCGACGTAGTAAAGGTGAAAATGTTAAATGTCGTGAGACATGAAAATGATATTTTGGAATATTGGGTGCTTTAATGATTGAAAACAATGAACGTTGCCCCAGATTTCGTATAAAAGAACACACCTATATTGACAATGTTATAGGAGAATTCCTGTCTCACACCTGTATCATGAATCAACATTTATTTGGCTAAGTATGCAAATTTGTGATGAGATGAAACTCCTGTAATATGTGTTTGTTTGTTTACTTAAAAAGAGCAATTGCGAGTTTTACATGCACAGCAAGCTTTATTTTGGAAGCATTTATTTTATCCTTAAAAATGTCGATATTACTTGCCACTTTGAAAACAGTAATTAAGACTTAGTAATTAAAAACAAAATATATAGGCCTAAAAAAGAAATAAGGAAACTTTGCAACCCTTCTCCTCATCTGATTTGCATTTTCACCACACTTTGAAAAGTTATATCGCCAAAAATGTAATAGATATATACAAAATACCAAAGGATTGTCATTCAGGATTTGACTCTGCCACTGTATGTCATGAAAACTTTAAACTAGCTAGAGTAGGCCTAAGAGTTTTACGCTGTCTCGATTTTTTCGTTACAAGTCCACACCCTTTTTCCATAGAGAGCATGCAGTACTGACCCTTGTCACTGGATTTTAAAGGTGACGTACGCTAAAGCAACACTCAACCGCTCCTTTTTGGTATGCAACGTGGACATGGACAGCAATTTCAAGCAACATACAATATATTTACTGTACTACTTTGCAAAGATCTAATGAAGACTTCACAAACGTTTGTCTAGAAATTATTGCATAAGGTGCCGTCTGAAAGTAGACAACTATGTCTTTCTTAGAAGCTTATGTACACTGAGATTGATCTGCACCCAACATTTCAGAAACAGAAACAGACTTAAAAGGTGGATAATTAATTGCGCCAGCTTAGCATGGCTAAACCAAGCCTTACATAGGCAATGTAGTTCTTATTACCCTCAAACCCAATAGCTTACAATGTGCAATGAACTCACGAGTGCCTTTGGCCTGGTCAGAATATCGGATGCATGTGGCTGCACATACATACATACATACATACACACATACACATACACATACACATATACATACATACATACATATATATATACATACATACATACATACATACATACATACATACATACATACATACATACATACATATAGGATGCAGTGCACTGAGTATAGTTCCTGAAATTGTGTAGCTTTGAGACTGCTAACGTCAGTCGAATGTTACATGCCAGGAATTATATAGCTGTAATTTTTAGCTGTAATTCGCACCAGAGTGATCACGGCGGTATATGTCTAAGCATTTATTTATACACCTTGTGAAAAAATCTCAACTCATGTTGGCATATTTCAGTAAAGGGTCCACATTGTCCTAGCCATAAACTTGACTCTCTCTGATTAAACAGTAAAATCCGAAATATATTTGAATAGGCTGCAATAAAAAGTAGAGTGACATCTGACGTCAAACTCTGCGATTTAGAAGAAATAAATGGTGGTACTTTGTGTAACACACAGACAATGTTGACATCTTTTAAAGTATGTTTATTTTTTCTCGGGGTTCTTTTTTATTGAAAATTGTGGTTACATTTTTCCTTGAAGTTGTTTTAATTAGTTTTTCATTATATTGTGAGAGTAATTTTAAATGATAAGTCAATAAAAATGAGAAACATGTAATGGAACCAGGCGTTCATGGTAAAGGTAGGGGGACAGAATCAAATTTCTAGAAAGGAGAGGCAAATTTGCATTAATTATTCAAAGTTTTGTTTCATATTCCACAGAAAATGACGAAATTATGTTTACATCAAAGAATAAATTCCACATATAGTTTTTCAATTGGTACATTCAGATAGCAGAGCATTCTGGGAAATGGTAACAACATACCTGTTAATTGTAAATTTACTGTAAAGAAATGCAGTTGAATGAAACGTATTGAAGTGAATCCTGTGTCAAAATTGTAATGAGAGGACCTGATACTATCACCAACAATGCCTAATAGAAATCTAAAAAATGACAAAGCATTGCTTGAATTAATAGGAATATGCTTGCTCATCTACAATTTTATTCATAGCTTTGGAATGAAAGTTCTAAAAAAGAAAAAAAAAATAATTCACTGACAAGTAAAGCTTATTAAATAAAACACAAGAATTTCACTGCAGTGAAGCAGTTATCTACACCTTAGATAAGGTATGTTGTATAGTTTAGGTAAAACAGTGTGACAGTGGGCTCTACTTCACTATACAGTGTTCTTCTTTTAGGGACAGTTCTCCAGCTTTCCATTGGAGTTGGACAATGCTTGCATCCTTGTTGGCCTTATTATATGTTCAAACCGGCAGTGGTGACTTTTGCACGCCTGTATTACTAATTTACAAAACGGTTTTCAATATTCCAAAATCAGAAAAAATTACTGAAATCTGCTGTAAAACAATTTGGGTACAAATGTTTGGTTTCGACACATTATTCTGGGCCTTCAAGTCTGGAAAACTTTTAACAGTTTATATGGATTGGGGCTTACGTCTATCTGATAGATATCTCTTTCCATTGTCACTCAGAGTACAGGAACATTTCACGATTTTTTTTTTGTTGATAGAAAATGATCATGTTTCACATGGATCTTCTGCCAGGCTGTCGCATTATATCCGTATCCGGTTACAACGAAAGAGAAAATAATAAATTCACAGAGTGACCTTTATAAAGTATGCAAGAACAATACAGAGGATCACAAAAAACCACTACTTGAAAGTTTAAAACCGTTTTTCTTCCAAAGAATACAACATTAAGGACTCAGATTATCGTCATGACATACAAACATACCATCAGACACGATGTACTGAGTGGTCTTGGAGGAAAATCAAAGTTTATGAACTTACCGAGTGTTCAAATTATATGTCGTATTGTCTTCTTTACCGGTAGTAGGCATATTCAGTCCAAGGTTACGTCAACAAAAGGTAATCGATATCAACTTTGCAGATTGGTAATTAGACACTGCAGGTAACTCCTTGTCAATTTAAAGATGGGTAAAATATTTGTTGAATACCGACGGAGGTGAAGAAGAGGCATAAAGATCTACGAACATCGAGACAATTATATCTGATTATATCTGTTTTCCCAACATTTAGTTCACGGTAACTAGAGTCACAATAACCAACAAAAGTTTTGAGTTATGAGACATGCGCTGTCGTCATCACCGGTAATAAGACCATAGGTGTATCATTGGCGAGCTTGAGCAAGTGGGCAATCACTCTTAGACGTTTCACCGTCTGACGTGTACAGGGTAAACAAAGAGGAAGCAAAACGAAAACTGCACCCTGATGAGCCCTCGGCAATCAACGGGAAAGGTGTGTCATCTATGAATTACATAGTATATCCTATTCGATTATTAGTGTTTTCTGGGCTATTTTATCCTTTTGATATCGATAGAATCGCTGTTGTCCACGTCACTTTCCATGGAGTGAAATTCTTGTCGGCATTTTGTGTTTCTGCAAGTTGCAATTGAACACTTTTATGAAGGCCACAAGCTGTAGTAAATCTTGAGGACATATCAGTCACAGGTAGAACAAAAAGAAGCGCATCTACACAGGCGAATCTGATAATGACAGGACTTCCGGAAAAAAAAAAAAGGTTTAAACTTTATGAGAGCATCAGTCGAATTCCTAGGACATGTGATTGATGCCAAAGAAGGGCACAGGTCAACAGACAACATTGTCCTAATAAGAGCACTGCCAATTGAAGTAGGATGAATTGGCTTCGTTAACAGAGTTATTGGAGATAGTTCGTCCGTTTGTATTTTTCAAAGCTTCCAAGCAAATGCTTCATTAAACCGGTTTTCTGGTCATTATGACTATCCATGATCACTGCCGGGTACTTAAGCTACTGTCTTACAGGCATAGGTGCATTACTGCCCCATGTACATCCAAAAGGTGAAGAGAAATCAGCCTAGTTTGAATCACCATCACTGACAGCTGAACAGAATTACCCTCTAAATTGGGCGGGAAGCATTGCGGATTGTGTTTTCACTTACGAAATTTTACATGTTTGTCTTTAGACGCAAGTTCACTTTGTGAAGCGACAATTAACGCCTTACAGATTTATTTGATCCAAAGAAAGATACTAACACTAGCTGCAGAAAGAATGTTAGGACGGATTATATTTGTAGCTGGATTTGACTATGACATCAATTGCTGTAACTCGAAATATAACGGAAATGCATACCGTTTATCTAGGTTACCTGAAAGGGAAAACAGGTTGATAAAATGGGGTCATGGTGTCAGTCTGCCACGAAGATATGCTGCCATATCTCAGAGAGAACGTTAGGAATGATACCGGCAGAGACCCGGTGTTGTCCTAAACAGTACGAATAACATTATATGCTTGGCCAAACAAATTGCCAAAAGCGAAAGGCTTATTAAAGCTACTCTTCAGTCGTAGACAGGAGTTGAATCTAGAGCTACGTGCTAATGTGGGGGATGCAAATTTTCATTCTCTGTGTTTCACTGTAGTACTCGAAGAATTCCATGAAGGACACACACAGGAAAAAAATATCACTTTTTTGCATTCATTGTGACAATGAGCTAAAGCTAGTTGCAAGGAGCAATATTTGATGACCATATATTGATGCACAAATTGAAAGAAGTGCCTCATCATGTCACACTAACCACGTCAAGTTGTTCAAAACAACCCTAAACAGCAGATCGAAAGCAAAGAAAATCCCAATAGTGAATCAAATCCTGTAAATAATATTGAACCTCAATTAATTAATTGGAATACAGATCGACCCCGATAACATAAAACTAAGTCAAGATCAATCACTTTGAGGAAATTTTTCCCCTTGAAAAGTAAGGAAAATTAAAGATTAATAAAGATATGTCGAAGAGCATTGTATTATGTGTGGTCAATGAAAACCACTCAACGATGAATTACTACACTAAGATCGAATGAAAAGAAACGGGGAAACTACAACAGCAAGTGAGTGTTTATATCTATATTCATCTTTAGCCCAAATTCCTCGGAAAAAGACACCATATAGATACCCAGTGATGACCCTGTCGTCTTTTTACACACGCATGGCACGTCAGTGTATATACAGGAGCAAGAAGCGAACAATCACTCCTAGGTTAAGACTCCAAAAGCTGGTCTTGTTAGTCAAAGAGCTTACTTCTTTTAAATAATCATGATCTGTCTAGAAACCATACACTTCATACATCATAGAAGATGTATGAATGCCTAGAATTCTTCGGAAGTTTGTAAAACACATCACAATGTTCCATTTAGCTTTATAATTCATCCTTTTTCACGTGTAACATCCCATAATTCCGTATATATGGTGACGAAACCCAACGGAAGCATATACTGGTGGTCCCGGCTCTACATGCTAATATTGTAAACATATTGTATATGTCTGGTGGTCTTTTGACCTATCATATTGAGGGACACGGCATTTAAAGTTTTTGTTTTACTCCGTCACTAAGTGACATTTGATTAATTGATTGAGGTCACGGTGACAACACAAAATTTCTTTTATGTTCAATAATCACCCCTCTTATATACAATCAAAAGACTTGTCACAGTGATGTACAGTTAGTAAAAGGACAAAGTATAGTTCACGTGTATCAGAGATCACACTGTATGGTTTCGAATTTTGTGGTATATATACATGTCATGCCCTGTTGAATAACCAATCATTCATACAGGGTTTGTGAACAATACAATAGATTTCATACCTTAATACCTTTACCCACACATTATAAATGTAACGTAGCATAATCGTCTTGTAACTTTCAGATTGAAAAAAAAATGTAAATGAGTTACAAAGCTTTTAATTAGTAATTAGATGATTTCTTGGAGTAAGTTAATTAATGTATTTGTGATATAGCTTGTTCACGGTTATGACTAACACTTGACCAAAGTAACCAATAATATTTGCAGGGAAGTCCGTTGTACATTTCATGTTTTGACACATTTCACTCATTAATATATGTTCCTGTAGGATAAATGTATAATGTTTTCTTGGAGGAAAACAGATAATTAGTTTTTGTGATAGCACCTTTAAACTACGTTTGCTGCAATATAAATCATCAGGTACACTAATCATGTCTTTACCCTATTTAAAGGCGTTTAATCTTAAGTGTTTCTCTGAAAATGTCAGAAACTGTCACACAGCGGTAGCTGCTTTCAATGTTTGTATGCCACATTTTTCAACTGAACTTTTGTAAGTTGTTGGTCTGAGAATCAGAACATAAAAATAGAACTGATAGTATATTCTCACAGCTACGTTAGCGTTTGCTGCTTTTGCTGTTTTTATGTCATTTAAAAAAATACGATTGAATACTATTCTGAAAAGCTATATAGCAGATAGTTTTGGTTAATACCAAAGCGGCAGCAAAAGCTACAAGTTGAGACTAAATAAGATCGATCTGTAACTTAAAAGAGACATTTGTAACAGACTCTATTAAAGTTGCAAATAACATGAAAACATGCAGCAATAACGTAGGGCTTGTTGTCCTATCTGACAATATAGCAACACCTTCATAAAAGTATCTCTCTTTTTTATAAACGAAAATATTTGTAAGACAGAGGTGACAAAAACATGTTGTTCTTCCCCTGTCAACGTATTTGTACTATGGACATTTGGTAATGTTACCTAAGTTTATGGCAAATACTCCACAAAATTACCGTGTGAGACATCTAGTTCCAACCATCTATATTTCTGTGAAGTTTAGTTTCATCACTGTGAATTCCTCTGAGGAATCTCTAACGACAAACGAGATGGAAATTACTTGGAATTTTCATCGTCTCATAAAAGCGAGACAGAAAAACCTGTACCGCCTAGAACCTGCAAAATTACACTTACAAAGTGCCTGTGTGTGTTTTTTGCTGTTTTCCTTTGTCTAAAGGGTTCTGCAACAGAAATCGGACCAATCACCTACAAGATTGATTAGCTAATCAGAGGCTTTCTTTCAGCCAATCAGAGGCTCTTGTTGACTGCTTTCATTCACGTCCGTTAAAGGACACGTGTGCTCTGTCAGTATTCTACTTCGCTCACAAAGAAAGCAAAACTTTGTCCGTACCTCTAATTAGCTAACAAAAGCAAAAAGAGACATCACACCAGACAGGGAATATTTGACCAGACATACGGTCACAAAATAGCCCTTATACTTCATAGAGAAGCTCTGGAACTTCCCAAGAACTTCGTGCTGAACATCTCTGACAAAAAATGTCTAAAGAGAACCTTGCACTGGGTTTTAAAAGGATGTGTCATTCCAACACTAGTATTACCTGTTAGAAACGATCTCCTCAAGTCAATTAAAGACATAAAGAGATGAAATTTCGTTTCACAAATGCAAGATTGAAAGCAAAGAAAAGGCCCACTAGTTTGAAATTGACTCTATTTCCATAAACTCCATTTTCTGGTAATGATCCTCGCATGAACAGGCCCAAAGTCTATAAAAGGCTTTACTTAATATGAAATAAGGTTTCTTAAAAGGATAATCATTCGAGACCGAAGATTCACACGAAGTCCTTTAATGAGCTAATAGTCGCATAGTCGCATTCGTCACTGGAGAGCTATTAAGATTGTCATTAAAGCCTAAGACACTCACGCCACAAATATAAAATATTTAAAGGCATACCACTGATGACGCTCCTAATCTAAAATTTGAGAGCAGAAACCGGTCTAGTTTGGTCATAAGAGCCATTCTAAGTTTGGTCATGAGAACCGTTCTTGTCGCTTTACTACATAAACAAGTAAAAGTTTATTTCACCTGATAGGTGAAATGCTTCTCAGAGGAACATGCAATAAGACATGTATACCTCAGGGCATTCCCTTAAAAATCTCATCAGGTTCTTCGCCGTATTGTTGCGTTAGATAGTGAACCAGCGCCCACCCCCACCTTCACTTGTTTTTGCCTCTCTGTTCTTCGGAATATCGAGACGTGGGTTAGATTCATCACTGTGAATTCCTCTGAGGAATCTCTAACGACAAACGAGATGGAAATTACTTGGAATTTCCATCTTCTCATAAAAGCGAGACAGAAAAACCTTTACCACCTAGAACCTGCAAAATTACACTTAAAAAGTGCCTGTGTGTGTTTTTTGCTGTTTTCCTTTGTCTAAAGTGTTCTGCAGCAGAAATCGGACCAATCACCTACAAGATTGATTAGCCAATCAGAGGCTTTCTTTCAGCCAATCAGAGGCTCTTGTTGACTGCTTTCATTCACGTCCGTTAAAGGACACGTGTGCTCTGTCAGCATTCTACTTCGCTCACAACTTGAACACTAAAACTAGGACATACCCAAGAAGCAACAAACAAGAACTTTTAGATTATGTCATTACAAGCAATCTTACTGCCAAGTCTCTTTCTAGCATCCACATTTTCGATGACATTGACTACAGTGACCACCATATCATTCTCTCTGTCTTCTCACTTAATCACACCTCCCTTCTTAAGAAACCTTACAGATCTCCATACAAGACCGACTGGGTCAACTTTAAAGCTGGCATTGAAAAAGATCTTGCCTCTTCCCCCCTTTTTTCCAAATCCTCTTTCTCTTCTTTTGAAGAAATTGATATCTTTGCCTCTAATCTCTCCACCATTGCCCACAACAACTTTCTCAATAACTGCCCGCCATTGTATCCCCGAACCAAAAACTGGTCCCTTACTAGTGATATTATGACACTCATTAAAGCCAGACGCAAACTCAGAAGACAATTTAAAGCAACTAGAAACTACGTCCTTAAATCCCAAATCAACAAAATTAAAAAAAGAGATCGATAGTAAAATCAAAACCCAGAAAAATACTACTTTCATTAAACAATGTACCTTGGCTGCCAGGAAAACCGATCTCAAACGCTTTGGAAAAAAAATAAGAATATTCTCAAACCACTTAACAACCCCGACACTGGTTCCACCAACAAATTTCTTCTCGATGATACGAATAATAAGATTGTCCATCCCATTAACCAAGTTAATCTCTTTGTCACTACCTTTAAAAACATTTTCTCTACTCCTAATGACCCCCTCTTCGATGACTTCTTTTAAAGGGAAATTAATAATTTTGTCAAAAATAATTCCACTCTTTTCTCTCCCTGCCTCGATGAGGACTTCTGTCCCTCTGACCCCATTTCCTCCCCAATTTCTACCCAGGACTGGTACAGGGCTCTTAAATCCTCTAAAAATTTGCTCTTCTCCTGGAAAGGATGGGGTGACCTTTATTCTTCTTAAAAACTGTCCCATCCTTTTCGTTGACACTTGCCTATTTCTCTTCAATCTCCTCCTTAGAATCGGTTACTTCCCTTCCCCCTTGGAAATTCGCTATCACTCTCCTTCTTCCTAAACCCAATAAGAGCCCTTCCAACCCTGTTAATTACCGTCCTATTAGCCTCCTCTCGGCCCTCGGCAAAACCTTTGAAAGAATCATCGATCATAGAATTAGGACCCATTTGTTTTCCCTAAACTTACTCTCCCCCATTCCAATCCGGCTTCCGTGCGGATAGATCCACTATTAACCCAATTTTCCGTCTTACTGAGTCGATCAAGTTAGGATTCAAGAACAGAAAACACACTGCTGCCCTCTTTCTCGACGTTGAGAAAGCCTTTGACAAAACCTGGCACAATGGGCTGAGGTACAAGTTAACCAAATTCCACCTCCCTGTCAATTTCACCCGTCTCCTCTCTTCCTTTCTCACTGACCGGCAAATGCAAATCTCCTTTAATTCCTATCATTCTGCCCCTTTCACGATCACAGCCGGCACCCCACAAGGCTCAGTTCTCAGTCCCCTTCTTTACTCTGTCTATGTCAATGACCTCCCCCACAATAATCCCCTCAATACTAACCTAAGCCAATTTGCAGATGACATCGCCCTCTGGTCCACCTGTACCTCTCCCACAAACGCAGTCAATTATATTCAAAGATCTATCTATCATATCGAAACCTGGTGTGCCAATTGGCGCATCAAAATCAACCCCCTTAAAAGCAAACTTATCATTTTTTACTATCCTTTCTGCAATAAAAAAAAGGTTCCTGTCCACATCAATCTCTTCAATAGCAATCTCAACAACTCCAAAACTGCCACCTTCCTTGGTTTAACCCTGGATGATAAACTCACTTTTAAAGCTCACATCAACATTCTTATAGGAAGAGCTTGGGAACACCTTAAAAGTATCCGCCTTTTAAGCAATTCTAATTGCTTTACCCCTACTATCCTCATTAATATTTACACTTCCAAAATTCGCTCTATTCTAATGTATGCTAGTATCGCTTTCCTTAGTGCTCCTCCTTCCACCCTCGCCAAACTCAATTCCATCCACTCCACTGATCTCCGTATCTGTCTCAAGTCCCCCCGTTTTCTCCCTAACAGTTCTCTCTTTGCCCAAGGCAACACTACCCCTCTTCCCCCTTCTCCTTAACTTCAATTCCAAGCTTCTCAAAAACAACCTCCTCAAAGACCCTCTTGTCGCTAAGCTAGCAACCCATTG